>JAZFAV010000022.1:39997500-42397500 GCA_037954035.1 Rosalia funebris | reverse complement strand
ACTTTTTCTTTACACGATTACATTACTTTTCGGCGTATAGTGGAGTGCGGAAAAATAAAAAAGTTACTTTACTGTTTGTTAACAAATTTAATGAAGGAACTGCACCATAATGCAAACAGTCTTCAGGAAAATGTAAACTGCAAATTTTTATTCTACTATTACATCGATCCGGTGTAAAATTAGTATATCTATAGATGCCAACAAATCCCAATGATTTTTTCCAACTCTGACATCTAAAAATTACTTTATAAATATCTATATCGCATAAATTTAATGTATCTATTCCGAGCTGTAACCCTATTAAATGCGTAATTAATTATCTTTCTTAGTTTCATCTTTTGGACACTGAAAAAATGAGACATTAGATCCTGTTTTACTGTTACAGCCATCAAAAGAATACAGGGTTATTTTTAGCTATTAAAACGCAAATTAATAAAATTCACGATCTAAAATCCGACCGGTATAATATTTCGCCTGAGGCAATCGGTTCGGTGTCGAGATTGACGGTATACATGCGCCACATAATTAACTAATTCTCGCTGGACGAGACGGGGTAAAGAGGGAAACTTAACAAGGGAAGCTTGGAGTAAACCTTCTTGTTATAGTTTCTCTTCGATGATTAGACACAGTTTTATGTATAGCTTCTCTAAGTATAATTATCTTTATTTTAATCAAATTTGTTTACATGATTTGTTGATTTCATCGTAGAATATCTTATTTTTATACTGAAAATTTGTTCCGTCGACATTTGTAATTTTGTAGTAAAGAATAAAAACATTGCTTAAAAATATACTTTTATTATTTATGACTTTTATTTAAGATCACAGAACACAACATATCAATTAAAATAGTCAGTTAATCTGCTGTCGAAGTTTACTTAGAACTCGAAGAATACTTATTTAAGCCAGGAATATTTATTTATCAACTGGAAACAATAATTTTCTAGTATTTTCTGTTTAAAAATTGTAATTGCGCCATAAAGCTACATTAAAAATCAGATTTAGGTCCGGTGTTAAATGTAGGTATTTGGTGTCGCTAGATTTTATAATGGGCGCCGCGGCGCTTCGAAATATCGTTGGCAACCCTGACCATGAGCACACGTTTACCGTTTTACTTTTCCGCACTCCACTATACGCGAAAAAGTAATGTAATCGTATAAACAATTTTTTTTCTCTAGCGTTTATTTTTCGTTTTTCGGCCTAAAAACAAAAAAAAATGGTTTTGAAACCATTTTGTGTGTGTGTGTGTGCGTCGTTGTCGTCGGAATTAATAAAATTTCTTGTTAGCACGATAACTCAACTAAATCGTGTCGGATCGATCGGGTTTTAACTGATTCTAATCGATGACATCTCCCAGACGACACCTATTGATTTTGAGGTGGATGGAACACACTCTACCATGTTTATGGGTCATGAAAAAGTACAATGGTGGACTATTTGGAGATTTTTTTTGTTAGCACGATCACTCAATTAAATCGTGTCGGATCGATCGATTCTGATTAGGGACGTCTACCAGACATCTATTGATTTTAAGGTGGATAGGACACATCCCACCCTGTCCATGGGTTATGAGAAAGCACGATGGTGGACTATTTGAAAAAGTAAAACTGTCACATAAAACACATATTCTGCACTTATGTGTTGGTTTATTTTTTCTCAGCCACTCAATTTCGAGATAAAGATGTCCTATGTGCGGAAAATTCCGTTTTTAAAACTGTTTATTTATATTATAGTACCGACAATGATGCCCTTTGACAGTTGGGAATCAAAGGATTTAAAGAGCATGCATCGTTCTACAATAAATCCTTAATAGTTATTCGTTGAACAATCAAAAGAAAACTACTATTTAGATGTTGTTGAAAGTTTTCAAATGACTTATAATGTTACAGTGACTTATTATAATGTATTACAAAAAATAATATAAATTTCTTAGCAAACAGTAAAACTGCAAATAAACAATAGTTTACAGAATTTTATTCATTATATGTATATAAACTCTGTATAATTATATTCTGGAAAATTTGTAACAATAAACCAAATAAATTGATAACATGATGGTGTTTATTAAAAAAAGATGACTATCACACTAAATATGGTGCCTTATTTACATCTATTTACAAGTTTTAAAAATATCACTGATATATAATAACTACAGATCTCATTTTACAATAATAAACTAAAAACCAGTTGAATAAGTAATCTAATCAGTTCGTTTTGATGTGATAAAAATAAAATAAATACATATTATTTATTGCCATCAACACTAATAAGGTACAAATATCTTGTTTCTATCACACGTTAAGGTGAATTATTTCAGACTAAAACTATGTTTCCCACTGAACTAGCTAATTCATCTTCCTCATAGCCACTTTCGTCACTACATGCGCTACAATTTTCCTCATCCTCTGATGATTTAATTCCATCTTGTATATTCAGAATACAAGAAGGTTCTGACATACTTCTCTTTTTATAAACCTTCAGAGAACTAAAGTCTGTTTGACTTTCTCCTACTGGTATTAAAGAAACTTCATCGTGTTCTATTATCGTTTTGTTATAAATACTATTCAGTCCACAATACTTCAAAATATCACCACTAGAGATTTTTTCAAAACTTCTTACTCGTGATAGCATACATCCTCCTACTTTAAAATCTAAATCAGTCTTCTTTTCGGATATTGCCTTGTTTACATCTTCCTCTTGCACTTCATCAATTATTTCATTTATTGTAGGAAAAACTGTTTGTTCAATATCAGACGTCACCGTACTTGCTGATTCACAACCACTAGAAAGTGAGCTCTCATCACTTTCAAAAGGAATCAAATCTGGCTTTTGGTCTAAAGCATCATACCATGCTCTCTCGCAAGATTCTAATAAATCGTTTCTTAATGAGTTTTGCACTAACTCATTTAAGATCATGTCACTTTTTTCATCCAAAGTTAAGTCCTCAATATCATCATTGAATTTAATTTTAATTTGCCTATTAAGTATTTTCTTCTCATCACAAGTATTCTCATAAACAGGTACAACAGTGTTATTTTGTTTTATTGTATTTTTGATATAAGTTTTTCGCTTATCTAATAAATTATTAGTACTGTCATAATGTTTTAAAATATCTTTATACATTTTATGAGAACTTTGAAATATATCTTCTTCTTCTTCTATAATTTCTTCTATACTCGTTAATTTTGGAGCAGATTTCGATCGCTCCAAAGGTGGTTTATAGTTGTGGGAGCCGGTACTAAGAAGTATTTTTCTTCTCGGTATCGTTGGATTTTCATATAACGAGTTAACCAGTGATAACCTAGCATTTTGTCGTGATATTTTATCTCGTTTAAATTCTAATAAAGCCAAATGTAGTGAATGTTTTAATTCTATTTCAATTTGCCTTGCAATTGCAGTTGTTGGGCATAAAACTGCATGACATCGAAGTTCATGTCTTAACCGTTTTCCTTCATGTCTATAAACCCAACAAAATAATCTAGGAAATTGTGCAGGTGCAGAGCATGTAGTCAAGCGATGAGCCCAGTATTCTGTTAAACCATGATCTTTTGTGGTTGCTTTCAAACCTCCTGGGCTTACTGTTAATTGCATGCGAACATCAGGACGGGATGATTGGGTATAATTTCTCCATAAAGTTGCTAAAGGTTTTTCTACACATCCTTCACCTGTAACAAACAATTTATATTTTAGTAACTAACAATATAAAAGACTATTAGATACTAAGTTAAATATAGACTAATAAACCATATCCTGGGAAGGGGCAAAAACCTTTGTTGCAGTAACAAAATCAGGGGTTTAGTTTACCACAAGCACTAAAAGGTTACTTGAAGACTGAATCATCATCATAATGACATCTGAATCATAATTTTAATCATCTCCTGATGATGCCAACTTGGTTCGCAAAACGCGTGTTGAGTAACCTGTAATCTTTAGGTGTTCGTGGAAAACTGGCTTCCTCTTTATTTTTAACCAAATATAAAATTTTCCTATGAAATTAATTGATTTACAATTTTGTATGTATTTTGTAAGCCAGCTGTACATTAAAGAAAATATTATGAAAATAAACTATTTACGAGTACATGCAATCGAATTCAATAATCCAACAAAACAGTGAGGTTGGTACCGAACATTTATGCAGGAGGCATATATCAAATAAATCATTAACGTCTTAACGACCATGTATGTATATTAAATTATTAATAATCATGAAATGCAACATTGTACTTTATTTTTCGTTGTAATTTACATCTTAATTTATCATTACGATAAATTACATAACCAGAAACTGCGAAAAGTCATCCTATAAATGGATGACATTTTACATGAATGAAACTTTAACAGGATTGAAACAGGGTTTTATAAAATCTGTTAGATGTTTTTTAAATATTATTTTCAGCTAGACAGTAATTCACGAACGACGGAAAACTATGGAACAAATTCTGTACTTAATACTAATAATAAATAAAGTTCCTTCCGGACTCGGGGGCAGAATAAGCCCGAGATTTATCACAGCGGACCATATTTATATCTTTACATCTTTACACCTTATATTACTAAGACTTCACCACTTTCAGCTTGTGTGAAAAACTCCATTTCAGTTACCTAAGGGACATACCACATTTAGTACAAAAAAAACATGAGCATTGTCTTAAAGGAAAGGGGAACTTAAGGTTAGAAGAGCGGAGATGAGTGGCAGAAATTCTGTTGCTAGCTTATGCAGCAATCTCCTTGTAGGTAGTTCACGAAAAAGTTCACGGCTCAAAGGAATTTGGTGGCTTGACACCTGTCAGGTGTTTAACGATTACTTCCAAATAATGTGTATATATATATATATATATATATATATATATATATATATATATATATATATTTCTAAGTATAAAAGTATAAAGCCGTGGTAGAAATAAAAAACTTGAGGCAGATACTCTATTCATAATTCTGGAGGAATGAATCGGCTTGTGGGGAACGCAAGGTTCAAGAGGATGTGAAAGGAGCTTTGTTATCAGCTGTTCGCAACGGATTAGAAGGTATGTAGATCAATCAGGCCATGTGAAGGATGAGTCCTCCTGAATTAGTAGCATCTATACCCATAGTGATTGGTTACCAACTGTGTCTATTCTATATCTCAGTAGCGCCTGGATATGCATTAATGCACACTTACTGTACATAAAAAGCACATTTACCCATTCATAAAGGAATAACTAAGAAATAATGAGAGGAGAGAACCGCTGCGGATGGGTCAGAGTCATGATACTGAGCTGACGTCGGTGGCAGAAAGCGGGCATGTATCACACAACCTCAAATAGTGGTTAAGTAGCTAAGAGCAACACGACCACCAGCACACAGGATCGTCGTTAAAGACCCACCGTTATTACTATTAGTAGGCGTTACTAGAAGAGCGTGCAGTTAAAAAAATGATTAATGTAATGCTATCCGTACATTCTTTCGGTGATAGTCCACTTCCCTATTGGATATCAAAACAATATTCAAAAATTCAGAGGATCTTTCTTCCATACATTGGCAAAATAAAGCGTATCGTCTTAGTGCAGTTTACGCAAAAAAAAACACAAAGATAATGATAATGTATTCAGAACGCTTGGGTTTTTTGAACACATTGTAATTAAAATTTTCAATTTTAACCTCCTTTTATTAAATATATCATTCTGAAAATAAATTAAAAACCTGCATAACCTATAAGCCACCTTATTAATTCTAGTATTTCCGAAATTATATAATAACCATGTCATCATCATTAGGTCATCAGTCCTAAGACTGGTTGGACGCTAACCTCCAGCTTCTCCTATCTTGTGCTAACCAATAACCATGTAATATACAAATTTACTTTGGTTGTTTATATGGAAATATTATTATTATTATTATTATTTAGTATTCTTCACATTTTCATGGTGTGAAGTGTGGACATAGTCCTATAATGGGGTTTAACCAAGTAGCATATTTTTGTGTTGTAAAACTTACTGTTATTATTTTGAGTATAATTGCTCAAATTTGAGTGTTTTCATGCATATACATATGTGTAGATATTCTATATTGTAAGTCGCTCAGGAAAACTTTTGTTTGTAATACTTATGACCACCATAATTATTAGCTAGTATGGTTAGTTATTATTATATCTTGTTTTCGTAGTTCTCTTATTTTCATTATCAATTATGTATATTTTCTCTTTTTTTATAACATTCGAGTCGGTTGGTATTACAATGTCTATTAAGTATGTTTTTTTGTCATAAGAGTATAATCGGGCCTAATGCAACTGTTCTGTCTGAGAGCAGTGTCCTGTCCTAGTACAGTTTGTAGTTATCGAGTATGTTTTTGAGTGTTTATTTGTAGTATGGAGTTCCAGTTTGTAATAGTTGATCATTAAGTGTAATTTCTTAGTATGTATGTGATTTCTGGTGCTATATTATACCTGTCGATATAGTCTGATCCTGGAAGAAGTTTGCGTCCTCATAAAGGCGTAATGATGTAGGGTATGACAATATTAATGTCTTATTTCTCTAAAAAATTACTTTTATAAATAAATTTTCAAGATTTTCAAATTTCGAAATTGATTTTGAAAATCTAAACATGCTTGATTACCTCGATTATTGTCTTAGTTAGAAAATATCCTACAGCTCTACCATATTGTTGTCTTTCCCAAAGATATAACATATCGAACTTTACCAATAATCTCGAAAACTATTGGGTATAAATGTATGTTGCTATATAACATGATACGTTGTTCATCCAAGCTAAAATTTTATGAGGAATTAAAATAATACACACAATATTTCACTTAAAATGTCAAAGTTAGATAACACTTGTTATAAACGGAAGAGACAAAAACTATAAACAGTTTTTATCAAATCATATCATCATTTCATTAAACCATATACAACGCTGTTTTGTATATATTTTAAAATGTATAAACTCGACAGGTTCCGAGAAAAGTCTACTACCTTCTTTTTGTGAAGAGAAAAATCCTAATACACTATAAAATGCAATAAATAGAAAGCATATCTATATTTCATTAACCTGTTAATATAACCTTGCACTTATATAAACCTGTTACCTTTTGTAATAATGTATAAACGTGAAGGTAATTGTAGGCATGATATACTCTTATTATTATTTATGTAACATTATTAGGCATAGGTGCAGATAACTCTTATTTTATTTTATTATTCCGTTAAGGTTATATAAAAAATTGTTTATATTTACAAACAGAATTTTCAGAACAAATGTTAATTTATTAAAGAAAATATATACGCCTATTTAATTTATTTTACAATCTTCATGTCGTCATAAAAGTCATAGAATAAATAACGATATGTAAATAAGAAAATGTAGGAACTATATAGTTATTGAAAATTTTTGAAAATAGAAGATTACATAGGTACACATATCATCGACACGTAAAATCAAGCTATGGCTTATCTGACAGCCACTTGAATGGATGACACACTGCTCGTCTATAACATTTAGCAGCTTATGCCAGTGGGCTTGCAGAAGTCACAAACTTGGGTGAGATTTATGTAGAAAATATATCATCCTTCGGATAGTATGTAAATCCATAGATCGCTTACTTATTACATGTTAGACAAGTAAAATATCCTTCCTTACTACAAGAGTGCGAGTTCCGCAATCGTTTAACGATAAGCCCAAGTTAAATAACGGTATAGAAAATCAGTCACTGTTATCGTAACAAGTAGCGTCACAAATGTTTTAAATGTGTTTTGCTTCCTAAAAAAAATATTTAACAACAAAAACAAAAACTTGCCATTTATTCACACGTATAAAATTATATTCGTTTTTCTATCGTCACTTATTCTATTTCAAAATTAAAGTGAGAAATCTGTCAAGTATGAATGCACATCATGTACTATAGGTTCTGTTTTAGTTTGTAATATTATATGACCTCCCATAGTGCAGAATATAATATGTGACAACATATATTATATGAGAAAAATGAGAAAAAATATATTATATATATTATACTATACAACATATATTATATTATACGGATTCCGAGCTCAAATTCTAAATATGAAACAATCTAAAGGATAAAATATACATATTTCAACTACATATATAGAACTATATACGTACATACATATGTACATCAACTATAGCATATAGCTTCAGAACTATACATTATTTTGTAATTATTCAGATAAACCTCATAATACATACGAGGGTAATTAAAATATAAACGAGCCTTTTGCAAAAAAAATATTTTACATTTTAACAGGAAAACACACTTTATAGTTATTTTTCTACATAGTTCCCCTCTTTATTAATGCATTTTCCCCATCGAACAGGTAGTTTCTTCATGCCGTTTTCGAAGAATAATTTCGGGTGAGTATCCAAGCAACTGCGTACAAACTGTTCAACTGTTGATCGTTCGCAAAATGCTCTCCTCCAAGTGTTTCCTTGAGAGGCCCAAATATATGGAAATCACATGGTGAAAGGTTAGAGCTATAGGGAGGGTGTCAAGTGTAGTCCAAATGTATTTTAACCAATTTTTGGGTTGTTAGAGTTGCAGTGTGGGGTCTTGCAGTGTCATGCAGGAGCAGGACATCTCGGATGGGCTGACGGCGCCTTTTTGACCGATATGCAGCTCGAACCTGGTCAAGAAGGTCACAGTAGTAGGCAGCGTTTATTGTACGACGATCGTGAAGAAAATTAACGACTAAAACTCCTTGAGAGTCGCAAAAAAACCGTTAACGTCATCTTCCCGGCTGACAAGCGAGTTTTGGCTTTTGATAGTCCTGGCTCCCCTTTTTTTCTCCACTCCACACTGGCCCTTTTCGACTGGGGAGTGTAGTAATGAACTCAAGATTAATCGCACCGATGCATTTAATGCATCCGATGATGGTGTGTACACTTCCAACACTGATTCCCGTTTCCTTACTGATTTCTGCTACAGTGAAGCGACGATCTCTTTCAATGAGCTCGCTAACAGCTGCAGCATTGCCACGCGTAATGCTGGAGCGGGGGCGTCTTCGGTGACTCACATTTTTTAATTTTTCACGCCCTTCTTTGAACTCGGCACACCAGGCTTTCACTCGCGGTCATGAAAGTGCATTCTCCCTGAATTGTGCACGCACTCGGTCCCGAATTTTGGCTGGTATAACGCCTTCGTTCGTTAAAAACTTTATTATGAGAACAACTAAACAAACCGAGGGGATCCCCCCTACCCTTACCGACGCTCCGCTTACCTCCGACACGTTTTCTATGTCCTCAGAAGTAAAAGGCTCGTTTATATTTGAATGCCCCTCATACATATTATAATGTTAATATGAAATTAAATTTATATGTTTTACAGAACACTTTGATTTGACCATACCCATTTACCAATATTTACATATCTCGGTATTATCGTACCACAGTTTATTATTTGAAGATTTTTAAGTAACTTTTTTCTCCTGTGTTATTTAAGCGAATGTTCCCCTTATACCTATAATGAACACGTTGATGTTATTTTAAATCTGACCTTGCCATTCTTAAAGGCAAATTTTATTTTCAACTTATTTTCTTGGTATAAATAAAAGGCTGTCTTGAGAAACAAAGAAATTAAAAATCGAGTTAATAACTGGTTTTAATTTAACCATAATGCTTAATTTATATTATTATAGGTAGGTACAATGATCGGTATTACACATAATCATGCATAAATGTACAATTTACGCTAGTGTGTATTATTTGGGTATTATAGATTTGTATTATAAATATTTTATATGAAACATCTATATTTCTTCAATAACTAGAAGAATTTCTTCTAATAAACCATTACTGAAAAGTAATAAGTGATAGATAATAAAGCTGTATAGCTAGCTACATATATGTAGTAGTATTGTATTTAAAATACAAATATAAAAGAAAATTAATTTGAACGTCAACATTATTTTTTTTATTTAGGACGTGATTACTACAGTGTAGAAAGTAGACGAATGCATAAAACCGGTAAGCGTATATAATTAAAAAAATATGTGGCACTAAACAATTAAAAGTTTGTGAAAGTAGAGCACAATTAAAATACAAATAGAAATTAAACTGTTTATATTGTACAATGCATTCGTGTCCTGTGGCATATCTTGCATATTTTAATAATATATACAGTTTATTTTTAAATCAGGTTACTTTTTAAGTATATAGATTATTTAAAAATAGATTAGAAAATACAATGATGTTCTTTCGAATTTAGTCAGCGCGAATTCAGTTTCGTCTTGGTTATTATCTAGGAATATACATATAACAGCCGACGGGGACACTTAATTTTGATTATTTAGTTGCGTTTATTTTGTACTATATATTTTATTACTAGCTTATTATTTACGATTTATTATATTTTACTAGTTTTATTATATTTCGCTTACCATATTTTTCTCGACACTTTAATTGCATAACATGTAAAAAATAACTAAGCAGTTTCCGTATCGAAATATATTTGTAGGTGACGTCAAACTGGAACAAGTTACAATATTTTTTTGTGCAAATTAAATCATAATGGTACCATCTATGTATTATTTTATTGGATTAGAGGTGGCATAATATTATGAATGGTTATATATATATATATATATATATATATATATATATATATATATATATATATATATATATATATATATATATATATATATATATATATATATATATATATATATATATATATATAACATAATTGGCAAATATAAATTGGTAAAAATAGAAAGCATTTCGTATAATATGTACAATACGTAGCTGTATATGGTCGCGATGGAAAGTGGACGTTCTGAAGTTATTTAAAGTAGTTTCTCCGGAAACAATCTTTTCTATAGAATTTCATTAAATTTCAGGTACACATAAAAAATAAACTTCCCGAAGGAAATTGCTTAAATGAAAATTGCTTATTGTCCGTATAATAAAGGAGATATTCACCATCAAAGTTGGAATTTTTTGCATGGTTTAAATGTATCAGTTGGCTAAAAGTTATACATTTTACATCATGACTTGAAAACTTTTCTATACATTTTTGTCCAAAAACAACTCATCTATACATTACTTTATTACGAATAATTTGAATCAAAAGTGAAAGAATGTTTTTACACTCACCACTCACAACACCTTAAATTTTTGGCAAACTCGCTCAATTCAACAATACGTCGTCCAATGCTTAGGTTAGTTGCTGTTTACTTTTTTTGTACCGCAACTGATCACGACAAAAAATCACGTTTAATTTTTCTATAAATTTTCTTCCACGCTCCAAAAAAGTTTACAAAGTCAGGTTAAGTATAAGACATACACAATAACAAATCACAACAAATTAAAATACGACACAACGCAGCGTTGCCATGCCTTTGGTTTCAACTAATAAACATGTAGTTGTGTGTATACGTATACACGCAGTGTCTGAGTATAGAGTACAATCTCTGAACAAAAATAATGAACACTAGACTACTGATATTTCAAATATTTTACGTTTACCCGTGCATTTATTTTTGGACCGAATGGTACCGGAGAAATTACCTTAACTAAAACTATGATTTTATTATTTCTCAGAACAAAACAGGTATATTCAAAGGATACAGATGTATAACAGCCTATGAAGTATTAACAGGAAAGTACGAGCATATATTAAATATCAATATAGAATATAGATATAAGGTTATTCACTAGTTTTGATAAAACATGTTACGTATGTATTTAAAAATAAGTAATAAAACTACTGAATACATTACCTTCCTGCAAGCTGTCGGTTATACACCATATTATAGTTAAGTGGGTTGCACAATTACTATAAAATAATAGCTATTCAATTATGGAATAATACCGAATTCATAAATACTGTAATGAAACTAATTATGGAACTATTTCGGTAATTATAGGTATTTATTTTTTATCGCCAGCTAGACTTCGAAGTTGGAACATTCTCTGCAAAAACGAATAATATACCTACATATTTGCACTGTTTGATAAAACTTTTAGCAGTCGCTGTGTGTATTTTGGAAACCTATATTAATGTAGTCTGTCAAAATTACCTATGAGGAACTAATCAAGTGCTAATAACACACATCACTTCTAGATGATTAGATATATAGAAAACGCTTAGAGAGAATTTCACTTTCATTTTTTGATCACATGAAGCCATTTTTATAGCCCGGTAACGTCAAATAGAATACTATCATAGATCTATGGATTTTAGTTATTTTATATGATTTATCTTCATATTTATATAGAATCATCTTTAAAACAAAAAATCAGCGAAAAAGTATGTAGAACGAAAATATGACGAAGAACTACTCAAATGAATTTTTATGGATAAACAGATGAATTACCTAATTTTATATTAATTTAAATAATGAATTAAATTAAAAATTATCATGAATAAATTTAAATATTTAATTAAATTCATTAGTGAGTTGTTAGTAGTAGAGCAAGGGGGCTACCAGCTCACCCTCGGATTTGTCCGCGGACATTTGATGCGGATGGCATGTGTCCATCGGGAGTGACCAAAGATGTGGGTGGGGTCGCGAAGAGTTCTTGTGGATGATCAACAATGACCAGAGGGTGTAGAAAAAAGCGGCGGAGGGGGGCGAGGGGGAAAAAAACACATGGTTAAGAAAAAAAGGGGCGTGGCTGCGTTAAGAAAAAAAAAACATGGCTGTATTAAGAAAAAAGAGGCGTGGATGCGAAAAAAGAGGGTGGGGGGAAAAACATGTCTGCATTAAGAAAAAAACATGGCTGTATTAAGAAAAAAGAGGCGTGGATGCGAAAAAAGAGGGTGGGGGGAAAAACATGTCTGCATTAAGAAAAAAAATGTGGTTAGAAAAAAGGGGGGCGTGGCTGCGAAAAAAGAGGGTGGGGGGTAAAGGGTGTCTGCATTAAGAAAAAAACATAGCTGTATTAAAAAAGGGGGGCGTGGCTGCTTAAGAAAAAAAAGAGGGTGGGGGAAAAAGGGGGGTGTGGCCGCGTTAAGAAAAAAAGGGGGTGGGGAAAAACATGTCTGAAAAAAAGGGACCGTGGCTGCGAAAAACATGACGTCTTATGATTGGTGAATAACGGAAAAAATGTCTGACGTCTAATATAGGATGAGATAGCACAGAAAGAGCTTAGTAAAAAAAGTATGACGTCAGAGCCTAAGATAGCACGCAGAAAGAATGTAGACGTCTATGATTGGTGAATAACGGAAAAATTTGTGATGTCATAGTCTTAGAGTATAAGTGTTGGCTGTTAAGACAAAAAACAGAGAAAAATGAATGTCGAAAAGGCCTTATTTCACTACATTTACGGTGATCAGTCATCAGGATAGCAGAAATATTCAAGACGTATGCACATATATTTAAATGAAATAATATTTAGTCCCAGATTCGACAAGTCTAAACTATTCAGATAAATAAAGTCGTAAATTTTGTTTGTTATTATAATAAAATATCCGATATCCGATAACGAATGGTGTTGGTATACGGGATAGAGTTTCCATATAAGGTTTTATTATTTAACACATTCAATTCAGGATTCATATGTATACAGGGAAATTTGAAATAATTATCTTCAGGCTAATTAAAAGTAATATACGAGGGGTATCGGAAAATAATAAAAAGACATAAATGTTTATAAAATCATATTTATTAACATATAAAAATACAATACTAATTAAAATTATGTAATAAAAAATATAAGAGCATAATATATAATTATAATACAGTATGTTTATTAATAGCAGTATAAAAGTACATTTTTTTATTTATAATAGGATTCAAAATTTTCGCTGCAGCTTCTATCCTACGTTGAAATCGGTATCGGTCCAAGACAAAAAATTCCCAATATCTTAATCTTGATGTTCTATATGCATAGGCCCACGTGAACATTATATACGTTTGATTACGACTCTCATCGAACGTAACTCGCTTTATCTTCTTTTCATTACTCATTGTGGTAGTTTGTACGTGGACATCTGACGCAATCAAAAGGACCTTATCTTAAACTTTATCCGATTTCAATCGAATAAAGACTAAAATTCATTAAAAATTATTGCAAGAGAGAATACTTTAAATAGGTTAATAAATAAGAAAGTTATAGACAAAGAAACTGTATTTATAGTAAAAACAGAGGTTTTATTTGTTCTAAGTTGGTACTAAAAAGCCACTATATTTGGGTTGGTACACCTGTATGATGGTACGACTTGAAAACGTAACTAAAATGTTTGCTGTGCTATTGTAGACTAAATAAGCTGGTGAATAAACAAAAATTATCTGCAAAATGCTGAATCATTTTTTTCTTTTAACCTACTTGTCGCTTATTACATAGAATGCAAATTCAACGTTAAAAACAAGTCTTGACTTGTTGAACAAAGTGTCGCCAGCTGGGTTAAGGAACGTGACTTAAATGTAAACAAACTGGTGTTTTGCCACTATTGTAGACTATGATTAAAGCCGACTAACATCTGAATTGAGATCAAGGTCATAAATCCAAATCGTATTAAATAACATCTGTGTCTTTTGAAAAAAAAACACGTTACGTAAACAAGTCTGTCTAGTTAGGAGCTGTAATTTATATATTTTAAAAATGAAAACTGTACACACAAGTGTGCAAAATAAAAACAACAATTATTTTAGTAAAATATTTAATCAACTACATCTTCACTATAAAGATTATATTTTACAATATATTCAAAAGGTATAGTTTTTCTAATTGAGTATAATAATTTGAAGAAACCAGCTTCCAGTATTCCTACGCAAAATTCGTCTAGATTGATGGATCCCAGTAAAATTTGATTACATAAATTTTCAACACGACCATATGTTTCTAATGTATATTCAGTGTGATTATAGTGAACTACGGTATCAGTCTGACAGTCTTTAATATGATACATAACGTTGGAAGGCTCACTGATACTGAGTTCCTTGAATTTTTCTTGTGAAATATCTTCGTAGAGTCTTATGATGGCACCTCTTAATTCAGCATCAACCATTTTTTGCTAATATTTCTAATAAGACACTTCAGAATTAAAATCGAAGAACAGAGTGTAATGTAGTACAGTAGAATTGTAAGTGATTGTTGACTATTATAATCATTGAATATATCGACAGGGGTCACGCATGCGCCTTTAAAAATGTTCCAATCTAAATCTCCACTTGTACCATTTTGAAATTTTACTCTTATTTTATATCTTTTAGCATCATTTGGTATTGAAGAAAAAAACGTGGAAATATGATTATTTAGAATATAAGGTGTCATATTTTTCCAGTTGTTCTTTGTATCAAAGTGGACAAACATTTCTTTCGCATCATATGGACGATGCACATAAAGAACATTTTGATATATAGCATATAATAGAATAAACTGATGACCTAACGGCATCATGATTAATTATATACTATGCATGTACACATAGGCTATACTTATTTATTAACATTTTCCCTCTATATTTTTGTTGAAGGAATTTTTTCATGCTGTGGCGTAATATTCAAATTGGTAAAACTAATGAACATACGCTTTTTTTGTTCATAAAAGCTGATAGTTATTTTCAACTGCTCTAACTTTCTGTAATGTTCATTCAATAATAACTTGTATTTATCTGAAGGATGCATCTTACTGCTCAGACGTCTAGTAAACAACTAAAAAAATTATGGTAATACACACAAGGAGATAAATAAAAAAATTTTAGAGACCAATAGTTTTTTTTTGTATTTATTTTGGTAAATTTGAATACAACCAATCATATAGTTTTACACTATTTCTTATACTACACATACATTTAAAATTATTATAATGATGAATACATTGTGGAAAGTCTTTTAAAAAATTTGGTACACTGGTGATATGTTCAACATTAACTACAATAGGTGATGTTGTTGAAGTTTCCGCTAGTTCATGTAGCTTTCGTTCAAGAAATTCCTTCTTTTGATGTCCCTTTACGTAAACTATGTCGACGTCAGCCCCATTCAATAGGTGATCGCTTAGAATGTCATTTAATATGTCGTAATTTACATAACCGCTGCTATATTTTAGACCATGATGAAAACGTTCCAAATAGTTTACTTGTTTCTTTACTTCAGAACTTAACGTACTGTATGCCATTGGAGGTTTCAATAAATAATGAGCCCTTTGCATGCCACTTACAAAAGATATTTCTTTGGCATGAAATTCAGGAAGGCTGAACCCTTGCACATCGACGACAATCAACTTCATGATGTTCTCAGATACAATACTTTTAAAAGACTGAATTACTTTATTTGATACAAGTTTATTTTATGCTGCATTTCTTACGATTCCACTTAGGGGTAAATATTCGATTACGCGATCATGAATAATTATACAGTATGCCTTGGTATTCTGGGGGAATGATTTTCTGCTTTCAATTTCCAGTTTAACATCTACAGTGGAAGATTTTATAGAATCATTTCTTTTCGAACAGTCTATGACAAATATTGCCCGACCGCTGAAAGCATCAAAGTCAAGTATCGGTTTATTATTTGAGGCGAACATTTTAGAGAACTGCGTATACATATAATAGGCTTCAGCATATTTTTTACAGCTAAAATCTAATTTCATATCTTCATAGGGATAATATTCAGAGTTCAATGTTAATTTAATATTTGATATATCGATATTATCCAAGTAAGTAACATCTTGCATGCTTTTATCTTTTTTATTTGTTTGA
Organism: Rosalia funebris; assembly: GCA_037954035.1. Taxonomy (NCBI): domain Eukaryota; kingdom Metazoa; phylum Arthropoda; class Insecta; order Coleoptera; family Cerambycidae; genus Rosalia; species Rosalia funebris. The sequence goes on along the minus strand of JAZFAV010000022.1, from coordinate 42,380,859 downwards.
AATGCAACAATAACGTATCTGGGGCTCTCCACATTAGTACACGTTTTAACGGACCATATTTCTTTCGTAGTGCTAGTGGTCAAAGCTGGTAATTCATGGAATTCCCATTGTCTATATGGAAGTAGAAGTGGCTTATCGCTATTTATTTGAGAGAGCAAATTTAATTTCAAAACATCATTCAGAAACACATGCTTGACTTTTAGCTCTATGCTGGTTATTGTTAGTTCGCCAATAGTATCGTCATTCGACACTTTAAAACAATTATTATCATTTCGAGCTCTAATTAGACGTAAAACTTGTTTACCGAAAATTACTCTCTTATAATCATGAAAAAATCCCAGCAAATGCCACAACGGTATTCTCAAAGAGAATGTTGTTTTTGTAGCATCATATGTTACCAGCTGTCCTTCAGGGTAATTCCAACCAGCAATACTAAGAGAAGTATCATCTTTTTCATAACATAAATAGCTTTTTAATAGGCTCACAGTTCCCGGATCTCGTACTTTATCTAATTCCTTTCCATTTAGTTCATAACTAATTGAATCAAATAAATATGCTCCTGCATTATTAGTGAATTCAACGGTGCCAGTACCCTCAACGTTCTTCTTTAAAGTTCCCTCAATCGATAGGGCGGCTTCGCTCATCAATAATAATGCATCCTGTTGATAAATAGCAATTTCTATTTCATCGTTGTTTCCAAATGATTTTACAAAAGAGTGATACGTTCGAATTTCATCCCTGACGATGGACTCATCGTAACTGGGGTCTTGAAATAACTGTAGCTGTTCTAACATTATAGCCCAGAGATTTTAAATAAAGAATATTAGCAAGAGTTAACGCTGAGGTCTTCTTATTACTCCTCTTCAAACACCCTCCACTGACTGAATGCCACAGATTAGAATAACTATCGTTTATATAGTTCTTTTGTTCAAATAGTAACCTCATAGTCCCTTTCTTAATTCTAATCGTACTATAATTTCTTCTCCTCGAAAATTAACTGGCTCAGAATTTTGATCAAGTATTTTCAATGTGATATTATGTATATCTGTTTTATTGTTTATTGGTAGAAAAATTAGGTTATAGGGTTCAATGTCTATTGCGTATCCGGGATCGACTTTCAATCCAAATTCAAAAATGGTGTGTGATGGTTTATTATTGTAAAATGCTCCTGTTGTAAGGTTGCAGTCCACGTGGATTGTTACCACCTTAACTATCTTAACAGGTAAATCTGACTGATATGGAATATCAGGTTTTAGAACTTGAGAACTATAACCTAATAAGGAGGCTAAACTGTCTTTGCGAGTAAAGTCGATTTCGAGCTTACTTTTAATTTCACACTTAAGCGTATTATTATTAGGCTTTAGAGAGAAATAGTCTTCAGTCTGTGCTACACCACTGGGTATTATTCGGGTCTGCAGATATGATTCAATATCACTTATTTCATATGAGCCTGTCGGTATGTGTATAACTTTTTCTTCTTCACCACCAAGTTGTCGGTAATAAAACTTATTATTTATCCCCTCTTCAATGTTTGGTATACTATTGTACGTGTGAAGTCCTATTAATGCTAACGAATAGTCGTACTGAGGATCAAGAATTATTGGATTATAAAAGTCCACGGAGAGAGTAGAACTTCGACTTCTTAACGTGAATATTTGAGACATAATGAATGAAAATCACACATGTTTATTATTTTTATAGAGAAATTCTAAACACAAATGTCCACAATTAATCGTATTGTATGTCTGATAAGCATCAGAATTATATTTAATTTTACATTTCGAGCCAAGGTACTTGACTAGTTCGATAGGTGGTTTTAAAGATCCAAAACTATCGAAATATAAAACAGAATTGTTCATTTTTTTGTAAGCTACCCAATGTGTTCCAGAGCCTTTTACGCTGTCTAAATTAATAATGGCACTTTCGTATTTTGTAGGTGGTGTAGTAGGTAAGGCGTCACGCATAAAGACACCTCTGAAATATGGAATTTTTAATTTTTTAACATATTTTACTAAATCAATGTCGGAAAGAGCTCTATTGGGTAGCTTCAATGGGAGTTTTTTTGTTTTTTCAAATATAAGCCATATCCTTTTTTATACGGTTTCATGTAGAGTCCGGATCCTCTTTTCCCTAACGCTACTGCCTCCAAAACTCTATTGTGTCTCTCGTCTTCTTCCAATTTTTTCTTAGAATTTTTAGCATCTATTACGGTCTTCGCCACTGCAGCAGCTCCTCCCGACAGAGCTCCTAATGCACTTAAGCCAGCAAATATCGGTATCAAAGGTAAAATACCACCAGTCTTCGGTAATGGTAGAATACGAGGGGTATTTATTTTTCTCTTACCGCCTGCATTCTTGACTGCAATTCGAGCTGCCTTTAACGTCATTGCAGCATCTTTTTTTAAATTGTTACTTGCATGTCTTTTCAGTACTTTAGATATATTTGTCAGGACAGCCTTTTGGAATGCGACTTTTCTACGTCCCCCTACACCCATACCTAGTTTACGTTTAACCTTCATTGCGTTGGTGACAGCCCAAGCGGTGGCTTTCTCACCTAATTTAGCGTCCTTTGCTTTAACACGCTCCCAAGCACGTTGTTCGAGTTGGTAATCTGCCTTGTGTCTATCTTCTAAATTTTTGTTTTTACTATATGCAATATCGTGCTCTCTGCAAGCTTTATCGAGAGGGTTTATACCTGCATCCCCTCGAGCGAGTCTTTTATGTAACTTCGTACCAGGCCCGCAAAATTGGTATCCCGGAACATGCAATTCAAAGGCTAACTTATTAATTAGATTATTGACTACTCCACGTCCTACTACGTGTTTACGTGATGCCATATGGATTGTGAATGATGATATCTGACATTAATCATATATATATATATATATATATATAAAGTATTACAGTCAGTAAAATAGTTCAGATGTTACTATGCGTGTTCAAAGACAACAGGTGTCCCTACCCGTTGAAAATTTAGATCTGTTGACAGACCATTGTGTGAGAGGAGAAGAAAAACATGGAAAGTTATTTCCTAGTACTCTAAGAGCTATTATATGCGGACCCAGTGGGGCAGGCAAAACCAATTTGCTTCTAAGCTTATTATTCAATTCTAATGGACTGTGGTTTGAAAACATATACGTTTACTCTAAATCACTTTTTCAACCGAAATACAAACTATTGGAGCGGGTATTGCAGAACGTAAATGGAGTTGGATATTTTCCGTATGCAAGTAGTGAGAGTATTATCGATCCATCTGAGGCTAAATCTAATTCAATATTCATTTTCGACGATGTGGCATGTGACAAACAAGACAAAATAAGAGCATATTTCAGTATGGGTAGACATAAACTTGTAGACTGTTTCTATCTCTGTCAAACATATACGAGGATACCTAAACATCTCATTCGTGATAATTGTAACTTCATCATTTTATTTAAACAAGATAAAATCAATTTACGACATGTGTATGATGATCACGTGGCCCCAGATATGACATTCGAACAATTTGAAGACATGTGTAGAGAATGTTGGAATGATAAGCATGGAGTAATGGTCATCGTAAAAGATTTTGATTTACATGGTGGTCGGTATCGAAAAGGTTTTGATCAGTATATAAGCGTGTAACGTAAACTGTGTCTGTTATTATTAGTTAGACAATCGAACTGAAGAGATAACCTCTGCTTAAAAACAGGTCATACCGATCATACAGCCCCATTTAAACAGCTCATACAGCCCCATTTAAACAAGTCATACAGCTAATAGGCTCAGTTTAAAACAGATTGCTGCTAAGGTTGTAACAATGAAGTCTAATAAAATAACTTTTGAAAAGTATAGAGTATCTAAGGTTAAACCATTGGATCTATCAAAGAAAAAATTGCTTAAAGATAAAATTAATAAGGCATCAAAGGCTATCAGAAAAAAGTATCTAGCATTAAAACTAGGAAAATCCGACGAAGACGAAACTCTTAATAGACTCTTGAAGCCCATTATCGATCCATTAAAAGAACTCAAATCTGTAAATATATTACAGAAAACAGACACGAAGCGTGTAGATTCATCGCAACAAAAAAAGCGTGACTCTAGTTCAGCAGAGTATACATCAAATGCAGATATTAAGGATGACATATTGTCTCTGGATCCTCAGTATGAAGTAGGAGATGCTAACTTTCAGGATGGCAAAACGAAGAAAACTGCTCTTAATGAATATTTTGAACAGTATCCATCTTTAGCTAGACACTATATAGAGGGGTTTTTTACTAAACGCAAAGACTATGATAAAACCTATGGCATTAGATTGGATTTACAAATGAATAAACTGTATATTGGTAATATGGAATTAAAAATTGGTCGTGCCTCTGAAATAATTATTAATGATAAAGTATATGATGGCAAAGTGGGGTTATACAATCTACTTTTTATGAAGGATCCCACAGATTATGATAGAAATGATTTAACTGAATATAAGGAAATTTTGCAAATTACCAATGTACATAGAAGAAATTACGAACCGACTGGACAAATTAATGGAACTAGATCTTTCAAGTATATTAAAATAATAAGACCATTATTGGATAGTAAAAAGAAGAAAAAAACACAGTCAACTAGTGGATTCGGTCTGAATATGGTTTACAATCAAAAGCCAATCGAATATGTTTATTGGGATGACATCAATGAGCTTGTTGATAGACTGAAACTTTTGAATGCGTCAAAGATTGCAGGAAATACTGATTCACATGACAATGAAATATCAGCTATCATTAGTGAACTACGTGAGGCTGGAGTTATCTATTAAATATTTGATGTACATACAATTTGAGTCATTATCAGGATGAGTCTTGATAAGTTTGGAAGGTCTTCGCGACGTAGTAGTGAAATTAATGATTCATATCTCAGCCAACCACAACGTGGATTTGTATTTACCGAAGATGGAAACATCAACATTGAAAATTTAAAGCTGTGTAATGTTCTATCACCTACTGACGAGGGTGATGCCGTTAATAAGAAATATGTAGATGATCATATAAATTCTATTCTATCAAACAATATTGATGTGCTATTTGAACGTTTAAATAAGTTTAAAGATAGTATAAAACATGTGACATCAGATTTATATCAACAGAAAACATATCTAACAGATATAGGAAGGACTATTGAAAAATTAAATCAAAAAGGTTTAGATAGTGTTGGTGGAAAAGACATTGAATCAAATGCAATCAATGAAACAATTTACAGCCAACCCGATGAAGAAATCTAGAGAAAAAATTCAATTGGTTAATGAGCTTCATAAGCCTGCACGCAAAAATTTCAATCGTAGACGTATTATAATAAAAGGAATAGACGATTTGTGGCAAGCAGATTTAGCCGAAATGTGTAATTATGCTAAAGACAATCACAGTTTTAGATACATTCTCATAGTGATTGACTGTTTTTCAAAATTTGTGTGGGCTAAACCCCTAAAAAATAAGAGTGCACTAGAAGTTACACAAGCAATGAGTGGTATTTTTAAGGATAGCAAGAGGAAATGTAAAAATTTAAATACGGACCAGGGTACTGAATTTTATAATGCTCACTTTAAAAACTTGATGAAAAACTATAAGATAAACCATTACAGTACATTTACAGTAAAGAAGGCAGCTATAGTTGAAAGAGTTATTAGAACGTTAAAGGAGAAATTATATAAATATTTTAGTTTAAATGGCTCATACAGATGGATAGATATACTCCCTGATATTGTCAAAGAGTACAACAACAGTCATCACAGAACAATAGGAATGAAACCGTTAGATGTAACTAAACAGAATGAGAAACAAATACTTAATTCAGTTTATAACAATATTAAGTTGGTAGCATCGCAACACTACAAAGTTGGAGATATTGTACGAATCAGTAAGAATAAGCATGTCTTTAAAAAAGGATATACACCTAATTGGACAACTGAACTATTTAAAATTATTAAAGTACAACTCACCAACCCCACCACCTATTTGCTCGAGGATATGCATGGTATTCGAATAAGCGGAGGTTTCTACGAAGAAGAACTACAGAAAACGAAAACTCCCGATGTGTATCTCGTTGAAAAGGTATTACGTAGACGAGGTAAACAAGTTTACGTAAAATGGTTAGGTTTCGACGCATCTCACAATAGCTGGATTGATTCAGATAACGTACTTTAATCAAATATGCATTGATTCTTATGGAAAACACGAACATTTTTACGATTGCAGAGGGGCCTTTTTTTTTAACAATTAATTTAAATATGTATAAAAAGGGGTTGAAACCATAATCATTCATTAGTCTACAGCAATTATGACATCAGTAACATCTAGTCTAGCCGATTCTGACTATTGGCATGAAGTGGATAGAATTAGTGCACAATATGAAGAAGCTGCGCAAAATGAGGGTCGATATCTTTTAGAATATAATACTGACATAAAAAATTCTGTATATAAAATAACTACAGGATTTAGTGTTGCAAGAGGTTATGTTCCTGCCGTAAGAATTTTACTGAATGTGAATCCAGACTTCACCACATTAGACAACATCTCATTTAACAGAGAAGATTGGGATGATTTTATTACTTACCTTCAACAATTTGTTGTGGATTACTTTGATGTGATGACAGAAGAACAACCCGAAGAAATAGAAATGAAGTTTTCACATTATGCTTTAATATCATCGCAAATTATTGGAATCAAATTGTTGAAAATGAGTAACGGCTTCTGCACATTTCATTTATCTGACAAAGTTGTTCGTGAGCTCATCTACACCAATAAAATTGTATCATCTCATATGGACTTACTAAATAGTTTAAGTTTTGAACAGTTCTATAATAACTTTTTAAATGTAGCTAATAATATCTTAAGTGAATCTAATTATGAATTGTCACCATATACTGTTATGTTAAATTTATGTGACTTATATCCGTGTAATATTCAATCATACTGTATACGTGAATGTTTATTTTATAATAAAGATAATATTCTTAATGATTTAGATAGAAAAATGTATGTACTGAAAACAAGTGCTTAAATAAAAAGAAATTTATATAATGTGAGTTTTCTTTTTTTAGGTTAGGGGAAATAAAAAAATCATGATAATTTAAATACATATAATGAAATAATAAAGAAAAAATACATATAATAAAGAAAAAATACATATAATAAAAATGTGATTACATAATAATAAATTAAAAAATACATAAAATTGGTTACATAATAATAATAATAAAATACATAAAAATATTAAAATATAACAACAGACTTGAGAGATTTTTAAATTTGATGTAAAGCAAAAAAAAGAATATCAGCAATGAAATTACGACATGTCCATTATGGAGTAGTGCCCCCAGGGGAGAGTATCATGAACTTCAGGAAGGGTGTACCTCTTATCGTCGAAGGGATTAAGAGCAATTTTTGTTTGTTCGACGCTGTATACTTCATGTAATTTTGCTTGTATACAGCGTTGAGTTTTATTTAGTAAACACTCTTCGTAAGGCTTTTTGTTTACAAATTTCTCCAGACAGTTGAGATAATCCTCAAAAGTAATTTTATTTGCCACAACATTAGACTTTACACCTTTTGCTTTCTTAACTACTTTGTTTGATTCGACTTTATAGGTGTACTGCTTAGAACGTAGCCCTATGAAATGAGTCATTATTTTCCCATTATTTTCATCCTTCATTAAACCAGGGATTTTTTTATTTACTAGAGGAATATTCCAACGATTATCTTGGGGATAATCACTAGTATCAAATTTATTAATGTCTTTTTTGATAACATCTTCATATACATCATTACACTGAATTTCGTATAAGAGACTGTCTGTATCTGTGTACAAAAGTTTACATTTTTCCACGGGGAATTTTGTTAACATGTATTTATAGTGAAAATCATATACGCAAATTTTAGAAATATCTAAAATAGACATTCCAATATACAAGGGCTTATTGAATATAATGCGAGATTTTTTCATTTCAATGGCCATAAGATTATCGCCGAAAATGGATCTGCTTTGGAAATCAGGACTAGCAATCAAATTTTTAGCTCCGTACCTCCCTTCCCATTTGTTTACTAGCTTAACGATTCGATGTTTTCGAACATTCTCCATTGTTTTACCAAACGTAGCGTTATTCATTAGTTTATAATTGTTTTTTTCAAAGTTTGACTTTGCTTGAGTTCTCAGTGATGTGTTTAAGTCAATGTAGGACTTCAACCATGGAGACTGTTTGAACTGTAGAACTCTGTGGATATGTGTTAATTTTATTCCATGCTGTAGAGCTTGTTTAAGATTTCTATAGTGAATAACGTACTTTTGCTTACTATAACAGGTAGTCATTAATTTAGAAAATTTTGAATTTGGTGGAGTTCTGTGTTCCGGACAGAATGGCAAATCTTTATGTAAATCATGTAGATCTTCTGGGTATTCGAGATCGACCTCTAAAATATAACCAATTTCAGAGTCATCAGGCACACTGGTGATGTCTATGTTGCAATCTGTCCACTGGAATTCTCCGTATGGAAGGAATTCTCTCATACTCCAGCCATATAAATTGTTTATATCGAAATAAACAATGTATGTGGATGGCTTGCTGGCATCATAAGTATCTAAATACTTGTTGTTAGCCTGTGAAAATCGATTGCAACATTGACTCACCCCACCTCGAATACCACGCTCAATAAACATTAAAATATCTACATCTTGAATAGTTTCTAGCCTACACCCTGTATATTTCAGCATGCAATCAAACGTATAACCTGGTATCGAAAAATAGTGGCTTGGGTCGAGGTTGTACGTCTTGTAACAAGTACTACGAAAAGTTTCAAAAACGCAAGTTAATAGCATGATATCTGTTTTCATATAGAGATCGCTGTAATCGCCTAGAGTACTCATACCGAATTTATCCCAAACAATTTGCGCATGTTCATAATCAGTCTCCTCTATGTTCTTGTCGTTTAGTTTATTGTAAAAGTATTTTATGTCAGGTAATTGCGTTTCATCTAGTTTTTCTATGTTATCCAAATAGTCATAAAAGAATACACCTTTTCGTGTTAATAACTGAAATTTTTCATCGTCCAAGTCCAAAAATTCACGTTTAAGATTTTCAAAGTTTTCGTTGTTCAATGTGGAAGCTAGTTCTTCTAGAGAACAACCCATGAATCTGAAGGAGTCTATAAATCTAAATTTCAATTTGGTTTCATTATCGTGAACTGTGAAACTAATATATTTTTCCTTATTCTCAGGCAATAAAGTAATATGATTTCGTTCAGCTAAGAACTTTATTATAAAGTGAGCATCGTAACCTCCGAGGTTATGGAACACCACGGGAATAACAAAAGAATTTTTATAATTTAAATTACATTTATTGTGAGCAAAACCTCTGAAGTTTCCGGTGAGGTGACAGTGATCTCTAACAATTTTATCTGTTTCGGTAAATTCTCCTTCGCAAATGTGACAAGTTTTACTAGCATCCTGTAAACTAACTTCAGTATTCATGGGCTCCACATGTTTTAATTTCGAGGAGACAAATTGTGCAACATTGCGTAACTCTTCTGCAAACCAAGACATCGATTCTATTCCTCGAGCACTTTTATAATACGACCAGTCATTGTTATAACCGCATTTGAAATAATATCCAGCACTGTAGGCTATGTGTTTCTGATACCTGCTCGTTTTGCAATGACTATCATCACCATTAAATTGTTCAAGCAAGGATTCGAAATCTGCATATATAATAAACGGAAGCATTTCTCTGTATGCAAAATTTTTAAATTGAATGTACCGTTCTCGAGAAAATTCAATTTTACAATCGTTAAGTTTTTCGCAATCTACAACATGATTATTTAGCTTATTCTGAGATGTAAAATAATTCAGACATCTATCGCAAAAATATTTTTTAATTTTTTTTTTAGAGAGCTGCCTACATAAAAGTCTAGATAAGTCTTTAATATAACAATAATGATATTTAATTTTTAGCTCTTCATTATCTGACATCGGCGGCGGCGGTTCAAATTCATTTATTTTTGGAAAATATTTATTCTGAACTAATAATAAATTTACATGTTTGTCTAGTTTTCGCTTGATTATACGGTGGGGCACAACAGAAAAATTTGATTTTGAATCCATTTCCAAACCAAATACATTAACAGAGATTGCATTATTTTTCTCAAATTTGGAAATTTGCGGTAACGTCATAGGAAATTCAATATCTTTTACGTTTAATACTGTTTTATAATGAGGATATGATGATGTTCTATCAGCGTTTTTTTCAACGGGATGGAGAGCACTGACAACGGCCCATGCGAAGCAAGCGTCATCGTTGTTCTTAACATTAATGCAAGCCTGCTTTTTTGCAATTTTTTCCGGTAGTTTAATGTAGGATGAACCGTTCCCAACTTCATATTTATTTATATTAATTTCTAAGCTAATTATTTCATTTAAAGCCCACCCACTGCCAGATTCAGAAAATTCAGATAAAGCATTAAAAATATCATCCCTTACATTAGATTCAAACCATTGACGTAAATCCCTCCCTGCATCAATTACCTTATTTTTTGTATTAAAATATTTTTTTTCAATAATTTCTATGTCTTGTGACTTTCTTATAAATTCGGCGCAGAAAGTAGTATTAACTTTAAGCGCTGGTACTTTTTTCGTGGCATTCATTATTCTAGTTTTGAAAAGGTGAAAAGCATCATTGAAAAATTCGTTCAAATATTTATGTTTTAAATTAATGATTACTCCAGTACGAACTCTACTATTAAAAACCGATATTAAATCTTCCCATTTGACCCGATTACTACGTTTTTCTTTTACCAATACCGCTCCCCCATTATAATTTATTTTTTCAATGATACTTTTAAACCTTTTCAAATGTCCTAAATTAGTCTGAAGGTTACGCAGTACACCTACTGATAAATTAGATCCCTTGATAGCTCTAGTTAAAAGTCTAATGTGCGATTTTACCTTTTTTATCCATAGCACTCTCTCCTGCGGGGTACAACAACCATTTCCTAAAAGTGTTTCCACTTCTTTGAACTTTTTAATAATATCATTGCTGATATGCTTAATTTCTTCAGAGTCCATAGCTGTGTCTGCGTGTATTCACTTGAAGGGTTCTAAAAGTAAATGATGATATCTCTGTCTGCGTGTATATTTTATATAGAACTATCTGGGCTCACTCTTTGTTTTCAGCTAAAAAAATTACAAATAAAAACTTAATATTTAAAAATTGTGTGTGTGTTTACTTACTTTTGATAAACTTGAACTGCACTCCCATAGAAGGCTTATTTACATCCTTCAAACCTTCATAAATTATGCTGTACTTCCTTTCACATTGAAATTCATCCAAATTTTCTCTTATTTCATGCAGCACTCTTCTTGGTAAGAATATATTGGTCTCTTGTAATTCAAGTAATATAGTCTCACCGTACCGAGTTTTCACTATTCTAGCCCCATAAATTGGCTGTGGAATATTTTGTTCCAAGTCTGATATCTTAAGAACTTGTTTAGTTTCTAGAAGTGAAACCTTGTTTAATTTTTCTAAATCCATCTAAAATTAATAGAATATTTTCTTGTTAATTTTATTGAAATTTAATAAAAACAATTTTTTACTCACGTTTGTTTCCCGTAGATAAAGCACACAAATAAAGATTTTATAATACGTCACGTATAGCGTATAAGTATAAACACATATGATGAATTATGCCGGCTGTAAACCTTTTATATCATCTGTGACGTCAATTTTTCATACGTCACCATCAGCACGTGTGAAAAATAATGTTGAGTTGACAGTTTTTATTTCGTGGGATTCATATTTTGTATATGTTATAATTGATAGGTTTAAGTCATAAATTAATTTTTATTGATTTCTCCACAGATTAGAAATAAAATGTTTTGTCTATCAGGCTGAAATTTTGCTATTTGTTTACATTTAAGTTACGTTCCTTAAACCAGCCGGCGACGTTTTTGTTTTGTTGAGTTAGCAGTTTTTTTATTTCGCAGAATTTATATTTCGTATATGTTATAATTGACAGTTTTAAGTCATAAATTAATTTTTATTGATTGACCCACAGATTAGAAATAAAGCGATCTTGGCATTTTTGCAGTTTGTTTACATTTAAATCACGTTCCATGTAGAAATAATTCGAACGCCAACGTTTTTGTTTATAATAAATCATTTTGATAACCCAAATATATACGCAACGCAATCTAATCTGAAGACGTTGATATTATTGTTGGATTGCTTACTCTTATTTTTTATAATCACATAGACGTTGTTTGTGTTTCTCATATTGCCAAAAATTTTCATACGTGACTTCTTTATTGCATTTACGATATTTTTATTGAACTTATAAATTAATTTTTAATGGTTCATTTAATCACTTTAGCATATTTCAATAGACGTTGTTGAATTTTCTCATATTACTGCGACTATTTATACTTACGCTTTGATGATTATAAAGTGTTTAGGTTAAACAAAATCTGCAATTCGATATAAATACTGAAGTCTAACGGAATCCTTTTTATTTAAATATCAAATCTAGTTCACGAAAGATGTCGTCATCTGAGTGTTTGAATATTTTGCAAGAGAACTTTGAAGATATGTAAGTTATTTTTTTTTTCATTATTCAACTTATTTTACATTATACTTACTTTTTTTAGTGAATTTAATGCTTGGGTTCGTATGGTTCAATTAACGAACCGATATACGCCACCGGTAAATCCTGAAGTTTACTTCAGAGAAAAGTAAGTAATTTTTTACATAGTTAATTCATTTTTTCAATTATAATTATTTTTACAGCAATTTGGATCCCCCTCCTTACTGGGACCTACCACCATACATTGATGATGACCTGCCTCCACCTTACAGAGATCTACCACCTCCTCTGATTCCAATACGAGATCTACCACCTGGATTTCTATTTCCTCCAAGTTATTCTCCTACGTCTCCACCTTACTTGGAGGAAAAGTAAGTTATTCTTTTATTTTGTATTCTTTTTTTCAATTATATTTCTTTCAGTGATCGTGATATCGACTTCATTGTCGTGGACGACGACGACGACACCGACGATGAGACGGTGATTGTCATCTCCGATGATGAAGACGAAGTCGTCGAGATTAGCGACGTGGAGGAGGATGAGGTTCGACCAACTGTAATATGTTGGGCAGGTCATCAATAATGTTTTTTTTTTCAAAATTATTTTTTTATTAAATTGTTTTTTCTCAAAAATTATTTTTTAATAAAAATTACATTTGTATTGAAATTAGAGATTTGATTAATTTTTTTAACATTAATATTTTAAGTTTTTTTATAATACTACAATATTGTATCTTAATAATTTTCTTTAAAGTTATTCTATTATGTTTAATATTGAATCTAAATGTAATGCTAAATATATGTACTATTTTTTTACCATAAATATATTTTCTTTGTCTATAACTTTTTTATTTATTAACTTATTAAAAATATTCTTTCTTGTGATTATGTTCAATTAATTTTTTAATGAATTTTAGTCTTTATTCGATTGTAATCGGATAAAGTTTAAGATAAGGCCCTTTTGACTGCGTCAGCCACTGACCTTGCGTCCCCACCCCTTTGCCACCATGTTTTTTTCTTAACGCAGCCACGCCCCCCCCTTTTTTCCCCCACCCTCTTTTTTCTTAAACAGCCACGCCCCCCTTTTTTAATACAGCTATGTTTTTTTCTTAATGCAGACACCCTTTTTTCTTACCCCCCACCCCTTTTTTCGCAGCCACGCCCCCTTTTTTCTAACCACATTTTTTTTCTTAATGCAGACATGTTTTTCCCCCCACCCTCTTTTTTCGCATCCACGCCTCTTTTTTCTTAATACAGCCATGTTTTTTTTTTCTTAACGCAGCCACGCCCCTTTTTTTCTTAACCATGCTTTTTTCCCCTCGCCCCCCTCCGCCGCTTTTTTCTACACCCTCTGGTCATTGTTGATCATCCACAAGAACTCTTCGCGACCCCACCCACATCTTTGGTCACTCCCGATGGACACATGCCATCCGCATCAAATGTCCGCGGACAAATCCGAGGGTGAGCTGGTAGCCCCCTTGCTCTACTACTGTTGTTAATTGTTAAGACTTAATTATTTAATCACAGGCAATCTACAGTCTACTACAAAAAAATGCGCACTATTTCAAAAATAAAAAATTAATGTTAGTTCACTGTCTCTATTAGTCACTAAGAAAAACTGCTTATATTCAAATAGCAGTAATGTTACAGTTTAGTTGAATTTATTTTAGTATTTTTTTATATTTAGTACATAATAAAAATTATTCTTGTATCTAATAGTCTACTCTACTATTAAATATATTTGTTATATTTCTGATATTATTTAATTAAGTAAGTATTAAATAAAATATGTTAACATAATATATAATCTCTTAATGAACATTTAACTTGTTTGTATTGTAATTGTAAGTAAGAATTATTAATATGGATTTACCTTTTGCCCAACCAGTGACTACATTTCCAAGATATGCCACTCGATACGATGGATCTGGTTTCGATATCGTAGCACTCGCGTATTTTTTACATCTGAGTTTATTCAGTAGAGATTTGAATGCACGTCTGCCTCTGTCCTTCTGCAATTCTTTAGTTGGCATTTCACTATTAAGCGTTTCTATAGAAAGAATTTTTTTCACTTTGGTTTTATTCACTGAACTTTGAAAAACAGTTGCGTCTACTGTGTCTTGTGCCATTTCACTGCACTTTATATTGCTATTAAAATAATATTACTAAATCAGCACTATACTACTGAAGTAGGAAAAGTATTTTTTTCTAAATATTTGAAGATACTTTGAAGTTGTCTAAAAGTGGCATAGTCAAATTTCTTATTTTCTGCCTTCTTTAGTTGACGATGTCAGCAATAAGAGAATTGTGAATCTGTAAAATAAAAAAAAAAGAATTAATGTTAAGTAAACTTGTCAATCTTAAATTATTGACTAAAATCATAATATACTTATATAGGGGTTTTTTGATACAAATTTTTTCCAAAGAGGCCAAATCGGTAGTAAAACATAGTAGAGTGCCTAACACCCAGTGAATCAAATTTTGTGTAGTGCAAATAGCTTGGATCGATACCACACATAGTATAGCAAAATCTTTATTGTATAATTTATTACATGTATGTACATATGTTTTTGTAATAGCACAAAATCAACAGTACTTAAGGTTAATAGTACTTATGCCCAAAATATTAAATATTTTATATATTACAGTTCGTTCATAAAAGTAATTACGCATTTGGTATATTATAAAGTAAATAATATACTAAATTCATCGTGTACACTTATTCTATGATAACATTGTTAGGCAATTACAAAGAAATATTTATAAACGTACTCAATACCTACATATAATTAGCATTTTTTAAATCGATTTTATAACAGGAGCAATGCCACTTATCCACTAGAATTTATACATTATACATCCTAAAACCCACCAATATTTCTTAATAAAATAAAAATATAGCTGTTTATATCATAGCTAGATATATAAATTACACCTTTTTAATAATTCTGGTTTTCAAACTCGTTTTTAAACTCATTAAAATACGTATGTTGACTGAGAAATAAGTAAAAAGGTTACTTTATACTTATTAGTTATTGGTCATATAAGTTTTAGTTATTTACTATTACAGTGAATAATATATTTCTCCTTTACATATAATTAAATTTACATATTTATATTATAATAACACAAAAAGTATTAAAAGTATATAATCACTAATCAGCAAAGTGAGAAAAGTTTACTACTGAATATGAACAAAATGCAGATTTTTTGGCCTACGATATATATCTGCTTATACGTATGAAAATCATAAGATATCTGAATAATGTAACATACATACATACATACATATATATATATATATATATATATATATATATATATATATATATATATATATATATATATATATATATATATATATGTATATATATATATATATATATATATATATATATATATATATATATATCTATATATATATATATATATATATATATATATATATATATATATATATATATATATACGGGGTGTCTCACCAGGAACTGTATCGATCGATATAGGGAAAAGTACGCACCAGAGAATTTTGAAAATTTGGGAAGATACTAACGGCAGTGTGGCTAATTTAACTAAAATAATTACAAGCATCTGGCACTTCCGATTATACCGGAAGTCGATACCAACTTGCTTATTTTAAATAGAACACCCTATATATTTTAGGGTTTTCGAAAAGGGCATAAAATTCTGAGTCAAAAACATGTAGGATACCCTATGTCTAAACCCAGCCGTTTTAGAGATATTTGAAATTAAAAAAAAATTTGACAGGTGTAACGGTTTACAGTAACCTTTATAACTTTGTTCGTGTAAAAGAAGCTAATTTGCTTTTTGGCATGTAGAAAGAACACAAGGAGAGCTGCACTCTACAATTGAACTACATTCAAGAAGTACCAAGTGTTCCATTTTCGACGTTACACTTTGTAAACTTCAAACCGCGAAAATTTGTTTAGGTCAAATGGAATACCCTATATTTTTTTTTATATTTAGTTATGTACCATTAAATTCCTTTTTTTCTAATATAGGCATTGTGGGGGTTTAAATCACAAATTTTTGAAGTATTTGCGATTTTCTTAGAAACTCAATAATTTTTAGTAAACATTTTATCACATTAGCCATGATTAGAAACAATCAGTAATGTCCGTCATTCTCTTATGTCAAAAAATGTCACCACTCCAATAATGCGAATTGTGTCGATTAAAAAGTCCAGTTTTGGTAAATTTAGCTTCATCTGACCATATAATATTTCCCAAATAAGAATCGTCGCCTACAGACCTTATTAGAATATATTCACAAAAATTTTCTCTTCTTAGGAAATCTGTTTCTTTTAATCGTTGAACTATTTGGAACGAAAACGGATGAAATTTATGTTTAATTAAGCATAGTCCCGATTCCAAAGCAGTTTGTCTTAATGACATCATTGGAAATGCACTAAAATACCCCAGAATTTCTATTTCAACGTTTTCGTCATCAGCAATAGGCTTCCGCTTTTGAATTCTTGCCATGACAGAGCCATAGTTTTTAAAATTATCCAGTATGCGTTTTACAGTGTTTGGTGACGGTTTCCGTTTTTGTGGATATCGAGTAGCAAATGTGCTACAAGTTCTTGATATTACTTTATCACATTCTGCATAAATAATAATCAAATTCAAAAAGTCTTCGTAGGTGTAATTTAAACGCGGTGGCATTTTTTGACATAAGAGAATGACTAACATTACTGATTGTTTCTAATCATGGCTAATTTGATAAAATATTTACTAAAAATTCTTGAATTTCTAAGAAAATCGCAAATATTTAAAAAATTTGTGACTTAAACCCCCACAATGCCTATATTAGAAAAAAAGGAATTTAATTTTACATAACTTGATGTAAAAAAATATAGGGTATTCCATTTGACCTAAACAAGTTTTCGCGGTTTGAAGTTTACAAAATGTAACGTCAAAAATGGAACACTTGGTATACCATTCTTGAATGTAATTCAATTGTAGAGTGCAGCTCTCCTTGTGTTCCTTCTAACATATGTATGTACAATATCACGTAACATATGTATGTACAATAGATATATAGGTAGATATTATGATGAAAAAAGAATGAGATAAATTACAATAAATTATAAACAAAACTATTTAGATGCACTCTTAATTGTCTTAATTGTGATTAATTCGATTCATATTTCATTGAGAGTTCAAACTTACTGAAAAGATCAGAGATAATTATAACTCGCAATTGGATTTAGTAGAAATAACGACATACTAATACAATGTACTTGAAAATGTCACTTATTAATAATAACTTACAGCTTCTTGGAGACAACTTATAACCTCTTAGATGCTCCTAATAAGAAGTTATTGCAATGATGAAGCTATACGCTACTTCTATTAATATTTTAATAAAATCACACAAAACAAAATACGTGGAAATGGAAATCTGATTAGATTAAGTAGGAAGTTTGTAGACAATATCAAAAACGAAATGCGATTAAAAATAGTCGTATA
Organism: Rosalia funebris; assembly: GCA_037954035.1. Classification (NCBI taxonomy): domain Eukaryota; kingdom Metazoa; phylum Arthropoda; class Insecta; order Coleoptera; family Cerambycidae; genus Rosalia; species Rosalia funebris. Next base: position 42,362,773 of record JAZFAV010000022.1, on the reverse strand, counting down.
ATGTACATGTTTATAAACAGTAAAACAATGTTTGGTGTTAAAAAATATGATTTCTCCGTTATTTTTGTTACCCCAATTAAAAAAAAAATTGCAAAATTGCTGTGTATATTTGATAAATGTTTCTCTCTTACGGTCTCTCTCTTTAGTTTCTGTTAAATGGTTACTGTAAATTGATTTATTTATAATAAGATATTAATTTTAGTTCGCCTTGCATGATTAAACCATATGTCATGGAATTAATAAAAAAATATTTTTTAAGGTACAACGATTCTACCTGATTATACCTAGATATATTTCAAACATTTCTCGTATGTAATATCAGCTTTACTCATACACCTTTTAATATACAAGTAATAATAAAATAGTAAAAAAATAATAATGGGCAGTGATACTTCCCGTTTTATGAAAAAATAATGGGGCATCAGTTACTGAAATATTGATTAAAAGTAATAGAATACTTACTTAATATTACTTGAGAAACAAAAAATATATATCCTTATCTAATAACGGAAATACACTTACTCTTCTCTGTCGAGAACTGTCCTGAGAAAAATTAATTAAAGTTTTTATATATGAGTAGATACATTATCTGTTTCTAAATATAATCAGAAATAAGGTAAGTATAAAATAGTAATACAGAGATTAAATCACTTAATTAAATATTTCTTATAAATGATTTAATTGTGATTAACGTTGTCATAAGTATATATATTATTAGTAAAACACGATTAAAGTGCATTCCGTTGTTTAAATTAACCTACAGCCATTATTAGAGTCTAATCATTATAAAATAAATAGAATGTTACGTAAGACGCTAATTAAATAATTAAATTAGTGCTTACTTTGTCTATACGTAAGACGATATACATATATACCTACGCAAAGGCTTATATCAACGCATAATACACACCACACAATACTCGTACATATACAGCTCGGTAATATATTCATTAAATTAAGAACATGTATATGCATGCAATACTGTAAAAGTTGTTATAAGCCACAAACAAACGATCTAGTCTTTAAATTTTCTTTTAAGAATAGGCAATAGAGTTTTGACACGAGACAAACGAGATGCTATTCTTAAAACTTTGTAGGTTTTGTTAGTTGCTATGCTATCATATTTGTTGTTGCAAGTTATTCAAAATCCTATCATTTAATTCAGCCAGGCAAATCTTAGAGATTTGTTCAAATCACGATTTATGAATATGATGCCCAATATTTTACGTAAATACCCACATTTTAAAAAGTTCTAATGGGAAAACCTATTTTTCTACGGATCAGATGTTTTCCCTTAAGAATTTAATATACTACGAAATAATGAAATTATCTTCTACATTGCATTCTATTTTCGTAAATCATATTTGCGAGACGGTATTTAATAATTCGCATTGTAACGTATCGTTGTATTGTTCGCTGATTCAAAACTGGGCTGGATTTCTATGGAACAAAAATAGTATTAATTCACTGTAAACAATCCTTTCGTAGAAAAAGCACTAAGAAGTAGACAATAATAGTCACTTCTGTTCACTCGTAGAGCTTACAAAACTATAAAATACGTTACTCGCATTTCGTCAACCATGCTGTCTATCGATCATTAAAACTAGTTCTATTTTGACAAAACGTTATATTTCTGACAAAAAACATATAAACAATACTGGCTTTAACTCCTTCCTCCTCCTTGACATCCTTCGTCGACTTCCATCGTCGACACCACAATTTAGATTAGGTTACAGAAGGCATAAGGGATTTTCTCTTAGTACAAGTTTAATTATTATTGAGGTTTAAAATAATGATTTTGGATTTTATAGACCATACTAATCAACTGCTATTAACCAACCGCCATTTATATTACTACCCATATCATCTTATCTTACCCATATCATTCCCATCTTACCCATATCATTCTTACCTCCACATTTGATATCACATCTCATAAAAAAATATGTTTGACCATAAAGAATAACGTTTTTAATATATACAGCTTATCAAGAATAGGAACAAGTCTCAAAACTGCGATATCGGACCTCCCACGAGATGCGCATTAAATAGCCTGGTCTTTACTCTGTCGAATTGAGACATTTGCAGAGTGAATATCGATGAATATATATTGAATGTGAATGTATACAGAGTTCGATCTGGCCGCGCGAAAAATGCATCCTTTTCACACATTTTTATATTCTTGATGAGCAGTACATTTAGTACCTTACTGCTGTTAAGGGCATTACTAGTACAAGCTATATCAACTCTGTACCACCACCCCTTCGGGTTCACCTCGCCTGTAATTTTAAAAAATTAATTTTATATTAGCTTGTTGATGTAGAACAGGTGGGGTGTAAGGTAATATGGTGGGTAATATTGTTTTTGCGACAATTATAATATATGACGAGTATGGATGCGTTGCCGCTGGTGGCACCGCCGCGCCTTCGCAGTAATATTGGGCCTCCCTCTCGCTCATATCGTCATTTTCATTATCAGGCGAACCTGGGCCATGTAAAGGGGTTGCCTGAAAGCGAATAGTCTTGCGGCTCAATGATCAACGTGCCCTTAAGCGGGTCTAGAGGCTTCGGATCAAAAAATAAAAGTTACCACGTTGTTTGTAAGGGTCGATTTACTATATTGATTTTGTCAAAATGTCGAAATTCGAACGAAAAGCATTTCGTACATCGACTATAAGTATTTCATGACACACACACACACACGCGCGCGTGAAAATAGCTGCTTAGTAAGTATATAAACTTAACTTAAAAATATGTGACTATAAAGAGACAATTTTCGAAAAAATACATGGAAATAACAGTTGATTATCACTGGCAGTAGTATTGCCTTGTGTAGTGCCAGTAAAATCTAAAACAATCCGAAACAGTCTATTTCGAGGTGACCAAAATTGAGTATTTTCTGTACCAAAGCAATGTATCAGAAGGGATGAAGATCAAAGACAATGAGTAGTAGTAGACGTGTCATGCATGGTTATAATTACACATAAAACATAAACATATTTCAATAAATTTGAGTAAAATATGTCAGTAAATTGAGTTTGTTACAAAATATACATCTTCTGATACAGTAATGTGTCAGAAAATTAGAATGATACAGTAATGTGTGCAGAATTAAGAGCTTGTGTAGCTGATAGCAGACTTGTGTTGTATTAATAATAGCAATATATTAAAACAAAAATCCAATAAACTCTATATATATCTAGTAATAATCTAATTCTGTTTAGCCTTGCATTATATATTTTTTTCTAATTAATGAAACAGGTTCACCCTATTTTAGTACTTGTGTGATTGTGGTGGTTTGCACAGCAACAATTTTAATCGCTATTTAAGATATAATTCATCTCTAAAAATAATTTTACACCTGAGTACATGTGAAGGCGAATACTGACTTTTTTTTGTATGTCTCATTGTCCCATGTGTCGTATTTTAATGCTTAATTTTTCAGATTTAAATATTTACATAAATATTTAAGTCTTTTATGTATAAACATAACGCCTGTGAATATCGTTATTTATCAATAAAATATATTACTGTAACAATACTATTCTAACGTTAATCAACATTGATATGTCTCAGGTAGATATAAGTAGTTAATTTTAAAACTTTAAATACAACAGTATCTGAAGATCGCACTAATTAAATTGACCTTTTTCATTAAATACGTAGGTAGGTAGAAACAACGTAAACGCATAATTTATGTAGTGCTATTGTTAGCTACATGTTGATGTGGGTTTCGGGAATTGGAGAATCTAATTATTAAAATCTTACATCGAAATAATTATCATTATATGTATAATTAATATTAAATAAATGTTTTCGTATATAATAATTAGTTTAAGATTTTTAGGCATATCTACATGTAGATGGACGTGTTTATAGCATATGTAACATAAATTAACCGAAGAAATAAGAAGTTACTGGTGATTGTAGATATAAAATAAATCATACCCTATCTATTATTTAATTGAAGGACACGACTTCATTCACGATTTAACCAGTTGATTAAGTTCTATTATCCTTATTATTTAAGAATGTTTAATTAACTAAAGTGGTTAGCGAGTTAGGCATACATAAAATATGTACCAATGATATAAAAAAAAATCCAAATAAATAAATATATGTGTATCTACACTTTATATTAGGTACAATCTATACTAGGATGTATTTTTTAGATCGCCTTTATGATGCTGTATTCTGTTAGCAATCGTCATAATCCCCGTGTTGCAAAGTTAAAAATATAGTTTTGTTCTTCATATACATATGTAGGTATATATTTTTCATATTATTTGAATATTCTCAGTGATTGAAAATGCATATTATATCAAAATATTTATATCAATGTCTAAATAACCTAAATGTATGAAGTTTATAATTTCCTTGAATATATTCATTCTAAAATGTTCATAGGTACAAATAATTCATTTCATCGCTATTTGCCAAATAAAAAACTCTCTTATCTTGCCTGTAAACGGAAGAGTCTGCCTGAGCCTAGCCATAAAAACAAGCCAATGTTTTGAGATTTTTTATTTGGCAAATAACGATGAAATAAACTATACATACATACATTTCTTATTCTGAAAGTGTAATATTTTGTGGGTATATATAATTTTATTATATAAAAATAACTTCTAAAGTGAAAGTAATGTTTCTCTACTTCATAGTTAGGCAAATAGGCAAATGTATATTTTATGATAACATTACGTAATAATTTGCTCTTGATGATGTGAAAAAGTTTAATGCATTAACAGGGTTTATAGGACAATTATTATTGTAGAATGGCATGGACACTTTTCATGGCCAAGCTAACTGATTAATATATTTTTCATCTAGTTTATAGTATTAACGGTTCTTTGCGATTAAAAATAGTTTAATAAGTATGTAATTATGAAAATTAAAGCCACATGCATTCATCAATTTGATTTGTCACTATGAATAAGTATTTTCCAATAATGTACTTCTTATCACAGGGAATCTCCTACACTTGAACTTATGTGTCAGTACTTCCTTATATAATTTATCAACCGATCTTAATTGCCTTAAAATGGTGCAATCTGTCGTAATATCGCACAGTATTAACATAAACTTGATTAGTACAATTTATTCTTGAGTGTCATATCACCTTTATGTCATCTTGCGTAACTATCATGTTTTATTGAGTTTTCTTTATATCTCTATGTGAATTAATTTTCACATTGAATTATTTATTACTCGCATCAACTTTTTACGTTTGTTTTAAACCTTATATGACACAAATAACGTTTGGCATGCACTCATTAAATATGTTGGTTTCTCACAAAGTTTTGATAAATACGAGTAAACTTTATTCCACAATAAATAAATGAATAAAATGGAAAGAATCTACTTGGTTTCACAAGATATGACCCCATGATTGCCACGTACAATTCAATCCATCGAGTTTTATACGACAAATAAAAAGGCATGTTTTTTAACTTAGCACTTTGCGTATTTTTCAATTTTTTATACTGTATGTTATTATTTTGTCTAATGTTCAAATGTTTAATATTGGTCTTTCTAAATTAACGGTTATTACGATCTGCAAACTCAAATATTTAAGTTAAATATTATTTACAAAGTTCAATATTTCCCCATAACGTCCCTAAGCTGTATAAAGAAATTATAATACCCATGACTCGAGAGAGATATTCTAATTTCACTAGAATGTAGATTGTTATCGATAGCAAAGATAAACGTCTAAAAAATGAATATTGTAATTACATTTTTGACTCATTCATTTTATGAGTTCTATGAATATGGATCACGTAACAAAAAATCAATAACGCATATTTTATACATTGTATTATATTGGAATCTAATTTTGCCGAATAAGAGATCAAGCGATTAATGAAATACCGCAGAAGATAAAATGAAATATGAGTGTGTGGAATATATTGTATATTTCACACACTCAAATTGTATTGTATGAGTGTATTTGCAAAAAAACTGGTTGTCTGCTTAAATTTTGCTTGCATGCATTTGGAAACAAATATATAAAATTATTTGTTAGGTTAAACAATAAATTAACTAAATCTGTTTTTTATTTTATTTTACTATGAATATATGTAAATGTGTATTTTTTTTGTAAAGTCACATATAATGATCATATTACATACCACTAGCTACTAGTAATGGTGCACTGATTTTCAGTCACGGATCAATTTCTATTAAATACTGGGTGTTATTTTGAGAAAGATTTTTTCCGAGAGTTTGATGACACCCTGTGGAGTACATCAAGATCATCAAATCCAAGCGATAATCACACTGTAGCCTAATCTGTGCTTAAAATGTCTTTTTTTGATTCACCTTCTTATCTTTATTATTAAAGGAGATTTTTTATAAATCTTAAAAGAATTTATATTGTATCCTTTAAAATGAAATTTTAAAGGATACACTTTTTATAATTTTGCAAGATTTTATTGATCCTTTTTATGCACACATTGACAAATTTAAAATCTAGCAGGCTTATTTGTTGTTTTGGTTGACATTACTTAATAAGATTATCTATCATAGTGTGATTATCGCTTGGATTTGTTGGCGATGTTGATGAACTTCACAGGGTGTTATCAGAAACCTGGGAAAAAATCACTTTCACAATAATACCCAGTATTTAATCAAAATTGAATCGTGGCTGAAAATCAGTATAACATTAATATCGCGCACGAATCACTCTACAATCGCGAATAAAGGATCTACAATCTTAATCGGATAAAATGACATAAAATATTGGACATCAAACTTTTAATAAAATTTAGTTGATGAGTAAAGGTGCGTCCAAACATGCAACAACGAAGCGTATCATAACGCCGCCCCGTGACAATTTAAAGGGCTCACAGCGTGACATCGAACGTCGTGGCGCAACATCAGAGCGTTCCGTAGCTTGTCGGTTTTTCAGCGTGACGTCAAAGGTTTGTACGGACGGGATGTCTGGACGGGACTACAGCGACTACGATGGATGAAGCGACGCGGCGTGGTGTTACGAATCGATGTTACGCGTCGATGTCTTGTTGCGGTGAAAAGTACGTATTCTGTGTTGCGATATTGTGTCACGATAGTAAGTTACGCATCGGTGTTACGATACGTTTCGGTGTTGCATGTTTGGACGCACCTTAACTTACTTCAGTCTATTATATGATTATTTTTTTTAAATATTTAAAAAAAATAATCATATAATAGATAAAGGAAGATTTTTAAAATAAATTTTATATATATTTTAAAAATCTTCCTTTATCTATTATATGATTATTTTTTTTAAATATTTAAAAAAAATAATCATATAATAGATAAAGGAAGATTTTTAAAATAAAGGAAGATTTTTTTAAATATTCCATACTTTTTGTGAGCCATGTACTCCTTGAACCTAGTTACAATAGGTAACTAGGTTCATATTTGGATCTGTTGGTTAATGCGTTGAATATTTTTCTCGTTTCACCTAGACTTCTTTACACATCAAAATGCTTGTTTAAACAAACTAAAGGTAGTTTTTAAGTATACAAAACATTTATCATTTCTTTCGATGAGATTGTTTTCTTATACATTGAAATGTTTACTAAACTAATTCAATATTGATTGCTAGTCGCTAGAGATCGTAACTAAAATAAACTTAAAAAATAACAATTTTCTCCCCGATCCTGTTATTTAGAACTACCATCTAGAGACGGCAGAGGCAAATATTCACAATACTTGGGACTTCACGTGTACAACCATTCATATACAAAGCACACGCTGGCTGCAGGCTACTAACTTTTATGTAGATGGATAAGTTTCAGTAATATGAATTTCTATCTTCCAGTGTCGGTATCAAACTGAAAGCATCTTTTTAAAATTCAATAATAATTAGTAATCTGGGGTTATCGACATAATAATAATCATGAAAGCCTAATAGGGTTTGTGCCGAATAATGCAAGACAATAGTGGGTTGTGTATTAGGTTGTTGTAGTTGTTGCTCAAGAACACAGAATTTGAATCGAGTTGAAATTGATTTCGTTATGTTTGTGGCTGCAATTTTTTAATTGAATACGTTTTGTACCTTAGATGTTATTTGATGGACAGTGTGCTTATGATGGTTAACGGTTATAGAAGTTTACGAGTAATTGCATACGTTAACTAACATGAAAATGTTCTATTTTAACAATAAAATAAATGTTGTTTTTCTATTTTAATCTTGAAGATATTTCACCTTTATGGATAATACGTGTATGTACCCCCTCGAGTTGACAGCCCTTCTGCAGAGAGAGCCTTCTATAGAGGTTTAGGAGGTAAGAAATGAAAAATATTGCCCTTTTCGTATTTGAGAGATTTGAATGTAAATTAAGTAAAAGTTTCTGTAAATATAAAGAATGCCTGAAAATATTTTCTTACAAGGTCAATATTTTAACTGTTAAAAGTATCCATATTCGAATTCTTTGTATTCGATTGTATTATTTGCATTAAATTCAATTTTATTTTTCAACTAAAGCACAAAAATGCGATGGGGATATTTAGCAATAGAGGACCCTAAAAGCCTGATGTAACTTAAATTACAGAGGGATTTGACCAAATAACCTAGAGATTTTCAAAATGTTAAGTAAAAATTTCCAAATTAAAAATACAATAACTCTGTTAATAATGACAATATTACAAATAATTTTCATTATAATCATTTATTATATATTAAGTGGTCGAAATAGTTGTACAATTAGTGATTAATGACTCACCTTGTCTAAATTAATTTATTTTATAGTTATAGTATGTATAAGTTTAACGAGTTATAAAATGGAGCTTTTTTATATGTATGAATTTTTTGAAAAATAAGCGCCTTCTAGTTTTTAATAATTTCATCACTAGTAATAATTAAATTAATTTTTTTTCAGTATAGACAGTACATATGTATGTACATAACGGATAACTATGATATGGAAAAACTAGTTTTATTTAAAAATTAACGCAATATCTCCTAAAATATATTGATAAATAAGAACAAATGCAGTATCCTGCGAAGAGATACGAAAATGAACCGCCAATATCTTTGAAATCTATAGTAGTGATAAATATGTGTTTTTGGATAATATATAAAAGAGCTTTACTAAGAATAATTACCTTATATAATGGCTGTGAAATAATCATCACTTGATTAACGATTTAATTATAAAATTCATATTTCTGTCGCATAAGATAACATTTATCGTGGTTTCCGACCACTTGGTTATAGTGAACATTCCGTCACTTCCAATGGTACAACATAATAATTGAGAAGTTGATTGTTTTAAGTGATGATGTTTTCATATATTTTGCTAATGACTATGCCTTTTCTAAAATGTTAATTCATTACTGCAATTACAGAAATTTTAAACTGAACAAAAATGTTTAAAACAGTTTATATCGGGCAACAGTATTTTTACATATGATATAAAAATGTATGTTCACTTTAACATTATTCAGAGCTAGTTGTGTGGAACAAAAGTAATGTCAACAAAAATATGATCGGATAATATGCTTCATATTTAATTTTTCAATAATTATTTTTCTAGTAGACTCTTAATTCACCGCAACACTTAAATAATAGTTTCAGATGCCTTTCCTTTATTCTCTAGTAATCTACTAAATAAGAGATAATTTTTGACGTTATTTAACATAATGGGGGCATTTACTGTAAACAAAGGGCATATACTGTAGAGTCAAAGAATGAAAATATAACATTTTGAAAGATACAATATTTATGGAATATGAGTATACATCTAATATACTATTCTGTTGTTATTACTTATAAGTAATCATTTAATATCATATTTTTAATCATATTTTAGCAATATTTAACATTTTAGCAATGGATTTCTTTTTTTTTTTTTTTGTTATCAAAATCCTAAACGAGTAAAATTGTCAGATATTTAGCATGCCACTTCGTTCGAATAATAGCTTCGTTGTATAATATTGTTTTTTCAATCATAATTTTAAGTAAAAGTTTTTGTAGTACTTCTAAGTTCTGCATACTTTTTTTATATAGACCTCCCTGTCCTGCAATACCGTACTCATCAATTTCATCTTCATTAAGTATTTATTTGAACAGTTTAAATTTGAAAAGAATGTATTTTAATTTTTTAACAAGCGAATCTATGTGAATATTTCATTTTAGGTGTTCATCTAATTCATTTTTGTTCATCTAATTTTCTACTAAATAATTTTACACAATCTCCATATTTTAATTTTGAGGACACTAGAACAGTTTTAAAATTACCATCACAACATTACCAACTTTCTAGATCTATAAGATGCTTGTTTTTTAATACCAGTTATTAAAAAAAATAATAAATAAAAATACGTTTTTAATTTGAAAATAAAGTTTATGAATTACATTGTTTGCTATTTACATTGAATATATGTAATATTAAGGTCCCTTAGGTCTCATATTTGGAGCATTTTTGGAGTACATTGTAAAAATGTTGATAAGGCAACAAATATTCGTGGATCAAAGATTCTAGATTTATTGTTAATAATGATAAGTGTGATGTTTTGCCTTTAATAGAAATTATATTTACGGGGTTTAATTTTGGAATCAATTACAATTATATTTTTAGGAATAATTAATGTCGAAATGATTATTAATTTAATATAATATAAATTATTATATTAAATATAATATATTATTTTAGCAATATGATTTTAGCAATATTTAACATTTTAGCAATGGATTTCTTTTTCTTTTTTTTTTTTTTTTGTTATCAAAATCCTAAACGAGTAAAATTGTCGGATATTTAGCATGCCACTTCGTTCGAAAACTAGCTTCGTTGTATAATATTGTTTTTTCAATCATAATTTTAAGTAAAAGTTTTTGTAGTACTTCCAAGTTCTGCATACTTTTTTTTATATAGACCTCTCTGTCCTGCAATACCGTACTCATCAATTTCATCTTCATTCAGTATTTATTTGAACAGTTTAAATTTGAAAAGAATGTATTTTCATTTTTTAACAAGCGAGTCTATGTGAATATTTCATTTTAGGTGTTTATCGGCACACGGTGCCTTGAGGGACGCCATTAGGTATTTCACTTTACTCACTAAAGTGTTGTTGTATTTTGATATACTGTACTCTGTTGTATGAGTAATATTCGAAGTTCTAAAACTACTCCTCCAAATCTTCAACAACTTCAACTACCTTTTCATGAGGGCTAGATCTAAAAATATACATATAGTAATACAACCTCACTATTATCAAGTCTTTAATATACATTATTAGTTAAATTTACAATTGCATCTTCTGTAGAGACTCTTTGAATCGAGATTTTTTGAGATTTTTAAAGTTTACATAGATTAGTAAAACAATATTCGCTTTTAGCTCTATTAAAAAAATTACCTAGCTAGTATATCATTACTAAAGGAATGTGCTGTAAATAATTATTAAAAATTCGTTAATCACATTCGATTCCCGTTTAATCATAAAATCCTTTTTAAGTCGCACAAAACGTAACTACTTGTATTTCGAGAATTAAAAGATAAACTACGTCAAGTATGATTGATACTTATTATTGATACTTATATTATGTTATATATACGTATTTTTTTATCTTGCATATAGTTATACAATGAACTGTTTATTGTTAGTTGTCTATTAATGGGTCAATTTATTTTAATTTTATATTGTTTTTCTCCTATTGCCATATTGGGCAATTGAAATTTTTTTAATTACTTTGTCTTTTGCGTCTAGGTTTATTCTTGTATGCTGAAACTTCAAAAAATCAGGAACTTCGTAGCATTTATTGCCTGTTATGTTCTACTTTTAAAAAATATAATAATTAGAACTGAAATCTTTTATATCTGATTTCTAATTTTTCCTTTTAGCTCAACTCAATGTGTGAATCGGATCCAAGTATTGAAATATTTTTTAACACTTAATTAAGGGAATGATTTTATAAAAACATGATTTTGACATTTCGCCATATATTTGTGCTTTATTATTTACTCTCATTATTACTTTATTTACAAAAAAAAGAGCTTTTTTTAGTTGAGTTATTATAACATTAAATAAACATTCCCGATACATTTCACTTTATAATTAAAAAAAACAGTTCTTGGAAATTATAAAAAAGAACTATTAACATATCAAGGAAAAAAAGTGTTAGTATCACTTTACAAACAAGTTTTACTAAAAAGATCAGACGTAATAACATAACGAATATGTTTGTACAAATCGAAATTAATAGTCCGGGCTTACCTAACTACTCTTTGTTTAACACCTGGCTAATTATGAATTCCTGATATTCATTTAATATTCAGTATTTTATTCTTCATTCTAAATTTTAAACACGCAACAGCTATAGCGAATATTTAAAATAATTAGAAAAATGGTCACGTTTCCAGCCACTGCCGATGTATTTAATTCAATATAATCCATAGTAACAAACATAAATATGCTTCGCGTACTTAACTAAAGAATGAATAACGCCTTGTAAATACACGCACTCTAAAACATTGCCACTTGTATAAAAATCTTGTCGCTGTAGTCTGAATTTCTTTTTCTTTATCAAAAACAAGTACTAACCAATTTTCAATGTCCTTGTTTAATCATCCGTAAAGTCATGTCTAATTTCAGTTAAAGGTTATAATATACCACAAAATTTCTTGTACTTCTTATAAATTGTTTTTCTAATTTGTCGTTAATTGAGATTTCGAGTATTAGAGAATAAGATAGGTATATCCAGAATATATATAGTAAAAACACATAGCAAAATAAAAATTAATTTTCAAATAAAAAATTGCATTTAAATACATTAAATGAAAGACGATTCATACTGTAATACAATAACCGTTATATAAAACAGCCCGGCATTTATTTTTAAAAAATTAATGAATTCGAAAGCAAAGTGGGTCGGATAGTCTAACTGGGCTGGACAATATTACTAGTACATATTAGACATTGTAAATTTCACGAATACACATTATACGTAATGTGTATACATGTCATGTATACCCATTAAAATAACGTGATAAGTTTCTACTTTTTCCTACAGACCCCTCCCTACGAAGATACAACCCCCTAAATGGCGTCGCTGGACGGTTTTCTTTGAATACTTGGTGTACTTTAATAATTTTTTAATATGATGGATACCAGTTAGAATTCCTTAAAATGATACCCTTTTAACACATTTGGCTTCTAATACAATAATATACACATTTGGTTCTAATACAATAATGCTCATTTCTTTTGCACCCTGTATAATAATACCACAAAATAATATTTTTAGTCGCATTACCTTTAGACTAAAAAAAAAGGTGCTCTTGTTCGATGTCGATAGATTGAACCGTTTTTGAGAAAAACTATTTGTATTTAAATATGGTTTATATTCAATAATTTTGTATGTCGGTTCAACATGGGCCCCTTCTAATCTATGCATTCCCTGGCTCTGAGAATTGAAGATTGCTGGACTCTACTTAACTGGTTTTTTTCAAATTTTCCTAAAATATTTGCGGCACTGTATTAAAATGCTACAAAAATTTCAGTTAAAATACATTACGTTAAACGTCGTTATCCGACACTGACATTAAAATGTTCCTAACTCTGGTAACTGGTATCCATGAGAAGGCCTGTAGAAAAAAAAATTATAGGAACTTATCACATTGTCACAAAAACATTTTAATGTTTTCTAAATGAATTCGGGAAATTTGCCGCCCAGAGGACCCGATGTAATGCCGATGGATTTCTTCTTATAAGGATATTTGAAATCTAAGATGTACACTGATGCTCCTCGGTCCTCTGGCTGTTAACTGACTTTACTTCAGTTAGAAGCCAGAACATGCGAGGAAATTCAGAGAATTGACCCAGCGACTTATCGCAAATTTTAGGTCGCGCTTCGCAAGGTACAATGGCGTGAAGTCAGGCACCTTGAGACTATTATTTTTCATACATAACTTTCCCGACATTGTAATTTTAAATAAAAACAGTGAATGTAAATATCTTTCTTAATAACCGAGTTTCATTCATCCAAAGAGGAAAACATTCTAGGACACCTGTTATTTTCAATACGATATTTAGTCAGTAGGGTATTGAACGCAACCTCATTTCTATTACTTTTTCTTACGTTATGGATAAACTGTGTCCACAAACTAAACAAAATTATCTAAAGAACTTTAAGAACACAGCAACTTTTTTAAAGATATTTGAATATGATGTACTACCGTTTACTGAATGTAAGTTTGAATATGTGTAAACTAGGCTTATCCCAACCTGTTTCAATATACATATCTTAATATATACAGTATTTGAGATGTTAAAGATAACTTTTCTTTGTAAGTTTAGTACGAAGTAAGTTAATCGAAATTTATATAAATAATTTTTGTCCATCTAATTTTCTACTAAATAATTTTACACATTTTTCATAATCTCCATATTTTAATTTTGAGGACACTAGAACAGTTTTAAAATTACTATCACAAGATTACCAACTTTCTAGATCTATAAGATGCTTGTTTTTTTAATACCAGTTATTAAAAAAAAATAAATAAAAATACGTTTTTAATTTGAAAATAAAGTTTATGAATTACATTGTCTGCCATTTGCATTGAATATATGTAATATTAAGGTCCCTTAGATCTCATATTTGGAGCATTTTTGGAGCATAATGTAAAAATGTTGATAAGGCAACAAATATTCGTGGATCAAAGATTCTAGATTTATTGTTAATAATGATAAGTGTGATGTCTTGCCTTTAACAGAAATTATATTTACGGGGTTTAATTTTGGAATCAATTACAATTATATTTTTAGAAATAATTAATGTCGAAATGATTATTAGTTTACCATTATACAAAAATTCTTAATAAAGAAATTCTTAAAATTTTGCAAAAAAATGTTTTGTTCTTATATCTTGAAATCGATTATATCATTGCTATTGCATATATCAATAGAATAGGAAGTAGAATAGGATAAAGTTAAAATGGGGTGAACAAAAAAAACCATCTTACTTGCATGTTACATATGTATTGTTAAGAAATTGAATAATTGCGGCAAGCAAGGACTAGTGAACTTCGAGAAACAACTGAAATAACCGCCATATGTTTCTGGAGTATGCACGGTTACCTATTGCCTCAAATGTTCGATGGTAGATAAATACAGATCCATTACACGCTGATGAACATAGAACGCCGATATTTCGTTCAATGGAGATTATTTTGTAAAGTAGTCACTGACGAGCTATCCAGATGAATTATCGAAATTGGTGCAATTCTACCCAAGCATGGTACCGATTCCCTTGCACCGGCAAGGCCAGACAGACTAACTTGAAATTATTTCAATTATAAAAAGCATTCGAGGAAGACGATGAAAAGAAAGATGACAGAAGGAAGATGACAAAGATGACAGAAACTCGGAAATTTCTAAGAAGGAACGTGTGAAGCATTTCTCCAAAACTCCAGAAAAACAGTAACAGAAAAGCTTCAGAAACAGAGAAGGTCCTGATCGCCGATGCCGCAACGGAGTAGAAAAGGAGACCCTGAGAGCCAAAAACCAGGGCCTTAAACAGAAATTTTGCATACTGACGAAAGTTTGTAGATAGCACGAAAAGAAAATCAAACCTTGAAAGGCACTGAAAATGAACTAGCCAGCCAAGCCAACCAACAAGCCAGGCTTTTCCGGCCCTGTGTCAATGGATAAAAAATCTGTGATCGAACCGAAACTCAACGTAATGTAACAGGACATAAACCTGAGAAGAAAACTGTTAAGATCTCGTCTCGAAGTGTACTCCAAAGGACGGAAAACTGGAATCTACTAAGAGAAGAGCTCAAAAATGCAAGAATAAACTACACCAAAACGAAGCTGATACAGACAGAAATCAGGTCTACTCAGCGACACTAAAAACTACAAAAAATACACGACAGAACACACGTCAGCCAAGAATGTTACACATCAGACAAGAATACACGTCAGTCAAGGGCGCGCAACCTAATGTATAGCAAGCGTGTTCAGGCACAATTTCGAAAGATTCTAAGAGTGAAGCAGGAACCGAAGGTCAGAGAAGTATTCAAGCTGACCGAAGATGAGTAGACCAATTCAAGACTTTCTGCTTAGAAACTATTAGCTCGCTCTCCGGAATTTCGGGAATTGCACTGTTCTAGGGATTGAAAGTCCAAAAAACGCTGACTGTCTTGGACATAATGTCTAATGTCACTAGATAGCTTATGCAAGACTGCAGAGTCCTCTAGCCAGGAGCAAGGGGAGGCCCACCCGTAATCACTGCTACCAAGTCACCGTTCGAGAAAGCAAGGGACGGGGACTGAACATAATGGAGGGAAATGGAGACTCATTTCTCAACGGGGTCCTAGTACAGCAATAGGCCCAGTAAAGAAGAGTAATTCTATTCGACTTGCATCTCTCATTCAAAAGTTTATTGATTTATTGTAAATATATTAAAGTATTTATTGCATTATTGACTATAGTACTGTAATAAAGGGTTTTACAGTAAGAGGACAAGATTTGAATTGCGCGTCATTTTGGCTGTCATGATTCGATAGGTCAATAATTGACAGGTCGATAGGACACAGATAACGGTTAGTAAACATGAAGCACTAGACGATACAACAACGCATCCTTATTGTTAAACATTTCTATCAAAATGGTGCATGTTTGGTTACTACGATTCCTAAAGTTCGTCCAATTTTCGGTGGAATTAATGTTCCAAATTTATCAACTATGAAAAGAATAATCGAGAAAAATTCGAAAGTACTGGTTCAGTATTGATGTGAAACACATGCCACGAGCTTGTAGTGATCGTTTAGAATAAAACATCATAGCGGTTCGCAAGAGTATGGCCGAGAGTCCAGAGATCTCGATTCGTCATCGTGCATAAAAATTGTACACTTCAACAGCCACTCTTCACCGTATTCTCACTAAATATTTGCATCTCCATGCTTACAAAGTTCAATTGACTCAACAACTTCTGCCAACAGACCATGCACAGCGAAGAGAATTAAAGGAATCTGAAGGAATCATTTGATCTGATCAACGCATTAACGGTAAATGGAGAACGTTATCGTGACATGATAACCCAGTTCTTAGTGCCTCAATTGTAAGATATTACTCTTGAAGACATGCGGTTTCAGCAGGACAGTACCACTTACCATACCGCACATGAAACATTGAAGGTTTTGCACGAGTGTTTTCCTGGTAGTGTCATCTCTTGTTTTGATGACCAAAATTGGCCGCCACGATCTTGCGATTTAACACCTATGGACTTTTTTCTGTGAAGTTTTCTGAAGTCTTAGGTTTACGTTAACAAATCCACGATCACCCAGGCATTGAAGGCCGAAATTGAACGCTGCATCGACGAAATACCGCCACATTTATGCAAAACCGTTATTGAAAATTTCACTAGAAGAGAACTCGTGTGCTACAAAAACCGTGGTAGCCATTTACCAGATGTATTGTACCATACATAATTCTCAAATATCTACATTATAAATCAATAAATATTTCAATACTATGCTACAGAAAACTATGTTTTATTTAAAATTCATATCTTATTGTAATAGCTTTTATAATCAACAAACTATGATGATTGGAATTAATGATTGATGAATAATTTATTCACACCAAAACAAACCCAAACGACATTACAATATGTTCAACGAAAAATACGGATAGTCATAAACATAAGCATAAAAAAGATTAAAATCATTAGATACATTATATACGCAAATTAAAAGTCGCGAACATCTAGTGTCTAGAATGTATGTGTGTTATATAATTATCAAAGTTTTATTTCCATTTTATTTGATTAAAAAAAAATAACTAGATAATTCAGAATTAACAATTTACCTATCGTTATATTTTTTACATATGTGTTTCCTGACGTAACACGTGTATTTCTTGGTAAAAAATTAATTGTTTAATGTGGCGTCAGTACAATGAAAAAAAATAAGTAAATGATAGAGACATCAACACATTAAGATAAAAATATATTTAAGAACAATAAAGTTAATTGAATTTTGATATATCAAGTAGTACTAATGAACATTTATATATGAAAAATGAAACCAACAATGACAATTTATATTCAAAAAGTGTTTACAAATATTTTAGTACTAATTAACATAGTGAGTTCTAAATAAGTGATGTAAATTTTATTTAATAATATACAGAACTAAATTACTAAATACTCGAATAAATACATAAACAAAAGTGTATATCCAATATAACAGAGTTAGCACTTATGTATATAATTAATTTTTATGAATATACGCAGTATTTAATTTTATCAAACAACGTAGTTTCAGCAACATTTTCAGGAGTCCTGTAACTTTTTATCCTTCCACGGATGAAATAATTTTATGCAACATGTATCAAATTTGCAACATATAGTAATAGGTATACAACATGATTTTAGTCTTGAGATTAACATCTCAGTCTTAAGTTATTGTCTTTAACGACATTTAATTTGTAAAGTAAAAACAAAAATGGAAAATAAAGACAATAAAAATAATAATATAACATAAGATAAATAATTCAGACAGTACTCAGATTTTCTTTTAATGACTGGAGATATGTCTATACTATTTTATCTAATTTATAATAGTTTACTTTATTTAATTACGTTATGTTTATTATGTTATTTATTATAAATGTTAATTATGTTATATTATTAATAAATTTTAAGGATTGCTATGTTACCTATAAGTTATTCAATCACTTCATAGTCTTTTAAAATTAATTGTATATAGAAATAAACAGGTGTTTTAGTTTTATTAATCTAATCAACTTTATGCACAACATAAAAATGTTAAAGGGGCTGTGCCAAGTATGATCACTGATCAGCTGATCACCATTGCTGTCTTCGGGATATCATACATTTTTCTAATCTCTCTGAGTTCCACCAGATAAGATGATTGAAGTTCGTATTATATATAAGCTTTTTAGTTTATGGTAAACTCCTTCTTATGTATTTTCAATCGTAATGTAGTTAATTTGTACATGATTGGTTTACGTTTTGAAGTTACTTAAGTTATTGGCCAAAATAAAAGTGCCCCTCATTCACCTTTATGTGTAACTCACCCCTATGTAAAAATTGTCACTTCCACATTCAGTCGGCACAACGATACAACTTAATGCAAGAACGACAATAAATAGAGAAACTTACTATAAGTAAATAAATATATATATTTTCCTATTAGCTCTCAATCCTATTTACGGAATAGAATAGGCATGGACCATCCTAAAAGTCACCCTTAAAAAGCCATGAAAATATTAAAATTCTTTCTCATAAAATAGACCCTCTCGTTGAATTTCGATTCGATTCGAATTCGGAGGCACAGTTTTCGAGTAAAATACATTTGTAAATTTCATAACAAGTTCTAAAATGTGACTTCTATCAGTCAGCAAAATAAAACAAAAATTGTAAGGAGGGTTCGCGTAACTTTGAATAATATAAAATCTCATGAAAATTAAAAATTACCATACTATTAAATTCTGTTGATATGATATTTTAGTAGTCACCTGGTAACATCGAATTCACTATACTTGGGGACTCTTGGTCAAGTCTAATTCTGCTTAGTTTGTATTTATATAATTCTTGAGTGTTGAGATCGCATTTTAAAGCCCCCCATTCATTAGCGGACCGGTCCGTCGAATCGGTCCGTCCCGACTTGTCCGCCGACCGATCCGACAATGAATGGTTATGGTGGACAAGTCGCAGATGGGTCTGGGTCGGGTCGTGGGTCCGCTAGATTGACAAGCGGACCCACGACCCGACTGCGACCAATCCGTACTATTTTTGTAATGTGTGTGATCTGCCGAGACTGGTCCGCGGCGACCTGCTACTCCACACAACAATCTACAGCGTATCTGCAGTGAAACTGTCTTTTGAAGATAATACATATTTTTGGGAGGAATTTAACCTATTGTATCGACAATCCGTACCTATGGGACATTAAAAGTAAGAATTGCCGCAACAAACAGAAAAGAAATACTGCTTATGAAAATTTAATCGATAAATGCAAAGAGCTATTTCCAAATGCTAACAAAGAGTTTGTAATTAAACGTTCTTCAGCACTTACTGCTTCTCTAAATAAAGTATTTTTCTTTTCTATGAGAGGTTTTATTAGAGTTAATAATTCTTGAAATGTCTCAAAGTCCATTCTAAAATAATTTATAACGTCAAGTGGTTCGGATGACTGGATACAATTCAGTAAATGAAGATGAGTGAATTGTTGTCTCTTTTGCAACCACTCTTTCACCCAAACACAGTTTTTCTTTTTCAAATAATATAACTGTACTAACAGCCAAAGCATCTTTTGCCTTTTTTGATAATATGGGAGACATAACTAGGCCTCACCACGTTTAGTATACGAATGAGCTCTTTTGCAGGGTCCGTCTCAGGTCCGTGTAATGTATTGACAAACGTGGATTAGTCGTGTCTGTGTTGCGAGTCGCGTCGCGGTCCGCCTAGTGAATGGGGGGCTTAAGGGTATTCCCACAGAGACTAGATACGCTAACCCATGGAGAAACAAGATAATTTTATAACTGATTCTAATCACTGATCCTAATGTTAATACATACATATATGAAAATATTCCTTAAAATATCGCGAAACGCAAATCTATAAAGAACTACATATATGTATGTATGTAACTAGTACGTAATTGTACTAGTAACTAGTACAATTTTCATGTCAACAATAATAGGCTCCAGCTGTATTTAACAGTATGTACTTCTGGAGAATGAAAATTTTGTACAAACTGAAAGTACTGCGCACATTCTAGTGTTTAGGTTCTCAGGATAGATCTGACGACGCTTCTTTAATTAAGCCACAATAAGGTGATTGAAGTTCAGTTAATAGGGTGTGTAAGTACATATAGATTTACATAAAAAATAACCTCGGACTTCCAATTATGTACGTGTTATTCCACTGCTCCGTATATTTAAAAATTCTGTCGACAATTACAATAATTTATATATTACCTAACTTTATTTCAAAATTTATAGATAATTTTTAATACTTAGCGACATAGGTATACTTTTCTAAATATTTAATTCTCGAATTAAATATTCAGAAATTAAGCCGTTGAGAGTCATAAAAGGAACAAAATTCTTCGGTAATAGTGTGTAATACAATAATACACGGTAATACTCGTATGGTTGGGCGGGGGGTACCATCAAAAGAGAATGTTTTGATACATTTCCCTGTATTACAATATAAGTAATACTGGCTTGATTTTTGAGTATATTAATTATCAATAGAGAGCAACGAGTGTCAGACCAAGAGCGTAATTAACCATTAACCTCAAAAATTAATTAATCATTGCTTCTTTCAGGGGAACGTATCGGAAATGTCTCATTACATTATTTCTTGATGGTACAATACATATATATATATATATATATATATATATATATATATATATATATATATATATATATATATATATATATATATATATATATATATATATATAAATTACACAAAGGAAATGTTATAAATTCTTTAACTATTAATTCCTTACATATTTAAGTCTCGTAGAAGTTACTCAAAATGCTTACCTTGCCAATATTACAAATAATTCCAATAAGTTTTAACAAACTCTTGTTTACGTAAACCTACATATAATGGAACTTGTTGATTAACGGGGAAAGTATAGGTTAACTTTACACAATTAAATAACTCAACAATTAACACACGACCTCATTCAAGGAAACGACTCAACTGCCAACACCAACCAACTAAAACGCCGTTGTATGTAATCGAGGCGACTGTCTACCTACCGGCCGGTTGTCGTTTATTGGTGGTAAACTAATGTTTATGCAGAAGTGGATCGCGTAAGGTATAGCCCAGGTTAACAATTTCTCGGCCCATGATATTTTAAACTTCAAAATAACAAAAATGTAAAAATATAAACACTCATTGCAATCATTGCAGAACTAATTTATGATACGAGATAAAAGTATCTAACGTTTCTCCAAAAGTGATCGATTTTCAATCATCTTACCGTTGTTTAATAGATATGTACATAAGAATTGGCCCATACTATTGAGCGTTCGCATAACTTAAATAGCACCAGACATGGCCTTATCCGTCACAAATTCGTATTAACATGACCACGTTGGGGAAACTAATGTTTTTATTTGAGTTATTTATATGATCTAAAATTAAACGAAAAACATTGATATTTTATTTTTTATTAAATTATGGTTTAGCGAGAAATAACCACAACTTAATGATTTTAATGATAATGACCACGAAACATCAACATCATGAATAGAGCTGCTCGTTTCGTCCACCGCGTACCAGAGGCGTCAACTTCGCGGCTTCATAATATTTCAAATAAAATAAAATAGGTAATGCTAAGTAATACAATAATAATAATAATAAGCACTTGGTTAAGTATACCATATAATTTATATAACACTAAAACGGTTACTCTTCTAAAGAGCATTATGAGTTAGAGTAGCTCGGTGCCACCTGCAGTATTAGGTATATTTCTATATGTAGTTGTTTCAGCAAGCGATGTTCGCCGTGGTAAAAAATTTCCTTATGCCGGCTCCACACTCTCGCCGCGAATCGCGACGTGAATGCACACTGCGATTCGCGCACTAATTTTAAACGAAAAACATGCTCCTCTACACTCGCAAAATTCGCAGTGTAGTTCGTGCTTTCAACTAGTATGGACGTCGAAGTGGGTACCGCTACTGCTGCGGCGCTTTGTGCAATAGCGTACTACAATTACGTGTACATTAAAAATACAAAGCAAATAAAGAAAAAGTGGAAAAAAAGAATTTTCGACCTAATTATCACGACACCTCTTCGCTAGAGAACACAACCAGACTGAATTCACGCCATCAGTGTGGATGCATTCGCGTTCGCGCCTCGTAAACGTACCGCGAACCCTTTGTCGCGGGTACAGAAAACCGATGCTGATCGGGGAACGCCGCGAAGCGCGAACGCGAAGATACGAAAGCCTCTACACTCGCGTTCGCGTCCTTTCGCGGGTATTCGCGGCGCCAGTGTGGAGCCGGCTTTATACTCGTATAAAGGGAACGACCGTTCGACATCTAATGATATAATATTGCTATAATTAAAATAATCATTCGAATTACGTAAATGATCTGTGGACGCATAAACACTACATTGGTTTTAATTTGGCAAAATCTTAATCTTCTTTTTAAAACAATGTTAAACTTTGCTATAGCACTATTACTTTTTGCGTCCCTTAAACCACTTCTCTGTGTGTGTACAGCACTTATTATTTGCAGTGACTCCACTAACGACAAGGAAATATTTTGTAATTTTCGTATTGCCTCCACTAGTCCTTTCTAATTATTATGAATAGATTTTAAATCTGTTTCAACTCGAAAAATTTAAATATTGCTGGACTTACTTTGACAGCAGCTGCCTCTTCAGGAAATTTCAACACTCCACACTATTGTGTGGATATGCTTGAAATAAAATGCTGCCTGTAATCATGTTCCCCAACGAGTAAGAATCGGCTGTGATGGTTCAAGGATGTTGGGACATTGTCCGATTTTGTAGACGAAATTAATCCATTTACGCTTGGATAATATTTTCGAATTTCATCAGTCACAAGATGTAAGGCATGAAGTGCAAACATTAACACTAGGTTTCTTGAAATTTGAAATTTTGCTAATGAATTTAGCATCACCGTCATAATTGCTCCGGCAGTACATTTTTTATTAGTTAGTAAGAATGAACGTTATGGTTTAAGAGGTTCCAACGCACTAAGCACAATTTTTTGTTGTGCAAAACAGATTTCGTATTGTTTTCGATTTGTTCCCATATAGATAGTACATACGTTTGCAATGTTTTTCGGCCTGGTAACTTCATGGTGAGATTAAATTTATTCCAAAAATACCGAAATTCTTATAGATTAAGTAAAGTAAATGGCAAATTACACATTGAGATAAATTGAGTCCTCGGTCTTGAACATACTTTTTTATGTGTGTTATACATTGTTAACATCTTTCCTACTGTTTATTTTGTCCTAGCAGAACAAACGTTTATCGTAAATTAAACCATGGTATTTTAAGTCTATAAATTCGACATAATTAATTAGCACTTTGCAACGCAAACACACTCGTATCAAGAAGCACAGTACACCACTAAATAGATGTTTAACAACTACTGGGAAAGTCGATCTATTGAGCGGACACTGACACACCATCCTTACGTGTGCGTACATATACGGCGGCAATGCCCCACTGACAAAATCGAGCAGCTCTAATCTTGAGTTTTATCTAGAAGAAATAGTTAACAATTGTTGTAAAAGGATTGTTTACAAGAGCTGTAAATTTATATAGTTTGATTTATTTTAGAAGACCATGTTACTTATAATATATTAAATAACTTTGATGAAAACTAGTTTTTGAGGAACTTTAAACTCATTTTTACATTGCTGGTAATTCGCACAATTAAAAAAGACAAAACAAGTATTTTTCCAGTGGGGTTTTCTGCTGATCCTTGTAGATAAATAATTTATTAAAAAATACATATAAGGCATTTAAGATAGTGACAGTCATACTGATTATCAGTATTTTAAATTTCTGAAATAATTGTAAACTAAGTGAACCACATTATAGTAAAATAAATATTTAGAATAAATAGGGGACATGGAAAATACGTATATTCTTTTCTCTTTCTATTTACTTTTACAGCTGACAACATGTGTTGTCTGAAGTGATATTAATAATATACAACATATTATATAATATTTTAACCATATTATTTATCCTTCTTTAACCTTAACTGCTATTACAAACATTGTAGACCACTATCGTTGATTACGTCATGTATTGATAATTTTACGACTATGTGTTTATTTTGTTCTTAATATGTAATACAAAAAAAACATTACCAATTTTTAAATAACTCAATAAAACTTTTTCCTTTTTCTCATAATAATCATCTTTTTTTATTTTATTCACTACATAGATGGGCTTAAAAGCATATATTAAATTTATATAAAAATTGCTTACACGATTTTTTGTTAGGGTTGGCTTTTGTTGAACACTTCGACAGGAGGTCAAGACAATAGATATACAATATTTCGATCGCCGTGCGACACAGTGGTCACTACTGGATATTTCTCTCTTTTGACTCTTCATCGATAACTATTAAAGGTAAGTTCTAACATCGTTAAATTTTTGTACAGTTCTTTTAATAACCATGATGTTATCAGATAATATGTCAAAAATTCGACAGCCCAGCTGTAGTTCTGTTTTTCCTAATTGAATCGGCCATTTCAGAAACAGTACATGTCAATTATTCACCCATTTTAGGTTTGTCTCAAAAACATAATATTTACAGGCAAATACACCATTCCAGACAGTAACAGTGCTGGTCAAGCAATATTTCGATAAATTCTGAATGCCTATATATCGGATTGCATTTAGAAACAGCACAAGTCAGTGAACTCTGAATATACTCAATAATGGAGTACACTGAAATGATCGTAAATCCAACGAGAAAATCATAATTTTCTGTAAAAATGGTTAGAACTGATGATATTCTTGATTATAAACTTCTTGATTATAGACTTTTACAAACGAAATAGCCTATCTGTTGATTCCTTTGGGAGAGGTGTACCCAGAGAACAAAAACAAAGCTTCCAGATAACAAATTTTACTTATTCTTCAGATGAACCAGGGGTAATCCAAGCCATTGACTTTATAGATGGATTTACAAGCCATAAATTTAGACTTTCTACATCCAATTTGGTCACGCTGCCTCATCCTGTACGAGATCGGGCTTATTTAGAGGGTTTGGTTCCCATAAATTCAAAAAAACTTTGATTTATTGAGTTCTGGAAAAATTGGTTTCTTGTGTTCCTGAAGAGCATCAGGACTTTTATAGTGAAGTTCTACGTTGCCCGATAACGAACAATGAAGAAAATAATGAGTAAACTGCCCTTAAAAGATGTTATGTACATATTTCTTGCTATTTGTAATAAAGGTTCTTGAAAAATATTTGTCTCTATTGTTTTCATTGTTCATTTGAGAAACAGCACATGTCGACATTTTTTCAATGGCTATGTCTTTTTTATTTTGGTTTTTTGTTTCAAAATTATAAGACCAACATAACTCAATATCACCGATTGCTGCACCGGTGACATTTGAAATATATTTTCAAATTTCCGATTCAGTTAGTAAAACAATATATTTTACAAACCAAATATATATATATATATATATATATATATATATATATATATATATATATATATATATATATATATATATATATATGGATTTCGGGATTAAAGTACAGGGACAGAAACTAAAAATGCTGAGATTCGCGGATGATATAGCAGTATTAGCATCTAGTAAGGAGGAACTAGAATCAGCATTGAACGAAATGGAGGCAGTGTTGACAGAGGAATACGGAATGAGGGTGAATAAAAACAAAACTAAAGTGTTAGTGTGCAGAGGGCGCGAGAGCAGAGCAAAAACGAAAGTACAAATTAATAATGAAAGATTGGAGGAAGTTAAAGACTTCACTTATTTAGGAAGTAAAATAAATTGGGATGGAAGAAGCGATAAAGACATAAAACAAAGAATAGCGCAGGGTCGAGTAGCTTTTAACAAAAAGAAAGCACTTTTATGCTCGGGGGTAATAAACTTAGAAACAAGGAAGAGATTTTTGAAAACATATGTATGGAGCACGGCACTTTACGGCTGCGAAACCTGGACGGTAGGGGAAGCAAGTAGGAAGAAATTAGAAGCTTTTGAGATGTGGTGTTACCGAAGAATGATGAAAATACCATGGACTGATAGGGTTAGAAACGAAGAAGTATTGGAGAAAGTCGGCGAGAAAAGGAGTATGTGGAAAAACTTAAAGAAGAGAAGAGATAGAATGGTAGGCCACTTGCTGAGACATGGGGGAATAGTCCGCGATATTTTGGAGGCAGAAATAGGAGTGAAGAAAGGCAGAGGTAGGCCTAGATTAGACTACTGCTCGCAAATAGTAAGGGATGTAGGTTGTAGCACAATTAGCGAAATGCGTAGGTTAACACAAGATAGGAGAAGCTGGAGGTTAGCGTCCAACCAGTCTTAGGACTGATGACCTAATGATGATGATATATATATATATATATATATATATATATATATATATATATATATATATATATATATATATATATATATATATATATATATATATATATATATATATATATTCAATCCAAAAAGATAAGTTTTTATTCGGTCGAGACGATGTGTCAGGCGGTAAACATACAGTTTGTTATTGTTAATTTTTGGTGAATTTTTCTTGGAACCATGAAAGGACATTACTTGATTAAATGATTGATTTATTGCTATTTATCTAAACTCTATAGTTTGTGTTGATTCGGTGTATCTGAAATCTGAATAGTCCGTGGCGGTCTCAATTTGCGGAATAGGATGGTTGCGGAGTGTTGTGATTCAAGTACATATGTACATTCAAGCACATACATACAAGATCCCATGGGATCGCAATGCCACATTATAAATTAAATAAGCTAATTTGTAACATGATGAAATTAGTAACGGAAAACCAGGTCAAAATAATCCAGACCAAATTTATTTTAATGACAATAAATCAGTGAGGGACAACCAAGTTAAAATAATTCAAACCGTAGACATTTTAATGCCAATGAATCATGTGCACGTTGATGGGGTTCATGAAGATCGAATTACTATTTAATTTCAACAATGTGATTTTTCTGTCGTTTAAATATGTAGTATAGCTGATAGGAACAAGTATCTGATTTGTGATACAATAGCTATTTTTTTTTTCTAAAAATACTGCATCATTTTGAAAATAACCTCTTTAATATCGGTTCAATGATTATTTTTAGTATAATAGTAATATTTTTTTCAATTATCAAACAAAATAATACAAAATTATATAAACAGTCAATTCCAGTTAGAATCAAATTGAATTGAATCAAATAATTGATTAAGGCGTTTATTTATTGACGGTGCGTACTTAACTTAAACCTTACGTGTAATAACAGAGTCAACTTATTTATATTAAATTAATACTTAAATTATTTATTGTTGAAGAATATATATTTTTAGGAAATGGAAATCATTTTTTAATTTCCCATCAATAATCATATATTTATTTTTGCTATTCCGACTTTACATACATTATTAGTTACCCTTATGTCATACCTAGAATGCAATAAATTTATTTAAAATGTATTTTATTCAATGTTACCTATTTGTTAATCATGGGCTTCATTATAATAGTTAAAACATATTTACCACCCACGAATTATAAAAATAATGTATTTAAATTCATACTGACAATTAGGCAAGATATTATCATCAACAAAATACTTATTCCTTTTACATAACACTCATATTGGATATTCCTTTTGGACAACAACCAAACTGAAAATATAAGAAACTATAAAAATTATCCAATCTCATTCGATACACATGTCATCTGCTATTGTTTGTTAATTCACTACAATGAAACACCGATTTTCCTCGTTTGTGCCTAACTTGCAGCATGGTAACTTTCATTTGATAATAGTTATTGCAAAAGTGACGAAACGGGTTTTTATCAACCATAGCAAAAGGTATGTAAGCCCCAAGGACATAGCAAGACCAGTACAAACGGCGTATGGCCATTTTTCTTATATGTATGGGCCGCATTGTCTTTGCAATGTTTCTGCTTTCTATGGTACATATTTTGCTAAAACCGATTTATCTGTATAGATTGTTCTGCTACTAATCTGGTGCGTCTCTTATGTTCCATAATTCTGCAGTGCATGCTTGTAGATAGTGGGCGGATTAAAGTTGCTCTTTTTATTGAACCAGATATTTGGACTGGGTCCTCATAAAAGTCCGGATCTCAGAACTGAATTTGCTTCTCAACGTAATTACAATCATGACTCTCGACTCGCAAATTGTAAGAGAACTTTCTTTATAGCACAAGTTGTAAGTGACTGAAGAAACCGATTATACTCAGATAAAACATTGAAAACAATTTTTTGTCTAGTAATTTAGAATTATTTATATCGTCTACAAACTTTGTATTATTTCGTAACTGAAACATACTTCTAACAGAAAAATTTGCTTATAATTAACCAAAGAATTAATTGAAAACCGTGTTTGGGATCCTCCTTAAAAGTTAGTGAAAATGAGATATGCTATGTTGCAGTATTGGCGACGATATAATATTTATTGTACATGTTTATGGTAAAAAAAAACTATGTAATATTATTATATCGGAGAATTTGAATGTTTATTTTCTTATTAATCTATTGCTGTTTTATTGCCTCCAATAAGTTCTGTCTTATTTTTTGTATTGCAAGTTTCTTGTAAAAGTAAATTTTTTTTATAATGCATATATTTTTTCTTTGAAACATCTAATGGCCTCTAGGCTACAAAGAACGATTTAGAAAGACCACCGCAAGTGTGAATCATTTGGGCTGATTCACACAAACACG
Organism: Rosalia funebris; assembly: GCA_037954035.1. Lineage (NCBI taxonomy): Eukaryota > Metazoa > Arthropoda > Insecta > Coleoptera > Cerambycidae > Rosalia > Rosalia funebris. The sequence goes on along the minus strand of JAZFAV010000022.1, from coordinate 42,333,348 downwards.
TCATATGGTGAATTACACCTGTAGTCAGTCATATGATTGAACGCAACGTTCAACCACAAGTATCAAGAAGAGAGCCATGAGCCGATTGATGTTTCATTTGGATCCATTAATATTTCATTAGAGACCCGAATCTTGTCGTTCTTTATAGATATCTGGCTTTCGGAACCGGATTGTTATTATAGAGAACTTAAAGGGAAGAACCACTACTAACAATTATCAGTTTCGATATGGAATCATTGTTTACCAATGCACCAGTGAATGAAACGATAGACTTGATTAATAAACTACTAGTAACTAAGAGTTTAAAAGAAGATATATCTGGTCTTACTCAATTATGTTTGAAATGTGGAATGAACAGTTTTAAGAGCAGAAAGAAGGCGAAGAAAGCAGAAAGAAGGGTGAAGATGATGTAGTGCAAGTAAGCCAAAATCATACATTGATATATCAATCCGCATGGAGAATCATCTTGTATTCTTTCATCATATGAACCACCAACATCCAAGTATCAAGTCCACTATGGAGCCTAAGCAACAAGAAATCAGCATAATATGACGACCGTCATATTGTGTTACTGAGGAATAGTAGAACTGATAAATTAAGAAGCATAGAAAAACCTTAGCAAAGGTATGGATATGAACATAAATAGACGGCCAAAACCAATGAGAACACGAGACTTAAAGATCAAGAGCCCAACATGTCTACCTTATATTGCTGGACTTTCAAGTTAAAAGTAAGGGAAATTAATATGCATTCTTTTAAAAAAATCTGAAGAACTCGATTTTCAATTATTTATAATTCTAAAATCTATCTATTCTCTTTGTAAAAAAGTATGAGTATATTTACAAACAATTAAAATCCCTTCAATATTAGGAATCACTAGTCAGCACGTGTTTTATTTTACTTTCTCTCGGTTTATTTTATCAGGTTATAGGCCCAGCTGCCCAGGTGCGTCTTTCTGGTGCTCTGAATCGCGAATCGTTGAAGTAATTGTTTGAAACACAGTTGTGTGGACATAGAAACAGTATAGCATATCAAGTAAAATGGCCGTGAACTATTTAACGAGTGTGCCAAAACTAGTCGGTCGTGAGAACTATGACGAATGGTCGTTTGCTGTTGAAAATATGTTAATACTTGAAGGACTATTGAAGGCAGCGAGCAAGATTCTACGTTAATAGCTAAAGCGAAGGCCAAATTGATATTGACCATTGATGCTTCCTTGTTCCCGCATGTTAAAGATGCAAAAACGGCACAGGAGGTATGGATAAAACAAGAACCTCTATGACGACAGTGGTTTTACGAAGAAGATAGGGCTTCTAAGAACCCTGATATCAGCCAGATTGGAAAGTCACGATTCCATGGAATCCTACGTAAACCAAGTAGTCGAGACGTCTCAAAAATTGCGACGAACGGGTTTCAAGATAGACGAAGAATGGGTGGGGTCGCTTTTGTTGGCGGGACTTCCACAGAAATACTCTCTTATGATAATGGCGGTAATGCATTCTGGAATTCTAATCACAACGTATTCAATTAAAACGAAATTATTGGATATGCAAACAGATGGCGGCAGCAGTAATGGCGCATTTGCGGTGAGTTCTAAAAGCAGAATGAAATCAGGTTACCAAAACCATGCGAGAGATGGCAGCAGAGGTAGTACGTCGATCGAAAAATCGCTTACTTCAAATTATAGTCAAGGTCATGTCAACAAGAAAAAAGACCTGAGTAATATAATTTGTTTTAAATGCAAGAAAAGCGGACATTTCATGTCAAAATGCCCAAATAAATCAGAAAGTGGATTTAGTGCTGTATTTATCACAGGACAATTTAAAAACACCGATTGGTATGTAGACAATGGCGCAAGTGTTCATTTAACCCCAAGAAAAGAATGGTTAAGAAATGAAAGAAGTCCGGATTTAATAGACATTGTAGTAGCCAATAAAACAAAGATATCAGTTGAGTGTGCAGGCGATATTGAAATAAAAACTGTCGTAGATAATACAGAACATGATATTCTTCTTACCAAAGTACAGTTTGTTCCAGATCTAACCACAAACTTGTTGTCAGTTTATCAACTTGTCAAAAATGGAAATAAAGTTTGTTTTGATGAGACAGAATGTAAAATCTACAGTTCTCAAGATGTGTTGGTGGCAACTGCGAGTTTAAATAACAATGTTTATAAACTGAATCTTGGAGAACAAAGTGCAGCTTTTTTGATTGGTGGTATTAGTGGCAAAGTTTGGCATCGATGTTTGGGACATTTAAACAGCAATTATTTAAATAAAATGTGAGTTGGTGGAAGGTCTCACATTTAAAAAACAAGCTAACATAAATATAAATAATTGTGAAATATGCTGTCAGGGTAAACAGACTCGTTTGCCATTTTCTAATAAGGGTACCCGAGCTAATGATAAGTTAGAACTAATACATAGTGACGTTTGCGGTCCCATGGAAACGACTTCCATAGGCGGAGCAAAGTTTTTTTTTAACTTCTATCGATGATTATAGCAGAATGTGCTTCATATATTTCTTAAAGACTAGGGATGAGACATATGAAAAATTCCAGAGAGTTCAAGAATTTTGTGGAGAAACAGCAGAATAAACAGATAAAAACATTGAGAACTGATAATGGAGGAGAATATTGCAGCAAGGATTTTGAGAATTTCTTAAAACAAGCTGGCATTGTTCACCAAAAAACCAACAGTCATACCCCAGAGCAGAATGGTATAGCAGAACGTTTTAATCGTACTCTTGTCGAGAAGGCGAAGTGTTTGATGTTTGATGAGAATGTTAGCAAAATTTTATGGACTGAAGCCTGTAATACTGCATGTTATCTAAAAAATCGATCTGTTTGTGCAGAGATTTCCAAAACTCCATTTGAACTCTGGACTGGTAAGAAACCTAACATTTGTCATTTAAGAGTATACGGTAATATGGCTATGGTGCATGTACCAAAGGTAAATCGGAATAAATTCGATATAAAAGCTGTAAAGCATATCTTGGTTGGCTATGATGAAAACACCAAGGGATATCGATGCTACAATCCAATTACAAGAAAAGTAATCATCAGTAGAGATGTGACGATCATGGAGAAGTCCAACGAGGTAACTTTTATATCTGATATAGCTGTAAACGATGATGCAGAAGTGTCAAATTCAGTGGGGGAAGAAATAAAGCAATTTGCTTCACCCAATGACTCCACAACAGATGTATCACTTTGTGAAAGCTCTTCAGAAGTTGCAGATGATGACGATAGTGACTACGTTCCAGAGAATATTGAGTCAGAAATTCCTGAAGTTGTTAGAAGGTCAGAGAGACCTAATAAAAGAAAAAGCTTTGAGGATTATGTGACTTATTTAGGCGTGGGTAATATCAGCGAAGCACCTGTAATTACTGATGTTCCAGCAACTTTTTAAGAGGCACTCTCCAGACCAGATGGACACGAGTGGAACAACGCGATGATAGATGAGATCAAATCCTTTCAAGAAAATGAAACATGGGAGCTCGTTGATCTTCCAGATGGTGGAGCAGTCGTCGATAGCAAGTGGGTGTATAAAGTTAAGTGCGGTAGTGATCGTGTGAAAAGTTACAAAGCTCGACTGGTAGCAAAAGGTTATACTCAATGGAAAGGTATTGATTATACGGAAACATTTGCTCCAGTAGTGCGTCACTCAACTCTGAGACTTTTAGTAGCCTTAAGTGTACAACTTGATTTAAAAATTATACACTTAGATGTAAAGAGAGCTTTTTTAAATGGGGTTTTAAAAGAAAGCATCTACATGAGGCAGCCAGAGGGTTTTATTGTAGAGGGTAATGAAAACAAAGTTTATAAGTTAAAAAGGGCAGTATATGGTTGTGCGCGCGAGTTTTTCTACTTAAGAAAAACACTGGCGAACGATTTTAAATTTTATTTAAAGATTTATTTCGTTACATACTGTTTGACCGCTAAAGTTATTGTGTTGCCTTAACGGCTATAAAATTGAATTTATACATATAGATGACCTACCTCAAGAAAGCCGTTGAGATAGATCTGCGACACAAGCAAACGTGCCCAAAGCCTAAACATTTGATACGTTATTGAATGGGGAACTGAAAACTTAAATTTAACAGTCTTTATCGGTCTGTTGGATTTCTTAGAATTAATCATGAAGCAAATATAAATATACAAGGAATTTAACTTAACTAATTACTCTGGGGTTTGGGATTTCGTACATTTCCTCCCCCCTTTGACATATTATAATGTCAATAAATCTAAATACAATTAATAAATACACATTGAAATGTAATAGAGATATAGCAATATAGTTATATTCAGGTCGTAGTCTAAGACATATATTCTTGACTTATAACTGGTCCTTTCACGAACTCACTTATCACTATCACTAGCAATAAGTTCGTCTTTGATGTCGGCGTTGTCGTTGACGGGCAGAATAACCAGTTTCCGGACTGAACGAGTGTAGACCCCCTGGTTAGTTCTGACAGTAGCTACCCGGATGCGCCCATCGGGACCTAGAAATAGCTTATCGATGCGTCCTGTTTTCCATCTCATGGGCGGAAGATTGTCTTCACTTATAAGTACCAAGTCTCCTACCTTTAAGGACATATGATTCGTTTGACACCACTTCTGCCTTGGTTGCAGTTGTGTCAGGACTTCCTTATACCATCGTTTCCAGAAATGCTGTTGCAACTTCTGAACTTGCTGCCAATAATTTAATTTATTGTCTGCAATATTGCTGACATCATTTTCTGGGAGATACTGTGGATTTACCCCAATCAGGAAGTGAGAAGGAGTCAAAACAGAAGGGTCAGATGGATCATTGGACAAAGGAGTCAGGGGCCGGGAATTGATAATAGACTCGATTTGAGTGGTCAGTGTAATAGCCTCCTCAAAGTTTAGCTTTACGTCCCTTACTACTCGTTTAAAATGTTGCTTTGTTGAACGGACCATTCTTTCCCAAAGTCCTCCGAAATTAGGAGCTCTGGGCGGTATAAAATGCCACTCGATTTCCTGATTAAGTAAAAATTCTTGTACGTTACAAAATTTCTCATCCTTATAAAATTTGTTAATTTCATCAAGCTCTCGTTTGGCACCCACAAAGGTGGTAGCGTTATCACAATAAATAGTAGAAACTTTCCTACGTCGGGACATAAATCGTTTTAAAGCGTTTATGAAACATTCTGATGTTAAATCACTTACCAACTCGAGGTGGATTGCTTTTGTAATCATACAGACAAACAGAGCAACCCATGCCTTAGTTAGTGTTTTGCTACGCCTACTTCCTTGTTTTATGAAGATAGGACCCGAATAGTCTAGACCGACCTTTAGAAATGGTTTGGAAGGTACGAGCCTATCACGAGGCAAATCGCCCATTTTTTGCTCTGTTAATTTGGGATTAGATTTAAAGCACGAAATGCAGGAATGAATTGATTTTCTAACCTCATCCCTACCCCTAATAATCCAATATTTTTCTTTCAGAGATGCTAAAGTCTGAGTTGGTCCTGCGTGAAGCAGTGAAATGTGTTCGTGTTTCACAATCAATTGGGTAACACGATTTTTTGGTGGCAATATAATTGGAAATTTCCTATCAAATATGAGCGGTGCATTACGCAACCTTCCACCAACCCTAACCAAATCGTTATTATCCAAAAATGGATCTAGTGGATACATTTTGCTACCTTTATGTTATCGGCTGCCTGTTTTTCAGCATCGTCAATTCCGAACAAAATTTGTTTCGTTGAACATTTCGTAAGATTACATTCCTAGCCAGTTTAATTTCATCACCCGTTAGGAAACCCGACTTTTTACTTTTCTTTCGTGTATTATTAATAAATCGCATGCAGTATGCTATTACTCGCAGCAGCTTCGGAAAAGAGGAAAATTTATTCAAGGGTGAAAATTTAGTACACATTTGTACTGCATTAACGACTCTTCGTTTTTCCGGCAATTCCTCGATTGGCATTCGCGGAACAAATCGTGATTCTGGCCATTCAATGTTATTTTTTGTTAAAAATTCAGGACCGTTCCAGTACAATTTAGAATATAATTGCCTTGGATACGCCCCTCTCGATATTAGATCAGCAGGATTCGATTTAGAGTCAATGTGATACCAATCCTCAACGTTAGCTATGGTCTGAATTTGAGAAACTCTATTAGCTACGAATACCTGCCATGTGTTTGCGCTTGCAGATAAATAATGTAGAACGATTGTTGAATCGGTGAAAAAATATTTTCTTTCAATTGAAGGCAGCTCGACTGTAAGGAGCATGCGACAAAGGACAAAGAGCGAGCAAGATTGTTTTGGTTATCGTGATCCGACAGCTCGTGTTTCATATAAACAAATACGGATGGATAGGGATCGGACATTCATTCGATTATAGACTATGAAATACGCTATTAGTAATTCTGTGTATATTTGAGTTTTGGCATTACAATTATTTTTCTATTACTTTTGGGGTTTTAATTTAACTAAGGCCCCTTTAAGTCAGAAGTGGGATCCTAAAGCCAATTAACTGTCATAATCAAACGTATACTAAAAATTATTCGTGAACTAAACTTAACCGTCGAATATACAGGGTGATTCGCGTGTTAATAGTGACTAATACCGAAAGTGGACTAGAGTGATTCCCGCGTTAACTGTGACTGTTAACGGAAGTGACTTACAATACGGTGTGGTGACCATGGAGTCCTCCCAGGGAACGCACAGTGGTCAAAGGTCCAATACGCCCCCGGTATCTCCACAGGTAGTAGAAAGCATGAGTCGAGAACTTGAGAACCTACGTAGAGCCGTAAGTAGAAGTTCTATGCATGGTAGCTTGCCTGACCGTAGGCCTGTTAGCAATTTAATGTTATTTAAAGATGCCAATATTATTGCTGATTTCGATCCATCATTTGACAATCAATCGGTGGATGATTGGTTAAGAAAACTTGACGAGTGTGCCGAGATATATAACTGGGATGAAGTTACAGTTACTTACATAGCTCTGGGGAAATTAAAAGGTCTAGCGCGTGTATGGTATGAGGGTTTAAGTAGTTCAAAATTTACTTGGCTGGAATGGCAAGACATGTTAAGAAAAACATTTCCATCAAAACGAAATTTTTCAGAATTATTCTTTGACGCCGCTACATATACTAGCGCAGTTGATCAAGATTTGAGTGATTACTGTTTCACGAAATTGACAAAACTAAATAAATTGAGACTTAACTTATCCGATGAACAAATTGTTGATTGTGTAATTGGTGGGATCGCAAACAAACAAGTACAATTGTCTCTAAAAGCGGCAAATTGCAAAACGTTTGTTGACTTATCACAGTATGTTACTAATTTTCCGTCAACTAGTAGGAGCATGATGCATGAATTATCTATCAAACCTAGTTTGTCTAATCGAAAGCGTACTTCTACCCTTCCTAACTACATATATGAAGGTAAACGCGGTAAGACTAGTACACCGACGGCGTTCAGATGCTTTAATTGTGGTCAGTTGGGACATAGACGAGCTAATTGTTCAGTAATACATCGGGAAAACAAGTACCACCAAACGTGCAATTATTGCCAGAAAAGGGGGCACCTGGAAGAGGCATGTCGGAAAAAGTTACGGGCGACATCGAAAAATCATAAAGACGTTAACATGGTACAACTTCAGAAACCACTCAGCATTTATTGTAAACAAGCGAAAATAAACAACCAAGTCGTTCCATGTTTAGTCGATTTAGGCAGCGAGGTCACTCTCATGCGACAATCAGTTGCTCGCATTTCAAATATTCAGCAACAACCGCTGAAAGATGTCGTAATTCTATACAGTTTTAATAATAGTCAGACGTTATCAAAGTTTGAGGCGACAGTAAACATAACTATTGACGGTGTCAGCGTTGATGTCCATTTATATGTAGTACCCGACGAAGAAATACGACACGATTTATTAATTGGTCATTCATTTACAGAACACCCATCTGTTTTAATTATTAAAACACAGGCTCATTTATTGATTTCTAAATTACCAGATATTAAAGATGCTCAATTAGGAAATCGTTTTGCCGTAAACGCAATTTGTGATTCCAATAATGAAAAGGAAACTTTAATCAAACAAAATATACAGTGTGGCAATATAAAGTCGAACCAAATGGTGAAATTACAGAACTTACTAATATATTTTAAAGACAGGTTTAGTTTTGGTCTTAACGACTTAGGGAACACTACCAGTACATCTATGAAAATAACATGTTTCACTGACAAACCAATAGTATATACACCTTACCGGTTATCGCTTGTTGAACGTAACGAAGTTAAAGCAATGATCGATAATTTGCTTGCAAATAAAATAATACGCGACTCACAATCCCCGTATGCAAGCCCCATCTTGTTGGTGAAAAAGAAAGATGGCGGTAAAAGACTTTGCATAGATTATCGAGCTTTAAATCAGATAACCAAGAAAGATAGGTACCCATTACCACTGATTGAAGATCATTTGGACAGATTAGGAGGTTCGAAATATTACATAACCCTAGACTTGGCGTCAGGTTATTATCAAGTGCCAATGCATACATACAGAATCTATAGAAAAGACGGCATTTGTAACGCCAGACGGGCATTTTGAATTTTTGCGAATGCCGTTTGGTCTTGCTAATGCTCCCGCTGTTTTTCAGCGTTTAATGAATACCGTCTTAGGGGAATTGCAACACGATGTAGCTCTAGTTTACATAGATGACATCATTATACCTGCAAAAAGCTTCAAAGATGGCTTAGATAAAATGAAAACGGTCTTACAAAAATTCAAAGATCATAACTTAACACTGAAACTCTCTAAATGTTCTTTTTTTCAATCGACTATTGAATATTTAGGTCGCGAAGTATCTGTAGATGGTATACGACCTGGACATAGGAAAATAATAGCAATACAGAATATGCCCATGCCTACAAACATTCGACAGCTTCGACAATTTCTAGGACTGGCTGGCTATTTCCGGAAGTTCGTGAAAGGTTTTGCTATTATTATTCAACCCCTGACAAAATTACTAAAAAAGGATAGTTCGTGGCAGTGGGGCGATGAACAAATAGATGCGGTGAACAAGGTAAAAACAATCTTAACAACTCGACCGATTTTAACCATTTTTAACCATAATTGGCAAACAGAGGTTCACACTGATGCCAGTAAGATAGGTTTGGGTGGTATCTTAATTCAAGTCGATGAACAGCAAAACAAACATGTCGTTGCATATTATAGTCGACAAAATACAGCTTTGGAACAGAGATATCATTCATATGAACTCGAGACTTTGGCTGTCCTTGAATCATTACGTCATTTCAGAGTATACCTGATAGGAATAAAGTTCAAGTTAGTCACAGATTGCAATGCGATAAAAAAGCACTGCCGTTAAAAAGGACATAATTCCTAGAATTGGGTGATGGTGGCTGGAAATGCAAGATTATAACTTTGATATCGAATATAGACCAGGTGCCCGAATGTCTCATGTGGATTGTCTAAGCCGAAACCCACCTGTGGAGGCATACGAAATTAACACGATCATAAATATAACTGAGGCTGATTGGTTACAAGCTGTACAACTACAGGATGAAACTATTTCTCGAATACGGGAGATCTTGGAATCTAATGACCGAGATCCTAGTCTAAAAGTATATTTTGAAAATTATATAATAAAAGAGGGCAAAGTACATCGTAAATTGGAAGAAGGTCCAAAGTGGTTAGTTCCTCGAACAAGTCGTTGGCAAATCTGCAAGCTGTGTCATGACGATATTGGCCACTTTGGTCTGGAGAAGACACTATCTAAAATAAAAGAAAATTATTGGTTTCCTGGTATGCGTCGATTTGTAAAGAAATACATTGATTCTTGCCTAAACTGTTTGTATTACAAAAGTCCATCAGGCCGGAAGCCAGGAAAATTATATCCAATAGAGAAAGTTACCATACCCTTTCATACCATACATTTAGATCATCTAGGCCCGTTTGTGAAATCTCAAAAAAATAATACCCATCTATTAGTGGCAGTAGACGGTTTTACCAAATTTTGTCTGATAGAACCTGTACGAAATACAAAGGCTAAATACGTCATTCGACTCATGGAAAACATAATAAACTTGTTTGGAGTTCCGTTTAGAGTAATAACCGATCGAGGTAGTGCATTTACATCAAAAAGCTTTAAAGCATTTTGCCTCGAATATGGAATAAAACACATCTTAAATGCTGTTGCTACCCCACGCGCAAATGGACAATGTGAGCGGTTCAACCGTACAATTCTTTCTTCATTGGCGACTCTAAATGGGGGGCACGAAGATGACCAGTGGGACCAACAAGTCAAAACTGTGCAAAGAGGACTAAATAATACTATGCATCGTATCCTAGGCACCACACCATCGGAGGTATTATTCGGTTGTAAGCCACGCAGTGTACCAGAATCAATCCTGCTGAACGAATTACAAGATGAACTTGAGCGAACTGATTTGACAACATTGAGACGGGAAGTTCATAACCGTCTAGTGGTGGACCAACGAGTTCAAAAGAAACATTTCGATGCTAAACGATCAGAGCCAAGAAATTACCAGGTCGGCGATTTGGTAATGGTCGAAAAGACAGACTCTCCAGCTACAGGTACAAGCAAGAAATTACTGCCGAAGTACAAGGGGCCGTTCCGAGTCACGGCAAAGTTAATGAACGACAGGTATGCTGTGGTACAAGTGTCCGAAAAACACCGCAAGTGCCCTACCGTTGTCTCCGTCGACAAAGTCAAGCCCTGGGTGACATTGGGAGAGATGGTGAGACCGTACTAGAGTTTTCGTCGCTGGTAATATAAAAGAATAACGTTACATGTGTGCAAAGCTTGCCAGCTCGAAGCATACTACACCTATGTACAGTGTTCGATGCATTGAAGGTACCTCGGATGCATAAAACATTCGATACATAGCGTTGTTGTGTTCGTATTGTCCGGAAGTTGCTTTATGTCGTAGTACTTATAATACAATCACGATTCCACAATTATGTAAAGTGTTCGAAGCATGTAAAACGTTCACACAGTAAACATGAAAACACTCGAAGCATAGGGGCAAGCTTTCCTTGTAAAATGTTCGCTGTGCATAAAGCATTCTAAGCCTGGATTTAAAATATGTCAAATGTTGTGAAAATGCCTTCAGCATCGAAACACAACACGGACAAGTAAAGCATTATAAGCCTTAACCTGTCAAATGTCGTGAAAATGCTTTAAGCATCGAAACACAACACGGACAAGTAAAGCATTCTAAGCCTTTTGAAACGGTGTAAACATTTAGTCGACACACCGTGTGCTGAGCAAAATGTCGTATATGCCGTACTACGTACTCGTAGTAGAAGCTTAAACATTCGATGCTCATTTTATTTGTAAAATGCCGAACCGAGTCATAGTAGCGAATAACTTTAGGAAAGGCATTCGAAGCAAAGTATGTATTGCAAAACACAGCAATGTGTCGGCAATCGATTTAAAATAATAAGTAAAATGTTCGAAACATGCCAAATGTAATTTAGGCCTATGCACGGGCATGCAAAACATTCGAAACTCACAGATGACTGCAAAAGAATAATAAAAACTGCCGGGCCATGTACAATACAGTAGGTCACTTAATTTGTTTATGTTTAGGTGATCCAGTCAGCTGGGCTTGAGGACAATCCGCAAGGTCAGGAAGGCCGAATGAAGGCAGCTCGACTGTAAGGAGCATGCGACAAAGGACAAAGAGCGAGCAAGATTGTTTTGGTTATCGTGATCCGACAGCTCGTGTTTCATATAAACAAATACGGATGGATAGGGATCGGACATTCATTCGATTATAGACTATGAAATACGCTATTAGTAATTCTGTGTATATTTGAGTTTTGGCATTACAATTATTTTTCTATTACTTTTGGGGTTTTAATTTAACTAAGGCCCCTTTACAATATTCAAATCGAGTACATGAAGTTCCTTGTCCGCTAAACGAGCCGCTAGCAGAGCTGCACATAATTCTAAGCGCGGTAGAGTTATCGTTTTTAAAGGACTTACGCGCGATTTACTACATATTAATTCTGCAAAATAATTACCTTGTTCATCTTTCGATCTCAAATAAATCCCGGCGCCATAGCCGCTTAATGACGCATCACAAAATATTATTAGTTCGTATCGCATATTTCGTTTTGGCAATATTTTTCGTGGAATTTCCAAATTGTTTAGTTCCGGAAGTTCATCGAGATATTTTTCCCAGCTGCCTCGTACATCAGACGGTACCGGATCATCCCAGTTTAAATTTAAAGCCCATAAACGTTGCATGATTACCTTTACCTTAATTATTACCGGTGAGATAAGGCCTATTGGGTCATACAATTTCGCTATGCTACTCAATATAGTTCGTTTCGTAAAAGTTTCACTAAAATTTTCGCGATGTACCTTATACTAAAAACAATCCCGACTTGGATTCCACCTCCACAATCCTAATATTTTCGCGGTTTTATTTTTGTCAAGATTAATCAGCGAGGGATTAGTATATGTTGATAAATTCAGCAATATTTGAGGCGCGTTACTGGTCCATTTAGATAATTTAAACCCGGCGCTATCTAACACGTTTATTAGATCATCACGCAGCTCAATGACTCTGTTTATTTCATCGGCTCCGCTGAGAATGTCGTCCATGAAAATGTCATGCCGCAGCATTTTACTTACATCCGGAAATTCGGCCTTGCATTCGTCAGCTAAAAATCGTATACAGCGCATGGCCGTGTATGGCGAATTTGTTAGACCAAATACAAGTCTCGTGAGGCGGTAGATCCCCAACGATTCTTCGTCAGAATCCCGCCAAAATAATCGCTGATAATCCAAATGAGTATTATCGATTCTTATTTGAAGAAACATTTTTTCTATATCACACGAGAAAACAATTTGAGGTACGCGAAATCGAATTAACAAGTCGAACAAATCATTTTGTAAATTAGGTCCTGTCATAATATTATCGTTTAAGCTTAATTCATTGCTGGACTTCGCAGACCCATCGTATACAATACGTACCTTTGTTGTTAAATTTGTTTCTTTTAGTATACCCGAGTGTGGCAAATAAAATACATTATCACCATCCCTATGATCGTCTACTATTTCCTCTATAAAATTTAACCTTCGCATTTCGTTAATCGCTCCGCGGTAGCTTTCCCTAAATTGTGGATTTTTCGAAATTTACGCTCTAATGAGAGGAATCGTTTATGAGCCATATTACGCGACTTGCCTACATTCGGAGGGTCATTTTTAAACGGCAATTGAACAACAAATCTTCCGTCATTTTCATCGCGTTTGACGGTATTAATGAAATGATTCTCGCAGATTTCCTCTTCCTTAGAAGTACAGGCATTAGGAAATTCCTTTAACTCTTCTTGTATCCAGAATGTTTCTATTAATTTTTTTAATTCTGTATTACTATCCTTTACAACAAGATTACAAGATAACGATTTCCGCGTGTTAGGGACGTCGTAAGCTCCGCCTATAATCCAGCCTAACAAGGTTTTCGATAAAAATAGATTATTTGTTAATTTAATTCGTCCGATGCATAGAAGACTCCAAAAAACTTCTGCTCCTAATAACAAATGAATAGGTCTGCTAACATTAAATTCAGTATCAGCTAGTCTAACATTTTTCGGGATGTTTAATTGCGATTTATCAAACGTGCTGTTGGCTGTTGGGTAAGTTTATCGTTACTTGACCTACGACTGAGCAATTTATAGTTTTAGTGTAGTCATAATGTAGCGATTCGAATGAAATATCAACCGTTTGTACTACACTACTACAAGTCTGATTGACTCCTGAAACCGAGAATTTATTTTCCCTAGGTTTTAAACCTAATTTTTTAGCTACTAATTCAGATATTAAATTTAGTTGTGACCCATTATCCAACAGGGCCCGAACTTCATGAAATTCGTCATTGTCGTCTTTTACAAGAACAACCGCCGTTGAAAGGATAACTTGAGGATCGTTTCCTATTGGCGTGCAGTGATTCGTACCAACCACTCTGTCGTTATTCGAATTTGACTCATTTTTCGTTTCATGTAAAAGAGTATAATGTTGACGCGACTGACAACTGATACAACCCGATGCTTTACAGTCGTTTGTTTGGTGATTATCTCTTAAACAATTAAAACATAAATTTCTTTCTTTAACTTAGCGTATTCTTTCCCTTACACTTAGCTTAAGAAATTTGTCAGACTGGTGTATATAGTGACGTCGTTTACAATAATAACAAGAAAATCTCGATGTAAGCACATGAGACGTATGATTCACTGAATTGTGCGTTTGAGGCTTTTTTAAATTCGCACTCACTGTGTTAGATTGCGGTCTAATTTGTTTATTTATACTCATTGATTCAAGGACAACACATTTCTTTTCTAAGAAATCTATTTGATATATAAATCTAAATTTGATCTCGCGACAAAGGATCCGATCCTAACGTTAATTCGAATTCTTTTCGCGACTGATAGTCAAGTTTGTTCATAATTAAAGTAACAATAAATGCATCCCACGATTCGACTGGTATTTGCAAAACCTTTAACGCCTCTAAATTTGTAGACATATCGTCCAGCAATTTACGTAGTGTCTCCGGTGAGCATTTATTTAATTCTGGTGAGTTTAAAATCGACTGAACGTGGCCTTGTATTATCAATCGCGTATTTTTATATCTCTTTTGTAAAATATTCCAAGCTGTTAAATAATTAGAACTAGATATTGTGAGAGATTCAATAGCTCGGGCCGCTTCACCCTTTAGACAAGATTTTAAGTAATGATATTTTTGACAATCGTCTAATGTGACATTGTTATGGATTAAACTTTCAAAAGCGTTATAAAATGGTAGCCACTCTGTATAAACACCTGAGAACGTTGGAAGGTTTATCACCGGTAAACGCACGTTACCCATCGTTTGTGAGGAACTATTATTTGCAATGGAATTATTTCCCACTACTGGAGCTACTCTGGCTTCAACAATTGATTGCATTTCGCTTAATAATGTATACCAATTATCTTCAAAATTCGACATTTCTTCAAATTCGGCCTGACTACCTGTTCCATCAACACTTTCCTCCGAACATGATTCGTTGATACTTATTATTTCGGAATTTATTTCCTCAAATTCTTTTCGAATATTAGGCATTTCACTAATACGATTTTTGATTTCTAAAATGTTACCATTCTCCGGAAAATGGCCCATAAACGCTTCAATGTTGCTTAATTTCTTTTTAACTATTGTTCTTTTAGTAAGAGCTCTTTTTAATTCCGCTAGTGACATTTTGAGGAAGCTAATTCCACCGATACTCTCAAGGGAATTGGTAGAAAGGAAATCACTTACCTATGGGGTTTCCCAGCAACGTTAATCCGCTGTTTGCAATCCTGTGTTGATTGATGTCGTTCGTTGAGTGTTCACGTTTAACGCTTAATATTCACGTTTAATTTCTGCGACGATTCACTCGGTACTTTATCGATAACTCGTTCGTTCACTTAGCGTTCGCTTTTCGATTTCGCGACGATGCACTAAGAGTTTTAAACGATTTACGATGTTTTCACTAAAATGTTTGGTGGAGTTTTTCGATTTTTCCACCCAATCCGGCTCGAAGGACCATATGTGCGCGCGAGTTTTTCTACTTATGAAAAACACTGGCAAACGATTTTATATTTTATTTAAATATTTATTTCGTTACATACTGTTTGACTGCTAAAGTTATTGTGTTGCCTTAACGGCTATAAAATTGAATTTATACATATAGATGATCTACCTCAAGAAAGCCGTTGAGATAGATCTGCGACACAAGCAAACGTGCCCAAAGCCTAAACATTTGATACGTTATTGAATGGGGAACTGAAAACTTAAATTTAACAGTCTTTATCGGTCTGTTGGATTTCTTAGAATTAATCATGAAGCAAATATAAATATACAAGGAATTTAACTTAACTAATTACTCTGGGGTTTGGGATTTCATACAATGGTTTAAAACAATCAAGTAGAGCTTGGAATGAAAAGGTAGATGAAGTTTTGTTAAATTTGAAATATAGAAGATCGGATTTTGAACCTTGCGTGTATGTTAAAAGGAAAAACAATTTGTTAACAGTAGTGGCCCTATATGTAGACGACTTCTTTGTTTTCTCAAACGATTTTGAGGAAGAGTAATTTCTAGAAAATCATTTGAGTTTAAATTTTAAAATTAAAAACTTAGGAGAAGCAAAACAATGTTTAGGAGTTAGAATTGTAAGAAATTAGCAAGAAAATGTCATAACCCTAGATCAAAAAAATTATATAGATGAAATTTTAGAAAAGTTTAAAATGTCTGATTGTAAAACAGTTTCTACTCTACTAGATAATATTATGAATTTAAGTAATGTTCAGGATGAAATATGTGATATAAACTTACCTTACCAAGAGTTAATTGGAAGCCTAATATATTTGGCCATTTTAACTCGTCCTGATATTGCTTATGCTGTTAATTTTCTCAGCCAAAGTAACAATTGTTATACTAAGTTACACTGGCAGTGTGCAAAAAGAATATTAAGATATTTAAAAGGCACCAAAAACTTATCCATGAAATTTGAAAAGAATAGTTCAAATTTAACTGGTTTTGTAGATGCTGACTGGGTTTCAGATAAAAAGGACAGAAAGTCTTATACTGGTTATTTATTCAAGCTTTCATGGGGATCTGTTTCATGGAAAAGTTGTAAACAAAGAACAGTTGCTTTGCCAAGCACTGAGGCGGAGTATATGGCTCTCAGTGAAGCAACAAAAGAGGCTATATATTTGAGGATTCTACTATTTGATCTGACAGGTCAACTAGATTGTATTGAAATTTTCAATGACAACCAAAGTAGTCAAAAATTAGCCAGTAATCCTGTTTTTCATGATAGGTCGAAGCATATAGATATCAGATACCATTTTGTACGAGATGTTGTTTCTGAAGAAATGATTGATATTAAATACTTGTCTACTAATGAAATGGTAGCTGACATCTTAACGAAACCTTTACAAAATGCTAAGAATGCTAAATTTGTGCAGGGCCTAGGATTAAGTATTGTTTAGAAAATGTGCTATAAATATTTCGATAAGTGGGGGTGTTGTATGGATATCAAAATAAAGGGTGGTCCAACCGTAATGCACGATGTTAATTGTGAGTCACGCCTTAACGTCAAGTTTTTTGCCCAACTTAATTTGACATTTCTTTGTTTCAGTGTTTGACAAATTCAACCATGGAGAGGTACACAATTGAGCAACGCGTTAAGATTATTGAAGCCTTTTACGAAAATGGGCGTTCAAACCAAATGTGTCCACAATCGGGAGAATTGTGCGCAAATTTCAGCAAACCGGGTCTGTAGGAAATGTGAAAACACCTGTGCATGCTCGCCCAGTTCGTTCTGCGGAAAACATTGCTGTTGTTCGCGATAGTGTAGCAGAAGAGCCGCCAACCTCGACTCGTCATCGTACCCAACAAATGAACATCTCACGAACATCACTGATGCGAATTTTGAATAAGGATTTGAATTTACACGCTTACAAGGTTCAATTGATTCAAGAGCTAAAGCCTACTGACCATTTCAACCGTCGTCAATACGCCGAATGGTTGGTTGAACAGACAGAAGTGAATGGTGACTTTACAAAGAAAATCATCTTCAGCGACGAGGCACACTTTCACCTCAGTGGATTCGTTAACAAGCAGAATTGCCGCATTTGGGCAAATCAGAATCCACGAGTGATTGTTGAAAAGCCGATGCATCCACAAAGAGTGACTGTTTGGTGCGGTTTATGGGCTGGCGGCGTCATCGGGCCGTACTTCTTCGAAAATGAGGTCGGCCAAGCAGTTACCGTGAATGGTGTTCGCTATCGCGAGATGATAACGGACTTCTTGTGGCCAGAAATTGAGGATACGGACCTGGACGATATGTGGTTTCAACAGGATGGTGCCACTTGCCACACAGCCAACAAAACAATGGCACTTTTGCGCGAGAAATTCAATGGCCGTGTTATCTCACGTCGTGGCGATGTTAATTGGCCACCACGATCATGTGATTTGACACCGTTGGACTTCTTTCTTTGGGGATATTTAAAAGAAAAAGTATACGTCAATAAGCCAAGAACAATTCAAGAGCTAAAGGATGAGATAATTCGGCACATTAACGACATTGAACCTCAATTATGTCTCAGAGTCATTGAAAATATGGACCATCGGATAGAGGTATGCCACCGAAGCCGTGGCGAGCATTTGGCCGATATTTTGTTTCGCACATAATTGTCATAGATCCTTCTATCATAATAAAAAATATTAAGATAATTCTCTGAAAACTTTTTGTTTTATTTACGATTAACATCGTGCGTTTTGGTTGGACCACCTTTTATTTAAATTATGTGGCGCCATCTGTTGGTTGACTGGTGGAGCTATTGAACCATGTAGGAGTTCCTTTTCCTCCCTCTTGTACAGTAAGTAGTCAGCACGTGTTTTATTTTACTTTCCCCCAGTTTATTTTATCAATATATATATATATATATATATATATATATATATATATATATATATATATATATATATATATATATATATATATATATATATATATATCTGACAAAATGTGAGGAGAGGTAGTCTCTCTGCGAAGGTCAGAATATGTGAGGCAGCCCCGTCAGCCCGATATACTACTTGCTGCACCGCTACCGCAGTAAAGAGTTGACGGAGAAAATCCACGAGAGTATACCGAGCTCTCCATAAGGACAAGAGGTAACCTTAATATCAGGATTAACCCAAAGCCACAAGACCTGGCAAGAATGGATGCTAAAATCGATGAGGAACTTCCAGAAGATGCAGACATCTGCCAGATCAATTGTGCCGTCTACAACGCGACTAAGGAGCACGTTCCATGTGAGAGGACAAGCTCTCTCAACAGGAACGAGAAAACCAAGCGGCGTGTAGAGCAGATCGAAGGCGAAATACAGTCGGCCAGAAATCATGCGTCTCGAATACAGAGTGTGATAGAATATATAAGAAACAATCGGTAGTTTACACCTAAAGTCCGACGTATTATCGCTGGACTCTGACGCTAACACCACACTCTAAATCAGACGGCGCTCTTAGCTCTTATCAAGCAGCACTGTTTAGACAGGATTCGAACACTTATGGCGATTAAAAAAACTTTGAATAGGCGAATAAGGAGCATGGAACAAAACAAATTGTTCCGTTCAAATCCCTCCCGCCTTATTCAGGAGCAACAACGTGCTGTCGAAGATCCAGCGGCTGTAGAGGACGTCGAAAACTTTTGGAAGGAAATCTATGAAACGACGCGTCCATTCAATAACACTCCAGTGATCGCACGCTTCCAGGCTCTTCGCGACAGTCTCATTGAAGAATCACAGGAAACGTGCCCGGCAATTAGTCTGGAGGAAGTTCAACAAGCACTTGTTGAAACTAAGAACTTCGCAGCCCCGGGCTCAGATGGATTGAATACATGGTGGTGGAAATGGTTTCCATCGACATACCGCCGAACCGTCTGGCCCAAGTTTTCAACTCATGGTTGAACGAGGGACAGCATAGTCCGGATTGGTTTGTCGAGGGACGAACTGTACTTATCTCTAAGAAAGGAAATTTGTCCGATCCGAAAAATTATAGGGGGATTACGTGCCTCAACTTTTGCTACAAGTTGTTTACACGCATATTGTATGTCAGGACGTTGGAGCACGTGAAACCAGTCCTTCAAGAAATAGGGGAACAACGCGGTGCAAAGTAGGGCCAGGAAGGTTGTAAAGAAAACCTGTTGATAGACCGCTGTATTACGCAGGACTCTGTACAATACAAGCGGAATCTATCGATGGCCTGGATAGACTACCGCAAGTCATTTGATTCAACATTCCACCAGCTGCTGATTCACTTGCTCGGATGTCTTGCGGTACCAGCACCAATAGTGAGATGCATACAGCACCTATTGCCACTCTGGAAGACCCGCTTCACCATAACATCCGGTGAACGGCGGGTAACCACGGAGCCAGTAGTGTTTAGGAGAGGAGTGTTTCAGGGGGATTCACTAAGCCCTCTCCTATTTTGTATCTCGCTATTACCCCTGCTACTTGAACTTTGCCAAACTCGCGGGTAGACTTGCGGACTACCCAATAATCGAAGGCATAAGGTCACCCATTTGTTTTACATGGATAACCTCAAGATCTATGCCTCTGGAAAACAAGGCTTGCAAAACACCCTCAGGGTGGTGTAAGAGTACACGTGGGCAATTGGCATGGAATTCAGATTGGACAAGTGTGTAGTCTTCCATCTCAAGGGAGGGCGATCTACGGGGATCCCTGAAGATGCGCAGATAGCAGATGGAAGCATCATAAACCATTGGATGTCGGGGAGACGTACGCGTACCTGGGTGTAAATCAGAAAGATTTTGTCATCAGATCTATCGGGGCAAAACAAGTTGTCTGCAACAAATATGTTCGCCATTTCGGTACTGCTCTATTGCTTCGGGGTAGTGAAGTGGACTGCCGATGACCTGCGTAGGTTAAACAGGGAAACCCAAAAGATGATGCACATACATGGAAGCATTAATTCAAGATCGTCTGTTCCTCGGCTATATCTCCCCGGGGAGGCCGGGGACTTTTGAACCTGGAGTGTATACATGACAGATTAGTCCTGAGCATAGCATGTAACGTCGTCCGCAGCTCGGATATACTCATGCGGCTAGCGATAGATCATGAAGTCGCAGAGGTGAGAGCGGGCCTATTTGAGGCAGCACAAAAAGCCACAGAAAGATTCAGTCTCAGATTCCACCACAGACGAAGGTGATGACATACAGTCAATTACTGAACTGGAGCCGAATTATCCTAAAGCCCAAATCAAATCTGTCGAACAGAGAAATCTGTTTAGGGAGCATGTCGATAAGCCCATACATGGAGTCTTCTATAACAATATTGAAGCACAGGGTTTATCGACGGAGATGACCTTCGCTTACTTGAGGTCAGCCGGGCTCAAATCGGAGACCGAAGGCTTTATAGCGGCCTGCCAGAATGGTGTTATAAACACCTTGATCTACCGAAGCTGAGTGATGGGTGTGGAGGTACTTGATATCAACTGCGAGGCCTGCAACCAGATGCCGGAATCGCTGATGCACTTCCTATCGGCGTGCCCTGTATGTGCTACTTCGGTCTACATCCACCGGCATAACGCGGCATTACGTGAGCTATATTACTACCTAACGCACTCGTATGGGGTGAACAAAACACCGATGCTGCCTTACGCTCCCAGAGATATTGAGTCTGTTGTAGGGAATGAGAAGTGCCACATATATTGGAACTACTCACTCCCGACCGTCAGGCTACATAATACAAGCTAATAACCCTGACGTCGTCCTCCTTGACCATCAAACCAAGGCGATGTATGTCATTGAGTTCTTGGCTCCTGTCGAGAAAAACATCACCTTGAAGGAGGAGGAGAAACGAATCAAATACGTAGATCTCCGGTGTGAGTTGCGGATGCTGTACCCAGGCTATTCTGTCAAGATGGTGGTTCTCGTTATCGGTGTTCTCGGAGGGATGAAGCCTATGGTGCTGTCGGAACTGAAGATCATTCCGGCTTGCCAAGAATCAGTAGAGTGGTTGACAAGTCAAATGCAGAAAGCGGCCATCCTGGGTTCTCTGAGTTTACTTAGGGTATATGGTTATGGATCCACGGTAACTAACTTCGCAGGCTAGTGGGGCGTTGTTATGGATATTATTACGCCGGCGCTTTTCTTACGAGTATCGGAGCCGTGGGAGAATTGTCCGGCATCCGGAATATATATATATATATATATATATATATATATATATATATATATATATATATATATATATATATATATATATATATATATATATATATATATTAATAAAATGTTTCTATAAAAACTTGTGAATTAACTCTAAAAGTTCTACTTACAAAACATTCATGATATAGGTATTAGCTGATATAAAGGCTTTTTTTTTATTGCACATTCATATATTATATTCTTGCAAATTCTACGATTCTTTACAAAAATACGATTCTTTATTAAATGGTTAAGTAAACCATTAAAGTGAAGTTTGTAATAACAATGAAGGGAAATAACCCTGTTTAAGTAACCTACTTAAGCTTACCCAGGCTGATTGTTACCTAATTAAATTTCACCGCACAGTACATAATGTTTTTAGTCAGCGCTCAATCAGTGGTTGTTGATTTAAGTCTTGTATAAATGTGTTCTGTATTGCGAATTTTGTCTCTGATGGCATGTTTATTTATAACGCCTGTAATAAATGGGATCTTCAAGTCATTATGAGGGGTACAATTGGATACGAGTATATACCAAGGGGCATTTGTTATCATACAGACAGTTTTAAATTGTACTGTTTGTAGGATTTTGGTATTTGAGGCTTTGCTGCATCCTTACAGTTCTATCCCATATGTCCATATGATTTTATAGAGGAATAATTTATTTTCAAGGGACAACTGTGACTTCCTGCCTATTAGCCAGTACATTTCTCTAATTTTTATGTTGATTTTTTGTTTCTTTGCTTTAATGTGTACAGACCAGACTCCATTCGTTTAACCAATCTTGCAGGAGATCTTAAGTGGAAAGGAGGGGAAATTTTTAAAAGACACCCAACGAGAGTGGTCGGGTAGTGTGGGATTCTTACCCACTAAAACCCTTCCCCCTTGGTTCACACAGAAATGGAATTACCTTTCGGTATTACATCATTCCCTGCAGGTCCTTCATATTACTGCGAATTTCCTTTTAAGTATCATATGTACGAATCTTTAAATTATGGTCCATGCTCTAGTTGTACCAAGCATGATTTCCAGGATATTTTCCGATCTTAACTGCATTCACACCTCTGTTTTATCTTTTCTCCTCTCTCCCTCCCATCTTGAACATAAGAAATACACACGCTCCACGTCATCGCTGCCGCTGAAGTATCTACATCTCTCCGTCCCCTTTTCTCAAATGTACACAGGCATGCCTCGAAGAATCCGTGTGCCGTCAAAAATTGGCAGATATAATAGTCTGCTTCTCCATATTTGCTTTTTATCCATGGTAGGATATCTGGCATAATTTTTTTTGTCCACTGTCCCACACTCGCCGTTTCAGTCGATCTACTTTGCGACGTTTCCAAGGTTATTATTCTTTCGGTTACCTGTAACCTATAGGACTGTTATCCTGTTTCTTTGGTTTTTCCAGAAGTATTAGTTGTTTTCCATTATTGGGGAAATTCGCCTTCCTGCAGTAGCCGATTCATGATAGCCGATTCGTTTGGTAGTCTTGCACTATGATTTTAATTACCTCTGGGGTAGGCCATCCGGTCCTAGTTCTTTTTTGGTTTTAATTTCGCAAATCGCCGTGTGAAGTTCCTCTTCGCTAAACAGGGGTATGTCCTACTTAGAGCATGTCCTCTACTTAGTCTAATGTTATCCTCGTGTGTTGTTTCTTCTGTTGTTTCTATATCGAAGTATATATTATTGTGGAGTGATAAGTTTTGCTCTTCAGCCACTTTCCAGTTATTTATCTTGCCTGCTATAGTTATAGTAGCCATGGTTATATCTATGTAGGATTTGTCGTTATCTCTGGTGAAAGTAGGTATATTGCCACTGTTCAGTATTACTAGATCTAGCCCTGATATTACCTCAACCAATATATGTCCTCTTCGACCTTGACACTGGTCATTAGATCGTAGATGAAATATCAGTATACATCTATGCCAACATTGGGGAGATACATAGCAGCTGTATATTACCAAGTCCTCGGATTTTATATACACAAAACCCCTCCATTGTCCTCTTTCTTGTATGGTTCGTTTTTTATTATTATTCCTATCACTACATCTGTGCGTTCATCTGTGATCCAGCCTATGCTTATCACAAATTTTTGTTTATTTTGCTAATAACCGCGAAGTCTTTTTTCTAGAGCTGTCTGCAACAGCAAGTCCTGTGCAGCACGCCTTCTCCCTATGTTACTTTGCAATATGAGGGTTAGTAGTATAATAGTTTTTTTATACACTTCCTCTGGTCATTGGTTGATGATATAATAGTTTTTTATATACTTCCTCTGGTCATGGCTAATGCACTTCTTTACAGAGCGGAAAATACTGACCTTCCTTACATTATTTCATCCTATGTCCCTCCTTTCCGCAGTTGCAACACATTTCTTTCCTGTCAGGACCATTGCATCTATGTGCTTCATGGTTGTATCCCCAGCACCTAAAGCAGTTCTTAACCTCCACTCGCTCTCTTATCCTAAGATAACGAGGCCAATCCTTAGTGTAGTTACATATCGGAGCACCATCACTGTTCACCATCGATGATCGCACCCTCGCGGTCACAGCGATGTGAAACAAATACGTTCATTGATATGAGAGCGTTTATAGCGACGCACCTTCACTGCGCTGCTTTCATCGCACCCTCGCAGTCGACCCTCGCTGTTTACAGGAATATCAAAAAATGTTATTTCTCCTCGCGGTCAGGAGGTAAGTAGCGATGTGGGCTGATTCGTGATTGACTGAGGCTGCCCCTCTTCTTTTCACCCAGAACCCAAACCCTCTGTTTGTTTAGTCGATCATTTGTCGCGTCCATTTCCGCCTTATTATTAATTTCTGATTCGTTATAATGAACAAAGACGAACTCATTGATTGTGCTCATTGCCCAGCCCATTTGGGACAAGGGACATAAAAGTCACCACAACAGATGTGCTTGCGAAAGAATGTAAAAAAATTGCTTCTTCACTCGGAGTGAATGGTAAGTAGTTTTTATTAAGGATGAACTAATAAAATCGTAAGGACAAAATTTGAATAAGACATTTTTGTATGAAAGAAGAAAGAATAAAACGATTAAGTCCTGTGTTGAACTTAATCTTTTTGATGTTTCAAATTACATATCTGGTGAAATGAACTACAGTATAAAAAGAATAGTTTTCATGGAAACGTGATGGGGTTATTACCAAAGTACTGAGCAAATTTATCGCGTACATTCTTGGCATCTCGTTTTGAAGAGTTGTATGACCTGTTTCGATGCAGACGAGTATCATGTGACAGTTCTGGGATTTTCAGCGGATTGATTGAGTGATTGCCCTCCTTATCAATTATTGTGTTGTGCAGAATACATATTGCCTTGATCGCGATGCCTACAGTTGTTTCACGGGTTTCAATAGTCGGAAGTCGAAAGTTTCAGAGGCGAAAACTGCTTGGAAGAACCTGAGGCAAGAATTTGGAAAACAGATGAAGAAATTGGAAGGCTAATCTGGGGACTCAGGACCAGATGAAACTGCGTCTTCCTGGCCATATTTCGACAAGCTGCAGTTTCTCAAGGACCAATTCACTCCGAGACGGTCCTCGGGAAATTTGAATATGCTTGAAAACAGCGACATTCCTCTGCATACTGAGCAGGATGACGATGTTTCACTTATGAGCGATGATGCTCACGAGAACAATTTTCAGTTTCCTGAAGACAGAAAATGTGCTCTCCAACTCCACAATTCCGAACGCTCTCGAACTCTGTCATTATCCACCCAGAATTCTTCGTCAGTTGGCTTCTTTATCAGAACAGGGCATAAGCAACAGTTGACTCCTGAAGCTGCAATTGGGAGAGAATTGATAGAATTGGAGAGAGAAAAACCTGAATTGGCAAAACGTAAGAAGAGCACAGATTCCAATGATGAAGACGTGACGTTTTTCAACTCACTCCACCCAACTGTGAAATTACTACCTTTCTAAGACAAATTGGATTGAAAGTTCAACAGCTGCTATACGACACCGCTATCCCGGTAACTACATCTCACAAAACTCCACCTGCTCCAAGTCAACAACCAATTCAACAGTCAATTCCACCTGCTCGATGATTTTTCCAATGATTATAATTATACGCAACTTCGCAACATGGATGATGACACCATCAACACCTTCCCCAGTTCAGAATAATTATGATATATATATATATATATATATATATATATATATATATATATATATATATATATATATATATATATATATATATATATATATATATATATATATATATATATATATATATATATTAAAAAATCACTCATGTAAACAGTCAGTTTTGTTATACATTTTTTACTAATAACTCTTTTTTTCAATAAACTTCTATTGAAATCACCTTTGCCTCTAATTTTTGGAGTTCTTCCTTATTGTCACCACAAGTCGTTCCTCAGCCAAAATTGGATTAGCATGACAGTTCTTGTAATTCTTGACTTTCAGTAGGGGCTCAACTTTGTCGAGTATGTATTTGAATATGTATGTATTTGTTTCTCTTGACATCCTCATGTAGTTGTGGAACCTCTCATTCATTTTCCTTCAGTTGAGGGAGTAAATGGTGATGCTCTCCCAATTTTTCCCTTAGCTGATTCACTGGATGCGCCCTGAATCTTCTGTTTGGAAACGAGTCACTCGCCAATAACCACTTAGCTGATGCCGACAGACATTATCATCTTCACTCTCACTGGTAATCATTCTGCCATCAGAGCTCGAACACACCTGAAAATGCATTCAATGCCATTAAAAGGAGTGAGAGGACATACATGGTGAACTGAACCACTATGAACACCCATCGATGGTCGATCAGCGAGGCAAGCATTGCGGAAAGTCGCGAGGGTGCGATCATCGACGGTGAACAGTGATGGTGCTCCGATATGTAACTACCCTTACGGTTTTCTTGTCTAGCAAACATTTTGGTTGTTGCTTATTTACTTTTATAGTGACGGCTTGGTTTCATCCAAAGGCCGGTCTCATGGCATCCACTTTTATTCCCGTTTCTTTGTACAGTCCTAGCTTCTTCTTAGGCTTCCTTAACTTCATCTGTCGTAGTTACGCCATCTATGTCCTTGACATGTAACGTTGCCTGGTGTCTTCTGGGGTTCTTTATGTCTATCTTCGCTTTTTCTAAACCTGCTTGTATTTTTAGTTTTTATGCTTTGAGCATTATTTAACTCCTTTTTCAATGTTAGAAGTAGGCCGCCTTGTGTTTTCCGTATATTCTTAATAGTCTTTCCTTCATCCCCAGTCTTAGCCTCTTTGACTCCTCTTAGTATACTGGCTTTAGATGCACCTTCTCATCTCACCATAATAGCTTCCGTCTCCATTCTTGTGTTTCTATTTCCCACACTTTTTTCCTTTTCTTTTATCGGGTCATTTCCTCCGCTCATTACTATCTCATATCTCCAGCTCGGTAATACTATTTTAATCTTTATATCGCTTTTCCTGAATACTATATCTATCATCTTTCTCAGCGTCCATATATTCAGTTCTGTTGTGATCGCTAGTGTTGTCGTCTTCATTCCCTCTTTCTCCATTTTGGTCTCCGAGTTTTTTTTAGTATATACCTTAATTGAGTTTTGGTTGTATGTTCGTCAGTTGCTTTTGAGGCCTCCGCCTGTTGTAATCCGGCCATGAATGTGTATAGTTCTGTCTTATGCTTGTGACACTCGGGTCGTTACATTTTATGGTAGTCCTCTGTTGCGTAGTACACTTTTCCCGCCATCGCATCCGTTGCATTTTTTCAACATACTCTTCATGATCGGCTTTTATTTTGCTAGTCTTTTTACGAGCGGCTTATCCTTATCTTTCTCAGCATCTATAATGTATATCGTGGTGTGAGTATAACATGGTGCTTACGGGCAGGCAGCCAGATTGCCGTGACGTTAGCAACGAGAAACTCGGATGCGCTTCGGACGATATTTATTATGGATTTGCATAGCAAAATGCAACTAACATCTATTTTAACAGTAAAATAAAACATTTTGAGTACTATCAGTGCCGCATCCCTCCAGTATATTAAATAATTATAGTCCAGGGATATGAAAAATAAAATAAATAATTAGAAAAGCATTTATTTTTATAAATATGTACGAAATTATTGAAATTGGAAACAGTTGGGTATGTAACAAATTGGGACATTATCCTGTTTAGGCAATAAAGTATTTTTATTATTATCATTAGTATTATTATTAACAGTTTGTAAATTTCGACTTTTTTTTTGCAATTTTCGCTTACAATTCTTAAAATTACAATTCTTTTTATTTAGATGCCTTAGTCTGATGTATGTCCTTGTTCGAACTAAACACAATAAAATTTCTTTAGGAATTGTTTTAGATAATTCCGCAGACATCATTACTCATTCCGTTATTTTATTAAAGATATCGAATTCTTTGGGCAAGAAGTTATTATGAAATTTCTGGAACTCGAGAACTTGATGCTTTGGGGCTCACACTTTGAAAAGAAATTGCAGATGCAATGTCTTTCGAAGCCCAAAATGAACACTTTTTATATTTGGATTAAGCATTCTCTTATTCTGTCCTGGGGTAAAATGATGACTTTGAATACAGTATTAAAACTTAGCAACTTTGAATCAGAGGCCACCTTAGCATTTGTCAACTGTTAATTTTTTAATTTTAAATCCTCCACTTCGTTTTCCAGTGAAAGCATTTTAACTTTCATGTTGTTTAACTCTTTTATTAGATCACCCCTAAAAATATTTCATTTTGTTATCTCAAGTAATAAACACGTGTAAATTTCAAAAACATAAAACATCTGTAAATACGATTACGCACATATTCAATGATGAATATTCGTCCAATTGTGCCGCTGCTACTTGAGATTCTATTTGCTGCAGACTGGTATTATTTCTTGTACTTGATAAAAGTTCGTCAATGATTTATCGATTTTCTAAATCATTTTTAGCTTGCATCCTGTGCGACCGTTTATTTGAAGAACTTGACGCATCTGTAGTATGTTTAGAAAGAAATAAACTTGGCATCACGTTACAGATTTCTGTATCTTAGTGATTTCATTCAATAACTTGTGTTTCAAACTTCCAATAAAACATTTACTTCCGAAGTGCTTGGAGCAAATAACAGCTGAAATTATTTAGTTGTAATAAAAATATGCTAGTTTTGTTTTATAAGTTTACCATTTTTTAGATTGATTTTATCTTCCCTGCGACAGGTGTGGACCCACTGCAATGCCAGATCTTTATTTTTAGGAAATGTGTAAAATTTTATATCGTCTGTTTCTTTCTTTGTTATGGTTATCACAACCAGTGACGGCATAATTTGGCATTATATTATACAAAGTTTACAATTTTACAAAAGATTGCAACAGAATAATAACAACACAGACTCGATTCAACACGCGTTTACGTCAAAATAGGAGACCCTCTTTGTTCACAATAACTCATGATTCATAATTCGCCAAGTGCGCCAGAAATTTTTCGTTGCTGACGTCATGCGTCGTAAGAACGAAACTTGGCTCGCTGGTGAGCACACTATGTTATACTCACACTACACTCGCACCACGATGTATGCAGTGTTCATTTCCTCTTCATATAAGGTTGGTTGCTCTCTTCTATTTTGGTTACTTTGTACAGTACCTCGTTCCACTTCTTCTCTACCAGTTCGTTTATCTCTGTTTCCTCTATATTTTCTTTTAGCTCTGTAACTATCTTCTCGGTCGTCTCTCTGCATTCTGTCTGGGTGCCTACTGGGTGTTTTTAAAACTTTTGATTTCTCCAGTGGTTCTGTCTGTATACTAGCAGTTGTCATAGGTCTCATATTTTCTTTCGTTTCCTGTTTGTGTACCTTTGGTCTCCGATTCTACTTGTTTTGCTAACCATTCTGTTGTATATGACTTTCCCTTCTTGATTGGTAGTATCTTTTGTACCATTATCTTTAATTTATCCGCTACATGCACGATATTAGTGGCTAAGTTTTTGAACTCTTTTTTTGGCTTATACGTTTTAGTGATTTCATCTAGGAGGGCCTTTGTGTCTTTGGTTAACTTCCCAATGAGGTCTAATACCTTCTTGGGCCAGTTTTCTTCATCAACCAGTTCCAATCCTGCCATCCGTTCCAGTGCCCAATTCCGGGTCTATGCTCATTTTCTTCTTATGGTAATTTTCCTACCTCCCTGGCATGTAGTGCAATGCCAGGGTAGGTGTGCAATTGCATGGCTGTCATTGCAAGCTAAGCCATTATCTAGTTTTATTTGAAAGTATCTGTATTGGATGGCAAGAAATATAGCTGTATAGTCGAGCGCTTCTCTCGAAACCCAAATTGGCGTTCAGGTATTATATCTTCTATGGGAACTGCTTGTAGAAATCTGTTTGAAATATGGAAAACAAATGTACATTTAGTTTGTAAATAACAAACAAGATACCAATAAGGTATATAATTTAATAATGTTGATCAATATATAGCTGATATTTTATGTTAGGGTGGTTGTATTACATTATCTACACAATTATCAATGCAGCCATTTTAAAAGTAGCACTAAAATAATAAACAAGTGTGACATGAAAGTTCCAACTATATACTGCCAATTTATAATTTTAAATAACAGCTACACCTATAGTTGATTAGATAGGTGGTTACTGAGAGTAATTTTTCTCCGTTACTGCATGAGAGCGTTGTTAGGTGAAGAACGGTTCGCACCGCTTGATCTAATACCCTCATCTCATGATTAACTCGACTGAACGCAAGCACTGAAAATGAAAAACTTCTTTTAAGTCTCACGAAAAATCAGCCAGAAGACAAATTAATAAGATCTTAATTAATTTAATAAATGTTGGAAGAAATATAATTTATACACTCGCTTTTTTTCTATAGTGCATTTTTCAAAACCCAGTAACAAAGTATATTTGTTTTAAAATCCACTATAGAATTTACCTTCCTGTAGGAAATATGTTTTTTACTGTTTTGTACTTTTGGATTGATCGTCAGACGCGCGCCAGTCAATATTCTAGCAGACAGAACGTCCTGTGCATGAGGGCTTACAGGCTAAGCAAGATTACTGATCTTTACCTATTTGTCGCTGTAGACCAGGATTAGCCTATTTTAGGAGTGGTCCTTACACCCCCTTCCTCCAATTGAGAAAGACAAAACATGCCTTTCGCCTTTTGGCGTGACGATTCCAGTTCCCTTAGACTGCTTCATCTAATAACCGCTGAACCTATGAAGCTTAAGAACTAGAGCTGCCCACTTACATGCTTCATTGATGGCAGTGCCATATGTAAGAAACTGCATAGAAAGTTATAATTTATATATGTATTACTCCATTTATACAATATGCAGGATATATATATATATATATATATATATATATCTACAGGATTTTCTCAATTTATTTTCGATTTTTCAGTTAAATTACACTATTTTGTCGGGTTTAATATGCTGACAATTTTTACATATAAGCGAATCACAATATGAACATTTATTTTTGCTAAGTCCTATTTATCTGCACATATTCATCTTGATTAACTTTAATCCACACTACAAAAATTGGAACCACCACCTTATTACAAATGGAAAATTAATTTTCCATACTGTACATACCTATCTGACAATTAGTGCAAAGCACGTTACATTTACCAATTTATTTTTTGCTAAATATTTTCAAGATATCCCCATTTTATCCTCTAAACAGCTCTTTAAGAACAGATTAGGAAAGGTATTCTTCATTACGATATTATGTTACTAAAGTACATTCACAAAGCACCTTATGAAGGTATGTAACTAAAAACTATTAGTTACTGCACAAAATAATTTACTGACTTTTAGTAAAAATAGTGTAGGGACTAATATTGCAAGTTTTTTTTTACTGCAACATAACAGAAATTAACTTTGCAAACGTATATAATTTTTTTTTAATTGATAATGTGTTCTTAATACAATATTTTTTAAATACAATGTAGATCATCCCAGCAAAACCCCTTACTCGATCAATGCTCCCACCCCGAAACAAATGATATAAGCCCGTCAATAAATGTTTTTAT
Organism: Rosalia funebris; assembly: GCA_037954035.1. Classification (NCBI taxonomy): domain Eukaryota; kingdom Metazoa; phylum Arthropoda; class Insecta; order Coleoptera; family Cerambycidae; genus Rosalia; species Rosalia funebris. The sequence continues at coordinate 42,301,557 of JAZFAV010000022.1, read as the reverse complement.
GCAATTAATTATGTAAACGAACTTTGAAGTTACTTTTGACTAGGATTTTTTTTTTTCAGCTTATATGACATTATAATTCAGAAATTATGGTTTCATAAATAGAACAGATTCTTGGTTTGATTTTTCTGAATTTTCAGGCATTTTAATGTTATGAGTGCTAGTGTAAATGCTGTAAAACTTTGTTAATCTTTAGCATAAACCTGAAGAGGGATAACTTTTGACATGTACATGAATTTGTACTACAATTAGTAATCTCTTGAAACATTTTTCTGGCACCCAAATAAATCTGGGCGACATTATAGAAAGCCCAAAAAACAAATACTATACAATATTCTGTTAAATTATCATGAACTAGTTTACAAAGTGTAGTAAGAATTGTTCTCTAATTTATAAGTTCCATATTGAATCAACAAAATGAGTACAAATTAAATTTTAGTCTATTTAAAATTATATACTAATTCTAATTTTTTCCAAGATTACTTTTATAGATTTTTCCAAGTTAAATTGTCAACATTATCTCCTTTTTCATTTTCCTTGTTTCAGTTGTACAGAAATATATTTAACACATTTTATTTTTCACAATTATATATAATTGTATTTCATAATTATATAATAGAATATTATTGAATAGGTTTTGATCACATTTAAGTAAAAATTGTTTTAGTCAAGTCAATTTTTAATTGACCTAGTTGAACACAATATTGAGATCATAAAAGATCTTACGAATTCACCTATCTCAATTAATTCTAATATACCTTTATAAAGTGAATGGTGATGATATTTTTCATACTGAAACCCATGCTGTTTTTTTATAATATTGATATATACTATTTGTATTTAATATTAATCTATAAAAATGAGCAATTCAATAATTCAATAAAAAATTTATTGTTCTTTTACAATATTATAAAGTAATTTTAAATCTTTGATGGATACAGCATCTGAAACAAAACAAAAAGTTGAAGTGGCTTTATAAAAATTGATATGCATATATTAATTATAATAAAGTTTCTCAGTAACAATTTTCAACACAAATATAAATTCAGGTTTCAAATGTCTAAAAGCATCATGGAAACATAATTCACCTAAAGAATTTAGTTTTAATTAATAATCATTATCCACATAATTATTTTTTACATTTTACATGAAATTAAATTCTTCCGAGTGTCTTAGATTAAAATGTTCTTGATTTACAGTAGCAAGGGTGTTTGTCAATTTTGATACTTGCCGGTCAAACTATATAATAATTTAGTATGAATACTCATAGAGTATATTTTTCAACATTCAGTTGGAAAATATCAAGATTTTTGAATATAAACAAAATAATTCAGTGAGAAACTGACAGAGAATTCGGTGAGACTTGTCTAATTCTGAAATATATTTAATGTGCACTAGTAAATTTTGAAAAATGGCATTATAGTGTAATGTTATTTATTTCTATTTCTAAGTTACTAAACTTGACCGATGCAGTGCCACCTAATTGAATATGTCTGAAAACTTGACTTAGGCTTGTCTTTGGACACAGCAAGATGCAAACTACTGGGTTAATCTAACTTAATAAAGAAAACCTTGAAAACATATTCTCTACGCCCTAATCAAGATCTTATATTTTTTACCCACACTTTCATTCTTTTTAATTTTGCAAGTATTAAAATTTTTTTACTTTTATAAACGGTCAAGTATGTTGGGCTAAGAGTTTAGAGCAGGCATGTCAAACACGCCGCCCGCGGGCCGCATGCGGCTTGCCAATACATAGGTTGCGGCACGCCGAGACTTTTTAAAAAATTTTATCTTGTAAAAGGTAATATTAAACTGGTAATTTTATTTCTTATTATAACTTTTATTTTTGTTTTTTATAACAAATATAAAATATTTGCAGTTTAAGTTTAAAAAACAACATTAAATATAAAAATGAATGAACGTATATTGTATAATGTACATTAAATATTTTTAGTTTAAAAAATGACATGAAATATAAAACGACTATGTATGTACAATACAGTGAGCTTGACATCGAGTCTAATAAATACATAATAGGTATAATCATTCTAAAAATCATGTTTTATTAATTTTTATGACCATTGAAAACATGCGGTCTCCAACTTAATACAAAATAGATCATGTGACCTGTAATATCATATGAGTTTGACATGCCTGGTTTAGAGTGTTTCCAACTCAACTTTGCATTATGAAATCTGGTACTGCTCTGCTCAAGATCTGTGTAATTGCAAAGTTCTCATTAACTGTTACCCAAACACTCATTAATTTTACTTTGAAATAAGTAAAAGTTCAAGAGAATAAACACATTTCTCGGACATTTATTAACAAACTTGTGCACACACCCTCTTTTCTTACCCCTTTACAATATTGTAAATGTATATTATAAATGTAGGTATGGAATTTTTTGCTAAATTCATCTATCAATGTTGAATAAAAATAATACACCGATATTTTTTGCTGACTGTTTGAATCAAGGTTTATAAAATATAATCTTATGTACTCTTATTCAACATGTACTATACTGAATATTCGCTTAGTAAAGAAGCATATTATGTTATATTGTTTCTAACAATAGCAGTCTGTGATAATCTTAATATTAAATTACCCAGTTACTGTATATCCTACTTAAAAATTCCATTTTCTTAAATATTACATTTTACAAGCACATTTTTTAAAACAAATTTGAGTAACCATTTACTTTAGAGTAAAACTCTCAAATCCTCACCAAGTTTTGATAACCCCCTCTTTTGAGGGCATTGAAAACGAATCTGACTTCAGTTTTTGGCGGTCGGATAGTTTAAAAAAAACGAATTTTCAACTTTCCGCACGCGACTACTTTTCCTTAGCAAATAATTTTGGTAAGTATCTGTGTGTAAAGTGAAAGTTATTTGAAGAGGAAAACTGGTCACGTGCGGAAAGTTAAAAATATGTTTGGGTGGATGAAACTGAAGCCAGATTCGTCTTCAGTGCCCACGAAAATAGGGGGGTAAAAAATATTTCGTGAGCGTTTTAGAGGATTTCACGAAAGTAAATAATTACCATAAATAATTATCGTACTTTATAAAGTCAGAATATGTAGCATACATTATAGGGTATAAAATTAACTATTTAAACCAAACATGTTCTACTGATAAAATTAATGTACTTACAATACGAATACGACGTCCCATGGCTTTAGCAGGTAAATTTCTGTGAAATTTGGCTCTCACAGCTCCACTAGTTCCATGCGGCCGAGTAACTTTGCCCCAAATCGCTCGAACTTTAGATTTAACTGATTTAGGTTTGCCAGGAACACAAGTCTTGTTTTTAGCTTTGTACACATAAACACATTTTTTTCCTACATAGAACCAACTGTCGTTTTTAGCTGTTGTTCCTTCAACTTTTAAAAGAGCCGTGTTTTCGTGTTGATTACGAAGTCCACGTTTATAACCTGTAAATATAGCTTTTGCGTATAAACGGCCGTGTCTCTTTAAGGGTCTCTTTTTGATAGTAGGTTTATCGCCTACTGGGGCGACTTCCTTCGGGGGTTTCTTTTCTGCTTTTGTTTTTTTTGTAGTAGTATCTGCCATCCCTATAAAATACAACAGAATCAGGTTAAGAACAAATTAAAAGAATCTAACAACATCGACTTTTCACTGAATGAAAACAACACGGATCTGTAACTAAATTGCAATATGCTACCTGATTTATGTATTTACAATTGTATTTTTATAGGATATTAGCGTATTTACGCAAATGTGAATAAACTCCACCACAAATCCTAAAAATACGTGAAACTGAAAGAAAGCTTACTTTACAAAACACCCACTAGGAGCGCTTTGCGATGATCGGACGGATCATAGAATGGACAATAAAATCAAAGATAAAAAGCAATGCAATTCGTGTGGACATGTATCTGTGGAGTTCATTTTTGTATTCATCTGAACGTGAGTGAGTGGTAATCAGGTAACGATCAACCTGATTACCACTCAGATATTGCTCTGCCCGGTTAAACTGTGTTAATTAAAAATTTGTTTTATTGTATGTCATTGGTCATTTTAAACTGTTTCTTGTCATTTGTTTCTGGGCTGCAATTCTTGAGATGTGTTAAACTATATACCGGGTGTCCAAAAAGTTTGAAAACGGTCAAATATCTCGAGAAACACACATTGGATCCAAAAAGTAGAAAACACTTCCTTAATAATTTTAATAGCGCTATCCACTAATACCAAGCGCAACCCTTCACCCCCACCCCTTGAGGTGGGGCAGGAGGGAACTTTAAAATCTTAAATGGGAACCCCTATTTTTTTATTACAGAATCGGATTTTACGGCAATAAGTACGTCAAATTTGTCTGAACCGTTTTTTTTTCGATTCGTGACAGATGGCGCTATAATCGCAAAAACATTTTTTTTCGTAATTTCTAAAAAATTCTACGGAAGAATGAAAAGTAATAAAGTACCAGTTAATTTACTTAAAAACAGCCATTCAATGGTGCTAAATTTAATACCTTTTCATTTATTCATTTTTTTATTAACACTGACTTAGTTTAGCGCCATAAAGTTTGTTATGCCGATTGATTCATGATCGCTAAAAATACACGAAACGATATACATATTAGTTTTGCGAATTTTACTGCATCCAGAAATCATCTACTCATAGGAGAAGGAACGTATCTTGTTTTATTGGCGACTAGATTTTCCACATTGACTACTTTTGTAACCGACAGAACAATCCAATTTTTCAGTCACAAAAACTATAATAGTGTAAAAGGATAATAAATATAACAACAACTAACGATAACAACAATAACATTAATTTTAAAACACAGGAAAATAGCCAAAAATGCTGTAAAATATCGAAAATAACACGACCAAAAAGTGAGGTTGGGAAATCATGTACTAGAGATTATTTCAGCATTCGGTCGCTAAAGGTCATATCGCTTCTCTTGAAATCCCAATTCCAGTAACTAGCCTCTTGCCCCCAAGCTCTCACAATTAATCCCAAGCTATCTGACATGCGCCGATTTCGATATATATATATATATATATATATATATATATATATATATATATATATATATATATATATATATATATATATATATATATATATATATATATATATATATATATATTATTTTATATATAAAATTTTGTATAGTGTGTATTATAACCGCTAAGGACCACTGTCCATCTACATCCAGTTTTTTCCTTATAAGTGACATGTAATTCTAGTACGTGAATATAGGAAAATAGTTGTTCATGAAGCTTTAATGAAGTGATATTTGAAATTGCCTACACCAAAAACCCATAGAACGGTATGTCACCTCAATGCTTTTTTTCATTACTTGTTCTTCTTAAGAGGTGAGAGGAGCACGAGCAGTAAAAAAATATGTCAAAGAATATAACGTTTTAGTAATAAACTAAAATAATTTTTGGTTTGCATTATTTTAAAGATATATTTAATTTATTTGGACTTTTGATGATGGGGGGAAGAAGGGAGATGACAAAAAATCAATGAAATCTTGACTTCTCGTACACACTAAAACCAAATTTATTTTCTACAATCAAGAGACAAATACAAGAACCCTTTATTTATTTATAACAAAAACATAGGTTTGCTTAGAGCTTTGAAAATCACAAAGTTAGAATGAAGTTAAAATTCAAATAGTTAAATCTTTGAGAAAATTTACTTGTCTCTTGATTTTGGAAAAAATAGTTTACAAAAGTTTCACCAACTGTTCTTGAGATAGCTGAGTGAGCCACCCTATTTTTATAACAATTTCAAATTCAAATTAAAAAAAAAATCAAATGTCGTTCGAACAATCATAGTAGGTCTGATTGATCATAGTTTGAGAAATTATAAGAACTCAATACGCTCCCATAAGTCATCTTTCCACTATATTTCATTATAAAAACAGAACAATGCGATTACCTCAAAAACAAAAATTTTACAGGTTGTTCACAATAAGTTGGCCCACCTTGTATATGAAACAGCTTCTTCAAATGAAAATTAAACTCGTTTACTTTAAATACTTTAGTATTTCTTTTTTACTTGTCCTTTGAGTCAATATAAAATTTTCTTTTAGCCTCCCCCGCCCTAAATAATGAATCCTAGTTACTCCTAGTTATGTCCCTGCGGTTATAATACATACAAAATTTAAAATTAATACCTTATAAAGCGTTGGAGAGAAATAATTGTGCCCACAAAAATGGTTACAGACAAATATGTCTTTGTTCAAACTTAAAAATATCAATGTTACACCCTAGCCAACACACATACATATATATATATATATATATATATATATATATATATATATATATATATATATATATATATATATATATATATATATGTATATGATAGATATAACAACCTCAGCTCAATCATAAATAGCTCAGATATATTACAGGCACAAGAATAAGGAACAAACCTTATATTGTGTTACAGGGCTCTGAGATGTACGTATGATGTGTTTGTAGGGACCTGTACTATTTTAAAGGATTTTTATTGTTTATAATTATATTTTACGTATGCTCCCACTAATTAAATATGCACCTACATATAGGAGTACTTTGCAACACTGTCACTCAGAATTGTCTATACTGTATTCATTTATAAAAGGTACATAAACTTTTCTTCATAATTTTTTTACGGCCGCTAGGCCACTATATCATCATGATTTTAAATAAAGCAAGCACGCGAACAAATCGAAATCGGCGCATGTCAGATAGCTTGGGATTAATTGTGACTGCTTGGGGGCTAGACAGTCTAGAGTGGCTAGATACTACTCTAGTATTCCAGTAGTCATGGAGTCAGAAGTCGTGGTGTGTGGCACATCGTGTGTTTATTTACAACAGTTTCATTGAAACTGATCGTTCTGTGACTACATTTTGTTTATATCTTACATTTATAGAATACAATATTATATTCTATAAATGTAAAATATAAACAAAATGTAGTCACTCAGATAAAAATAAAAAGTTTTAAAGCAAATAAGGTCGTTCTGTGGTGCTCTCTGAAGCACGTTTCCCTGAGTGCCTAATTTCGTTGCGTAGTCACTTTGTCACTACTTTTTATGGGGATACTTAAAAGCTAAAGTTTACATAGGCAAACCGTGAACTCTTGAAGCTCTTTCCGAAACCATAAAGCGCAAAATTGAAAGGAATCCTCGTGCCATGCTCGAAAGGAGTATGGAATTGACTTACGTTATGTATTCCTCAATAGCAACACAATTAATGTAAGCATAAAAACAATAAATTTTAAAATTTCTTCAAAAATAAGCTTGTGTTATTCTTTTCAAAAACACCATACCTTCCTGACGCACCCTGTACTTGTAGCAACATTGACAAACAGTTTTCTTAATATTTTCAATTTACTACTCGTGAGTACATTTTAACTAGCAATAACATTCACTCATTGTACGAAAAAAGACATAAATAAACTCGAATAGTAAAGTGAATAACAATATTTAATTTACATGTAAAGGTGCAACCCGCGCGTTCGTTGCTCGTCCAATGTTTGTTGAAATTATTTATTTTGAAGAACCTTCCGCGATTCAGAGGAAACCCACGAACATTTAGTAGACATTTTGCATTGTAGATAATCATGTCTCTATCACGCGATAAAAATTACGCCGTTTCGGTGATGAGTGGTGCTTTCTTGTTAATGGCAAGTTTGTGCAAAAAGAAAACATTGGTGGCACACTAACCTGCTTAAAAAATGGAATGATCCCGAAATTAATATGGATTTGAACACTTTCATCTGACCACCCCATTTTTACCGCAGAATGGACGCGCAACAAAAATAACGAGCCTCTCGCGCTTCCGCCCAAATATGTACTGCGAACACACAAAGCGTTCGTCGAAAAAACCGACACGAGGTGAACCGTGATGTGTCGTGTTCGTGCGGTTCGCGCGCAACTCGAAAACACCGTAACAATTTAGAGAACATGCTGCAAGCGCGCACACGGAGCGGCGCGCATATGTATACCCATCTTAAAGCATTTTAAGAATACCAACCCTGAACTACTATTCTTAAGGAGTTGGCAACACTGGACCGACTGAACCTAACTTTTCTGACATCCCGTGGTTGTAGTTCTAAAAGCCCATATTGTAATTTTAGTATTAGATTTATACGTTTTCTAAAAAAATATTAGATTATAACCAACTGTAATTATTTTAATTATTTAATTACATAAGGAAAGTGACGATAATTTGTATAGAGAATGGCAGATAACGAAAGAAAACTCTCCTGTGATGAAAAATATAGCTATATTTCAAGAAACTTACAAGAGATTTTAGGAGAAGATAAAATTAAAGCGATATTAAAAGAACGGGATTTAAAAATATATTGGGGCACGGCTACTACTGGCAAGCCACATATTGCTTACTTTGTGCCTATAACTAAAATTGCTGACTTCTTAAGGGCAGGAGTTGAAGTTACTATTCTTTTTGCCGATTTACATGCTTATTTAGATAATATGAAAGCTCCTTGGGAACTTTTAGCTCTTAGGGTACAATATTATGAATATACTATTAAAGCAATGCTGCAGTCAATAGGAGTCCCGTTGGATAAGTTAAAATTTGTAAGGGGTACCAGTTACCAGTTATCGAAGGAATATACACTCGATGTCTACCGATTGTCTTCAGTTATTACTGAACATGATGCGAAAAAAGCTGGTGCAGAAGTAGTTAAACAAGTTGACCATCCATTAGTTAGTGGACTTTTATATCCTGGTAAGATGTCATTAGAAGTTTATAAAAAATCACTGAGGTAATGTTTATATATATTACTTCTAAAAATCTAGAGAAAAACAACAGATATAAGGAGAGGTTGTAATAATAAGTATTAAATATATTAGATGTTCAGAAAACGAGTTATTAAAATTGTAAATCATTATTTAATCCAATAGTCGAAATTTGGCCGATAAATCTGGTTTTGTGATTAAAAAATTTTTCATGTTAAAGAAAAAAATTATTATCGCTTATATCTAAATTTCACTAACTTGTGTAAGGTCACTGAATTTATTAGAAGTTATAGGGGAATTAATGTTATGCCAGGTACAAGTAAATTATTTGTATTGTAACCATATGCTGGTTACAATACAAATTAATTTTATGCTAGTTTATAAAATCTTTTAAATTCATTATTTAGTGTTAATTCTGCTTCCACTACCAAGGCCAATTCATAAATACCAGGGTACAAGGCATTTCAGTTTAATAAATTTTGCCGAATGTCACTCTTTTTGAAGTTCTTTACTTATTTAACATATTCTTATTATATAAAAAATTAATATTGTTTTGAAAATACTAATTATTGAAAATTATATATGGAATAATAGAATTTAACAAGCCAGAAGAATTTATTTTATTAAATATTTATCGTTATTACATTTCATTAATATGAATTTCAGCATAATGCCTTATGCTTATAGGTTTACAAGCGCTAGATGAAGAATATTTAAAGGTTGATGCTCAGTTTGGAGGCATTGATCAAAGAAAAATATTTACATTTGCTGAAAAATATTTACCTCAGTTAGGTTATCAAAAAAGAGCTCATCTAATGAACGCTATGGGTACGTAAACAAATTTTTTTATTATGATAATACTACATACCTATATACATAGTGATAGAGTTTATTTTGCAATTAATGTTTTTAGTACCAGGACTAACTGGTTCCAAAATGTCTTCTTCCGAGGAAGAAAGTAAAATAGATTTGTTAGATTCCCCAGTTAATGTAAAGAAGAAGCTGAAAAGGGCTTTCTGTGAACCAGGAAATGTAGAAAATAATGGAATATTATCCTTTGTGAAGCATGTATTATTTCCTCTTTTCAAGAAAGATGAAGAATTTATTATTCCACGTAAACCAGAAAATGGTGGAGATGCAACTTTTAAAGAATTTCATGAGCTTGAAGAAGCTTTTGCTAAGGAAGCAGTTCATCCAGCAGATTTAAAAGCTGCAGTAGAAACCTATATCAATAAATTATTAGAACCAATTAGGAAATTTTTTGACCAACCTGAATTAAAAAAATTAACAGAAAAGGCATATCCCTCACCTAAGAAAACTAGTAAGTTTGTGTGTTTTATGTATGTTATAGTGTATAGTTATTAAATTATACTGCCTGTCAACAGAATGGGTAGATAATGGTTGACAAGATTCCTAAATTATGAGAAGTATCACAAGACTTCATTTAATATATTTTTACATATATTTTATTATTTAAGAAGGTGGTCAGAATGCGGTTGCTGTATCAGATGAAGTAATCCCCAGTAGACTAGATATACGAATTGGGAAGATAGTTGAAGTATTTCGCCATCCTGATGCTGAATCACTATATGTCGAAAAGGTTGATCTTGGAGAAGATAAACCTCGTACAATAGTTAGTGGGCTTGTTAATTTTGTACCAATAGAGGATATGCAAAATAGAATGGTAGTTGTTTTGTGCAATTTGAAATCGGTGAAAATGAGAGGTATTGAATCGTATGGTATGGTGTTATGTGCATCTGTGTAAGTATATTGATTGATCATTGAAAAAAATCTGAATTATTCCTTATTTACTTTATATTCTTACCTTTCATTGCTGTAAGATAGTGAGACTGTGATACAAAATAAGTATATAAAGTAAATATAAAAAGATATTTGCTCTTAATTCCACTTTGTTACTGTATTAAATAATAGAATGTGATTAATAGAGTTAGTGGAATGTGTGGCAGCTAGCATAAGCAACTAGTACGGATGAGAAAAATTATTAGAAGGTACATAAGTACATGCATTCATTAATAATAGTCTAAATATTACTTTACAATAATATTATTGTCATAGAAACACCGTCTGTAATTTACTGATGATTATTTCCAATTACACCGCACAGTACTTAAATAAAAGCGTTCCACGGCTTTTCTCCACGACACATTATTTAAGACACGTTTGCCATGTAAACACATTTACTGAGTTTCTTGTTATTGAGTTCTGAGATGTTTGAAATAGATAGTGCATGTCCTCTCTGTCATATCAATCACTGGGTCGGCTGGAATGTTCTGGCAAACAAGTCATAGGCGTCCCTTCAAGATAAATAAGTGTAATAATGGTGTTTTATTGTAAACATTTAAGTACATAATATTATTTTCATATTAGGGTAATAAATTTGAAATTACAGTTTAAATCTGGTGGAATAATATAAGCAAGGAAAAAAATATTTTATTTATATAAATAAGAACAGTATTATAGATAAACTATAAAGTCCGGAGAGTGCAATGACCTAGAGAAGTAGGGAATTTTGTGTGGAGCAGAGGCGTGGATGTTTTTATTTTTTGGTGGGGTCAGTAATAGGTACTGTTACAATTATTGATATGACTGACTTTATTGGCTATCTGCACAGTGCATTTGCATCTATTTAATATACTAAAGCGCGGTCTGTTTTTGAATTTGCGTTGTTTTCATTATTTTTAGACTTGCTTTTTTGATTTTAATGTGTTGATCGACCAACTGAGTGATCGTATAATTATATTTTTCAATTTTGATAGTGACTATATTACATGAAACAATAATTTACATTATTTATAATGTAATCCAACTAACGATATTATTTGTAATTTGTTGGAAACACCAACATGTTGCTGGAAAGACGAAGATAAAAGAGACGTTTTACTTAAAGGAAGACCTACGACTTTTATCAATAATCGCCAAAAAAAAAAAAGATTAAGAAATCTGGTAAATCTTATAATGTAAATTTCAAGTCTGCTTGGTTCACAAATAATTATAAATGGTTATATAGCAGCTCAATGTTCCAATAACTATATTGCTGGCCCTGTTTACTATTTGTAGATATTTTAAATATTACGAGGGCATTACATAAACATACTGATTCTGCCGAGCATATGACGGTTATTGGCGCAGTTTTGTACATATCTTGGCAAGCAAGAATTAGGATTTCGCGTCCAAGACAAAAGCACAGACTCCATAAACCGTGGAAATTTTAAACAACTTAGAATTGCTGTTATTTTATGAAGATACATAGATAACTACGCCTCACTAAAAGATCAAAGAATTGATTTGGTGAACAAAAATTAGATAGCTATAAGCTCGGCTATAGGTAAGTGTTAAGAAAAATCAATATACTTTTTCTGATCTGATCTTGCTCTCATCGAATTAATCATGGATTGATATTTCTCTACATATTTCCATTCCTGTTTATCAAATAGCTTTATTATTGACAAAGTGTTTAGAGCAAGAAATGTTTATGAATTTCATATAAGACAAAGAAAAAATGTAATTCTTGTATGCTCTAGGATATGCAATGAATGAAAATGCATATTATTATTTTTAAATCTCTATGAAAAGGAAAGATACAAGGGATTACAATGTACATAACAGTTTTACTGAATAATAATCAATGAACGAAAATGCATATTATTATTTTTAAATCTCTATGAAAAGGAAAGATACAAGGGATTACAATGTACATAACAGTTTTACTAAATAATAATAATAAAAAAACAACTGTAAATATGATTTAGAACAAGTACAATTACATGTGTATACATATAAATACATAACTCATGTTTCTACAGTAAACATATTTTTATTTACAAACATTACTAAGATTTTTTTCATATTTTCTGGTAAAAATCGTTGGAAAATTCTGATAAAAAATGTCTTTAAATACAGAAAAAGTGCGTTCGACATCGCAACTTGATACAGACGCATATATAGATGTGTAAAAAGGATCAAGCACGCCTTGATCCTTCACATGGTACAGAAGTAGTGGCAATTTCTATTGCCAGGGAGGGTAGCAAATTCCATTAATATTCGTGAATCTGGATATTTTTTCAAAAATTGATTTCAATTTTTTGAAAAAGACGATATCTAAAATCTCCAGGTGTGGTTTTGAGTTTTCCAATGACGTTATCCATAGGCAGCCTGCAACCATGTACCCCAACGTGTAATGACTGGTTGTGGTGGAAGAGGTAATTCAAAACACAATTCCTGGTAGTGAATATGCCGTGAATGTGCTTTCAAAAAACTGTTTTTCATTCGGCTAATAAAGATATCAACATTGACAAATTTATGTCTTATGAACTCATAAATCCTGTAGAATGCATGCGCCAAACATGTTATGTGTAATAGATATGGAAAAAAGTGTTTTAACAGTTTTCCAGCTTTAATCATATATGCAGCATCTTGCTGTAACATGTTTGGATCTGAACGTAAAATGTTATACACACTTTCAGATACTTTTACTATTATATAAGTGTTAACGAAGTCAAAACACCGGGTTGCCAGTAAAAATGGCCATGTAGCACATGTTACCTCTAATGCTCCCACTACAATATTCATTACACAATGCCCTACTTTGTCTGTTGTTTCATTTACATTTACCCAAATGTATTTCTGTTCAAGATTTATTTTTATTTCCGGTATTAAATTATATATTCTTGAAACAGAATTTTGACGCAGTGTTACTTCAGCTGGTATTTTTTTGTGTATATTTTTCTAGAAATTATCTCAGGACAGGATTATTTAGCATGTTTAGAGGTATACTTGCTGCCATAAACGCTTCACACAATTTATCACTGAAATTATCTCTGCCTTCCTGTAAATGTTGTGTATTTGTGTGCTGCATAATACAGCTTTTATGTGAACATGCTAGCACCTTACTACACTTAGTACAATATATGTCTCACTTAATATAATAAATAATGATCCATATGGTTCCACCTACTATTTTATATGCTCACCTTGTAACACTCGCGACATTTTTCTTGTTACTCGTTACTCACATTTCAATACTTCTATAGGTAATACCACTGAATTATCGTATATATACCTTTGGTTGATAATGACGTACTTACGTCATTTTGTTCTAGAATGTGGTTATATTTTGGAACAGTAGGCGTATTCGGGTTCACCACGAGGACCATTCTAGTATTATACACTGGTTATCCTATCGCTGCGTCACTTTCAATAAACAAGTGGCAGACTGGTTCTAGAACGGTTCGAGTTGTGCACCCGAAAACGCCTGGTAAAAACTACTGAAAATGTGTTCTTTCTACGCGGAAATTCTCGGTGTTTCAATACCGTAGACAACAAACCTATTTCCACAGCAAGCCACTAAGCAGATTTGCCTCTATTGTATGTACAAAACCAATTGTTTAGTAATATAAAAATTGAATATGATCTCCAATAATGACAGGATACAATAGAATAAAACAGTGAAAAGAATAAAATACTGTAAATGCATAGGTACATACAATCCTATAAAATTAAAAATTTCGTAAAGGGATTCGCACGCCATTGACTTGTATATGCTTTAGTCTGTTTATGAATGAATTGGCCACGCCTTCGGTTGTAAAACCACAAATTTCACTAACTCTAGTGATTAATATCACAGCATTGATCTATTAGTTCTTTAGTTAATCCATAGTTACCAAAATAAGATTGATATATATATGCGTGCAATGGTAATTTCTAAGAAGTATCTTAAATATCATATAAGTATATGATGTCCAACAGTAGAACATTTCACTTTATGTTACTCTTATCAAAGGAGTTTAGTATTAAAGGTAATGCACCTGGTTGAGTCTCTAAGGTTGGAAAATGATTTAATTATTTTTTCTCTAATTAGTACTCGTAAATACTTTGTCATCTTCATTCAATGTATCCGTTGGAAGAATTCCATCGATAATGTATTTTAATTATTTTATTAGGATTACAGTTTCAAATAATATATTCTAAAAAATAATTAAAGAAATCCCCCAGCTTATCATAACCCGCAATTATCGTATATGTAATAAACCAAACCCTCCCAAAAGTTTATTTAATCAGCAAAAGTAAGCAGTATACATATTTTTGTTTCATACTGTAATATAATATATTGTCGTTTAATTTCAAGGAAAATATTTAATATTTATAAACTTAGTGTTTGGCAAAGGCTTTTACATGTTGACTGCGGGTCCAAAAAATGGGATTACATCGATTGCGGAAGTAATTTTTTGAAAAAAATTACTGGTATTTTTACAATTCTTTTACAACATATAAAACACAAAATTATTTCTTTGAATGAAGGGGCTAAGCGTCCAGTCCCTTTGCCTGGACGGTGCTCTTCTAAAATTCTTGTCCACTTAGATTAACTGAACCTGAAGGTAATCTAAGATAACTGATTTCAAGAAATCTAAATTAATGTAAAAAAAGTGTCCTACATTTAATTAACATAATATGGTGACATTAATCATACATTAAGCAAGTTCATTAAAAATTAGCTTTTTTAGCCTTCGAACACTGATTTACTTTAACTTTAAATTTGGCATAAATATTTTAACAGTAACCTATGAAAAATCTATGAAGAAACAATAATGGAAAAATTGGCATTTGAAATTTAAACAATTGTATGTATGTATATTTCAAAAATATGCTGGTCTGCGACTATACCTTGTAAACTAGTGGTTATGCTGCTTTACATTTTTGAAGGCACGATTTTGAATTATTGCTGTTAATTTTTTTTTATTCATATTAATAATAAAAAAAAAAGAAAAGACATGTGCAATATATAGATATAAAATAATATTCCTATATTAGGTTTAATATCAATACTGGACACCCCGTACTACTTCAGCAAAATTTCAGTGAGACCATAATTTTGACTATAATTAGTAATTTTATGCCTGACCATTTTTGAAGAATAGTTAATTGTGTTGGAGATATTGAATTTGTTCTGTTGAATGTTTATTATGTCATGTTGAATTTGTGTTGTAATTTTCAATTAAACCATTAAAGCATTTTGAACGTTGCTTAAGATCTTAATTTATGAAAATAACTTAAAATAACCATGTCTTTTTCTTCAATCTAATTAGAAGTATTATTTAATTTAGAGTTTAATATACCCGCTATGTTTAAAATTATATTCCATAAATTCTTATCTTTTGGCCATTTTAAATTAAGTTGTTAGAATTGATCCAATTTTTGAAAATTCTCTTTTCTATACTATAAGTCTTTTTCATACTTTCATATAAATATTTGTCTCCTAATAAGTTCTTTTTTGTACACTCTTTTTGTAAGCCATAGTTCTATAGATTTTTTTTTATTTCTTTTTAGAGACGAACCCAGACAAGTTGAAATATTAATTCCACCAGAAGATGCTATTCCAGGCGAAAAGGTGTATGTTGAAAACTATGAAAATGGTAAACCCGATGAAGTGTTAAATCCTAAAAAGAAAATTTGGGAAAAGTTACAAGTGGATTTAAAAACTAATTCTGCTTGTTTTGCACAATGGCAAGGGAATGATTTACTTACAAAATCTGGAGGAAAGATTTATAGCAAAACTATTGCCGGTGCGCCTATTAAATAATGATTTATAAAATTATATTAAAAAACATTTACAGCTTTAGAACTATTTTTTTAACACGTTGTGTACAAGTTGTATGACCTGTATGACCGTTACCACATTTTAGTATACATGACAATATGACTGCTCTCTAACCTTGACAACATTATTATAATACTAGACAGAATATATATTGTCGGCCTAATTGTAAAACCACCTAACGCCAAATTAATTATATTTGACTTTTTCATGCCACTAGAACGACGTTATTTGATCCCATTTATGTGTAAAGCCACATAATTCAAAAAAATTACTTTACGGTGAAAATGGGAATATTCAAATCACCTAAGCTTAACTTTTAAGCGGGAAATTTTATTTTTGCTAACCTTATCTCCAGAGGTTTTATGACATGGAACACATTGTGTTGATACTGTGAGGCGACAAGTGGTTGTGTTGTATAGTTCATAGTTATTGTAAAAAAGATGTTACTGCATTGTCGATGTGTAGGTTTCATAAAGCCTTTGAAGATTTAAATTTAGTCTTGTATAAGCCCAAAAAGGACTAATGTGACATATGCAGAGCTTACACATTAAAAAATATAGATGAAGTATGTATATAAAAACTATTTGAAAAAGAAGGATGATGCCCAGAAAGAAAAAGACAAAACAGAGGAAGGAAATGTTTACACCTTAGCTGTCAAGCATTACTATTATGTTCCAAATCTAATGCATCTGCCTTATATTACAGGTAAGAATTGGCAGTTCATAACTTTTGTATCTTTAATTCCATATATTGTAATATTTGGATTGAGACTGAGGGAAGGCTTACAGCAAATGAGTTTGCAAGTATTTTATATGATTTTCTTGAATCTGAGATTGTTTCTACTAGTGCCAAGAAGTTTATAATGTACAGAGACAGTTGTACCTACCAAAATTATGCAAACCTTATCAAATGGATTACTCCTTGTTGCAGTAAAATATAAAGTTGTAATTGAGCAAAAGTTTCTAGAAAAAGGGCACACCTATATGGAATGCGACTCCATGCACTCTGTAATAGAAAGGCACTAGTAATAAAAACAGTAAAATATCCAGAGATAGTATTCAGTTTTTATTTTATATAGTTGTTCAGGAGTGTCATATTGCTTGAAATAAAGTGCAAAAAATAAAGTATGTGATATTGAGGTTGAAAAAAATGGTTTTTAGTGTCTCCTGAAAAATTTTGAAAATGTGAGAGGTGGTTGTATAATTAAGCCGATGATTTGAGTCTGTTAGTTTTCTTTCATTAAAGATGTTTATGAGCTTTGTCATTAATATGTAAGTATTCAGTCTGATTTATAATTAGTTTTTCCCACTAGACAATTAATTGTATGTGTTACATAAATTAACCATTTCACTCAGCAGAATCATTTCTTTCTAATTCTTAGTGAGCATTTTTTTTTTGCTAATTTAATTATTATTCCTCCCTTCCAGCCTACTGGAAAGTCTGTCTCCCATACGTGTTTCATTATTAGGAGCAGTAGTATTGCATTTAATTAGGATCTGTCTTCTAAAGATCGGCAGGTATATTATTGGGACCCAATGTTACTTTTCAATTATTGGCATCCACCATGTCTTTCTTAATTAGAGGTTGACAGGTGACAGTTCTCCTCTTTCTCTTCAATTTTGTCTTGTAGGACACTCGGTAGTTCCTGGAAATGTTTTTGCGATCTGTTCAGCTACTCATTTGAGGTGGTTAATAATTGACCTTTGATTGTTAATGTTTTACTGATAGGATAAAATTCTTTTATATTATGTTGTGCAGTCATTTGTGCTTCTTGAGCTAATTTCTCTACCCCTTACCTTTTATCTTTTCTTGCTGCTCTTTTTAAACTTCTGTACTTCCTGCATTGTTTTATTCTCTATCAAGTTGACTTATGCAATATAAGATTTGATAAAATTCCACATTTTTGTCCAATAGCCATTTCTTTCTTTTCTTATTCCTGAGTGTTTTTAGCAACGTCATTACATATATTGTATTAATAGAATACGAAATGTTGGAATATCTTTTTACTGTGCTGTGTTTGCAATTTTTCCATTATATATTTGTGTTTCTTGATTTCTGATGCTTTTTTAAGTTGTCAGATTTATTTTTGATGTTCTCATTAAAAACTGATGGTAACTTGCATCTGTTTATCGTTTGTTACAATTGTACATTGAGAGGGGAGGATTTCGGCCTTCTTGAAGTTATGGGTCTGATGATTGGGAGATATCAGTCATTGTCTATATTATTGTGGGTTAATATCGTGGCATCACAAGATTATAATCAGAACAAAATTGGATATAATTTACCATTTTCATTTGTTTTCCCTAATCCTTGTTGGCCCATTATATTTTCGCGTTTTGTTCTTGTTTATATTTATTTAATATTGTTATTTACATTTGTATCTTCCACCATTATCATTATGTCTCCTTTAAGAACGTACCAAGCAATTTGTGCCAGTTGGTTGTAAACATTACTATAGAAAATGTGTTTGTAGGAGCATAACACTGGGCGACTTATTTTTCTGTATTTTATGTAGAACCTAGCAGAAAATATTGTTTCATTAACCAGATTTAGAAGGTCTATATAGTATTTTTACATTCCAAGTGCCTGTAGCTTCCAAACAAGCCTCAGATTTGATTTAGCAAGCACTTTTTCGTCACACTTGTGGTGTTAAGGTGGTACTATCTTGACTTACTTTTATATACATGAAAGTGTATTTTTTAAATATGCGCTTACCAACAGTAATATATTATACCTTCAGTGGTTTTGCTACTTATTTGCTACTAATTTAATTCAAATTAATAATTACTCGTGTGATATTAAATAGTGATTTTGTTTGTACTTGTTTTGTAAAATTTTGCAATTAAATATATAACACCCAAACAAAAAATTACCTTGAAAGTAAAAACCATTCCAACTTTATCCTAACCTTCTAGGTATATTAAAATAAGCTACTAATAGTGATTTTGAAAACAAACATTTTAATTAAACCATATACATAATTCTAGAAATAATTAATTATTAAGTAATACACATACTATTTTTTCCAGGTAAAAAATTGGTTTATTAAATAGACAATAAATACAATTTTCACAGAAAATATCACTTGCAATTTTTGTACATGGTAAAAATAACAAAAGATACTAAAATACTTATCTAAAAATACTCAAGACTTGGTCTCATCATATCAGTCATGTAATTAAACTGACCTTACAACAAACACAATTATAATCCTATTCTGAAATATGTCATCGACTAAAAAATACACATTTTTTTTTATCTCCATTACAATTACAAGCTGTGGTCTGCAGAACGTGTCAAACGTTAACATTCGTGTCAAATCGTAAAATATACCATGATAATAATTAGGAAAACTAATCGGCTAATGACAATAATAGAAGCATACTATGACAATACATAATGATGAGAATTAATTTTTTGTTGTTGTACAATATACTCCTGATTTAGTGAGGTTTAAGTAAGTTTAGGAAATCAAAGTTAAAAAAAACTATTTATAGTCTTTGGTTTTCTGAGATTTAAATTTATAATACATGGTATATAACTTTAATTTTGAAATACTTATATAATTAAAAATTCTATAATGCATGTGTGTGCTTTTTTTATTCCATTGATTTTATTGTCATGTCACATACTTTTTATACCATGTGCCTTAAGCAACTCTCTTAAATGCAATATCTCCTCTTCTTTTTCAGCAAGTTGGAGCTTTAATTGTTCTATTTGTTCTGATTCTGTTGACTGTAAGGCATTCAGAAGAGTCGTTGTATCAGGTCTTTCATCTGGATTCTTGATTGTTAATTTTTTAATAATCTTAGCAAACTCTGGATAATTACTTAATACATTAGAAGACATATGACCCTTTCTTAATTCTGTTATATACTGGACTCGCTCCATATCAGTTCTAAAATTTTCCACTAATTCAAATAGAATAATTCCAACAGAATACATATCACTCTAAAATAAACAAACAATAAGGTTAAATACACAAAAATCATCTGGCATGCATACATACTTTTGGATTACATTTTCCTGCAAGTTGTTCAGGAGCCGCATACAATTTTGTTCCAAATGCTAGGCTATGATGAACACTTTGTAAAGGGCATGCCAAACCAAAATCTCCTAATTGAATCAATACACTGTTGTTTTCTATTTGAATAAATATATTACTTGGCTTAATATCATGATGGACTATACCTTTTGAATGAATATACTCCAAACCTAAAAATTAATGTAAACTATCAATATACATAAATTATCAATATATATCACTGACTTGATGATTAAAACTGTTCAGGTTTTATCATCGCCAGATGATGCCAACTTTGTTGGCGAAACGCGTGTCGAGTGTAGTGTATAGTGTTTTGTGGAAAACTAAGTCAGTGTTATCTTCACACCAATGCAAAAGTTCCAACCTATCTACTCCAGCAATTAATATACATATTTGTAACTTAGTCATTTAAACAGTTTAATGTGTATGTGACTACTATAGCTAATGATAGTTGTGGCTATAAGTCTACAGCCACACTGTAAGTTGTTTAACTCGAGGGTAGTGAGTTGCAAGCAACCCGCAAAGTACATTTGCATCACAGGCAGATAAGCGGCATTGCCTACCCTGTACATACTAACCTATCTACCTGGTTTAGCAAGATTTTCACAAAGCAATCAGTTCTGTTGAATAATTTCACATACACACCATGCAAATCATTATGAGAAGTATCGGAGATATCTTTTACAAGCATAAATCAATATAGAAATCAGATAAAAAAATCTTATATTTTTAAATAATTGTTGACGGATGTTGCCATCTAAGTTAGTGTGGATGATGAGAGTAACTTTGTATTAAAGGATACATACACGAAAGGGCACTAATAGAAAGGTTTAACTATTTAGTAATAATAATAAGTAATTGTTTAATATCAGCTCTACTTACAACCCAAGATTCAAAGGGCTCATTTAAAATAATTATTTTTATTCACTATTGGAAATATCTTATGTAAGAGGGATTTTAAAGTGCTATGTACAAATTAGATTTAGACATCCAAATCAGATCATAAAAAAATAAAAAAACAGTCGTCGCTACTAAACTAAACATGTTCTAACTGCCATATTATAGTCTTAACAAGAAGTTTACATGTCTTAGGTACATAATAATTCTTAATATAAGTACCAAAAGATGGTTTAGATAAATTATATTGTGAAATATAGTCAAATTGGGTCAGTTTTAACAAGTGCTTCAGTTGAAAATTATTTTTATTTTAAGATAACAATTTTTATTAGAAATTCTACATAACAACAAAGATCTAATTTAGCAGTGTTACCCTTTAAGAATTTATTCTAAAATTTAAAACTTTATGATAATGTAATACTTCATTATAAAGTGAATTGATAAAAATTAATTTTCTGAATTGTTTTCCTAGAAAAATTCTATTAGACGCCACTATCTTATATAAGTAGCTAAAATGTAACTTTAAATAATATCTTTAAAATAATACATAGGCATGTATCACCACATATTGAAAAGCAAATGCGATAATATGCCCGTTTATATCATTCGGCTATAGAGAATACATAAAGAATGGAGTAAGTAGAAATTGAAGCTGCTAACCTTTTTCTTAGAAATACCCTACTTCGCTTTGATTATCCCATGGTTATCTCATAACTGTGTCTAAGATTCTTACACAGTTTAGGAGTCTTCGACATGTTAAAAGTAAAATCCCATTTCATATAAGATGATGTGGAAATAGACATTTTATTAAGGGCTCAAGATAATCCACAATAAGAAATTCTTTTTGTAGACAAATTAACTTTCACATTAAATGTGGAAGTCAACTGACACAGGTGTAAATATATTATTGGTCCAATTTTTATGAAGGCAATTTTGGTTGAAAAATATTTAAATCAGAAATGGAGTTATTCCTATTCTGGTACATCTATGTATATTCAAATCCACTATATTCCACCCTACCAAGTGTGTTTACTTTCAATAAGACAAGGCAACACCTTATATATTTCCCTTTTATCCATTCATTCATTAAAAACTATTTACTTCCTATTAAGTATATACACTATCTTATCCTACTGTTATTTCGCCTTATATATTTACATCTTAAAATCGATATGCACGCATACCTATACCTGGCGTACATATATTCGCGCATAAACGATGTTTACAAATAAGCGTTATAATATTATTCGCAAGCAACCTCTTCCTCCCTGAAACAGAGAGGCAACAATGCTGCCCGGTCGCTGTAACGACCTACTCAAGACCCATTAATTAACAATTATTTCAATTTTCTTCCTGTTCCCATAATACAAGATATTAACGTTATAGCCTATTTGGTTTTCTAATTATTTAACTTCACTTGTTATTTGATGATCTTTTTCTTATGTTATTGTCGCTATACAGGAAAAAATATTTAAAAACCTGCTTTTATATTAGATATATTTGTTCGTATCAGCCTGTTTATCTGTTCTTACTCCGCGTAGCGCTCTCCTTGTTAATTCAATTGTACTGAGCCGTCTGTTTCGACTGGGCCGCTTGCATCAGTCCGCCAATTTACGCATTTAACTTATATCCCTCTCTACTAGTTAGTGTCTACCCTGTATTGACGCCTAACTATTGATATGCACTTATGCGTTTTTGCTAGTTGTTACGCGTCTAGGTCCTCGTGAAGATATTTGTGTTTGTGTGGGTTGTCATCATTTATGTTAATATCTGTCAAGTGTTGTGTTATCCGTATTGTTTGATGTACTGTATTTCTGCGATATCATGTAATCTCTGTATGTGGAAGCAACATACATCGGACAGATACATCAACATTGTTGATTTATCTGAGTTTGTTAGTAGTCTTAATGTTTTGTTTTGTGTCGTTTGTAGTCATAGGTATTGTATCTTTATTATGTTGTACCACACTGGGCACCCGTACGTCAGAATGGGCCTTAAGCCGGCCACAGACTTCGTTCTTTTTCATCCGTTCGTATCGCTGTGAATTGGAGTGTCGTGTCGAGTCGCCGAATTTTTTTCTTCACACACTACGGGAAATCCTGGTAGTAAATTTTCAGGCGTTCTGAGATTAACTACGTCACGAAGAGAAAGCAGGCATTAGCAGTAACGGCGGTGGTCACCGTTTTAGGAAAAAACAATAAAAAAAGCGGCGCTGGATATAGGTCAAAGAATGGCTTTTAAAGCGAAAAAGTTATTCTCATATTGATTTATTAAATGAATTGAAATTGGAGCCGGGAGACTGGTGTAATTACTTAAGGATGAATTTAGAATTAACGTATTTAGAATTGTTAAATCTAATAACACCATATATCATTAAACAGAATACTTATTTAAGAGAAGCAATTTGTCTACATGACAGGCTAATAGTGTCTTTGCGTTACCTAGCAACCGGAAGATCTTGTGAAGATTTGAAGTTTTCGACAGCGATTTCCCCATAGTCTTTGGGACAAATTATACCTGAAATGTGCGCTGCAATATTCAAAGTTTAAAAAAAGGATTATTTGAAGGTATATACAAAATTATCCATATTTATGCTAGAGAAAAACTAGGATTTTGTTACATATTTGTTAAATTATTTAATATTACAGAATAGTGCGTGTGAAAAACGCGTGTTCTTGTTTTTCTTTTTGTTCTGAAGTTTGAATCAGAATGGAAGATAATTGCGAAAGAGTTTGAAGAAAGATGAAATTTTCAAAATTGCTTGGGCAGCGTAGATGGTATGTCCAAATAATTCCACATTCAAATAGTGACTCTTATTATAATTACAAAGCATAATAGTAATAGTCTCATGTCGATGACAATTACAAATGCCAATTACAAGTTTATTATGGTAGATTTAGGAACAAATGGCAGAATATCTGATGGTGGAGTTATTGAGAATACTATAGTTTATAAAAGATTTATAAATAATGACTTAAAAAAAAAACAAATAACCTAAGCCTTCTAATAGTGACAAATTACTGTCCTAGGTTTTTATTGGAGATAAACCATTCTCACTGAAAAATAATTCATAAAAGAATAATAGTCAGAAAGAATTGGACAGAAAAAAGCGCATAATTATAGATTATCTTGTGCACTCGTGAAGTGAAAAATAATTTTTGGAATTTTGGCTACCATAATCTTCATGTTATATATTTAAAATTGGAAAATGTGAAAAAAGTGATGATGGCTGCTTGCGTTATATAAAAATTACTTTTGTAGTGAAGGTGCTATACCATGGCAAGATAATAGCATTTAAATTTTTCTTTTGTATCTGATTTTTGTTCTTGTTAATAACTAATATTCTTTCTAAATCATATTTGATTTATTTTTAGAGGATAAATATGTAAATAAAAATGAATTATTTGCCTTAAAAAATGCAAAAATTGATGAAGAAATAAAATTAAAATTTATTTTAAAGATAACAAAGGTGTTGTTCTACTAAAATTTAAAAATATTTCTGGCACTTGTATAGAATTAATTATCTTCATCAGCATCGAGTTGAGGGGAAAGCTTTTGCAACACTTTTGATTTTTGAAATCCTTTTCTAAATGCGCCGCGTAAAGAATTTATTTTATTTTTCACTGTTTGTAATGTTGCATTATCTATTTCTTTGTATTTCTTTAATAATATTTTATATGCTTGATTTTTTCTATTTCTGTCTCTGTATTCTACAGATTTTACACGCCACAGGGAAGGAAATTGCCTATAGATTTCAATAAATTCAATAAGAAATTGTCTCCCGTGTTTTTTGGTCTATTTTCTAAATGCGCCGCGTAAATAATTTATTTTATTTTTCACTGTTTGTAATGTTGCATTATCTATTTCTTTGTATTTCTTAAATAATATTTCATATGCTTGATTTTTTTCTATTTCTGTCTCTGTACTTTACAGATTTTACACGCCACAGGGAAGGAAATTGCCTATAGATTTCAATAAATTCAATAAGAAATTGTCTTCCGTGTTTTTTGGTCTATTTTAATTAAAATTAAAATAAATAAATTGAATTAAACGCGTATAAACTTAGCGACTACTACGCTACTGCAAATAACCCGACGATTCTGAACGAAATCCCCATACATTGTCAGTTCAGAATGACAACCGATGAATCGTCGTTCCAAAAATCAAGCGCTAACAGATATTTAACCCGATGATGCGACACGACGGGTATTCACCACAAACGTCGGTTTTTGGCATTTTTGGCACGACGATTCGAAGTCTGTGGCCGGCATTTAAAACCCGGCCGGGTTTTGTAAATTAGTATTTTGTTTTTATTGGACAGTTTACTAGGCTTATTAATCAACTTGTTATGGGCGTAACTTTTATAACGTTATGTAGTATTTTTGCAAGATATCAGTTTAGTTTAAAGCACGTCTGCAATATGCAGACGACGCGTTATCGTCTGCATATTGGATAATGGCAGCACTGGCAAGAATACTGTACTCTGGATCACTCCTGTCACCCAGGGTACTGTGAGGTATTACATTATGGTATGGGGCTATTTTATTATTAGCCCTCCTAACTATTCCTTCTCGTCACGTACGACTCCACCAGCGCGATACAATATTTGGGGAGCTCCAAGGATTCTAGTTTAACCAACAGACCCTCTTGTCAGGCCGTATCGAAGGCTTTCTGCACGTCAAACTGTAATTTTGTTTTTGTTTAGCATATGTATTGTCTTTTTTCAGTTTAATATTTCCCTGAATCTAGTAAGTATAATTTTTCCACTACCTTCGACGTTGCATTCGTTAGGGCGATAGGCCTATAACTTTGGGGTAACGATGGATTTTTTACCAGTTTTTTAATATGAATGATAATTGCGTATTTCCAGGCTTCAGGAAAATATTGTAATTTAATTATAGCATTAAGTATTTTAGTATTATAATTGCCTTTTTCGCCAGATTTTTTAATATTACGGTTGGTATATCATCCTGGTGCCTTATTATGTAGTTGTCCGATCGTTTGTTTTAGTTCGTCGGGTGTCGTAAGTAGTCTAGATAGTGTCCTATTTATAATGGGATACATGTCCTGTTTGTTTTGTGATCGTCTCGTTACTGTTTTGTTCGTCTGTCATCCAGTATAGTGGTACACGCCGATTGTATATAGTTGTTTATTCTGCTTTTTTCCGTTATAGTTTATTCGTCGTCTATCAGTGTCACTACTACGGTATGTTTTTTCAATAGCTTGGTAATTTTCCAGAGTGCATTGTCTTGCAGCTTTAAGTTTACTATCTTTTTCTCCCATTGTTCATTCCTGTGTACATCAAGTTTTTATTTTATTGTAGTTTGTAGGTCTATTAGGCTTTGTTTGTATATCTATTTGTCTGTTATATGTCTGGTATCTCCATCTTATATTATTTTTGATTGTGATAAGGTTTGTGCGTCTATCGGTATCGTATCCATATGTGGTTGTTGCCTTATCAGTCTGATCGTTCTGTCGGTTTTTACTACTGTTGTCAGTTTTTGCAATTCGCTGTGTATGTCTTGTCTGATTTGTATTTTGTGGTTCTACCTTCTACCTCCTGCTCTTCTACGTTTAACTCTTGCTATCTGCTTTTAACTGATGTTTCTACCTTATGCAACATTTAGTGAATTTTGATAGTAGTTTTTGCTTGGTGGTCTCTTATTATGCTGCTTATTACTGTTAGTATTTGTTTTTATCGTCCTGGTCGGTTTTTCAGTTCGGCAATCTCTTCTTCTACCTCCTGCTCTTCTATGTTTAACTCTTGGTATCTGCTTTTAACTGACGTTTCTACCTTATGCAACATTTGGTGAATTTTGATAGTTTTTCTTGGCACTTCAAATTTGCCTGCTCCCTTAGAGGTACTGGGGACAGGCGAGATGCCTACTTCATGAGCTTCATTTATTCATTGTTTAACATGTCCATTAGAATGTTTGCCTATTAAGTTTTTATCATGATCTGCTGTTTTGTATACACATTAAGCTTCGGTCTGGGGTCCTTAACGATTGCATCCTTTTCCTTCATTGCAGTTTATTTAGTTATATTGGGCTTTTTTACTCCAGTATTCAAGTCACCTTTTACCTTTATTGTCTGTGTTTGGCACTAGATGGAATTTTCGCGGAGATATTTGACGCACTGCCACTATTTTGTCCATTTAACTGGGTCTGGATCTGGATGTTTACCTTGTTCTCATTTACCTTAGGATTACACTTAACTATAATTTCTGTCATGCTGAGTCTGTTTCTCTACAGGGCAGTTTGTTTCACTAACGCAGACACGTTGTTGCTTTATATTGGTTGATAAAATGTCTAGATCACTTATGTTGATAAAATCAGCAGACCTGATGGTCAATTCGGAATTGCTGTTACAATCACTGTCAGTTAGCCCCTCACGCTCGTCCATTCACAATGAAGGTTGTCAAGGAACTCTTCGTTTTACCCAGACAACTCTAATGTCAACACAAAAGTTAGGTTTAGTAATTTTAGTCGCAGGACTTTATTGCAGGAACTGACGAATGCCATGCCACGAAAACAGTCCAGCATTACCAATTTCAAAATCCAAAGAACTAACTTTTTTCCGAGATTTTAACGTTTGTATATTTTATTTGCATGACGTACATATGTATTTTATTTTTTTTTTTAATACACCATCGTTATTATGCATATACATACTTATATCTTTTTATTTTTTCATGGTTGTCAGATAGTAGAGATTCTGGTTTATCTGGATAAAATCCTTCTGGCCCAAAGTGGCCGTATTAAGTGGCGGCCATTGTATATGTAATAATGCCAGATAACATCAATGATCTTAAAGAAAGAATATCAATAAAAATAAAGAATACTTACACGAGTTTACAAAAAGGCAATGTTCTTTGAATACAAAACGGTGACCATCATATCTCAAGGACCGATCGACAGATTCATTTGAAACTTGACACAGTCACGCTTTAAGCCGTTTCTAATAGAATGACGCATTTTTCAGAAATAACCAAAACTGTTTAAACAAATTATGATAGTGATGAAGTTGTTTACCGAATTTTCGTACTTCAGTTCCATGTACCGTTTGTTTTTTTTAAGACCAATTCTCGGAAACGGCGACCGTCAATGTTTTGTATGCACTTAACTTCATGATAGCTTACTAGATCCGATTTCAGATTATCAGTTTTAGCAGGAGAACGGTTACCGCAAATCGGGTCGCGAAATAGACGCTCCGCTTCCGGCGGGCATTTCTCTTTAGGTTTTAAATATTCTTAAATTGTGTTTACTTCACCATGTTTATAATAAATTTATCTTCAATTGAAAGAAAAAAAAATTATTTATCATTAATAGTTCCCAAGAAAATTCATCCCAAATATCGACTATTTTTTCATGTTTCTAGGTAGGTAGCCCCTTAACTAATCAACTGTTTGGTCAGATCATAAGTGTTATAGGTCATTGAAAACAAATCAACGAAATTCAGTATGATAATATACAGTGTTCCATTTAAAGAATCTCTCTTCTATTTTATTTACATGAATCATATTTAGAAGAAATTGTGTTTGGATGTACCTTTTACCCATCTCAGCATTTATCACAAATCTCTAAATGCCAAAAAATATTTTCTAGTTTAAGTGGTTTTCATCCCGTAATTCATGGAGAAGGGTGAATGTGTCTTATAGAATGAAAAATATTTATTCACACTAGTTTGGCTTTTACCCGATACTTGGTATGATTGTTTTATATAATTATATATTTATACTATCATTAAAATGTTATGCTAAGTTGATTTTTATGACCTAAATTATAAATAAGTATAACCAGTTGATTATTGTAAAACTATACCCTGAATGTATGCTATTTTTTATAAGGTGTGATTTTTGTATTATAGTGAATAGTACCTGTATCTATAAGGTTATTAGCAGTTCTGATTAGTAAATAAATTTCATAACAAAATATTTCAGGACTGTATATGTTTCACATTTAGATGTGAACTGATAATATTAAAATAATTAATATAAGCTTAATAACATACCTTTCAACAATTGAACTAATGTTTGGTGTATGGTGTTAGTTCTAATAATCGAATCATTAATATGTACTAAAGCCTTATCAGGACCAGAAATAGAATTTCTTTTTTCAAGCCACTGCTTTAAGGTCGAATGGCATAAAGCCATCTGGATATAAAGTGTTGCCCATTTAACTTTGGGTTTATTAGAAAGTTTAATTTTTTCCATCTCTTTCAAATCTAGTCTACAAACAGCTTTTCCGCCTTCAGAAAGACCATGTCTTCTTTTGGATAATTTAGAATATTTTTGATCGGATTTTGTACTACTTGTACCACTCACGCAATGTTGAAAATGTATTACAAAATCTGTACTGTCTTCATAAATTTCATTATGAAATGATTTAGTACTGTTTTTATTATAAACATAGCTTATGTTCTTGTTCCCGTTCTGTACTTGGTCATTTTCATTATCACTAACACTTTCACTCTGATTTTCGACTATTATTGAGTTTGCAGGTGCACCAATTTCAAGCCAGGCAGCTTTATATTGTACTATATTGGAATGGTTCATACTAGCAAAAGTTTTTACTTCAGATAAATAATTTCTAACAGATTCTATACCTTCTGAACGTATAGGAATTTTTTTTACTGCATATTCAGTTCCATCCAACTTGTGTTTGACCCTGTATACCTAAAATAAAACTGATTACATAAAATTATTCTATTTTTAATATATGACAAACTCATTATCATCATAATACTTCATTGTGGATAACTTATTTTAATATAATTTACAAAATAATAGCATTTGTAAATTATTAGGTATATAACAATAAATTATTTATTATATTAATTACTGGGTACATGCAAAAAGTCAGAAGTAAAAAATGGTGTATTAAAGTATGAAAAGCTCAAAATTACTAGTACTTATTTAGTTTTCAGCAGTCTTCAGTCTGAACAACATTCAAATATATGTTATATAAAATATATTGTATTGCATTCATTACTTAAAGTAGCTTTCACACTTGTATAACTTTTATTATCAGGTAACATAAAACCCTCAGTGTGTTATCTGAAGTGTAAATATAATTTGATCCTGCTATGTATCTTATAAAACTAAATTGTAACCAACTCACATTTATGATAACTTGCTGAAACTGTATAACCTTATTTCTTTAAATTAATATTTTGCAACTTAAAATCAGTCATTATAATAGAACTTATAAAGTCGTAGCAAAGCCGCCGCATGAGCAGTATAATTTTAGTATGTATTACTGTTATACTTAAATAAAAATTCTTGTTCGTCTATTAAATAAAATAAATTATTTTTTAAAAAGTTTAAGTTCAAACTAGTGATTTAACATATATACAGTATATACAAATATACACGTTATATGAAATAGTAACAATTCAGATGAAAAATAGGAACAAAAGACAAATTAGTTACTAAAATTTATCAATGTCTAAATATAAATCATATATAGGTATAAATTATTTTTAGAAGTATTTCTATTGACATTTGGGGTTGAAGGTAACAAGTCTGGGTATTTTTTATACTAAACGTTTAAAAAATTTAAGACAACGTTAATTCAAGTTTTTGTAAAATTTTAATAATCTTAAAACCATAATTGATGGAAAACTTATGTTACATGCAATATATGTATGTATGTCAAATATTTATAATAAATGTATAAATTTGAATTATTGTTAAAAACAACAAACCTAAATAAAACTACATAAAATTATTTAAAAATATAATAACTTACTTGTCCAAATCCTCCACCGGCAATATGTTCTATTTCATCAAACTCCCTCAAATAGTGGGAGTTAATATCAGTAATTGGCGAAATTGGTGTTAATGGTAAATTTTTGTCCCCACTCTTTACTGATGTAACGAGTTGTAAAAAAGCTTTCATGTATTGACTTCTCATACCCTCAAATTCTGTCATTGTATAGCTTTCATCTATAAGATTCATCATAAATAATTTATCACATATTAATTTATACATCAAAGAAGCTTTATTTTGATCTGACTCGTACATCGTGCAAAGGTTTTTTATTAAAGATTCAATTAGAATACTAACTGGAGTTGAAGCCTTTCTTCGCTTTTGCACTGCAGACATTGAATGAGACTGTGATTGAGGTTCGGTAGAAAGATGATCGCTCACATTAAGTAGTTCAGATTCTTTTTCATCGTCATCAACAGTCACATCATCAGATTGAGACGACATAATGATTTTCTTTGCGACATAAACTGTGTACTTCTAGAATTTTCATAAATGATCTTATGTACAATTCAAAGCGGGGTACATCAAATAGGGTACACTTTCATGTTATTTGCTGCACAACATTCTCTTTTAAAATTAAAAATCAAGTAGTATTAAAAAGTTAACCTCTCCAAATTTTAGCAGCTGATTCACAAATGAAAACAAATTTAATGAGAAAACATTCAAATTAATGAACATCACAGAACATCTTATACACACAGAATTCAAGAAAGTTTAATACTACAGAAAAAAGGGCAACAGTGGGAAATACTTATTGCTATCGTTGCGACGTCTACTTGAATAAATATTTTTGGGAGCTAAAGAAAAAGAGCAGGCTCTTTAAAGCTTAATTTCCTACTTCTATATTTATTGTCGTTTTACCGTATCGAAATTTAAATGATAAATATCAAACAATTGCATGACATTTTTTATTTAAATGTTGATTCAATAAAAATAAAACTCTTATTAATTGCAAAAGCTTATTAATTGTAAATTTATATTACATTAGCAGTTTCTACAAAAATTTTCTTAAACTCATTTCTACCATTTTTTGTTAACAATGTTTGTTAACACAATTAGAAATATATTAATTAATAACAAGTAATTTACGCTAACATCATAATCCATGATTGATCATTAATAAATTACTAATGCACAATTGTGATAGATACTAAGTTTGTGAGAATTCATAATCTATTTTTAAATCATATCATTATTGAAACACGGATTTAATCTATTTAATAAACTGAACAGATTGCCTATGCCATAGGACGTTTAGATAAGCTGATTCTATGAATACTTCTTGGTCCAGATGGATGCTGTGTAAAACTTGGTGCCATCGTGCCATGCAAGTCAAAACAAGCACTTTTCTGAACGATTTCTGGCCGAAATTGTAAAAATCTATTGATAATAAAAATACTACTAAAAGTACAGTTCAAATTCCATGTAATATTCCAACAAAGCATTTCTAGTACTTTTTAAACCTGATATATAACAAATTGTACTTATTGAGATACCATAAGAAAGCATAAGGTTTACTGTGTGTATACAACTAAAAACTCATATATATATATATATATATATATATATATATATATATATATATATATATATATATATATATATATATTTTTTTTTTTATTCACCATGCCTATATTTATGTTCAGACCTATTATTTTTAGTTTTGTTTTTTCTAAAATAGACATCATATTTCTAACTTTTAACCGTATTGTAGAATTATTGAATATATAACTGAATTGTATTATTTCACCCTTGGATAAAGCATAGTTTAAAATACATTTACTTATCCTGTATCTTCATTATTCAGAATACAAAATATTTCAATAAAAAGAATAAGGAAGAATACCTTATGAGATATTTCAGGTTTTAACAACTAAGAAATACTGGCCATACTTATTTAATTATCATCATTCGAAAAATGTATTTTTATTTTCACTTGCCTGTACCTTATACTTATCTGACCTCCTTTTTTACCGTGTAAGAAACCTCTTAATAGAGCTAGTTTTAGGATAGAATTAAAAAGGCCGATTTGCCCTTTTTAAGATGTAATTTATTCTTGAACAGTTGTTTAAAAATAGATATTACTTAAAAATCATTATACCTTTTATAAAAGTGTAATTATAAAACTTGGTTTTATTTTGTCAAATGGACACTTTACACTAATATACTCCAGATAATGTAATATATAACGCTTATATAAATACTGATAAATATGATATGATCAAAAATTATTTGTTATATTTAGATTGCTTTGTTTAAATATCTCTGTTTGGATTGTGGTCTATTATTTTTCTTAATATGATGACGTTGACGTCACACTAATGGAGCATATATCCAAATTCAAATTTAACGGTCGAATATGTCCTTTTATTTCGCCATACTCTTATATGGCAGCGCTGATAGTTTGTTGTATTTTCTTTTGATTTCCCTTTTTTATTTTATGTATTTTGATCCTAACCAACAAATTCAACAATTGTCAAACAGGTCAAACATTTATGATAAGTTGATGTTGGGCAGTCATATATTTTATTATTAGTTTAAAATGTTTATCTTTTATTAGCAATATCAATTAATTAATAAGAATAATGGATATACCGGAAGTGATAAAAATGAAATAATATTTGCGGATTATAACAATATGAAAACACAAATAATCAATTATTCCTTAACTGAAATAGTAATATGCTTTATTGTAGTTGGATATGCAGCTGTTGATTTAGTCCCCTGTGATAGAACTCGAAGAGTTTTTCAAAGTTCATGGGGTGTTATAAGTGACGGACCGGTTGGATTTAATTACACTCAGGATAGCCACTGTGAATGGTTAATAAAAACTAACAATAGTAAAAAGTTCATTACTTTAAGTTTTAGTAGTATGGGAACTGAATGTTCTTATGATTATGTATTTGTGTATGATGGAGATTCTTTTAATTCACCTTTGCTTGGCAGTTTTAGTGGTAAAACAGAGCCACAACAAGTAATAGCAACATCTGGCTATATGCTCGTACTTTTGTACAGTGATACTAATTATGTCTTGGATGGTTTTCGGGCAGAATTTTCTGTTACAGATTGTCCAAGTAATTGCTCAAACCATGGTGTTTGCTATGATCATCAATGTGTTTGTGAAAGCGATTGGGGTGGTTATGACTGTTCTAGAAGATTGTGTCCTGAAAATTGTGGTAGGTTACAAGGACATGGACATTGTAAACAAGGACAGTGTGTGTGCCGTTCTGGTTATTCTGGACAAGCTTGTAATTTGTATGAAAATGATTCTTTAGGGAATAAATGGCATTGGCTTTCACATTCCGAAGGAGGATTACAGCCACGTGCTGCTCATTCTGCTGTGTATATAGAAATGACAGATGCTCTTTATATATTTGGTGGATACAACCTTAATACTGTTCTTGGTAGTTTAGAGGTTTATAATTTTCAAACTAATAATTGGAGAGACGAAAATGGTGATGTACTTCCAGATAAAGGATTGTTGAGTTCGGTGGAACCAGGCTCTATAGCTAGATTGATTGAACATGCAGGAAAGGATTGGGAACAAAAATGGGGTATTAACACTAGAACATCTTTCCTAAGAAATTTGTTGTATGCAGTTAGTGAAAATACCACACATACAAGAAGAAAACAAAGACATTCACGAATTACAGATGATTATAAACCAGCTCCAAGATATGGACATGCAGCATGTGGTATTTCAAGAGGATTTGTAGTTTTTGGTGGAAAATTGCATAACGGTAGTTTAGCTAACGATTTGTGGTACTATGATGTACAGACAAGGATGTGGCAATTTAGAGCACAACATTCAGCTTTAAAACCACCTCCTTTAACCAGACACACTTTAACATGTGCCAATGATGTAATTTATTTATTTGGTGGAAGTACTGTAAGTGGAGAATTTTCTTCTTCTTTATATAGCATAAAATTGTCTCCAGAATTTGATGAAGTATGGCAGGAAATTAAGCCTAGAGGGGGTAAACAACTAGATGTTCGTGTTGTAGCCCATTCCACAGTCTATCACCCCTCTACAAATTCTTTAATAGTTTATGGAGGAATTGTTGCAGGTGTAGCTAGATTCTCAAAGCTTTCTGATCGAATGTTTGCCTTTCAGTTAGATAACCTCTACTGGACTGAAATTCATTATACACGAGAACATTTACGTGAAAAATTTGTACCTAGAGAACGTGCATTTCATACTGCCAATATTTTTGGTAATTATTTGGTTGTATTTGGTGGTTATTCACACAGGCACAATAAAGAAGAAATCTGCTATGACAATCAAATGTATTTATACCACTTGGGTTGCCATACGTGGGTTAATCCTGAAATTTTGGGAAAGACTAATGAATCTCGTTATCCAAAACAACAAGGTGAGGGATACCACTAATTTTGAGAATACAGGATTCTGAATATTACAACACTTTATATACAAGTTGAATGTACATTTGAATTGTACAACAGTACAAATAAAAATGGGTAAAAACAAATAACAGATAAAAAAATATTTGGATATTATTTAAGTACATTTTTTTTTGTTTATATTCTGGAGAGGCAAATTGCTTCAATTCGTCTGGAATTATAGTATTTTATATTAAATATTGATTGAAAGTTTAGTTGACCAAATAGGTCAGCCTTATCAAGGTGAGGGATACCACTAATTTTGAGAATAGAGGATTCTGAATATTACAACACTTTATATACAAGTTGAATGTACATTTGAATTGTACAACAGTACAAATAAAAATGGGTAAAAACAAATAACAGAGAAAAAATATTTGGATGTTATTTAAGTACATTTTTTTTTATATTCTGGAGAGTCAAATTACTTCAATTTGTCTGAAATTATAGCATTTTATACTAAATATTGATTGAAAGTTTAGTTGACCAAATAGGTCAGCTTTATCCATTTGATCAACTCATTACAAATACTCTGTATTTGTAATGAGATTTATGAGTATATTTGATAATTTTGGATTTGTGTATATTGCAATAATTTGAATACTAATTGTAGTTTTATTTACACTAATATCACTGGTCTGGTGAGATATTACATTAGATTCTGTACTTCCTGATAAGTTTTGTTCTTTTTAGGTGTATTTGCTCATGCTTCCAGTATTAGAAATGATAATACATTATTATTAGTTGGGGGCTATCATGGCAACGTTAATGGAGATTTGCTTGCGTATACTGTTCCTCCAATGATTAGTGCAAGAAAAGGAGAAATATATGAACCAGAATCCACTTGCATAAAACACCGCAATTATGGTGAATGTTCAGCTGATCCTGAATGTGGATGGTGTTCAGCAGATGAACAATGTTATGGAAGAACAATTGGAGCTAACTGTACAACAAATTTACAAACTACAAGATGTCCTGGAATTTGTCCAGCTTTGGGGGATTGTCATTCTTGTTTGATTCATGGCCATATTCTGCCAAATCGTACTACCATGGTTTCAGCAGCCCATAAGCTTGGTTTAGAAGAATGTACTTGGTGCGTTCAGAATGCTAGATGTCATCACAAAGATGATAATTATGGAGTGTGTGGGCTGCAAGAAGATAGTCCTAGTCAGATACCTGGTTGGTGGGGTCCCAAAGGAACAGAAATTATAAAACCCAGTCAGTGTCGACAATTTGATAGAAGACCTGGCTTAACTTTTGTAAAATATCATCACCCAGTTAATTTCAGTCAACCAGATCATGTTGCCATAATAAATGCCACCACAGTAAGTATTTGTTTGTTTAGCAATACAAAAATAACATCTGTATACTACTAAATATTTATCATTTAATGGCCACAGGATTTTTTTCTCCAGGGAGGAACTTTATGTATTTTTTTTTAATAAAAAAATGTATTAACAACAATGTTATTTTGGATAATTAATCACAAAAATAGTTTTTCTGGATATTTTCTATTTAGAAATTGGTTTCTTCAAATTTAAGCGTATTTGTTTATTTTTAAAAATAAATATATTTTTGAAAATAAACATTTTGTTTAAAAATGTGAGTGCTGCCCAAACTCTTATAAATAATAACCTTATAAATAATGGCAGGGATGATTCTCGGATCTCTATAGATTATCTAAAAGATAATCTTCAAAACTTCAAGAAGGAAATCAAAAAATGATATTAAGGTGTTTTTCCTATAGATGTAAAGGAAATATAACCATAAGACGGCATCTTGGGATGCTTTCAAAGAATATTTTTAATACACAATATATTTTTAATTTATTTTATATAGAATAGTTTTAGTATTTTAATTTTTGTTAATCTTAGGTATATGGTGTATTTTTTGTTAATTAAAAGAAAAATTTTAAATATCTCAAACAATTTTATTTGAAATAAATATTTGCCGATATCTATTGATATTTAAGCACTTATTTATTGCATTTATTATGATCTTGTCAACATTTACTTTTATCTATTGGAACATTGAGGGAAATTATTCATTAAATTAATGTATACAATTTGGTTAGTTAAATTGACTGATTAAATATGAATTTGGCCTGTCAAAAATATTTAGAAAATTTTCGTGATAAATAGATCAGTTACATTAATCCCTAATAGTTCAGTTCTACTAAAGATGGCAAGCTTCGCTACAATTAACAGACCTATATAAAAATTACACCATTTAATACCTGAATTTAATGAAATCATTTAATTAAATAGACTGCTTATTCCAAGCACCCAAGGCGAACAAGCAATAATCAAAGTTCAATTAAAAATACATTTTGCAATTCATATAGGTCAAAAGCTAAGAACTAGATAACTGGTTCACCTCTATGGGAAGGAAATATTTTCGTACGTTTCTGAAAAAGACCATGAGAACATTGTTGAAATATTGATTTATGAACAATCAATGACACAGTGAAAATCTCAACAACCAGACAATGATAAACAATAATGAAACATTTTCAACATCAGTGTATATTAATAGAAAAAGTATCAAAATTCACATTGATGTAATATTATCTCAATGACTGTTGGCTCTGATAAACCAGTAGTATGCATCAGATTAATCTTAAATAACAATTTTAATAAAAATCAAGAAATAGTTATTTATTGGTTATTCTAAATTTAGATAGACGAATCGATTTCTTTCCCCTAAAGCCTTGGGATTCATAGCAGAAAATTATGTTTAGAGAAGAGAAGCTCATACTCTAACCCAAGAATACAAATGATACCCAAACAGGGCCTAAGGATGGAAAAATTAAGCATCAGCCTCTACTTTTCCTCCAAAATAAATGTTCAATAAAAAATAACTTGACTTCTTAGATAAGTGAAAGAAAATTAAATGGAAACCGATCTTCATCAATGTCAATTTATTATACTCCTTTTTAATGATTTGTACAATATACAAACTTCCATATACTAGATGGAAATTTGTAGACAAAATCTCATCTAGTATATGGAAATTTGTATATTGTACAAATCATTTAAAAGGAGTAGAATAAACTGACATTTTACTTTTTTAACATAGAAAATTACTGATTTTCTATATTCTCAATAAAGATCAGCTTCCATTTAATTTCTTTTCACTTATCCAAGAGGTCAAGTTATATTTTATTGAACATTTGTTTTGCATATAAAACACTAATAGTTGATGTTACACATTTCTTTTTATTTAAAGAGTTTGTATTTAGTTTAGATTATAATTTTCACATACTTTATTTCTCAAACTGTGTAAAATATACACATAAGATGGGCTTCCAGGAAAAATAAGTAAAGGATAACAAACTTCCTTTCCCTCAAATTTCAATTTATTCAAATTAAGCAAAATATGATTTGTATTTTATATCTATACCAAACCAAGATAAGAGTTGTATGTGGATGCATGCCCTAGTCTGCACATCATGTTTGTATCTATGGTATCGATGAGGATAATTTTAAAATCCATGATGTAGTATCATATGAATCACTGAAATGATTCACAAAAGTTGTATGAATCATATGGATTAGACTAATACTATTTCCACTAATACTTAAACAACCTTAATATATGTTTAATGGTTTTTTTTAACCTAGTTTTTTTCCTAATAAACTAACTATGATTTTTAAGTTTAAATGTCATGATGCAAAACCATAATATGACTTAGTATTTTTTTTTGTGAGGATGTTATGGTTTAGGTAGTAACATTTATATTCTTTTGAATTGTGTATACGTTATTTTTTCTGAGATTGAAATTTTGTTAATGATATGTGATGTATTGTTTTTAGGTGGATTTTAATAGCCCTACTAGTTCTTTGTTAAGAGGAGATTTCTTAGCTGGAGGAGAAATGGTTGCAAGATTATTAGGCTTTCTCCGTTTACCTCCAACTTGGCAGGAAATGTTGAATGTTTGCATAAGTTACTGTTCAGCTACTTTGAGACTAGGTCAGAATTTACTAGTCAATGTAACTGCTGAACAAAAAGATTGTAAATCGGTCAAATGGCCTGATAATTTGACATTGGGTAAAATACCTGTAGACTTTAAATCCTTGAAATTGATTAATATGGGTGCACATAATTCACATTTCCAACAAAGTAAAATGGAGCTGCAGCATTATAAAGATGCAGAAGATCCATTTAAGGTAATTAATAATTTTTGTTTTAGTTTGTCTTCATATTAACCTTACTTAGTTAGACTTATCCTAAACACAAATGGCCTAAATTATTATTAATTATAATTTTACTCATGTTTTATCTCCATCTCATATTTCAAACAAAATTAATTTAAAGAAAAAAAAAACCGGAAGATTATGTCTAGTTTGCAACTCGGTGCTGTTGTTTTCTTTAATTTCGTTCTAGATGTACTCGGCTCAAATTGACATAATGAGGCATATTCTGTTCTATTTAAACACAGTGGAATAAGTTACAATTCGTACCAACTTTTCACTTCGAAAAATACCAAAAAACCATCAATACACCATTGACTGTTTGGAACTGTCTGTAGAAAAGGTACAAGCACTACCTTTGCAGTGGATATTGGGTTAATATGTTGCTAATCCTTTAGGATATAGTGCAGCGACAATTTGAAAATAATATTGTGGTGACATAGGGAAGTACACTATAATCGAACAAAGAGAAGCTGTGATACATAACTTTTTATTGGAATATCGAAACCACTACATTTGATAATGTGCACAGAAGATTATTTTACATTTTAAAAATGAAAATCAAATGCACTGCGATGTCCTAACATCCTAAGATTTTCAAAGTACTGGACAAGAGGTGATTAATTAGAAAAGTATAAGAATCCACATTAAGTGCACCAGAATTATCATCTTTTGCAGAACAGCTTTTAGGTAAACAATGTAATCCAGCAATGATATATGTAAAAGCCTTAAGACTTAAGTGAATAATCAGTTTTAAAACTTTAAAACGGAATTTTCCCCACGTAGAACATCTCTATCTAGACATTGAATGGCCGAGCAAAGATAAACCAACACATAAATGCAGAATATATGTTTTATGCGACAGTTATACTTTTTTAAATTTTTCTCAAATAGTCCACCATCGTGCTTTCTCATGACCCATAGACAGGGTGGGGTGTGTCCTATTCACCTCAAAATCAATAGTCTGGTAGATGTCCCTAATCAGAATCAGCTGAAACCCGATCGATCCAACACGATTTAATTGAGTTATGCTAACAAAAACAATTTCTCAAATAGTCCACCATTGTGCCTTCTCATGACCCAGGAACATGGTAGTTCTATCCACATCAAAATCAATAGGTGTCGTCTGGGAGACGTCCTCGATCATAATCAGTCAAAATCCGATCGATCCGACACGATTTAGTTGAGTTCTCGTGCTAACAAAAAAAAATTCTCTAAAGTCCACCATCGTGCTTTCTCATGACTCATGCATATGGTGGGGTGTATCCTATCCATCTTAAAATCAATAGGTGTCGTCTGGGAGATGTCCCTAATCAGAATCAGTCGAAACCCGATCGATCCGACACGATTTAATTGAGTGATCTTGCTAACAAATTTTCAAATAGTCCACCATTGTACTTTCTCATGACCCATGTACATGGTAGAGCGTGTTCTATCCACCTTAAAATCAATAGGTGTCGTCTGGGAGATGTCCCCAATCAGAATCAGGCAAAACCCGATTGATCCGACATGATTTAGTTGAGTTATCGTGCTAACAAGAATAAATGCCAAGACAACGACACACATCAAAAATTTTTTAAAAACCATTTTTTTTTTGTTTTTAGTCCGAAAAATAAACCCAAAAAAATTTTGTTTTTTCACTTTTTCTTTACACGATTACATTACTTTTCCGCGTATAGTGGAGTGCGGAAAAGTAAAAAAAAATCATCTGGTATTGGTAAAATTTCGTGAAGAATATGGAAACGAATGTAGGGTAGTTATGATATAAGGTTTCTACAGAATAGTTTTTCTATGGGTTACAATAATATTGGTGGCTTTAAAAATAGAAAAGTCTTGGTTAATAACATTCATCATAAGAAATGTTTCAACCCGATTACGCAATTGTAAACATTATTCATATGATTATGATTAGTTAACTGATTTTAATTAGACTACATAATTTATCCTATTCAACAAATGCTATGCCATTGTAGTGAATTGCCAACTGTTACTCAAATTCGTCATTAACTTTGTTGAACAATAGTTGTACAAACTTGGCTTTTTAAAGAAAAAATCATCATTGTTCAGAGTCTGTATATAAATTACAGTTTTGTAGTTAAGACCAGAATAAACCATTTGTGAGCAAAGTATTATTTTTAGTTATGAACTGGTCCTTTAAGTCTTTTCATCAAATATAAATATACATTCGGGTACAGAATAGGTAGGGGTTGTAGTTAGATAGACATTGAAGTTTTTGATGAGATTAGGTCACTTTCGATTGTAATAGCCCCTTGAATTGTAATTATTATATCCATTGTTCTTCCTATTGAAAAGACAACTCTCTGTCAATACAGGTAAATGTACAATAGAAAATATTTATTATCATATACACAATAATTTGAGGATGGTAAATATGTTTTACAAATATTTAAGGTATTGTAGTATTAATGAAATCTTTACCTTTACGCCTTGAATGTGGTTTATTCCGGGGTTGCGAATGTTATTGTTCAACATAGTATTTCAAAAATTCATTATGGAATTATTTTTTAAACAAATTTTCATATACGACGTTTTTAACTATTATAATAAAACATTTCATACTTTGAGTTTTTCAGAATCCATAAATATTCGGTTTTTTTTAATATACAATTTCTAGGCAATCAAATCTGTAAGTACACAAAAATTCTTTCTGGAATGTTTGCTTTTATGTGGGCAATAAAGTGTACATGCAATTCAATAATTTTTCCCGTCCTTATTAATTATTTACTATATAAACTATTTTGTTCAAATCCGTTTGTTAAATTTTGTAGCTCCTCTGATTTATTGTGATGCTGTATCAGCTTATCTCAGTATTATCTTTAATTCAGAGTTTATGCTATTAAATAAATTTTATCTCAATGGTAATAGGACTTTGTATGAAGGTGGCGGTTTATACTTGTTGTATAAATGTTGTATAAAGCAACTTATACTTGTGTGTAGTATATGGTGTGGACATAGACATTTTCAGATTTTGTTATAACCATAAATTAATGGAAGGATGTATTTTGTGTTATTTAATAATATTAAAATTTTCCCTGTACAGTCTCTTGTTAGGAACTATTGTTGTGTTGGTTTTATAAATAGAGGATATGATTATTTGCAAACTTTTTGCCTTTGTAGCTGACAAAAGCTTAAGATTTTGGTCTTGTAATGATTTTTGGAAGATATCATGAAGTATTATGGTTTTGGTTTAGGAACGTAGAGTATGATATGGTTGATTTTGTTTCTTCATCAAAGGTGAATTCTCACCATAACACTAACAGCGGAATAGAATGCTCACAATTGAAAATTCTGTCTGCACTGAAATCTGAATTACAAAACTATTGAAAGTATGGATGGAAAGTTTCACATTAAACCAAGACCACGTTAGTAAGGGAACATGGATAAGAATATAATGATGACAATCAAAGATATATTTTACACACTTGCTGTTATTGAATATATTGTCGTCGATCCCAAGCTCCCTCAACCCCGCTGGCGGCGGGGCCTGGTAGAACCAGCCCCTTCGTGTCCCCACGTACTGTCGAAGTCGTTCGGGACGGAATCGTCATCCGCGAATCCCGTTCCCGCGATGGCAACTCTCCCGAGTGCGTGCTGCTATTAGGGGTCAATGCACCCCTTCGTGAGGCGTTAATGGAGGCCTCGAAGATCCTGGAGGCGGCAGTACGTGGGCGAGCTGGTGGTGGAATCCGCTCTTCGATGGCACTACCCTCCTGGGTAGCGTGAAGGAACGGCGTCGATGTCGTTGCCCGGTCGCGACGGACATCGGGCTGCGCGTTGAGTCGCCTGTTCCGTAGATCCATACTTTGCCGGGCGGCTTTCGAAATGGGCCGGGAAAATCGTCGGCTGAATTTCGCTTCGCGGTGACCCTCTCTGGCTACCTGTAACGGACGAAATGCGCGTTCGCGGATGGCTTGAGCGGTCGTGCGGCTTCCCGCGCTTTCCAACGTTGGCTTCAGAGAATCCGGTCTCTCGACTTTCTACCTCTTAGCCGACGCCCCTCAGAAAGGATATCCACCTGAGGAACAACAGACTGTTTCACTGTATGCTCCACAAGCAGAGGCCCTAACGGTACGGCGCGTCTAGACTAAGGATACTCAGTCACCAGGATAAATCCTGTATGTCGGTGCTGGGGAGCAAGGCCTATCCCAGTTGCAGGTGTTCTTCCCGGTTTGCTTCTGTAAGAAATAAGACACGGGTTAAACAAGTTAAAGATGAGAGAACTCACCGAGAGCAGTGGCAACGTCGTTAGGCGGATACACGCGTAACGGAATGTCCTGGCACTTTAATCACTGGTGATTCTCGCTGGATATATCGTTGCGATGCAAGGCGGCGGCTCTAGCGGCGACAGGGCCGGGTTGTATAGAGCGGCGGCGATGCTATCGATGATGCGTGGATGATGACGTCACTGGTCGAACGGCGGCACAAAGGCGGCGGTTCGAATCCAACGGACGTGGACGTTGGGCGCTTACAGCAGCCACTTATGATTATCTGTTTGTTGGGGTGGTGACTGCGGCTTGCACAGTCAGATCACCAGAAGCTAACGGAGTAATCTAGTCGCTTGCTGAAGGCTCTGCTGCTGGTGCACGAATGCTAGGGCACGAATGCTCATGCACGAATGCTAAAAGTGCTTGACTGATTTTAATATTTATAGACCCCAAAAGTGGGCGTTTTAGAGGGGGACCAATCACAGAAAATAACGGTCATTTTGGTGAACGTCCTTCTGAAGGCCGTTGACACTTCCCCCCTTTGAAGACTAGATTACCTCCGAAAACTTTTGGTGTTTGGGGAATTGTCCCAAGGGGATCTTTTGTAGGATGTTTGGGCGGCCTTTATTTAGGAACTCTGTGGCCTAGGAGCATAAAGGTAAGTGGGGCATAAAGGTAAGTGGGATCCGCAAGTTCGATTACTCCAACGTGAGAAGAGCTTGCAAGAAACTCACGCCTGTCCCCTGGTCCCAGTTGGGGGGGCACCCATGTCTTCCTCCTTGACTGCTGGTGCGCCACTCCTGGTCCATGGTAGGCCGCTTATCCTCCTGCGTGGGAACCTGAAACATATAAAACAAACCGCTGGTCCTCCCTGTGGTCCTGGGCGTTTCTGAAACAAAGGAAAACAAAGACGAGGGTTTATTTATAGTGGTTCTGTTGTAATGCGGCGAGGCAACGCCCCGGCCTTGGGCTGTGTGGCTGTG
Organism: Rosalia funebris; assembly: GCA_037954035.1. Taxonomy (NCBI): domain Eukaryota; kingdom Metazoa; phylum Arthropoda; class Insecta; order Coleoptera; family Cerambycidae; genus Rosalia; species Rosalia funebris. The sequence continues at coordinate 42,256,694 of JAZFAV010000022.1, read as the reverse complement.
AAGGCGGTTGCACTCGCGGTTACCTCCATTGTGGTGCGTTGTCCGAACAACTTTGACAATATACACCATCTCAATAAGACAGTCAGCTATATCGACTGGTTGATTTGCCAATAACCTGGTACTAATACTAGTGAGAATACTAGTGAAAAAATAGTGAGAATAGTCAGTTATGATCTGTCATGTGGGACGGCAATATTAAGACAAGTTGATTCATCGGCCTCATGTTATTCTGTAATAGAGAAAGAGAACTTGTTCCCAGTACACAATAGTTTATGAAAAGTAAGCATTTTATGCCTATTTTTTAGATTGACAGTTGTATAACGTTAACAGCAATGATCTGATAATATAAACACTTGAACGTTTAAATATTTTAATTGCAATTAATGCATCTTGATTTATTAAAACATTTTAAAAAAGGGTCCTTTTTTATTTAGTTTGTTGTTAGTAAACCTTTATGAAAACATAATTTATATTTTTACTAATTTTTGTCTATATACATTCAGTACCATGAACATGTACATGTCTAACTTTTTTATGTTGACACTATAATATCTATATTTACTAAACGGCTGTTTCCGTGTGTCACGAAATTTCTAGGTCGATCTACGAAATGTTTTTCGTTTGAATTTCACCATTTTGACAAAATCAATACAGTAACTCGACCCTTGCGAACAACGTGGTTTTTTGATCCGAAGCCTCTAGAGGCATGCTCCGCAGATGCCTTCGATATGAGCGAGGAGGCGGCGCAATATTATTGCGATTTGCTTACTCGTATATTATTATAATTGTATGTAAGATTATAGAGGTAATTTGTATGAATAAAAAAAAAAGGAAAATTATATATTGTAATTTCACATTTCACTACAAATGTTATTCACCTTCTCTCCTTGTAAAGTAAAAATTCGGTATTTCTCCTGTACTGGGTAAGGTTGTCTTGTAAATCTTATATATTAGTACATTCCATAACAGTGAATAAAGCAAAATTTAAAATAAATCAAAACTGTTCTTTTATTTAAATTGAGCATCTGTCCAAATCTGTCTAAATGTCCAAAATATTCTTCATGTAATATGTTAATTCTGATATAAGATTTTTTCTTACTACTTTTCTTCACAGTAAATTATTTGGGACGGTCATTATCTTTAATGAAAGTATTTATATATATATTTAGTAAAACCAGTCTATTTTAAAAAGTAAATTTTTCAATGTTGTTTAACCTTAATATTGTTACACAAAGTTCGTTATTCATTTGTTATTTATTATTCAGTTGGTGCTATTAGAAAAAGTAATAAGTTTCTTATATTACAATAAACTTTAACATTTCACCATCATAATCTAAGTCCTATCAGACCACTTGAGAAATCATTGTTATATTTTTATTGTATAAAAATACATTAGCAATTCAATCCATTAATATTAATATTCTGTAATAATATTATCAGCAAGTCTTATTATGTCATGAATAACAAGTACATTTTAAGCTATGTCTTCATAATTTAACATATATTTCTATTATGAATTATTGTTATCTAAAAACAAAAAAAGAAAAAAAACAGATGTTTAACGACGAAGAAAATTATCTTTACAAAAAATAAATAATCTAGCTATATCTTCAAATATTTTCATGAAAATATTTACTACTTACTATAATAGTATTAATAAATATTAAAATTAATAGTATATGAATTAAAATGTTTGTCAGTAAATTTAATAAAATGCATCAGAACAGCTAAAATTGTTTATTCTCAAAGGCTAAAATATTGGAAAAATTGGATAAATATTTATTATGGTAAAAATTCTTTATATAATTGTAAGGCATTCCAGTAAGCACACTTTACAAATCATGATCGTAAATATGAAATTTATGATATTTAATATATTAAAATTATTTTTATTAATATTTATCATAATATTAATCTAGAGTAGTTTTCCATTATAATTTACCTTTTCAAATTTATATATTTTATTATGAAACAGTTATAAAATTTTTAATTTTCAGGTATTTACTTTTGAATATCTAGAACCTTATGCCAATGGTCCATGCAATCAATATAAAAACTGCTTACATTGTCTCACAGATTCTCAGTGTGGGTGGTGTGATTTAACTAACTCTTGTCAATCACGTGAGGAGGATGAAAATAAAAGTTGTGTTGTTAATAGTACATGGCAGTATTTAACACTTCAACCAAGCAGTTGCTCTAATTGTTCTAATTATATTACATGCGATTCTTGTATCAATTCAAGTCTTTGTGAATGGTGGATCGATGAAGCACGTTGTGCACGAATAGGTCAGAGATTAGAGGCTGCAGTTAGTTTACATCAATGTCCTACACCTTGCTACAAGAGAACTGATTGTGGATCCTGCTTGGATCAAAAAGGGAGATGTGTTTGGTGTCAAGCTACTCAGCAGTGTTTTAGTTTTTCTGTATACACCAGTGAATATCAATTTGGTTTGTGCCGAGAATGGCTGGATCAAGCATTTCCTTTAGTGACAAGACAAGAAAACAGCATGTTGCCCTCTGTCAAAACTCAAGAACAATGCAAAACGTGTTCGATGCATTCTAACTGTACAAAATGTCTTAGTTCTCTCAGTTGTGGTTGGTGTTACGACACATCTAATCCTATGATTGGTGAGTACACCATGATTTTTATTAATGAACCAATTGATTAATTGATCTCTATATGAGATCAGATAGATAATTGTATATTGTTTGATATACGCTATTTTAAATAATTTATTTTAAATACTTGTATTTGTTATTTTGATTATATCAGAACTGAATGAATCGATAATGAACTTGGGTGATAATTAATAGAATAAAAAGATAAACAGAATAACATTTTGTGAGACCTTAGGTATATTTTTCCTAAGATGCTCTGATATTTGGTGGGTTGTAATTGCACAACCATATTTTAACTTTTCATTATTTTTAGTAGGATTATTGTATTGTGGGAATGTGCAGATTTTGAGAATTTTACGTACTTGAATAACTCTATTGTCTAATTGACAAGTTTATTAAACAATAATCGAGAAGATAAATACAAAGGTATTATTAATACATTGCAAATGAAAAACTAACTCGTATATATTCAGCTATTGTCTCTCTCTCTATACTCGTATAGTTTTTGCAATTGTTTTCCCGGAGTGGGGACACGAAAATGTCGACCCCACATCAGAATTTAGCTTCTCGGTGGACAGGTCCGTATTCGACACAACATATACCCCCCCACCTTGAAAGCATTCGGGGTTCAAAGCAAATTGTTAAACACAATGTCAAAAGGTCGTTAAGACTGTTAATTTAAAGTTTGATTAGGTAAAACACACACTTTTACTACAGGTCGTTTTATCTCACTAGATGCAGTTTTAATAGTCACAGATCTTATGACGCCGGCATCTCCAGGATGCGTTTTCACAATTCTACCTAACTGCCATTTGTGTGGCGGAAGTTCATCTTCTTTTACTATCACCAAAATGTCGGGTTTTATTAATTGTTGTAAGTTTTCTTTCCATTTCACACGTTGTTGCAGATGTGAAATGTACTCCTTACTCCACCTTGACCCAAAATGCTGTAAGAGCTGTTGCATTCTTTGAAAGCTGGACAAGCGATTTTCCTTAACGCCGGAAAATGAGTGGTTTGGTATGGTGGTTAGTGGTTCTCCAGTCAACAGGTGTGCAGGAGTGAGAGGATTCATGTCATTAGGATCTTGAGAAAGGGAGTAGAGTGGCCTTAAACTAAGACAATCTTCTATTTGATATAAAACCGTACAAAACTGTTCGTAAGTCAATATTGCGTCACCTATTACACGTTTTAGATGATACTTTACTGACTTGACCCCTGCCTCCCAGATGTCGCCAAAATGTGGAGCGCGTGGAGGAATAAAATTCCATTGTACACCTTCATTTGATAAATTCTGAGCAATGGTATCTTTATATTGATCAAAGAATCGACGTATTTCATTATTTGCACCTACAAATGTGGTGCCACTCTTTGAGTATATTTCAGAGCATTTGCCGCGTCTGGCCATAAAGCGTCGTAATGCTGCTAGAAAACATTCAGTCGTAAGGTTACTGACAACTTCAAGATGGATCGCTTTACTGGCAAAGCAAATGAACAAAGAAATGTATGCCTTTGTGGTCTTGTAATGTCGGCCATTTCGATCACGAAGCAGAAAGAGGCCGGCGTAATCGACTCCAGATGTAGAAAAAAGGAAAGAAAAAGGCCTGAGAGGAGCAACTCGTTTGGCGGGAAGATTTCTCATCAGATATTGCTCTGGTTTGAAGGCTTAATCGATAGCAACGTCCACAGTCATGTACAACTTTTCGCACAAGGTTACGCCCAGAAAGTGGCCAGAATTTCTTTGGAATAGAAGCGAGGAGAGCTTGGACCTGCGTGCAAAAGTCTTAAGTGCTTATGTTGAACAATAAGGGTTGTGACATGGTGTTTAGAGGGCAGTATTGAAGGATGTATTTTAGAAACATAAAAATTGGAATTCTGCAATCGTCCACCAACTCTTATTAATTTAGTTGTCTTATCAAAAAATGGATTTAATTCGATAAGTTTACCTGTTTTACTAAGGGTTTTAGAATTGGATAGTCTGGAATAGTCTTCTGGAAAAGATTGTCGCTGTACAATTTGTATTAAAATGAGCAATGAAGAATTTAATTCTTGAACAGAGAGAGGGTCAATTTGACGAAACTCTTTGTCCTTAGAAATGTTGTTTTTGAATCTAAGTACATAAACGAAAACTCTTTAGTTTTGTTAGAGAAGAAAATTTAGTTGTCTCGTCAAAGGTTAGACTATGGAAAGCATTTGTTTTAACGGAGGTTTCTGGTAGCTCCTTGAAGTCGATAATATTTGCCACAGCTGTGTGATAAGGTTAACTATGTTCAGGAGGTTTAAGCCATTCAGGGCTGTAAAAACAATGATCTGAGTTCAAGAGGTTTGAAGGATTTATGCCTCGCAACAATAAATCAGCTGGATTGTCTGAAGTACTGACGTATTTCCATGAGCCTGATTTACATAAGGTTTGAATTTTAGAAATGCTGTTAGCTATGAAAGTTTTTAATAGACGAGGAGAGGCTTTAATCCAAGAAATGACGATTGTTGAGTCAGTCCAATAAGCAATGTTTTCAAAGGTAATAGAAAGAGCCGAAATTACTTTGTCAACAAGTTCAGCGTGTAGAAAAGCTCCACAAAGCTTAAGTCGTGGAATGGATATGATTTTTAATGGTGCTACTCGTGTCTTTGCGCAGTAAAAATTAGTAGAGTAATTTCCAAGTGAGACAACACAACGCATGTAAATACAAGCGCCATAGGCAGATTACGATGCGTCACAAAAACCATGTATTTAAATGGATGTAGGATTGACAGATAAGACGTGTCTGGGTATTTTCAGATCATTAATTTGTGATAACTCCGCTCGATAATTACTCCAGCGTGTATGTAAATTAGCAGGGATTGATTCATCCCACGAGTTTTAAATTCCAAAGTTCTTGTAAAATTATCTTTGCTGTAATAGTAATAGGGGGAAGAAGACCTAAAGGGTCAAAGATTTGTACAGTGCAAGAGAGAATTTGTCTCTTGGTAACCTTAGAATTGTGTTGAAAGATAGAGTATTGCAAGCAGTTGTTAGAAGAGTTCCAAAGTAAACCTAGTGTTTTCTTATGTTCTTCATTGCCAATATGTAAAATACCAGAGTCAGAATCTTGTATTGTTGTATCATTTGATCTCCATTTTCGCAGTGGAAGCCGTATTTATGCAAAATATCAGAAATGTCTTATTTAATAGAATTTAATTCCTCAAGTGTATTGCAACCGGTTAATAGGTCGTCGACATAGAAGTCGTGTAAAATAATCAAAGCAAGTTTTGGGTTGTCATGAACATGTTTATATACTATTTCATGAAGCGCTCTGATAGCTAAAAAAGCTGCCGAGGTAGTTCCGTAAGTAACGGCATTTAAAGTAAACACGGAGATATTTTCGCTAGCATTGAATCGCCATAGTATTTTTTTGTAAAAATTGTTGTTCTGTGTGTATGTAGACTTGCCGGTACATTTTGGCAACGTCTGCACTCAGAACAAAGTTGTGTGTCCTAAACTTTAAGAGTATAAGGAATAGGTTATCTTGTATATTGGGTTCAATTGACATGATGTCATTAACAGAATAGCCAGAAGTAGACTTTGAGCTATTAAAAACGACTCTAAGTTTGATTGTGTTGGAAGACTTTTAGTACACAATGATGAGGAAGGAAAAACCAGAATTGTCAGTTTGGTCATCTGAAATGGACATATGACCAAGTTCAATATACTCCTTTATGAATTCATGATATTGAGTTTTCAAATCATGGTTTCGTTCCAGTTTTTTCTCCAAATTGAAAAAACGATTAGTGGCTGCGCTCCTCGAATCACCCTAGACTGAGGGAGGAAGTTTTAGAGGGATTGCGACAATGAAGTTACCTTTAGAATTTTGAGAAACGTTTTGTTTGAAATGTTCCTCATCTGAAAGAAATTTAGTTTTAGGACATTCTTCAGTCCCAAAATTTTTTGAGCTGTGTTTCTAAATTTGAAGTACCTGAGAAGTAGCAATTTTGTGTCTTTTGTTTTGAGGATTACAGTAAATTGGACCAGACACAATCCAACCAAGTTTAGTTTTATGTAGTGTAGGAAGATTAGTCCCAAGTTTAATTTGGCCAATATTCAGTAAATCCCAAAAGGTGTCAGCTTCTATTAGTAAATCTACCAGAGCAGGTTGTTTAAAGTTTGTGTCGGCAAGTAGTATATTTTTTGGGATGTTTTGTAAAGAAGAGTCAATGGACATGCATGGTACATTTCCAGTAATATGGGGTAAGACTATGCAAGATATGTTTCTCTTGAAATTGTTTACAGTGGAATAAAATGTAACATTAACAAGTGAATTTGTTGTGTGATTTACCTGGTTGATACCAGTAACAGTGAAATCGATTTTTTTCTGTAGGTAATTGCAAAATTTTAGAAAGACGTTCAGATATAAAATTTGACTGACTTCCATTGTCAAGCAGTGCTCTACATTCCTGTGTTTTCCCAAGCCTATCAAGAACTTTGACTCGAGCTGTGGAAAGTAAAGTTTGATGTCTTACAGCAAAGTCAACTGTAGAATGAGCGTGACACGATATACAGTCATTGCGAGTATTGTTTTCGAAAGATCATTCAGAAACTGAAGCAGAAGTATTGTTTGAATTAGATTCTCGAGTGTTTGAGTTATGGTTTGTATGCTTCGTGAAGTGCAGTAATGTTTGATGAATTTTACCACATATCCTGCAACCAGCAGATTTGCATTCTTTTGTGTGATGGTTATTGCCAAGGCAATTTATACATAAACGGAAACGTTTAGCAGCATTTAATTTGTCCAAGGCATTAAGCTTTGTAAATTCAGAACAAGTGTATATGTTATGTTTTTTATTGCACAAAATAGATTTGCCTTTATTAGAAAGTGTTAAAAAGGATCTCGAAGTTTTGTTACCATGAAATGTTTTTAAAGAATCTTGTTTTTGTTTGATATCTGAATTAGTAGCCATAGATTCTAAAATACGACACTGATCTTTTAAAAAGTTAAGTAAACGTTCCATTTTTGGTAACTCGCTTGGTAACCTACCTGAATCGTTTCGTGATTCCCAAGCACGTCTAGTTGTGTTATCGAATTTAGTACTTGTTAAATATATAACTAAGTCACCTCGGTGCTCAGTGGGGCACCCTAGTACGTTTAGAGATCGTAAATGTTTTTGTGTACCATCTAAAAGTTATCTGAGACCCTCGTGTGATTCTCTTGTGAGCGCGGGCAAAGTAAAAAGCGCCTTTATGTGGTTGTTTACAAGTAAATGTTTATTTTCAAAGCGTTCTGTTAGCAGTTGCCAGGCTAGTTCATAATTAATGTCACAAACTTGTAAAGATTTTATTGTGTCAGCAGCAGCACCTTGCAGTGATAGGCGCAAGTAATGAAATTTTTGTATATTGGTAAGCCTGGAATTTTCATGTATAATTGAGCTAAAACTGTTACGAAAGAATAACCATTGGTCAAAAGTATCCATCCAAATTCAATTGAGGTAATTGAATATTGTTTAAATTTGAGGTATCAGGTGTTTGTGAATTGCTACCCCGTGATTCTTTATCAATGTCGATGTTGCATGCACTACGAGAGTCTAGAAATTGTTTAACTTCTGAGATAATTTTAAAATAAGCATCTTCGAATGATTGTCTCTCGAGTGCATGCAGTGCAACAGTTATTTTCAGTCAGGGTCATCAGTTTCAATAAGTAGTTGAGCTTGGTTAAATGCTTGTAAAAGTTGCTCTGCATTAACCAAACGGTTTTGTAAATCTATTAAATCAAATTAAATCAACAGTTTCATTCATTTTATTATTGTTAAAATGATTAGTAAAACGTGTAAGAGAGGCTTTAACAACCGTGCGTTTAACTTTGTTAGGGTCAGACATTGCAAAGTGACATAAAAAATGGATTTGTTAGTTGTAGCAGTAAATATTTGCGTGAAAATTAAGCCGATTGTAATATAAATCACTAAAGCTTAAGAAACCTTTTACAGTTTCGTGAAAAAAATAATGTCTGTGTAAAACTTGTGATAGGCGTATGAATCAACCATAAAAAACGTGTAAATAGGTGTTAAATTGTTTGAATATCGGCTTGAAATTAAGTAAATATTTTATGCCAAAATGTGAATGTTTTAAAATAAAACGCAAAAAAGGCAGGAATGTAGGTAAAAAGAAACGCACTAACCTGTACAGCTCTACCACTTTCTAACCTCGTAGCTTGTCGAAGACGATGTCCAGGCTTGGAATACAATAATTGTGCGATGTCTCGAGCCACTACGTCGGGAGAGGTTTCAGGGAACTAAAACAGAGGCTAGCAGGCGGCCGTTGTCGTACAGAACAATCAAAATTCTGGCGTTTTCTTCGTAATCCGTACTCGTAGGATCATGTATTGTGGGGATGTATGCAGATTTTGAGAATTTTACGTACTTGAATAACTTTATTGTCTAATTGACAAGTTTATTAAACATAATAATTGAGAAGATAAGTACAAAGGTATTATTAATACATTACAAATCAAAGGTAACTCGTATATACATATTTAGCTATTGTCTCTCTCTACACTCGCGTAATTTTTGCAATTGTTTTCCCGGAGTGGGGACGCGAAAACGTCGACTCCACATCAGAATTTAGCTTCTTGGTGGACAGGTCCATATTCGACGCAACGATTATAAATGCATATAATTTTCAGTATTATTTTTTTCTTAAAATATGTGACAAGAATTTGAAATGAAAATTTATATTCAAAGAAAAACATGAAGAATAGTAGAAGAGTGTACTAACGACTTTGCATGAAAGTTTTTAAGTCTTATGGCAAACAGGCTTTGATCTATTATATTACTTTGCATCTACTATCATTTATATTGCACCAGTCCAATATTTGCTATTAATCTACAAGTCATCTTTTTGAAGACATCTTATGTAACATCATGGTGGGGGCAAAATCATGTCTTGTAATCATTTTTTTTAACCACTGGTTGTACTTTCAATAAATATTTTCACAATCACTTTGTTTTGCCTCTTTGTATATGTTCACGCCATTTTTGTTCCTTCAAATAGCTTTACCCATTTAATTATAAATGATTTTAAGCCTTTAAATTGCTTTGCCATGGTGTATATAAGTCCTTTCGGGTTTATGATATTAATTGGGAATGATGGGTGGTTAAAATATGTTTATTAGATATCTATAAAAAAAGATTACAGCACTCCATGAAGATATGCATATATTGTTCTATTTCATAGGTTTAGTATTTGTAAATCTTGCACTATATCTAAAAAAAATTAATAAAACGTCCTTAGTTTAAGCATCTATATATATTTTTAGGAAAATGTGTGCAAGGTGATTTTAACAATCCTCATATTAATTGTTCTGAAGAATTAATAACCGTTGAAGTAAAATGGGCATATGCTCAATGCCCTGATGTTGATGAATGTGGTCTTGGATTACATGATTGTCATCCTCAAGCAATATGTACAAATACAGATGGTTCATATAGTTGCCAATGCAGAAAAGGATACACAGGAGATGGAAGAACATCATGTAAAAGAACTTGCTTTAATGTATGTGTTCATGGTGAATGTCAAGGGGAACCTGATTATGCTTGCAAATGTAATATTGGATGGTATGGAGATGACTGTTCTAAAAATTGTGGATGTAACAACCATTCACGATGTCCTAAGGGAAAGGGAATTTGCGAAGAATGTATTGCTAATACAATGGGCAAGTTTTGTGAATACTGTAAGCCTGGAAGTTATGGAAATGCTACAACTGAACAAGGTTATAATGTATACAAATATTCTCAATTACTTAATTTCCTATAGATACAAAAAACCAGTCAAAATTAGAACTAATACTACATGGCAAGGTTAATAACATAAACATCCATTAGTGTGAACAATTGTGTAATGTTGAAAAAAGAATGTTGCTTTTTTTACATTGTCAGCTGCATAGCATAAATGGTGACATTTCGCACTCATAATCTCTTGATAACCTAAACACTTTGCTTTAGTGTCCACAATTCTGCGTGGACCTGCAAAATAACAATACTTTTAAGAATTTTTAAGTTTATCTTAATAAATGTCTAGTAATTTTTGTGTCTTACACACCTTCAATACTATGAACATCCACAGAAACATGAACAGCTTTTGGCACTTCTCTGTTCACACTATTGAATTTTACTGTATATTTACATGCACTGTATGTTTAAATTAACATATTTAATATACAAGGTTACCTTTAGGTTGTCAAAAGTGTGATTGTAATGGTCATGGCAATAAAGATATTGGTGAATGTGACATTGAAACTGGTATATGTTATTGTGAAGATAATACTGAAGGAGATCATTGTGAACGTTGTAAAGTTAATTATTTTGGTGATCCTCGCAATGGAAAACAATGTTATTATCAATGTGAAGCACGAGGATATCTCAATGATACAAGAGGTCAAGGAATCAGCTCTATGCAGTCTTATACTCCATCATGGGGAGGAGCTCCAACAAGAGAATGTCTGTGGATTATCAAACCAGATATAGACTTTGGATCAGCTATTATCCAGTTACAGGTAAACATGTAATCAAACAATAACAGTTGTTATCTTATCAGAGGTAAACATTCATAGTTATCAAGATATTTATCAAGTTACAACACATTAACAATTCAAAACATTAACAGGTGACCTTTGATTTTAATGCAACTCTCAGTGGTGATAGAGAGGTCGAAAGTATGGGAAACATTTTTTGTATTGGCTTTTAAAGCCATTTAATAGGCGCACTAGGGTGTTGAAGTTCAGCTTTTAAATTATATTGGTCAGTATGTTAAGAGTAGTAAAGAGTAGTACATGTAACATGTATTATGTTTGATCTTGGCAACCCTAGGGTGTAAATGAAATTAATTTTCTGTGATGTGCTGTAATTACCTTCCACCAGTGACCAAAGGTTGAGTTAAAATATTTTAACATGAAACTGTATAGATGAATATTTCCAAAAATAAAAGTTACTTGATTTTGGATATCCACCATATATTAAAAGAGTAAACAAAATAAACTCCTCCGTAATAAAAAACTATCGATTTGTGTACAAAACCCATATCTGGAAAAATATAAAAGCTAGTAAATGATAGGCGTAAAGGCCCCTACACACACTCTGGTTTTCACTCCGGCTCGCCTGCGTGAGCAAATACGCTCAGGTTTGCCTGACCTTTGAGTTGTATCCACACTGCACAGACATTTTTCAATTGAGGTTTCAGTTTTTTGTTGTGAATAATAAACTCAAGACTGCATCTCTTATTATTTATATTGTTGCATACAAATTTTATCTCCAACATCATAAGAATCAGACAAAACACACAACAAGTTCTCTTTTTAAGCATTTTGAAGTGAAAACCGGAGCGTGTGTAGGGGCCTTAATAGGGGCCTAGACCTCGTGCACCTAATTTTATAATCTACAAGAATTTATAAACTACATAGGTCCTTAAAATTTAATTGCTGTCAAACTTTTAATCATATAGTTAGAATAGTTAATATTTGAACATGAGTCTTGAGATCTCGCAGAATATTATTTACATTAATAACTCAATTTTTTTTATTAATTTCTATTTTGTAATATATGCAATCAAATACTAGTATACCTACCACATTTTATCCGCAATAATTTATTCATAATTTGACTTGCGATTGACTAACAGCAATTTTTGGAGCTATTTGTTGCTATTTTTGGATATCTAATAATTTGCTTAGGAAAAGGAAGGTAGACATACTATTGGTATTAATTGCACTTTAATATGTCTATTATTTATTTTTCAATTTTCTTTCTCTGTATATGTAATAAATATTGTAAAAGAATATGGAAAATTGAAAAAGTAGATATTTTCAGATCAACTCATCTCAATTAAATATAACTTGTGGAGAAAATGCAGTTTATATATATGATGGTCTTCCAGAGTTAGGTGATATGGGAAGTCAGAGTGGTCTTTCTGGAGTATTTTGTACTGAAGAAGCTTTATCAACAGGTGTTGTTGAGTCCAAAACTGGTGGGTTTTTTTAAATTTATGATAAAAAACATTTAATTCTGGCATTTTATAGGGTTGATAACTGTTCACTATAAGCAAGGATTACTAGGTGAAAGTTTCAGCGCTTTATATAAAGTAATAAACTGTGGTAATTGCCATCCACCACGGGAATGTCGAAATGGTCAATGTGTTTGTCAAGAAGGTTTAGTAGGTTTCAATTGTGAAGAAACTATTTGTCCAAAAAACTGCAGTCAAGAGATCAGTCAAGGTACATGTGATAAGTCCTACGGGCGATGTCTTTGCACTGCTGGGTGGGCAGGACCATCTTGTGAAATAAGGTGCATAATTATTATATATAACTTTTTTTATAATTAAATTTTGTATTTATTAGATTGCAATATATAAAATCTCTGTGCGTGTGGATATACAGAAGTATCTGGAGTATGAGTTTGAATCGTGTTTAATCCCTTTTGAAGTGGCTCCAAAATCGGAGACAAAACGTCGCGTCGAACAGCGTTCAACCTTAACTCCAGATACTTCTATACATTCTTACATGGTGATAGGATATACATACAGGGTGTTGATGGTCTGTTCTAAGTATTTTTAATAGGATATAGGTGTTGGTAAATCTCTATCTAAAATAATTATGACCTTTTTGCATTTATAACTTTAACAAAATAAATGTATAGGGCGTGAAAATTCTGTAGTATCTGAAAAATATGTGAAATACTTAGATTTATATATTTTTTGAAGAAATTTCTCAAGAAAAGTTTGGTTATGGTGCGGAAATTCCAATCGGAAATACTATATTAGCATAAATATTGTCTGTTTCATCTCTATTTGCTAAATAAAAAATCTCAAAGGATACCAATAATCAAACTGACTCGGCTGTTAACTCAATGGGAGACCGGGACAGATAACATTTTTTACAGCAAGTTAAAATAGCCACTATAAATGCGCTTCCATACGACAAATTGTTGTGTTTTTATATATTACCAATAATTAATTAATTTAAATACAAAATTAATCAGAAATAGACACTAAATTAAAGAATAACTGATTTACTTCTAGTTCACCAATTGTTGTTTACCCCACTCTACGCGAATATGACGTGCTATACTTAATAGCTGGGCGATCACAATGTTGCTGATGTGATACAAATAAGACGTAAAAGACGAACCACCAAATAAGACGTGTAAGAGATTGAGTATTTCTTGTAGATTATCCAAGTACTTGCTAACAATAATTGGCAACGTAGGACTTATCCACACGTCTCTAAAGTACTACCACGACACAAGCTAGAACCGAAAAAAAGTCTCGAAATACGTTGCCTTAAAATACGCTGTAAAAGATAAAGACAACCGATATTAAATAACTCTAAACTGCAATCGGACCCACATTGTCCTAGGTTATGTATCAATAGGGATGGATTTCGGCAAGTCTAATATTCAATTTTAACGCGGCTTTGATTAAACTTAACTCTCAGACTTTTGTGCTGTTTAATATTTCGTGTTTTCATGGTGTGTATTTAGTATTTGTGGTTATATTTTGGGGGATAGATATTGTGATTTAGTGGATATTTATCAGTTTGTGGTGGTATTTTGTGGTGGTGCCCTTTAATAATAATTTTGTTTAATAAGTGTGATTTATTAAATATAGTAAAATGTTCAGACCGTGGGAAGATCCTCAACCTAGCACGAGTCAAATTCATGAAGATTTTAATACGACGGCAGTGGAAAACAAAACAGGTGTACAAGATTTAGGGAAACAAGCACAATAAATTGTATTAAATGTATACAAATATATAGTAACTAGCGAGGGAGAGAAAGGAGCTGTAGAGAAAACGTCATATTTGACAGAAATATCGATATGGACTATTTATAGAATACTTCAAAAGGTAGCTAGAGAAATAAAAGCACGAGATGACGCAGGAATACCAAAGAAAATTGATCCATCACAGGTAAAACTACTACGAGACACAATTTATGACAAATATTAAAAAAAATGAAATTCCAACTGTCAATTTATCACATATAGAATTAAAGGAAAATGGTATGTTGCATATTAGTAAAACAACGCTTTGGCGATAGCTTCAAAAGGTAGGATTTAGATTTAAAATTATCAATAAAAGGGCGACGATAATGGAAAGTCGTAGAATTGTTTTGTGGCGTATGGAATACTTGGAAAGCATAAAAAGATTTGGAGAAGAACAAAGACTTTATTACTTGGATGAAACTTGGTACGACACATATGATCCAGTCAAAAGAGGCTGGACTGATAGTTCAGATAGATGTAAAGTAGATATACTTCCAAGTAGAGGAAAAAGATTATTAATTCTACATTGTGGTACTGAGAATGGATGGGCCCCTAATTGCCTCAAACTTAGTGGAATGAAATTGGAGGATTCAATCGTAGACTATTATCGAAATATGAATGCTGACATTTTTGAGGAATGGTTTAGAGATACCTTACTTCCGAATGTTGAAAGGAATATCATTATTGTCTTAAACAACGCCCCATACCACTCAAGATTTTTAGAGAAGATTTCAAATATAAGCACTAAGAAAGGAAATATTCAACAATTTTAAAAAAATTATAATTTAGCATTTGAGAAAAAGTTTACGAAGGCTCAATTTTTGGAAGTGGTAAAAAAGAATATTTTTTCTAACAAATGTGTTATCGATGAGATGGCTAAATATCATGGACACACTGTTCTAAGACTACCTCCATATTTTTGCATATTTAACCCAATTGAATTAATATGAAATGAATTAAAGCAAGGAATTCCAAGAAACAATAATAAAAAAAAAATTGAAGATGAGTACATCGAGCTCGGAAGAGCCATAACCCTAATCAAGACTGGTTTATCATAAATGTGGATGAAGATTCTGAAGAAAGTAGTGATAGTGACCTTAGTGACAATTTGGAGACGAATAGGTAAATAAATGATTTGTTTTTTAACCAATCTATAATGCATTAACATGTTTTAGTGCCAATAATAATTATATTTGTGTTTTGATATATTTTTTAATATTGCCAATTATTTATGTTTACTTTATAAGAAAAAAGTTTATTTTATGTTATAAGTTATGCAAATTTGTTATAATTTTGTATGTTTTTTATTCGCAAAAGAAATATTTTATTTTATAATCCCATCGATCCTTTTACCCCACATAAGCAAGGTATAGAAATGCTATTCTAATTTACTAATATTACTTTATTTTACTATATTAAACAATATATTTTTTGTTAAATTTTATACTTGTGCTTATGCTTACACGAAACCCACACCCGACCCTCCCCTTTCTGGCAATGAATATGCTTATACCTCCCCGTGGTCGTTGCTGGGCAACAATCATTTTTATTTAAAAATAATTGTTGGCTAAACTGAGCACATACTTAATGCATCATAGACAAGGTATAAAATATTATTTTGATTTAAAATATATTGTTCCTATTATTCTGCCCACATGAAAACGCATAAATGCGGTCCTGTATGTATTCGGCGGTTCGGTCTGCCGGAAAGATAAGAGAGTTTTTTATTTGGCAAATAGCGATGAAACAGACAATACTATAGTGTTATATTTTCGTAATTTGCCTCTTTCATTACTAGTTCCCAATTTGCATCACTTAATTATCACTTACATATTTCACGAATATAATAAGTAATTAGGGCAAAACATCTTGTTTTGTATCATATTTGTCATTAATCAGTTGCAATAAGAATAAAAAGCATGGTGTTTTTTTATTTACTTCTTTTATTTCACGTTTTAGTCACATTATTCGCGAGGTAAGATTTTATAAGGGCAATGTTACCTAAATTTCACTCCATCATTCTCCCTTTTTGAATGTTGAGTCCAATGAAAATTCCGAAGTGTGTGAATGCTAAGTTCGTGTGGACTAACTCGCATGTAGGTAAAAATAGAAAAGAAAACCGAGCTTATTTTAATTTAAACTTTCTTAGTCCGGACCAACGAGTGTATATAAACATAGTGAATGTGTAATTTGGAACAAGATATTAGCTCTGTGTTTTGCATTGCAAACCAAATAGAAATTTTAATTCTATTTTATAGTAGTTGGAAGTCTGTTGGAACTAGTTGAACGTTATTAATATTTATAGTTAGTATAAAAATTGTGATAGTGATTATTAAGAAGAATGGTGCATAATTACAATAATGTTTACAAAATCACATACAACACCATGTCTGTATGTGAAACGTTTTCCACATTGACATGTATTACATGCTTCATCATTTGTAGCCATTGACAAAGAGCATGTAACGCTGGTAATTTAAAATCCCCTCAGGGGCATGGTGGACCTGGCAAAGCTTTGGATACCTGTAGTGCTGAGGAAGATATCCAAAATCTGGTTGAGGATGATCCAATGTTAAGTTATGTGAGCTTAACATTGCTTTTAAGTCAATCAATTGTTAAGCAAGTCGTATATCCAATTAAGTTATTTGGTACACCCTATGAGAAAATCAGTTATAGTTGTTTCATATACAAAGAGTTCATGCTTTGCTATAAGATTATCATCAATGTATAGAATTTTGAAACTGAGTGGTAACTAACAACCAACGGACAAGACTTCATGGCCACAATTCTATTAATAGATGAAGCTCTTTTTATTTGTAATGAAATTTAAATTTGCAATTTTCTAATTCTTTGGGCTGTGTTGTGTCATAACGAAGCAGGTATATAATACAAAATTTTTGTACTGAATGTCCGAAATGTGGTGGGAGGATAAGACGTGAAAAGATCCATCTCAATGCAAGTTTTAAAAATGCAAATTTTTTTGTTCAGAAAGATCACTTTTTATTTTAATTTCCCGATAGTTTATTTTCATAGTATATGATTTATTCTATCAAAATTCCTTCATTCTTTAAAAGTTTTAGAAAAAACCGGTAACGCCTTGTACATATTATATTCAATATTTCAAAATACTTCATAAATGCAATCTTAATTAATAATATAATTTTATAAGAGAAATTATAGCACATCTACTAATTTTTTTCAGAGCAACAAGAAGTCAAATAATATTCACAGAATTATTTAACACTATTAGATTGGCTGATAGCTTTGAACACCTAAGAAAAACGCTTCCTCGTTTTGGACATTCTCTTGTATCAGATCGTAGAGGATCTTTATGGATGTTTGGTGGCTACTCATTATCTCATGGTCCGTTAAATGATATCAGATTATTTGATACACGTAACATAACATGGATGCAAGTTACTGTTGAATCTACTCCTGATGCTAAAATGCCTATGGGACGTTATTTTCATGGTGCTGATATAGTTCACTCTCGACAGGCTATATATGTTTATGGTGGTTTAACTAAAAAAGTGAAAAATTTCAATAACAGAACATTAGATGATTTTTGGAAATTTGATATACAAAACCAGCGTTGGAGTGAGATTGAAAGAAATTACTTATGGCCACCTGGGGTCTCTGGACATACTTTGACTTACTATAGGAATTCTACACAGGAAAGCCTAATCTTAATTGGAGGTGGATCTCCTCAAGCAGGGTTTCTTAATCTTGTATGGGAATATAGGTTAGATAAAGACCAGTGGCAGCCTATAAATACAAAAGGTCAAGGGCCAGCTGGTATTTTTGGACATAGTACTGTTTATCATACACAAAGCAATAGTTTGTATGTATTTGGAGGTATAATTTTTGAAAAACAGCAGTCCACAGTATCCAATAACCTATATATGTTAAACTGTGATACCAAAACTTGGACTGAACTAAATAATCTTGGATCTTCTAGTAATTTGGTAAGTTGTAGTAATTAATAGCTTAAAAGAAGAAAGATAATGGACATGAGTTGTTCATAAAATATTGAAACATTCTACTGTCATTAATATGAATTTCATCACCTAAGTTATTGTGAGATAATCAAAGCTATTTTTATGTTTTTTAATTAATGTTTGCAAAATATGTGTCCATACTATATTTTATTTATAAATTATTGCTTATAAATTTACTATAGTAACATTGAAAGATTATTTATGTACTTAGTATATAAACTATTAAAAAGCCTATTTTCTAAATCATCCCAAATTTTTCTAAGTATCTCCTTTCCAATACAGAAATCTAATACAGTTTAATATTTAGATTAATTTAGATCAACCCAAAGAAGAAACTTTATCTTAAAACTATAAATGTATATAAATAATTAATAATGTATTAAATGTATTTTTAATTTATGCATACATGTATATATATATATATATATATATATATATATATATATATATATATATATTTTTTTTTTTTTTTCCTTAGCCTCGTCCAAGATTTTTCCATTCATCTGTCACAACAGAAAATTATATGTTGATACTGGGAGGCAGAATGTATCCATGGAATATTAGCGACACATTATATGCCTATTCATATAATTGCAATCAATGGCTGAATTTAATGTCTGAAGGTATGTAAGTATGTTAACTCACATATTATGTTATTATATGTAAAGGGTGGAAGGTCGAAAAAAAAAAAAAAAAATTAAATGCTAGGTTATAGCAAATGTATGGCTTTGTGCAAAACACTTCCAGGCATTAAGCACCATGTGATGTAATGATTTTTTTATTGAAAAATTGTTAAATAAAATGTGATTGGAATTTTGTTGTTATTGTATATCTGTTGGAAAACGACATAAAGAAGACATTTATGATTTGACATATATATATATATATATATATATATATATATATATATATATATATATATATATATATATATACATATACATATACATATACATATACATATACATATACGAGCCCTAACAACTATATGTTGGAACAAGCAGTTACTTTGCGAATAAAATGCCAGTTTATCGAAATTCTTTTATTTAAATTTTTTTAAATTGTAAATATGAAATTAACAACATTTTTTATGATGTATGAACTTATTTTTACGGTTTAATTATATATTTTATGTTGATTACTATTTAATT
The DNA here is from genome assembly GCA_037954035.1 of Rosalia funebris. Classification (NCBI taxonomy): domain Eukaryota; kingdom Metazoa; phylum Arthropoda; class Insecta; order Coleoptera; family Cerambycidae; genus Rosalia; species Rosalia funebris. The sequence continues at coordinate 42,237,150 of JAZFAV010000022.1, read as the reverse complement.
AATTGTTTGATAATCGAAAAATGCTGACAACTAAATATTGGAACAAGTGGTTTTTAACAAACTAAAATAAAAATTAATAAGGCGTAAAGTCGCCCTTAGCTCGAATAACAGCCTGAACTCTATTAAGCATTGTACCAACTAGGCCTTCACACAATTCAGGGGTGAAACTATCCCATATTTCTTGCAATTTAGCACGTAGTTATGGTAAAGTACGCTGAGGATTATTTCTTAGGGTTGTTTCATTTTGTGCCAAAGTGTCTCTATTGGATTAAGATCTGCGCTGCTAGAGGGATGTGACACAATTTTAATGTCATGTTCTTCCATCCATTTTTTGGTAGATTTCGCCATATGGCATGAGGCTCCGTCCTGTTGAAAGATAAAATCTCCGAATGGATATAACTTTGCTGCACTTGGTAAAAGCGAATGTTCAAGGATATCTTGATATTTGGATGCGTTTATTATGCCTTTAATAAAGTGTAAAGTTCCCAACCCTTTGGCCGACATACAACCCCACACCATGATGCCCTGTGGAAACAGTCCTTTTGAAACAATCCTTATGGAATGCTTCTGTTTTTCCCCGAATCACACGCTTTCGGTAATCTCCCACACAGATATCAAATTTGCTTTTGTCGCTATAGATAACTTTGTCCCAGTTATGTTTGGTTTTTCTTTGGTCTATACTCGTAAGTCAAAAAATAAAAAAATTATACCGCAAAGAAGTACCTATCAAATATACCTTATAAAAACTAAGACCGCTCTGCTTCTGGATATATTTGTGACAGCATTCTCTGGAAACATTCATTCCAGTTTCTCTATTCCACCTTGGGGTTACTTCTCGTAGTGTATTTCTTCTTGCCGACTTACATATTCTAACTAAATGCCTTACACTCCTTTGAGAAACAGCTTTTGGACGGCCTGAGCTTTTACCGCGAACATCAATACCGTCAGTTTCACCATATTTTTTAATTATATTAAACACAGTAGTTGTTGCTATAGTCAATTCACTGGAAATTTCACGCATTGTTTTCCCTTTGTGGTACTGATGAATAATAATTTCTCGCACTTTTGGATCAGTAGGTTTTCCACGTACCATTATTGTATTTTACTGGTAATAAAACTGACGGTTGTTAATTATTAATACTCAAATGACGCGTGACAATTCTTGTTGATAACACACTACTTACTCGTATGATTCATTTAAAAGCCTCCTTCGCGTCAAGTTTATAAAACTTGATATAACTCAAGAAACGTGAGGAAAAGCAAAACATGTTCCAATATTTAGTTGTCAAGAATTTTCGATTATCAAACAATTAATTAAATAGTAATCAACATAAAATATATAATTAAACCGTAAAAATAAGTCCATACATCATAAAAAATTTTGTTAATTTCATATTTACAATTAAAAAAAAAATTAATAAAAGAATTTCAATAAACTGGAATTTTATTCACAAAGTGACTGCTTGTTCCAACATATAGTTGTTAGCTCGTATATATATATATATATACGAGATAGGGAATTGTTAAAAAAGTTCACTTAAAATCAGCAGGATAATTCAAAAATGTAATAATATACTGGGTGTTCTATTTAAAATAAGGAAGTTGATAGCTACTTCCGGTATAATCGGAAGTGTCAGAAAATCAAAAATACTTTAGTTGAATAGATCGTCCTCGCTAACCCCTGATTCCAAATTTTAAAAAATGAATTCCAATGGGAAGTTCATAAATTTTTAATGAACGGGTTAGCTGAATCATCCTGTATATATATATATATATATATATATATATATATATATATATATATATATATATATATATATATATATATATATATATATATATATATATATATATACAGGGTGAGTCTTTAAGGTGTACATATATTTTTACCAGCGGTGTATTTAGCACATGGAACATTATTATGTAGTTTTTTTTTTGTAAATTTTGCCTTAAAACCCCGCCACGTGTAGGTTACCGCTGATCAAGCATTTTGGATTTTACCCGTGAAAGTTAGCAGAACAGCCGTTAATCTCGCTTTACAATGTCGCCGACTGCCGTTAATATTCTCAATCACAGAAATTGCTGTTGTCAGCTTATCATCAATTTCTCACAAATTGGAAACAATATATCTACCCTACATATTTCTATTTTTAGAATACCAAAAATACATTTTTTAATTTCTTTAAACTTCTATTTTAATTGGTAAATTAAAATCAACAAGGTTCCACACCACCATTGAGGTATTGCTTTGGCGCGTTACTTTTTTGATAAGTGGGTTGTTTGCCTGTAGCCCTATGATCCCACTATGAATTTTGCGAAACAACAAATGGTATTTGAAAAACAAGCAATTGTTATTACAAAGAAATGCCAACATACTAATAATAAAAAGGAAATACATCAGTCTTCTTATTGCTAGAGGCAATAAATCATCCAAACGATTTTCTAAAGTTTCACTCTGAGATACATTCCTCCATTTAGACGTCTCGATAGTACAGTCCAATAAGATAATTGTCAAGAATTCCTGCCCAAACTCTCTCGTACAGCTTGAAAATTTTCATCAGCCCAAATATGAGTATTGTGGATATTAAAAACCCTTTCTCTGGCCAATCCTGCCTCATCTGTCGACAAAACGAATTTTAAAAAATTTGGATCCTGTTCAAAAATTGTTGTTGTAACCATTCACAAAAGTGTCCTCGACATGCTAACTCTGCTGGAAGCAAAGCTTGAACTTTCCCGACGTAATACGCCTGTCGCCTTTCCGAACGTAAAATATGTGAAACGGTTAACTGTCACACCAGGTACTTATTCTTCTTGTACTGGTGCCACGTCTTCTTTAATTGCATCCAAAGGAGCCGGCACGTTTCTTATTCTTCTTGTTTGTTCTCAAAACATAGGTCTTGAGTACGTGGTTTAAAACTTCCAAAATCTCGCAATTCCTGAAAATTCCTCACGAAAGTGCGTATTGGGTAGATTTCTCGCGGGATATGTTTCTAAATATAATCTTTTCTTCGAATGCACTTTCACCTGCTAAAAAATAACCGCACGTTTTTTATAACCGCACTTTATATAATTGTCCTTATTGCAAGTCAAAATATAGTACTACTATCGATTTACTATATCTCTATTAATATAAATAATGATATAAGTTGGAAAGTGCTTGAAAATCGGATTTAAAAAATTCGTCGTTTAAAGCCGACTGATTTGCATTCAGTACCAATGCAAGTACCAACAAGAAATTTTCAAATCAACTGACAATTCCGTTTTGCGACGAAAACAAAGCGTCATCGACATAAATCTTCAACTGGCAGTGCCCTCTATTAGCCAGCGAGTTAAATATTTTTCTTATACAGGGGTCTTTATTTTACAATATTACAATATTTATTACTTATTTAAACCATAACGGTATATTATTTGTGAGAGAACATAAAACATGTTTGCTGTTCCTGATGCTGTATAAAAGAAGTTCTTCTGATGTAAATTTAGGGTTAATTAGAAAACGATATTTGTAACATCTATTTTGTACCATTTTATTAAAATTTCACCTTAAAAATTATTTAAAAAATGTCATACATGCCTATGCAAATCCAATGGTTAGTCTGCATACTACTGGATAATATTATAACTAGTAATAAATGGATACAAATATACAATAATGATAGACAGACACATAGATATTTATTAGTGCAATTCATATAAAGTAATACACACCACAAAAAAGAAAAGTAAATCAAATGGGGAAATTGTGACAATAGAATCTAATGTATAAAAGAACTGTAATACATTTGGGGAATAAGGCAATCAAATTATAAATGTAATAAGAATAAATACAAACAGAACATAAAAATAATAACAGGAAACAGTGGCTTCATATAGTCATAATAGACGCTATACAATAAATGATGATACACACTGGTTTGGACTGATTAAAATATATTTAATAATAAAAAATCTATTCGTTTGAATCCTGTTCTTTCAATAGATACATGTTTTCAATATCACTATCACTGCTGCCAGTATCTACATCTTGGTATTATGATCCTGTAGCACTGCTATCTGTCATTTCGTACTGTGTGCGAACTGTGAAGATACGTTTCATCTACTCTTGATTCTTCTCCCAATCAATAGTATATCATAAGATTCCGTAAGAACTTTTCTGTTATCACTAGCTTTTTTCCACCTGTAAGGTGGAAATTCAAACAATTTATTTTCATAAGCAGATCTTTCGAATGTTCTTACTGATAGTATATAATTTTGTAACTCTGTACTTACTAGGTCAATGGAGCTATAACAAAGCCGATATATGTAGTATTCTTCATAAAAAATACTTATTATAATACAAAGCATCTTAGCAAAGTTGTTTACTTGATTGATTTGACTTTGTGTAGTTTTTATAGAACTTAAAGTGCATAAAACAACTACTAGGTAATTGAGTCCTCCTTAATTATAGATATAAACAGTAATACAAATAAATTGAAGTATAATTTACCTCAAGTCCATTTTTCTATGAAAGACTCGCAAGAAACTAATTCTGCCATCAAAAGGTATACCAGTGTCTCTCATTTTACGTATATCTGTGTAAACAAATCAAGCAGTTAATAAAAATCTCTCAGGAAATATTTTGCACTTAGTACAAACCTTTTACAGTAGGCCCTCTCTTCCCTATTATATAAAATTCGTGAATTATCGTCCGCAAACATTTTTCAGTTGAATCATGTATGACTACCTACGTACGAATACGATTTTGTGCTTGGTTTATTCTTTTTTCTTTGGGGAAAAAGGAGGTACCTGAATCTATCACAGCAACTTATTTGAGTACCTGTTGATAAGTATTTTTGTTTTAATTTCTATTGCAGCTAATATTCTCTTCGAATGTTCACTTTATTCTTGGGATCCTTCTTCATAAATGTTATGACATTACTTATTAATTCTCGGGAACAGCTATGTAACGCCTTCCTTGTTGATTTCTTAGTCACATCCATTTGTCTGCAATTTGATAGTGTTATCTTGTCTGCAATTTGATAGTGATACGTTTAATCTCTACCTAAAATAAAAACTAATAGTTACCCATTAAAGACAATTTCTTTCAACTAAAATTAATAAGTAATAACGAAAAGTTATGAAATCTGTAAATACATGTAACCTACAACTTATTTTGATTATACTTCGTTACTTACCCTAATTGGTGATCAAAGTTGAAAAATATTAAATATAAAAGTCTAAATAACAACAAAACAGCATAAATGATAACTATTAAATATTAATTAGCAATTTTAAAACCCATTAAAACTTAAAATCTCAAGTTACTGTCTAACCTCAAATAACTGAAAAACTGTCAGCCACAGTGTCAGCTGTTAAACGCAGATGTTACTTTGTAAGGTCAATGTACGATGATATCTTAGCGCATAACCTATAAAGGATAACATGTGTTGTGATGGTATTAATGTATGTGTATAAAGAAAGTGTTGTATCATCTACTTACATTAACATTAGGTATCCATGTAATGTAAAATGCACGTTATTTGATAGGAAAAAGTAGTGTCACGTGCGAAAGTTGAAAATTCGTTTTCTCGAAAACTGTATCCGACTGCCAAATACTGACTGCCAGATCCTTATTCAGCGCCCTCGAAAATAGGAATGTGTACTATGTGTAGCCATTAAGTTGTTAAAATATGTGTACACCTTAAAGACTCACCTTGTATATATATATATATATATATATATATATATATATATATATATATATATATATATATACATATACATATGTATATATATACATATATATATATATATATATATATATATATATATATATATATATATATATATATATATATATATATATATATATATATTTTATATCGTGGTCGATAAAAATCAATTTTTAAAAACAATTTATTTTTGAAATACACAATTGAACGTTTTGTTATAAAGGATTTAAAATTACAATAATATTAAGTGAGTACCGGAGGTTTGAAATGAGTTATGCTAGTTTGCCGGATACTATGCTGGTCTGCCGGATACTAACTTCTGGTCGCACGCTTTCGCCTATATAAACTGTCATGTGCTGACTCTGCATGAGAATGGCTTTAGCCATGAGCATTCTTGGAAGTTAGGCGTGGGTTGCTGACCATAAGCAAGTCTTTGTTTTTGAGAATAAGATAAGTCACGAATAGTATCAAGTAACTATGAGAAACAACTGATAAGAAAAAGCAAAGATTGTGTTACTTGAGATAGGATACAGTGTAAATGGTACCTAACTGAAATTATTCTAAGTATTCTAAGTCTAAAATGTATACAATTAAATATTTTATATAACAACTCCCCCTTTATAGAAAAGTTGGTGGTATACAGCAACTTTTGGATAAGCAGAAAGTTCCAAAAATATGAAAGTTGCTATTAAGTGCAACATAAATGCAATAAGCAATATAATAATATAAGGTAAAATTGTAATAAAATCAAGTGAACAAAATAAAATAATAATAATCACATAAGTCCAGTTCACTTGAACACTGGTCACAAAATATAAAATGTTAAAGTTCCAAAATCACTATAAAGTCTCAATTTAGTTCAATATCTTCTGGGGAACTGTCTGTTGGTCTGATAGCGGGCCTTCTTCTTGAAATAAAGTTGGTGAGTCGTCCAACGGCTTTTGATTGTCCAGGAGGCGGTGGAGGTAAATTTGACGTTAGGGAAATAGCAAGTCTTCTTCTTCTTCTGCATTTGCATGTGAAGAATAGGATGACGAGAAGAATTATGGCAGTAATTATGAAATAGGTAAACCAAGAAATGTGTTTCGTGACAAAAGGTTCGTTGATTAAATCATCAAGGGTTTTGGAATATTCATCTAATTTGTGCTTTGCAACTTCAAGGTCTTCAACGTTGAGTTTGTTTAATTTTAAAGGCTTTAATTTTTTAATTTGCAGATCGTTAGGAATGTTGTCACAACAGTTGTAAGGGATTAGAATAGGGTGAGAATCATCATGAGTTACAGTAGTGTCTCTAGAGTTTGCTTGGACTTTGGTAACACCAACAAAAGCACTACAATAAGGTTGTAACTTGAGAATAGAATTTTTGAAAATGACTTCAGTTATGGAATTTCGGTTTTGACATGAGATGGTTATTTGAAGGGGTTCAGAATTGATTATAAGCCAAGTGTTGTCTAGATTGTGAACTTTGTATCCTTCTGCAAATATTAAAGATGTCTGGCAATTTTCCAGAAGGGTCCTGGTGTTCTTGAGAATTTTGGCTTCGCAGATGGCGTTGTCATCAATGGGGTAGGCGAACAAATTTGAACACAGTTTTTGTCCAAAGACGAGTGGTTTGCATCCGTCGAGATTTGACATAGGAATGTACATTATAGAATCGTCGTCTCGCGCAACATATTTTTGATTGGTTGACAAAACATGATATAAACCAGTCCTATTATTGAGGATAGGCATTGGGAATAATTGGAATAAGGAAAAACTTTGTTGATCAATAAGAGGAATTTTTAGAACAAATATTAAATCTGAATCGGTTTGAAATGCTGATAGTTCTATGATATCTAGATATCTACCAACATCAGATACTTTTATTGGAAGTGGTAAATTACTTTGATGCAAGTTTTGAGATATCTCCTGTAATGCGGATATCAGATCTCCAGGATTTATAATAGAAGTATGAATGATTTTTAGACGCGCGAATGTAATTGAATTTAATATGTCATTTAATTGATCCTCAATGTACAAGTAGCTTTCCATTAATATTTCGCATTTTTCTAGGAATCTTAATTTTACTTCGAAAATTTTGAGTTTCTCTTTAGTTCTGTAAATTGTGTCAGATATTAATTTAATGTCTCTGTTAAATGTTTCTTCGTCTAGTTGTAATTTTTGAATAGTTGTGTTGAAATTCTTTATTACCGATGTTGTTACGGATATTTGATTTTTTAATAAATTTTCAATTTGATGTTCGTCTGTAATTAATTTGTTAATACTGTTTGTGTAATATTCGCCATCTTCTGCGTCTAGATTGCCTGTGATTGCTTTAAATACAGAACCAATAGCATTTAAAATACCGCGTTTATAGCGTTTTGTATCATAATTAATTTCATTTAATTTTTCTTTAATATTACCAGAAATTTGTGTTAATAACTGATGTGGATCTTTACTTCGCCTCGAAATAAATTCATGTTTTCAAAAATAGGGCTGACGGTATGTATTAAATTTTCAAGAATATGTTCATTATGTTGATAAGCTAATCTTAGAGCTGAAATGTTCTTGCGAACAAGGAGGGTCCAATGCTTGTTTGTCACATAAATATGGCTTTCATGGTGATAATAGACTCCGATTGTATTTTCTATGGGTGTTATTAAGTATTGGGATGCTGCTGTCCCTATCAGCAGGAGAAACCTGTAATTAAATTTAATTTTCAAAATAGGGTTTCTTCGGTCAAAATTTACTTTAGTTGTTTGATTCGTTTGAGAGTTTAATAGGATTGCAGAATTTTTAAGTATTTCTTGAATTTCGAAGGGAATCGTTAAATTTCGTTAAATTTATTGCTAAGTTTGTTTTTGATCTGTGACTCTTTCACGTAGACCTTGTCTCCGACTTTAAATTCGTATTGATTTTCGGGGACATTTTTGTCGAACCTGGTTTTTGATTTCTGCTTATAGTAGAGAGCTCGCTAGGCGTAATTCCTCTTAAAAATGAAATGTGTGGGGGTTTTGAAAGTAAAAGCTGCCACTGGTCTTATTTAATAGTTCATAATTTATTATCGGTCTGTGAAGTTGGCCAAAAATTGTCATGGGAAAAAGGGCGTTATTCAAAATTTTCGAGTTATTGACACTACGTGATTGTCACAGTTAACATAAACATTGTAGCGCAAGAATAATCCCAAAGTCTGTAGCCGTTGCTTCAAAAAAAAATATTTAACAAACGAAAAAGCATTGACGCATATGGCGATTCAAAACTTTGAACGTCTATATCTCGGTTTGAGAACCTTTAAAAATTGTAATTTTTCGATGCATTTTGGTATTTATCAACCGATATCTCGAAAACACGACCTTAAATCAAAAAACACTTCTCTTGCAATACTGTGAACTGAACTTTTGCTATTCCAACGGTATGTCCTTTATAATTTTCTGACGTCGGATAGCTGAGAAATTTAATTAAACATAAAGCAAATCACAGATTTATTTTCGCACGGCAGCCGACCGTCGATCACCCGCCCGTACGTTGCGCGTCCCGCGCGCTGCAGTTGTCCACATTCTGGATAGTATTTATTTACAAAATATGGCCATAGTATCTTTTATGAAAGGGCTGTAATATCAGTTCCAAATAGGCTCTTCTGTAGCAAAATGACTAACATTTCGTGTCTGTGATTTGTTTTTAGTTTATAGTAAAGTACCTACATACATATTTCCAGATAGTGCCCAGGTAAGTCCATTGTTGAAAACTTATGAATGATATTAAAAACAACATAACAGACATCGTTTGAGTACAGCCTGCCATAAAGAAAACTGAAAATGGATCAAAGTGGAAGTTCAACGCCTGAAAGTGAGATCGAGTCAACTTCCACGTTTTACAAACAAAAAGTATTTAAAAATGTTTAATTTGTGGGAAGTCTTCCGGGAATTTTGCAAAGGGTTCTGATAAAACGTTAAGAACTATAAAACAAACGCTACAAATTAGAGACAATATTTGTAAATCTGCCAGCACCAAGTCATTGCATCAAAATATTGCCAGCACTGAAAGCGGGGACAAGAAATTGTTAATTTGGCATAAGTCTTGTTATTGCAGTTATATTAGCAAAAAAAGTATTGAGCTTTTACGTCGCAAATCAGAAAATATGCATACGAAAGAATCGAACATTTCTGAAATCGGACCTTCGGTAACACTACGAAAAGAAAAATTTCGTATAAACAAGTGCGTATTTTGTCAAAAAAGGCGTAATCAAAAATTATCGCAAGTGGTAACTACGAAATATTGAAACCAAGATAAAAATAATAGCCCAAAATGATAGCTCCATTATGAAACGTATCGGCGAAAATGATTTGATTGCCATGGAAGTAAAATATTATACGATGTGTTTTTTAAAGTTTTGGAGGGCATTAAAAAAGTAGGGATCCCCAAGTACCTTCTAAAGTGGAAGCCGAATATGTAGATCCTGTAGAATAATTGCTCTTATCAAGAATTAATTGCTGGATTTGAAAAAAGGAAAGGATTTTCTGTTATATTCTGTTATTCGTTTATATCTGCTAGATATAAAGATCTTGGAGGAATATTATCTAAAAGACAGTTAATCGAAAAAGTAAAAGGCTCATTTTGGTGATGATATTCAGATCATCAAGTCTAAAAAGGCTAACAGATCAGACATTATTATGTCCTCGAAATTTTCATCAAAAGATGAAATTTTACATTCATTTATGGAAATTTCGAAGAAGATACTAATCCACCACAAATATTTACGGGATCGTCGGAATATTCCGTTCTGTATAGTGTTATTAACAATATTAAGCTGGATATGAACAAAATTCCCGATTTTGACAATTTAAAAAATTTGGACTTAAACGGCTATCGAAAATATATTCCTGAAGCTTTAGTGTGGCTTATCACTCTTGTAATTTCTTCGGAAAATCATCAAGCTACTGAAATACAAATTTTGTCTTTTTGCCAATACATAATATTTGCATAAATCTACTAACGTTTCATGCTTTTACCGGATGCGATACAAGTCAATTTGCCGGCTTAGGCAAAAATACATTGTTGAAAAATCTATTTAAATTCTCACTACCTGCTACATGATTTGGGCGTAACATTTAATGACAAAACCTTTACAAATATTCACCGTTTTACTCTGCAACTCTATACGAATAACAAAGACATCGCTTCTATCGATTACCTTCGTGGCCTATTGGCTATTTCGAAAACAGTAGACAAATTACCGCCTTCAGAAGATAGTTTACGACAACATTGTTTACGAGCACACTATCAGACCCACATTTGGCTTAACACTTTAACAACGAAGCCAGTTTTTTTGAACTACTGTGACTATGATTGGAAACTTGAAAATTCGAATGTATTTCCTGTTTTACAAACTCTTCCGTCAATACCAATAGATTTGACAATTTTGACATATTGTGCATGTAAGAAAGGTACTCTCACTTAAATTTTATTTTAAGACCAAATTACACACACCTGGCGTCTTTTCAGATTGCCGAGCACAATGGTGTACTTGCAGAAAGAATGGTATTTCTTGCACAGGATCATGTACGTATTTGGGACAAAAATCCTGCCACAATGTAAAAACACCGGTAATGCCTTCTGTTTCCACAGATCTTATATACGATGATGGCGAACCCGAATCTGACGACGAGTAAACTTTGCCATTTAATTTATTAGGTATTGATTGAAATTCTTTCTTTTCCCTCATCCTCTTTGGTATTTATTATTTATATGTTTATTTAAGAATACGTCAATAAGGGATCATGAAATAGTTAAGAATTTTTTATAAAAATATTTATTCATGGTGTGATATGACTGCTATGTTCCTATGTACATTTAACATACGTATATAATTTAAGTTGTTACTATCTGTACGATGAATACTATGCTAATGATTTTTATAATATTCATCATAATGTGACTTATATGGTTCTATAATTCATATAAAGTGATATTGTTGTTAACAAAATGAAAGATGCAAAGAAACAGCGTTAAATGCAAGTTAAACTAAACTATTTCTCTCCGCAAAATGTGGACAAATGCAGCGCGCGGGACGCGCAACGTACGGGCGGGTCATCGACGGCCGGCTGTCGTAGCGAAAATAAATCTGCGATTTGCTTTACATTTAATTAAATTTCTCAGCTATCCGACGTCAGAAAATTATAAAATCGTTGGTATCGCAAAGGTTCAGTTCACAGTATTGAAAGAGAGGTATTTTTTGATTTAAGGCCGCGTTTTCGAGATATCGGTTGATAAATACCAAAACGCATCGAAAAATTACAATTTTTAAAGGTTCTCAAACCGAGATTTATACGTTCAAAGTTTTGAATCGCCATATGCGTCAATGCTTTTTCGTTTGTTAAATATTTTTTTTTGAAGCAATGGCTACAGACTGGGATTATTTTTGCGTTACAATATTTATGTCAACTGTGACAATCATGTAGTGTCAATAACTCGAAAATTTTGAATAACGCCCTTTTTCCCATGACAATTTTCGGCCAACTTCACACAAACAGATAATAAATTATGAACTATTAAATAAGACCAGTGGCAGCTTTTACGTTCAAACCCCCACGGGGTGACACATTTTCGGCGGCGGAGCTCTCTACTATTAGACAGTATGGTTTTTTCACGGGCAATTTTGTAGTAGTGAGAAATTCTGTTATTGAGGTCTCTGATATATTTTGAAATTAACTGGTTTTCATTATATAATTTTTCTGGAGGTCGGCTGGAAGTATGACCGAAAATTAATTCGTATGGGGATAATCCATGGGTTTTGTTGACGGAATTGTTATAGCATATTACAGCATATGGGAGTACTGTTAGAGGGTGTTCGTGAGGGTTTTCTGTTTTATTTATTCTAATCATCTCTAATAAGGTTGTGTGGAAACGTTCAACCGATCCGTTGGATTGCGGATGATTAACACTGGAATACGTCAGTTTAATGTCATAGAGGGTACAAAGATCTCTAAGCAGGGTGTTGTCGAATTCCTTTCCATAGTCGCAGTGAATGCGAAGGGGTGTGCCAAAGTGTTGGAAGTAAACAAGTAAAGTATTTACTGTCGATCGTGCGGTTTTGTCTTCAAGCGGGTATGCTTGAGTAAATTTAGTTAATTCGTCTCTGATGGTCAAAACATAATTCCGAGTGGGGACTTCTAGAATGTCAATGTTAACTCGTTCAAACGGTGTTTTTGGGGTTTCCGTAATTACTAGAGGACTACTTAAATTTTTTCTCAAAATTTTTGTTCTTTGACATGTCTCGCAATTTTGAATGTATTTTTCGACATCTTTTAGTAAACCGGGCCAATTATATTTTTCTTTGATTCGTCTAGTGGTTTCATTGATTCCTCGATGAAGGTTAGATTTTCCTGAATGATGTTGATCAATTATAATTGGTATTTGGTCATCGTCAGGTCGTTTGACTAAATTTTGACAAATAGTAAGTTTTATGTCTTTACCTGAATAAATATAGGAAAACATTTCTAAAGTCGATAGGTCTAAATTATTTTCAATATAATAATTTTTTGTTTTTTCAAAATTGTCTTGTCCTCTGAATAATGTGATAAAAAGCGTTTCTATTATACTATCAGGTTCAAATGGTAAAATAATTATATAGTATTTACGATTTTTAACGGATTTACTAGAGACTATGTTAATTTTGTTATTCATAAAATCGGGTTGCTCTTCGAGTATATCCTCGATAATTTTATAGTGTAAATCTGCTAATTTATCTTTTTGAAAGAATGTAACAATATCTTTATGTTTTTTATCTAACAACTGATTATTAGTAAATTGGATTTTGTTGTAATCTATTAGGGATTGAGTTTTATACAAGTTTACGAAATTTTGGAATTCTTCTACAATTGTCTCAGGGGATTTGTCAGTACTGATAGATTTGTTATCGTCATTGTCAGAATTTGAATTTAAAACTTTTGCATAATTTTTGTAATTTTGCAAAATTTCTGAAATAATTAATTTTTATTCGCGATAGTGCGTCCACGTTTTTATTTATCTTACCTGGTTTATACTCAATTTCGTAGGAGTATTCCTCTAATTTTAAACGCCAGCGCGCAAGGCGGCTGCCTGGATCTTTAATCGAAAAAAGCCATGTAAGAGGTCTATGGTCTGTGACAAGTTTAAATTTTCTGCCAAAGAGGTACGGTCTAAAGTGGTTTACACTCCAAACAATAGCTAATAATTCACGTTCAATGGTGCTGTATTTAGTTTCTGCTTGACATAATGTCCTTGAAGCATATGCAATGGGGAGGTCTTTACCGATAGGACCTTGAGATAAAACTGCGCCAATTGCGAATGCCCTAGCATCCGTTGTCAGTACAAATGGCTCATCGAAATTTGGATAATTTAGTATAGGGGTAGTGGTTAAAGCTTATTTCAATTGTTCGAATGCAGTAATACAGTCACTGTCAAAAAAGAATGGAACATCTTTTTGAAGTAATTTTGTCATTGGTTTGGATAATTTTGCAAAATTTGGAATAAATCGGCGGTAATAACCTGCGAGTCCGAGAAACGATTTAATCTCTTTTTGATTTTTAGGCTGCGGAAAGTTTGCAACACAATTAATTTTGTCGGGGTTTGGTTTTACACCGTCAGGGGTTATTATGTGTCCAAGATATGCGACTTCTTTCCGGAGAAATTCGCATTTGTCAGGTTGAATTTTGAGGTTCGCGTTTCGTACTCTCTTAAATACGTCTGTAAGTCTTGACATGTGTTCCTGAATAGTGGGTGAATAAATGATAATGTCGTCCATATAGACGAGACATCGCTCATTTTGAATTCCTAATAATATATTGTCCATAACACGTTGAAATGTGCTAGGGGCGTTTCGTAATCCAAAGGGCATTCTAACAAATTCATAGTGACCATTATCAACAGAAAAAGCAGTTTTGGGAATATCTTCGGGATTAATTTCTATCTGGTGAAATCCAGAGGCGAGATCTAAAGTCGTAAAATATTCGCACTTACCGAGTTGATCTAATATATCCGAAATATTGGGCAAAGGGTATTTATCACCTACTGTGGCTTCATTTAATTTACGGTAATCCACCACAACACGCCATTTTTGTATACCAGAGGCGTCCATTTTTTTTTGGGACAACCCAAACAGGGGAGGACCATGGCGAAACTGATGGCCTAATTATACCTTGATTCAACATTTTAGATACTTGATTTTTTACTTCATCCTTGTGGATGTGCGGGTATCTATAAGATTTTGTGAAAATGGGTTTCGAATTTCCGGTATCGATTGAATGTTTAATCTCGTTAGTGAAAGTGAGGTTATCTCCTTCGAGATAAAATATGTCTGAAAAGTTGAGGCAGAGTTCCGTTAATAACTCTTTCTCTTCTTTATTTAGATGTTCAAGTCTTAACTGATTTCTTATTTCAAAATTTGTATCAATAAATTGACCTGAATTTTGAATTTGGTCATTTAAATTGAATGCTGAAAAATTTTGAATAGGTTCTATTTCAAATTTGGAGAAGTCAATAGTTTTTGCTATGGCGTTAGCATTGATAACTGTTGTTAAAAATTCACCTTGGTTATTAATTTTCACAGGGGCATTCGGTATACGAACTTTTTCTATTTCTTGATTACATATTATTGCGTCAGTATTAAAAATATTACATTTAAATTTGAAAATTTGTTCAGTTCGAGGATCTATACAAATTTTATTTTGAATTTTGGAAGGTTTTTGGATTACTTTTGGAGATGTCTGATTATAATTTGGAAAACTAAAATTTTTGTTTTCAACTGTAGTCAGTTTTTGATCGAATTTAGAAATTTTTGGAAGAGGATGAGTCACTTCTTTAGTCTGATTTGGAATGGAGGGCGGTAAATCAAAATCTTGAGAAGGGTCTTCGACCTTAAATAGAGGTACTGTTTTAAAGTTCGTTACGAGTTGTCTATTGTTAAAATCAATTACACAATTATAATGCTCTAGGAAGTCAGAGCCGAGTAAACCATCGAAACTAATATCAAGATTGTAGATATATACTTTGTGTGGATCGTTGTCAGCGAATGGAATTAATGTTGATTCAGTAATTAGAAGTTTTTGATCGATTATACCCTGTATAACAACGTTTTCAGGAGACCTTCTTTTATAATTTTGACACGTTTTTGGCTTAAAAATTGAAATACCTGCTCCTGTATCTATTAATATTTTAAAAGTGTTAGTTATGTCCTTTATATAATATAGGTTGTGAGGATTTACTGTGAGTAAAGGCCTATTTACATGAATTTCTGTTCTTGGCTGTCTTGATTTTGATTTAAGTTCATCGTTTGAAATTGAGCTTGAATTTGTTCTAAGGCGGTTGATTGATTCGGCGGGTCTTCGTAAGACTGGGGGTTTAATTGAAAATTTTGGGTATTTGAATTTTCAGGATATTGAGTAATATCGAAATTTTGAGTATTATCGTTAAAAGTAGTGTCGTATGAGTCTTGATTTTGAGCAGTATAATTATATTCGTAATTATCAATTTGATAATTGGGCTGAAAATATTGAGTTGAATTTGAATAATCAGGACTATTCATTATATACGTCATTCCGTATTGTTCATTTTCGTACAAATGAGCAGTATCAATATGTTTCATAGTACGGATGAGCAGTATCATCCACAGTTTCATTTAAATGATGCGTACGTTGTTGATTAAAATTTGGGTTTGATCTTATCACGGAGGGTCTCTGAAAATTTGGGTTTTGTCTAAAAATTGTCGGTCTATTTTGCATAAATTTGTTTTGTTGAAAATTATTATTTGGCTGATTTGTAGACATCGGCCTAGGTTGATTTTGGGTAAATGTAGGTCTTGGAAAAGTTTGTTGACCTGGTTGATGAAAATTTGGCCTAAAAGTGTTATTAAAAAAATTCGTAGAATTATTATTATTAAATTGGTGGGTAGCTTGTCTAGTGCGACATTTGTTTATAGTGTGTCCGTTTCGTTTGCAGTACGAGCAGACTTTTTGTACACTAATTTGAGGCTTCTTAATTTGAGATGTATTTACTGAACGAGAAAATTTTTGGTTTTCAAAATACGAAAGCTGTAGCTCTCTTTTAATTTTAGATATTGCTCTAGCATATTACAAGGATTGCCAGCACGAATTATTGAGCCAAGTTTAGGATCTAGCCCTGTTAAAAGAGTATTTAATGTTATCGTCTCTATTAAAGTAGATTGTGCTAATTTTTGCTCTGGTGTCAATGGTTGCTTTTGAACACAAGCGTGCATTTTCGCATTATGCGACTGAAGTCTCGAAGTAAAATTTAAAGCAGATTCGTTTTGATTTTGTGAAATACGTTGAAGGTCTTGAATGAGGGATGTGAGATCCCTAGAATCTCCGAAATGAGTTTCTAATAAAATTTTTATCTCGTCCCATGTTGCAGGGTTGCGAGAATTAATTAATTCAGCAGCTCTACCTTTAAGCTTATTTTTGACATGGAGGGTCAATATTGTTTTTTGGTTGCCTACAGCCATTTGGAAGGCACAACGAACAGCGTAATGTTTGTAGAAAGATCTGATTTCCATCATATTCGGGTACAATAGAAAATACTTCTGAAAATTTATATGCTTCTACCTGTTCTTCGATTTGATTGTTTGCGTTGACAGTTGCCATTTTAAATAAATTTGTTAGAAAAATTTAAATCAAATAATAAAAAATAGGTTTATATATTTTTTCACGTTAAATGTAAAATTAGGGAGTAAAGTGAATATAGGAGCACTAGCGACTGGACTATACCACTTTATTTTTAGATGTAGATAAAATGTAAGTAATGCGATTAGCAGTATAATCGCGTAATTAAAATGTGACGATTATGTATACAATTAAATATTTTATATAACATATATATATATATATATATATATATATATATATATATATATATATAATGTATAAAATATATGTTTACCAAAAAGTTGTATATGCATAATTATATATAAAATAATTATAAATAAAATACATATAAGATATGTATTTTTCTTTCTTGCTCAGCAACGATTTTTTCGAATTGAATATGTGAATTTAAAACACAGCGTGATATTTAAGTGCATACTATAAAATCTTTGATCGTTCTCTCTATACTAGACTATATAAGTCCAATATTTTATTATAAAATATTATGAAATTAAATAGTGAATGGCAATTATGAATATAGAAGTTACGTACAATTAGAAGTAGTTAAAACTAGATATCAAAACAACAAACTAACTAGAAATTATTTTTTGCCGTTTTATGCATCAAGGTTGATTGGGGCTTGGCCTCTAATTTTATTAACCTTACCTAAAGGTAAGAGTTTATCAAAAGAGAGTCTTGCATAAATTTATTTGAAAGAGAAATAAAATTGATAAATGAATACGTATAAGAGAAATTTACTTGCCTTACAAAAAATGTATCTTATGAATATTGCTAAGATTCTATTGTGAAATGTTCTTACTTGATATTAAGAAAAGAAATTTATTTCTTACCCTTCACCTGCCTCTCATCATCTATGTAGATGGTTTGTGTTCTATTCAGAATATCAGAATATTTGAGTCACCTCATAAATACTTATATAAAAAATGTCACTACTCAAGAATGATAGAAAAACACTAATTTAGCAAACAAGGGAAACATTTCATTTATGAACAAATAAATAAATTAACAAATATATGCTTAAAAATAAATGAAAAATATGAATATGAAAACAGTTTATTATTCAATCAAAAATGTTCTCCAATTATGCCTGAATCCACACATGCTAAACAAATGCAATCGCCCCAATCTCTTAACTGTAGTCACTCATATTCAGGCATGTGTTAGGGGCACTTGTACAACATAATATCGTCGTCAATTTTCTAATTAATTTAGGTAAACGTAACTTTGCTCTACTAATATTAAAAGGTTATTTAACTTAATGTTTAATGGTAACCATATGTTCATAAATCTATGTATTTTCCTGAAGGGACAGTAGAGAATATGTTTCAACAATAAGAAGAATGTACAATTACCATCTTGTTTTCAGTCTCTCTTTTTATTGGCGAGGTAGTGCTTTACCTGTATATCTCAACGCCATTGGAAATAATTTATATAAACTATACAATAACTAAAAATCACCACACCGTTAAATTTTTTTGATGTTATTTTTCGATTGTCATCTGATCTCATGGAATTTAATATATAATAATGAAACTCATATGACATGATATTTTCCATTTTATATTGTAGTATAATCATTATCGCAAATAAGTATTTTTTTAATTTATTTATTCTGATTTACAGCTATAGAAAAAATTGGGCCATTTCCCACTCAAAGTTATGCTCAAGCAATGACTATTGAACCAGATGGAGATGCTGCATATGTAATAGGCGGCTGGGGTACAGATACTCAAAGTACTGTATTAAAGTTAGAACTACCAATAGATCTTTGCAATCTTTGGCCAAAAAGGTTTAATTGTTTACGTATACCAGGTTGTGGCTATTGTTCTAATAAAATTGGAGACGACACTCTGTCTGAGATATGTCATACCAATACTGATGATTGCCCTTTAGATGCACTATCAAGCAGTAAGTATTTAAATTAGGTATTTAAATTGTTTATAACAAAGTGTTTAATCGAGGGTTAATTCATTCTGTAATATCAGCATTTTACAGTTCTCCATTTTTATCGATGAGGGTATAAGAAGTAATATGAATTCTATAAGCGATTAAGTGAGTGTATATATTTTTTTGGATGTGTATAACATCTACATAGTAGAATGCTAACATTCATGGTCATTCTTCAGTGAAATAGTTTATCTTGTGTTCCACCATAGTCATAAAACTTGATTTGATGTATTGCAGATCTTCTTGTCAATTTCTTTAGAAGTAATTCAAATAACTGCCTTTGCGTTACTTTTTCTTTTGGAATACTTCTGAGGAAGTTGACAGGATGATCAGCAGACTGTCAGGTTAAATTTGATAACCAATGCAAAACTCAACAGAAACTATTTCAATATCTATGTAAATTCGTAACCAAAAGGATGGTTGTATATAAAGATTATCTTTAAAAGATTTTTCTTTTATTATATTTTTATATATCAAGTAAAGGGTACAAAGATTTTTTATAATATTATAATACTTAGTTGTATATAGTTTCACATTCTTAATTATACCGAAGACGTAGAACATTATAGGCCTTTTAAAACTCAAAAACAACCTATTTCGATTCATGCGAAAGAGTTTTTAATCAGACATTTTATTGATGGATATGCAAAAGATGATTCTAATGTTACTTATGCATAAATATTAAATGTAAATGGGTTCAAATTTATATAGGTGAAGTTAAGTTGTACAAATAAAATAATGCAGGCCTGAGACACTCCTTTAAGGAATATCTTGTTTCATTATAATACGATATAATTTCGTTTCCTTTATTTCTACAATTCGATTTTTTCAAATATATATGTTGTATTCAATAGCCGAATTTGGCCAGTGACCGAAATTTATACCCAGAACGCGTTGTGAACTTCGGTAATTTCTCACATCGCGTTTCAGGTACTTTTTATATACACAGAATACATTGTGGATAAATTAGAAAGACCCACAATGCGAAATTACGACGACCATCGGAGACACGACGTTTTTCGCGTTATGGGTAATAATATAAAGACCCACAAATCGAAAAGCAGAAATCGCATAACCTAATGATATTGTGGTAAGAAATCTAACGGGTAACAAGTGTTTATTTATTCTTAGCTTAGTTTGTAATAAAATGGGTGAATCGATCGAAAATCTTAAAAAATAATTTGAGGATGGTTTGAATAAACTTTATATAGAGTCCACTATTAGATCTACACTACTCTTAGAAGGTGACTATGAAAAAACAATTAGTGAGGTTAAAGAAGCACAAGAATTGCAGAGATTGGGCAAACCACTTTCATCTGAACATTATCGAAGGCTGAAATCACAAAAAATGATGAAAATTAAATTCAAGGAACAAAGATGCTATGTGAGTCAAATAAAAGATATGCTCCTTTACAAAAAGGAACTAATGTTTTGATTCGAATTCCGGATGTTGATAGAGGTCGATTAACCCCAAGAAATGTATTATCCATTGTTTCTGAAATTAATAATGATGGTTTGTACAAACTCAGTCCTGAGAACGGACCACTGGATAGATTATTTTCAAGAAATGAACTTCTTCAAACAGATTCGCAGTTCATGTCTGAATCAAATGATATTAATAGCAAGAAAATACCTTTGTGAATTGCAGCAAATCTGTCATCTAAAGGTTGTGGTTAAAGCTTTCTCAGATTCAACTATAAAAGATTTTGTGGTGATAATAAATGCTGTAAACAACGGAACAAAAAATGTAACTCAAAGTGTCATGGATCGCTAATATGCAAGAATAAATGAAGAAATATAGTTTAAAAAATTAGATATTTTTTAATACATAAATAAAACTGAAACGTTGAATAATGTTAAGTATTCGTATTTTACATTTATTTTATAGAATTTATTTTGAATAATTTTGTTTAGAAACGAAGTTTTGCTTCGTGGGTATTTATAATATTCATAACGCGAAAGTCATCGTATATTTCCGATGGTCGTCGTAATTTCCCATTGTGCATCTATCTAATTTATCCACAACGCGTTCTATATATATATATATATATATATATATATATATATATATATATATATATATATATATATATATATATATATATATAAGTACTCGAAACGCGATGTGATAAATTACCGAAGTTCACAAAACGCGTTCTGGGTATGAATTTCGGTCAGTGGCCGAATTCGACTATTGAGTACAACATATATATATACCTTAGGAGTGGGTTAGAACCTTCAGTTGGAAAAAAATGTCAAATCAGCAACCTAGTTGACTTAAGCAGGAATTGATTAAATTTAAATCCAGAGTTAGGGTAATATCCTAGAACAGCGATTCTCAACTTTTTTTCATCACGATACACTTTTAATAATTTGAAAATTTGGCGGCATACTAACAATAAGACAAATTAGAATTTAAAAGAAATTCCGAAAAATAAATTACCACAGCACATTCTGCATCCTGTAAAACATTACTACCTCTTCAGTTCAAATGATCAAATAAGTATATGGACTGAATGTAGTATCAATTGATAAAGAAATATGGGGCCACTGCTTGGCAGTGGCGACACACTTCAAGAATCTTGCGACTCACTACAGTGCCGTGGCACAGTGGTTGAAAATCACTGTCCTAGAATAAAGGTGTTAAATGTTGTCATGTCATATGAATGCTAGGTCATATTTTAATGTATTCCCCTGACTAAAATATATGCACAGTAAAAGAAATAATTGTAAAAGCGGCATCTATTGTATTGCAGGCTGGACGTTATAGTTTTATTGGTTGTTACTTGTTACGATTGTGGCAGTCAAAACTCAGTAACGTTAATATGAATTTATTTATGTATGATACGTGTTATATGTTTTGTTCATGGTTTATATTATGTGGTTACGGAAAACATGGAATTAAATTATCGACAAATTAATTTGAAATACAACATAAATACTTGTATTTGTCCTCATAAGAGAAAATTCCCATATAGTATAATGATAATTAAAAACAGAAACGCTAATAAAAAAGCATGGATAATTTTGAGCTTATGTAGGTAATAGGATATAAAGTATCAGTATTGAATTCACATTCATCTAAGGAAATAACATTTTCTGCTGAAGGTGATAGCATTAATATCGAAATTTGCATATACAGGTGCATTGAAATATTGTTTGTTGTGGTTAAAGGAAATAGAATAAATGTTTAAGTTTTACTGTCATAATTTTACTTTCAGGTATACACACGTTTCAGTAAGAATTTAATTTCTTGTTTATGACATTGTTAAACCCTAGAAAACCTTCAATTTAAGCATTTACTAAAATTGCTTCTAATGTTGCACTTCTTGAGTCTTGAAGTGCAGCATTAATTTTGGTCTGACTATAATAAAGGTGCAAGTGAAAATATAGTATTCGATTGCGATACGAACTTAAGAACAAGAACAATTTGTATATCTTGAACAGCAGTGATGTTATTAAATGTTTACTTATTAAAAAAAAAACAGGTGTACTGCTAAAATAAAAACAAAGAGGTCTTGAGAAAACAAGGTCTCTGCGTTGTGTTTTAATACCATATATTTTTTATCACATGCTAAAAAAAATATAAGATCTGGAAACAGGTTGCATAAAGTTTATGGGTTTTGTTTTCAGCTAATTAATTGTATATTGTGTGACTCGAGAGCTACATGCATTAATCGATGATTGAGTAATGCTAGACTCTGAACAGTTTGTAGGGGTGTCTGATTCAGAATTCTAAAAAGAAAGCGATATCATTGAGACACTCTTTATGGGTTACATATTATGGATTCATAGCTACTTAATATGAAAATTTAAATAAAAAAATATGTTAAGTAGAAAATAAACATAAGACAAGAACAAGCAGGGTTTAGATGAGGGAACTCTTGTGTTGACCAAATAGTTACAGTTACCAATAGAAGAATCAGTGGAAAAAATTTAAACTACTACTTACATTTGTAGATTTTACTTAAGCTTTTAATAGTATCCGACAAGATGAATTATGGAATACTCTACGCAAAATAGTTTAGTAATATTTTCAAAATTTTAAAACTCAGTATTGTGTTTATCACACTGGAGTCATCAATTAAAATAGTCAAGAAAAGTGTAATAGCAAAGTCAGCAATAATAATAAAAAGTGTAATATAAAATAAGATTTGTAAAATAAGCGCCCATTAGATTTATTATTAATATATTTTAAAATATGTTTTTATTACATTTTAGATTCACGTGTTACAAACCAAGGAAAAATATGCTCACTTTATACAATGTCAGTGAGTAATTGTTCAGCGATTAATGACTGTGCTATGTGTGGGAAAACTAATTACTGTTCATGGTGCCAAGGAAACTGTACTAGTAATAATACTACATGCAGTACATCTTCAAACTGTACATATAATAAATGTATTGCCACTGATTGTGTACAATGTCATTTAATTCCAGGATGTAATTGGAGTTATTCTAAACGTGAATGCGTACAACGTGAGTATGCACTATTATTATTATTGGTATTCTTTAAATTACATTTGTAATTCAAATTCATAAGGTGTGACTTTATATATACAGTCAATAATAGGAAATAGCCAGATCGAACTCTGTGTACAGTCATATTCCACATACATAACTCTGTAAAGATCACAATGCGACTGAGTAAGACCAGGCTATTTACTGCGCACCTCGTGTGCGATCCGATATAGTAGTTTTGAGACTTGTTCCTATTCTTGACGAACCGTATATAGATTGTCTAGGAGATTCACTGTTACGCTTTTGCTGTAGTGAAATTAACTTTTACTTAATTACCTTCACACTTTTTTACTTAGAGAGTTTAAGGAAACAGATTTTTTAGACATCATGATTTTCTGATGATGAAATTTTAATTGTTGTTTAAGAATGTACCTCTTGTACTCCTTCATGAAAGACTTTTTCCAACTATTTTACCTTTTGGCAATAGGAGATGTAGAAGTATAAATTACTTAACTATCAGCATGTTTAACTTATAAAAAAAAAAAAATGAAAAAACTTGGAATCAGAGTAAATATGTGAATATATGTCATCACCCTAATTGTAATACCACCTATCATCGATTTTGACTTTTTACAGGAGCCGAGAAAAACATTTTTATAGTGATGAAATATAATTTATTTTGACAAATATGTAATATGTTCTTACATTTGAGGTTGCAGCATGTTTTGTTATGGTGGATGCTTATAATTTTTTGTTTTTTTCTGAAAAATTGTTTGATACAGCTTATTGCAGTTAGCTACTTACATCTCATAGATGGTGTTGCAGTATTTTTTTTAGGAAATACAATATTTAATTTTTTTGTAGAAAGTAAGCTCTATTAGTTACCACACATTTAATGAAAATAAAACAGACACTCATTTTTTACAAAATAGTAAAAAAAGGTTACAATAGTATCCTATTTCTCTACTCATGAGGCAGGTTGTCATAAAAAGTATGCATATCGGCGGGTAGCGTAGACTTAAGTTCTTGCAAATGGTCGTATTTTGTTTTAGATATCTTTAATCTATTTGCAAACAGTTTCTGGTGAATAACATGTATCAAATTTGGCTCTTTTAAAATTCTTTGAGGAAAGTCGTTGAGTTGGTCGTCAAAGTGCAGTTTAAATTGAATATTCCCTTCTGGTTTGTAGTGAATTTTTCGTACATTTGTTACTGTCGGATCTTGTGCTTTTCTCCCTGGTCGAATACTGTGGTATGTCATTTGATTTTTATTATCATAATTTTTAAAGTCGGAATGATTCATGTATTTTGCTTCATAAGGTTCTGATTTTAATCTTGCTTTTCTAGTAATCTTCACATAGTCCGTGGGCAGTTTAATTTCACGATTGTGAAGTTTCCTCTCAATTCTACTGTGAACCGAGTCACACTCCATTTGAGTGTGACCCGGTTCTAGGTAATTTTGGATCACTAGTTTCTTATGAATAACCGGGTACTGTAGTAATGCGTTTGACAAGACTACATTCCGATTTTGATATGGACACCCGTCACTCCATAGAATGATGAAAAAATCATTTTTGCAGTTTTTATTTAAATGGTCAATTATCATAGTTGTAAATACAGGCGATGATAAATCACCTTCTGTCTCATTCCACCAATAATTGGAATAGTGATGATTTTTTAAATTATGGATAGTAAAGTTATGAATCTTCAGCCTAGTTTTAAAGTAAAACTTATTGACGTTATTTACTGGACATAGTTTCACCGCCTGTACATCCATAACGAAAACAAAACATTTGTTTTGTGTAGCTTTTTCTTTATCTGCTGATTTTTTGAATCTAGCTTTATCCTTCAGATTTACGTGCAATGTATACTCAGATTCTGGATTATTTCCGGCCTTATGCGCCACACAGATATTGCACTGGTCTTTTTTTGGACTAAAGAGAGCAAGATTTTTATTTTCAAAGGCATTTGAGAAGGTACAGTAGTTAACAAAGTCAATGTTATCTTCTTCACATTTTTGGACATAAGTTCTATATAAGTTGGCTTTGGAGGTAAAATTATTTTCTAAATAAATTTTTATCGACCCCTGTCTGCAGTAATACGATGGCATTTTTGGTAGTTCTGCAAAGAAATTATCAAGGTGTTTAATTTTTTCTTCCGATTTTTGGTTTCTTGGTCTTACAGAGTTCCGCTATTTTAGAACTATTTCTTAAGAAGTATGCATACCACTTTCACTTTTGGAATACCAGTTAACTGCCATCCATTCTTTAATACCTAATGTTGATAAAAACATCTTACAGACTTATTTCTTAACATTACTAATCCTTAAAAAGTATTCATAGGTGAAATTTCTTCCTGACTCGTTTTCATATTTCCTTCCAATTTCTTTCTTTTTCATTAAATTTGTTACATACATCTTTTTTTGTTCCCAACACTCCAAAATTTTTTAAAAACTGATAAGCGCTTCTCATGAGTATTACATAATCTGCTTTTGTATTTCACGCACTTCTTGGAGGTACAGGTTGGACCTAACTATCTGCATTCTCTTTCTCTCTCCTGTGATACTTGACCAGATTTATTTCGAGTGTATCCTAAATAATTCTTGCCATACATTCTGTTACACTTTGTTTTTTCCCTGGGCCATTCATTTTTATTAGGTTTTCTTTTTCTCTTCTGTCTCTTATTCTGTCGTTCGATTTCTTGCTCATCATTAACATTTTCGTCTTCGTTAACAACAAAGTCTGGGTCAGCTTCGTTTTCGGATTCCTCGGGTTCATTTTCGGATTCCATTTCATAATTTGGATCAGCATTTAAATTTGGGATAGATTGATTTCTTATTTCAATTGGGTATATTGATGTATGCTTTTAAAACATGCCTGCAAATTTTGCGAAGGTCCTAGTGAGTAATTTTCTGTAACGGACAAGTTGATTATATTAGCACTGAATAATAAATAATTCATCTTCGGCAACTCTGTTGTGGTCTGGAATTGGTAAAATTGTATTTTCATCCGCAAAGTTAGGCGAAGACGGAAGATCGACATTATTTGGCACTTCTGTTATAACGTCTATGTTTATATCATCGTAACTCAACTTCAAAGGAAGGAGAGATTCCTCTTCACAAATGTTACTCGACAATCCATTTTCAGTCGCATTTTCAACAATAATATTTTCATTTGTAAATATTACCGAATGTGAAAGAGCTTCTTCTAAAAATTGGTTGTCTTTACTTGAGTCTATTTTTAAAGCAGCGGCTAAAATTTTCATGCACCTGTCTGACATCTACAATAAAACAAAAGTATCAGATACGAGCGGTACCGAAGTTTAATGGTTTTACTGTTATTTTTTTCTCTAGTATGAAAATAAATTTTCAATTATCAAAATAATGAGAGCCAAAATCTATTCAACAGAAATTAAGAAATAAGCACCACTTAAAAAAAAAAACAGAATTGTTTGTGTAGTTTCTTGAAAAATGTTTTATAATGTTTATAAACAACAACACGTATCATACAACTTCAACAAAAATCAAGATGCGACGTAATTAAAAATAACACGTATCATCAAGACAAACTAAATCTAACTTTCAAAATATCATTTAATTAGTTATACAAAACTAATGGTTGGCAAGTTCAATACATGCATTACTGAACTTGCCATGCATTTTAAAATATATCACTCTAATTATAATAAAATTATCAACCTGCCTTTGTTAAAAACGGTGTTTTCTTAAAAGCTTAAAGGAGCACCTTGTGTACTGCGTAAGAAACAACTGCAAACTACTGTTGCTACGAGGTATTGTTCCAGACAGCTTTACGGATGATATTATGCTCTATTTTATAACTGGCCATTGCGCGTTTCCTATTGGTTCATTTGATACGTGATTGTTACAGACTATGTACGAGGGTGAATCAAATATAAACGAGCCTTTTTTTTATTTTTTTTATTTGAACTTGAATAACAGCTTATTTTTATACACGATCTCCTGATCTAGAAACACATTTTCCTAGCGTGTAGGTAATTTTGTAATGCCCTGCTCATAGAATGAAGTTTTTTGTGTCTCCAGCCAATTGCGCACGTAGGACTCAACCTCTTCATAGTTGTTGAATCTTTGCCCTCCCATGACTTCCTTGAGAGGACTAAAGAGGTGAAAGTCGCAGGACGATAGATCGGGGCTATAGGGAGGGTGTTGAAGTGTCTCCCAGCCCAATTCCTCCAATTTTTCTCTGGTCAGGGCTACTGTATGAGGACGAGCATTGTCATGGAGAAGTTTCACTTCTCTCATCGGTAGGTTACGTTGTTTGCGGCGATATGCAAGAGTAACCTCGCTTAAAATGTCGCAGTTGTACTCCGCATTAATGGTCCTGTGATCATGCAAAAAATCCAGGTGCAACAAGCCACGCTGTTTAAAAGAAATTGTAGCCAAAACCTTGCCTGCTGACAGCCTTGACTTGGCTTTCACTGGCCCAGCCTCGCCTTGACGTCTCCACTCCTTGCTCGCTTGTTTCGACTCAGGGGTATAGTGGTGCACCCATGTTTCATCGCATATGATAACGTGAGTAAGAAATGAGTCTCCCTCTTCCCGAAATTTCGCTAGAAGACGCTCACACACCTGAAAATGATGCAATTTCTGCTCAGTTGTCAGAAGGCGAGGGGCCCACCTTACGCACACCTTACGAAACCCTAGCTCCTCTGTGATGATCGAAAAGGTGCTTCCATAATTTATTTCAACCTTAGATGCAATCTCATTGGTGGTCAGACGCCTGTCACCCTCAAGAAGTTGTTGAACGCGGACGATGTTGTCGCTGGTGATGCTGGTGCGAGGTCGGCGGTCATGGCTCTCATTTTCAACTTTCTCATGACCCTCCACAAACTGTTTATGCCATGCAAATACTCTAGCTCGGGACAGTGTCTCTTCCTTGAACTGCGCAGTCAATCTCGTCAGGATTTCAGATGGTTTTGCACCTTCTGTGGCGAGAAACTTGATGATAACACGCTGCGCAATTGATGAAGGCACCTCCTGCTCAGACATTGTCACGGCGGGTACTGAAAGGAATGAGCGAGGTTGCCCACCTGCTCTTCCCCCTCCTGACATCCCTACCCAACACCCCACGAAGGGGGAACCCTCACGCGTTACTATTGCATGCCCAGGACCAAAAGACTCGTTTATATTTGATTCACCCTCGTATTATACATACTACATTTTATTCGTGGAAAAATCTCAATTTCGGCAAATTTGATGATACGTGGTATTACAATTAGGGTGATGATGTGAATAATGATTGTGTGTGAAAAATGTTTATATTCTATAATTATATTTCACATGTACAAGATTGGTGGCAGATGACTAAATATAATCACTTCAATGACTAAATATTATTTTTATGATCCATATGATATCTCATTAATCCGATTGTGTTCCAAAAATAAACACAAAAATGGCGCTTTTGTTGAATTTATGTGTTATTTGGCTTTCAATATTCCAGTTCTTCCAGGGCAGGAAACAAATACTGTATCAATTTGTCCTCAGCCTTGTATTAATTATTCAACATGTAGATCTTGCCTTGAAGCAGCTGATTGTAGATGGTCTACACAATTGGATGAGTGTATATCTGCCTCATATCAAGCTATTTATTGCGCTGGGGGGGTCTGTGGTTTAGTATTGCAAGCCGAAGATAGGCAGTACTGTCCAGAACCGTGCAATACTTTTACTCAATGTTCTAATTGCTTGCGACATGCTCATTGTGGTTGGTGTGCAGCACCAGGTTTAGATGGGGAAGGTATTTGTACAGAAGGGTCAAATGAGCATCCAATGTCTGGTACCTGTGAAGATGCCTATTTTGAAAATACGCGCAAGCTACTGGTGAGTAATTTATATTTATGCATTAAATAAAAAGAGAATGAATTCAAAGAAAATTTCAAAGATATCAAAAATTCGTATTCAGCTTTTCTGCAGCCTCTAATTCTTTACATCAATAAATGGAAATGATGTGACAGATCACATTACATGAAAAGTCTAAAAATATTTGAAAGGTTTAGTTATATTAATGAATTACACTTTGGAGTGATTTTATTTTTATTTTTACTTTTTAGAACAGAGTTGTAAATAAAATCTTTGTTAAAGAAAATTAAATTGTGAATTTAATAGCCACACGACGGCCTCTAATCTAAGAAGAGTTTGAACAGGAAACGTGTCTTACATAAATAATAAAAAATTATAATCTAATTTAAAAAAAAAACTTAATTATTCATTTTAAATTTTGCCTGCAACACAAATTTTGTCTTTAAAAAGTCGCAAGTTTTTTATTACTGGTCAGTAAAAAACTTTAATTTGTCAGTAATAAATAATAATGCGAAGTAATTTGTCAGTGGAATAAAATTTTAACAATGGACGACAGCCAAGTAGCACATTTAGGGAAGTAAGTAAGTAGTATATAATTATTTCTCATTTTTGAGCTTTTGTGAATTATTTTGATGTTTATACTTGTTATTATGTTTTATGAAAATTGTTATCTAATTTTAACTATCTAAATCTAAATAGCTCATAATATAATACTGAGCATATTAGAATACAAAGTATTTAGAGATATAATATTTAATTGTATCAAATTTATCATAAAATTTTGTAGAATATCAGATATATATGAGCCCGAAATCACATGAGTTCGCCCGTTAGATATTTTCACGTCCACGCAGTACAAACAAACACAGATGTAACAAAAAATACAACAGATTTTATTTTTACTTGAGAAATATAAGAACTGTACACATTTATTCGCAATAATAAGAAAACTAGTGTCAATAGAAAATATAGAAACGTGAAGTAGTTAAATCTCAAATTTTCAGTACCTAGTTTACAGTGAGTTGTAAAGTCAATTGCCACTGTCTTACGTCGCCTCTATTTTTCAAAACAGCATTTATACGCCTAGGCATGGTGTCTACAAGACTCTGGCAGTCGTCTAAAGAAAAAGAGTCCCATATTTCTTGAAGACGATGTGGCAATGACTGAAGTGTTTTAGCCGGACGATTACGCAATTTTTTTTTCATTCAATGCCGTAATGTCTCGATCGGAGAAAGATCAGGACTACTCGAGGGCCAACTTAGGATGGAAATATAATTTTCTGACATCCAGGATTTCACACGTTTGGCTGTATTGCACGCCGCGCCATCTTGTTGGAAGAAAAATTCCTGGTTAGCTATTGCAGAGACTCGATTGATGGAAGAAGGCACTGATTTAAAATGACTATGTATTTTTCTGCGTTTACGGTGCCTTCAACAAAGTGAAGCCCACCAACGCCATTGGCGGACACACATCCCCACATCATAATTGAAGCGGGAAATTTCACTTTTTGCCAAAGACAGTCTTTGTTGTAAGCCTCGGTTTTCGTTCGAATCACCTTACTCCGCGAATCTCCTACACAAAGCTCAAATTTTCATTCGTCGCTCCAAATAACCGACCTCCACTGCTCCAAAGTCCAGTTTTTAGGTATTATGGCCCATATGGTTTTCTTCTGTTTTTGAGTGAGTAGGGGTTTTTATTTTGCCTAATAACGAGAAGAAAAGTTACATGCATGCATTGAAGTATAAAACCAAAATTACCTTATAAAAATTGAATCCAATTTTCTTCAGTGCCCTCGTACAAGTCGATTTAGAATACTGCTTGTCTGTTGCTTCATTCCACAGAACTGTTAGAGCACTGCAATGGACACGACGGTTTTTCTTTATGATGTGTCCCAAAATTCTTAATTCTGCAGCAGCCACTATGGTTTTTCTACCAACACGTGCTTTTCCGACTGTAGAACCCGTAATTTTATACAAACGCACAATGTCTCTAACAGTATAATGGGACAAGTCTAATTGTGTTGCAATCTGGTAGGCACTTTTGCCCTGATGGTTCAGTTTTATCACAACTTTCTGTAAATCTTGCGATACCGTTTGCGTGCCACAAAACACCGTCGGCAGAGGTATCATGATCTAGTTTCATACAAAATAATGGTTTGACGTCAATGTTTACGCTTCGGCTTCGGTGGCGAGATTTACTCAAATCAGACATTTAAGCACAAATTATATTTTCTAAGGCGATGTTTTTGTTTATTATTATAAGAATTACTCAAATTGATCCCACTTGACATTAGGAATGAGAATTATCATAATAGTCTTCTTGTGTTAAAACGTTTATAGCTCTTTTAACTAAAAAGTCAATACGGGCGAACTCGTGATTTTGAGTTCGTATGTATTTGAGTAAAAATATGTTTTTATGTACACTTTGCAATGTATGGAGAGGATTATTAATTATTACCTGGTTATTAATTATTACCTGGTTATTAATTATTTAGTTAGTATTTTGTAGCAAATTGGGTTTGATTTTGTTTATACGGAAGTTTGTTTACTCTTGTTATCAAAATGAAATTTAAATAGTTTTCATGTGTATTTTAAACAACGGTAAACACTTATTTAAGAAATAGATATAATTTCTTCAATAGTTCTTTTTTTATAATTTATTAATTATGGAAATTAATAATTACTTTCATTTCTGTATTTTGGTTGTTTCAAAAGTCTAATTTTATTTTTGTTTCATAGGAAACAGATTTTATGGCAAATTTTAATGTTACGTATAGTTGGCATTACGTTAAGTGTCCACCTGAAAATGAATGTATTAATGGTCACCATAGTTGTGCTGAAGAATCTGAAATTTGTGTAGATCTTGAAGATAGTTATGAATGTAGATGCGGCTTTGGTTATAAAACTGTCCGAACCGGGTGTGAACCGGTTTGCCCACAAGGTTTGTAGAAATTGCAAGTTGACTTTTATTGCATTTTAACAAAGAAATATTGAAAATGCTTTTTGAAATTATAGGTAGTTAATCAACTATTTGTATTATTTCCTAATCTTTATTTTTATAGGTATAAAAAAAACTAAACAAAATTTACATGATGTTTATTATTATATTGGGGGTTTATTATAATAGAAATCTGCCTTAGTACAGTTTGTGTTTACACAAAATTGCTCAATTATTGTTACTATTATATATTATGAAAAAAAGACAATGGAAAGAAAAAAGATGGTTGTGTAACTGTTTTGATTATATTTAATAACAGACAACTACAGGAAGAAATTCATTCACCTAACCTTATTTGAATTTTATTTAATCTTTAATTATACTGATTATATTTTACAGTTCATAGTTCATATTTTTTATGTACTTGCTCTATTTTATTTTTATTTATATTGTTTTTTATTCTATATAAAAACGTCCATTGATTTTATTTCATTGTCATTTGGTATAGATAATTCCCGTTACCATTTGACTTTTATTATCATTTGATTTAAAAGAGGTGTCAGAAAAAAACTATGTGACAAAAACATTTAGTCATATTGCTGCGCAATTTAGTAAAAAAAACATAAAAACCCAATTTATAATAAAAGATCTAATTAATTACAAAAGATCCAATTTTGCCCAACATTAAATTTGAGCGAAAGATTTTGTTTTAAATTTTTAGACTGATTTGATTTTAATGACTTTCTTATAATACTTTTCTTTCCTGTTAATTTCAAAACTTACTTATTCACAAAAATTATGATGTAGCTAAATTCTTATTTTACTATACTATATATAAAAAAATATGGCTTTCCATAAAAAAAAAAAAATGACGACATCATAACATTTAAAAATATGTCTCGAAAAATTAAAGAGTAGGCTTCATAGTGGCATCTCAAATACATCTTTTAAAATCAGTTCATAGTTTACTGTAAGTTGGATATCAAAAACTTATGTTATCACTAGTCACTCAGTCTCAGAATAACAATAATGGATCACCTAATCACCTGGAGTTATAATAATTGGATTGAGCAAAATCTCAACTTTTGTGTCGACACATCCCACATGAGTTATGAGTGCAAAATCCCAGATGAGTGCAAAATGCATTTGTTTCTGCGGTAACACAATTATCTGCCTTGTTTGAGAGTAATTTGATGTCTCTCAATATAAAAATAGTATTATTTTTGTTATATCCTTTTTTATTTGTGTCCAGATTAGCTTGTTATATACTATAAAGCTTAGCCATTTCATCCACTGCATATTTAATGTATTATTTTTGTCGTTGAATACTATTTAGTAATTGCACTTTAATATGTGTGCTCAAATTCTTTGTTCACTATTACAAGTAGTTTATAATTTGCTCTTTTCTCTATCTGACGATAGTAAAGGGGAACCATTTTACAAAAATCTTACTTATCATAACTCATGCTAATCCCCCCTTTCATTGAAATTTTAATACATTTGGACTATTTCCAAAACACCTGAATTATCACCTATTTGCGTCTGTTGTGCTTCACATACCTTTGGTTCTCATTTACCCATGTTTCATCCAGGTAACATCAGAATTACGAAATTATTTTGGCTTTTGAAAATAACTTTTTGGCCACAAAATTCACTCCGTGAATAGTCCGCATGGGAACTTTAAGTTAATGTAAGTAAATTTAAATTTTTTCGGGGCCTAAGTAAGTTATAAATGAAAAAATAAAAGACAAATTATCCCATGAATCTCGTATTTAACATTATTTTTCTTTTTTGCATTTCTCTCATCTTCATATTGAATTGCACTACATACATTAGTCACCCGCCTAATTATTGGCCTAGTTGTTACTTGGCACATATTTCGGCAGAATTAAGTACACAAGCATTCGCGTTACGCGCCCAAATTTCTTCATAAAGCCTTTTTATCAGTTGGAGTTTTTAATTTGTTAAATTATGTCCTATAGGACCTTACACTAGTAGAACCACTACAAATCGCAGTCGATTTCATTACCGATAACTGGTTATGATTTCATTACATAGTTATGATTTGTCCCTATTTTTTTTAACATATTAACAGAAGCGATAAGACATGCCGCATGCGGAGATTTTTATTTTGCCGACCGAGTTACCGATTGTTCTACGTATTATGCCTATAAAAGAGCATACAAAAATGTGTACACAATACAGAACTATTTAATCAGTTAGAAATCAAAACGCCAAATAGTAATAATTCATACTGATATTACGAATAGATCACTTAATGTCAATATTATTTCGATTCTGAACTATATCACATGCAGAAATCTTTTTCATAACAATTTTCATTAATGTTTGCTTTCTGTTGCTTGCTTTGCTAGGCTGTGTACGTGGTCAGTGTGTACAACCTAACAAATGTCAATGTGACTTTGGCTATGTTGGTGCTAATTGCAGTATCCAATGCCAGTGCAATGGTCATGCTAACTGTGAAGGTCCCGACAAGTTGGATAAGTGCTTGTTATGTCATAATAACACCATGGTGAGTTATCTCACCTCATTCAAGAATATAAGGAAGTATATTTTTCTGTTTTAGGGAGCACAATGTGAAAAGTGCAAACCCTTATTTGTTGGTGACCCTGCTGATGGAGGACTATGTATACCCTGTTTAGAGTATTGCCATGGTCATAGTTCTATATGTGTCGATAATAGTACGGACTTAGACCCAGACGATTACATCGATTATGATTATATAAACGAAAACCTAAAAGAAGGTCCAAAAGCAAATGCACGTTGTTTAAGGTGTGCAAATTTAACTTCAGGTTCACGCTGTGATGAATGTATCATTGGTAAGTTTATAGTTAAATGAAATAATTGGCATTGTATTGTATATTTTATTAAGTTTTTTATTGTTTGTTTCATTTTGTTGACTGTAACATATTTCAGTATGCGTTTTAGGTATTGATATTTAAAAAATCATTCTCCACTCTCAATAAAATTTCTATACATTTTCTTTTCTCAGATCGAGGCCAAACTCGGTTAATATTTTTATTTAATTGTAATAAGAATATTTCTATTTATCTCTCATCAACCTTGAAATGTACTAATTGTTTATTTTTTATTAATATCCTTTATTAATATATAATATACGAAATGTTTAAATTTTTAGGGAATTTCAGAGGGACAGAGGATCATAGAGACCCTTGCCGGCCATGCGACTGTCATGGTCATGGTGATACTTGTGATCCTATACATGGAGATAAATGTAACTGCCAAAATAATACAGAGAGTGATGTTTGCAGAGGTGGTTCTGAAAAAAATTCAGCACATCCTTGCTGGATGGTTCAATGTTCAAAATGTAAAGAAGGTTACTTAGGTACCCCAACATCCGGTCATCAGTGCTATAAACAAATGTCTGTAGATTCAAAAATGTGTTTTGATGCAAAACCAATTGGTAAGTATTGTTAATAGAAAAGACTGTGTTCATCAAAATTTATGCCAGGGAATCAAAAACATGTTTATGTTTAAATTCTACATAGATATTTAAAGAATTAATTGAAAAGAGGTATTTTCAATAAATTGCTATATGCCTCCTTCCTTTATCCTCAAATCCATATAGGTAGAATTGCAATTAAACAAATCGAGTGAAATCATATTTTGCTGATAAATGATTGCAAATGATGAGACATTGATGATTCTGTAAAGACGTACAAGTTGAAAATGTTTCTAATTGAAAATGATTTTCAAATTGAAAAATAAAAATATAAAATAATTTTTTTCTCTAAAAAATGGCACATTATTACTGGACATGTATATTTGTTTTCTTAATGATAGTGATACCTTAGTATAGGAACATTTTAAGTTAGATTAACTAACTTAATTAGGTTAGGTACTTTTTCTATATCAGTATCATCACTGCGGGAGAGAATTGAGTTATAGAAGTGTGGTGCAAGAAGTGATAACTCATCCTTACATAAGGAATTTATAAAAATGCATCACATACACCCGATATTTGATGTTTGTTTAGGCGTGTGTGTGAAATCATACCTTAGAAGGAAAATACTTGCATTTTGAGCGGTAAAAATTATATATTCTACATGTTCTATATAATATTCAGGATTTAGAAGAATCCAAGTTTAAGAAATGTGGATGTGGCATACAATTTATCAATATACAAAAGATGATTAAATGGAAAGTTTGTTAAAAAGTCAATGCTATCATTACAGTGCTTAATTATTTTTTGTGACATTTTTAATAAAAACTGGGTAAAATATAAATAAAATCTCCATGGCCCTAGAGTACAATAAATCCTTCATTTGTTTGTAGCCATTATCTTAATAATTTAAAAAGTAACATAATACATACATGTTTTGAAATTATTAAATTTAGTCCATCACAAGCATGAAGCATCTCTTCTCCTGAACTACGCACCGAACTGTCTGCACAATGTCTCTACAATGTAATAGCACAGGTTTTTTAAAGTATTGTGTCTGGTTTGAGGCAAATGAGAAGCTACCCGAAGATTCTTCACATTTCATTGCTGTCTTATCTGGAGAAATGTTAAATAAGTATAGTTTTTAGTCTTGCAATCTGTTAAAAAATATAAGGAGATTTCTTTTTTGTTTCTTACCATTGACCCTAGTCATACCAGAAAAAAGCGAACACATATATGAATTCAAAACATAAGCGCAATACTTAAATGCATACTACTGGGTATTTTTGATTTTCTCTATACTAGATTATATCAGTTCGATATGTTATTAAAAACCTATTAAGATATTAAATAGTCGGTGGTAATTATAGATCTTAGAATTATAACTATATAATTAAAAGCAACTAAATTAAACCAATTATCTGATACAACTGCAAGCAAATTGCAGTATACACATTACACTAGTTCACTAAAACTTAGTAGATGCTCTGATATAAGAAAGTAACTTTTGTATGCAAAAATTTCTATTAAACAACCCCAACATTTGGGAGCTTTAAAATGACAATACTACTTATCCGATTTTCCATAACATCATCCGATGACATTATCCGATTTTCCGTAAAGAACCGAAAAATTATACGCCACTGAGGCAGTTTCGTTAATCGACTGTAGTCATTAGGAGATGAGTGAAACTAACTGATTAACCAGTTAGTTTTAATCATCTTCTGATGTTGAGAACTTGGTTGGCAAAATGCGCGTTGAGTGATGTATAACTTTTTGGTGGCCTGGGGAAAACCGGTCTCCTGTATTCTTACTCGCTAATTAAAGTATTTAATTTTCAAAGGTGAAAATTGGAATGAATTCATAAAGTCATATTAGGATCAATTAGGAAAAATGTATTATTATAAAACAGCAGAAAATGTGTGTATCTATATTTACTAAACGGCCGTTTTCGTGTGTGTCACGAAATTTTTAGGTCGATGTACGAAATGCTTTTCATTTGAATTTCGACATTTTGACAAACTCAATCCAGTAAATCGACTCTTGTGAACAACGTGGTAACTTTTGTTTTTTTGATCTGAAGCATCTAGAGGCATGCTCCGGAGGTGCCTTCGATATGAACGAGGGGGCGGCGCAATATTATTGCGATTTGCTTACTCGTAGACATATTAAACATATA
Source organism: Rosalia funebris (assembly GCA_037954035.1). Lineage (NCBI taxonomy): Eukaryota > Metazoa > Arthropoda > Insecta > Coleoptera > Cerambycidae > Rosalia > Rosalia funebris. The sequence goes on along the minus strand of JAZFAV010000022.1, from coordinate 42,199,020 downwards.
GTGTATTTATTCTATTTGTCTTATCCTATAAAATATAATATCCTATATAATATCCTATAAATATATCCTATAATAAATTATAATTTATAATTTATGCTGTGAAAATCGATTATATTCCAGGTAGACTATAGATTAGCGATTACTAAGTGCCGCTGCACACTTGCGGTTTGTTACCGTCCGGGCCCGTTGCGGCGCCGGAATTGCGGCTTGAAGTACTAAAAATACGTCAGGAGCTGCACATTTGTGTCCGGCGCCGCAACGTCGCCGTGCGGGCATTCAGCGGTCGTTTTCAGCCGTTCTTCCCTACGGAACCGCAACGGCACGGCGACCGCATTTCCGGCTCCACAGTACCCTTGTGTTTGTCGCCTGGTGCACACCTACGGTAAACTCCCGCACAAACGATGGCTTCGGAAGAGAATTTCGATATCGAATTATTTATAGATCAAATAAAAAATCATCCCAAAATATGGAATATGGCATCCGAGTCGTACCATGACCGAGGAAAAAAAAGGAACACATGGATAACTATTTGTGAAATGTTTTCGGAGGAATTTGCACAAAAGGATGACAAGGAAAAAAATGAAATATGTAAGTACCTATTATTTATATTATTTATAATACCCACATGCACACCGATTATAAAAGTAAAATAAAAATTCATGCAATGTACTTAACCCTCTTGTTAACATTTAGAGAGGTGTTTCCAAATCAGTGAGTAATCCTGTATATGGGTACTGGTACTATACATGTTTAATTTCCTATTATATAGATAGATATAAATAGAGAGAACACTAGTTAAAAAAAATTAATATTCTTAATCTTATATATATTGATTTTGCCAAGCCACTTTTCCCGCATCTGAAAGAAAATAGTCGGCCAACATATTTCTCGCTTGTGTATATTGCATTGGTGGTCTTGAGATTTCTGAAACTCTGTTTTCTATATCACGAACTCCTTGTACATACATAACGTCTTCAAGATTATATCCGTCCCTCTTTCTTACAAAATTATGAAGTGCGCAGCATGTTTTAATTAAAGTAATAGCCAGGTCCAGGTTCACATTTATAGGTTTGTGAAAAATTTTCCATTTGTTAGAAAGGATTCCAAATGTACTTTCGACATTTCTACGAGCACGTGACAATCTATAATTAAAAACTCTTTTTTTTTCTGATAGTACTTTTCCGCTAAAAGGCCTCATAACATTTTTCGAAAGTGAAAAAGCTTCATCGCCAATAAACATAAATGGCATGTTTGGTCTTTCTGTTCCTGGCAGAGGTTGGCTTTTTGGGATATGTAATTTGTTTTTTTCTAGTTTTTGAAAAAAATCAGATTTTTCAAATATAGCACTATCTGAATGTTTTCCAAAAGCACCAACATCAATGTAAATAAATTCGTAGTTAGCATCAGCAATTGCTAACAGAACAACCGAAAAGAAATTTTTATATTTGTAAAATAAGGAGCCACTCATTTTAGGTTTCCTGATTCTCACATGCTTGCCGTCTATGGCTCCTAAGCAATTAGGGAATTGGCTATATTTCTCAAATCCCTCAGAGATTTGTTTCCATCGTTCTTCAGTTAATGGAGGAAAGGCAGTGTCTTGTAGGGTATTCCAAATAACATTGCACACTTTTCTTACAATTTTTCCAATTGTTGTATGACCAACTCTATATGTTAAATGAAGATCAAGTTGATCGCAACCACTACCCAAATACCTGAAATAAAAATAAAAATCATTGCATTCACATAATATACAGTGTGCGGAAACATTCAGGTGCTGTTTTTATCCATTATATTTAATTTCAGGTAACAAGTTCATTAAGAAATGGAGGAATATTAGAGATAGTTTTCTCAAAAACCTAAAAAAGAAAACTAAATCTGGACAGGCCGCTGATTGTGGGCGAAAGTATATATATGCTCAGCAATTATCCTTCCTACAAGAAACTGCTACCACAGCTAAAACTCACTCAAGTCTTGAGGCGCAGGCGGAGCAAGAATCCATCGAAATAGCAGCAGAAGGTGATCCAGGCCCCAGTCGGCGACCTTCCGATGATGAGCAGGGTCCAAAAAAGAGGAAAACATCGAAAAGGAACATCGAAGAGTCCTTAATCGAATATTTAAAGACCCCGTTACAGACGCCTTCTCCTATGGTAGAGACAAATCCAGACAGATCATTTTTTGAGAGTATTTTGCCTTCAATTGCCTCATTTACTGAGGATCAAAAGCTGGAATTTCGATGTGAGGTGCTGAACACAATAAAAAGAATGAGAGTGACCACGCAAACTACCCCATCCATATATGAGATGCCGTATCAACAGCATCCACCTCCTTCCATTGTCTCTCACTCTCACGTATCTGCTTATCGCCCTCAACCTCTCTATCCTGCTTCACCGGTGCTACCACAACTGCAAGTACGGCCGCCAGTTTCGACACTTCATGTTCACACAGTTGAACCCTCCCCAACATTGTCATCACAATCTGAATCCCAAACGGAACCAGATGAGGATTTTGATATATACAACATGTAATTAGTTATTATATAGAACCAGAAAAAAACCATTGTAGTTTTTGTAGTTTTATAAAACGAAAGTAAAATATTAATTTCTTTATAAGTTTTAACAAATATTACATTATATCCAATATTAACATATCTTGGTTTTTACTTACCTAATCGTAATGGCTAACATTTCTAGTGGAGTTATGGCGACTCTCAGCCTGGTGTCTTGGGATCTTATCCTATCAGATACATTCGCTGCCAACTCATCAAACGATGTAACACTCATCCGGAAGTAATTAAAAAATTTATCTGGATTTTCTCTTAAATCCGAAAACGATGTGGCAAATCTGCCTCTAGTAAGCCTTAAATCGGTAAACGGATGTACCCAATAGCGTCGATTACTTTTTGAAATAAAATATTTGTATATTAAAAATGCAAAAATAGCACGTTTCTTCCTCAATACTTCCATCCTTGGAATTACAAGGAACACTGATTTGTTTTGATATAGCACACGGTGCCGCAGCGGAACCGCAAATAAAAATAATTTAATTTAAGCCGCAATTCCGGCGCCGCAACGGGCCCGGACGGTAATAAACCGCAAGTGTGCAGCGGCACTAAAGCTGATCATCCGTGGAAGTGCGCATCTTAAAGTGCCTCTCTGTAACAGTTAAGTGTTAGGATTTTTCTGAGAGCAGATAACATGATAGCACGACAACAACTTACGATAGATATTGTAGATTTTTCAGAGAACAGCTAGTCAGAGTCAGGATAAAAAAGAACTAGAGACTCAGGCATTGCAGAAAACCAACAAATATTGTCGCTAAAACCGTCGCGAATCTCACACAATCTATCAGTATCACAAAACTGTGTAAAGAGTTTTAAACAAACAAAAAGTTTACTCCTACAAATTACAAATGGTTCATCAGCTCTCAGAAGATGATCTCAATCAAATAGCGAATCTGAATATTCAAAAACAATTTGTTTTACAGATGAATCCACGTTTTTCCTATATGGTAATGTGAATGCTCAGAATGTAAGGTATCGGAGTGAAACGAATCCTCATATCTTTCATGAGAGCCATATATAATTTCGAGAAAACATCAATGTATGGCCAGGGATTTTGGGTAATCAGTGTAATCACTAATGTCCGAGAGTAAACGAAGTGCAGGTTCTGACCTCATGTATATGTGTAAAAACGTAGATATGATTAAATTATGAAATTTCATATTTTCAATAAAAACAAAAATTCATATTTGTATTGATAATCAAAACTATCTTCCACATGCTGTACTGGAAAGGGTCAGTAATCTAGCGACTACCTGCGGTAGAAGAAAAAGTTTGTCAGTAATTGCATATCAGTGTGAGATGTAACAAGCGCTCGCTGACGTTTACTTTATTGTAAATTGAATAAATATGATTTAAACTAAAAATGTCGCGTAAACTTTCGCATGTTACAGTGGAAGAGTGAGTGAGTGATTTTTCTGACCTGAAATTTGACGGCACCGAACGAACCAAGGTGTAATGTAATGATGGAGTGTAAAAACGCGCGTCATAGAACATGTCGCGACTGAGAAACAACTCGTGATAATTGGAGTGCTAAGAAAAATAAATCTAAACAACTTAACATCTAGTTAACATGATGTTAAGTTGCAACAGACTGTTTTTTATCCAATGTTTAGACAATTGCTACAATGTTTTTTTTATCTCGAGGGGAAAATCTTCAAAAGACACCTGGCCTCTGGTGTTCTGTTATTATTTGGCCAGGTAGTGTCGGATTCGTATACGCCTACCGACTAAAAACCCCCCGCTATCCTATCAGTGTAATACCGAAGAGGAACCATTCTCGCTTTACTTCTCTTCGGCATATCAATCAGGATACTTATTCATTCCCCAATTCCCTTTCCTCCTTCTCTTTTTCCTTCATGATGGCTGTTACCATCTGCTCCACCACTGTCCATCTTTCCCTGCTCTCGAGCATGATTGGGATCATGTTATCTACAATGATAGCATGTCCTATCTTTTGCTCCACAGCTCTCCTTTCTCCTATCCACCTTTTGCAGCTGAACACTGTGTGGCCGACATCGTCGACCTCTCCAGAGGACCAGCACTCTCTGCTCTCGCGTTTGCCTATATCCAATAGGTAGTCCGCGAAACAGCCGTGCCCAGTAAGGACCTGGGTTAAATAATACCCGACATCGCCTTGTGCCCTTTCGCGTCATGGCCTTATGTTTGGGATTAGCATCCTCATCCATCTCCCTCGAGGCGCCGCCTCCCATCTCTCCTGCCAGTGCTACAATGTTACTATCCCTGCTGAGGTAACCCTAAGAATTCATTATGCCCACGTTCAAAGAAATTCAAAGAAATGTAGTTTCTGAGCTACGTGACAACATATGGGTGACTGTGGATGAAACCACAGAGCCACAGATTATGCAGGTCAGAACATCATACACGTATTAGTTGGGGGGATGCATAACGAGATCTTGCCAATGCGAGCATTGTTTTAAAAGTGGCTAAAATGTGTTTAAGGCTAAAAAATATTGGGTGACAATTTGAATAACTACAAAGGGCGTGTATTACTCAATACAACCAATGTAACTTCCTATATGAAAACATCTGCAGTGTGCCTAAAATATACATACAATTGTGAGTTTATTGCATGTAACACATTTAGTACAAGGATTTCGTGGGTTTTCGGAAACTGTTAGATATTGCTATCCCACAATCGACAAATTAATTGCCACCGTGAAGAAGACCTTCTTAAAGCGCCCTCTCGAAGAACGTTATTTCAAGACAAATTGCTGAATACGTCATTACCACTATTACTTGTTGTGACTTGTTGGGTTATATGGTTAGAGGCGTTAAGCTACTATTATGTTAATTTTGATGATGTAAAGAAGGCGATCGACAAACTAAATGCAAACTCTCTATCTTACACGATTAGCGCGCGTTGAAAGACAGCTGAACGAGAACATTTAATGTACATCCATAGTAATTTTTTCAACAATTTGTTTGCCAATAAGGAACCTTGAGTGAACACCTACTTTCCCTGAATACATAATAGTTAATGCAATAAACATTGTATATGACCTGTACCAGTTGCTTTTGCCATATATGCTCTCGTTACCTCTGTAAACATTGAAAGGTTTTTTTCCACACGTAAATGGATTTTGAGTGATCGACGTCGTCGTTTCATTCTGGAATATTTAGAATAGATTATGCTAATATATTGGAACTCTAAAAATAATTAGTACGCAGTGTTGTGTGTTTAGAGACATTTATTGCTCCTGTTGTTTTGAATACTATTAAATCGATAATTCAAAGGTAATATATTGCTTATAATATCTTTATATGTGTATTTCAGCACTGTGTGCTGTGTCTTGGATCCACCCCTGCTTTTATGTCATGTACGGTTTTATCGCGGACATTATACACGTAGTTGGACCTGTGTTATTAAATCAACATTTAACGGGAATGGTATTAGATATATTGGGTACTGGTATTTGGATATATTGCAGAATGCTATTGAGCGTGTAATTTTGGAGATTCTAGAAGAAAATTCTGACTGCTACACACTATTATGGCGCAGTAAGAGTTTATCTTAATGAGCAGTATCTTAGTAGGTAGATTGGATATTAGATATAGATTAGTAGATAGATTAGCCAGAATACAATAAAGTAGCCTGCTCAGTCTCCAGAATTAATGCTCTTAGTTTTTTTTTTTTGAGGATACTTATAATCCAGGGTATGCATTACGTAACCCGCTAAACATCGACATTTTGAAGTAGAGAATTACTAAAGAGTGTAGGTTAATTTCCATAGAAACAGTTAAATGTGTGGGAGCATAGTTTTAGACGCGTACTGAATAAGTAACAGTGTATAAGTTATAATAATTTATAGAATATGTAATATTTATCCAGTTTGTATTAAAAATCCGAATCGGCATGGTAAACGTTTGCAGCATTGTGTATGTCTCTAAAGTTGTTTTCTTGAGCGATTCTCAATGTGGTAAAAAAAGGTTCTAATACAAAGAAAATGAATGATGTTCGGCGTCTATGTAACATTTGCGTAGTCAAAATGGTCTCTGAAATTATTTAATGGATCTATGCCAGCAGTGTTACTATAAATGTCTTAATCTGTCAAAATCTGGATTTTTCCTTATTACATTGTAAAATTTATTTTCTCTAACATCAATACTTTTCTCGTCATCTAAAGTCTGTAGCACTATTTGCTCACCATCTACTATTTGCAATGATTCCCCTAAGGATAGTGAAGTATTTTGTAATTCGTTTATGGCATCCACTAGTTCTGCATAATTACTATGGATAGTTTTTAAATCTGCGTCCACTTGAGTACCTTGAACTTTATCTGACTTTCTTTAATGGCAGCTGATTCATTAGCATGGAACTGTAACATTAAGGACTTAATTTTTTTCAAAATTTTGCAAATAATGCTGTCTCTAACAATGTTTCCCATCGTGTAACCAATGGTCCCGGAGTTTTTGGAATAACAGGACACTGTTTATAAAATCCCCAACAGTGTTTGGAAGATTTGAGAAAGCCACTTTGGTGTAGCTATTAATGGATCTACATGTGGATAACAGTTTTGAATAATTTCCATTGTCAACTGTGACGCGTAAAGTATATGTTGAAAGTTGAAATTTTTGTAATGAAGTTAATATTAGATGCTGAATTGCTTCGCTAGTACATTTTTCTAATCTTTTACTGTTTAGTAAATACGTAGATGACGACCGACCCGAATACTAGTAATACGTCATATAGTACTAAGTACTATAATGATGACAATTTGTTGTTTCATCCACGGCTAACATCCTCCCATGTAGGATTATATTTGTTTTAAAACTGATTTATTCAGTATAAATAACTCACATTTCATGACCACAGCATAAAAATTAAACAAAGGTAAATTCAATATAAGGTCTTTGGCCACTTTTTTTATTTGTATTGCACTGTTGACATGCTTTATAGATACAGATTTCTCAAACACTAACAAGCTTTGATTATAAACCAAACATATTATTGTAGATCTATCATATTTTAAATCATAAATTGCTCATATAAATCTTCTCACATTGTGTGCAAATAGTCGCGGTTACTGTAATCTTTCGATATACTCGTATTTAAGCTATATGAATGTCAGAGAGGCGATATATAAATGTAAATATATACATTGTCATGACGAATCACACAACGGGTTGTTAAACACGACGGCAAAGCTAAACTGCTTATACCTACATCGATTCAAATATCTCAAATCTACACGTCAGCGTGTCGGCTGTCGAGTAGGTACTTGACTGTAACACCACTGATCCTGTGGGTAGCTTTAGTGATTACTTTAGTTGCACAATACAAGAGCTAGATACTTGGTTATACATACAATTTATACTTCTTTATTGTTATGCAAACTATTATATACCACTATCATCACAGTACACTAGTTTTTTAGTAAATACATTTTTAAGTTTTAATTAATACATTAAAAATAAATTGCCTTTTTTTTTTTTAGACGAATGCAAAAGTAAACCAAGACCTTTATACCCTGGCGAAGTTGTATTTTTTGTAATTCAACCACGGTTTATGAATGTTGACATCAGAATTATTATAGACGTCACCCAAGGAAAACTTAATGTTTTTATGAGCACACATGATGATACCTATGTAGCTTATTCTAATTCTACAACAGGGTTAATTGACGTTGATATCGATGGACAGTATGGACATTGGGAAAATGGTACTTTGAAATCTAGAGATGTGTATTTAGAAAGAGAAGCTTTTGGTTTACGAACATATATAACAATTACACAGCCTAAGACAATTTTGCTAGTAAAAAATTTACAGGATAGGTTGGTCATTACATTACCAGAGGTAATTAGTGTAAATTTTCCATTATACCATAAGGCTATTGTAATTATCAAGTATCCCTAAAATGATATTACAAGAGCTTTTATGACTGGTAGTTGAACTGTCTTGTTTATTATTTGCCAATAAAATATTCAATTTTAAAATATTCTACATTTATATAGAGTTTTAAATTTATGGTGGTTAAGAACAATTTTTTAAATTGAATTGCATTGACTATAATTTTTATTACTTGAAAAATATATTGATGTATCTATTATTTTAGGAATATCATAGTTTGGAAAATACCCGCTTCTTCCTGGTTTTGCAAGCAACGGAACCAACAGACTCGGACAAAAAAGTGGCATATGGAATTGTATTTTCTCGTCAAGACCAACTGCATATCGATCTATTTGTATTCTTTTCTGTATTCTTTTCTTGCTTTTTCTTATTTCTGGCTGCTTGTGTCGTTGCATGGAAAGCTAAACAAGCAGCAGATGTAAGACGAGCTCGAAGACGCCACGTTGTAGAAATGTTACACATGGCTAAAAGACCTTTTGCTAGTATAACTTTAAATCTGAATGCCAGACCAAAACCAAAGAAGTCAGCCCATTATGATTTACGACCAATTGCAATAGAACCGACAGGTAAGAGTTGCTTATGGCTAATTTTGATATATGTAAATTTCTAAACCTTGCATTTTATTGTAATGTGAGATGGTATAGTGATATTAAGAATATTGTAACCAAAAATGGTACTATGGCTATTTACCTGCTAGTTAATGAAGTACCGCTCACCGAGGAAGAAGATTGCCTTGTGGATTATCACCTTCATGTACCGACTTATTGCAGAAACATTAAGTGCAATTTTGCTTTCCCTGGTCAAATATGTTTTAATAGTTACATGTAGATGGCTATAGTGCCATCTTGGTTACAAATTCGCTTCCCATGTGGTAGTACCTTGTCTGTTAATTTGGATATCAAGTATTGAATGTGTTGCATTCATAAGTTCGGAAAAATTGAGACGAAATTGTTGACGAATTTGTCAGTCAACTAGTGTAATGGATAACGCTTTGGTTCCATTCCGAGCGGCGGCAAAAATTGGTCGGGTTTTTTTTCATATGATTACTTGACTTTCGGTTTGTATCAGAATTGACATGGATCCAGATCCCCCAGATCATTTGAGGATAAATTATCTTGAAGGTCTCCAAATCCTGGATTAATCTGGGGTAATGCTGTCAATTGCTTGGAGTTGGCCTAGATTATCGGCTCGGAGTAATCCGGGCGTGGATTAGATTCCCACATAAGTTGGCTGAGTGGGTCTATATGTGTTTGTGTGAATGTCGGGGGTTAGGTGGAAGAATAGCACAAAAGAAACCTATCCTTCATAAAAGGTGACAAAAGAAAATACTATATTCAGTTCAAATGTTCGATGCTTTAATGAGAAATAAATTAGATGATTGTTATGTGGATGTCCTTGATTGGATGGATATCTTGTTGTATTCTCTTATGGAAGTGGCTGCAACAATATCACTTGTCCTGTGGTTTGCGGTGGCAAACTGGGTCCAGTATGGGAGGTGTCATTGTATGCTTGGATTTGGGTACCAATGGAGGGAGTTTGGCATCTTTGGGAGCATGGGTGTATTTATCCTCATCTCTATTTGTAACTTTTCTTTTTGTAGCCTGAGGATTTATGACAAGGATGTTGATTTCTGTATGGACAAACTTAATAGAAAATAATATATTTAATTAAGTAAAATAATGAATAACACTATTATAATGAATAATTTATAAAATATTTATAATTAGGGGTACATAGTAGGTACATTAGCATTTATAAGGCTGAATATTTTATAAATAAAATATTCAGCCTATTCAGCCATAACATTTCCTCCCACATAGTTGTTACTCTCATTAAAGTAACACCTCAAGTACACATTAAAATTCAAAAATAAAAATGTTTGTATATTAGTAGTTTCAAATTTAAATTATGGGCGCGTTATTTTTACACTTTAAGCATGTGTGTGCATTTTCTACCCATAAAAAAACTTAGTTTTTTTTGTTTACAAGATATTTAAAAGTCAATAAAGATTGATCACAGGCCATCTCTAAGTATTTTGGGAAGTTTTTAAAGAAATCACTTTTATGATCTCTCATATCTGAGGTGCAGCTCAATAATACATTCCACCCTTGTATAATGCCGGCTTTTATGACCGTTGTCTAATGAAGAAAATTCTTTCTGGTTATGCTGTGGTTGTCATCAAATTCGTCTTGACAAATCGCTGATCATCTTATTAGTTTCTCCAGAAGAAACCCACTCTTTTGTGCCATCCTAAAAGTGAAATGTGGTGAATTATCTAGATAATTCACCACATTGCAAGACTATTTCTTACCAAATTATTGACATTTGTTTAATGATTTTTATTTTTCTTATAAATATGATTTTTTTAAGTGTTTATGGTGGTACTCAATTATTATGGTAAATTACACTATGATAATTGAGTTAACATCTTGTTTTTCATAACTGAAATATTGAGTTTTCGAAATCTGTAGTGAATTAAAATTTTTTTTCTAAAGTAAATGTGAAATATAGATAAAACACACTATTATACTAGACAGTCGTTGTTTTTCAAATACATCGCTATACATCTCATTACATTTAAAATTATACAGTATTCCGTTTTCATTTCCTAAAAATATTTTGATTATTTTAGTGTGTAATACATTAGCGTTTTTCTTTATTTAAATATAAGATACCTATTATTTGTCTCATAGTTTTCTATCTGTAATGACTATTTTAAATTATAGTTACATCTCTAGTCTATATACATCTCTATACTTTATACAACATCTTGAATATTGAATGTTTTTCAATCATCAATTAGTAGTCTTAATTGCAGATGATTGTATATGTCACTTGTCACATAAATGTTACTGAGTTATAACATAACTTAAATCTAGGAATTATTGATACTTTTTTCTTTTTTCCATATACATAAGGTGTTAGTAATGTTCCACTGTGTACACGTATGCATGTATTTATAAGGTTTGATAATTTTTGACAATGAGAACAGATTAATTCATTACTTATTTGTGGACTGAGAAAATAGTAATTCTTTTAGTGTTTAGTTGTGTATTATTATTTCTAGAAAAGTAACTACAAACATTATTTAAAAAATTTTGCTTATTGCTTCAGCATCAAATAATTTAATGGACTTTTTAATGGACTTTGGTTACTTTGATTTTGCGATAAGCAGAATAATTAAAAATTGTTATTATGTCAATTATGATAACGCGCATATAGCGATGTCTAATTTTTCAGTTTTTTTTTTTTTGGAAAACTGGTGTTCTGTTTTTTCTGATAAAAAAATTATAATATTAAACATGCATCAAATCAAAAATGGACATAAAGAATTAAAAAAATATCAATCCTTATTGGCAGTTATTAATAGTTCTATAGCCGGAAATTTACATTCCTTACAACACTTGTTAAAAAACGGATTCAAAATGCAGCAGGAAATAATATTTCATCCGATCCAACCAGATTTTGAAATAATCATCCAAAAATATTTTGGCCAAAAATCATTTTCTAGACTAGAAAACTAGAAAGTCAAAGTAAAACATTTTGCTCGCGTCAGTGGCGTACGACGAGAAAGTTCTAGTGTTTGAAATCTTGCCCGGACCTCAGAAAATGAACATCCAGAATATCACTGACCATGAAAACAGTAGAATATATTGGTCTTGTTTCCATAAATAAGTGTACAAAATTTTAAAATTATATCTCTATCTTTTTGAAAAGTATTAATGAAAATAAAAAAAAATTGTTGAATTTCAACACCCTGTATCTCCCTTAAGAAGCCAGGTAATAGGTATGTTAATAGGAACTTTTTTACTCAGATTGAGATTATCTACATGCCTGTGAAGTTTGGATGCTTAAAACTCGAACACCATGTATTTACATTACATACATGGTGTATGTAAATGTCTGTAACTAACGAAGGTGCGGTTCTTCTTATAAATTCGGGACCGGATAAGGGTCCCGCGTCGGGGCGCAATAAAAGCCCCGAAACGCTACCCATGACGTAATTTGATGACGTCATTCGGGACTTGACCTGGGTCCCGAGGCGGGACTCTAGTCACAGCCTTTAAAAAAAAAGTACTCGTACTAAATAAATTCCGGTGTACTAACTACAAAAGTACAGGGTTATTTTAATTTTATGCAATTTTTACAACTTACATTATATATATATATATATATATATATATATATATATATATATATATATATATATATATATATATATATATATATATATATATATATATATATACTAAAAAATGTCAATTAATCAATGTGGTGTAGAAAAACGAAAATTGGCATTCGTTTCAGAAAGTTTTTCATTTGATGAAATCAATCTCTGTGTACTTTTGCATAATATTTTCTGATATAATAAGACCTTCGATGTCCTTTAATAGGATACAATATGTTGAGTAAGAAGGAATTTACTATTTTAACATTTATCCAACATCTGGCCATTCCCCAAGGCTCCAGTATGGGGTTTCTATTATTTTTAATATTGGTCAATTATCTAGCGGATATAATCCAGTTCCAAAACTTTTCTATGCTGATGATTTAAAGATATATCTCAGGAGTATTATTTATTACTGCAACATATTAGTACACTAATGACTATTAGTGTAATACCATGATATAATAATGTATAATCTTACATTAATCAAACTTTAACAATAATTACTTGAATTTGATTATATTACAATGCTGTGATATTGTTTTTAGAAAAAGAGAAATTGTCCAACATCAGTACAAAATTACAACATTCACAATGTCTTTCTCACTGGTCCTTAGGAATCAGAGATTTGTGTATCTTCTCAAAATTGACACCTGTACTACATTTTAATACCACTGTATGAACTGCTAGCAGAATTTTTGGATTTATAATACAAACTTGCATACTTGTTTATCAATAAAAAGTTTGACTTAAACTAAAGATTAATTTATCAATAAAAAATATTATACCTGTTAAGTCCAAATTATATAGCATTAATATGGCATAAGTTAGTTGTATCCTAATAATTTAGGCAGAAATTGAATGTATTGTGCAACAGTAAATTAATTTTGCTGATTAATATTCTCTTTAAAAATGTCAATATAGAACATATATTTTTGTCCGTTTCAAGTTTGTATGTTATTGTGAATTATGCAAATGCAAATACATATTTCTGAATACAACCACTTCAGTAGTTTGTACATATTTTTGATTTTAATAGCGTTTTAAAGGTTATAATGAGTTTAATAAATGTACTGTTTTGGGAGTTCCTGAAATTATATATAGATATTTTTATGATTATAGGAGATGGCATTGCAGCTGTTGCAACTGTTTTCATAAGTTTACCTGGAGGTCAGAGTACCTCTGTCAAATTAGCTTTAGCTTCATCATTGATATTACTTGCAAGACAATTTCCTACCAGTGGAAGGATATTTTTAAGGAGGCGTTCAATACATGCCGTTCCTCCAACTTAAATTTAGACTATGTTAATATTATTTTAGGTGTAAAATTGTTATTATTTATAAAATAAATTAATTATAAGTTGTGTATAGTTGTATTAATGTGTTAATAGGGGTGCAAATAAATAATTCTCTTCCTGAATATGCTCACAAATCAAGAAATGTTTACCTTTTATCCATGTATGATAAAAATATGTGTATATAGATACATTCTACCATAAAATACTTGAATGTGTTACATCTATCTCAGGTAAGTAAAGTCAGTAACAAATAGTAAAAGGTTTGTAATAGTTTGGCAACATTTTTTACAAACCGTTATCAGTGGTTTATAATAAAGTTGATTTTATAACTTTACTCTCTGAAGGCTGTAAGGATTGGTACTTTATTATTATTGTATTCCTAATATAAACTACTGCAAATTATAACATCCATATAGACTAGTAAATTTGTTTATACATATTTGTGTAAGTTCATTTAACAAGTATATTGCTTCTCTGGAATGTAATTGTAGCCAAACCAAATGACATTCCCAGATATTTATGATGCCCGGCTTCTGTATAAAATGTCGTTTTGGGTATACTTTCACGGAACATCTTAATTTTATTATATATAGAGGTTAACAAATTAAAAGTTACAAAAACAGACATAGTTGTGTGAATGTCTGTAGTGTTAGATATGACTAATGGATCCCTTACGTCTACATTTTTCTCATTGATTTGACTACTATTGTAACTATTCCAAAATTTGTTTTTCTAATTACATTCACCTTGGAACATTGGAACAGTTAGTATGAGCTTCGACCCTGATGATTTTGGGGATTTGCTGATGAATTGCTAGATGCTTTTTCGAATATTCTGAGATTTGTACCTGAAAGAAGTTTTTGTAAACATAGGAGTAACAATAACATATTGTATATACAGGTATGCAATAATCCAAACCTTGACTTTGTCACAATTAATTTCGTTAGAAAAGGAAACTTTGTCTTTAGGTGTGATAATTAATTACTCCTATTATATTTGTCATAATTATAATCGTTGGATAACCCGATTCTTACACTTTTCTTTATCATTAAAATCGTCAGTTTAATGAGGTGTGAAATTTGTTGTTGATGAATTGACCTATATAGAGTCTCAATTTTAGGAGTGTTATAATAATTGTACTAATTTACATTTAATGCGGGGATTGGAGAATTTTTTTATGTAGTTCATGTATTTACGCGGAATCTTGCTCCAGTAGGTTCCATACCAGTCTTTTTGAGGCCTACCAGAGCATGGTTTATTATTTAAATCGAAATCTCCATTTTAATCTTCGAAACCGTCTGTGATACATACTCTTTAATAACACTCTCACCATAAGTGGCACAGATTGCTCATTGAGCCTCAGCAGTATTTTTATCTTCATGAAATTCGTAAAGTTAGCAATATCTGATATACATGAGTTTTGGACCAACTTCGGAAATTATTCATAATTTTCAAAACAAAATAAAAAGCTTCGAGTTGTGCCATTGTTGCAGAATTAAAATTTATCATTGTTGGATTAATGTAACTATAATGAGCCAGTAGAAGTACTTGGAAATAACACAAAATCAAGTTGAACTTAGGTTTATTTTAGACAATACATACGTTCAACATAACATAAAATAGAAGAATACAAAATAAACCCTATTATTTAATTTTAAAGTAAAACAATTCGTCGAGCTTTTACTCTAATAGCTGGTAAGATTGATAAGTGATAACTACTAGTTAGCAATCAGCATATTTTTTAAATAAAGAAATAATAATTCTCAAAAGTAAATAATCTGTTTTATATTGAAATAAACTAACGATTGGAAATAAAATAATTGCAACTTATTAGAAATTAATTGTTTCTAACATCGCAAAATAAAGTAGATGTTCTAGGCATCATCGTTCGTTTGGTTTATTTTTAGAGAGATAAAAAAGTGAGTATAACAGCTTGGTATAGTTTTGTTATGTAGTAAAAATAAGAGGTCGTCATATATTTTTTCTGTATAAACAAAGAATCCTTATAGGCATTCGGTAACTGAAAATCTTTGAAAGAAATCAACGAATTTCTCGTACGACTATCCCGTTCGGTAACAGTTACACTTTTATAGTCTGTTTGTTTAAAAGACATTGTATAAACAAAGTGTCCAAGTGCTTCCTCACCACTTTTAATGCTACGACATCTGAATTTTAAAGTTTCGCCATTAGGATTTTTATTAAAATTTATAGAGATTTGTTCTACCAACTGTTTTAAATCGTAGAAATCTTCATAGTTTAGCTCTTGAACTTTAAATGGGGGACCATTCTTTTTGGCCGTTCTCACTAATGTAATGTACTGTTCTGGTGCGTATATAGGGCCCGATTTTAATGCGCACTTTATATTCTCTATCATACAATGAGCTGCGTCTCCTTCGTTTTGAGTATGGCTAGTTATGAAAAATTTGTATGTTATGAACTTAATTTGAAAAGTTGCAACCGCGTACAAATAAGCTGCAATTATGAATTTATTTTTCTGTTGTCCACAGCAGTTATCTGAATAAAAGATTATTCCTGCCACTGTTTTCTAAATATTTTGTCAAACAGGAGCCTATTTCATTAGCACCTCTCTTCCCTTCCCCTTCATGCCCCATAAAGCAATTCACTGGCCCTACACCCTTGGGTAAGAGATCACAAGTATTGAAATTAAACGTTGATAATTTTGATTTATAATAATATGAAGATACATCTCCCCTAGGAGTTAAATAGTAGCTTGTAGATCGAAACAAGCTACTTGGTAAAGAGGAGTAACTTTCTGCTTATCAGTTTCTTCCTTCTATCTGTTCAATGTTTTGCCTTCTAAGTGACAAGTATATTCATTTTGAATCTTTCTTCTCTCTTATTCATTTGAGTTCTGAACGTCACACATATTTGGCACTGACTTTTTTTCGGTGTAAAGAAGGCAACGTGGAAGTCATAGTTAAAGATATTTCGATACATCGCCAATGTAGTAAAAGAAGCACCTTTTCTTTCACAGTCACTTTTATAATCTCGATATAGCTATGTTACTGTATTTTCTTCTTTAATATACATTTTGTTACTATAAGCCCTAATATAATGGCTTTCTATTTTTGGCACCGATTCGATATGCCGTTGGACACCATTCTTAATTTCATCACTTAACTTGGTTGTTGTGCTTGTCCCTCATATCGTCCTCGACGGTACCATCACGACGTTTCGATATCACAGTACGATTGTATCGATATGTTATACCTAAAGTCGCTACAAAAACAACTTGCAAACCTTAATGTTTGAATTATTTTTCAAAAAATAGAAAGCATTGTTTTTGTTTCTAATAGAGCGACCATCACGTTCAAGAGGGTATCTGTACAAAGGATTTAATTCTTGCATCATGTTTGCTATGTAATCTCACTGTCTGTTAATATCGCCAAGGGTTCAATATTTACGAATACATGTGGTACTATCACAGGGCAGTCGAATTTCGTTTTGAGGTACATTAACTTGTTTCTTTAATGTTACGTAGGCTTTGCCACTATTTCTTAAGTGTTTAACACGATCTCGTAGCCAATTTTTAGGTACTGCTTTCGTTTTCCTTCTTTTGGGTTGCCTCTGATTATTTTCAATACTATTTCCTAAATCTTCCCCCGCCAAATGATTTTGTAAAGAATATTTACTAGCGGGAAAGGAACTTGAAGAATTCACTGACGAGCTTGAAGAAGATGAGCTTGAATTGAATCGTTGGAATCTGAATAATTAGGATCTGCAACAGAATCGTCACCATAGGGTGAGCTTGTCGAAGAAGAATTCTGATCTCATCAGCTACTATCTGTTTGTGATTTGTGAATTGCTGACTTTTATGCTGAAAACCTAAAAGGTCTTAATAAGTTACCCCGATATTTTAAATGAAAAAAAAAAAAATAGATAGCCTTACATTCGGGAGTAGCAAGGTCAATGTTTTCTGGTACAAATAAATATAATAATTTTAATCCAAGAATTAAGTATAAGAAAATTGTTTTAATAGGGAAAATTTAATCGAAATATGTCACTTCTGTAGGTATGGCCTAATTCACATTCGCGGTCACACGTTAAAGCTACAGTGGCACAACTCAAAAATTGTTACTATTCGTTTTTAGCTTGAACGATTTTATATGCGAAAATACGAACAACAATGGCATAACACGAAAAATGTCACTGGTGCTACTGTTGCTCGATCCGAAATTACGCCGTACTCAGACAACTCAAAAAGTGTCACTGTTGCAAAATATATAACACAATAAATAGCGGCACAAGTCGAAAGTGTCAGTACTGTATGGAAAATGTGGCCTTCTTTGTTCTTTAACCAGAGTCACGCTAAACACGTGTCAGTCTTGCTCAAACAAATCGGCAAAATTACAGATAGAAGCAAATAACTTTGTGCCGGTTTTGTTCCGACACGGAAGATGACATTTCTATTTCGGGCATGGTGTTAACTAATACTTTGGATTTTTAAGTTGTGTCACTATTGCATTCAGTGAGCGATATATTCACAGATATCTTGTGCACATTATCGGTTTATAAAGTATAATCAGTTATTAGTTGTTTACACTAGTACAAGAATTAGTAACCAACACAACTGTTGACTGTCTTATAGATGTATGTACATAGATGTCACCATTTATTGAAAACAGCTGTAATATTTTTGTACACCTATAATAAACTAAATTTTAATAAAAAGTCATAATGTGGATAATATCTGAGTTTGAGACAGTATCGAAATACAAATAACGTTTGTTGTTTTTGTTTTGAGTTTAAAACTAGGATCTAGTACTGAAAAAGGTTAGAATTCATAATATATATATATATATATATATATATATATATATATATATATATATATATATATATATATATATATATATATATATATATATATATATATATATATATATATATATATATATATATATATATATATATATATATATATATACATATACACATATACAGCTTTGTCGACGACAATATCCATTTCCATCGACATTGCCAGTACCGGTACTTGGATTCGAATTAAGGTCATAATAATAAGTGGCTAGTTGCATTTGACACATAACTCATTTTAACCAATTGAACTACCGTGAGATTCTATTATATACTGAGATTCGTTTATTTAAATCTAAATTTAATTACTCATGATTGAGGGAGAATTATATCTGTGTAATATAATTTGCAATTGTATTCCAAAAATGGTATAGTTTTTATTATATTTTGGGATTTCATTATTATTTTATTGGAAATTTTAACAAGAGCGAAGCCATTTTCTGCGATAGATAAAATTTCGGCTATTTCAGAATATTGAATTTATTGATGAGATAATTAATATTTCACATTTTTTAATGAATATTACTATTATTTGAGTTGCTTAAACCACGGCATGACCGTATCGGCGACACGTGGAGCGCCATCTATCGGTAAACATTGAAACTTCTGAAAAATGTGTTCCACGAGATGCCGATAGATGGCGCCACTTATATCTCACAGACACATATCGACCGGAAATTTTTCGTTTCGCCGGCAATGATTGTCACTATGTTAACACAAGAAACCAAAAAATATCTCTTTTTAACGCGAAAAATCGTTTCTTTAAGAATCGTGTCTGAGCTGAGTTGCTTAAGGATCCCCAATCCTATCCCCACCCTTGTGGGTTCCGTACCTTTATTAAATCATGGCACGACAGTATCTGCGACATGTACAGCGCCATCTATCGGTAAACATTGAAACTTCTGAAAAATGTGTTCCACGAGATGCCGATAGATGGCGCCACTTATATCTCACCGACACATATCGACCGGCAAATTTTCGTTTCGCCGACAATGATTGTCACTATGTTAACACAAGAAACCAAAAAATATCTCTTTTTAACGCGAAAAATCGTTTCCTTAAGAATCTTGTCTGAGTTGCTTAAGGATAACGTAGCCGAAGACCTCGTTCAGACGAGCAGTCTTTGCCAGCTCGACCATCGAGCCGACGGTCGACTCGATAAATGGTTCTATCAGTTTAGAGCAGAGTGTACACACAACACTGCGAGGTCTCAAGCGTCGCCCGCCTGCCGGCTCGACTCATGGTTTTACCGACGCAACGGCGCCCAAGCGGCGCAAAGGTCGCTTCGACTCATCAGCTCATGTTTGATAGTGGAGCTATTCATACGGTATTTCGCTCTTCCGTTCACACAACGTGGAAGCCTGAGAAGCTTGGAAGGTTGGAAGGAGGGTTGAACGGCCAAGTGACGTGTCGAGCCGGTTTAGATCGCACACGAAAGACTACGACATCGTTCCAAATGTGAATATCTTTGGTGGTTGTCGATTCGATGGTCGAATCGACGAAAACTGCTGCCATGTGAATGTAACCTAATTCCTGTTTGATGACGTGGCGCATGTATAGTATTGTACGAAGTATCACCCATATACTAAAGAAGGCCGCCGTTCAACAGCTGAATGGCGGCATGCCCTTTGTAAGCGCAAGATAAAAGTACGGAAGTTGTTGAGTAGGTGGGTCCCCTGCTTCCTCACGGAAGACGTAATCGATCAGATGTGATTTCCATAAACTGTGTTTATTAAGAGAGCATCCGTAAAATTGCAAGAATTAATCGTTGGTGAAAGTCGTGTCTTTATGTATCAACCCTAGGAATGAGATCTCCAATAGAAGATTAGATCTCGAGGAATGGGATTCCAGGAGAGCCTGGCCTCATTTTGATTAGTGATCGGAAAATAACCACCATAAAGTCTTCAGCGATATAAAGTAGCACATAAATGTGGTAATAGTTGCATCCATACGATGAAAGGTGAAGTATTATAGTGGAGCGATCCTAAGGTGTGTCAAATATAGCAGTAGTTACTATATTGTAGGGACTACAAAAAGGCCTACTAAGGCGTACAGATGTAGTGCAGGATTTCAAAACACAGAAAAATATCATCAACATTTTTTGCAGTAGATTTTTTGTAGCAGAACTGTGTTTTGACTTGGAACCAATTCCCTTATTGTCTAGCTGTCCGACTAACTACGACTGTTTCCCTTAATTTAAAATGTCAATTGAGTGGCAATTAGCTCTCGGAATGGCCAGACTTTTGTGCTATTTTGAAAGTGCAAATTCGAAATGGGAATATCTGAGGAGTGAAATGCTGTACAAATTGGGGAAGATGTGACGAACTGCATATACACTAGTTGTATTGTTAAAGTTTCATTACTGTTACCGCAAACTGGGATTATTTTGCTCCATTTTTTACGGAAATTGAAAAAAAAAATGGAAAGAATGTAAATAAGTCTAATTTTTTTTTACAAAATATAAATAAGAGCTTTAGTAACATTGCTTTAGTGTTATTTAATCAAAAAATAGTCGACACATGTATTTTTTTTGCTGAAAAGTGGAGCAAAGTCTATTAATGGACGGGAGTTACTTGGTGCCAGTTTTTAAAATCCATTGTAAAATACCAGTTATGATATATGGAACAAAGTAGGTATTGCTACATAATAGAGATTTCCCCAACGCTGCAATCTGTATAAAATAAATTTCAAAAATTTAAGATTTTTGCATATGTAATTAAAAAAAAAACAAAACTACATTTTAATATGAAAAAAAAAAATTAATAATAAAATCAGAAGTTCCTAAAAATAATACAAAAATATAACAAAACCGAAATATATTAAAAAAAAGAGTTGTCCAGTTCAGAAACTGCAAACAATCCTGGTTTGGACGCTTGTTTAGGTGACTTAGATACTAATCCCGTCGGACCAATCGTGAGACATTTCGTCGCACTTTGTAGGTTATTTTCACAATTTTAAAGACTTTACCATGGGGTTAATCTTGACCTCATTGTCGTTAAATCTCACTATTTCCCCACATATCTTCTTCGTATGAAAACTGACTTTCAAGTAAATCTGTAAAAATTGTCGAATCAAACCATCCAGAGGTGCTAGAATAATATCGACATCCTTTCGGTCCATTTTCTGTTCAAGTAGTCCACATTTTGGTTGCTCGGTAAATGACATATGGGGGAAGAAGTTTCCCAGCGATACTTCCAGAAAATATCAAAGAGATGGATGTTTTAGAAGCATTACGTATTATTTACGGATACTTGGATCCTTTCTTAACAAGGACCTAGGACAAGGAGGAACACTATTTAGCCTTTTAGACAAATTTTCAATGAAAGTTCTTAACATAGATTCATTTACTGTGCTTTACGTGCCGTTTTACGTGTCCGTTTTACAGCAAAACGTGAGAGTTCAGGGTGTCTGGTTTGAAATTATAAATCCTTTCACCCAGTCGTTACCGGGTAGTTATTTACAAATATTTTTACTGTCCTTCCGAATCGATTTAAATAGTATTTTATTATTTGTGTCAATTCTCTTTCATTTATGGGAACCCATGCCATGGATTTAGAGCATGTTTGCGTTTTAATTTAATGGCAATTGTTCTTGTCTTGGACTGTTATATGATCTGTGACGTCTTGGAATGTTACATTTTTTAAGGCATTTTTGAGAAATTTTGTCATTTTTAATTTCAGTTAAACATTCCTGTAATTCTTCATGCGTAGATATACACGGTTCTCGAACCTAAATGCCTTGTATAAAAGGTGGTCCAACCAAAACGCACGATGTTAATTGTAAATAAAACAAAAAGTTTTCAGAGAATTATCTTAATATTTTTTATTATGATAGAAGGATCTATGACAATTATGTGTGAAACAAAATATCGGCCAAATGCTCGCCACGGCTTCGGTGGCATACCTCTATCCGATGGTCCATATTTTCAATGACTCTGAGACATAATTGAGGTTCAATGTCGTTAATGTGCCGAATTATCTCATCCTTTAGCTCTTGAATTATTCTTGGCTTATTGACGTACACTTTTTCTTTTAAATATCCCCAAATAAAGAAGTCCAACGGTGTCAAATCACATGATCGTGGCGGCCAATTAACATCGCCACGACGTGAGATAACACGGCCATTGAATTTCTCGCGCAAAAGTGCCATTGTTTCGTTGGCTGTGTGGCAAGTGGCGCCATCCTGTTGGAACTACATATCGTCCAGGTCCATATCCTCAATTTCTGGCCACAACAAGTCCGTTATCATCTCGCGATAGCGAACACCATTCACGGTAACTGCTTGGCCGACCTCATTTTCGAAGAAGTACGGCCCGATGACGCCGCCAGCCCATAAACTGCACCAACCAGTCATTCTTTGTGGATGCATCGGCTTTTCAACAATTACTCGTGGATTCTCATTTGCCCAAATGCGGCAATTCTGCTTGTTAACGAATCCACTGAGGTGAAAGTGTGCCTCGTCGCTGAAGATGATTTTCTTTGTAAAGTCACCATTCACTTCTGTCTGTTCCACCAACCATTCGGCGTATTGACGACGCTTGAAATGGTCAGTAGGCTTCAGCTCTTGAGTCAATTGAACCTTTTAAGCGTGCAAATTCAAATCTTTATTCAAAATTCGCATCAGTGATGTTCGTGAGATGTTCAATTGTTGGGCACGACGACGAGTCGAGGTTGACGGCTCTTCTGCTACACTATCGCGAACAACAGCAATGTTTTCCGCAGAACGAACTGGGCGAGCATGCACAGGTGTTTTCACATTTCCTACAGACCCGGTTTGTTGAAATTTGCGCACAATTTTCCCGATTATGGACACATTTGGTCGATTATGCTGACCAAAAAAGTCACGAAGTGCACGAAATGCATTTTGATTTGAACGCCCATTTTCGTAAAAGGCTTCAACAATCTTAACGCGCTGCTCAATTGTGTACCTCTCCATGGTTGAATTTGTCAAACACTGAAACAAAGAAATGTCAAATTAAGTTAGGCAAAAAACTTGACGTTAAGGTGTGACTCACAATTAACATCGTGCGTTATGGTTGGACCACCCTTTACTTTCTCGGCATTCCTTTAACAAAACAAAAATTATTTTAGCCGATAAGGTAAAAAGGCAAGAATAATGGGAATACTGCGCTCTGGAGCAAAGTATCCCCAAAAGTGTACAAATTTGCAGGTTATTAGAAGAAATACTTTTTTTCTATTTCTAATAAATTGTTGAAACGAATTTTTAGTGCAGAACAGCTACCTAGTAGTACAAAACTAATGGGTAAATACGTACTTACTTGTAAATCAAGAACAACAACTTCTACAGCACCAAATTTTAGCACAAAAAAAAACACATGGATTTCTGTGTACAATTTCATCGCGCTATTACGACCATCCTAAAAGTACGGGGAATGCAGCACATCAACGTGAACATTGTAGGATGGGTAACCATTATTATACCGATGGATATTTTGGGTTATATATGTCTACTTACTATGTGAATCAAGTGTTAACTTGAGTGTGAGTATGGGGCACAGTAAACCCCGAAGGGGCAAAGTAAACCCGGTTTACGATGCACAAGTGTTTTTAAACATTTTAGAAATCGACATTTTCCCCTTAAAGCTTCAGGCTGCCGAGGAAAGGTTATACATTGAAAAAACAGCCAGAACAAAAACACTTACTTTCAGAGAGAGGTACGAAATTCCCCTGTTGGGAATCGAAGCATTCAGTGTTACTTGTAATACTGGCGCTGTTCCCCCCCTCGAACAATACCACGAATGACATTGTGTTCCAGACAATTATATAGAAGAATACAATAGATCAGCTATCCATGTTGTTGATGTAAAGTGTATATGCGGTGCTTGACTTTTATAAGACAATTTAGGCTTTTAGTCAATTTACGCAAGTGACCTGAATGCCCACCGTATTTCAACATTTCCATATATATATATATATATATATATATATATATATATATATATATATATATATATATATGTATACATTTATTATTAAAGTTATTAATTTTTAATTAATAGAACTACCTTGATAGAAAGGTTACTGTTGTGACATATGGTTATAAATATCTTTTATGTCCACCGCCTTATACTGAGATGAGGTGATTCACTGCCAGTTTAAATATTCTTAGCATGCCAGCACGTAAAAAGCCTCGGGGTCCGCACAGGTGTTAGCGTTCCATCTTACACCTTAGCTCGGTCTCATCAAACCGAATTACAGGGCCGGTTTTATCAAAAGATTAAATTTAGAACAATGCATTTTTATTGCTCATAAATAACAATCCTTACAATATCATCAAGAGAAATACTGCGCTTATCCGATGTATTATTCTTATGTATTTTTTGTTTGAGAGATGTTCGTGATTCAAATCACTTTTGTTCACAATACTCGAGCGTTCGTATTACATGCACAATATTAAGTTCACGAATATGCTGTTCTCGGTATATATTTACATTATGAGTGTATTTTATTACAAATAAAATAAATTATACGAATAATATGATCGAATGCAGAAAGTGGTGGAATAACCAAAACACACCAAAAAAAGATACAGTATTTCTTTATGATAGATACGTTATGTCAAGGTTATTTACTTTCTTTAATTACCTCTTGAAAATTTTAAGACTCCAGAGTTAAGGGTTAAAAATCTATTTTAAGAAAGCTTTAGACATTTATGTTTTTGGTATATATAAATATGACATATTATAAATAATTATTTATAATAGAGATGTTAGGAAGTAATATCAGTATTAATATGGACAAATTAAAAGGGACATACTCGTAATATCAACAAAAATAAGTATACAAGCGAACATTAAAGCAAATCTATATATTAATTAAAAGGAAACAAGTTAAAAAATGTTACACAGTTAAACAAATTTCACAAGAAAAAATTAGTTGATTAGAAAACTGAATTTGTCGAATTATCAAATAGACTATAATAAGTTTTACAAGATGCTAGAAAATTTAACTACTTAATTACCAATGTCGCAGAACAATCATTCCGTGGAATTGGAGGGTGATTAAACGAATATCAATCATTAATCAATGATTGATCAATCAATCTTCTTCACTCTATTAGAAGTAATAAAGAAAATTACGTTGGACTTTGGTATTGGTAAATATAACTTTTTTGAATGTGGCCTAGAAATTGTTATTTATTTTATATTGTAATAAAAAGGAAAAGGTTAACGAGCAGGAAGAGTAGGAGCACAAAGAGTTACATCATAAGAAGGAAGAAGATGTTGAGGGATCATTTTAAGTCAAATAATAATGGCAATTACAGTGACAAGTATAAGGTGATAGTTACAATAAAAATCACGGTGACTGCAATTATTTTCATGACTCACCGTGACAATGATCATGCCCATGACTGTGACCCAAGGAGATTAGAGAGAAGGAGAATAAACTTCCATGTACCATTGTTCGCTTGATAGAAGATACGGTGGTATGCCATTCGGGCTATTCTGCGCATTAGTGAGCGTGTGGTTAGAATTCTTCCACTTCCATCGTTTGAATCCACTTCATGCGCAAAACACCTCGATTGATTTTCCGCGCACGTTCGAGTACGCTGCACCGCCATATTTCATCTCAGCTGAAAGCAGGAGCTTACTCTCCTCTCTAATCTCCTTGCTGTGACCATAATCATATCTATGATAGTTAGTACAACTGTTGTACTCATCATCATAAATACGATTATGGTCATCAAATCGTTATGGTCAAAGATGATAATAAAAAGAGTTAACACCGCATTATTTCAATATTTAGCCAAAGAAATGAAGAAACAGTTTTAAAATCTTAAAACGGACTTTTCCGCACGTACAACATCCTGTCCCGAAATTGAGTGGCCGAGAAAAAATAAACCAACACATAAATATAGAATATGTGTTTTATGCTACAGTTTTACTTTTTTCATTGGCGACTGCTTCAGTGTCGTATCAATACGTTTGTGATTCAACGAAAGTATTTATTTTTCTCAGTCATTCGTATTTGATACAGGCCGAATATATGTTTTTTCGTTCAATGCAGAATCGGCAAATTTTTTTCAAATAGTCCACCATCGTGCTTTCTCATGACCCATGGACAGGATGGGGTTTGTCTTATCCACCTCAAAATCAATAGATGTCGTTTGGTAGACGTCCCTAATCAGAATCAGTCGAAACCCGATCGATCCGATACATTTAATTGAGTGATCGTGCTAACAAAAAATAATTCTCAAATAGTCCACCATTGTGAGTAGTATAGCAAGGGGGCTACCAGACCACCCTCGGATTTGTCCGCGGACATTTGATGCGGATGGCATGTGTCCATCGGGAGTGACCAAAGATGTGGGTGGGGTCGCGAAGAGTTCTTGTGGATGATCAACAATGACCAGAGGGTGTAGAAAAAAACATGGCTGTATTAAGAAAAAAGGGGCGTGGCTGCATTAAGAAAAAAGAGGGGCGTGGCTACATTAAGAAAAAAGAGGGCGTGGAAAAAACATGGTTGCATTAAGAAAAAATAGGGCGTGGTTGCTACATTAAGAAAAAAGAGGGTGGGGGAAAAACTGCATTAAGAAAAAAGAGGGCGTGGAAAAAAAACATGGCTGGAAAAAAGGGGCAATGCAACCGCTGCATTAAGAAAAAAGGGGGGCGTGGCTGCGTTAAGAAAAAAACATGACGTCTTATGATTGGCGAATAACGGAAAAAGTGTTTGACGTCAGAGCCTAACATAGGATGACATAGCACAGAAAGAGCTTAGTAAAAAAAGTGTGACGTCAGAGCCTAAGATAGGATGAGATAGCACGCAGAAAGAATTTAGACGTCTCTGATTGGTGAATAACGGAAAAATTTGTGATGTCATAGTCTTAGAGTATAAGTGTTGGCTGTTAAGACAAAAAACAGAGAAAAATGAATGTCGAAAAGGCCTTATTTCACGACATTTACGGTGATCAGTCATCAGGATAGCAGAAATATTCAAGACGTATGCACATATATTTAAATGAAATAATATTTAGTCCATTATTTATCAAGATTCGACAAGTCTAAACTATTCAGATAAATAAAGTCGTAAATTTTGTTTGTTATTATAATAAAATATCCGATAACGAATGTTGCTGGTATACGGGATAGAGTTTCCATATAAGGTTTTATTATTTAACACATTCAATTCAGGATTCATATGTATACAGGGAAATTTGAAATAATTATCTTCAGGCTAATTAAAAGTAATATACGAGAGGTATCGGAAAATAATAAAAAGACATAAATGTTTATAAAATCATATTTATTAACCTATAAAAATACAATACTAATTAAAACTATGTAATAAAAAATATAAGAGCATAATATATAATTATAATACAATATGTTTATTAATAGCAGTATAAAAGCACATTTTTTTATTTATAATAGGATTCAAAATTTTCGCTGCGGCTTCTATCCTGCGTTGAAATCCGTATCGGTCCAAGACAAAAAATTCCCAATATCTTAATCTTGATGTTCTATATGCATAGGCCCACGTGAACATTATATACGTTTGATTACGGCTCTCATCGAACGTAACTCGCTTTATCTTCTTTTCATTACTCATTGTGGTAGAAAGAAAGTTATAGACAAAGAAAATGTATTTATGGTAAAAACAGGGGTTTTATTTTTCCTAAGTTGGTACTAAAAAGCCACTATATTTGGGTTGGTACACCTGTATGATGGTACGACTTGAAAACGTAACTAAAATGTTTGCTGTGCTATTGTAGACTAAATAAGCTGGTGAATAAACAAAAATTATCTGCAAAATGCTAAGTCATTTTTTCTTTTAACTTACTTGTCGCTTATTACATAAAATGCAAATTCAACGTTAAAAACAAGTCTTGACTTGTTGAACAAAGTGTCGCCAGCTGGGTTAAGGAACGTGACTTAAATGTAAACAAACTGGTGTTTTGCTACTATTGTAGACTGTGATTAAAGCCGACTAACATCTGAATTGAGATCAAGGTCATAAATCCAAATCGTATTAAATAACATCTGCGTCTTTTGAAAAAAAATCACGTTACGTAAACAATTCTGTCTAGTTAGGAGCTGTAATTTATATATTTAAATAAAATATATATATTTTAAAAATGAAAACTGTACACACAAGTGTGCAAAATAAAAACAACAATTATTTTAGTAAAATATTTAATCAACTACATCTTCACTATAAAGATTGTATTTTACAATATATTCAAAAGGTATAGTTTTTCTAATTGAGTATAATAATTTGAAGAAACCAGCTTCCAGTATTCCTACGCAAAATTCGTCTAGATTGATGGATCCCAGTAAAATTTGATTACATAAATTTTCAGCACGACCATATGTTTCCAATGTATATTCAGTGTGATTATAGTGAACTACGGTATCAGTCTGACAGTCTTTAATATGATACATAACGTTGGAAGGCTCACTGATACTGAGTTCCTTGAATTTTTCTTGTGAAATATCTTTGTAGAGTCTTATGATGGCACCTCTTAATTCAGCATCAACCATTTTTTGCTAATATTTCTAATAAGACACTTCAGAATTAAAATCGAAGAACAGAGTGTAATGTAGTACAGTAGAATTGTAAGTGATTGTTGACTATTATAATCATTGAATATATCGACAGGGGTCACGCATGCGCCTTTAAAGATGTTCCAATCTAAATCTCCACTTGTACCATTTTGAAATTTTACTCTTATTTTATATCTTTTAGCATCATTTGGTATTGAAGAAAAAAACGTGGAAATATGATTATTTAGAATATAAGGTGTCATATTTTTCCAGTTGTTCTTTGTATCAAAGTAGACAAACATTTCTTTCGCATCATATGGACGATGCACATAAAGAACATTTTGATATATAGCATATAATAGAATAAACTGATGACCTAACGGCATCATGATTAATTATATACTATGCATGTACACATAGGCTATACTTATTTATTAACATTTTCCCTCTATATTTTTGTTGAAGGAATTTTTTCATGCTGTGGCGTAATATTCAAATTGGTAAAACTAATGAACATACGCTTTTTTTGTTCATAAAAGCTGATAGTTATTTTCAACGTCTAGTCTAGTAAACAACTAAAAAAATTATGGTAATACACACAAGGAGATAAATAAAAAAACAGAGGTCAATAGTTTTTTTGTATTTATTTTGGTAAATTTGAATACAACCAATCATATAGTTTTACACTATTTCTTATACTACACATACATTTAAAATTATTATAATGATGAATACATTGTGGAAAGTCTTTTAAAAAATTTGGTACACTGGTGATATGTTCGACATTAACTACAATAGGTGACGTTGTTGAAGTTTCCGCTAGTTCATGTAGCTTTCGTTCAAGAAATTCCTTCTTTTGATGTCCCTTTACGTAAACTATGTCGACGTCAGCCCCATTCAATAGGTGATCGCTTAGAATGTCATTTAATATGTCGTAATTTACATAACCGCTGCTATATTTTAGACCATGATGAAAACGTTCCAAATAGTTTACTTGTTTCTTTACTTCAGAACTTAACGTACTGTATGCCATTGGGGGTTTCAATAAATAATGAGCCCTTTGCACGCCACTTACAAAAGATATTTCTTTAGCATGAAATTCAGGAAGGTTGAACCCTTGCACATCGACGACAATCAACTTCATGATGTTCTCAGATACAATACTTTTAAAAGACTGAATTACTTTGTTTGATACAAGTTTATTTTATGCTGCATTTCTTACGATTCCACTTAGGGGTAAATATTCGATTACGCGGTCATGAATAATTATACAGTATGCCTTGGTATTCTGGGGGAATGATTTTCTGCTTTCAATTTCCAGTTTAACATCCACAGTGGAAGATTTTATAGAATCATTTCTTTTCGAACAGTCTATGACAAATACTGCTCGATCACTGAAAGCATCAAAGTCAAGTATCGGTTTATTATTTGAGGTGAACATTTTAGAGAACTGCGTATACATATAATAGGCTTCAGCATATTTTTTACAGCTAAAATCTAATTTCATATCTTCATAGGGATAATATTCAGAGTTCAATGTTAATTTAATATTTGATATATCGATATTATCCAAGTAAGTAACATCTTGCATGCTTTTATCTTTTTTATTTGTTTGAAATGCAACAACATCAGGGGCTCTCCACATTAGTACACGTTTTAACGGACCATATTTCTTTCGTAGTGCTAGTGGTCAAAGCTGGTAATTCATGAAATTCCCATTGTCTATATGGAAGTAGAAGTGGCTTATCGCTATTTATTTGAGAGAGCAAATTTAATTTCAAAACATCATTCAGAAACACATGCTTGACTTTTAGCTCTATGCTGGTTATTGTTAGTTCTCCAATAGTATCGTCATTCGACACTTTAAAACAATTATTATCATTTCGAGCTCTAATCAGACGTAAAACTTGTTTACCGAAAATTACTCTCTTATAATCATGAAAAAATCCCAGCAAATGCCACAACGGTATTCTCAAAGAGAATGTTGTTTTTGTAGCATCATATGTTACCAGCTGTCCTTCAGGGTAATTCCAACCAGCAGTACTAAGAAAAGTATCAACTTTTTCATAACATAAATAGCTTTTTAATAGGCTCACAGTTCCCGGATCTCGTACTTTATCTAATTCCTTTCCATTTAGTTCATAACTAATTGAATCAAATAAATATGCTCCTGCATTATTAGTGAATTCAACGGTGCCAGTACCCTCAACGTTCTTCTTTAAAGTTCCCTCAATCGATAGGGCGGCTTCGCTCATCAATAATAATGCATCCTGTTGATAAATAGCAATTTCTATTTCATTGTTGTTTCCAAATGATTTTACAAAGGGTGATACGTTCGAATTTCATCCCTGACGATGGACTCATCGTAACTGGGGTCTTGAAATAACTGCAGCTGTTCTAACATTATAGCCCAGAGATTTTAAATAAAGAATATTAGCAAGAGTTAACGCTGAGGTCTTCTTATTACTCCTCTTCAAATACCCTCCACTGACTGAATGCCACAGATTAGAATAACTATCGTTTATATAGTTCTTTTGTTCAAATAGTAACCTCATAGTCCCTTTCTTAATTCTAATCGTACTATAATTTCTTCTCCTCGAAAATTAACTGGCTCAGAATTTTGATCAAGTATTTTCAATGTGATATTATGTATATCTGTTTTATTGTTTATTGGTAGAAAAATTAGGTTATAGGGTTCAATGTCTATTGCGTATCCGGGATCGACTTTCAATCCAAATTCAAAAATGTTGTGTGATGGTTTATTATTGTAAAATGCTCCTGTCGTAAGGTTACAGTCCACGTGGATTGTTACCACCTTAACTATCTTAACAGGTAAATCTGACTGATATGGAATATCAGGTTTTAGAACTTGAGAACTATAACCTAATAAGGAGGCTAAACTGTCTTTGCTAGTAAAGTCGATTTCGAGCTTACTTTTAATTTCACACTTAAGCGTATTATTATTAGGCTTTAGAGAGAAATAGTCTTCAGTCTGTGCTACACCACTAGGTATTATTCGCGTCTGCAGATATGATTCAATATCACTTATTTCATATGAGCCTGTCGGTATGTGTATAACTTTTTCTTCTTCACCACCAAGTTGTCGGTAATAAAACTTATTATTTATCCCCTCTTCAATGTTTGGTATACTATTGTATGTGTGAAGTCCTATTAATGCTAACGAATAGTCGTACTGAGGATCAAGAATTATTGGATTATAAAAGTCCACGGAGAGAGTAGATCTTCGACTTCTTAACGTGAATATTTGAGACATAATGAATGAAAATTACACATGTTTATTATTTTTATAGAGCAATTCTAAACACAAATGTCCACAATTGATCGTATTGTATGTCTGATAAGCATCAGAATTATATTTAATTTTACATTTCGAGCCAAGGTACTTGACTAGTTCGATAGGTGGTTTTAAAGATACAAAACTATCGAAATATAAAACAGAATTGTTCATTTTTTTGTAAGCTACCCAATGTGTTCCAGAGCCTTTTACGCTGTCTAAATTAATAATGGCACTTTCGTATTTTGTAGGTGGTGTAGTAGGTAAGGCGTCACGCATAAAGACACCTCTGAAATATGGAATTTTTAATTTTTTAACATATTTTACTAAATCAATGTCGGAAAGAGCTCTATTGGGTAGCTTCAATGGGAGTTTTTTTGTTTTTTCAAATATAAGCCATATCCTTTTTTATACGGTTTCATGTAGAGTCCGGATCCTCTTTTCCCTAACGCTACTGCCTCCAAAACTCTATTGTGTCTCTCGTCTTCTTCCAATTTTTTCTTAGAGTTTTTAGCATCTATTACGGTCTTCGCGCCACTGCAGCAGCTCCTCCCGACAGAGCTCCTAATGCACTTAAGCCAGCAAATATCGGTATCAAAGGTAAAATACCACCAGTCTTCGGTAATGGTAGAATACGAGGGGTATTTATTTTTCTCTTACCACCTGCATTCTTGACTGCAATTCGAGCTGCCTTTAACGTCATTGCATCTTTTTTTAAATTGTTACTTGCATGTCTTTTCAGTACTTTAGATATATTTGTCAGGACAGCCTTTTGGAATGCGACTTTTCTACGTCCCCCTACATCCATGCCTAATTTACGTTTAACCTTCATTGCGTTGGTGACAGCCCAAGCCGTGGCTTTCTCACCTAATTTAGCGTCCTTTGCTTTAACACGCTCCCAAGCACGTTGTTCGAGCTGGTAATCTGCCTTGTGTCTAAATTTTTGTTTTTACTATATGCAATATCGTGCTCTCTGCAAGATTTATCGAGAGGGTTTATACCTGCATCCCCTCGAGCGAGTCTTTTATGTAACTTCGTACCAGGCCCGCAAAATTGGTATCCCGGAACATGCAATTCAAAGGACAACTTATTAATTAGATTATTGACTACTCCACGTCCTACTACGTGTTTACGCGATGCCATATGGATTGTGAATGACGATGTTTGACATTAATCATATATATATATATATATATATATATATATATATATATATATAAAGTATTACAGTCAGTAAAATAGTTCTTCGATATTTGACATTAATTATATATATATATATATATATATATATATATATATATATATATATATATATATATATATATATACATATAAAGTATTACAGTCAGTAAAATAGTTCAGACGTTACTATGCGTGTTCAAAGACAACAGGTGTCCCTGCCCGTTGAAAATTTAGATCTGTTGACAGACCATTGTGTGGGAGGAGAAGAAAAACATGGAAAGTTATTTCCTAGTACTCTAAGAGCTATTATATGCGGACCCAGTGGAGCAGGCAAAACCAATTTGCTTCTAAGCTTATTATTCAATTCTAATGGACTGTGATTTGAAAACATATACGTTTACTCTAAATCACTTTTTCAACCGAAATACAAACTATTGGAGCGGGTATTGCAGAACGTAAATGGAGTTGGATATTTTCCGTATGCAAGTAGTGAGACTATTATCGATCCATCTGAGGCTAAATCTAATTCAATATTCATTTTCGACGATGTGGCATGTGACAAACAAGACAAAATAAGAGCATATTTTAGTATGGGTAGACATAAACTTGTAGACTGTTTCTATCTCTGTCAAGCATATACGAGGATACCTAAACATCTCATTCGTGATAATTGTAACTTCATCATTTTATTTAAACAAGATAAAATCAATTTACGACATGTGTATGATGATCACGTGGCCCCAGATATGACACTCGAGCAATTTGAAGACATGTGTAGAGAATGTTGGAATGATAAGCATGGAGTAATGGTCATCGTAAAAGATTTTGATTTACATGGTGGTCGGTATAGAAAAGGTTTTGATCAGTATATAAGCGTGTAACGTAAACTGTGTCTGTTATTATTAGTTAGACAATCGAACTGAAGAGATAACCTCTGCTTAAAAACAGGTCATACAACCCCATTTAAACAGATCATACAAGTCATACAGCCCCATTTAAACAGATCATACAAGTCATACAGCTAATAGGCTCAGTTTAAAACAGATTGCTGCTAAGGTTGTAACAATGAAGTCTAATAAAATAACTTTTGAAAAGTATAGAGTATCTAAGGTTAAACCATTGGATCAATCAAAGAAAAAATTGCTTACAGATAAAATTAATAAGGCATCAAAGGCTATCAGAAAAAAGTATCTAGCATTAAAACTAGGAAAATCTGACGAAGATGAAACTCTTAATAGACCCTTGAAGCCCATTATCGATCCATTAAAAGAACTCAAATCTGTAAATACATTACAGAAAACAGACACGAAGCGTGTAGGTTTATCGCAACAAAAAAAGTTAAAACATAGTTCAGCAGAGTATACATTAAATGCAGATATTAAGGATGACATATTGTCTCTGGATCCTCAGTATGAAGTAGGAGATGCTAACTTTCAGGATGGCAAAACGGAGAAAACTGCTCTTAATGAATATTTTGAACAGTATCCATCTTTAGCTAGACACTATATAGAGGGGTTTTTTACTAAACGCAAAGACTATGATGAAACCTATGGCATTAGATTGGATTTACAAATGAATAAACTGTATATTGGTAATATGGAATTAAAAATTGGTCGTGCCTCTGAAATAATTATTAATGATAAAGTATATGATGGCAAAGTGGGGTTATACAATCTACTTTTTATGAAGGATCCCACAGATTATAATAGAAATGATTTAACTGAATATAAGGAAATTTTGCAAATTACCAATGTACATAGAAGAAATTATGAACCGACTGGACAAATTAATGGAACTAGATCTTCCAAGTATATTAAAATAATAAGACCATTATTGGATAGTAAAAAGAAGAAAAAAACACAGTGGATTCGGTCTGAATATGGTTTACAACCAAAAGCCAATCGAATATGTTTATTGGGATGACATCAACGAGCTTGTTGATAGACTGAAACTTTTGAATGCGTCAAAGATTGCAGGAAATACCGATTCACATGACAATGAAATATCAGCTATCATTAGTGAACTACGTGAGGCTGGAGTTATCTATTAAATATTTGATGTACATACAATTTGAGTCATTATCAGGATGAGTCTTGATAAGTTTGGAAGGTTTTCGCGACGTAGTAGTGAAATTAATGATTCATATCTCAGCCAACCACAACGTGGATTTGTATTTACCGAATATGGAAACATCAACATTGAAAATTTAAAGCTGTGTAATGTTCTATCACCTACTGACGAGGGTGATACCGTTAATAAGAAATATGTAGATGATCATATAAATTCTATTCTATCAAACAATATTGATGTGCTATTTGAACGTTTAAATAAGTTTAAGGATAGTATAAAACATGTGACATCAGATTTATATCAACAGAAAACATATCTAACAGATATAGGAAGGACCATTGAAAAAATAAATCAAAAAGGTTTAGATAGTGTTGGTGGAAAAGACATTGAATCAAATGCAATCAATGAAACAATTTACAGCCAACCCGATAAAGAAATCTAGAGAAAAAATTCAATTGGTTAATGAGCTTCATAAGCCTGCACGCAAAAATTGCAATCGTAGACGTATTATAATAAAAGGAATAGACGATTTGTGGCAAGCAGATTTAGCCGAAATGTGTAATTATGCTAAAGACAATCACAGTTTTAGATACATTCTCATAGTGATTGACTGTTTTTCAAAACTTGTGTGGGCTAAACCCCTAAAAAATAAGAGTGCACTAGAAGTTACACAAGCAATGAGTGGTATTTTTAAGGATAGCAAGAGGAAATGTAAAAATTTATATACGGACCAGGGTACTGAATTTTATAATGCTCACTTTAAAAACTTGATGAAAAACTATAAGATAAACCATTACAGTACATTTACAGTAAAGAAGGCAGCTATAGTTGAAAGAGTTATTAGAACGTTAAAGGAGAAATTATATAAATATTTTAGTTTAAATGGCTCATACAGATGGATAGATATACTTCCTGATATTGTCAAAGAGTACAACAACAGTTATCACAGAACAATAGGAATGAAACCGTTAGATGTAACTAAACAGAATGAGAAACAAATACTTAATTCAGTTTATAACAATATTAAGTTGGTAGCATCGCGACACTACAAAGTTGGAGATATTGTACGAATCAGTAAGAATAAGCATGTATCTTTAAAAAAGGATATACACCTAATTGGACAACTGAACTATTTAAAATTATTAAAGTACAACTCATCAACCCCACCACCTATTTGCTCGAGGATATGCATGGTATTCGAATAAGCGGAGGTTTCTACGAAGAAGAACTAAAGAAAACGAAAACTCCCGATGTGTATCTCGTTGAAAAGGTATTACGTAGACGAGGTAAACAAGTTTATGTAAAATGGTTAGGTTTCGACGCATCTCACAATAGCTGGATTGATTCAGATAACGTACTTTAATCAAATATGCATTGATTCTTATGGAAAACACGAACATTTTTACGATTGCAGAGGGGCCTTTTTTTAACAATTAATTTAAATATGTATAAAAAGGGGTTGAAACCATAATCATTCATTAGTCTACCGCAATTATGACATCAGTAACATCTAGTCTAGCCGATTCTGACTATTGGCATGAAGTGGATAGAATTAGTGCACAATATGAAGAAGCCGCGCAAAACGAGGGTCGATATCTTTTAGAATATAATACTGACATAAAAAATTCTGTATATAAAATAACTACAGGATTTAGTGTTGCAAGAGGTTATGTTCCTGCTGTAAGAATTTCACTGAATGTGAATCCAGACTTCACCAAATTAGACAACATCTCATTTAACAGAGAAGATTGGGATGATTTTATTACTTACCTTCAACAATTTGTTGTGGATTACTTTGATGTGGTGACAGAAGAACAACCCGAAGAAATAGAAATGAAGTTTTCCCATTATGCTTTAATATCATCGCAAATTATTGGAATCAAATTGTTGAAAATGAGTAACGGCTTCTGCACATTTCATTTATCTGACAAAGTTGTTCGTGAGCTCATCTACACCAATAAAATTGTATCATATCATATGGACTTACTAAATAGTTTAAGTTTTGAACAGTTCTATAATAACTTTTTAAATGTAGCTAATAATATCTTAAGTGAATCTAATTATGAATTGTCACCATATACTGTTATGTTAAAGTTATGTGACTTATATCCATGTAATATTCAATCATATTGTATACGTGAATGTTTATTTTATAATAAAGATACTATTCTTAATGATTTAGATAGAAAAATGTATGTACTGAAAACGAGTGTTTAAATAAAAAGAAATTTATATAATGTGAGTTTTCTTTTTTTAGGCTAGGGGAAATAAAAAAATCATGATAATTTAAATACATATAATGAAATAATAAAGAAAAAATACATATAATAAAAATGTGATTACATAATAATAAATTAAAAAAATACATAAAATTGGTTACATAATAATAATAATAAAATACATAAAAATATTAAAATATAACAACAGACTTGAGAGATTTTTAAATTTGATGTAAAGCAAAAAAATAATATCAGCAATGAAATTACGAGATGTCCATTATGGAGTAGTGCCCCCAGGGGAGAGTATCATGAACTTCAGGAAGGGTGTACCTCTTATCGTCGAAGGGATTAAGAGCAATTTTTGTTTGTTACGACCTCATGTAATTTTGCTTGTATACAGCGTTGAGTTTTATTTAGTAAACACTCTTCGTAAGGCTTTTTGTTTACAAATTTCTCCAGACAGTTGAGGTAATCCTCAAAAGTAATTTTATTTGCCACAACATTAGACTTTACACCTTTTGCTTTCTTAACTACTTTGTTTGATTCAACTTTATAGGTGTACTGCTTAGAACGTAGCCCTATGAAATGAGTCATTATTTTCCCATTATTTTCATCCTTCATTAAACCAGGGATTTTTTTATTTACTAGAGGAATATTCCAACGATTATCTTGAGGATAATCACTAGTATCAAATTTATTAATGTCTTTTTTGATAACATCTTCATATACATCATTACACTGAATTTCGTATAAGAGACTGTCTGTATCTGTGTACAAAAGTTTACATTTTTCCACGGGGAATTTTGTTAACATGTATTTATAGTGAAAATCATATACGCAAATTTTAGAAATATCTAAAATAGACATTCCAATATACAAGGGCTTATTGAATATAATGCGAGATTTTTTCATTTCAATGGCCATAAGATTATCACCGAAAATGGATCTGCTTTGGAAATTAGGACTAGCAATCAAATTTTTAGCTCCGTACTTCCCTTCCCATTTGTTTACTAGCTTAACGATTCGATGTTTTCGAACATTCTCCATTGTTTTACCAAACGTAGCGTTATTCATTAGTTTATAATTGTTTTTTTCAAAGTTTGACTTTGCTTGAGTTCTCAGTGATGTGTTTAAGTCAATGTAGGACTTCAACCATGGAGACTGTTTGAACTGTAGAACTCTGTGGATATGTGTTAATTTTATTCCATGTTGTAGAGCTTGTTTAAGATTTCTATAGTGAATAACGTACTTTTGCTTACTATAACAGGTAGTCATTAATTTAGGAAATTTAGAATTTGGTGGAGTTCTGTGTTCCGGACAGAATGGCAAATCTTTATGTAAATCATGTAGATCTTCTGGGTATTCGAGATCGACCTCTAAAATATAACCAATTTCAGAGTCATCAGGCACACTGGTGACGTCTATGTTGCAATCTGTCCACTGGAATTCTCCGTATGGAAGGAATTCTCTCATGCTCCAACCATATAAATTGTTTATATCGAAATAAACAATGTATGTGGATGGTTTGCTGGCATCATAAGTATCTAAATATTTGTTGTTAGCCTGTGAAAATCGATTGCAACATTGACTCACCCCACCTCGAATACCACGCTCAATAAACATTAAAATATCTACATCTTGAATAGTTTCTAGCCTACACCCTGTATATTTCAGCATGCAATCAAACGTATAACCTGGTATCGAAAAATAGTGGCTTGGGTCGAGGTTGTACGTCTTGTAACAAGTACTACGAAAAGTTTCAAAAACGCAAGTTAATAGCATAATATCTGTTTTCATATAGAGATCGCTGTAATCGCCTAGAGTACTCATACCGAATTTATCCCAAACAATTTGCGCATGTTCATAATCAGTCTCCTCTATGTTCTTGTCGTTTAGTTTATTGTAAAAGTATTTTATGTCAGGTAATTGCGTTTCATCTAGTTTTTCTATGTTATCCAAATAGTCATAAAAGAATACACATTTTCGTGTTAATAACTGAAATTTTTCATCGTCCAAGTCCAAAAATTCACGTTCAAGATTTTCTAAGTTTTCGTTGTTCAATGTGGAAGCTAGTTCTTCTAGAGAACAACCCATGAATCTGAAGGAGTCTATAAATCTAAATTTCAATTTGGTTTCATTATCGTGAACTGTGAAACTAATATATTTTTCCTTATTCTCAGGCAATAAAGTAATATGATTTCGTTCAGCTAAGAACTTTATTATAAAGTGAGCATCGTAACCTCCGAGGTTATGGAACACCACGGGAATAACAAAAGAATTTTTATAATTTAAATTACATTTATTGTGAGCAAAACCTCTGAAGTTTCCAGTGAGGTGACAGTGATCTCTAACAATTTTATCTGTTTCGGTAAATTCTCCTTCGCAAATATGGCAAGTTTTACTGGCATTCCGTAAACTAACTTCAGTATTCATGGGCTCCGCATGTTTTAATTTCGAGGAGACAAATTGTGCAATATTGTGTAACTCTTCTGCAAACCAAGACATCGATTCTATACCTCGAGCACTTTTATAATACGACCAGTCATTCTTATAACCGCATTTGAAATAATATCCAGCACTGTAGGCTATGTGTTTCTGATACCTGCTCGTTTTGCAATGACTATCATCACCATTAAATGGTTCAAGCAAGGATTCGAAATCTGCATATATAATAAACGGAATCATTTCCCTGTGTGCAAAATTTTTAAATTTAATGTACCGTTCTCGAGAAAATTCAATTTTACAATCGTTAAGGTTTTCGCAATCTACAACATGATCATTTAGCTTATTCTGAGATGTAAAATAATTCAGACATCTATCGCAAAAATATTTTTTAATTTTTTTTTTAGAGAGCTGCCTACATAAAAGTCTAGATAAGTCTTTAATATAACAATAATGATATTTAATTTTTAGCTCTTCATTATCTGACATCGGCGGCGGCGGTTCAAATTCATTTATTTTTGGAAAATATTTATTCTGAACTAATAATAAATTTACATGTTTGTCTAGTTTTCGCTTGGTTATACGGTGGGGCACAACAGAAAAATTTGATTTTGAATCCATTTCCAAACCAAATACATTAACAGAGATTGCATTATTTTTCTCAAATTTGGAAATTTGCGGTAACGTCATAGGAAATTCAATATTTTTCAAGTTTAGTACTGTTTTATAATGAGGATATGATGATGTTCTATCAGAGTGTTTTTCAACAGGATGGAGAGCACTAACAACGGCCCATGCGAAGCAAGCGTCATCGTTGTTCTTAACATTAATGCAAGCCTGCCTTTTTGCAATTTTTTCCGGTAGTTTAATGTAAGATGAACCGTTCCCAACTTCATATTTATTTATATTAATTTCTAAGCTAATTATTTCATTTAAAGCCCACCCACTGCCAGATTCAGAAAATTCAGATAAAGCATTAAAAATATCATCCCTTACATTGGATTCAAACCATTGACATAAATCCCTCCCTGCATCAATTACCTTATTTTTGTATTAAAATATTTTTTTTCAATAATTTCTGTGTCTTGTGACTTTCTTATAAATTCGGCGCAGAAAGTAGTATTAACTTTAAGCACTGGTACTTTTTTCGTGGCATTCATTATTCTAGTTTTGAAAAGGTGAAAAGCATCATTGAAAAATTCATTCAAATATTTATGTTTTAAATTAATGATTACTCCAGTACGAACTCTACTATTAAAAACCGATATTAAATCTTCCCATTTGACCCGATTACTACGTTTTTCTTTTACCAATACCGCTCCCCCAATATAATTTACTTTTTCAGTGATACTTTTAAACCTCTTCAAATGTCCTAAATTAGTCTGAAGGTTACGCAGTACACCTACTGATAAATTAGATCCCTTGATAGCTCTAGTTAAAAGTCTAATGTGTGATTTTACCTTTTTTATCCATAGCACTCTCTCCTGCGGGGTACAACAACCATACCCTAAAATCCATAGCTGTGTCTGCGTGTATTCACTTGAAGGGTTCTAAAAGTAAATGAT
Source organism: Rosalia funebris (assembly GCA_037954035.1). Taxonomy (NCBI): domain Eukaryota; kingdom Metazoa; phylum Arthropoda; class Insecta; order Coleoptera; family Cerambycidae; genus Rosalia; species Rosalia funebris. The sequence goes on along the minus strand of JAZFAV010000022.1, from coordinate 42,157,013 downwards.
GATATCTCTGTCTGCGTGTATATTTTATATAGAACTGTCTGGGCTCACTCTTTGTTTTCAGCTAAAAAAATTACAAATAAAAACTTAATATTTAAAAATTGTGTGTGTGTGTTTACTTACTTTTGATAAACTTGAACTGGACTCCCATAGAAGGCTTATTTACATCCTTCAAGCCTTCATAAATTATGCTGTATTTCCTTTCACATTGAAATTCATCCAAATTTTCTCTTATTTCGGACAGTACTCTTCTTGGTAAGAATATATTGGTCTCTTGTAATTCAAGTAATATAGTCTCACCGTACCGAGTTTTCACTATTCTAGCCCCATAAATTGGCTGTGGAATATTTTGTTCGAAGTCTGATATCTTAAGAACTTGTTTAGTTTCTAGAAGTGAAACCTTGTTTAATTTTTCTAAATCCATCTAAAATTAATAGAATATTTTCTTGTTAAATTTAATAAAAACAATTTTTTACTCACGTTTGTTTCCCGTAGATAAAGCACACAAATAAATATTTTTCTAATATTTTATAATACGTCACGTATAGCGCACAAGTATAAACACATATGATGAATTATGTTGGCTGTAAACCTTTTATATCATCTGTGACGTCAATTTTTCATACGTCACCATGAGCACGTGAAAAATAATGTTGAGTTAGCAGTTTTTATTTCGTGGGATTCATATTTTGTATATGTTATAATTGACAGTTTTAAGTCATAAATTAATTTTTATTGATTTCTCCACAGATTAGAAATAAAATGTTTTGTCTATCAGACCGAAATTTTGCTATTTGTTTACATTTAAGTCACGTTCCTTAAACCAGCCTGCGACGTTTTTGTTTTGTTGAGTTAGCAGTTTTTATTTCGCGGAATTTATATTTCGTATATGTTATAATTGACAGTTTTAAGTCATAAATTAATTTTTATTGATTTACCCACAGATTAGAAATAAAACGATCTGGCATTTTTGCAGTTTGTTTACATTTAAATCACGTTCCATGTAGAAATAATTCGAACGCCAGTTTTGTTCATGAGATTAATTGCGGTGAAATAATACACGAATCGGTTTTGTAAGTAGCATAAATTTAGCTCGGAGACTTTATTGTTATAACTGCATTTTCAAACATTATAATACAATATATATGATTTTGATAAGCTGACTCAATGCTGATTCTTCTTATTTTTATCTCAGCTCGATAAATATGGTTTATAACATTTATGTTATGAATTGAATAATAATACATAGGCAAAAAATATAATATACGAGGGACATCACTCCTCCCCCTTTAGAACGGACCATGGGCACTTGTAGGAGCCATTGGGACGTCTTCAATTGGAATTTGGGAATTCTTCCTGCTTCGTGAGATTCTCCGTGTAAGAGCTATTATTTTCTTGCGCCATATTATCCATATTAATATGAGGCAGATAATGGCGAATAAAATAAACAGGATTATCCATAATAACCCAGATTGATCCTCAGGGATTGCCTCAATGTGATTAACAGAGGATAGGTGCTGACTAGATTCGATTATCCTATTAATATCTTCAAAATGGATAGGATTTAATTTTAGAATGTGTGGTGTTTGATTTGAGGTATTGGCAGTATCAGGCAATGGTGGCAATAAAATTCCTGTTCCTACGTTGGTAATTGAATCGGAAGATAATGGGAACGGTTTATCGTTGATCCACATTTTACAATCATTATTAATGGTAATCAGGGTTGGAGAGCTTCTTCTCTCAGCTCCATTAGTGTCGCATTGGGATCTAATGATAGTGTTGCTCAAAGGAATCAAGAGTATTTGATTTGACGTAACTTGTGTCGTGATAGGTTGTATGATCCTGGTTTTGGCAAATTGACAATTTGATGGCTGTTGACCATGGACGATTGTGGAAATACAATCCTCTTCAATAGGTTCTGGTTTCTCGTTACATATGTAATATCTTTCTACTAAGGGACATTCTTCATCTAAGTATTTTTGACTTATTTCGCCAAGCATTATTACAGGTTTGGGAGGAATTAAGGTAAGGTTAGCTTGGGGAATCGGATAAAGTTTGTATAGGAATATATTTTCATTTGAGAACAATGGCATAGTTACTATGAAATTAAACTTTGGATATTTAAAGAACACTTCTTGGTGCATTAATTTAAAATATGAAAGATCACTTTCTAATTCTAGTAGTTCAGATTTCTGGTAAAGTTGAGAGAGTGTTTTCTTCATAAATTTTACCTCGTTAAGGGTAATAATGGGATTATAAACTGTTCTAAGAGCAGCAAAGGAAATTGCTATATATATTTCATCTATTAAAGTTAAGAGAGAATTACCATTATTTATGATTTGCTGACTAAGGAATCTAGTATTTTCAAGACGAAAATCATTTTTTAATTCTTGAATTTGGAGCGCAATTCTGTTCTGATTAGTAGATAAAGTAGATATTGTTTCGTTAAAGGTTTTCAAAAGTGGTTGCAGAATAGAGATTTGTAGATTCATTTGAGTCTCAATATTATGTTGGTTTTTATCTAGAATTCTGATGTGTTCAATTATTTCAGATTTGTCATCTTCCGTTAGAGTACCGAAGAGATATTTTGATATTTTACCTATACCGTCTATAAGTCCTCTTTTATGGATTCTATTAGGGATTAGAGGTTCTAATTTTAATGTAATTTTATTTAATGTGTAGCCTACATGTAGAAAAGATTCGTCAGAACTTATTGTTATCAGGTTGTTGTAAGATTCATATAGTTTTGCTAAATAGTCCGAAATTATTGAAATGTCAATTTGATATAGGAATTTATGATTTGATTCTATTAGTCTTACGGGTCCTAGTTGAATGGGTAAGATCGGGTTCGTTATTGTCTGGAACGTGGGGTTGTCTCCCTGGTTCAATGTCACTCGTAAACTGAATACGGTGAGTAGGAATAAGGTCTTCAATGTCTTTTTCATCTTCAACCTGCGACGAAGAAGAATCTTTTAGTTTCTTTCTAGGTTTTTTGATAATATTTTTATGATAGGTGCCTAATTTTGTGGTTGCTAAATGATCTTTATCGGAAATTACTTGGGTTTCTTTATAAATAGGTTTTGTTTTTGAGGCAAACTTATCTTTGGTTTTTAGATAAACTGTCTCATCAGCTTGACATTTTACAGGTTCGTCACGTTTCTTATTTAATTTCGAAATAGTTTTGTCTTTATTTTCGGACATACGTTGTTTAAGGTTATCATACAATTTCTGGGAGATGTCTTTTTGCTCACTGATATAATCGTTTAGAATTTCGGCTTCATTAATGTCATATGGAATTTTTCGTCTATCTACGAATACAATTTCTAAAGGTGTTAATTTTGTAACCGAATGAATGGAATTATTGTAGCCAATAATTGCTAGTTTGATAATTTGTGTCAGGTCTTTGTTTGGGTGTTCTAGTTTGACGCAACGTATTAAATCGAGAAGGGTAGAGTGGAAACGCTCTACAGGTGCATTAGAATTTGAGTTTTTCGGAGTTGTTATATGAAATTCTATTTGATGTAAATTACAAAATTCTTTAAATAAGTTGTTATCAAATTCTTTACCGTTGTCCGTTACAATTTTATTAGGGATGCCATAGTGTGAAATAAACGTAAGCAGGGCTTCGTAAGTGTCAATAGAGTTTTTAGTTTTAATATGGTAGGCTTGACCTAATTTGGAAAAAGGGTCTAGAACTGTTAGAAATATTTTGGATTCCGCAATAAATAGATCCATGTGTAAAATTTCAAATGGTCTTTTAGGAGTTGGTGTTACTTGAAATTTAATATGTTGTGGGTGTCTTTCGTATTTTGCCTTTTGACATGTTCTACATGAGTTTACGTAATTAGTAACATCGTTAACTAGGTTTGGCCAGTAATATCTTCGAAGAAGTGATGTTTTAACTTCGGTAATTCCTCGATGACCAGTTTTTCCTTCGTGGTAGTATTTTACCTTTTCATTTTGTTCTTCTATGTTACTTACATCGTCAACGAATTTTCGTGAGATGCACAATTTTAATTTAGTGAAATTTTGTTGAAGGATACGAATTAGTTTTTTCTCTATTTCTGGTTTCTTAAAGTACAGGCAATAAGTGAATTTAGGTGAAATTAAGGATTTAAATAATTTGACAATATCTTTATCAGGGGCTGTTCTTCTAAGGGTTACTAGGTGACGGATCTTTGTTTCAAATGGATTTTCGGATATTGCTGAGTCTATAATTGTGTTATGTGATTCTTGGATTATAATCTGATGATTATATTGGTTGAGGCAATTTTCAGTATAAGGTATTTCCTGAATTGGGTTTTCATTACCGGAGTGTTGGGTTTCTGCGTCATCTGGTGGATTAGGTAGAGTTATTTCAATATCTTCAAATATTTTTTCAATCGTAGGCGTGTCTATTAATCTTTCTCCAATTTCATCTCCTATTAACGATACAAAGTCATCTATATCGTCAATCTTATCTCCTGGGTTGGTCATTAAATCGATTGGATTTGCATCGATTTTTATTCTCGAAAGGCAGTCCGCATTGGTGTTATGTTTTCCCTTTTTGTATTGTATCTGATAATCATATTCTTCAAGTCGGAGTCGCCACCTTACTAATCGACTGTTGGGTTCCTTTAAATTGAATAACCATTGTAAAGGTTTGTGATCGGTTTGGATAATGAATTGCCTACCGAAGATGTAGGGTCGAAAGTATTTACATGCCCATACAACTGCTAGGAGTTCTTTCTCGATGGTGCTGTAATTAATCTCAGCAGGATTAAGGGTACGTGAGGCGTAACTAATCGGATGGTCATTTTGACTAAGAACGGCACCTATAGCGTAATTGGAAGCGTCTGTTGTAATGGTGAATTGTTTCTCAAAATCAGGGAATGCTAGAATCGGATCATTGCATAATAGGGTTTTACAATATTCGAATGTACTAACGAATTCCGGGGTGTGAATTACCTTTTCTCCTTTTTTTAAACATTTAGTGAAAGGTTTGGTTATTTTGGAAAAGTTATTGATGAAACGTCGGTAGTAACCTAAGAGACCTAGAAAACTTTTAATATCTCGATGAGTTTGTGGAATCGGAAAATGTTTGATAGCTTCAATTTTCTTTGGGTTCGGTTTTACGCCATTAGGAGTTACTACGTGTCCTAGAAATTCGACGGATTTGGACATAAATTCTGACTTGTCAAGTTGGATTTTAAGATTATGACGGCGAAAAGCTTCGAAAACTTTATGGAGGTTTAATATATGTTCTTGTAACGATGTTGAGAAGATGATGACATCGTCCATATAAACAAGGCATATCTTATTCTGCAAGTCTTTAAGGACATTATCCATAACTCTCTGGAAGGTACTTGGGGCATTTTTAAGACCGAAGGGCATCCTTAAAAATTCGTAATGCCCTTGTTCAACGCTGAAGGCAGTTTTTTCGACTGAATTGGGGTGAACCTCGATTTGATGAAATCCGCTAGCTAGATCAAGTGTGGTAAAATAATTGCATCTTCCTAACTTATCCAATATATCCGTTATATTGGGCAGTGGATATCGATCTTCAATTGTTTTGTCATTTAATTTGCGGTAGTCAACAACAAGTCTCCATTTCTGGATTCCTGAAGCGTCCTTTTTTTTTGGTACTACCCAGATTGGTGAAGACCATGGGCTAATACTTGGCCTAATGATGTTGTCGTCCAACATTTTTTCAATTTGATTGCGCACTTCCGTTTTGTGCACATAGGGAAACCTATACGATTTGACATAAATAGGGTTTTCATCTTTTGTTCGAATTTCGTGTTTTACCGAATTATGAAAAGTTAAAAGATCACCGGGTTTTAAAAAGATATCTTGAAATTTGTTACAAATATTTAGAAGAGCTTGTCTTTCTTCCAAATTTAGATGATCTAGACGAAGTAAACTTTCGATATTGGTTTTGATACTATCAGAATCACGGGATTTAATTTTATAGTCGAAAGAATCATAATTTTCAAAGAAGGGTTCGACAAAGAGTGGTTCTTCGAATTCAGCGGTTTGTATTTCTTGGGACATATTATAGATTTCAACTGGGGCATAACCATTATGACATGTACTTACAGAAGCTGGAATGAAAAGATCGTTGGTTGATTGATAAGGGATGTAAATGTCACCATCGGGAGCATCTACTGGAATTTCTTTGATTAGAACTTCATGAGCATTTATTGAATATCGTTTTGAAGTATCATTTGGATGTCTATAATATATCGGAATATTTATTGATTTGTCGAGATTACATAAGGATTGTTCGGAAAAATTAATTGATAATTGGAAATTTTGTAGATCGTTAAATCCTATTAAACCATCATAGTAATCATGGAAGTCATGAAGAATAACGTTTATAAGTTTATCAGAGTTAAACTCTTCAAAAATCGGAATATCTGCTTTGTATCGTGCAGTGGTAGTGCCTACACAAGTTTTTAATTCTGTTTTGTCAATGAAGATACATGAGGGGTAATATTTTTCGATTATCGAGGGACGAATTATTGACGATGCGCAACCTGTGTCTATCAATAATTTCATCGGTGGATTTTGAATAATTATGTATGGTAATGGGCAAGCTTGTTTTAACGCATTTATTTCATTAGGTGGTGGTTTGCTTTCCTCGGTTTTTAGGTAGGGTTGTTCGAATCCATAGCCATATGAAAATTTGATGTTGGTTGACCTTGTACATCTTCATCATAGTATTCCTAAATTGGATGTTCAAAGACTTCGGGAAGACTTCTTTCCATATTTGAATACTCGTAAATTTCTTGCGTTTGTTCTTCATATTGATATCCTTCTTGGGAATTTGTTGGGTCTTCTTCCAAATTATGTATTTCTTCTGCTATCCAGTTTCTTGATGCAGCAGGTTGAAACGTATTATATCGTGGTGCTGTCGTTTTGGAAGTTGTCGACATTGGTGTTGGTTTATAAGATGGAACTATACCTTTAGGTTTGAAAGCATATTGTTGCTGTGGTGGTTTTCCAAAAACTCTATTGTTCGTGAAAAATTTTGGTGGAGGTAATTGTCTTGGTTGAACGTTTATCGGTTGTGATGGGAAAGTTTGCTTTAAAGCTTGCGTTTGGAAATTTTGATGTTTAAATTGATTTGGTATTTGGTTATAATTTTGAGAATAACCTACAGTAGGTCTTGGCATTGCATTATATTGGGGTTGTTTAATTTGAAATGGTGGTATCGTTGGTTTTTGATAATCAGATTTGTTTGAGAATACTGGATTTTGAAAAGATTTACTATAGTTAGAAAAATTTTCTTCCTCATTAATTTTATTAATAGCTGTTTCTAAGGAATCTACTTGTTGTACTCTTATCATGAATTGTAACATTGGACTCAAAGATCTGGTAAATGTGTCTAATGCCATTTGTTCGTAATGTTTAGAGTAAAATTCTTTTTCGGGATAAGTTTTATTTGAATGAATTAATTTACTCATTAAGAGACTGCGGAGCTCTTGACATCGTAATCCAAAACTATGATAATTTTCGTTTCTCGATATTTTTAAATTTAAAAGATCTTGCTCTAAACATCTTATATCTCTCTGATCACCAAAGTTGACTCTTAAAATTTCTTTAATTTGCAACCAATTCTGAATTTCTATCCGTGAACCAACTAACATCTGCGCTTTACCCACTAGTTTACTTAAAATTGCTTGATGCATAAAGGTATTTAATGCATCTCTATCCGCATTAAGAAAATGGTTTATTAAATTATCGCAAGAGTTGATGAATGTATTTAATCCAAAAGGATTTCCGTCATATTTTGGGATGTTATCTATATATAGCCTTAATAGTTGATAGTCTATGCTAGGAATAGATGTATGTGTTTCTCTAGTAGTCATTTTATTAGTTTTTGAAATATTCAAATTTTCTAAGGAATTTATTAAATTAGATAAATCTGAAATTTTGAAAATTTAAAATTTAAAGCAATGTATAAAATAATTATATGACACAGCATGAGAGAATTTATTAAATTAAATAAATTAACTAATTCTTATTAACTAAACTAATTTGAAAAATCAAGATTGAGAATTAAATAAAAACTAAAATTTCTTAACCTACGTATTCTCGTTGAATAGCGAGCCTATTGTTCTCAAAGAATTTTCAGAGAAAATAGGTGGTGAGTTATAACAATGGTCAGGAGCGAAAATAATGCTTGACTTACTTTTTGTTGTCTTGTCTGCACTATCTTCTTGATAAACTTGTTCGATCAATTGGACAGCTCAGCCGGTTGTGAAAAAAATGATTCTTGCCTTCGCAGATGAACTTCTAATTAACGGTCACTCTTGATGTGTTAATTGACAGTCTATCACTTTTTCTACGCGGGATCGCGGCGTCTTCAACTTAGAAAAGTTTATTTGAATCACTCACGAATTTCAGAGGTTCAAACGACACTATATCCCATCCTCGTCGCCAGTTTTGTTCATGAGATTAATTGCGGTGAAATAATACACGAATCGGTTTTGTAAGTAGCATAAATTTAGCTCGGAGACTTTATTGTTATAACTGCATTTTCAAACATTATAATACAATATATATGATTTTGATAAGCTGACTCAATGCTGATTCTTCTTATTTTTATCTCAGCTCGATAAATATGGTTTATAACATTTATGTTATGAATTGAATAATAATACATAGGCAAAAAATATAATATACGAGGGACATCACTCGCCGACGTTTTTGTTTATAATAAATCATTTTGATAACCCAAATATATACGCAACACAATCTAATCTGAAGACGTTGATATTTTTGTGGGATTGCTTACTCTTATTTTTTATAATCACATAGACGTTGTTTGCGTTTCTCATATTACCAAAAATTTATTATAATAACAAACAAAATTTACGACTTTATTTATCTGAATAGTTTAGACTTGTCGAATCTTGATAAATAATGGACTAAATATTATTTCATTTAAATATATGTGCATACGTCTTGAATATTTCTGCTATCCTGATGACTGATCACCGTAAATGTCGTGAAATAAGGCCTTTTCGACATTCATTTTTCTCTGTTTTTTGTCTTAACAGCCAACACTTATATTCTAAGACTATGACATCACAAATTTTTCCGTTATTCACCAATCAGAGACGTCTACATTCTTTCTGCGTGCTATCTCATCCTATCTTAGGCTCTGACGTCACACTTTTTTTACTAAGCTCTTTCTGTGCTATGTCATCCTATGTTAGGCTCTGACGTCAGACACTTTTTCCGTTATTCGCCAATCATAAGACGTCATGTTTTTTTCTTAACGCAGCCACGCCCCCCTTTTTTCTTAATCCAGCGGTTGCATTGCCCCTTTTTTCCAGCAATGTTTTTTTTCCACGCCCTCTTTTTTCTTAATGCAGTTTTTTCCCCCACTCTCTTTTTTCTTAATGTAGCACCACGCCCTATTTTTTCTTAATGCAACCATGTTTTTTTCCATGCCCTCTTTTTTCTTAATGCAGCCACGCCCCTCTTTTTTCTTAATGCAGCCACGCCCCTTTTTTCTTAATACAGCCATGTTTTTTTCTACACCCTCTGGTCATTGTTGATCATCCACAAGAACTCTTCGCGACCCCACCCACATCTTTGGTCACTCCCGATGGACACATGCCATCCGCATCAAATGTCCGCGGACAAATCCGAGGGTGGTCTGGTAGCCCCCTTGCTATACTACTATTGTGCCTTCTCATGGCCCATGAATATGATACGGTGTGTTCTATCCACCTCAAAATCAATAGATGTCGCCTGGGAGACGTCTCCGATCAGAATCAGTCAAAACCCGATTGATCCGACATGATTTAGTCGAATTATCGTGTTAACAAGAAATTTTTAAAATGTCGACGACAACGACAACGACACACCATACAGACAAAATTTTTTAAAGACCATTTTTTTTTGGTTTTTAGGCCGAAAAACGAAAAATAAACGCTAGAAATAAATTGGTTTTTCCATTTTTCTTTACACGATTACATTACTTTTTCGCTCTGGTATAGTTGAGTGCGGAAAAGTAACGAGATCATACAATATGATAAAATAAAGAGAGTTAACATCGTATTGTTTCAATATTTAGCCAAAGAAATGAACGGAAACACGAGAACGAGAATACGACGCGATAAATGATATATTTTATGAAATTAGATATAAAAAAATAATTTCTGATAAAGCTGAATAGACTAAAGAGGACGTTTAAAAATCAGCAGAATGAATAAGCTTTCAGAATCAAAAAGACGATTGTTCTGCAAGTACAACAGTTTATTGTTCGTGAGGATTGTACTTCAAGTATAACAATCCTTACCGACGCGAAACTAATGAAATTCAAGCGCTTGCATCTACATGGGAAGCTCTGTGTCTACATGGATGTGCGCCCTATTTTCTAACTGGAGTAATATATGTGCAGTGTAATAATAATGTTATTCATGTAATACGTCTGCCGGGCTGGCAAACTGGGCTCAGTATTGGAGGTGTCGTATGCGTGCGTTTGAGTCCTAACGAGGAGAGTTTGGCACCTCTCTCTGAGGATGGGTGTGTTTGTCCTTCTTTGTATATGTAACCTTCCACGCAGCCTGAGGATTTAAGATAAGGAAGTAAGTATTGATTTATGTATGGCAAAACTTCTTTTAAATAAGACTAATGCCTTACAGCATGTCTTGAAAAATATTTTGGGCCTTATCACCGAAATGTAATGTCTGTTGTGGTTGTAATATATGTTCTACTCTAAAATCTAACCATTACCTTTCTCCGAAGCCCTTCCTTTCAGAATCAGATAGAGCTAAGAATACATGAGATGATTTACATAACTGAAAAATCGATTAATAAAATCACAAAACAATCACATTCTTGAAAGAGGTATAATGATAACATTTAGAATGTTTTCTTTTGCACGCGATAAATTTTTAAGATCGCTATATTTTCATTTCCCCAAAATATTTTCAACTGAAAACAACAGCTACGGCCAATAAAATATTCCCTCTTCAACCACGAACAATTTATGTACCGCATATTAACAAACTGGCGAGAACGTTCACTGTTTTGAGAATAACTGCGCCTTAAAAATTTTATACAATTTTGAATACATACATTTTGATACATAATTTATTACAATACGAAAAACGATTAAACATAAAGTTTATTTACAATGGTAATAATTTATTTATTAGTATAAAATAAAACTCTCAAATCCAATTTTTGCTATGCCTTGTCCCATTTTTAGAATCGCTGAACATGAATATTAGTTTTTGATGGTAGAACAACATTTCAGAGTAAATGGTTTTTCAAATTGTTCACTGAACACCGCTCTTCTTTACTAAACAACTTTTACTTTACATAGGTATTTAATAAATAACATATAGGATTTCAGGATAATTTTTGGCATAATTTTAGTAGAGTACCACCATTACCAGAGACCCAAAACTTAAGTTGTAAAGGAATTCAATAAAACAGAAAACCTTATGTCCCCTACGATAAAACGTCACTGGGTCGAATCAACAAATAATTAGGTAGGGCGAATACAGTTAGCGCAGCTGATATTGATATTCCATGCCCTATTGCTTTCTTTTTCGCTAATCTTGAAAGCTTTCTTTTTGGCATGTGGAAAGTATAATTTTAATCTAGTGTCTTATATTGATACCTAGTACTTACCGAGTTAGTGCAGCCACATTAGAACGAAGTACATGCTTCAGTTATTTTCGCAGTGTTAATATTTTTGTGAAAATAAAAACCACTTCCTTTCAAATTTTAAACAGGCTTGGCACTGTAAGCTTCAAATTGCTGGAATGTTTAAAATTGGTCTTAAAAAATCTACTTCATAAGATTAAAATTATCACTGAAAATCTGATTGCATATTCCCGTCATACAGCTACACTATTTCCATTATATAGATTGTAAACTAACAGTATTAATTTGCGAGACAAAGTAAATGTTTTTTAGGAAATTGGGATGGACACTATAGAACACCACTCTTCACGATATGAACAGTATGCATGTTCTCTATAGGTGGAAAACAAAATTTTCTATTATGAACGTGCAATGTCCTACTACCTACTGCATGTAATGTTGAGTATGTTTACTATGAATGTTATCATTAGCGGGGAGGAGATGCAGAAGGATATTAATTAAGTTTTTTTACATTGTGGGGCACTTTAGTGATTATTTTCGTATTACTTAGTATCTGAGGTATATATATATATATATATATATATATATATATATATATATATATATATATATATATATATATATTTCCGCATTTGTCTGCGGACATTTCGGACTTAGGTATACGTCTTCTGAAATATCTGTTAGAAATACAAACGCTGTAAACAAATATCTCATAATAAATTATACAATTAAACATTTTATGTCAGTAACTTGTCCAAATTCTGGCTCATATTTTTGTAATGTAAATTAACTGCTTGTATAAAATAGTAGGATATCAACCAACAATTTTATATAAAATTTATTCATTGACTGCCTGCTACCTGCTGCTCTATTTGTTTGACAAGAAATATTGAATGTATTGTTGGAGGTGCATTGCACTATGTGCTAATACTTAGTAACGGTATGCGACGTCGCGACGGCGGGTTAAAAAAATATCTGCAAGGGTGACCGATGACGCAATGCCGCCCGATCAGTTACTGTGATATTTGAGAGTGGTGAAGAAATCAATATGAAGGCCTTACAACATTAATCATATTTCCGGTATGCTCCTTTGACTTCCGTTGATGTAAAACGGTCATTTTTACATAATTGTCACGAACGCCGGAAATATTCGAAACCCCAAGAGCGTGCGGTGTTGACTTCCAGTGCGTTCTATACTAGAAGGTTCGCCAAAGTTCTTTATCTAGAAACGCCTGGAGAAACATTCCACTACCTATATAAGAATTGTGTCGTCCGGCCAGGAGTTAGTTGAATTTGGACCGCGATAGTGAGCGATACAGTGCGAAGAAAGTGATATACAGTGCGAAAGTTAGTTTATAAAGTTAAAGTAGAAATAAAGTTAGTTAGTTGGACTTGAAAAATAAAACCAATACCTAGAAGCGATCCTCCATCTCTTCCTCGTGTTTCTGCACGATCACATAAGGTTTCAAAAAATGAAACCAATATACCTAGAAGCGATTCTCGACCTCTTTCTCGTGTTTCTGCACGATCAGATAAGGTTTCAAAAAATAAAAGGTTTTATTTTTTGAAACCTTATCTAATCGTGCAGAAACACGAGAAAGAGGTCGAGGATCGCTTCTAGGTATAATTCAATGCCTGGCGGGGCTTTAGCCCGAGGAGTAGTTGTGTCCTAGAGCGATTATGTAATAGCTTTGCTATTCGGGAACTACTTTGATAACCGCTTGGCGGTTTGGTGGTTCCCTTCTCGAGTTCCGACTTATATGCTACTGAGGAGAGAATAGACCATTGTGGGCGGATATCAGCGACCTCGGCGCAATTACGAAATGCTACTGGGCTCAATGGGACTCACTGGTACAAGGATGGTACAAGGAATCGACTACAGATCATGCTACCCAAGAATAAAGTGGCCGAGGTTTTGGAAACTGCCCACGGCAGAACTGGAGAAGGGCACTTTGGGTTAGCTAAAACCATGGGTAAAGTGAAGGAGCGATTCTACTGGGTAGGAAGTCGGTCAGACGTAAAAGATTGGTGAAGGATATGCGACGTCTGCGCTAGCAGCAAGGGCCCAAACACTCGGCGTCGGAGACGCATGAAGCAATACAACGTCGGTGCTCCTTTTGAGCGAATTTCTATCGACGCTGCCGGGCCATTTCCACGCATTGAATCGGGTGTATTCCAGGGAGTGTGTGAGTTGCCCGGAATTCGAAAGACCAGATTTGAGAGCGACCGAATGAAGACAAGGTATGACCGAAGGGCGAATACTGAAGGCTTTCAAGAAGGCGACCTAGTATGGTTATACAATTCGTCTCGGAAAAAGGGCCGATGTCCGAAGTTGCAGAAATCCTGGGAGGGTCCTTACAAGATTGTGACCAGAATAAATGACCTAGTTTGCCGGATCCAGAAAGGACCACGCGCAAAAATGAAAGTTGTTCACATCGACCGCTTGTCACCATTCCGAGGGCGATCTACTGATTGGAACGATCAGTACTAGGAGGGGGGCAGTGTTACGAACGCCTCGAGCGATTCCGAACGCAGGGAATATTTGAAACCTCGAGAGCGTGCGGTGTTGACTTCTAGTGCGTTCTATACTAAAAGGTTCGCCAAAGTTCTTTATCTAGAAACGCCTGGAGAGACGTTCCACTACCTATATAAGAATTGTGTCGTCCGGCCAGGGGTTAGTTGAATTTGGACCGCGATAGTGAGCGATACAGTGCGAAAGTTAGTTTATAAAGTTAAAGTAAAAAGAAAGTTAGTTAGTTAGTTGCACTTGTGAATAGTTGAGTTGTAAATAAGTGTTCGAGAAATAAAGAACTTTCTAGTAAATTCGTTACTTTATAAATAGATATTTACTGACAGACGTCGTTCGTTGACTGCTGAACATTTAGAAATGATGAAATAAACGCGTAAATAGTGTTAGGTGTGTGGTGATGTTACCTTGAAGAACTACTGTGTTGTCCAGATCGTTTTGATAATACGTTGATGTGATGACTTACCTTGCCCCCGGACCTGACTACGCATTTTTAGGAATACAATTACAAGTCCTCATTTGTTCATAAACGAACACGGAATGAAAAATTAACTATAACTACTACGTGCATAATTTTTATATGTAATCTGCCCTTCATTGTAAGTCCGCCTCTGTTGTTTACGTCATGTCGGCAGTCAAATCCGGGCCTTTATAATTAAAATTAATAATTGTTTTCTATATATCTGACATTAAAATTATCACAACTTGTTAGCAGCAGTTATGAGCTAAATCCGAAAATGTCTCGAGATGTTAAAAATAATATTGTTCTTTTACTCGCGGAAATATTGGATAGTTCTTTTTATTTCTAAATTTCGCATTCTCGCGTTTTTACATCAATATTTGAGGAGAGGAGAACGAGAGGAGACTCCTCTCGTTCTTCCCCATTACAATTGGGAACCGCTTATTAAATGTACAACGAAGTGCGATTAATATAAATTTAAAACGTAACTCGATATTTGAATGTAGGTACACTACAGTGTTAAATGGTTATATTATTTTGGTAAATTATTAATTAAATATTAAGATGATAAAATAGCGGACGACAGTTATAAATAATTATAAATAAATAAAATTTGGTTTTAAAATAAGAAACAAAAAAAGTTTCTTACTGATGAGCCAAACCCTCAGTTGCATATCCTGACGAGCCGTCACTGCGCACTACTAATTATTTCAGTAAATTATTCGGTTTCTTTGCACTGTTCTCGGATTCTTTAATTTTCTATTTATTATCTACATATTTATATATTTTTTTAGTCGTTCATGTAAAAATATGTGCGTTCTAAACAACATTAAGATAAATATAGCATATACCTACCCACTTTCTAGTGATTTTGTAATAATTGTGCGTGGTCATGAAACCTTAAACGTTGAATCTCACGTCAAACATATTTGTATAACGAATTATTAATTGTTGATAGTTGTTATTAAATCTATTTTTTTACACAAAATAAAGAATGAATTTTCTATTCAGACAAAAGATAATTTATCGTTTGAGGCGGACAACAATTTGATGCTTTAACGTGTAATTTATAAATGATTTTGTTTTATAACGCCTTTGTGTATTTTAAAGTCATCACAGCTATAGCGCAGCAAATATAATCGAGTCGAACACTAGAGAGAGAGTAGGCAGGCAATTTACCACATGATATGTTTGCTTAGAGGCAAGGCCTTCTTGGTTCAAGTCCAAACACTTAGTACGAGGTCTCATCGGCTTAATGTCTGAGAGAAACAAATGCTGTGTGAGTATGTCTGATTTTAACTGGCGGTCTAAGCGGCATAATACAGAAACGACTTGGCCCTATAATTAAAGGAAACTCATTTGTGCTGGACTGACACCTTAAAGATAGGCATTTAGTCAGCTGTCAGCGGCAGCCTTTGTAGCCAGGTATTTCAGTCGGTCTGTAGACGCGCGAACTCACCTACCTGCTGTAAAACAATTCAGCGGTTAACAAACTGCTGGATTTAACTCTGAAGGCGGAGTCGATATTTTCAGAGGCGAGAGAGATAACACTTAATGTTACGCCTCTTTTGAGGGGGCGTTCGCCATCGACGTGATACGTTGAAAACGACGCCCTGCGTCACAATCTTTTAATAGTGTACTTATTGAGAAAGTTTATGTACCGAAAATTTGCCGGTACATAAAACATACCTAATGACTTTATATTAGTTTGTATCATGAAATATTCCTTATTCGGGGTGTCTTTTATCTCTCTGTTTGAGAGTCAAAATATTCAAAAAAGGTTTTCAGATAAATTCCGAATTTTATTACCGTTTGTATCTTACATTGTATCCATACCAATATTTGTAAATCAGAATATACGGAATTTGCGGCGTATATTATATATATATATATATATATATATATATATATATATATATATATATATATATATATATATATATATATATATATATATATAAACTACGACTAAAAAAACACAATTTTAATTTTTTGCATGTAACTTGGTTTGCCGATTTATAACATCTTGGGCTCGTTTCAAAGCTGATATTTGCAACAAAAAAATCGATTAAATACAGTTTTTGCAATATCTGTAAAAGTTTTGAGAAATGGATTAACAGTAAACATCAAAACAATTTGCATTAATTACTGATAAACATCATACTATACATATAGGGCATATACCCATTATTTATACGCTACACTAGTTTGGTATATGTATTGTTAATTATTAAGTTACTATTATGTTACCGCAGTTCCTGAGTACTTTTCAACGGTTGCGGGAATACAGTACTTTTTTAACTGTTGAGTGGGGAAATGATTCTAAAATCTCTAAGACTGTAAGTGTAATACAGTGCCTTAATGAAAATTTTGTTTTCATTTAATAATATCATTATTGTAATAATTTTCTCATAATAATCATTACACAAGTAAGAACGCTTTCAATAATTATATTGAACTAATTAATCAGTTTAAATTATTTCCTGATGATGCCAACTTGGTTGGCGAAACGTTGAGAGTTGTGTAATCTTTCGATGTCCGTGGACAATTGGTCTCCTGTCTTTACTGCTGTATCGAAGGTTCCAGTTTCTTCTCAATTAATTGTTGCGTTAAGTGACTACAGATTAAGACTAATATGTTAAATTAACTATTTAGTCATCAGTCGTGGATTAACTATTAAGTATTAATTTACAGTTACCGCTAAAGCGTTTATATTTGTTATAATACGCTTCTATTGTTTCTGTTTGCAGTATATTCGTAAATTATCGTATTGCATCGTAAATTATCAGTTATCATATGATATTTCAACAAGGTTAGCAATTTATATGATTAGTTAAACTTGACCACGTATATTTGCTAACTATGTCCATAAGCCGATAAATAAATAACAAAATTCGGTTTTTTTAACCACCCGATATTTCACGAAAACTAATGTTAAAATAATTTAGAAAAGATAGGAAGAAGTAAATTGGACAAAAGTATCGATTTGGCTAAAATTTGTGGAAGAAGGTGTGTTGAGTTCAGATAGTTGAGTACAAAGTGATACATTAGCATAAGTAATAAAAATGTACGCATTATTAGAATATTTAAATTCTAAATGTAGACAACGGTGCACTGCTAGTAAGGAAATATCGATTTGTGATAAGGTCCAAATTTGCTTAATCGTCTGAATATTATAATAACTGATCTTATTAACTCACTAGTAACGCAACATTGCCTATATTTATAATACTGGAGTAGTATTATATGTAATGCTTGTATGTAATACTTTCTAGTCCATCGCCTACTAAGTCCCCCTCTCAATAAAGATAGGTGTGAAAAAGAAACAGCACTAATCAAGGATATAGCTGAGTGTAATGGATATTCTGTTGATACAGTTGAAAAAAAAAATGATTAGTAGAAAACGTAAATTCAAAGAAACACTTCGAAATTCCCCGACCTTTCAAACTGAAGGAGAACATTAGGAAAAATATGTATCTATTCCTTACGATCCTCGATTCATCCGTGGTATTAGTAAGATTTTTAAAGATATAGGGATGATGGTAGTTCATTTATCAAGAAATAAATTAAAAGAACTTTTAGGCAAACCAAAAGACAAAATTAACACAAATGACAGGTCGGTGATTTACAAATCAGCTGTAACGACTGTAATCAAAGGTACGTTGGACAGACCAGACGATCTATTCAAATCAGGTTCAAAGAGCACATGGCGCATCTCAAATATGGTAGAACAAATTAGTCCAGTGTTGCCCAACATGCCTTCGAGAACAATCATAAGATAGATAATAACAACTTAAGATTGATTAAAAATGTAACAAATTCTAGACAGCTGGATGCATTTGAAAGTTTAGAAATTGAAAAGTGTAAAAATAATATGAATAGTGACAGAGGGTCTATTCCAGATAGCTCACTTTCAATAGTTCAATAAGCTGCAACCGTGATGGTCGTAGTTCAGTGAGCCGCAACCGTGTCGGTCAGAACTCACTGAGCCACATCAATAATTTAGGTATAAATAGGATACATTGTTAGCATAAGATTAGTGTATAGCTTTTGTATAGCTATAGTGTTTTGTTTTTTTTTTTGTGGAAAACTAAGTCAGCGTTGCTGTATTTATAAGCCAATCCGGGTTCATACTTGAATCCATAATATATGGTAATTAATTTATTTTTTTATAATAATATTTTATTAAGTATTTTAACGGGATGTATAAAGTTTAGCTATAGCAATGAAAAGAAAAATTGTCCAAGCAAGAACATTAAACATCAACAATTTTTATGATAAATAAAATAAAGTTTAAAAACGGAACAAGAAAGTAGAACAAATAATTGAAATAATAGAACTAAGTATTAGGAACATGAATATAATGGTTTCTGATCAAACCGGAAGTGGTGCTATTGGGACATCGTACACTGTCTGAAATGTGGTGTAAAATTTGACACCAATTTCACACAAAACCGGGTACATATAGAGACACACCAGTTTGGTATGAAATGGACACCACAAAACCATTAATTTTTTTTTACTGTCCATATTGTACAATGAAGGAAAATATAATGCTTTTGAAGTAGAACACACTTTATTATATTTTTTGTTAATATACAAAGTTGATTTATTTATTGCGCTTATGAAATATCGGTGTATATGTATGTGCTGGTGCAAGTTTAGAAAATATTTATACATACGATGGTGAATATAAACGGGACTTTATTAAAAAAAATATTCATTGAAAAACAAAAGGCAAACATATTTTATTTTTCTACATAGTCTCCTGCTTTACAAATACATTTTTCCCAGCGAGAAGGAAAGTTTTTTATCCCAGTATCGTAGAATGAAGCTGGTTGCGTCAGGAGCAAATTTCGCATCATGCCTCTACGCCCTGGTCATCTTCAAATACTTGCCCCCCTAGAGCTTCTTTAAGCGGGCCAAACCAAGGAAAATTGCAGGGCGATAAATCCGGGCTGTATGGAGGATGTTCAAGTGTAGTCCAGTGCATTTCTTTCAGTTTTTCTACCGTTAGAGCTACAGTATGGGCGTTGTGAAAAGGATTGCTTCTGGAATCGGTTGGTTTCGTCTTTTATGGCGATATGCAATCCTCACCTAATTCAATAGATCGCAGTAGTAAGCAGCATTGATTGTGCGTCACTCATGCAAAAGATCAATGAGCAAAATGTCTCTCCGGTAGAAAAAAAAGCGGTCGAAAGAAGAGGATAGTGATAGTGTTACTGATTTTCCACTCGTTTTCGTTCTGCCTTGAACTATTTATGGCAGGCAAACACACGAGTCCTTGACAGTGTTTTGTCCCTGAACTGTGCAGTCAATCTATGGATTTCCGCCATTTGAACTCCTTCATAAACAAGAAATTTTATAATGATGCGTTGCGCAACAGCGGGGTGCACCTTTTGCTCCGACATCGTGAGCGCTACTGACGAACTGGTTGAGAGCGGCTCTTCCCATTCGTAGTGATCCCACCCAAGCATACTAGAACCACCGAACAGAAATTACAACTAGAAGGTTCACTCTAAGCTCCACCCGCTAAGTTTTCCTCCTTACCCCGTCTCGTCATTCAGCGAATATAAACTAACTAGCACGCGACGCATGTATATGATCATACGAAGTATCCCCCATATACTAAAGAAGGTCGCCGTTCAACAGCTGCATGGTGACATGCTCTTTGTAAGCGAAAGATAAAAGTACCGCCGGAGAGTGAACCTTCTAGTTGTAATTTCTGTTCGGTGCTAGAATCTCGGGCCCTGCCCTAACAACTGTAGATGATCAGGAACAAAAATTCCGTTTATATTTGATCCATCCTCGTATATTCGCGAAGAATGCAACCAAAATATTTGAAATAGTGCTTTCCAATTAAATGCTGAATGTTGTCCGCATTAATAAGTAATAAATATGATTCATTGATATCCAGATGCTTTTAGATACAGAATACAGTAGGTATTTACTAATAATTCTTCTTGTATATAGAATTATAATTTAAAGTGTTAATGTAGTAACACCGGTATCCAACCTATTTCAAATACCTAATATCTATTAGTTTTAATAAACTTGCCCAGGACAACGACTATGCTTGCTTCTTAGGATAGACAGGCATAAGTTGATTATTTATAAATAGGCACATTACTTCAGGCTTTAATAATTTTTAAAGCCTGAATTGACCTTATTTGGATTTAGTTGTCGTTGAAAATAATTTGGTAATATTCTTACACAGTGGCGGCTCGTAATGAAATGAAACGGGTGTTCTGCACAGGGCCGATCCTAGGGTATTGGCCGCCCGCGTGCAAATTTCAAACGTATCCAAACTACTGGCGCCGTAGGGGCCGCAAAAAAATTGTGCCGCAGGCAAAAATTTTGAAAATTTTCAAGGTCACGCGTTTTCCTGATACTTCAGAATTTTTATATAAAATCCGTTTATACAAAAATATAGACTTTCACAAGAAAATTTTTTGGAATTTAATACCTTTTTGAAGAACATTGATGTTTGCCGTCATATTCTTTGGTTAAGAGAAAAGGCTTGTAAGGTGAATTTTCTACTAGAGGGTCTATAATACTTAATATATTTTCCGAAAGAGTTTCAGCGTCACATTTTGTAGGTTTCAGGTATGTCCAAAAACGTTCAATCGGTTCACCATCGAGAATATATCTTAAAACTACACTAACTGAGTCTTTGCAGATACATCAGTTGTTTCGTCTGCCATAACTGCCAAAAATGAAGGTTTGTTAATTTCTTTAATTATTTCGTCATGACATACTTTTAATATACAGTCTAAAAGATCATTTTGTATTTCTTTAGAGGTTCCTTTAAATACTGAAGCATTTTGTAGATGCTCGCTTAAAGTTACGTCAAGCTCAGCAGAAAAATTTATCAAACCACGAAATATCCTCGGGTTTTGAGAGGCTTCAGCTTCGTCATGTCCTCGCAGCGCCAGTTCAAAGGCCCCACAAAACTTTATGCAGTTTATAATTTTTGACAAAACGTATCTCTTTTTTGTCACATTATCATTATGCTTTTGCACATTTATCCAATAAGCTGAATCTAGCTGCGCTTTAATATTAGTTGTTCCTAATAAAGCTAATTCCATTGTATTATGTAGATGGCTTTTGGAGTTGTCGTGCTTTTTTATTTTTTCAGTTAAGTGCACCAAATCTGTCACCCCTACCTCGGTCCATGCTTTATCACCGCCAAAAGGTAAACAAGGAAAACAAAATAATGCATTTTTGTTGTTGCACCCACAAATCCAATTGTTCTTCGAATAAATGTCTCTATTAAATTGACGTTTATATGCTTTTCCGCGGCTAACACCTGCAGTCTCAATAACAATATCGGGCAATGGCCTACCATTGTTTTTTAAATCAATTTTTTCTTCATAAGAGTATTTAAAAAATCGCTTCACATGAACTACATTATAAACTAAATCCATTGTCACTATCACAGTATATAAATATTAATAATTAGTACAATAAATCACTACACAAATTCACAAAACAGTATGTAAAATCTCAAATTAACACGAAATACGAAATAGGTACGATTTACACCCGCATGAGTTGGAAGGAGTAAACATTCACTGATGTTACCTTAGCTGGAAAAAATGCAGCTCACTGACCGTGTAAATTCGCGCATTTACGAGCGCCAAGTGTGGATTGTCGCGGGAGTTGTGGGGGAGGACGGGTGTGCCGAGCCGTGCTGAGAACTTCCTCGTGTGGCCCAGTTCAATTAACCGCGACGCGCTCGCGTAGAGACCCAGAAAATTCATCTGGTCTACTACTCAATACAGGACGGCGGGCAGAATGCGACTTTAACGCAATAATTTGGTTAGCTGCACCAACTAACCAAATTATTTTATTAATAAATTTTAGTAATTATTATGTCGCGAAAATATACAAATATCTAATTTTTTTGGCAGTTCTGCAGCACTGCAGCACCTATACACCAGCCGCCCCTGTTCTTACAATACATATAGGTACTATCATTACTGTTAAATAATGAATAGGCAATAAATTAGAAACGGTAGATACAATATATGCAGTTATTTTGTCTTGTTTACTTTGTCGTCGCGAAACACAAATGAATTATATGAATTATATGAATGAATATATGAAATAGATTATGAACATTTTCGCCTCTTGAGATATAGAACAGCATTTGGGCAGAACATATCATCTTCAGGCTAACATATCATAAATTATATAACATATGTACATATTCTTAGATATTACTAAATAACTTCCAAATGTCAAAATATAGAAGGGTTGCTAATCAAAAATGAATTTGATGAAACCCTTTTCTGAACGCTTTTGTAAAACATAAACTATAATAAAAAATGTCTGTAAAACACCCTGAAAAATTAGAGAACGATTTATCGAAAAATAAGTTTAAATTTATTCATTCTTACGGTATTAAAATATAAGTACAAATAATACATAGGTATATAAAAAATACCAAAACCCACTTTTGTTTTGATTGTAACACGAAATAAAAATATCACGCAACCATAAACTCAATCAATGTTTAAGGAAGCACCAGCACACAAATAGAAAATCACTGGTCAAAATCAATCAAAACTAATATGAATTTTCTTTATAATTCATTTAAAGGTGACACCAGAGTCATGGAATTTGTTTTTGTTTTCTTTAATTTTGTGCCGTTAAAAGGTTCGCGATTTCTTTATTGTTTTTATTTTTAACCGTCCAAGAGTTCGACACCTTTGCGGCGATAGGTGCCGGTAGAATTTATATAGGTCGGCGGTACATTGACATTATTGACAAAACTGTATAGTCGTATATTTTAAGGATATTATATATTGCTTTAAATTAAAATCAAGTAAATAATAATATGATCTTTTGACACTCGATGATTTTGGACCCTTTGATTGGCCAAGCCGGTGCGATATGGAATACGTTGAATACCGGTATGCTATTGAGATTTACCATAATAAATTCAAAATGTTTCTCCTACGGTTGCTTAGAAAATAAGTAAAAGCACACTAAAAACGCAACTGTTAAATGGCATTTTACTCACGCTGTGCGCAAAACACCGTGGAGTGGTGATAGCGTTTTTTCTTAGCATTCAGACCCGTGTTTGATACTCGGCGTTTCGTAAATTTTCTTTGCATTTAAAACAATTTTTTTTTGTTCTAAATATTTTTAATTCTTTTTATTAATTTTTTAGTCATTATATGCAAAATCTGTAATTTTATAGTATTTTAAGAAAAAGTCTAAATCTCCAATAAAGTTGTAAAATACTATAAAATTACAGATTTTGCAAATCTGTAATTTTATAGTATTTTAAGAAAAAGTCTAAATCTCCAATAAAGTTGTAAATTCGTTAAACTCCGTAGACTCAGAGATACATGTTGATGTTCTACCACAAAATGAAATGCCATCTTCAAAAACAAACAATAACATATCTATTGTAAAAAAAATTATCAATCAGTACAAAGAAATGCCATTTTCATTTAAAAAATTGCAGTAATTTTACTATTAATTACAAGTTCAAATAGATATTGTTTGTAACAAGATTATTATTGCCTATTATTAAAAAAAATATCATTAGCTGTTAATAATGATGTTTATTGCTAATACTAATAATAGCAAGTAAATGTTTATTAAAATTAAATAATTGTTGTTTTATTATGTCAAACAATCATTGTTTTGAAAGCAAAACTTAAACAAGAAAAAGATATACATCGTGCGTAAAACACGTGCGAAAAGCATTTTTCACACTCGTGAGAAAAATGTCTTCGACACTTATTGTTTAAGTTTAGAAAATATATCAACTACACCATGAGCACTCAGATCTCAAGTAATTTAGGCGTTATTATACGAAATGCTAATCAGATTAATTCTCAAAATACATTAACGTATCCTTTCAATACATATATCAGTAAATGTATATCAGTAAATGATATCTTTATATGCAGCTTTGAATTTTTTTTCTTGCAAATGCTTTGAATTTTATCTCGGTGGAAAACACAAGGAAATTGATCATACGACATTTATATCAATTCATGAGTATAATTTTAATTGATTAATTGATTTTATTGCAGTACTACGTGTAATGCTTTATTCAGGAGAAAGGTAGTTAAAAAATATTAAAATTATGTTATGAAATAATAATGCAAAATATATTTTTTTTGCTTAGGTATTTAACTTCAGCTCATCAATTAACTGTTCATCAGCTCCATGCAATTAATATTATTTTCATAGTTATTTGACAATTATTACTGTTGTTTATTGCAAGAGGCTGTGCCCCGTAAATAACGCCTTCTTCAACGTTTGTTATGAAAACAAGCAAAATATATTGCTTTAGTAGCAAATTTTAGACTAGATCTATTTTTGAAAAAAGAAATATGATTTTTTGAAACTGTTTTAGCCAAGACGTCATGTCAATAGCTCGAAACAGTTCTTTTTAATTTTTTGTCTATTACCTTTCATCAGGCCGTAACTAAAGAAGCACCTCGCTTGATTTAGTAATGACTAACGTTAATCTTATGGCGCTTTGTAAATCCGAAGTTTTTAGTGTAAATATTAGGAAACCGATGTCGTTGATGGGAATGAAGTTATGAGATTAGAATGACGGGGTAGTATATAAATAACTACATATAAGTCATAATAATGTATATAATATACTTATATTAGTATATTTATATAATATGTATTTAGTATATAAGGATATGAGGTTAGAATGAGTGGTTTACAGTTATATATTAATGTTATCATTATTAAAACACCACGGCAAAATTAAACTGAGTTGCATTGAATTGATTGTAGGTATCTATTTCGATTTGAATAATCTCAAGTCTCAGGAAGGTCGTCTTTTAAACTAGTCTGTCTTTTGTCTGTCTTTTAAATTTTCAAAAATTAAAATTGTTGGCCAAAGATGATTTTAAAATAATTGTCGGATGTCAAATCGCTTATTAGTGTCAATCACTTTTAATTGTCAAAATTTGTCAAACAGTTCTCATAAGGTTTTTTTTGTTATTGCAATATTATAGATATAAAATTTAGATAAGTCATTTCCAAACTGGGTTGTTAATGGAATTTATGAATAAAGTTAGCATTTGTGTTTGAACTCGAAATTGGCTAATTATGTTGATGTGTTTCGTGAAACTAAAAGTAAATGTAAACGTTTTGGAAGGTCTTACAACTCAATTCAGTAATATATTTATTAAAACAACGAAAAAAAGCTTCTTTGTTAACAAATAGTTAAAGGCATTG
This sequence comes from Rosalia funebris, assembly GCA_037954035.1. Classification (NCBI taxonomy): domain Eukaryota; kingdom Metazoa; phylum Arthropoda; class Insecta; order Coleoptera; family Cerambycidae; genus Rosalia; species Rosalia funebris. The sequence continues at coordinate 42,131,187 of JAZFAV010000022.1, read as the reverse complement.
CAGAGGCATAGTTGCAACAATGATAAATTCAGTACAGATTGCGAATAAGGTCCTTGCCTAATTCTCTTACTTTTATAGCATCATATTGTACATTAAATAGATTATTTTTATAAGTATTATTTAGCATTTTCATATTTTACATCGAGAAATCACGATACAAATTTCATGATACGATGCGTAGTTGTAACTGATTTGAGCTATCCTGACATAGCATCATGGGTTATTTGCGATACAGCGCTTTCGTAAAGTAATGAATAAATTTGTTAACAGTTCAAAGAACAACTTTTGGGAAAAGCTCTTCAAATTTCATTTTTAGTTGGGCATTTTTTTAAATATAGTTAATATATATTCCAGTAGGAGGTATGACGTCATCGATATTTTTTTATCGCAATCCTCTATCTATTACTAAATGTGAAAGAGCATATTTTTTACATAAGTTATGTTAATACATTAGCGTGAGTATAGGTTAGAAAAAAAAAACGATAAGAAGAGATTTTGACATTTCAAAATATTAAAGGCAACGATTATTTAAAAATTCACCTAAATTAAATATTCAAATTGTGCACCATTGACTGCCTGACAGTAGCCCAGATGATTAATAACTTCGATTAAACATCAATAACTTCAGAAGGTATACGTTGTATTTCATAACGAATTCTTGCTTTTATATTTTCTAAATTTCCCGACCTAGTAACGTATACCTACTGCTCTTTAAGTATCCCCACAAAAAGTAATCTAGTGGACGGCGATCTGGCTGGCTACTCAATCGGTCCTCCCTTCTCCCATCCAATGATTCGGCAACATATCATCTAAATAAGCTCGGACAGGTGCTGCATAGTGGGGAGGTGTAATGTCTTATTGAAAGAAAATGTAATTTCTTGGAAGATTAGGTTCCTTTACATCTGGATATAAAGGTATTAGTGTAGGACTAAAGTCGTCTCCAAGAAAATCCAAATACAATATTTTGCACCAGTTAGGTTAAGGTCAATGAAATAGGGATCTAGAATCATTCCCTCGATTATGCCGAACTACACATTCACTTTCTGGGGATTTTGAGTGTGATCATCATCCAGCGGGGATTAGGTAAAATTTCAAGTTTATCTGACAGCAATAAAAGCCATTATCGGTCACTAGGGCTGCTCTCAGGCAGTCAAAGTCTGATTTGAATATTTCATTTAACTGAATTTTAAATAATATTTACCATTAAATTTAGTTTTTTAAAATTGCATAATAGTTTTTCTTGTCTATTTAACTGTGAATTTATTACTCATGCTAATATAATTCTTATCGTAGTGTGTGTAAAAAATGTGTTCTTTTATATACCGTAATAAAAAAAGTGGGTTGCAGTTAAAAATAAAATTTGACGGATCCAAGAGTTTTCCGAAAAGTTACTCCTTGAATTTTTAACGAATCTATTCATACCTTACGAAAGCATAATATATATGAACGTATGATTGAATACTAAAGGGTGGTCCAACCATAATGCACGATGTTAATTATGAGTCACACCTTAACGTCAAATTTTTTGCCCAACTTAATTTGACATTTCTTTGTTTCAGTGTTTGACAAATTCAACCATGGAGAGGTGCACAATTGAGCAGCGCGTTAAGATTGTTGAAGCCTTTTACGAAAATGGGCGTTCAAATCAAAATGCATTCCGTGCACTTCGTGACTTTTTTGGTCAGCATAATCAACCACATGTGTCCACAATCGGGAGAATTGTGCGCAAATTTCAGCAAACCGGGTCTGTAGGAAATGTGAAAACACCTGTGCATGCTCGCCCAGTTCGTTTATAGGCTGGCGGCGTCATCGGGCCGTACTTCTTCGAAAATGAGGTCGGCCAAGCAGTTACCGTGAATGGTGTTCGCTATCGCGAGATGATAACGGACTTCTTGTGGCCAGAAATTGAGGATATGGACCTGGACAATATGTGGTTCCAACAGGATGGTGCCACTTGTCACACAGCCAACGAAACAATGGCACTTTTGCGCGAGAAATTCAATGGCCGTGTTATCTCACGTCGTGGCGATGTTAATTGGCTGCCACGATCATGTGATTTGACACCGTTGGACTTCTTTCTTTGGGGATATTTAAAAGAAAAAGTGTACGTCAATAAGCCAAGAACAATTCAAGAGCTAAAGGATGAGATAATTCGGCACATTAACGACATTGAACCTCAATTATGTCTCAGTCATTGAAAATATGGACCATCGGATAGAGGTATGCCACCGAAGCCCTGGCGAGCATTTGGCCGATATTTTCACACATAATTGTCATAGATCCTTCTATCATAATAAAAAATATTAAGATAATTCTCTGAAAACTTTTTGTTTTATTTACAATTAACATCGTGCGTTTTGGTTGGACCACCTTTTATCTTACATCGACACTAGCTGGAGACAGATCTTCATTAAAAGTATGTTTCACGCTGTATAGGGACAGGCTGCGCTATGCCACTATATCACTTTTCATGCATGATAACCGGCAAATTGCAACTTTATTAATAAATATAAAGTTGTTATTAAAACAAAATCGGTTGTGTATCGAAATAGTACTCTATGTATAAGAAATTGTTCGAGTCTGTAGGTAAGAATGCGTATAAATGCTATTTATGCTGCCTTCGTCCTAATATCTACCATAGTATTTAATTTCCATCTCATTATAAGTTGCTTAAGTTTGTTTGTTTTCCGAAGTTTAAGACAGTATATACTTAAATTGACGAATTGGGTATTCTGACCAGGGCTTGCGCAATCTATCTTAGTTTATAGTTCATTTCATAGTATGTAGTATAATCTTAATTTATAGTTCATTTCTATGGATGGTTCTTATATTTAAGGTAGGTAATAAAAATACGATTACTTCAATTAAGGAGACCAATAAGCCTTTAAGCAATATTATCATAGTAATATGTGATGGTGTGCATATACAGGGATATTCATCTGAGATATGTATGTATATATATATATATATATATATATATATATATATATATATATATATATATATATATATATATATATATATATATATATATATATATATATATATATATATATATGATTTAATATTCTTATTCATTAGGTGAGAAATATATTTGTTATATGATATAAATATTTCACCTCAAATAAGCTATACAAAAACACACCACATAAATTAGATAATGCCTCAAATACAAAGCCGAAGCTGTCTGGGTGGGGAATACACAGCGACAAAACGAGGACAACACTCATTCCCACCAATATTGCCAGTGGTCACGCTTGAATATCAGTACTGACAACAGTCAATAGCTGATCGTATTTGCCTCATAACGCGCTTTAACTAACATGACTACTTGATGGTATTAACTATTGATTAATATTCGACATATTAAGTAATCTCTACTTAATATATTGAATATTAAAATATAATATGCTATTTATTAAAATCCGTCGACCAGAGAGTGGACTAGGTACTGATTTGGCTGAACGTGACTATACGCGTGCAGTGACTAGGCGTCACAATTCTTCCATTATTCAAATGTTTCACTGAGAGGTCACCAGATTCAACACGCATTGGCGCACCTAAGTTAGACTAGCCTAATAGAAAATATAAGGGACTGTTAATCTATTATACCAACGATTGCAACACAATATGCAATATTGGTGTACATAGCCAAACCCGTTGTGAACACCTAGATGTGTGCACTAATGTCTGCAGTGGGCTGGGACATGCAGACCAAAATTGTGACGCTATGATTTTATACCGATGAGTGAGTTTGTGATATATTTGTTTAGTGAAAATTTGACGGCAAAGGGGTTAGTGAAAATATTTTGGCTGCTATTGGCAAAATTGGCAAAATCTGATCGAAAATATCTGATTGCCATCACGTTCGCGCAATATGATACTCACTTAATACTTGACACACGCTTAGACTGTTTTAGATTAATTTTAGATGAATATGGGAACTATAAAATATCTCCAAAAAAACATAGAAATTATTTTGTGCCAAATATTTTTTTGTGGTTAATATAGTGATTTTACTAAATAAAAAAATATGTCATGGGAAAGTCTCCAAAGATTTACAATTTGGTTAGAATTATATAAATTCATTTTAATTAGATGAAATATTTATATCTTCAATGTAAAAATGGTCATTGAAACAAATTTTATTTAGTCTTTGTGTTTTATGTCATAATACTTATTTTTAATTTCAAATAAACTCAAATAAATATGTTCACCTGGCGCATCCGCCCTTTCTTTCTGTTGAATTGTCTGACAATTTTATTTATTTGCAGAAGCCAGATTTATTGGAACTGGTAGGTAACAAACATAATACATAACTGTTCTACAAATTTTCCTAAACATATTTCTGGAAAATGAGGTTATATACTTTTCATGTACATATTTATATGGAGGTATAATATATGGAGATGCACAATATGTTGATATCAGTAAATTGATTAACTGTTCATTATGGCAAATTTGCCTATTTGTCATATTAATAATAATTGTTGCGAATTCATGTACTTTTATATGTAATTCATCTACTTCTTATGGCTTATATTTTACTGTATGTACTTGCATACTATAAACATATTTTATGATAAGGGAAAGTGGGTTAAGTTATGATGTTCTCGGGCTTGATAATTTTACTAATCAGTGTAAAGAGTTCAATTAGCTTTTGATTAATTCAGCATATATCAAATTGTTTTTGAAAATATTTATGAAACGTTTATGAAATATACCGACAACGGGATCCACCTTGAATATGATCTGACATAGCCTCATAGCAGACACTCTCACTTAAGTCCTCATTCAATAACATTATAATATGTCCGTCATTATTACATAAGGTCTTTATCGAGACAATCTTGCATTTAATGAAATTATTATATGATATAATAACTTAATGATAAAATAATGGCCTCAAAAATATTATTTGTTACAAAATGGCCACACCTGGCTAATAAAAAGAAATGTTGTTATTGCGTGGATTTGCATGTCTTATTTATTCTTATAGCCGTCAGATTAGTTAAATATTAACTTTTTTTTAAAATTTATTCACTTAGATAATAGACAATAGAGAAAAATCTATTTAAAAAGAATTTTGAGTATTTGTATAATTTCTCTAAGATAGAAGTATAATCAAGTATATATGTACTTGTATTACGTTATGGAGGTGCTAGTAGTTCTCTCCTACTAGGTAGTGTTAAATAGTAGTGGTACACTTTTTATTTGTGTCAATTTCAGAATATAGTATGTGACGAATATATAGAAAAAAATCTCTTATACGCACAGGGCAGTGATCAATGGTCGATGATTATTTACTGATTACAGCTGAAATGCGATAGTTATAAACGATTTCTAAATGATACATTTATTGAAAAGTTTGATGGCATTAGAATGTAAAACAAAAATTTTTAATTAGATGCAAAATTTAATATAAAATGTAATCTCAAGTTAAGGTGTAAAATATGCAGCAAAAACAATGAACAAGTCCCAAGCACAAGTGTCTAGTTGGAGTTATCCATCACAGTTCAAGTCAGCAATTAACTATAAAAGAAGTGTTTTTTAGAAGTTTGTTTTTCGAATTGCCAACACTCTTTCCAGTGATAGCTAATTTGATAGTTGACAGCTGATTTGTGCTCAGAATGATTTGGCATTTCACCATGAATAGGCTTATACCAGAGCAATGCTTTCAAATTGTCCAAATTTACTTCGAGAATCGTGGATCAGTTCGCGAAACTTTGCACTGTATCCTTTTACGGTCGACATAATCGGCCATCCAAACAAATAATACGAAAACCCAAGAAAAATCTTTTTCTTACCAAGCGCACTCTAATTGATAATGTGCATTCTCAGAGACATCTTACAGTGCGCACTAAAGAAGTTGTTACTGCTGTAGATCGTGCACAACAATTGGAGCTATGTCCATCCACTTTATGGAAGATTTTGATGAAATACAGTGGAACCGAGCATAATTTGTTCCCGAATCTTACTTGTAATACGTTAAGCGAAACAATTTTTTCCATAGGAATCAATGTAAAATAAGATAAATTTCATTTCGAAAAAAATACTCATAAATTTATAATAATGCAATTTATTATTTATAATACATCCTTGTTTACAAGAAAGTTGTCTAGAGGCATTTATTTTTGCCTAATCTTCAAAATTTGGCGAAAAAGAGACACAGCATTATCTTTAAATAAATTTGTAGCGCGCATAGTTACTGCCTTATTAGGGTGATGCTTCTCAACGTATGATACAACAGTTTCCCATGTTTTTAGCATCCCCCTTATTTCACGGGAAGTTTGCTGCTCTGCTGAGGCTGTTATCTCCTCCTCTCCTGATCAAATCTTTCCCACAACTTCTTGCTGTGGCACAGAATGCAGCTCTATAAGCTCTTCGGTGGTCAGTTCCTGGATATGCTCTTCCACTAGTTCATCGATGTCGTTGCTATCCACCTCTAGCTCCATAATCTTGGCCAGAGACACAATCTCGTCGATTACAGGCTCCGCAGACACTTGCTCAAACTCCTCGGAGTCGCGTTCAACAACGCTGTCCGGCCAAAGCTTCTTACTTATGATTACTGACTTTTTCGTTCCTCAATTGAATGGCATTAATGTGGAAGAGTTTTGGATTCAACAAGATTGCGCAAAATGCCACACAGCGTACGTCACAATAAATTTATTGCAAGAAACATTCTACGAACGCATAATTTCGCGTAATGGACCTGTGAATTGGCCTCCAAGATCTTGCGGTCTGAACTATTTTCTGTGGGGATATGTGAAGTCGCCAGTCTACGCCAACAAACTACAGACGATGGACAACTTGGAGTCAACAGTCGCCGCGTTATTGCCGATATGCGGCCCAGGTACTGGAAAATGTGGTCGAAAATTGGACTTCCAGATTGCACTATGTTCGAACCAGCCGCGGTGCCCATATGACCGAAATCGTTTTATAACAATAATGGCATACAATTAGCTTTCTAAAGCCAATATAGTGGTAATGGCTATGAGGCCATTACCACGATTTTTATGTGTTTTAAGTATTTCATTTTAAATTTTTATACCTCTAAAAAACACCCGTTATATGTACTTTGTTAGTAATAGGGATGTAATTAACTGACCTCACATGAAAATAAAGATTTTGGAAAATCAGAAACTGTTAGTAGTTACTTACACTCATTATTCACTTATAAAATGAAACATAGACCTTTCTATGTTGAAGAAATTATAAAAAAAATAAATATTTTAGTCGTGCCGCTGATTAAAATCGACCAGATAGCCGGAACTGAAGCAATTAACGTTCCTAGTCGACCCTCAAACATGAAATCTTGGTACAATAAGGCGACAGAAATACAGTGGCAGATTGTGTGGAATGCACAAGAAACCAAATTAAAGCTGGGAACTTTATTACTAAACTAGACGGTTATTAAATGGATCACACCACGTAGACTTACAAAGCGCGAGCAAGTGGTTCTGACCCGTTTGCGAATGGGCCACACATACCTTATATTAGTCGATCTACTATAGGGCGAAGAACATCCACAATGTACTACATGTAATTAAATGAACATATTCTATTTACCCATAAAATATACTCTGTTGGAATATAACCAATATGTGTAACGTCGACCGATTTTTATAACATGAGGAGATATAAGAACATATTTAGGAAATAATATATATGACGGATGGTGTATATTCTCTCAAGATATATATATATATATATATATATATATATATATATATATATATATATATATATATATATATATATATATATATATATATATATATATATATATATATATATATATATATATATATATATATAAACTAGTGAGGTATACAAAAAGGATTAGTTTATTTAATACATATATGATTTACATGACCTAATTTGTTTAGTCCTTATTATATAAGGCATTTGCAGATGGGTTGGAGTATAAACTCCTTATTTCTGTAGTTTGAATGTTACCCTCTGGTAGTAAAATTTTGCATTATATTGATTAGTAATTACAATTACAGTATAAAGATTTGTCCGTTTCTTTGAAGTAAATAAAAATCATTTTATGGTAAAATGTATTAAATTGATAGCAATTTAGTATATTTACGTTGAACAAATTACCGTCAAATAAGTGAGTTTTTATAGTGGAAATAAACTGTTCTCTTGGTGTATGATCACTGACTTCGAAGGATATACTTACATTTTATTAGAGTTAGTTTAGTTAAAGTCAAACTGATAAAAGGATATTAAATCCAATACATAACAGTAAATACAACGAGACATGATAATATAATACAATAAAGTTATGTTTAAAAATGTGCATACAAAAAAATTAAAAAAGAACAAGGGACAATTGCGCGAAAGTACGTTGTAATGAAAACACGAATTTAAAAGATACTTATACCGATTACCACATAAACACGTTTAACGTAATCACTGTGACACCGTAATTTTATTATACATTCTGACTTGTGTTAAGTACTTTAACGTTATATTAATTGTTTATATAATGAGATTCTTAAAACTTTATCGCCAATTATATTGTTTAAAAGAACATTGGAGGTAGGTAAAATATTTGAACCGCTTGAATAATTAATAATAACTAAATAAGCTTATTGTGAAAATAACGGTAGGCTGCCTACAAAACGTAATAATTATAATTAATGAACGACCGCTCAAATATTTTGTGTACATAATGTTGGATAATAAGTAATTTTTTTAAAATATATCATATATAGAGTTGCAACTATATAATATTCTTTATACAATAAGTATATATATAATATATATATATATATATATATATATATATATATATATATATATATATATATATATATATATATATATATATATATATATATATATATATACATACACAGTGCTATTCAAAAGTCCCCTCCCCCCCTCTTATCTTTTTAACGATTATACATAAACTAGTGAAATTTGGTAACTGAATATTAAGGGTTGTAAACTTCCCTACTAGTGATGATAGATGACGTATACGTCAAAGATGACGTCACAAGGTCATTGTGACCAATAATTTTAAATGGAACCCTATGGCAAGCGATACCTCTTTTAAAAGGTATCAAAAAAACATATTCAACGATACTAATATTGTTTGTATTTATGGTAGTTTTGATGGATTAAATCAGTAATCAGTAAATTTGGATAATAATTTTAATTACAGATTCAAGAATCAGTACCTACTTATAGTAATTGTTCGAAGTGAGCTCCATCTACTTCCTGACAGTAAAACATCCTATTGCGAAACTTTTCTCGTACTTTTTCAAATGTGTCTGCGGAAATAGCCCTACATTCTGTAACAATACGTTGTTTTAAAACATCAATATTGTCAGGCTGAGTGGCGTAAACCTTCGATTTAAGATACCCCACAGAAAAAAATCTAAAGGTGTGAGGTCCGGTGATCGAGGCGGCCATTCCATTGAACCTCGTCGTCCAATCCATCTACCAGGATATTCTTCATCCAAATACCGTCTTACTGCACCGTAATAGTGTGGAGGAGCACCATCCTGTTGGAATGTTATTTCCAAAATGTCGAATTCATCTTGATTATCTTCCAAAATTTCAAGGATTAACGGTTCTATTGCATTTTGCAACATCTGCAGATACACCTCACCGGTTAAGTTGGTATTTAAAAAAACAGGCCCAACGATGTGGTTTCCCAGTATACCTGCCCAAACATTGACCTTCTCGGGATACTGAGTATGTGTTTCACGAAACATGTGAGGATTTGCGTCACTCCAATATCTCACGTTTTGTGTATTTACATTTCCATTTAGATAGAAAGTACTTTCGTCTCTAAAACAAATTGTTTTGACATAGTCTGGCTGTTGGTTAATTTTAGTCTCCATATTTTCACAAAATTGTAGTCTTCGGTCTGGATCGTCGTCTGAGAGTTGATGAACCATTTTTAATTTGTATGGGTGAAATTTGTTTTTTTTTCAACACCCTGTGCACTGTACTTTGACTGACTTCACAGGTTGATGCAACTTGAGTTGTTGAAGAAGTAGGATTTACTATTACTTCTGCCAGTATATAAATTTTTTTCTCATCAGAAATTTGTGGTCTGCCAGATCGTTTTGCATCATTAATACTACCCGTTGTTTTAAACTTACGAAGAAGCTCTCTCAAATAAGTCCTGGAAATTGGGAGATCGGGAAACCTTTCATTAAAAATGCGTTCTGCTGCATGAATATTTTCTTCAGTTTTACCAAGTATTAGGATCGCTGCTACTTTATCACCTAAAACATGTACAATTTCTCTTCTTGAAGCACTTAAACGTTTAGCTCACAACAGTTTAACAAATTATTGAATGTACAAATATTTTAAAATTACCACAAGGTACTAAAACAGTTAAACGTTCGATCAACAATACACAAATTATTAAATGTATAAAAACTTTGACAGCTAAAAAAACATCAAATTGGGGAGACTTGCAAAAACGTCAGATTATTTACTATCCAACTATCCAGTGGCGGGCTTGAATTTTAAATTTTATTATTAACTAATTTAATTCATCACAGCTTTGCGGTTTTTGAAAGCCAGTTGTCTAAACTGCCGTAAACAGACACAATATTAGTATCATTGAATAGGTTTTTTCGATACCTTTTAAAAGAGGTGTCGCTTGCCATATGGTTCCATTTAAAATTATTGGTCACAATGACCTTGTCACGTCATCTTTGACGCATACGTCATCTATCATAACTAGTAGGGAAGTTTACAACCCTTAATATTCAGTTACCAAATTTCACTAGTTTATGTATAATCGTTCCAAAGATAAGAGCGGGGGAGGGGACTTTTGAATAGCACTGTATGTAGTTTATAGTGAAAAATAATTTATATTGCAAAATAACTGCATAAATAAAACTACGTTTTGTTTTTATCAAAGCATAATACTCCACAGAATGTCTTGTGTAGGGATTAAAAATGTAGTAAACACCTAAATCTACATGTTTTTTAAAGAAATGTCTCAATATTAACTGGAAAACTCTTTTTGTCACATTTCTCATTGGCTAGTTATAACCAGGATGTAAATGAAAACAACAAACGATACGCGAAGTAGACAAGGACAATATTACGATACATACTACCCTTTATCATTCCCCGGTGTTGAACGTTCATTTCTTTTAGATATTGTATATTGCTAGATTTGTGTTTCAGCAGCTTAAAAAATATAATTAAACAGGATACAGCCTCTATGCATTCTATAATAACGAATACAAATTTTCTGTTCTTAGTTATACCTTAATTTCCACCAGAGGTTGTATCAACATTATTAACTTACTAATTAGTGCCCTCGCTCGTTAATTAGTGATTGGGTTGCTAGACTGATGACTGCATGTAGGTACATGTAGAGCCAAATTAGGAAATTTGGATAATTACTACACTGGCGCTCTACTCGTAGTTTTCCTTTGCAATCCAAACCGAAATTCCAGTTCTCCTTTACAGAATTTGAAAATTGAAGTTTCGACATTTCACATTACATATTTATAATTTGGAAGTTTGTGGCATTTCACATTACATATTACAAGTAAATAATATCTTGCGTGTGTTTAAACTGTAGTAGTTTACTTGTGGTTCCCTTATGGTGATTGTTATTAAAAATCGTGATTGTAATTATTCAAAAGAATGGCGCATAATTAGAGTAATTCGGAATAGTTAATATGGTGTTGATTCATGGGTAATGTTTACAGAATTCGGTGGCCGCAGCACATTGTCCACACAGTATATAGAGTTCATGCTTCGCTACAATATCAGCGCATAGAATTTTACAGTTTTTTGCTAACGATCAATCTATAAACAGAATATCCACTGTGAATATTCTATTTACAGATGAAGCTGTTGTTATCCGCAGTGGAATGTTTATTTGTTGTGAATGTACGAAATGTGGTGGGGAAATAAGACATGAAGCAATCCATTCGACACCATGTTCGATTCTCTCAAATTGTCCGAATTTTTTTGTTAAGAAAGGACAGTTTCGTCGATTTTATTTTTGAAGGTCATTTTATTTTCCTGAAAGTTTATTTTACCGTGATCCTTTAAAAATCTTAGAAAAAACCGTAAACCGCCTGTATAAACATTTCCTAAAATTTTACAATTAATTACACATCCTTTGATATTTCAGTAATACTATACTTATATATTATCAACAAAAATACAACAAACTGTATTACCTAGTAAAATATTACACCTTTTAGAGTAATCTTTAATCAAACTAAAGATTACTTCAAGAATTATTAATATTTTCAACGTTGTGTTTTTTCCCTAGTAGTATGAATGTTCACGCTAAATCAAAACTTTACAAATTGTAATTCCAGTCCCCTTGCTTCATAATACTTATTCTACTATTTCATCTAGAAAATAACATCAGCAATTAAAAGAAATGTTTTGAAAAGTCTGCATAGAAAAAAACTTATAAAATTACATTTAGTGAAATAGAAACTAATAGAAGCGATCCAAATCGTAGAGTTCATTTCTTCAAAGAAGTGAACTTCACAAATTGAACATAAAGGATGTACTTCTAGGTTCCATTCTCAGATTAATCAACAACCTGGGTTTTAGGGCCTAAAACCTTCGATACAGCAACAAAAATAGGATACCAGGTTAAAACTGCAAATGAGGTTAAAACTCAGTTTTAAATATCTCCTGATGATGCTTCGTTGGCGAAACGCGCGTCGAGGTACATGTAGTCTTTCGGTGTTGGAAAACTAATGTTTCTTCTTTAATTCGTTCTGGTTGAACGTTAATTTACATTGAACGGATAAATTAACTTTTGTCTTAAATTTGAATTAAAACCAAACCATTCCACCAGTTTTTCTAATTTTTTTATACAACATAATTAACTATTCTATACTGTTACAGTATATTAAGTATTAAGAATGATAAGGGACTTAAAGTAAAGGATAAAGGGACCGGGAAAGGGACCGGTCCCTTTACCGGTCGAAGACATACTTTGAACAAACCAAAGCCTCCAATTTCTTCTGAGACCTGTAATATCCTTGATACCCTTTAGATGACCAATATATTGTTTTTCTTATTAAAATAAATGTAATTTTAATAAAAATAGAAATGTCAGAAACGACATTATATTTGAAAATAGTAAAATTTCATAAGTAGCATGTAATATGATTTCCAGGCTAGATTTCTGCAGCATATTGTATAGAAAATAGTGGCGTCTGGTGACATATAGACAACTCGTGTCGTGAACATCGGCAGCCCGCTGACGCACTTATTTCGCAATGCTTTAAACACGTGTTCCGTAATTCGTACCAAGCGCAGGCCGGGCTGAAGATACATATCTCCGCTCCATTGACCGTTCACTCCGTTGAACTGAGCGTGCAGGTTGGTATTTTTGGAAGCAATTTAAAATTTAGCTTTACTTGACTTGTGATTTAAGTAATGTTTCAGATGAAAATATAATGTAATGCTGTTTTAATTAATACGAATACATAGATTAAATGGAATTACTTTTTATTCTTTATTACAATCAAAGTTTAGGCAATGCTGCAACACGGCAGCTCTTATATACCACTGATAGTAAATAATAGAAGTTGGTGCTACTCAAAGTTTGTAACAGTAATTATTAATTTTTCTATTAAATTTTAATTTTTTTTTGATATGCAAGAAAGTGACAATTCTAACTTTGAGGAAGCGTTGCATGCAGAATGTTCTACACTTATACAAGAAAATTAGAAAGAACGGTACGGAAGAACTTCGACCACTTCAAAGCTTGGTGCGTCGAAAGAAATTATGAAAACATCACAAAGAAAGTAATGTTAAAAGCGTATGTTGTTATAAGGAACTTAAATCTCCAGGCAGTCTATGGACAGATTATTGTATGCTGAAGGTTATGATTTTTTTAATAACACTATCACTTCAAACAACTCTAATTAGTTTCACGAAATCAAAAGTGTTTTAATAGAAGATATGCACGAGTTTTAAAAATAAAGATAAATGCTGTGAAGAAAATTATTTCTGACGAATGTGAAAGTAGCAATGATATTTAGAATTGCAGAAGCGTGCAAAAGTGAGTAGTTATATAATATGAAAATATACGACATTCTGGATCAAGGTTCATTTGTATAAATATTCCTGTAATAAATATTTCTAATACAAGAACTAATCATCCACGCACTATCACTATTACTAGTCAAGAAAACAAGGAAATTAATGATAAAATATCAAAGTCATCTCATTTATTCTTGACCGTATGCAATAGCAAAGTCCACCAATGAAGTAGTGCACATTAGAACACGATAATAATAAGTTGGTTCTGCTAGATTGAAAAATGTCTAAATTTGACAATCACTTTCCTATACCTGACATGCGTTCCTAACTTCTGAAGGAGTTCTCCCACTATTCTCTAATATTTTGGGCCTGAAATGACATGGTGGATAGCGCTCTTCATATGTTGATGAGGGATATGGCGAAGATTATGTGAAATACAAAATTCAGTTTTTAAAACAGATTCAATATACAAATACTTGCCGATTGTGCAAGTATCAGCGTTATTCCTAGTACGGAAAAAAATATTGAGTTGGAGAATAAGCTACAAACATCCCAACAATAGTCAATAATTATTGTTGAAACTCTAATTTCAATATGGTTTTTAATAAAGATGAATAATTTAAAGCTATAAATATGGCATGTTTATTTTCATTTCACTTACACCGATCATGTGATATATCTAAATCACTTACCTGTCAGTAATTTCTATGCGTAATTTTCTGATAACTGATTCTGATAATTAAGTTATAATTAATCAAGTAAACGTATCAAATTACCCAATCGTGCAAAAATAAGATTATGTATATAATACTGCATATATACATATATATATATATATATATATATATATATATATATATATATATATATATATATATATATATATATATATATATATATATATATATATATATATATATATATACAGTGCTATTCAAAAGTCTCCTCCCCCCCTCTTATCTTTGGAACGATTATACATAAACTAGTGAAATTTGGTAACTGAATATTAAGGGTTGTAAACTTTCCTACTAGTGATGATAGATGACGTATGCGTCAAAGATGACGTCACAAGGTCATTGTGACCAATAATTTTAAATGGAACCCTATGGCAAGCGACACCTCTTTTAAAAGGTATCGAAGAAACCTATTCAATGATACTAATATTGTGTCTGTTTACGGCAGTTTTGACAACTGGCTTTCAAAAAGCGCAAAGCTGTGATGAATTAAATTAGTTAATAATAAAATTTAAAATTCAAGCTCCGCTTCAGGAGCTCAGGAAGTAGATGGAGCTCACTTCGAACAATTACTATAAGTAGGTACTGATTCTTGAATCTGTAATTAAAATTATTATCCAAGTTTACTGATTACTGATTTAATCCATCAAAACTACCATAAATACAAACAATATTAGTATCGTTGAATACGTTTTTACGTCATCTATCATCACTAGTAGGGAAGTTTACAACTCTTAATATTCAGTTACCAAATTTCACTAGTTTATGTATAATCGTTAAAAAGATAAGAGGGGGGGGGGGGGGGAGGGGACTTTTGAATAGCACTGTATATCAAATAATTTAATTGCGAACTACTTTGTGTACGTCGTCGCCATCAATGACAGACGTGCATGAACATATGTATTTAGGTATATAATTAAAGGTATAATACTCCAATACTTTTATCAATTAAAAATTTGATTTCTATAGACAGTATAGTTAGCTGCAAAACGGAAAAACTAAAAACAAAATCCAAACGGCGAAGATAAAAACGGAATTGTTATAATATATTTATGTTACTACAGAAAAATATATTTATGTATAATATAATTCTTGATACATTAATTCTTCGGTCCCGTGTTGATGAACGTTGCACATGTCATATACTGGGTAGCACTAAGTGGTCGCAATATATTGCCCTACGCCATCGCACGTGGATGAAATCTTCGGAGATAACTACACGCAAACAGAACATTTCACAGTTTTCATATTGGTAGATAGGATGGACAATATTAAATTTTTTCACTGGAGCCTAAACCTTGAAAGAATAAACAGCTTAATTGTTAATGAGAGGGGTACGTATAATATTTATGTATCTTCAAAAATAAGCACCATTTTCATATTAACATTTTCTTCGGTTGTTTAACTACCTTGATCTCTTCTAATGTATTAGAGATTTTAGGTATTATTAGGTACTTCACGTTAGACTTTTCAGTTTTCTTACAAAAAAAACCTTTGGGTATTTTACAGTTTTCTGTAAAGTATTTTACAGTTTTCTGTAATAATACTAGGAAGTGTAATTTACTCCATGTCATTTTCTGGGATTGAATAAATATGAAGTACGGCCGGTTCCGAATTAAACTGTTAAACTTGGCAACCTTGATATAAGATCTTATACATTTCGTGCTGGACTTCTATGAACTGAGTTCAATATGTCACCGATACTCAAACGGCTTGTGTACATTTCTTCAATTAAAAATACTTTTTTCTGCTATATCTAAGTAAATTTTACTAAGGTGCATTATTGTTAATAGACTGCTTTTATTAAAACATACTTTCCTATTAAAATACTTGGAATAAATAGCAAATACCCTGTATATTAGTGGGAAATATTCATATCATCAAATATTAGTGCGTTTGCTTTACCAACACTTGTGATTAAATCTTCTATTCCTATCAATCTATCGTGGATGCTGTTCTGAATTAGTACGTAATAAATGTGCCTCGTTGATATCTAGAAGTTTTTAGATGTCTACTAATAATCCTTTTAAAGAGGACATTTCGTTTTTATTGAAAATAGAAAATTTTAATTTAAATACTGGGGGCTATATGCTATACTTAGTATAGATTGGCGATATTTTTATGAAACACATAAAATTCTATATTTGATGGAAATTAATATATATTATACAAACTTCCGAAAAAAGCGCTTTATTGATTTTATCAATGTACCGCCAATTTACACCAAGTAGAACCAAAACGTGTCTCTGAAGAAGAAAAATAAACGCTAGGTCATTTTGTTTCTTTATTATTTTTTTATATAATAATATAAAATAATAATAATAATATAGTAAGGAATTGTTGAATTTAATATTTTAAAACAACTTATTGTACTTGCTATTTTAAAAACAATTAATTCGTTTTGACGCGGTAATGTATTTTCATTTTTGGGTTTTTGTGTGCATTTAGAAAGTCTTTATTATTATACAAAGTGTTACAATGTTTTGTTTTTAATAAAAACGCTAGGTATATTAACATTTTTTTTTTGTAGAAACCCTTTCATATTTTGACGTTTTCTTTCCTCGAGGGGAAAATCTTCAAGACACCTGGCCTCTGGTGTTCTGTTATTGTTTGGCCAGGTAGTGTCGGATTCGTATACACCTACCGACTAAAAACTCCCCGCTATCCTATCAGTGTGATGCCGAAGAGGAACCGCTCTCGCTTTACTTCTCTTCGGCATATCAATCAGGATACTTACTCATTCCCCACTTCCCTTTCCTCCTTCTCTTTCTCCTTCATGATGGACGTTACCATCTGCTCCACCACTGTCCATCTTTCTCTGCTCTCGAGCATGATTGGGATCATGTTGTCAGCAATGATAGCATGTCCTATCTTTTGCTCTGCAGCTCTCCTTTCTCCTATCCACTTTTTGCAGCTGAACACTGTGTGGCCGGTATCATCGACCTCTCCGCAGGACCAGCACTCTCTGCTCTCGCGTTTGCCTATATCCAATAGGTAGTCCGCGAAACAGCCGTGCCCAGTAAGGACCTGCGTTAAGTAATACCCGACATCGCCATGTGCCCTTTCGCACCATGGCCTTATGTCCGGGATTAGCACCCTCGTCTATCTCCTTCGGGCCTCCGCCTCCCATCTCTCCTGCCAGTGTTCCCATAGGCTTTGTCAGCGCCTTAGTACACCTCCCATCTCTCCCTTGCCAGAAGATCGATGGGTGGTATACAGGCTATCACCAGCGTTGCCGCTGCCGATACGATTCTGTATGCACTACAAACTCTTAGGGCTGCTCTTCTCTGGACTTTGGTGAGCTCTTTCCTCCACTTGTCTCTTCTCAATATATCCACCCACACCGGGGCAGCATACAGCAAAATCGACTGCACCACCCCGCTGAGGACTCTCCTCTATGACGCCCTGGGGCCCTTGATGTTTGGAATTAAGCGACCAAGGGCCGAAACAGTTTTGCCCGCCTTTTCCAGCGTCTGCTTGATATGTTCCCTAAACGACAGAGAACTATCAATCCAGACTCCCAGGTACTTAATACTCTGCTTCGTCACGATTTCGGTATTCCCTACTCGAAACGTGATGCACGGAAGCATTCTCCCCCTTGTCAGGAGGATTGCCTCCGTTTTCTCCAACGCCAGAGTCAGTTCCTTCTCTCCAACCCATCCTTTGATCCTCTCGATAGTGAGGTTGGCGTTTTCATTCACGTCGATGTCACTTCTTCCGGTAACGACCACCGCGACGTCGTCAGCGTAGTCCAAGAGTACTCCGGTAGAGTAGCCGGGCACTCTGAGTCTAAATACCCCATCGAACATAATGTTCCAAAGGTAGGACCCATAACCGACCCCTGTGGCACTCCACACGAGATTCTCCTCCTCTCACTACCGTCCCCGGCCATCAATATCAGGCATCTGCTGGCGATCATGTTTACAACATACGGTGCTATTTCTATCTCCCGCAGCCTCCCCATGAGGCCGAATTGAACCCGTTTTTCACGTCCAAAGTGATCAACGCGCACAAATTCTTGGACTCCCACGCCTCATGTGCAATGGTATTTATGATTATGACAGCATCCACCGTAGATCTCCCCGCCCTGAACCCGTACTGGTTCTCCCACAGGCCTCCCTTTCTCTCCAGCTCACCTAGGAGTCTTCCTAGGATGAGATGTTCCAGGGTTTCCTGAGCACATCGATCAGACATATCGGCCTGAAAGATGTGGGGTGCTCCACCGGCTTATTCGCCTTGAGAATTAGAACTAGCCTGGCCATCTTCCATCCCTCGGGAAAGTCGCCGCTCCTCATGACGTCATTCATGATTCACAGCACCTCCACAGGATATTCCTCCACCACGGCCTTCAGGATCTCAGGGGGGATACCGTCCGGACCAGGCGCCTTGCTATTTTTAATCTTGGCACAAGCCCTTAGCAGTTTCTCCTCCGTAAGCGGATCGAGATCTACTCCTGGTTGGCGTTCCCATTTTTCCACCGGTTTCACGGGGAAGAGCGCGTCCGTAAGTATCCTAAATTTAATTGTTCTTGAGTTATTACTGAACATCGTAAAAATATATAATTCATTTCATCGCTATCTGCCAAATAAAAAATTCTCTTATCTTGCCGATAAACGGAGGAGTCTACCTGAGCCTAGCCATAAAAACAAGCCAAGGTTATGTTTTGAGATTTTTTATTTGGCAAATGGCGATGAAATAAACTATAAAATAAACTGCTTTATCAAACTGTTTGAATAAGAAATATATTATAATTGGTATTAACCCGAATAGGAATTATACTAGTGCTATTTTCCAACCGTACCACCTCTGGTGTGCTCAGGAACCATTATCTTCATATTTCTAACAGTTCTCTGGTTTAAATATTTTGTATTTTTCTATTTTAATCGTTTTTTATTTATTCATTAAAGTTGTTTTAAATTTAATGATGTTTTTCTTCTCTTTATAAAACCAAACTGTATACAGAACGTTAAAATAAGTACATATCATTAATATCTATACATAATAGTGTAATTAATTCTTAAATATCAGTATAAAGAAATGTGTATTGGATTTTAGATAAGAGTAGGTACCTAGGAATACAGGTCTATGATTGCGTTGTTACGCCACTGGGTACATTTATTCAGGGAAATCCTTCAGCAAGTTTTTAAAATGTAACATATTCTTCACAATCTAGGTAATTATTTATGTTTACTAAATTTGACCAACGTTGTTGACGTTTGATTCTTTGAATATATAACACCACTCGGATATAAGTTGTATAGTCAGATATCACGAACAGCTATATCGCCTCAGGTTTTCAATATATTTCAACTACCATATTGCCTCTAGTTTTGAAATTACTCAACTGCTCTCTATATTACGGCTAAATGTATGCGCACTGTAGAAGTACACGGACCTGTCAGATACGCAAATAATTTTAGTTTGTTGCAATAATAATAATAATAAAACGGTATATAAATGCGATGATAGTGATATTAGTTCTACTCTACTCTACCTCATATTAAGGAGAAGGAAGGTAACGCTATAACTTCCCACATAATCTAGAAACAGATATGTAAGAGAATATTCAGTGTTTACTGTTACAAAGCAACCAAAGTTGGATAATTCTTCTCAGAAAATATTCTACTGGCTATGTTTCTGCAATTTAAAATCTAAGTATTTTTTGTCTTTAAATATTATAAGCATATTATGTTTATAAGAGTAAATATGAGGGTTAAAAAATTATACTTCTGTAATAAATTGATGGTTACTTGATTCATAAAGCAAATGAAGGAAAAGTTTTAAGTAGAATATTCTTAAGACCAAACAAGGTATCGATTTTGTTTTAATTTTGTAATGGTGCGATTTCCAGATTCGATTTCTTCTAGAAAAAATTATGTTTATATCATAGGAAATGTATCAGTAATAGAAAACCTTGTGTAATGGATACACATTCAGGTCGTTGCAATATTAACGTCGTTCATATTTAATTTTCCTATATATTATAAAGAATATTTTCGTATATATGTATTGATAATCAAAATTTAAGCGAATCATATGATTCATGGGTAATAAATTTATATGGTTTATGGACTTATTCCACATATTGTGTACTCTCTTATAGTGTTTGTTTTGTCTTTGCGTAATATATCTTATTGTTTTCTGTGACAATATATAAGAAAATAATAAACGGAATATTATGA
This sequence comes from Rosalia funebris, assembly GCA_037954035.1. Classification (NCBI taxonomy): domain Eukaryota; kingdom Metazoa; phylum Arthropoda; class Insecta; order Coleoptera; family Cerambycidae; genus Rosalia; species Rosalia funebris. Next base: position 42,110,252 of record JAZFAV010000022.1, on the reverse strand, counting down.
TTAAAAATAAAATCTCGAATTACTACTAAAAAATACGACGTGTACACATAAGAAAATATTAATTGCTTAACTATTTCATATTAATAATTAAAGCGAATAATTGAATAAAAAATTATTTTAAAAAATTAAATATAAAATTGTGTATATAATTAATACATTAAAAAGAAAAGTAAACCAGGAAATATATATAACAGAATAAATTGGATTAGGCCTGTGTCAAATAACATATGTGTAGTTGTACTTGCATCATAATAACAGGGGCTAAGCAATCATATTCATATTTACTAAGTGCTTCCTAAACGACAAATTAAATGTGTATCATTAAAACAAGTAAGTAGACGTTACGCCCACCTATGTATAAAGTTTTTCTACCTTGTATCCTAATGGATATTTTATTGAGGTTCCGGTTTTCGTCTGTATTAAATTCGGTGCTTCCTGTGTAATTTTGTCACTAATGTTGCTTCGATTTTCAGAATTCGTGGTTATTGTTGCGGTTAGTATTCACTGAACTATATAGAATTCTCCTAATGACTCACTTTATGGAAGCCATATGTATTAATAATAACAAATAATACGCTCTTAACATTACAGAAAAATAATAATTTGTGGTTAATGTTATACCTGTAGTATTTTTTTAATGATTGCTCATCGAAGTTGTAATAAAGGAAGCATTTAAGGATGTGAGTAGAAATTAAAAGTGTAATTACTAATGCAGTTAGTCAAATAATAAAGCGATTCTATACAATAAAAGATATTTGCACATTGAAATAGATTCTTAAAATATAAAAGGTATTCGAATTACATTACATCTCTCTTAAACCACATCGGGGAAAATTATGGTTAATAAAAACAATATAAACACTCAAAAAATTATGTAAAGTTATTTATTTCTGTGCATATATGCACAGCTCTGAAAAATCAGCGACTTATGTGTTATACATTATATAGCACTGCCTGTGGGATGTCTTTTGTAATATTTGGAATACTATTCATATTTTTGAACTATGTGGCTGGAATTGAATACCTCTCTTTATGAAAATTCAAGATGGTTAACTTTAGTTAATAACATGGTTATTCTATGTAGGTGGATGTACTAATTTAAGGGCATGAAATACGGTATCAAAGGAAACTTGGAATACGCGAATAACATCCTCCTTGTTTGACAGAAGCATACTTACGCTACTTTCAAGGTAGACGATATATACATTTGTGTATCAGATATCTACTGTGGAAATTTTGTTTTTTAAAATGTATATTTGAAATATACACGTAATTAGTTATTGACAGACGGTTGTTAGTTGTTGTATAATTATGTTTATTATGTAATATGCATAACTATACCATTTTCTGCATTTAATGTATCTACTGTAACTATATTGTATTTACTTATAAAATAAAAGCCATGTTTGATACATAAAAACCTGACATTTACATGTATATTAATTGTATACCCTTCCCGTTGTGATTGGTGATTTTTGAATTTGATTGAATTTTGTATTTAATTTTTTATTAACCACACTTCTGTGATACCATAAATGTGTCTTACCTATAGTACGCCTTTATAGAATAGAAAAATCTAGATCTAGATTTACATATATACAGGGGCGTAGTGTGCGAAAAGAATCTAGGGCTGTGATAAAAATTTTATAAGGGGAAGATGTATAGTCAGATGTATGGTAGGCCATATGAAAATGGTAAAAATAAAAAAAGACAGTAACCTAAAATGATTATGCCGAGGTATATATCCTAATTTTTAAAATGAAGATCAGGTCTTCGGTTTTTGTTTATCCAGCGAAAACGTCTATCACTGTTTCATCAAATGTTGGAGACGATCTCATATCTTCTAACAAGATACTTTCAATATTTATTAATGTTAAAGCTAACAGTATTTCTTGTTTTTGAGAATTTCGCAGAGAAGTCTTTATTTTCTTTAAACATGAAAATGATGTTTCCGCGGAACTGCTTGTGATAGGAATAGTCAAAATTAAACGATAAAATTTTGATGACTCTGGGAAAACAGAAAATAATAGAAGGGACATAATATATTAGAGAAGCTCAAACACAGTGATCTTTTTCATATCGGGATCACTATAAATCACTGAAATTCACTTTTTAAACGATTTGCGTCAAAGAATGTTCCATATGTATCTACTAAAAAAGAAACAAGTTCGTAAGGAAAACGTTTCACAAATGAAGTAAATTGTGTGGAATCTAGATTTAAGAATTTCAGTTCACTAAACCGTTCACTAATGTCCAAAGTAATAACGTCAAAAATTTCATAAAACAATCGTGCGTAGGTGTTTTTATTGCAGTAACTAATATCTGATATTTTTGTCTGTATAATTTTAAACAGATTCTCGGATTGTGGGAATATTGCAGAAAACTGCTAAGAAAAAATTAAAATCAAAATCGCGCAATAAAGGTAAAAGGCCTCTAGCACAAATAACGGTTTGTCGATTCCATTCCTCATTTTCATTTTCCATAATTACCTGCAACAGCGTTTCCAAATCTTCCTTATGTTATGGCGACCAAGACAGTGGCCAAGATGCGTTCACATAATCGCATAACTGAGTCCGGAAATAACAACACCCACTCGAGATTCCACTGTTGACTGCGTAAGATCACTGACCTTTTCGTACATCTAAGGCGTAGCTTGGATGTAACGTGGACCATCGCATTTCAGCACTGCAGCAAACAACGCGGGAATCCAATAATTTCGGGCGCCTTCACGGCCGATTTGAAATAAAAAAGTTGATGGTAGCGCTTAAAGTAAATAATGTATGTTTGCGGTCAATTTAAAATAATTAAAAAATTACAATAATTGAATAAATCGATTGAACTTTTAAATAACACTAATTTGCCAATTTTATAAGGGATGCGACGCATCACTCGCATCCATGTACGCTATGCCCCTGAATATATACCAATCTAAAATATATATTATTACCCAACAATCTCGTATACTTAAACTAGAGGTTCAAAAACGATCTTCGCATGTGACACAAATCTAACGAGCGTAGATCTTTCGATAGTCGTCTATTACCTTTTCTTTTTGCAAATGACGAGTATTGTTATAAGAAAATATGTTTCTTAAAATTAGATGACTTGAAAATACAGTAAACAATGGATATGCTTTGGTGGATATTCTGTTATATTAGTTTAAGTTGCAAGACTAGCGTTTTACTTTGTACAACACATTTTAGTCTTTCACTAAATATTAATTATATACTAGACCTCTTAGATACAGCTTTAATGAAAACTACTGAAAAATATCCACCGGACTGTATTATTGCTGGTGACTTTAGTGGTAGGATTGAAAATTTTAGCAGTTTTAATAATGAAATTTTTGGGGGAAGTAAATTGAAACGAGGTTAAGTCTTGATAGCCTTTTTTCTAGTTAATGACCGTATGTCGAAGGATAAATCCGCACAGTTGACTTTTTGAAATCATATAGGCGACAGTGTTATTGATTTGGTTTGTTGTAATATTGCTAATTTTTCCTTTATTAAAGATAAACTTTTCGACCATTTTCCTGTTGCACTTCTTTTAAATTCTTCCACCTACAAATTATTCGAAATAATCCACTCCCAATAGTTCCTTTCTCTATTTTAAGCTGGAAAGAGGAATTATCTTTATAATATAAATATAAATAATTAAAAATTTAATATTCTCAAAATATAAATATCGATTTCGATACGGGAATATTTTATAACAACTCATTTTGTTAAACTGTAACTAATGATATTTTTGTATTTGGGATGACAAAAGTCATTAGGCTTCAGCCACAAAAAAATTAAACCATGGTTTGCACTGAATTGAAGACTGATATTCAAAGTCCAAAATAATTTAAAAATATTGAGAATAAATACGTTTGCATCTCAATATAAAAATATATGAAACATACATACATCGTTCATGAAACATATTAATTCATCAATGTATTTGATGTCTCAGTTGGTATTCTACAAAGCGAACCCATGAGTCCCTTTTAATTTTCTTTATTTCTTGCTAATGTAAAAGACTTTTTCGTGAACGTGGTGTAAATAGTATACATATCGATGGTATACATGATATAATCCGTCCTTTATATATAGTTAATATGGTAATATTAGCTAATGTGGAGGTAGACATGAGCCGCAAACTTCATATTTTAGAATTACAAACTATTGAGAACAAACGGTCATTAAGCACGAAAAAATTCAAACTATGTGTTTTTCTAGATAACACCAGGCATAATAAAGATGGGACTTTTTTTACAATGCCGAGATTGAGATGGTTTGAAAATGCAAATATCTCGGAATTATATCTATGCGATTTTCATTGTTTAGAAAAATGGCAGATATGACCATGGCCAAAGGGAAGCAAAGTGTGGGAGCAGTGTTGTGTTATAAGTAATCGCGAAATCAAAAATAAACCCTTGGACTTTTCGTGTTAAGCTCTTGAATTCTCTAGTCTTAAATTATATCACTGATAGTGCCTCTATCTGGACAATCCGATATCTGAACATATTTGAGCGGGTACAAATACGCTTATTTAAAAGACTTAATTATCCTTGTCATTAACGCCAGATTTTTTAGTTAAGTTTGAATGTGGAGCAGTAAAAATTTCTAATTTTTGGGTTACATTTTAAATGATTATTGAACAACTCCTATCTATGAATAATAGTAGATATTCCAGAATATGCTATAATAGGTTAAACAGATGGCTTCTTTTTTTATAGACTGCGAATGTTCAGAATTATGGGAAAGTCTCTAAGAAAATCTCAGGTAGACTGTTGCGTTTATCTGACATTTTTATTTTGACATCTCTGTCAAAATTATTCGTCGTTCACAGGATTTCGCATCAAAATTATTTATTTTAAAGAAACAGTATATGCACTGTAACAAAAACAAATTCATGTATAGTTTATTTCATCGCTATTTGCCAAATAAAAAATCCGGCTAAATAAAACGGCTCTTATCTCATACCGTGGCTTGTTTTTATAGCTAGGCTCAGGTAGACTGTTCCGTTTATCGGCAAGATAAGAGAATTTTTTATTTGGCAAATAGCAATGAAATGAATAGTAAATTGGACTGTAATAAATTGATACTCCACGTATCCTTTACTCTACAAGAGTCTTTACCATTCGTCCAACCTTTAGTACACAGACCTACGTAACAAGAATTTCCAGGGCAGCAAAGAATTCTTTTGATAAATTTATATGTTCAACAAATGGCCAAAAAGTTTTCACTGGATGCTGTTATTGCTTAGCTCATTCCATTGTGCCGTCTGGCAAAGGTATATCCACGCTATATGCACTAATCTCTATCCTCTAAGTTATCCACCATCCACTTACAATGACGCTTCGGGTTTAGAGTTGGGAAAGAAAACAAAAATGGAATACCACCGTTGAAAATAACATTAACAGACCGTGTTGATGTAGTAAATATTATGGAAAATGAGAAACAAGTTAGTAAGGGTATAAACGATATAAAGGTATTTATATAACTCATTATTTAATTAACTAAGGCTGAGAAAGTTGACTGGAAAGTTTCAACACAAGAGTTTTACTGTAAGTTATTAAAACGTTAGTAGTTTAAGAACTAAGCTGTTTCATATGTATACCAAGATGTCTCTTGTTGTTAGTATAATATTATTATTCTAATGGAAACATGGTCGAGTAAGGAACTGTTCATTATGCTGATAATTTATCAGCTAGTTAGAGCAAATACTTTTAGTTATTTTACTTTGTATCAAATCAATACTGTTCCTAATAACAGAGGAATATAATTAAACTTTTAAGTACGTAATAATATTTGATATTGTCCTTTATTTGATAATAGCATTAATCATTCAACTGTGTCCTCTGATGTTTTAGGTTATGTAGAAAGTTCTTAATTAAAATATGAAGAACAATTTTATGATTTTAGAAATGGCAATTATCAAGTCTTAAATTATGATTTTGCAATGATTAAGTGTTAAATGTTCTTTAACATCAAAAATAGGTATATATAGGTAATACAAGTGCAGCAATTTGGTTTGTGGCATTTGAACTTTTTTTTTAGAGGTGATTGCAACAATATTATTCATTTTGTAGTTCGAGGTGGCGTGGCGACTGGTACCAAAATTGGGGGTGCTATTGTATGCTAGGGTTCAAGCCCGGGAGTTAGGTACCTCTTCCTGCACATGAGTATATTTGTCTTCGTCTAGATGAATAATATTCTCTTCCGCGTCCTGAAGTTTTAGGGGAGGATGTCGATTTTTGTGGTTGCAACCTTTTTTTTTTAACTATTTGATGACATTGTTAATAATGGAAACAAATTATTTATCCCTAGGAAAAATATATAGTTTCCTGTTTTTCGTATGGTTCAGTTCTGAGTTATGGAGTTTAACTGTTGAGAAAAGGTTACTTCACAAACAGTTCAAGCTATACAAGAGGAGATGTGATTACATTTATTTCTTGGAACCGAATATAAATAATTAAGTTACTCGTAGGATTATTATAGAGATATTTAATTGAAATTGAGGCAAATATTAATTCGAATCCTAGGTATTTTCCGGAGATATTTTAATGCTGAGAAAAGGAGAAACAGTAAATTTGTTTCATTTTTTTTAACATAATATTCTAATGCTAACAATATTGAAGTTCTTGTATATACTTTGAAAATGTACTAGATATTTTTAATTATATTAATATTAATGAAATCATAGTTAAAAAAATACCATGAAAACTATCCTAGGACTTGATGGAATTCCAGACTTTTTAAACAGTGATTTTTTACATTATGCTAAACTACTGCAGAAAATATTTAATTTCATTTATATGTCTGTAATTCCCTGCTTTTTAGTAGCAAAATTATATTCAAACAAAACATAAATTAGGATAAAACGATAATGTTGAAAATTATCGAGCAGTGTGTAAATAATCGGAAGCATCTAGACTTATTGTTAGTGGAACTCAGTACACTTATGAGTTCTGTATAAAATTAACATAATATTAGAGGTTAAAGATATAACATATGTGAGGATAATTTTATTGTTGATAAAATGAATTTTAAAACTCAGCAAAAAATAGTATCCATATCATTAAAAATGTTTGGGTTTATTATTCACAGTCTGAATTCTCTGTTAGTACCGAATATTATATTGTTCACTAAATCGTTCAATATTGGATTACTGTAGTGTGTTATGGGGTCCCACTTACATTTCCATTGACTTTATTTATATAATTTATTTATTTATTTGTAACATTACACGACGCAATCCCAATATGGGACGAGGAGACAATAAAATATAGAAAATAATATAGGCATGTTTAGAAAATGTATGTATTCGAAAATATTATTCATCATACTACCTAAATCACATAATATATCGAACATAATATATAAATAATATATTCAATTCATTAATATAACAAATTACATAACACATAATAGTTTCACAAAAAATGCATAAGCATACCATGAGCTATATATGTATACACTATGTATATACTCGTATATAAACTTCTTAACAAAATGATGCGTTAAGCATCACTGAAACTTCACATTTACTTTAAGATTTAAATCATAGTAAATACGTGATATTATAATTAAATGATTTCAACTCCAATGTTTAACAAATTGGAATAATATTATCAAACATAAATAAGAAACATGTATAAATAACATGAATAAATAACATGAATAAATAACATGAATAAATAACAATGTCATGTAATGCCAAATGCAATGAAAACGGTGTTAATGAAAAACTTTAAACAATAAAATAGGAAGTGAAATTAAATCATGAGAATTTGAATTCAATAGCGTGTAGCTCCTTTTCTAGCACTTGTCTCTGCTTCATTCATCTGGACATGCTATCGATCGAGTGGTGAATGGTTTCTTGATGAATATTCGTCTATTCGACAAGAACGACTTGTTCGAGTTCCTAAGAGTCATAGGAACAGGTTATGTGGCTCAAAACTGATTGCTTCGTTTTAGTACATCCCATAGATACTCTATGGGGTTCATATCTGGGCTTCCTGGTGGCCAGTTCATTATTGGAATATTCACAAATTGAAGGTAGTCCAGTACTTTCCTAGCAACGTGGGGCGAGCTATATCCTGCTATATATAAAAATGATATTGTCCTCGGCAAACGGGCATAATTTTCTACGTAGAAATGTACATTGATGGATGTATAGGAATCAAATCCGTGCGATCATCGAAACAAATTCCTTCTCAGAACATTATTGATCTACCAAAAAATGGGATCCTCGGAGAGATATTGCAGGCAGCAAATTTTTCTCCTGACCTCCTCTAAACTCGCTGACATCCATTGGGTGAATTAAGACCTACCCTTATTTCATCTGAAATCAAAACTCGCGTCCCGTCCTGAGTGGTTCAATTTAACGTGTTATCTTGCAAAACTCTGATATGCATTGGTGCAATACAAGCTGGTCTTCTACAGTCTAATTCTCCTTAATTAAGCCTTTTATAAACGTTCGTTCAGAAATTGCTACATTCCGAGCTGCTGGTAGGGCTCTGATTAGCTCTAAACTGGTAGAGTACCTATTTCTTAAGGCAATTTGTATAAGATATCTCTCATCTTTTGCATCTGTAGAGTTCTTATGACCATGCCCTGGGATTCTACAAAGTTCATTGAACCATTTAACTATTCGACTAATTACCGTTGTCTAACTCCTAACAAATTAGCCACATATCGCTGGCTATATCCCTCGTTAAGCAAGTTACCGCTTTCACTGGTTCATCTTCTCTTAAGTTGTGTGGACGATTCAGTCCACTCCTCCTTCTACTCTAAGTGTACTGGGCAAAGTATTTAATTCATTTGATGACATTAAATTAAAAAAAAATCACTAGTGTAACTAAATGTATTGCTTTTTACTAATCATTTTAAACAGCGTTAAATGTATTATTAAGAAACAATTACAAAATATTGTCAAACAATTGTAATTGTGTATTAATAGTGACAGAGCATATCCTAGGTCACCTACATAAAATGTGTAAGGATTTAAAAATTATAGAAATAACGAGAAGCGTTGCTGATAGGTTAATTTTGTCCAGGAGTGTATAAAAAAGTAATTATAAACAAAGTACTGACAAATAATTGCACTTCCTTAGAATAGACTTACATAAGAGTTTAAATCATATCTCTTTATTTCTATTTATTTCACAGGCAAATATATCGAGGCTTCAATATTTTAATAATTGCTTATCATTTGATACCAAGGAGACTTTATCTTATTAACTACGTGTGTCACGAAATTTTTAGGTCGATGTACGAAATGCCTTTCGTTCGAATTTCGGCATTTTGACAAAATCAATACAGTAAATCGACCCTTGCGATCAACGTGGTAACTTTGTTTTTCGATCCAAAGCCTCTAGAAGCATCCTCCGGAGGTGCCTTCGATATGAACGAGGGGGTACGGCCGCGGTCGGCGCAATATTATTTTGATTTGCTTACTCGTCATTGTATTAATGCGGGCAGTGGGTAAATATAACAAGTGATGGCTTCTTGATTGAAAATATGGTATTCTTAGATACATGCCGGATACTAGTTCTTCAGATATTATAATATATAAAATTTTATATAAAAATACAGTGGAACTAGTTGTTCTAGATATTAAGCGTTGCATAATTAGATTCTGCAAAAAAATCATTTGTAATTCCGATAGATTACAGATTTTATAAATCGATGCTGAATTTTTTCAAGGGTGGTGCAATGTATAATATAGGATTCCAAATGATACATGGATATTCTAACGTAGATCGAACAAAAGTGAAATGAAGTAGTTCAAGAATATCAAACAAAATCCTATGATATCTCCAAAGTACAAACTCTAAGTATCCAAATACAGATTGAAAAATATTACGGATGAATTCGTTAAACATAAATATTGTCATTAGCTACCCCGAGGACAATAGTAAAATGGTTTTAATTGCGTTGTGACACTATTGATATTTAATTTATTTATCACATTTATATTTATATTTAACGCGAGATAATATCATGTAAGTACACTATTCGCTTATTTTCGAGACATTATTCTGAAGAAGAATAGAATGAATTTAGATGAATGATAAATTCATTACAATCCTGCAATGACATTATTTCTGTGAGTTCGAGGTCGTTTGCACATAACAAATATTATAAATTCAGGTTTGGCATTATATCGTTAACAAATATTATAAAAAAGATAGGTCCTGGGTATTGAGCATTGGGGAACCCCACAGTCTAAATACATAGTATGGGATTTAAACTCATGAAGTTGAACATACTATACTCGATTGGAGAAATATGATTTAAATTGATTAAATCGTGTGAGAAACCAAATGAATAGATCTTTCGTAAGAGTATTGCGATTTATAATCAAATGCTTAGAGAAGTTAGTGTAGCTCTATCTCTATATAGCTGTATCTCTTATATCTACATGACTTCTATTATATCTGCTTACATCTATCAAGCACCTCGCACATGCATTGTCTTTTATATACAAAGCTCGAAGTTCTTGAATGGTCTTCTACACAATCGTGTTGCTTTTTTGAAATCAAGTTTCTAATGTAAAAGGAGGCATGACTATGTATTGATCCAAAATTTTGCAAAAATTACACAGAATGACAATAGGTCCATAATTTATTATAACATGTCGATTGGTTTTTGTGAGTTTTGTGAGGGCATATTCTCTGATTTTTCCATAAACTGGGAAATATACACGATTTTAGAATAAGATTAAATAAAATACGTAACGAAGTATAGATTGTACTATATAGTTACTATAGTATAGCACAATCTGATAGTAAAAATGTTGGGATGTGGTTAGGACCGGAGGTCATTTTATTGTTAATCTCTCTTGTAAAGCGTCGAATATGGGACATAAAACATATAAAACCCATAGAAAAATGGGGTATATAAAGTCTTGTCATCACTGAATCGTAGAAAGTCATAAATGACTGAGAAAAAGTCTACGAAGACATTTACAATACATTTTGTGTCTTTAATATCCTAGAAGAAGAATATGTATATATCATAGAAGAAGGATAAGACAACAATTTTGATTGTTTATTAATGTAAGACGAAAAGTTGTCAATTTAGATATCTTCGAGCTACTGAATTCTTGTGGACACAGTTTTAGATTGATTCTCTAGCAGAGTGTGACATTTTTTGAGGTATATTATTGATCAATCAATTTCTCGATCTTTAATTTGTCATAACATTTTGCTATTGCGCAATTAATAGATGTAATTTCCGAACGAAAGGAACAATCAATTCCCTATAATTTTTGTAATTTAGAGAAACGACAGTATTTATAGGAAATTGTTATTCCTTAATAAATGCAGTGGAAATATTAATGGAAAAATGCACAACTACAGGAAAAAAAATCATGAGCCTATTTAACAACACGTGGACTATTGATTAATGAAATGTAGAATTCCATTATTGGAATTGTAGATGTGATTGCATTGCGTGAGATTATACAACACAATGAAATTTGTGAGAGAAATTGTAAGACGTCCGGTATATTAAAATCCCCGATTATTGTCAAATTGGAACTATATAGAAAATATAGAGATTGTAGTACATCAAGAAGGGTCAATACTTATATATTTTTATGTTCGGAAGAATATACATTAGGATTACTTATTACTAAGTTTATGATTTTTATAAGTAATCAATGAATACAAACTCTTTTATTAATTAATTTAGAAGGATTTAATATAAATTTTAGAAATAAGTATCCACAAGATTTCTATATCTATTTCACAGTGACAACTATGAACAAAATGAAATAATTACTAGAATGTTATTTCAATTCTATTAGTAATAATATTTAACTGTCTGGTACATCTCCCTCGATTTTTTAATAAATAGCTAAATAACGTAAGAAGTCTCTGTTTCTGTTTACAATTTATTTATAATTTATGTACTAATTTATTGTTATTTAATTATTTTCATAATTAAAGGAGTTTATGCCGTTATGTACACACATGTTTCTTGTTTTAACTTTTTGTATGCAACAGTCTTATAGGGCATGTCTCGTTAATAAGTAATTAAACACATAGTATTAATGTTCACGTGCAGTTCGAATGCGCATTCGAGGCTCGACTTCAGTTCTATCATTCATGTTATTTCATGCCTTATTTGTCGCTCGTTCATCCTACTTATTCCTATTATTACCTTATTAAACTAAACTATTAAGTTGCTAAGAAATTTCTTAACAATTTTGTACAATATTTCAAGATATTATGCAGTAATATTTGTAGACTAATAAAAGAAAACGAATTAGACACCAAGACAAGTTAATCTTGATCTGTGGGTTTTTCATCCACTAATTTGAATTGCATTAGAATCAGGATTGTAGTAGTAGGAATAATTAACATTCTATGATTGACCAAGAGATCAGATGAGAACACACATAGAAGTTCATACTTAAATACACAATATTATTATACTTTTGACAGGGAAATTTCTCGCTACCATAATTTGGTCTTTGAGACAATGTATTTACTTATACTGGTACATACGATTTCAATGTCATATGGAATTATGACAATCTACTATGTAGATACACGGCAGTGTGTCAGCCAAGTTCGGAAAAGAAAGGGCGCACTGGCAGTGTGTAATATTACAGGAACTATTTCAAGCTAAGTACTTTCGGCCCCCCCATAACTCAATAACCATTAGACTTACACACTTGCTCAACTAAAAGAATCATAAACGTCTAGCTAAATTGTTTGTAGTATAAAATAGAACAACTAGCAAAATTAAATTTTAAGTTTGTATTAGATATTATCACGTTAAACGTAATTTGTTAACTATTAAAACTTGCGAAGTTGTAAATTCAATATCAAAGAACGTAACAAATTTTCTTTTAAATCAATTGAATCAATTGACTGTTGTGCATTCCTGTTCTAAGTTCCTGCTGTAAGTTCCTATGAAACTTGGCACCCGTTCAGACCTCAACTTTTTTATCGGCGAAGCCGACAACTCCGAACGTTGCTTGTACCGAACTTGACCCCCTTTCCACATTTATGTTTTTAGTGAGATAAATGTTATAAGAGAACTCAATGTTTAGTTACAAATTAACCGTATAACTGTGTTGTTTGTATTACGAACATGAATAAATATGTTCTGTTTCTAACCAAAGATAATTAAAATAGTACACAAATATCGACACATAGGTATGCACCTGAGCATTAGCTTATAATAGTGACGTCATATAACTATATTAAATTCCGATTAAATAATTTAACATATGCTCGTAGGGATATAAATATCCCTACTAATAAATCTCTAAACAGTTCTCTAGTCATATTATCCTTGTCTTGGAACAAATATGTCGGTTAAATTTTTAATTCTGTTTGCTTATTTATTCAATATAAAAGTAAAACATTTTTTTCATATTTTGTTTGAGCTGCGACGTTATCATAGTCCTTTATTAAACTGCAATCCCCTGTTTTACAACAAAAATTAATTCTTTAAAGTTTTTTGAGTATCTCAGGGGTTTTCTATTTACCATTTATAAGATAAAGGGTGATATTTCTTTCAGAAGAGTACAAAGAAAGTGTATACGATTTTATTCTTAACACAAATTTTAAAATTGTTTAAAAGTTCTCTATTAATAATAATCTGATATTAGTTGATGTAACACATCAAATGAAAAAGAAAGTAAACACGAATTTATTCTTAACAGAAATTTTAAAACTGTTTAAAAGTTCTCTATTAATAATCTGACATTAGTTGATGTAACACATTCCTTTTATCTTTCGATAATTTTTGGGCTGATATTTTCATTTGGATTAGAATTACTTAGTAGCTGTTAAAATGGACCCCCGATTTCAAGGAACCACATAAGAAGAAATCCAAGAGGGTATAATCAGGTTAACGTGGTGTGGTATTCAGATAGTCCTAGTTGCACTATTTATGTTCTAGGAAAAGTATATCATAGTTAAGAAATATAAGAAATGGCTGGATAATAAGGAGTCACGACATTCTAAATATCACAATCAGCAGTCAAATTGTTTTTAAGGAAGTAAGGCCCTAAAGTCAATTCGATATAAATATAATTCCAGCCCATACATTTAAATTGCTTTGACGTCGACTATCCGCTTATTAAATCTAATGGGGATTCTCTGGAGATTAATATCTACAGCTATGATGATATAATAATGTTTAGTCAAAATGTCTACCAGATTTGTGATACAAGATAACTCTCTAACAGCGAAACGCATAAATATGAATAGATTTAGTAAGATATAAAAAATGGTAACTTATTAATAGCATTGCCATTTTAGATGTAGCTACATAAGAATTCCCAATGAGGTGGATTTTAGCATAGACCTTCGCTCTAGCGTTATAAACAACAAATCAAAAATCCACATTGATATTGGGTCGGCGCGGCGTTCTGATGTAGGTATTCAACATCAACTGTCGCGATAGTCAGCTTTTTGTGAAAATCTCGTTTTATATTGATCGGGAGTCGATGAAAGTTATTATAAAAATTGTGAAGCATAAACTTGTCTGTAAGAAATATTTCATCCGTATTTTTTTTTTGGAAAACTGGCCTTTTATAGAACTGTTTTCGTATAGAGTGAGTTTTTTATGATTTACCCATTAGGCCTAAATTATAGAGTGTAGAATAACATATCATATTACTGTTAATATATTTTATACTGTGACTACTGATTTTAATGAAAAGAAATGGTTGTGTCGGTAATAAATAATTTATTTTCTATTCATCAGTCATGGTAAATCACTCGATATCGTCCTTATCATCTTCATTTCCTGCCATATATGTTGATCGAATATTGTGTGCACCTTTGTCGATGTTAATATCAAAACCGTCAGTATCTTCAGTTACATCAGTTTCTGAATTTAAGCAACCATCTCAGTGGTCATATGCTGCGAAGCCCTGTAGCCATATTTGTCTATATCCATACTTGTCACTACAATATTTCTCACATTACAGAATATTGTGTTTAACAATTCATTCGGCGCTGAAGGTAATAATGTTGTAATCGTCTCTAATATATTATTTCTTAATTTATAACCCCGCTGTTCAGAATCAATGTTCAAAGTTGCTTCCTAATAGTATACTTGATAAACATGTTGTTGAGCTGTGGCAGGTGGTCAAGATGGAAATTTGATTGCTGTGGTTAATTTTACAAATTTAGCAAAAGTCAAATATCTGTAATTGTCTATCGAATTTTCAGTTTTTGGCGCATTATATATTGTCTGTATAAAATGCATTTCAGCATAAGCTACAAGACGTTTAATAAGGATTAGTTAGAACATTCGGAGAGCAATTTCCTTGTAGAAATGCTTCGGTTAGATGGTGCAAATCGTGACGTCTTTCGAACATAATTATTTTATTGTTCTTTTTCAAAATAATGTTGAAGTTGTATTGCAGGCATTGTAATAATATGCCGATAATAACATGAAAGAATAAAATATGCTGCTTACAAAATGGATATTGGCCGAGACTAGCAGATGAGTTTATTTTTGTGGTACCATTTTGTTGTCCAGATTTTTGGAAGAAAATTTATTGGCTACGTATGTAATTGTGTACGTCTTATTAGAAGTACTGATAGATATACATCTGTCCCGACGATGCCAGTAGTATTTTATTTTGATTTTTCAATGGTAGTCTCAATAATGAGAACATGAGCATCATTACATGGTTGTTTAACAGCAATGTTAATGTTAATTTCTTTCCATTTTTAAATAAACACTTTAATTAATCTACATTTATTATAATCGACTGGACAGGAACCTTTCTTGGTTGAATGGTACTTCTATTGCTTCATTGAGACATTGAGCCATTGTAATGCAAGTGGCTCCTTGTTATCTGTATACTTATAGTATATACATTATCATGCTCTAGAACAAAAATGGTTGATTTTACAAAAGATAAAAAAGAACGTATGGAATATTTGTATTGTAGACAATGTTATGATCTACAATTTTTATAAGAACCTCTATTGTCCTTCGATCAATAGGAAGCGATATTTTTATGAAAAATTAATTTTCGTGACCTTCGACCTTGAATATTTCACAACGCTGGTCGATATCTATGTTAATTTTTGACATTTTGTTTACAACGCTATAACGAAGGTCTATGCAAAAAATCCACCTCACTGAGAATTTTTCCACATATTGGCTTATTTTCGATGTAAAATGATTGGGTTATAAATAAATAGTACTAAATAGAAGATATTAAGTTAATTACTGAACGCTTTGTTAATAATTTTCAATTTGGCATAATTTCTGTTGGTGTCTTATTTTTTCAGTTAACCAATTCTTATTTATTGTTTTCATTATTAAGATTAATGTTAAACTTATAAATGTTAAATAAAACGTCATTAGTGTATTTTATCCAAATATTGGTAATCTATCTTGCTAGTATAGACAAAACAAATATGTTCTTTTAGTTTGAACAAAAATGATTATTGGTAATATGGGGTTGAAATATAATTGGGCTGGTCAGTTTGGATGATATTTATCCCGAAGCTGTGAAGACTTCAATTGGTAGCTAGGGCCAGAATGTTTTGTCGGCTTTGGTAATAATCACAGAACTGAATATGCGGTCGGAGCTGATCTCAACAGATCAAACGCGCGAATGGGCTTAGTAAACAGCAATTAAGCGGCAACTTTAACCACCTTAATCATGGGGCTTAACGTGCTACTTTGACTTTATAATGACCGGCCAGTCATGCTTATAAGCCTGTATATTGCGCTGTCCTATACCCATTCCCTGTCCGTTGTTTAATAGGCAATATTTTTCATGTTCTTTATAAATATAAAGAACAAAATAGATATTTACTGCTTAACGATTAGGATTTAAAATATAAAGCCACATTACGATACCTTTATGATTTAATTTTCTTATTTATGAAACTATGGAAAATCTGTTAAGGTAAAATTTGTATCACTTTTAACAGTACACAGAGTTGTTAAAATAATTAATGTCACTTGAAGACAAATAATTCTGTTTTGGCGCTTTCTTAGATGTGTCACAAGCCTTTGACAATGTATGGCACCCACATTTATTATTTAAATTTAAATCAAACGCACCTTCACCGATTTACCTAGTATTGAAGTCACATTTGACAAATAGATACTTCACCGTTAGACACAAAGAAGAAATTAACCTGCATACATCCTGTCTTCTATTAAATTTTCACTGCTGATTTGCCTACCACTCCATGAACATTCACAGCTTTGCAGACGACACATCAGTTATAGCCACAAGCAGAGTATCCAGATAAGCATTCCATAAATTTCAAGAAGCTCTTTTGATAATATCCAGATATGGTTGAAAAAATATAGATAAGACTGAATGAAAGATGGAAGATAAGACAGAAGACTGACTGAAAAAGTGGAAGATAAGACTGAAACGTTATGTGCTGAATCACAGCATATAACGTTTGCTAGTCTTCAGGATCCGTCAAATATCTTGCAATGCATATTGACAGAAGACTAAACTGAAGACATGTTTAAAGCAACTAGGTTTAAAACTATTAAACCTTTACTGGTTAATTGGAAGAAAGTAAGTTATCTTTGGTTAATAATAACTATTTATTTATAAACTGATCCTAAGACCTATGTGCGCTTACAGCGTACAGCTGTGGGGTGGCGTAAGTCACTTAGTATAAGAGTTCCTACAAAGGTTCCATCGAAGATTTTACGGGTTATTACTGATGCCCCTGGTTTGTGACAACCAAATATATTTCGATTTAGAAATAAAACCGGTGCTAGAAGAAGCTAAGTGCGAAATATCTATATCGTGGCTTGAAGTACATTCAAATTCCCTCGTTGTCAGCTTCCTGAACAACAGCCAAAAACAGACCGATTGAAGCGCTGCAACCCCTTAGAGATAAAGCCATAGGTAATATAATAAGGCTAAAATTCATAGAATTGATAGGCCTTTAATGTAATTTAGCTAGCCCGCCAATATTAATCGGATGGCGTAATGGCCTTGATGGGTTTTGTCGGCAAGTCGAACGAGATTACCGCTCTTTACTCGTCCATTGTGTACACCGGGACCGTCGTACGAAGGTAGGCCGAGTTTTGCTTCTGCTTTAGCGGGTCTCTAGAGAGAGACAAGTGCCGCCCGCAAACAAGACCCGCGCGACTAGCAGCGGTTCGCTCCCCTCAACCTCCTTTGGTCCTGACGCCTTTAAGTTCCACTGGCAGGGACTCCTTCTCGGCTTTTTCTTAATCTTTGATCGCCTTGTTTTGCAACATCGCTTTGCCAGTGTCAAGTCCCCGGGGGTGTCTTATAGTGGGCGTCGCGACCAACACGACGCCCGGGAATTGGGTTATATCAGGCGATCTTCCACGACAATGCGGACGACCCGCGTCGCTTGAATCGCTGTCAGGAGAGTGAATCTTGTTACTCGGGAGGGGTCCTTCTCTATTAGAAAAGGATTCCAGGATTTGGAGTCAGGTGTGTGTGAGAGGGAAGTCGTGTGTCTTTCCTGTAAAAGAAAATGGTTAAACGGCCGTAGGTCCCTCTGACATAAAAAATGGTTAGTGGAGCAATAGAGGTCAGCTGTAATGAAAAGTTATGTTTGACCTGTAAAGGGCGTCTATGCGGTTATACTACCTAGATCTTGGTTCTCTTGTGTCTTCCTGGACCGTAGTCCGAAGTTGCTCGGATGAGGGGGTTCTCATGGGCACCTGCTTGATTGTAGAGCTTCCGATTCCTGGCTCGGATTTTCTACGTCACAGTGGTGAAGACTAGGTCTCGCCGGATGTCGATGCTCCTCACGTACCACGGAGCGTCCACGGCACGGCGGAGGGCGATGTTTTCGACGGCCTGAATCCTCTTCATGTGTGTCTGAGCAGCGTAGCCCCAAGCTGTCAATACGTACATCAGTTGGGGCTTAAGGACTTGAAGTATGAGGAGCAGCTTGTTTATTAGGTTCAGCTGGCTGTTGTTTCCCGTCATTTAGCACGTCTTATCACTTGGTGGATGTAGTCTCTCAATGTCAACGAGTTGTCCATGACAATTCCAAGGTACTTCGTCTTGTCCCGTCATTGGATGTCCTCGCCGTTGAAGCTCACATGCCCATTCGGGGTTTCCCGTGTCTTCTTGAATAGCACGCCCTGCTTTTCTCTGTATTGATGGCTACCTTTCACTTGTTGCACCAGTCGGCTAGTTCGTCAGCAGCAGGTACGTACGTCATTGCCATGCGTGCTCTCCTCGACTTTGCTACGATCGCCGTGTCGTCAACGTACAGCGCAGTGGCCGTGCGCTCTGTCCTTGGCAGGTCGGGCGTGAAAATGTTGAAAAGGTGAGGCGACAGCACCGCACCCTGCGGTACTCCGGTCTCGATGGTCCTGTAGTCCGATACAGAGGTCCTTACTCTGGCCAGAAATTGCCTTATTGTCAAATAGGACTTGATCAGTTTCACCAGGGCATCGGATATCCCAAGACTAACATCTTGATTAGAAGCCCGTCGTTCCAGACTCTATCAAAGGCCGTGGAGACATCTGGAAGGACTTGGAGACGGAATATCGCTGCAGTGACGATCTTCCGATTGAAACCCTCCGTAATGTATTCTACCTGTCGTAACACTTGTAGCTCTGTCGAGTGTTGAGGTCTATATGAGAACTGCTCATCAGAAATGACTTCCAGCTCTTCGGTTTTCTCGTGGAGGCGGGCCAGGATGTTTCTCTCTATCACCTTGTTGAGCGTGGACAGCAAGCTGATGGGTCTGAATAATCTAACCAATACTGTTAGACAACTTGTTTTGTTATCTGTCAGTAAACGTTAAAACATTCGCCTATTGCATTTGTGCAGATTGTATAGAGCATAATAGGAGCTAAAAAGAAACTTTTACCTCTGCAAAATTTCATTATTTCTGTGATAAAACATTTGTGTAATTGATAAAAGTATACACCATTGTAATTGTAACTTTACAAAATTCTCATTATAAAATTAATAACACATAAAATTGCAATACATTTTACATTGTATGGGACATACAATGTAAAATGTATTAATAATCTGTGCAATGTAATTATTCTACAGTACGTATATATGTGACCTATACATTGACAATTTAGTTTATAATACAGAAATTAACTCAGTTTCACATATAAAACAGAGTAAAGCATCACATTAAATATATGTATACGAATCTATAACTTTGTAAATTGTGTTCCTAGAATATATTAAATAAATGCATAATTATTTTAAAGCTATAGAAATTATTACTTTACGCTATAGTTCTACATCACCGTTTCAATTCTTAACGATAAAACGTGCTGCTAGTGTAATACCGAAGTTAGCTATGAAAATATAGTTATTTTCCCGAAAATTGAAAAACGATTAAGATGACTGCGAAATATGTAGCAACTTATATAATTCCTGGTTAAACTATTTTTAGAAGTTTAATAAAGAAGTTTAAAAGTTTGGATACATAGAAACCCTTCCTTTAAAAATCAGGCTGCGGAAAAAGGAAGGAGCAAGGTTACACTTAGAGAAAAGGACAGACATCCTCATGATCTGGGAGAGGTGTTGAACTTCCCTCGTTTGTACTCTAACTAAAACACATAATATAACATTATTCTCAATAGCGAACATAGTTCGCTACCCCGCGCCATAGCACGTGTGACACTGTTGCAGATACTCCTATAGGCGAATCCGATAGGTCACCCATCCACGTCGTGGGTGCGAAGCAAAGTGCTGTATTTTGTTAGCACACGTTGCTCCGCGATTACTACATGGAGTGGCAACCTATCGTATTCTCCTTTAGATATGGCTGTGATAATGTTATTTGTACTATGATTCGGATTGGCGGATTGGAAAGAGTACTGGGGTGTCGCATGTTTGAGTTCGAGCTTCAAGAGGGGCAGTTTGGTACTTTTCCCTGAGCGTGGGTCTGTTTTTCATATATTTACGTGTATCTTCTCTTCAGCAGCTTGAGGCTTTAGAGGAAAGAAGCCGATTTTTGTGTGTCCAAGCTTTTTTAATTCTAAAAATAGGTAGCATATTTCGAACGTCCCTCCCGTAATGATCCTATTAATATATGGTTCAACGATTATTTGTTGCGTTTGAAATATACATATATATTTTAAAGCTCAAATAGATCATTAGATACCTATCGTTCATAAGGTGTCCACAAATAATTTAGAAGTTATGTACAAGAGTAACAGACCAACAATAGAAACTTAAAATCCAATTATTTATAATTAATATTATATAATTATTTATAATATTCACTTCATTATTTGTATGCCATCAACAAAAGTTGTCTTATATGAATCACATGTATATTATATGATTCCTTATACAGTGATCCATGAGTTGCTCGAAACTAATTAAGTATTCAAACCATTAGGAATTAAAATAAATCCTAAATCTGGAAAATTTTACATGCCTATAACCTGGTTTTATCTAAAATAGTAATGTGCATTTTGAATCTTATAATGATATATTAAAACGTATACCAGTTTTATCCTAACAAGTATCTGACACTGCACGCAAACTGAAAATGAGAGTGATTACGAATCTTTGATCCAGTTTTATTTACCAGTTTCATAAACACTTTAATGTATTATTCAGACTTTGTTGGTATTTAAACACTAATAATACATTTAATTATATAGGCGTGTCTAAAAACGTTGCGTGCGGTTGACAGAGGAATTGTTAAACTTGTCAAGATTTTAAATGTTTATTTTACAGAATCAACATAATTTACGAGAAATAAGATATTCACACAGAATTAATCTCCATTTGTCTATAAAAATATTACATCTATACATTTGAACAGTTTTTTGAACTATTTATATGAGAGAGCTTTTAAAATGGTATTTTGAAATAGGTACTTACATATACCGAAAGTACGTGTTTAATAGTGTGAAGTTAGTGTAGAATTACTGGTATAATTTTTTCTACACATAGCAGTGTGAAGTAAAGTGTGGTGTCGTGTAAAGTTCACACCATTATGGCGAAATGAAGATCTAAAAAAGTTATATTTAAAATTTTAGACTATTATACAGGAGAGGTAAGAAGATGTAAGAAGTACAACTGTCATTATTTTAACATTTGATAATTCAGACCTAATCAAACAAAAATGTGTCATACAACATGGGCGTTCAGCTCATGTGGGTGGGTGTCAACCACTTATCAAAAAAAATGTATAAATCTCTCGGTAAAATAGTAAAACAATAAGAGCCAATTCCTTTAAAAAGAGAATGCGAAATATTAGCAATTAAATATTAAGAATGTAAAAGGGGAAATAATAACAAAGGTGAACAAATAATCAGCAAGTTTTAGGAATATAAAAATAGAAAAGTATTTTTAGTTTTATACCAGTAGGTTTGTAGAAATATATCATGATACAGTATATTGAACAATAGTAAAGGGTGGTCCAACCATAATGCACGATGTTAATTGTGAGTCACACCTTAACGTCAAGTTTTTTGCCCAACTTAATTTGACATTTCTTTGTTTCAGTGTTTGACAAATTCAACCATGGAGAGGTACACAATTGAGCAGCGCGTTAAGATTGTTGAAGCCTTTTACGAAAATGGGCGTTCAAATCAAAATGCATTTCATGCATTTCGTGACTTTTTTGGTCAGCATAATCGACCAAATGTATCCACAATTGGGAGAATTGTGCGCAAATTTCAGCAAACCGGGTCTGTAGGAAATGTGAAAACATCTGTGCATGCTCGCCCAGTTCGTTCTGCGGAAAATATTGCTGTTGTTTGCGATAGTGTAGCAGAAGAGCCGTCAACCTCGACTCGTCGTCGTGCCCAACAATTGAACATCTCACGAACATCACTGATGCGAATTTTGTATAAAGATTTGAATTTACATGCTTACAAGGTTCAATTGACTCAAGAGCTGAAGCCTACTGACCATTTCAAGCGTCGTCTATACCCCGAATGGTTGGTTGAACAGACAAAAGTGAATGGTGACTTTACAAAGAAAATCGCCTTCAGCGACGAGGCACACTTTCACCTCAGTGGATTCGTTAACAAGCAGAATTGCCCCATTTGGGCAAATGAGAATCCACGACTGATTGTTGAAAAGCCGATGCATCCACAAAGAGTGACTGTTTGGTGCGGTTTATGGTGCGAAGAAGTACGGCGTCATCGGGCCGTACTTCTTCGAAAATGAGGTCGGCCAAGCAGTTACCGTGAATGGTGTTCGCTATCGTGAGATGATAACGGACTTCTTGCGGCCAGAAATTGAGGATATGGACCTGGACGATATGTGGTTCCAACAGGATGGTGCCACTTGCCACACAGCCAACGAAACAATGGCACTTTTGCGCGAGAAATTCAATGGCCGTGTTATCTCACGTCGTGGCGATGTTAATTGGCCGCCAGGATCATGTGATTTGACACCGTTGGACTTCTTTCTTTGGGGATATTTAAAAGAAAAAGTGTACGTCAATAAACCAAGAACAATTCAAGAGCTAAAGGATGAGATAATTCGGCACATTAACGACATTGAACCTCAATTATGTCTCAGAGTTATTGAAAATATGGACCATCGGATAGAGGTATGCCACCGAAACCGTGGTGAGCAATTGGCTGATATTTTGTATCACACATAATTGTCATAGATCCTTCTATCATAATAAAAAATATTAAGATAAGTCTCTGAAAACTTTTTGCTTTATTTACAATTAACATCGTGCGTTTTGGTTGGACCACCTTTTATATGTCTATATATGTCGACATATTATGATTGCTTATAGGTACCGTTAATAAAAATTGTCAGATGAATTTGGGTTTGTATTACCATTTTTAAAAGCTAAGTAAGAGAGAGTAGATAAGAAACTTTTAGTTTTTTGAAAAAAAAATATATAGCATCAATATAAAATGAATTGATGCTCAAATGTAGAACTCAAAACATACAGAAAATCCCAAAACGTCACCATTTTATATAAAAACAGCAGTTATGGCAGAGACATAACTAAATTTAATACTATAATTTTGCATATTCTTATTATAGCATCTATGATTTGTCGAATATGTACAATAAAATATTTATTGTTTTTATACATTATTTTGAACATGATATTATTCCCTATTAGTATTTTACCTGCAATAATAGTAAGAAGTGTAGCATTTCACGTGGAATGTCAGAAGCATGAGACAGGCAGGGAAACTAGAGAATCTGAAGATAGAAATGGATAGGTTAGGATTAGATATAGTAGGTATAAGTGAGATGCGCTGGCCGGAAGTAGGAGATTTTTGGAGCGGTGACTGTAGGGTAATACACACAGGATCGGTAAATGGAAACGCGGGAGTAGGGATCGTTATGCGGAAGAACGCAGGACAGTGTGTAGATAGCTACCTAGAATACAGCGAGAGAGTAATGATGGTTAGGTTAGATTCGAAGCCAGTGGAAACAGTAATAGTGCAAGTATACATGCCTACTTCTAGCCACAGTGAGGAAGAGTTAGAAGCCGTTTATTCGGACATAGAGCAGGTAATAGGATTTGTGAAGGGTCATGAAAATTTAATAATAGTAGGAGATTTTAACGCAGTCGTAGGTGAGGGGAAAGAAGGAGAATTTGTAGGTCCTTATGGATTAGGAAACAGAAACGAGAGAGGTAGCAGACTGATAGAATTCTGTGAGAAGCACAAGGTGGTAGTCGCGAACACATTGTTCAAGAATCACGTTAGGAGGCGGTACACATGGAAAATGCCAGGAGGGATAGACAGGTATCAGATAGACTACATTCTGGTTAGGAAGAGATTTAAAAATCAAGTAAAAGACTGTAAGAGTTATCCAGGAGCAGATGTAGACAGCGGCCACAACTTGGTAGTCATGAAAGCTAAATTAAAGTTCAAAAATCTGAAAACTCGGAAGGATAAGAAACGTATAAATGTAGACATATTGAGGGATCAGAATATGAAAGATAAGTTCCAGGAGAAAACAGATCAATTAATAAATAAAGCGAGTAAGGACGAAATCAAGAACGCAGAAACTGAGTGGGAGGGTATCAAGAATAGTCTAGATTCCGCGGCTACGGACGTTTTAGGACACGATAAAAGGGAAGCTAGGAAGCCCTGGATAACGGACGAAATCTTAAACTTAACGCAAAAGAGACGAGGCTACAAAAACAGACGAGACGAAGAAGGACTGATAACTTATAAGTCAATAAAGTGGGAAATCATTAGAAAATGTAGAAAAGCGAAAGAACAATGGATAGAGGATAAATGCAAAGAAGTAGAAGATAAGCTCCAAGTAGGTAAGACCGATGAGGACAGAATAATTAAGAGGAACTTCAGGGATATAGGAACAATAAGTAGAAACGTTAGGAGTCAATCGGGGGACATACTGATCGGAAGACAGGAGAAAGCGGATAGATGGAAGCAGTACTTAGGAAATTTATGCGAGGGTCAGGAATTAGGAGATATATTAGAGGAAGAATATAGCATCGATAGGAAAGATGTAGGAAAACCTATATTGAGAGAGGAATTTGAAATAGCACTAAGGGGGCTAAAGAATAATAGAGCGCCGGGTGTAGATAAAATACAGGCGGACATTTTGAAATGTGCGGGATAGAAAGCAGTAAATAGGATGTTTGAACTGGTAAAATTTTGAGAAAACAATACAAAAACAATGTTAGAGAAAACAATAGAAAAAGGAAAGAACGCTTAGAGATACTAAAAAGCGCGGGAATGAAGTATAGAGATAGGAGAGTAGTACACAATCTATACAAAGATCAAACTGCTGTTATAGAAGTAGAAGGGGAAAAAAGGGAAGTAGATATTAGGAAAGGAGTAAGACAAGGATGTACGCTATCACCACTAATTTTTAATCTGTACATCGAAGAGGCGATTAATGTGGTAAAAGATAGAGTGGATTTCGGGATTAAAGTACAGGGACAGAAACTAAAAATGCTGAGATTGGCGGATGATATAGCAGTATTAGCATCTAGTATGGAGGAATTAGAATCGGCATTGAACGAAATGGAGGCAGTGTTGACAGAGGAATACGGAATGAGGGTGAATAAAAACAAAACTAAAGTGTTAGTGTGCAGAGGGCGCGAGAGCAGAGCAAAAACGAAAGTACAAATTAATAATGAAAGATTGGAGGAAGTTAAAGACTTCACTTATTTAGGAAGTAAAATAAATTGGGATGGAAGAAGCGATAAAGACATAAAACAAAGAATAGCGCAGGGTCGAGTAGCTTTTAACAAAAGGAAATCACTTTTATGCTCGGGGGTAATAAACTTAGAAACAAGGAAGAGATTTTTGAAAACATATGTATGGAGCACGGCACTATATGGTTGCGAAACCTGGACGGTAGGGGAAGCAAGTAGGAAGAAATTAGAAGCTTTTGAGATGTGGTGTTCATGTATTCATACCATGGACTGATAGGGTTAGAAACGAAGAAGTATTGGAGAAAGTCGGCGAGAAAAGAAGTATGTGGAAAAACATAAGGATGAGGAGAGGTAGAATGGTAGGCCACTTGCTGAGACATGGAAGAATAATCCGCGATACTTTGGAGGCAGAAATAGGAGTGAAGAAAGGCAGAGGTAGGCCTAGATTAGACTACTGCTCGCAAATAGTAAGGGATGTAGGTTGTAGCACAATTAGCGAAATGCGTAGATTAGCACAAGATAGGAGAAGCTGGAGGTTTGCGTCCAACCAGTCTTAGGACTGATGACCTAATGATGAGTTTTTTACCAACGTTGCCTAAATAATAATTTAGGCGGTTTCCAATAGGAAACCGCCGTTCGAGAACAACTAAATAATTATTTAAACATAAACAGTATAGGAGGTAATAGTATTACCTCTTATTCAATCTGGTTTTAGGGCACTACATAATACTGCCACTGCATTACTACAAGTTATTGATAACATGTTTAGAGCATATGATATTAATCGAAGCACGTGTTTAACACTGTTATATTTTAGCAAAGCTTTTGATACTTTTGACCACAATATTCACATGGATTATACACCCATATTTCCTCAATACAGGTTTAGTTGTTGTGGGATCCTTCGACTCCCTTCTTATATTCGTAGGGGTTTGCAAGGGCACTTAGTGGTAGTTTGAACAACTCTGGGCACTGGATCTATGTATATAATCGTTCGTAGCTGCAAGTAGCAGATCCTTTTACTGTGTGTCATTTTAGTGTCTTTTTACAAAGACACTATTTTGTTAAATAAACTAAAGAATTTTGGTATTACCTACAAAGAAAATTTGTTTTTTAAAAATTATTTAACAAATCGCCAACAAAGGGTTAGTCTCAGAAATTATTTGTTTACACATTAGGTTTAGTTAGACAAGAGTATACCATAGGGTATTATTGGTTCAATATTTCTGTTTATACAGCCGATTTTTATTTATTTTTAAACTATTGTAAAAATAATCAACACGCCGATGATACATAATTATATTTCTCATTTAGCCAGTCCAATATTATCAATGCCAGTAGTTTAGTTTAGTTTAATTAGTGCCGCTAAGGAACATAAATTGGTACTTAATCAACATAAAATACAGCTTCTGATATGAATCATCTTTCATATCAGAAGAAGGGAAAGACAGAGTTAATGTAGTGGAATGTCCTGATTTTGTTATAAAAATGAACGATCAAATTGGTGATCTTAGGTTTAGTTTTCATGTAATGCAAAAATCATACCACAAATTGAAAATATTATGCATGCACAAAGAATTGCTTAATAGTGACACAAAATTGTTACTTTGCGATTCACTAATATTATCTCATCTTGCTTATTATGATGTTATATATTGGCCTGCATTAACAGAAAAATATGAAAACACCCTCCAAAAAAATGTAAAACTGTTGTTTAAGATATTCATTTAATTTGACAAAGTATAATCATTTAACATCTATCTTCTCACGTTCTAATTGACTGATTGTGAGGTTGAAAGAACGATTTGTATGTCATATGTCCTGTCTAATTTTTGAATTAAATACATACCATACACCTTCTTATCTTTTTGAAAAAATAATTAGAAATAGCGATCTTCATTATTTGGATACCCGTAATTGGAATATGCGTACTGTGCGTAAGCATAGCTCTGCTCAATTTGAAAGGGGTTTTAGTTATAACGCAATTAAATTATTAAGTAATATAAAGTTTGTATAATGGATCTTTGTCCGTGTATCAATTTAGTGACGACGCACGGATCACATGCTACACCACTCGCAATTATTACTAATATGCCACACTTACCAGCACGTATGTCTAGCGACATCAGTTTCAATCAACTACGTACGGCATAGACAGTTAATAATTTGCCAAATAAAATACAATAATTATGAAGTCACGTCTTCACTTTATTGTATAATTTGATTCATTGGCGTCTTAATATTTTTGTAAAATTTATTTCATTTTGGTTTTATTTGAAGTATTTTTATTTGAAGCATTAAAATGATGGAAATATTACTTCTATTGAATGTTTTTGTGGAAAACCTTTTCATTACTCTATCATAAGTTGATGGATTTGTATTGTACTAACTGTTACACTAACATGAGTTTTCGGCACGACACTATTCAAAAATGTCAATTGATTCATTCATACGATTGTTACCTGTGACGCACATACAAAGAACCATTATACAAACTATATTTGCTTCTTTTAAATCCGCTCCAAACGTACATGCAGTTCGAAAATAAACACTTAAAAAGTGGATAAATTCAAAACAACTTGTTTAATTTTAATATACACTAATATTAAAATATTATTCAAACATTATATTATACATACTTATCAATAACATTAGTAATTGTAATCAGTCGTAGCCTTTTGTTTTGTTTAATTTTATTAATTTCTTGTTTGAGATTGGTGACTGGAAGAGTGGTTAAATTCCGAATGGCGCCAATCTAATCAAAAACGTTTATGTCATAATTTTGTATTAATTATTGAAAATAAAGTTATTATTTTTTTTTTTTTTTACTAAAAGCCAGTCACCCCTTTCTGTGGCTCCGACTCACACAGAAGGTACGCTGGTAATACCAGCAATCACTCCTCGCGTCCGCTCGGTTAGTGATTACTGGGCCGAGTCGTGTGCCCTGAGTAGACGTAGCGAGTCGAGAATTACGGCCTTCTGCATGCGACCGGCCAAGATTTCTGCCGAGTTTCGTCATGCCGGTATGCTCTTTAATTCAGAAAGCAGGGTATCTCTCGCTCCACCAAGGGCTCCTATAATCAGTACCTTCAATTTAACAGTCTGGTCTGGATAGAGTCTACGGAGTTCGAAGATTAAATCTCGATATTTTGTCCGTTTCTCCTCCTCTCTCAAAACAATGTTACCATCATCGGGTGCCAAGTACTCGATGACGAACATTGTCCTGATTTGGTGGTCGAGGAGGACTACGTCAGGCTTGTTGGCTTGTATTTGCCTGACGGTGGAAAACGAATAGTTCCAATATATTCGGCACTTCTCGTTTTCCACAACGGACTGAATATCCCCCGGAGCGTAAGGCAGCAGTGGTGTCTCGTCTATCTGATACGAGTGCCTTAAATGATAATAAAGCACCCGCAACGCTGCGTTGTGTCTATGGATATAGGCCGAGACTGCATATACCGAGCAAGCCGACAGTAAATGCATCAATGTCTTCGGCGCCCTACGGCAGGCCCTGCAGCTGACATCAGGGACCCCCATACTCATGACACGACTCCGATAGACGAGCGTGTTAAATACACCATATTGGCAAGCCATGATGAATCCCTCGGTCTCTGAATTTAGCCCGGCTGACCTTAAGAAAGCAAAGGTCAGCCTTTCGGATAAGCCCAGGGCTTCCATATTCCTATAGAAGACCCGCACGGTCTTAAGCAGGACCGCATTAATAAGCAGGAGGGGCCGCACAACATCCATCTGGCCTTTGGTGAGTAGCGACACCATTTACTCCAGCTGGGGTGCAAAACCGGACCGGCAGCACTAGCGCACCCGGGAGGGGATAACATATTCCCCTCTAGTATCGGCTGTGGGCTTACTGGGCTAACTCCCCGGTAAGCCCAAGTAAGAGGACGCCCCCACGATCGACCCCGTTCGGATAGGAGTCATGGGCAAGGTGGTGGGGCCCAAATGGATGGATTGCCTGGAAACGACGCACGCCAACGACATGGACGCTTTGAGTGGACCGACGAGCTGAGGGACGAGCTGCTGCATTGCTATGAAAGCAGTGAGCCCATACGGAGGGGATACATGGCACGTATGCATGCCCTGTGGTGTGAATTACACCCAGAACATGATGCCTTCACGCCGCAGAATCTGCAGATCTTCGTAGAAAGGGCTATGTGAGGACTGCGCCCCGATTGGCGAATGAGGTAGCTGAAAGGCTGCCTAATGAACCAGTTGAGGATGCGGTCTTCACCGTTCCACCAATAGTAGAGGGCCTTAGTACCAGAAGGGGGTTACATCGCATAAGACCCCCTAGGCCACAAGACCTGGCCAGAGTGGATGCTGAAGTTCAAGCATCGCTTCCAGAAGGAACCGACATCTGGCACATAAATTGTGCCCTGTACACTGCCGCCGAGAGCTTCTCTCATATGGAGAGGGCGAACAACTCTTCCTCTCCGCGAGAGAGAGCGGAGTGGCGTTTACGGAAGATGGAGGCCAAGATCCAGTCGTCAAGACAATAGGTATCTCGTATCCAATGTGTGATGGACTATATGGCGGCCAATAGGCCTTTCACGCAAAAATTACGGCAAATCGCCGCTAATTTAAAACGCGTCCATCACACACTTAATGAGGTAGTGTTGCGTACCATCAAACAGCACTGCCTTGATAGGATACGGATGCTAGTGACATGCAAAAAGTCACTAGTGAGGCGGGCGCGAAGACTGGCGGAAAATAATTTGTTCCGCCAAAAACCCTCGCGTCTATGTAGATCAGGTGGAAAACTTTTGGAAGGCGCTGTACGAGCAGAAGCTCCCACTTCAAAGAGACACTCCAGCCCTGGCACACTTTGAAGACTTTTGCGAAGGTCTTCAGCGACCCGAAGAAGTGTGCCACCCGATAACCCCTGAAGAGGTTCAAAGGGCTCTTGCGGGCTCTAAGAAGTTTGTTGCTCCAGGTCCCGACGGAATAAATAACTTCTGGTGGAAAAAATTATCTAGTATCCACCGCCATTTATCCAGAATTTTTACCACCTGGCTAAATGGGGAGCAGCAAATTCTTGGGTTGTCGAGGGGCGAACCGTGCTAATCCCGTAGACCGGAGATTTGTCCAATCCAAAGAACTGCCGACCGATAACCTGCTTAAACGCCTGTTACAAGGTGTTTACACGCATCTTGTACACGCGAGTACTCCTAGCAGTT
Organism: Rosalia funebris; assembly: GCA_037954035.1. NCBI lineage: Eukaryota > Metazoa > Arthropoda > Insecta > Coleoptera > Cerambycidae > Rosalia > Rosalia funebris. The sequence continues at coordinate 42,078,992 of JAZFAV010000022.1, read as the reverse complement.
GAGCCGGCTTTCGAGGGGATATACGAACAACGAGGGTCTAAGAGGGGTGTCGCTGGCTGCAAGGAGAATCTGTTGATTGACAGATGTATCACGCAGGACTCCGTGTAGTACAGGCGAAACCTTTCCATGGCCTGGATCGACTACCGCAAGGCATTCGATATGACATCACATGAGCTAATAATTCACTTGCTCCAATGCCTTGTGGTGCCCGGTCCTATAGTGAGATGCATTCAAGAACTTATGCCACTCTGGAGGACTCGGCTTACCATAACATCGGGTGATACTAGAGTCCGGACAGAGCCGGTGTCGTTCAGAAGGGGCGTGTTTCAGGGAGACTCCCTTAGCCCCCTTCTGTTTTGCATCTCACTGTTGCCGTTGTCCGTGTCCCTCAGGAAGACCCGTGGCTATAACTGCGGCATCCCCGGTGATCGGAGGCATAAGGTCACCCATCTATTTTACATGGATGACCTAAAACTTTATGCCTCCGGAGAAAGGGAATTACGCCAGTCCCTGAGGGTGGTGCAGGAGTACACGCAGGCCATCGGGATGGAGTTGTGGTTGGACAAATGTGCACTGCTTCATCTCAAGAGAGGACGAAGCCGGGAATACGCAGAGGATGCGCAGCTCGTAGACGGAAGCATCTTACATCACTTAGATGCCGGAGAGTCGTACGCCTACTTGGGTGTTGAGCAACGCTCCACCCAAGAGGTAGGTGCCGTAAAAAACGCTCTCCGCGGCAAGTATCAGCACCGCCTCCGACAGATCTGGTCTTCAGAACTGTCGGGGAAGAACAAGGTGTCTGGAACACACATCCTTGCCGTTCCGATCCTTGTCTACTCCTTCGGAGTAGTCAAATGGACACAGGAGGAGCTGCGACAACTCGACGTAGTAACCCGAAAGAGGATTCATCTCAGTAGGAGTTTGCATCCCAGATCGTCCGTTCCACGGCTATATCTCCCACGATATCGCGGAGGCCGTGGGCTCTTGAGTTTGGAGTGTCTCCATAACAGGATGATTCTGGACGGAGCCTGTAAAGTTATCAGGAGTTCGGATCCCCTTCTCTGCATGGTCCGAGATCACGAACATGCACGGATAGGAGCATTTTTATTTAAGGCAGCACGTAGAGCAGCCGATGAGCACGGTTATTATTATTATTATTATTATTATTATTTTTATTAAATATTGCTTTATTATTTAAGAAAATCCACTAATATTGTAACCTTTACTTTTATTTTTTGTTCCGTATTGTATTTATTGTACCGATAATTAGGTGATTTGTACACTATATTACACTTTTTCTTGTAAATAGTAGAGTTGAGTACCCCTCTTGTATAACACTTTTTTATTTGCTTAGGTTCAAACTATCAACTGTTCAAATAATGGCAGTTATACTTACACCTGTATATTTCAGATTAATATTTCAGATATGTTCATGTGTTGTTTCTGGTTATTCGATTTAGGTAATCAAATCTGTTTAATGTGATCTGACATACACGTTTAAGTTTAATTTATTAAAACTTCTCTATCTTATTGCCAAATGTAATGAATGACTGTGAACTTTCTTCATTACATCATTATCTACTCTAAATCTTTATCTAGCCACATAAATTAGTATTATACTTATTATACTTATTACTTACTTACTGGTATTATACTTATTAAAAAAAAACTATATTAATGATGAAAATCATCAAAGGTAGGCCTGTATTTTTGCAAATATTGAGTACATGTCGACACCCTAAAATACACTTACGTAGCACTTAACACAAATAGTCGAGGATGGGTAAATTATACATTTCCTATTTTATAGTCCTCATTATTATCTTTACAAAACAAATAATAGCAGCTAGATGACTGTAAAGTATCTTTGTGATTTACACTTATCTTATTACTATATTCTACACTCGAAACGAGTCACCATAATGGAATATATCAAGGAAACAAATGAGGCAGATGATGAATAGCTACTCTTTCAGTGATCTGAGTAATATAAGAAACCTCATAGACATCCATTTGGTGATAATATAGCAGGCAAAGCATAGCTAAGGTTTTTCTTACGTCGCCGTCGCTAAAAACAGGTTTTGTCAGTGCGAAGTCCAAAAGACACCTGACGTTCTCGCTCAAGGGACTTTAACGAGGAACAGTTGTATTCCTTTTTAAAGTTTTAGCAAACGAATACTAAAAGAAGTTTTACAGCGGCGGTTGAATATATATATATATATATATATATATATATATATATATATATATATATATATATATATATATATATATATATATATATATATATATATATATATATATATATGTTATATAAAATATATTGTATTGCATTCATTACTCAAAGTAGTTCTCACACTTCTATAACTTTATTATCAGGTAACATAAAACCTTCAGTATGTTATCTGAAAGCCAGACGTAACTTAATACTGCTACGTGTCTTATCATATAACTATATACATTGTAACCAACGTTTATGATGATTTGCTGAAACCTTATAATGTTCTTTCTTTAAATTAATCTTTTGCCAATTATATTTTAACTTTACTTTCAACAATGTCAGCATAATGAAACTTATAAAGTCGCAGCAAACCCGTTGCATGAGCAGTATAATTTTAGTATTAGTATTATTGTTATACTCACACATCTAAATTCTTGTTCGTCCGTTAAATAAAATAAATTGTTTTTAAAAAGCTTAAATCCAAACTAGTGATTTAACAAATTTGGCGCAGTTGTTGTAGGATTTCACGCGTTATTAGAACACGGATTTGCCTCACTAGTAACGTGGAATTCCAATTCCGAAGTGAAATCAAGAACAAGCTCAAGAAGAAAAGAAACACGAAACAAGAATACTTCAAAGAAGCAACTTCGAAACACGAAGACTTCAACAAAAGAAACAAGAAACAAATCTACAAAGAAACAAAGAAAACAACAGGGGAAATCGCAGATAGAACACGGACCTGCCCTCACTGTTTGTGATTCTCCTCTGCAAGCCATCCTTCCCGAAGACACCCCGCTTCCAGAACACGGAATTGCCTCACTGGTTGTGGACTCTGGCCGGAAGACGAATGGAAAAAATTTGGTAAGCCAAAGAATTGACACGTTACCTTTGAAACATTTATTTATAATTTTAAGAAATATTATACAGGATATAGACCAAAAACTATTATCCTTCCCATCTGCAAATTTATTTTTATTTAATTGTATTTAATTAAATAACTTTACAACAATTAATTTAAACATAATAATTAATTAACTTATAAAAATGGCAAACGAAGCTATCTTAGAACCTTACAAACTGTCAGAAATTTTCTCAATTGTTCCGGAGTATGACGGAAATCAAGTTTTCCTGCAAACATTCTTAAATGCTATTAAATGCGCTTTCGACATGGCGGTCGATAATCAAAAAATACTTTTAACTCTCCATGTTAAAAATAAATTACGTGGAAAAGCCTCTGAACTAATAAATTCTAGGAACCCGTCAACTTGGGAAGAAATCAAATATCTATTAGAGACTCACTTTGGAGACTCTAGGGACCTTACGTCTCTAATTCAGGACTTGCAAAGAATTAATCAACAATCAAACGAATCCGCTTTAAATTTTGTATCCCGCTTGCAAACGCATAATGCGAAAATGCATGCAGCGATTCAGAAACAGCATTTAACCGCTGATCAAAAAACCGCACAATCCAATTTAATCGCGACAATGACTCTTAACACCTTATTGACAGGGCTGGATCCAAAATTAGGATCTATAATAAGAGCAAGTAATCCTATGGATATGCTTCAAGCAATATCCAGGATTAAACGGGAACTTCAATTGTCATACTTTGAATCTCAGAAATTTCAAAAAGCGAACAAACCATTACCACCTAATTCACTAAATGCTAAGAAGATATGTACATTTTGTAAACGTAATGGTCACACAATAAATGAGTGCCGAACGAAGCAACAAAACTCTTCAGCACCTTTCCAAAACTTTTCTAGACCTAATTTTCAACAAAATTTCAATCAGGCCCAATCATCCAACTTAAATCAAAATTATCAGCGACCTCAATTTAATCCAAATGGAAATAATAGACCGATGAATTCAAATTTCCAACAAAATAATTACCAGCAAAACAGTTTTCAACAAAACAGGCCTTCAGCTATTAAACCGAATCCCAACTATATAAACCAATCAAGACCACCAATAATTCGGCCAAATCCGAATTATAATCAACAAAGAGCTCATCATATGAATGCTCAAATGAACCAAAATTTTGATGATACGGCTCATCAATACGATTCACAATACACTGATGATACTGCTCACCAGTATAACTCACATTCACAATATACTGATGATACCGCTCATCAATATAATTACAATTGCGATCAAAATTACGAACAATATCAAGATTCATATTCAGACGAACCAACATATCAACAAAATTATTATTTTTCAACAGACCAATTTAATTATTCTGATACTGATCAGGATTTTCGGCAAACTACTCAAGCTCAAGATCATCCACCGGATCAACAGCTATGCGAAATAACGGAATTAGAAAACCAAATTCAAATAATGAATTTAAACACCAACCAACAGCAAGACAAACAAATATTCCTATAAATAGAGGAATATCAAGTGCCCTTTTAACAGTAAATCCCAAAAACTTATATTACATTGAAGATGCTACAAAAAAATTTAAAATATTAATAGATACAGGTGCCGGACTATCCATATTTAAGCCAAAAACTTGTGAAAAATATTCTAAACGTTTTCCCGAAAACGTTATAATACAGGGAATTACCGATTAAAAAATTCTAATTAATGAATCTACACTCGTTCCGTTTACTCTCAACGATCCTCACAAAGTTTACATTCATAATATTGATATTGAATTCGACGGATTACTAGGATCCGATTTTCTAGAACATTACAACTGCATTATTGACATAAAAAATAAACAATTAATTACCAATTTCAAAACTGTACCTTTATTCAAAGCCACAGAAAATTCCACTAATGTACAAAATAATAAAAAACAAAATGTTCAAAATAATCAATTTGTCAACAAAATTTCTATTAACCCTCGTACGGAACAAATTTCAAAATTTCGATGTAATCTTGTAAATACAGAAGCCATATTAACAGCTATGGAAATAGATAAAGTACGACTTCCTAATGCATTAGTCAAAATTAACAATAAAGGAGAATTTCTTACCTCCGTATTAAACGCAAACGCAGTCCCAAAAATAATAGATTTTTCCGAAATTAAACTAGAACCAATTCAAAAATTTTCATTAAATAATTTAAACGAATATAATTCTGAAAATTATACAGATAGACGCGAAGAAATAAGGCAACAACTTCATCTTGATCACGTAAATGAGGAAGAAAGAGAAATAATTACTCAACTTTGCCTAGACTTTTCAGATATTTTCTATCTCGAAGGAGATATTCTAACATTTACTAATGAGATCAAACACACAATAGACACCAACAATGCTAAACCTACTTTTACAAAGTCGTATCGCTACCCTCAAATTCACAAAGAGGAAGTGAAAAAACAGGTATCGAAAATGCTAGAACAAGGTATTATCAAACATTCAAATTCCCCTTGGTCTTCACCGATTTGGGTTGTCCCCAAAAAGCTTGATGCGTCAGGTAAACAAAAATGGTGTGTCGTAGTTGACTACAGAAAACTCAATGAGTTAACTGTAGGAGATAAATACCCTTTACCAAACATTTCTGATCTTTTAGACCAACTTGGCAAATGTCAATATTTCACCACCCTCGATTTGGCCTCCGGTTTCCACCAAATTGAGATCGAACCCAGTGACATTCCAAAAACCGCTTTCACAGTCGAAAACGGTCATTTTGAATTTAATAGGCTTCCATTCGGTTTGAAAAATGCCCCATCAACCTTCCAAAGGGTAATGGATAACATTTTAATAGGAATCCAAAACGAGAGATGCCTCGTATACATGGACGACATAATCGTCTATTCCCCAACAATCCAGGACCATGTTTCACGGCTTACCGAAGTCTTCAAACGTCTTCAAAAAGCTAATTTAAAAATTCAACCGGACAAGTGCGAATTCCTTCGTAAGGAAGTTGCATATTTAGGTCACCTCGTCACCAAAGAAGGTGTAAAACCAAATCCAATTAAGATCGAATGCATCAAAAATTTTCCCCAACCAACTAACCAGAGAGAGATTAAATCATTTCTTGGCCTCGCCGGATATTACCGACGATTCATTGATAATTTCGCCAAAATTTCCAAACCTCTCACTAAATTACTGCAAAAAGACACCTCTTTCAATTTCGATTCAGAATGTTTAAAATCTTTCGAAGATTTAAAACAAACCCTTACTTCAAGCCCCATACTATCGTATCCAAATTTTGACGAGCCATTCCTACTCACAACAGATGCAAGCGCTTTTGCGATTGGCGCTGTACTTTCGCAAGGTCCAATAGGTAAAGATCTACCCATAGCTTTCTCCTCCAGAACTCTCTGCAGTGCGGAAACAAAGTACTCAACAATAGAACGAGAACTCCTCGCTATTGTTTGGGCTGTAAAACATTTTCGCCCATATATTTTTGGTAGAAAGTTAAAACTGATAACAGATCACAGACCTCTTACCTGGCTTTTCTCTATTAAAGACCCCGGTAGTCGCCTAGCACGCTGGCGCTTAAAACTTGAAGAGTACGACTACCAGATTGAATATAAACCTGGCAAAATTAATAAAAATGCGGATGCCTTATCCCGTATCAAAATTAACCATTTTCAAAAATGTGTGGATTTCAAAAACAAAATTTTAACATCAAATACAGACGACGAATCAATTAGTTCAGAAAATACCGAAATTTCACCAGAATCAATTTTACAGGAATTAAATACATTTGTTCACTTATATAAAACCCAGTCACTAATAGACTATTCAAAAATTAAAATTACGAACAATCAATTATTGGACAAAGGACATAAAGACATAATAACGTTTTTCCAAAAAGAAAAACTCGAAGACTTACATTACAAAATAATTGAAGATATTTTCGAGGAAAAACCAAATTTTATTCACAATAAAATTAATATAGTCACGAGTAAAACGGTGAAAAACCGAAAATATTATATTGTTTTGTTACCCTTCGACATCGAAGAGATAATCGAAACAATGTTTATTACTCTTTACAAAGACAAAGACATTTTCGAATCTTCAAAAACATATTTCATTGAAAACAATTTAGAATTGCCAATACTCGAAATGTTGTCATTTATTTTCACTGAAAAAGATTTAAACCTAGTTAGTTGCCAAAACATAACTAAGACGCCTGACGAAGATCAAATTCCGATAATATTAGACCAAAACCATACAGGAAAAGCAAATTTACACCGCGGAATAAACGAAACCATTCGAAGAATAAGGAATAAATATAACTGGCCCGGTTTAACTAAAGACGTAACTAAATTCATTCAAAATTGCGAAATATGCCAGAAAACAAAGACTTTACGGAAAAACTTAAACAATCCCTTGGTGATAACTGAAACACCAAGAACACCATTTGAAAGAATAAATATCGATATACTAGAAATTCCAAAAAGAAATTATGTCTTAACTATTAGGGATGAACTAACCAAATTTACTCAAGCGTACCCATTAGAGGATAAATCCGCTAAATCAACAGTAAATACATTACTTCTCTATTTTCAGCATTTTGGTACTCCGCTTCGTATACATTCGGATTACGGTAAAGAATTCGACAACGTACTACTCAAAGACCTATGTACCTTATACGACATAAAATTAACATTTTCTAGCGTTAGCCACCCTCAATCAAACGGATCTGTGGAAAGATTTCACTCCACACTTTTAGAGATGATTCGTACTAATCAGGCTGAAAACCCTAATGAACATCCATTAAACGTAATTCCTTACGCTGTTATTTGTTATAATAACTCGACGAATAAAACACACGGTTTCTCTCCATACGAGCTAGTATTTGGACATACGTCCAGTCGCCCACCTGAAACTTTGTATAACCAAAAAGAGTTGATATCAAAATATATACGAGACCTAAATAATAGAATTTCATACTATTATAAAATTGCACGCACAAAAACTGAGCTTCAAAAAGAAAAGGCTAAATTAAGATTCGATAGAAACGTTCCAGAACATCCTACACAATTTAAAATGGGCGATAAAGTCTATGTTAAGGAATCTCAAATTAAAGATAAATTACATAATAAATTTAACGGTCCTTTCGAAATAATAAAAATCTTTCAAAATTCTGCAATTTTATTAAATCTCGAAACGTCACAAACGACAAAAGTCAATTTCGACAGGATGAAACCATATTTTGAGAATTAAATTATTTTCAGGTTTCTTCTGCTGATTGGAGCAGCAGTATCCCAATACACCATTGCTCCAATAAACAACACCATTGGAATATATTATCATCGAGACAGCGAAATCGTTGTAACAAATAAACAATGGACTCTTCTGGTTCACAAAAACATTTCATCAATAAAGAACACTTTTGAACATAACGAGAAAATGCTTGAAATTATCTTACACGCTATTAACCCCACATTTGAAAACATGAACCTTTTTCGAGGTGAAGTAAAAACACACATCAGATTATTAACCCAAATTTCAAATTCAATTCAAGAAAAATTAAGCGAAATTTATTTTGATACTAAACGTTACAAACGTGGAATTCTCAATGGCATTGGTGCAATATTTAAGTCAATTACAGGAAATTTAGATTCCGAAGATGGCGAATACTACATGAATTGCATCAATAAATTAACTAATGACGAGCATCAATTAGAAAATTTAATGAAAAATCAAATCTCAGTAACAACATCCGTCATAAAGAATTTTAACGCTACCATACAAAAGTTGCAAATTGATGAAGCCACCTTCAATAGAGATATAAAAATAATATCAGACGCAATTTATAGGACAGCAGATAAAATTAAAGTAATTGAAGCAAAATTAAGATTTTTAGAAAAATGTGAACTTCTCATGGAAAGTTACCTGTATATCGAGAATCAATTAAATGATATTCTAAATTCAATAACTTTCGCGCGATTAAAAATTATTCATACGTCGATAATCAATCCTGAAAATTTGATAACCTCGCTTCAGAAAATTTCACAAAATTTACACCAAAACAATTTACCACTCATTATAAAATCTTCCAATATTGCCAAATATTTGGATATTATGGAATTAGAAGCATACCAAACTGATTCAGACTTGGTATTTGTATTAAAAATCCCTCTAATAGACCAACAAAGATACACCCTTTTTAGATTATATCCAATCCCTATCCTAAATAATAGAACTGGTCTATATCATGTTTTATCTTCATCACAAAAATACTTAGCGCGTGACGTCTATTCTTTGATGTACATACCCATCAAAAATCTGAAAGACTGTAAACCACTTTTCTTTGGCACAAAGATATGTTCCAATCTATTTGCATACCCCATCGACGACAATGCTATATGTGAAGCCTAAATCCTGAAACACTTAAAAACTTTACCTGAGAGCTGCCAAACTTCAATAATATTTGCAAAAGGCTACAATGTCCAACAACTAACGGACTCATCATGGCTAACAATTACTTCAGAACCACTTCAAATTACTGTAAACTGCAAACAAATAAACACCAAGACAGAGATCATTTATAAAAATTCCATTCTTAAATTGCAACCTGGATGTAGTGCTTTCATAGGAGTGACAAAAATACAAGCTGACCCTAAGAACTTTTCGCAAACCAGTGTTAGTGATCACCCCATTTTAATTCCCTTTAATTGTTGTCAAGGAATCCCCGATGACATCCAAATCCCAAAATTAGAACCATTAAAATTGAATAACTTAAATGTGGAAGACCTCGAGATTGCCAAACACAAATTGGACGAGTATTCTCGAACGTTAGACGATTTGATCAATGAACCATTTGTCACCAAACACATCTCTTGGTTCACTTATTTTATCATTACACTAATAGTAACTCTCATTTTGTTATATATTTTATGTAAATGCCGAAAGAGAAACAGATTAGCAATCGCCCTCACAAAAAATTCACCACCACCTCCACCTGGACCTTCTAAACGCCTAAGAGAATCCTTCAGGAGCATCCTGCCCAGAAGAAGACCATCGATCAGATCCAAAGATGAAACCCCAGAGGAAGAAATCGAACTGAACTAATGTTTCTCAGTTATAAATCGGTTTCAAAGACTCTATATATTTTAATTTTGTAAATTTTATATTTAAAAAAATATTAATTGTATAATTTAAACTTAACTTAAGGCTTCATATTCTCAATTAACTTTATTATTATTATATAACTTCAATAATCGTTAAATTCATAATTATTAATTTCAATTTTACTTATTTTGAAAAGTTGCTGTATAACACCAACTTTTTGTTAAAAAGGGGAGTTGTTATATAAAATATATTGTATTGCATTCATTACTCAAAGTAGTTCTCACACTTCTATAACTTTATTATCAGGTAACATAAAACCTTCAGTATGTTATCTGAAAGCCAGACGTAACTTAATACTGCTACGTGTCTTATCATATAACTATATACATTGTAACCAACGTTTATGATGATTTGCTGAAACCTTATAATGTTCTTTCTTTAAATTAATCTTTTGCCAATTATATTTTAACTTTACTTTCAACAATGTCAGCATAATGAAACTTATAAAGTCGCAGCAAACCCGTTGCATGAGCAGTATAATTTTAGTATTAGTATTATTGTTATACTCACACATCTAAATTCTTGTTCGTCCGTTAAATAAAATAAATTGTTTTTAAAAAGTTTAAATCCAAACTAGTGATTTAACATATATATATATATATATATATATATATATATATATATATATATATATATATATATATATATATATATATATATATATATATATATATATATATATATATATATATATAGACGAAATAGGTCTCATGATCGATCGTGCCGAAAAGGCAAGAGACAAATCGCATATTTACTTCAACTGAAAGAGTTTATTAATAAATCCTATAGCATAAATAATGTGGCTTTTCATACCACCCACGTCGTTGTTAATGCTTCATTGTGGATGAGTTCAAATTCGTGAATTTACTAAACGATCCCAACACTTTATTGATATGATAAAACCATTTCACTAATATCAGTATAATCGTTCTGCCGCCCTAGACACAAACTGAAATATCTTGATAAAACATTCATGGTGGTTTTTAAGAATTATTACAGTGAGGAGGTGAGCCACAATAACCACCCATTGACGATTTGATGTAGAAGAGCTCTTTGGACGAGCTTATTTCTAGAATCTTGCCTTATTGGAAATATCCCTATTAATTGTTTTAGGTCCACATGGATTTATCTCTCGAACAAGAATATATTTGCGGAACAAGCCAACTAGATGATAACTCCTCAATGCAGAAGCCAAACGTGATCGATACAGATCTGGATAGCTTCGATTCAATTTCCTATTTTATAAAGAGCTTTTCTGACATACCTCTCAGTTATACAAATCAACAATGTTTATGTGGAAATTCTATTTCTATTCCTGCAGTCAAATCTTACAATACCTCTAGAAATATAAATAATTCTTGTACAATGCCTCCCACTTCTATTACATAAGGATCTAGTATACAGTTTACAAAAGAAGTGATTGCATTTAAGGAAACTTTATATTTCACCATTTCATATTTCTTCGTATAACAACTTTCAGTCGTGGATAGAAGGCAACTAAACGCTGAATAGTGACTTCTTCACCATTCAAAGAGGAACTAGCCCATTCTTTTGAAGAGCTAAAAGGAAAGATAAAAGAGGTTTTGGAAATTAAAATAATATAAACTAATTTTGGAAACTATAATAATCAATTTAGGAGGATCTGTTTAAAAGAATAATTTGAGCAAAAAGAAGAAACTGAAAATGAAGTTCAGTGAATCCAAAGAAAATAATGTTTTGTCCGAGGATAATGATCACAGATCACCGACGGAGATAAGATAAAGTGTTTGTTTTGCGACACAATTTTTTCACACTATAACCGCGGAGAAATATGGGTCCAGATCTTCTATACAACATTTTTTTTTCTTTTTAAGATATTAGAAATCAGAAATACAATACTTTCTACAGGCTAATATTCTTTAGCTTTACCTAAAGAATATCATAGGACCGATGGGGGAAAATTCCTTTAGTTGACGGAATGAGGATACTTCCAGCGAAGAACCCTCTTGCATTTTGGTTTATTTTATATCCATTGGTAGTCGTTTCTTTTTATCTTCTATTGATTTGTTGGCGAAGGAGTGGTTGCAAGAGTAGATATTTTGAGTATATTATGGTGTTTATTGCATCTGTCCTGGATAACCTCATTGATGAATGAAATGCCGAGGTCGTTGTGTATTGTTTGATACAAACTACAGTGTATCTGTTATTAGTCGGAGTATTTTGGATTGCTCTCTCTGAAGGATGTTAATACTTGATTTAGTGGCGCATCCCCAGAGTTCTATTCCATATGTTCATATAGGTTTTATGACCGTCTTATACAAGTGCCAGTAAAAGTTTTTGTATTTTAAATCGATTTGTTTTTTCGTTTTTGCTACATGCTCTCTCCAGTTAATTTTTTTATCTAGGTACATTCCTAAATATCTATATCTTACGGATGAGTCTTTTGGTACTATAATAGTACCATTAAAAGCAACTGGGGGCATTGTTATTTCCTTAGAGTAAAGGTAAATTTGTGTTGATTTTGTAGCATTATTTTTTTTCCACTTTTTTGTCCAATCTGCTACCAGATGTAGGTGTTACTGTAGATATTCGGATGCAATGACAGTATTACTATACTGAGCAAGTATTGCTGTATCATCAGCGAATGTTCCGATTATTGTATTATCTATCTTTGGCATATCCGACGTATATAATAAATATATTACTGGTCCTAGTACACTACCCTGAGGAGCTCTAGATTTGATTGTCACCTTGGAAACTTCATCGTTAACTCTAGTTATAAGTTGGCGGTCTCTTAGATATGACTTCAATAGATCAAAATAAGATGGCAGAGAGCTTAATTTTGTATAATAGTCTTTCGCGCCAGAGCTTATCGAATGCTTGACTTACGTCGAGGAATACTGATGGACAGTAGAGCTTGTTTTCTATGAACGTATTTATTTCATGAACTAATTTGTGACACTGTTGGATGGTGGAGTGTGAATGACGGAAACCAAACGGGAGATGTTATGAATTAGTCGTTTGATTCTGTAAAGGATTAATTTTTCTAAAAGTTTAGATAGGGATGACAGGAGACTAATTCATCTGTAGGATGTTACGAGTTTGGGTTTTCCCCAGGCTTAGATACAAGGATTATTACTGAAGTTCCAAGTGTTTTGGCCATGACTGGAGCCTTAGAATAGCATTAAATAGGTAGGTTAACATTGTAACAGCTTCCTTCGGTAGTTATTTGAGCATCTTCGGAGTTATTTGGTCCAGGTGACTTCTTAGTTTTCAGGCGGGTTCTATGCAACATGTAGACATATAATGAATATTCATTCATGTTTATGCATATTATTTATGAATATTACGTAGGTGAAGATGTTTATGTTTATGATTTTTGAAAATAATTAGATAGTTTAAGTCAATGAAAATATGTTATGTTAATTTTATTCAAAATACTGTAAAAATCATATGTTTTTAAATTTTACGTGACTTATGATTTTAAATGTACCTACATAAAAATGCATTCTTTCTAATATTTTTATCAGGATTTTTTCAAATTAAATTAATATTACAAAAATTAATAATTGATTACTACAACTTTAATGTGGTGTATTCACTTTTGATATTTAACAACACGTTTTCGAAATATCACGCACAAATAAAAATAGCCCATATTTGGCTACTATCCTCTATCAACATGTATTAAAAAATACGTTTTCAATTGTTGCAAAGTAGTATAACTATAGAACAGCATACATGGGTCATTTATATTCATGTAAGGTAAAATTCATTAGACAAAGCACAGAAAAATATTACTGCTGTGATGAAAAATTAATTTCCCTGGGATTATATTAAAGAACGAGATTATTAATTAATGAACAGTGATCGTTAATAAAACATATTTTATTGTTAATGCCACGTAATGGAATTCAGTTGACGTCAAATCAATCACTTTTGGACATTAATATAACATACTCTACATCAAAAAATCTTACAGCCGTACATCATGTTGATGAAAATGGGTATCGGTTGAAAATTAATGTCCAAAATAATTGCTGTACTGGCTTCTCTTTTAATTATATTTACGTTACTTTTTCGTTCTGGGTATATCTCGTTTAGAGTGAAATTTTACAGCATATTTTAGACTGAGTTTGAGATATTAGTGCATCGTGGAATACCTCACTAATATTAATGTTTAAAACAGAGTTTTTTGTTTTTAGTAATAATTTTGATTTTAATCATTTTTTGTAATAAAACATCCTAAATTTAATGTCCAACATAGGCCACAAACATAAATTTATATTTTAAAAACAAAATATCCTTCATCGAAACAATGTTCTTTGTCAATTAAAATAAAAAATAGATAATAATTTCTATATAAGCATTTTCAATATTCTTCGAATCATTTGTAAGTGGCGTTTTAATTGGCCAATAAAAATGTCCATAAACTTTTCTTTTTTAATATACAATGCCATTTATTTATTCCAAAACTGTCAAAGCGTGTATTTTATGGGTATTTTGCAGGAAGTTAATGAAATTCTGTTTACAGTGAACTTGATAATACACTATTGCAGAATTCACTCAAAAATAAAAAAAAACAAGATTGGGTTAAGTAAAATTTTTGTATGTATGTTAAAAGATCACCCTGTAAATACATTTTTAAACATTAATATATTCAAAGGTATAAAAAAACTTAATGGGCAATTTTTATGGCACTCTTGTGAAATTTATGACAAAAACAAAGTCATAGAATCAAATTTCATAGTACATTAAAACATATTTTGATTTATTTTTTCTTATATTAATATAGTTTAATATTTTAATTAATATTTATCTAGGCTGAATTGATAAATAATTTAATGATATTAATAAAAAAGAAGTTTGCTTATTTATTGTAACCAGTCATTAGGATCTTCAGTTCTTTTAGAATAAATTCAGTTTGCTGAATTTATTCTAAAAGAAAATTTGCATTGTGTGTGACGCTGTCAGCTGTGCTAGGTTAGGTAAAGGTTATAAAGATGTCTGATAAAATTGAATGGACAGAAGAACTTATTCTTGACATAGTTGAAGCTTACAGAAAGGAGGAATTGTTATTGAATCCGTCGAATAATTTGTATTATAACAAAATAAAAAAAAAGATTTGAGCAACCTTTTTGGCAAGGTAGGTACCTAAATATAATAATTTTTTTATATTATTATTTTATTTTTTACATTTTTAAATTATTTTGTAAGGCTGTAAACCAGTATCAAATAATGTACAGATCATTACTTAGTTTATAGCTAGAATTTTTGGTTTGTATTTTTAATGAAACAACGCAATTTTTTCCTTTTACAATAATGAGTTCTGTTAATGTGAAACAATAGTGTTAAAGTTTAAATACAACAAACTAGAGCTTAGCTATATATTTATATATAATATGATTATATTTATAGGAAGCAGATATTAATAAAAACAAAATAGATTCTCTTTTGACCTCATTCCGCAGGGAACGCCAAAAATGTAAATCCTATTCAGTAGATGGAACAGAGGACGTATATAGATCAAATTGGTTTGCCTTTAAACACGTGCAATTTCTAATGGATAAATTTACACCAAGGAAAACTATTGACAATGTTTTAGCAGTAAGTAGGTATTTAATAAGTTTTATAATTTAACATTTCATAGGTAATTAGGTATTTTAAGTATAATTACTTTGCCATTTTGCTTCCTATATATGTCATGAAATATTCGGCAAACTCTTGTCTCACTGTTATGGCGTTTTGGGAGGGTGTCCGGCCGATTCTATTTAGCGGTAAAAATGACGTAGTTTTTCCCGATTCCCTCCAATTTCCCAAACGAATTGTGCCCTTAGTTTCTTCGTCTAGGGAACCTTCTGGCATATAGTTATTTGTTGAAGAGCTTTTACGTAAGAAATTGTGTAAATAAATGCAACATCGTATGACAGTAATTGCTTTCGATGGTTCCAAAGGCAGTGGCTTTTGAAGCATTCTAAATACGGCATATAGAATCCCAAATGTATTCTCTACTACTCCTCGGACTCTTGATAGTCGATAGTTAAATATTCTTTCCTTTGAACCGTTCAATGCCTGGATAAAGTTTCATTATATTATTACTTGAGCCCGGGAGGTTATGCGCCTAAAAACTTCATATCCCCATATTTTGATAATGATTCGTGGGACCCATATTATATTTAAGGCAGACATTATTGATTTGGGAAAAAAATTTCGCCAGAAAAATTGACAGTTGCAAAAAGACCAGATGAATTTATGTAAAATATTTCTGTTTGCAAATGAAAGGCTTAAAATATATTTATCAAATGGTTATGGAAATGGCGAGAACCATTTTTTAAAACACTTTTTGCAAATTTTGTCAAATTTTTTCTTTTCCTCAAATCCATATAATCACCATTTGAAATATGGTAATGATATCATTAATTATTATTTATATAACCATATGAGGTTTTAAGAAGTGACTCTTCCGGGTTTTGTGTTTTACTTTTACAATAGTAACTTTTAGTTAATCAACCTTAGCTTATAACAACATTACTAAAATTAACGACTGAATATAGTTGCTAATCTCAATCTTTATTCGTAGTTTAACCTGATATAGATACTTTATTAGTACTTTATAATAATAGAAATGTTCATATTATTGTAATTCGTATTATAAAATACACATTTATCTATACATCCTTAAAATATAAGTGAAAATTAAAATTAACTCCACTCGGTTAATAATTTTAGTGAAATACTTTTACTATAATAATTATCACTATAGTAATTTTATACCTTTTGTAATATAAGGCAGATATCTATGATCCGAAAGTTACAGTAAGTCTATAAATATCCTGATATCTGTAGAGGGGAAACGATCGAGAAATTTGTACGCAGCTTTAAGTGAGTCGACTGAATCATCTTTGGTACCGACCGCCTATTTCAAGTATTGTAAACTGTAGACTAAGAGTCAGGGATATATATTTGAGATATTTAAAATATCAGTATAGTGCAAAAAAAAATCAGAAAACGAATTGTAGGTGGAAACCTTTTTGATTCGGTAGCTGTAATCGACTCAGAGACAAAAGGAAAATAAGAAGCACAGGTACTTCTTCTGTAATCTCGTAATCTGTTATGGCGGCCTTCGGAGTGCCTCTAGTGTAAAATGATACTAGTAGTTATGATGTTGCTATAGCTCCGTTTATTTAGAATATAAATAAATAACGATCAAGCTAGTACCGAAAGAGACAATGTTTCGGGATGAGATGCGTGAATTGACTGATTGAAATACTTATCCTAAAAGCCAGTGCGGTTATTTGCCAGACGCTTCACTTGTCATAAACCATTGACCTAATCTGCAAGGGTTTTAACAAGCGGATGGTTGGGGCATAAATCACGTCAATTATTGTTTGGGATGATCGCATTTTTACCCCTGAGAAACAGGTAGTTCCTAGTTCCGAGTACTAGCACACTATAAAAGGGTTTCTATTCTCGAATATTTACAAAACTTAAAACTAATATATACAAATACCATCACGGCTGTCAATAGGCGTATGTGGAGCCATGTGTGCCCACACTGTATTCTGTATCCTTATCTGTATTCAGTAGTCGATAATAAAAATGGAGGATATGAAATTGTATTCTAACATTATATCCTTTCTATACTTTTTTAATAATAAAGTGCATAATACGTTTTCTATAATCTTATAATAAATTTTGTACGGTGATTTCAAATATAAATATAAATATAAATATAAATATAAATATAAATATATATATATATATATATATATATATATATATATATATATATATATATATATATATATATATATATATATATATATAAGCGCCGGCGTATTATCCACAACAACTCCCCACTAGCCCGTGAAGTTAGTTACCGTGGATCCATAATCATGTGCCCTAAGTAAACGCAGAGAACCCAAGATGACCGCTTTCTGCATTTGACCTGCCAACCACTCTACCGATTTTTGGCAAGCCGGAATTATCTTCAGTTCTGACAGCACCGTAGACTTCATCCCTCAGAGAACATCGATAACTAGAACCACCATCTTGACAGAGTAGCATGGGTACAGCGTCCGCAACTCACCCCGTAGATCTACGTATTTGGTCCGTTTCTCCTCCTCTTTCAAGGTAATGTTTTTATTGACAGGAGCCGAGAACTCGATGACATACATCACCTTGGTTTGATGGTCCAGGAGGACGACGTCAGGCTTATTAGCGTGTATTCGCCTGACGGTCGAGAACAAGTAGTGCCAATATATGCAGCACTTCTCATTCCCGACAACGAACTCAATATCTCCGGGAGCGTAAGGCAGCACCGGTGTTTTGTCCACCCCATACGTGTGTCTTAGGTAGTAATATAGCACACATAATGCCGCGTTATGACGATGGATGTAGGCCGAAATCGCATATACAGCTTCGGTAGACCAAGGTGTTTATAACACCATCCTGGTAGGCCTCTATACAGCCTTAAGTCTCCGATCTGAGCCCGTCTGACCTCAAGTAAGCGAAGGTCATCGCTGTCGATAAACCTCATGTTTCATGTTGTTATAGGAAACTCCATGTAGGGCCTTATTGGCATGCTCCCTAAACATATTTCTCTGTTCGGCAGCTTTAATTTGGACTTTCAGACAATTCGGCTCCAGTTCGGTGATTGACTGTATGTCATCACCTTGACTGCCTCTTCGTCTATGGTCGAATCTGAGACCGAATCGTTCTGCAGTTTATTGTGCTGCTTTAAATAGACTCGCTCCCACCTCCGCGGCTGCATGATCTCTCACTAGCCGCATGAGTGGATCCGAGCTACGGACGACGTTACATGTTATACCCGGGACTAATCTGTCATGCATACACTCCAGGTTCAAGAGTTCTCGGCCTACCCGTTGTCTCGGGATATATAGCCGAGGAACAGATGATCTTGGATGAATGCTTCTATGTATGTGCATCATCTTTCGGGTTTCTACGCAGTTTTCGGGATCCAACCTACACAGGCCATCGACAGTCCACTTTACTACTCCGAAAGAGTAGAGCAGTACCAGAATGGCGAGCATATTTGTTGCAGATACCTTGTTTTTCCCCGATAGATCTGATGATCAAATCTTTCGGAGTCGATGTCTGTACTTGTCACGGAGAGCGTCCTTTGCCCGTTACGTATCCTGGATACAGTTCTAATTGACACCCAGGTACGCATACGTCTCCTCGGCATTCAAATGTTTTAGGATGCTTCTGTCTGTTATCTGCGCATCTTCAAAGATCCCTGTAGATCGCTCTCTCTTGAGATGGAAGACTGCACACTTGTCCAATCCAAATTCCATACCAATTGCCCACGTGTACTCTTGCACCACCCTGACGGCGTTTTGCAAGCCTTGCTCTCCAGGGGCATAGATCCTGAGGTCATCCACGTAAAACAAATGGGTGACCTTATGCCTCCGATTATTGGGTGGTCTGCAATTATACCCGCGAGTTTGGCGAAGTTCAAGTGATAGGGGTAATAGCGAGATACAAAATAGGAGAGGGCTTAGGGAATCTCCCTGAAACACTCCTCTCCTAAACACTAGCGGCTCCGTGGCTACCCGCCGTTCACCAAATGTATAGGTGTTGTATGCATCTCACTATTGGTGCTGGTACCGCAAGTCATCCGAGCAAGTGAATCAACAGCTCGTGGGATGTTGAACCAAATGCCTTGCGGTAGTCTATCTAGGCCATCGATAGATTCCGCTTGTATTGTACAGAGTTCTGCGTAATACAGCGGTCTATCAACAGGTTTTCTTTGCAACCTGCCTATATATATATATATATATATATATATATATATATATATATATATATATATATATATATATATATATATATATAATAAATCAAAAATGTGACCGTTTTGGTAGTGACATTTGAGTAAAAAATTGTCAGGTAGAATATTCTACTAAAAGGCGTTATAATAACCGTTGTCTTTATTCAATAAGTCAATAATTGTGACAATAATTGGTCGATAGGAGACACAATAAGAATAATTAGTAAACATGGAGCGGTACACGATACAATAATGCATCCTTATTGTTAAACATTACTATCAAAATGGGGACGCTTGGTTGCTACGACTCGTAAAGTGCATCCAATTTTCAATAAAAATAATATCCAAATTTATCAACTGTGCATAAACTATTTGCTGTGAATTGTGATCTGAAGGAATAATTGAACCATTCTTTTTTGATAACGAGGCAGGTAATCGTTAAATCGCAGGATCGATAAATGACGATCGTTATCGTGACATGATAACCTCCTTTTTCGTGCCTCAATTGGAAGATATTACTCTTGAAGACATGTCATTACAGCAGGACGGTGTCACTTGCCATACCACTCGTGAAACACTGACGGCCTTGTACGAGTTTCTTTTCTGCTTGTGTCCACCAAATATTCCGTTTTGGTGAACAGAATTGGCCGCCACTATCTTGCGATTTAACACCTATGAACTTTTTTCTACGGGGTTTTCTGAAGTCTCATGATTACACCAACAAGTCCACGATCACTCAAGCATTTAAGGCCGAAGTTCAACGGTGTATCAACGAAATACTGCCACATTTATGCAAAACCGTTATTGAAAATTTCGCCAGAAGAGTACTTGTGTGCCATCAAAGCCATGACGGCCGTTTACCAGGTGTGTTGTGCTATACATAATTCCCAAATATCTACATTATAAATCAATAAATATTTCAATACTTTGCTACATACAACCATGTCTTATTTAAAATTCACCTCTTGCGTTCTTATTGTAACATTGTATGAACTTGAACTGTCAATATACGATGGATCCCTACATAAATTGCGAGTATTAAACGTTACTCATATATATAGATGTAACCTGTGTTTAGCGACTATTCATTTATTAACCTGACTATATTTTTTTTAACATTCATATTAAATACAGACCTGTTTTTGTTATCGACCTGTTCTTTATTATTGGATCTTCCAGTTTTGAGTAGTGGTACCTAATTTATATAATTATAAAAGATAAAATATTATACAATTTTATCTTCAAGATGTAGATTTCCTTAAAATGTATTTGAATGCATGTTGAGTGGAAAACGGTTTAATTTAATAAGTATAAATTATTTATAAAAATTAAATTAGCATCAGAAATTAAAAGGCGAAATACAAGACAGGTGCATATATACATGGCAAGTTCGATTTCAGACCATTATAATTTCGGATGAAAACTATAAAGGATAAGTAGTGGCCAGGTAGTTTTTTCACCTGTAATAATGACCCCTAACTATAGGAAGGTAAATTAAAAAGGTGTTAGAAGCGTACATTAATAGTATACTTAGAGTGCCAAATGGTTTATAAATATTTGGATGCTTAACACTTAAATTAACTAGAAATGTTTTATCTATTCTTGTTCTTTCACTCGTTTAACTATAGGTTCTTGTGTACCATTTGTATTTCCGGTTCATGGTTAATAAAAGATCTTTGACAAAATCTTTATCTCTTTTAAAATCGTTGTAAAGTGAGTTCTTGAATACAATTTAATTTGAAATTATAATTCCATTTTGCCGATTATAACTGATTTGTTTGTATTAGTCAAACGACTAGAATTGTTATATTTAATTGAAAATAAAATTATGAATAATATTGATACGAATATATTTCTGACAGATTAAATTTAGCAGCAAATTTTGGCTTGTAATAATATTTGTTTATCTCATTTAAAAAGATAAAACTATTACTTATACTAATTGGTTACTTATATATTGTAGCCAATATTATATCAATTAATACTTATGTATTAATTGATATAATCATTAAATTTAACAATTACGTTATCAAATTTATTATTGAAGGAATGCTATTATGTGCCACGCTTATGATATCACATTCATATATTGTAGGTTTGGAGAGGACATGCATTTAACAATATAATTTTTGGAATTTAAGAACTTCTGTTATGGCCTTAAATTAATTCTGCAAAATTATTTAAAGGTATATGAGGCAGTTCTTTGTCCTTATTTACTTCTTGCCATTTAATTACTTTAGTATCTTCTTATCAAATAGCTAAAATTTGTTCTATATAGTTTTCATTTTGTATGTAATTATAATTGAAATTACAGTTACAAATATTATAGAATACAAACAATGGAAAGTCGTAAATAAAAAAGATTTAATATTTCATACCAACCTGTAAACATTTTTGCAAATGACTCGAAGTTAACATTCTTTATCAATAAAGTATAAATAATAGATCATTTCATTCAAACTTGATCATATATAAAGGTGATCTACCTTTCAAGTACACCTTAGTTCATCATTGATGCTGATATACTCGTAGATAGGAATGCGAGACTTCCACATTATACTAGACCATGTATAATTTCGGCATTGTGACACATTAACATTGTGAAATTTCGGCATGAGATAATACATTAATGAGATGAGTAGCGAGTGCTACTTGATTTCATTAAACTTGAAGAACTATAAAGATTTAACTGTGAAGATCTTGCATTTAATAGGTGAATTATATACCAAAGTGTAGAGAAAAATGTGAACTTGCTGTTGCATAGATATTTACCATTTACATTGACAGTTGCATTGACTTTGTTGAAGCAATTTTTATTAAGGTTGTCGAGAAATTGGACTAGTTATTAAATTTCTTATAGGTATAAAGTGGTAAAAAGTTGAAAGGGAAAACTTCTTGTAGCAATATACTCCTGTACAGGTCTAGCTTTAAGAACAAATACCAAACTCGAATAACATATTCCAAGTTTAGCTTGTTTTGTAGGCAAGTTTAGCTTGTTTTAAATCTGATAAGAAAATAGCAGACAACGAAGATAATTTAAAATGTTCAGGACTGTGCTCAAATTATTTTCATCCTAAATGTCTTAATATGGCAGGTAGATGGTTTGACACAATTATTAGTTGTAACGGTGTTAAATGGTTTTGTGAGTATTGAGTAGTTTATATTGACTTTGCTGCTAAGATTGCTCGAGATTTTGAAAATCTACAGTCCTATGGCGATCACCTAGAAATAGGTGAGCTTAAAAATATTATTCGACCTAACAATACGCTCTAAATGATAATTTGCCAAGAACAAGCAAAAATTTTGCCGATGCTGTTGCTGAGGAAGTAGTGATCATAAAACCGAAGGCTATTGAAACCAGTCAACTTGGAAGTCGGTATAAAAGAGTTAAAGAATATTAAACAAGAAGGAGTTATAATATAATGTAAAACCAATAAAGA
Source organism: Rosalia funebris (assembly GCA_037954035.1). Taxonomy (NCBI): domain Eukaryota; kingdom Metazoa; phylum Arthropoda; class Insecta; order Coleoptera; family Cerambycidae; genus Rosalia; species Rosalia funebris. Next base: position 42,055,511 of record JAZFAV010000022.1, on the reverse strand, counting down.
AAAAGGAATGATAAAAAAAGCTGCAGGAAGAAAACTGCATAAAAATTATGAAATCAAGGCTCCCGATTTAAAAAATAATGGTATAAAAATCGTAGACCTAGAGGAAATATGGATGGTGATGAATTACTTAACTTAATAAGAAAGCAAAATACTTTAATTTTACCTGATGAATGTGAACTACAAGTAAAAAAGATGAAAACTAAATTTATGGCTATCATTCAGTGTGATTCTGAAACATTTAAGAAAATTATGAAACCAAATTCTCTTTTTAAGTCTGGGCTAAGTCTATACGTAGCCCAGTTAATAAATAGAGAATTTTTGCCTACGTTCTCGAAGACTACGTCTTCGAATATGTATGCGTTCTCATGTGTTTTAAATTTGATAGTTTTAACCATCATGCTGATAATTGTGCCAATCCAGGTAAACGTTTCTTTAAACATTTACCTGGTACCGCATCAAATCACCGAATTCGTGTAACGAATTCTACGTAGATAATAATTTTAAATGTTTAAATTCTATTGAGGCTAAACAAAAATTAAAAATAGATATTGATATAAATCATTTTATGTATGACAATAAATGTCCAGTTTATTTGAAGAAAATTGAGAACCAGAAAAAGAAAATTAGATATACATAATTTGATCCTTAGTACTCCATTATTGTCCCATTATTTATGTTTAAAGTTAAAGTATGTAGTACTCAGCAACAAAGCATTATTATTATTATTATTAACTGACAAGGGTTGTGACGTTCGACTACTAACAATGATCTACATAATTTTTATAAAAATTATGTGCTAGTACACAAGAAGGCATCCGATATTCACAAAAAAATAGTGAAAGTGTTAAAATTTTCTGTGAATTTTTCAAAAGTACCATTGACATTTACGGCAAACTATGATAGTGGATGAATGTTGAATATTTCTATGGCGATTTGCTAATCAAGACTAGACTTGAATTTGGATAGCAATCGGAGAACAATCGCCATAAATTCCTTATCAACAAAGAACACTTCATAAAAAATAAGTGTATGTTGAGACAGATGTTGATTGTGTCGTGCACTGGCAAGGAAGAAAGTTACAGCGAAGCGATATCTTCTGGATGATGTGGTGGTGGATTTCAGAACATATAAATACACTATTTCTATTGTACATGACAGTACTAAGCCTCATATAGCCCGCATTGTGTTAGAACTTTTGCTGCAGGATTGTATTTTAGCTCAGAATCAAGCCCCGTATTCTCCAAATACGGGGGTTGTCTCCTGTTTCATATCTGTTTCGATGTCGCAAAACGTTCTCAAACTGGTTAGATTTGCCCAACTTAGGAAAAAGTGGCAAGTTGTTCTTCAGCGGGAGGGGCAGTATTTGTAATTATGTATGAAAAAGTTTCATCACATTCTCTCATCACTATTGGTTTTCGTAATACATTATTATTTTAACACGGATGTTTGAGAGGACCTATTAAAAGAGGTAGAAAGAATTTCGGTCTCTAGAAATCGTACCTTTCTAGAAATTCTTATTGAGATACCAAATACAAAAATTAATATACCTCAAGTCAAGGAGATCATGTATCAGCCTGCCATTAGAAAATACAATTGAAATGAAATTTTCAAATTTAAAACTCACACATGAGAAATAAATAGATTTATTTTGACATGCATATAGTATCACTTCTGGTTACATAGGAAGTCATCAATTTCTAAATGGAACATCTTGCATATTTTAATACAGTCTGATACTGCATGAAAATCCAAATAAATAATTGAAAATATTTGTATAGTGAACATATTTCAAGTAGGAATTAGAAATAATAATATGGTTTATTTTTTATATTTGGGTGCAATATTGAAACGAATATTTATTATAATCAAATTATTAGAAAAAATCAAAATAATTTTGTATCGATTCTTGGGAGACAATACTATGTTTTTTTTTCAATATTAATTTCTATGTTTTATATATATATATATATATATATATATATATATATATATAACGTTTTAAATGAATTATAGAAAAGTTAATGCATTTGTTGTTTCATATGAAAGATGTTAATCAAAAGCATTAAAACATTTTTCAAATAAACCAAGTTGCATTTGGAAATAAATAAGATTTACCTATATAATATTGCAAGAAATATAACGAAATAATATTTACTTAATATTATTAATTTTTATTAAAACGTTCCTTAAAATATCATAATAAAACATACAAAAACAGGTCAAATATTGTTATTTATATTAAATATCTAATATAAATAATAACATGTGTAGAAAATGTAGAAAAATGTATCATTATGTAGCAAGTTTTATATATAATTGGAACATATTAAAATTTATAGGGATATTAAAATTTATTATGTTCTATTCAAAACAAAAAAATTGAAGACATTTCCAGTGAAACACGAAATGGTATTGGTAGTAGCATGTCAAAATAAGTATATCTATTTCTCTACGTGGGTTTTGAATCTGAAATTTGAATTCCAATTTAAATGACGAGCGGATACATGATCTCGTTGACTTCTAGTATATAGAATGACTTATGAAGAACTAAAATAAATATGTATCGGAATTTAAGAATGGGATTTAATAAGAGATTATTGTGCGTGTCACATTAATATCAACTTCCATTCCCTATAGCATTACTACCATTCGATTTAATGTTTCAGATAAGACAAGTTTATTCTTGAGCCAATTATAACCATTAATGTTTTTATAGTTTGCGAAAATGGGAAATAGCTTTTGTTATATTTTATTATACATCATATCTTTTACACGATGCCATGTTTTGAACTATGGATTCACATAGGGTGATTCGGTTTCGTTACTAAGCTTTTAATCCTCGTAACATATATGACATTCTTTTTAGAATATAAACAAGACTTATTTGTCATATACGAGCTACAAATGTCAACTGCTTTCTCAGGAATATTTAGTTTAATTTAAAACTAAACTTTTAACATCTTAACTCTTATAGATACCATTATGTTCAAATGATATAGATGGCATAAATATATCTGCCAATAGTAAATACTCTGAGTATTTACTGAGAATTTAGAGTTATTCAGTATCTTTAACATCTAATCGCCAATTTCAGTTACGATTCGGTTCAGCTTATTCAAATATATTATGCTTTTTATGCTCAGTAGTAGAGCAAGGGGGCTACCAGCTCACCCTCGGATTTGTCCGCGGACATTTGATGCGGATGGCATGTGTCCATCGGGAGTGACCAAAGATGTGGGTGGGGTCGCGAAGAGTTCTTGTGGATGATCAACAATGACCAGAGGGTGTAGAAAAAAGCGGCGGAGAGGGGCGAGGGGAAAAAAGCATGGTTAAGAAAAAAAGGGGCGTGGCTGCGTTAAGAAAAAAAAAAAACATGGCTGTATTAAGAAAAAAGAGGCGTGGATGCGAAAAAAGAGGGTGGGGGGAAAAACATGTCTGCATTAAGAAAAAAAATGTGGTTAGAAAAAAGGGGGCGTGGCTGCGAAAAAAGAGGGTGGGGGTAAGAAAAAACGGTGTCTGCATTAAGAAAAAAACATAGCTGTATTAAAAAAGGGGGGCGTGGCTGCTTAAGAAAAAATAGGGTGGGAAAAAACATGTGTGCATTAAGAAAAAAGGGGCGTGGCTGCTTAAGAAAAAAAGGGGGTGGAGAAAAAAGGGGCCGTGGCTGCGAAAAACATGACGTCTTATGATTGGCGAATAACAGAAAAAATGTCTGACGTCTAATATAGGATGAGATAGCACAGAAAGAGCTTAGTAAAAAAAGTGTGACGTCAGAGCCTAAGATAGCACGCAGAAAGAATGTAGACGTCTATGATTGGCGAATAACGGAAAAATTTGTGATGTCATAGTCTTAGAGTATAATAAGTGTTGGCTGTTAAGACAAAAAACAGAGAAAAATGAATGTCGAAAAGGCCTTATTTCACTACATTTACGGTGATCAGTCATCAGGATAGCAGAAATATTCAAGACGTATGCACATATATTTAAATGAAATAATATTTAGTCCCAGATTCGACAAGTCTAAACTATTCAGATAAATAAAGTCGTAAATTTTGTTTGTTATTATAATAAAATATCCGATATCCGATAACGAATGGTGTTGGTATACGGGATAGAGTTTCCATATAAGGTTTTATTATTTAACACATTCAATTCAAGATTCATATGTATACAGGGAAATTTGAAATAATTATCTTCAGGCTAATTAAAAGTAATATACGAGGGGTATCGGAAAATAATAAAAAGACATAAATGTTTATAAAATCATATTTATTAACATATAAAAATACAATACTAATTAAAACTATGTAATAAAAAATATAAGAGCATAATATATAATTATAATACAGTATGTTTATTAATAGCAGTATAAAAGCACATTTTTTTATTTATAATAGGATTCAAAATTTTCGCTGCAGCTTCTATCCTGCGTTGAAATCGGTATCGGTCCAAGACAAAAAATTCCCAATATCTTAATCTTGATGTTCTATATGCATAGGCCCACGTGAACATTATATACGTTTGATTACGACTCTCATCGAACGTAACTCGCTTTATCTTCTTTTCATTACTCATTGTGGTAGTTTGTACGTGGACATCTGACGCAGTCAAAAGGGCCTTATCTTAAACTTTATCCGATTTCAATCGAATAAAGACTAAAATTCATTAAAAATTATTGCAAGAGAGAATACTTTAAATAGGTTAATAAATAAGAAAGTTATAGACAAAGAAACTGTATTTATAGTAAAAACAGAGGTTTTATTTGTTCTAAGTTGGTACTAAAAAGCCACTATATTTGGGTTGGTACACCTGTATGATGGTACGACTTGAAAACGTAACTAAAATGTTTGCTGTGCTATTGTAGACTAAATAAGCTGGTGAATAAACAAAAAGTATCTGCAAAATGCTGAGTCATTTTTTTCTTTTAACCTACTTGTCGCTTATTACATAGAATGCAAATTCAACGTTAAAAACAAGTCTTGACTTGTTGAACAAAGTGTCGCCAGCTGGGTTAAGGAACGTGACTTAAATGTAAACAAACTGGTGTTTTGCCACTATTGTAGACTATGATTAAAGCCGACTAACATCTGAATTGAGATCAAGGTCATAAATCCAAATCGTATTAAATAACATCTGTCTTTTAAAAAAAAACACGTTACGTAAACAAGTCTGTCTAGTTAGGAGCTGTAATTTATATATTTTAAAAATGAAAACTGTACACACAAGTGTGCAAAATAAAAACAACAATTATTTTAGTAAAATATTTAATCAACTACATCTTCACTATAAAGATTATATTTTACAATATATTCAAAAGGTATAGTTTTTCTAATTGAGTATAATAATTTGAAGAAACCAGCTTCCAGTATTCCTACGCAAAATTCGTCTAGATTGATGGATCCCAGTAAAATTTGATTACATAAATTTTCAACACGACCATATGTTTCTAATGTATATTCAGTGTGATTATAGTGAACTACGGTATCAGTCTGACAGTCTTTAATATGATACATAACGTTGGAAGGCTCACTGATACTGAGTTCCTTGAATTTTTCTTGTGAAATATCTTCGTAGAGTCTTATGATGGCACCTCTTAATTCAGCATCAACCATTTTTTGCTAATATTTCTAATAAGACACTTCAGAATTAAAATCGAAGAACAGAGTGTAATGTAGTACAGTAGAATTGTAAGTGATTGTTGACTATTATAATCATTGAATATATCGACAGGGGTCACGCATGCGCCTTTAAAAATGTTCCAATCTAAATCTCCACTTGTACCATTTTGAAATTTTACTCTTATTTTATATCTTTTAGCATCATTTGGTATTGAAGAAAAAAACGTTGAAATATGATTATTTAGAATATAAGGTGTCATATTTTTCCAGTTGTTCTTTGTATCAAAGTAGACAAACATTTCTTTCGCATCATATGGACGATGCACATAAAGAACATTTTGATATATAGCATATAATAGAATAAACTGATGACCTAACGGCATCATGATTAATTATATACTATGCATGTACACATAGGCTATACTTATTTATTAACATTTTCCCTCTATATTTTTGTTGAAGGAATTTTTTCATGCTGTGGCGTAATATTCAAATTGGTAAAACTAATGAACATACGCTTTTTTTGTTCATAAAAGCTGATAGTTATTTTCAACTGCTCTAACTTTCTGTAATGTTCATTCAATAATAACTTGTATTTATCTGAAGGATGCATCTTACTGCTCAGACGTCTAGTAAACAACTAAAAAAATTATGGTAATACACACAAGGAGATAAATAAAAAAATTTTAGAGACCAATAGTTTTTTTTTTGTATTTATTTTGGTAAATTTGAATACAACCAATCATATAGTTTTACACTATTTCTTATACTACACATACATTTAAAATTATTATAATGATGAATACATTGTGGAAAGTCTTTTAAAAAATTTGGTACACTGGTGATATGTTCGACATTAACTACAATAGGTGACGTTGTTGAAGTTTCCGCTAGTTCATGTAGCTTTCGTTCAAGAAATTCCTTCTTTTGATGTCCCTTTACGTAAACTATGTCGACGTCAGCCCCATTCAATAGGTGATCGCTTAGAATGTCATTTAATATGTCGTAATTTACATAACCGCTGCTATATTTTAGACCATGATGAAAACGTTCCAAATAGTTTACTTGTTTCTTTACTTCAGAACTTAACGTACTGTATGCCATTGGAGGTTTCAATAAATAATGAGCCCTTTGCATGCCACTTACAAAAGATATTTCTTTGGCATGAAATTCAGGAAGGCTGAACCCTTGCACATCGACGACAATCAACTTCATGATGTTCTCAGATACAATACTTTTAAAAGACTGAATTACTTTATTTGATACAAGTTTATTTTATGCTGCATTTCTTACGATTCCACTTAGGGGTAAATATTCGATTACGCGATCATGAATAATTATACAGTATGCCTTGGTATTCTGGGGAAATGATTTTCTGCTTTCAATTTCCAGTTTAACATCTACAGTGGAAGATTTTATAGAATCATTTCTTTTCGAACAGTCTATGACAAATATTGCCCGACCGCTGAAAGCATCAAAGTCAAGTATCGGTTTATTATTTCAGGCGAACATTTTAGAGAACTGCGTATACATATAATAGGCTTCAGCATATTTTTTACAGCTAAAATCTAATTTCATATCTTCAGAGGGATAATATTCAGAGTTCAATGTTAATTTAATATTTGATATATCGATATTATCCAAGTAAGTAACATCTTGCATGCTTTTATCTTTTTTATTTGTTTGAAATGCAACAATAACGTATCTGGGGCTCTCCACATTAGTACACGTTTTAACGGACCATATTTCTTTCGTAGTGCTAGTGGTCAAAGCTGGTAATTCATGGAATTCCCATTGTCTATATGGAAGTAGAAGTGGCTTATCGCTATTTATTTGAGAGAGCAAATTTAATTTCAAAACATCATTCAGAAACACATGCTTGACTTTTAGCTCTATGCTGGTTATTGTTAGTTCGCCAATAGTATCGTCATTCGACACTTTAAAACAATTATTATCATTTCGAGCTCTAATTAGACGTAAAACTTGTTTACCGAAAATTACTCTCTTATAATCATGAAAAAATCCAAGCAAATGCCACAACGGTATTCTCAAAGAGAATGTTGTTTTTGTAGCATCATATGTTACCAGCTGTCCTTCAGGGTAATTCCAACCAGCAATACTAAGAGAAGTATCATCTTTTTCATAACATAAATAGCTTTTTAATAGGCTCACAGTTCCCGGATCTCGTACTTTATCTAATTCCTTTCCATTTAGTTCATAACTAATTGAATCAAATAAATATGCTCCTGCATTATTAGTGAATTCAACGGTGCCAGTACCCTCAACGTTCTTCTTTAAAGTTCCCTCAATCGATAGGGCGGCTTCGCTCATCAATAATAATGCATCCTGTTGATAAATAGCAATTTCTATTTCATCGTTGTTTCCAAATGATTTTACAAAAGGGTGATACGTTCGAATTTCATCTCTGACGATGGACTCATCGTAACTGGGGTCTTGAAATAACTGTAGCTGTTCTAACATTATAGCCCAGAGATTTTAAATAAAGAATATTAGCAAGAGTTAACGCTGAGGTCTTCTTATTACTCCTCTTCAAACACCCTCCACTGACTGAATGCCACAGATTAGAATAACTATCGTTTATATAGTTCTTTTGTTCAAATAGTAACCTCATAGTCCCTTTCTTAATTCTAATCGTACTATAATTTCTTCTCCTCGAAAATTAACTGGCTCAGAATTTTGATCAAGTATTTTCAATGTGATATTATGTATATCTGTTTTATTGTTTATTGGTAGAAAAATTAGGTTATAGGGTTCAATGTCTATTGCGTATCCGGGATCGACTTTCAATCCAAATTCAAAAATGGTGTGTGATGGTTTATTATTGTAAAATGCTCCTGTTGTAAGGTTGCAGTCCACGTGGATTGTTACCACCTTAACTATCTTAACAGGTAAATCTGACTGATATGGAATATCAGGTTTTAGAACTTGAGAACTATAACCTAATAAGGAGGCTAAACTGTCTTTGCGAGTAAAGTCGATTTCGAGCTTACTTTTAATTTCACACTTAAGCGTATTATTATTAGGCTTTAGAGAGAAATAGTCTTCAGTCTGTGCTACACCACTGGGTATTATTCGGGTCTGCAGATATGATTCAATATCACTTATTTCATATGAGCCTGTCGGTATGTGTATAACTTTTTCTTCTTCACCACCAAGTTGTCGGTAATAAAACTTATTATTTATCCCCTCTTCAATGTTTGGTATACTATTGTACGTGTGAAGTCCTATTAATGCTAACGAATAGTCGTACTGAGGATCAAGAATTATTGGATTATAAAAGTCCACGGAGAGAGTAGAACTTCGACTTCTTAACGTGAATATTTGAGACATAATGAATGAAAATCACACATGTTTATTATTTTTATAGAGAAATTCTAAACACAAATGTCCACAATTAATCGTATTGTATGTCTGATAAGCATCAGAATTATATTTAATTTTACATTTCGAGCCAAGGTACTTGACTAGTTCGATAGGTGGTTTTAAAGATCCAAAACTATCGAAATATAAAACAGAATTGTTCATTTTTTTGTAAGCTACCCAATGTGTTCCAGAGCCTTTTACGCTGTCTAAATTAATAATGGCACTTTCGTATTTTGTAGGTGGTGTAGTAGGTAAGGCGTCACGCATAAAGACACCTCTGAAATATGGAATTTTTAATTTTTTAACATATTTTACTAAATCAATGTCGGAAAGAGCTCTATTGGGTAGCTTCAATGGGAGTTTTTTTGTTTTTTCAAATATAAGCCATATCCTTTTTTATACGGTTTCATGTAGAGTCCGGATCCTCTTTTCCCTAACGCTACTGCCTCCAAAACTCTATTGTGTCTCTCGTCTTCTTCCAATTTTTTCTTAGAATTTTTAGCATCTATTACGGTCTTCGCCACTGCAGCAGCTCCTCCCGACAGAGCTCCTAATGCACTTAAGCCAGCAAATATCGGTATCAAAGGTAAAATACCACCAGTCTTCGGTAATGGTAGAATACGAGGGGTATTTATTTTTCTCTTACCGCCTGCATTCTTGACTGCAATTCGAGCTGCCTTTAACGTCATTGCAGCATCTTTTTTTAAATTGTTACTTGCATGTCTTTTCAGTACTTTAGATATATTTGTCAGGACAGCCTTTTGGAATGCGACTTTTCTACGTCCCCCTACACCCATACCTAGTTTACGTTTAACCTTCATTGCGTTGGTGACAGCCCAAGCGGTGGCTTTCTCACCTAATTTAGCGTCCTTTGCTTTAACACGCTCCCAAGCACGTTGTTCGAGCTGGTAATCTGCCTTGTGTCTATCTTCTAAATTTTTGTTTTTACTATATGCAATATCGTGCTCTCTGCAAGCTTTATCGAGAGGGTTTATACCTGCATCCCCTCGAGCGAGTCTTTTATGTAACTTCGTACCAGGCCCGCAAAATTGGTATCCCGGAACATGCAATTCAAAGGTAACTTATTAATTAGATTATTGACTACTCCACGTCCTACTACGTGTTTACGTGATGCCATATGGATTGTGAATGATGATATCTGACATTAATCATATATATATATATATAAAGTATTACAGTCAGTAAAATAGTTCAGATGTTACTATGCGTGTTCAAAGACAACAGGTGTCCCTACCCGTTGAAAATTTAGATCTGTTGACAGACCATTGTGTGAGAGGAGAAGAAAAACATGGAAAGTTATTTCCTAGTACTCTAAGAGCTATTATATGCGGACCCAGTGGGGCAGGCAAAACCAATTTGCTTCTAAGCTTATTATTCAATTCTAATGGACTGTGGTTTGAAAACATATACGTTTACTCTAAATCACTTTTTCAACCGAAATACAAACTATTGGAGCGGGTATTGCAGAACGTAAACGGAGTTGGATATTTTCCGTATGCAAGTAGTGAGAGTATTATCGATCCATCTGAGGCTAAATCTAATTCAATATTCATTTTCGACGATGTGGCATGTGACAAACAAGACAAAATAAGAGCATATTTCAGTATGGGTAGACATAAACTTGTAGACTGTTTCTATCTCTGTCAAACATATACGAGGATACCTAAACATCTCATTCGTGATAATTGTAACTTCATCATTTTATTTAAACAAGATAAAATCAATTTACGACATGTGTATGATGATCATGTGGCTCCAGATATGACATTCGAACAATTTGAAGACATGTGTAGAGAATGTTGGAATGATAAGCATGGAGTAATGGTCATCGTAAAAGATTTTGATTTACATGGTGGTCGGTATCGAAAAGGTTTTGATCAGTATATAAGCGTGTAACGTAAACTGTGTCTGTTATTATTAGTTAGACAATCGAACTGAAGAGATAACCTCTGCTTAAAAACAGGTCATACCGATCATACAGCCCCATTTAAACAGCTCATACAGCCCCATTTAAACAAGTCATACAGCTAATAGGCTCAGTTTAAAACAGATTGCTGCTAAGGTTGTAACAATGAAGTCTAATAAAATAACTTTTGAAAAGTATAGAGTATCTAAGGTTAAACCATTGGATCTATCAAAGAAAAAATTGCTTAAAGATAAAATTAATAAGGCATCAAAGGCTATCAGAAAAAAGTATCTAGCATTAAAACTAGGAAAATCCGACGAAGACGAAACTCTTAATAGACTCTTGAAGCCCATTATCGATCCATTAAAAGAACTCAAATCTGTAAATATATTACAGAAAACAGACACGAAGCGTGTAGATTCATCGCAACAAAAAAAGTTAAAGCGTGACTCTAGTTCAGCAGAGTATACATCAAATGCAGATATTAAGGATGACATATTGTCTCTGGATCCTCAGTATGAAGTAGGAGATGCTAACTTTCAGGATGGCAAAACGAAGAAAACTGCTCTTAATGAATATTTTGAACAGTATCCATCTTTAGCTAGACACTATATAGAGGGGTTTTTTACTAAACGCAAAGACTATGATAAAACCTATGGCATTAGATTGGATTTACAAATGAATAAACTGTATATTGGTAATATGGAATTAAAAATTGGTCGTGCCTCTGAAATAATTATTAATGATAAAGTATATGATGGCAAAGTGGGGTTATACAATCTACTTTTTATGAAGGATCCCACAGATTATGATAGAAATGATTTAACTGAATATAAGGAAATTTTGCAAATTACCAATGTACATAGAAGAAATTACGAACCGACTGGACAAATTAATGGAACTAGATCTTTCAAGTATATTAAAATAATAAGACCATTATTGGATAGTAAAAAGAAGAAAAAAACACAGTCAACTAGTGGATTCGGTCTGAATATGGTTTACAATCAAAAGCCAATCGAATATGTTTATTGGGATGACATCAATGAGCTTGTTGATAGACTGAAACTTTTGAATGCGTCAAAGATTGCAGGAAATACTGATTCACATGACAATGAAATATCAGCTATCATTAGTGAACTACGTGAGGCTGGAGTTATCTATTAAATATTTGATGTACATACAATTTGAGTCATTATCAGGATGAGTCTTGATAAGTTTGGAAGGTCTTCGCGACGTAGTAGTGAAATTAATGATTCATATCTCAGCCAACCACAACGTGGATTTGTATTTACCGAAGATGGAAACATCAACATTGAAAATTTAAAGCTGTGTAATGTTCTATCACCTACTGACGAGGGTGATGCCGTTAATAAGAAATATGTAGATGATCATATAAATTATATTCTATCAAACAATATTGATGTGCTATTTGAACGTTTAAATAAGTTTAAGGATAGTATAAAACATGTGACATCAGATTTATATCAACAGAAAACATATCTAACAGATATAGGAAGGACTATTGAAAAATTAAATCAAAAAGGTTTAGATAGTGTTGGTGGAAAAGACATTGAATCAAATGCAATCAATGAAACAATTTACAGCCAACCCGATGAAGAAATCTAGAGAAAAAATTCAATTGGTTAATGAGCTTCATAAGCCTGCACGCAAAAATTTCAATCGTAGACGTATTATAATAAAAGGAATAGACGATTTGTGGCAAGCAGATTTAGCCGAAATGTGTAATTATGCTAAAGACAATCACAGTTTTAGATACATTCTCATAGTGATTGACTGTTTTTCAAAATTTGTGTGGGCTAAACCCCTAAAAAATAAGAGTGCACTAGAAGTTACACAAGCAATGAGTGGTATTTTTAAGGATAGCAAGAGGAAATGTAAAAATTTAAATACGGACCAGGGTACTGAATTTTATAATGCTCACTTTAAAAACTTGATGAAAAACTATAAGATAAACCATTACAGTACATTTACAGTAAAGAAGGCAGCTATAGTTGAAAGAGTTATTAGAACGTTAAAGGAGAAATTATATAAATATTTTAGTTTAAATGGCTCATACAGATGGATAGATATACTCCCTGATATTGTCAAAGAGTACAACAACAGTCATCACAGAACAATAGGAATGAAACCGTTAGATGTAACTAAACAGAATGAGAAACAAATACTTAATTCAGTTTATAACAATATTAAGTTGGTAGCATCGCGACACTACAAAGTTGGAGATATTGTACGAATCAGTAAGAATAAGCATGTCTTTAAAAAAGGATATACACCTAATTGGACAACTGAACTATTTAAAATTATTAAAGTACAACTCACCAACCCCACCACCTATTTGCTCGAGGATATGCATGGTATTCGAATAAGCGGAGGTTTATACGAAGAAGAACTACAGAAAACGAAAACTCCCGATGTGTATCTCGTTGAAAAGGTATTACGTAGACGAGGTAAACAAGTTTACGTAAAATGGTTAGGTTTCGACGCATCTCACAATAGCTGGATTGATTCAGATAACGTACTTTAATCAAATATGCATTGATTCTTATGGAAAACACGAACATTTTTACGATTGCAGAGGGGCCTTTTTTTTAACAATTAATTTAAATATGTATAAAAAGGGGTTGAAACCATAATCATTCATTAGTCTACAGCAATTATGACATCAGTAACATCTAGTCTAGCCGATTCTGACTATTGGCATGAAGTGGATAGAATTAGTGCACAATATGAAGAAGCTGCGCAAAATGAGGGTCGATATCTTTTAGAATATAATACTGACATAAAAAATTCTGTATATAAAATAACTACAGGATTTAGTGTTGCAAGAGGTTATGTTCCTGCCGTAAGAATTTTACTGAATGTGAATCCAGACTTCACCACATTAGACAACATCTCATTTAACAGAGAAGATTGGGATGATTTTATTACTTACCTTCAACAATTTGTTGTGGATTACTTTGATGTGGTGACAGAAGAACAACCCGAAGAAATAGAAATGAAGTTTTCACATTATGCTTTAATATCATCGCAAATTATTGGAATCAAATTGTTGAAAATGAGTAACGGCTTCTGCACATTTCATTTATCTGACAAAGTTGTTCGTGAGCTCATCTACACCAATAAAATTGTATCATCTCATATGGACTTACTAAATAGTTTAAGTTTTGAACAGTTCTATAATAACTTTTTAAATGTAGCTAATAATATCTTAAGTGAATCTAATTATGAATTGTCACCATATACTGTTATGTTAAATTTATGTGACTTATATCCGTGTAATATTCAATCATACTGTATACGTGAATGTTTATTTTATAATAAAGATAATATTCTTAATGATTTAGATAGAAAAATGTATGTACTGAAAACAAGTGCTTAAATAAAAAGAAATTTATATAATGTGAGTTTTCTTTTTTTAGGTTAGGGGAAATAAAAAAATCATGATAATTTAAATACATATAATGAAATAATAAAGAAAAAATACATATAATAAAGAAAAAATACATATAATAAAAATGTGATTACATAATAATAAATTAAAAAATACATAAAATTGGTTACATAATAATAATAATAAAATACATAAAAATATTAAAATATAACAACAGACTTGAGAGATTTTTAAATTTGATGTAAAGCAAAAAAAAAAAAATATCAGCAATGAAATTACGACATGCCCATTATGGAGTAGTGCCCCCAGGGGAGAGTATCATGAACTTCAGGAAGGGTGTACCTCTTATCGTCGAAGGGATTAAGAGCAATTTTTGTTTGTTCGACGCTGTATACTTCATGTAATTTTGCTTGTATACAGCGTTGAGTTTTATTTAGTAAACACTCTTCGTAAGGCTTTTTGTTTACAAATTTCTCCAGACAGTTGAGATAATCCTCAAAAGTAATTTTATTTGCCACAACATTAGACTTTACACCTTTTGCTTTCTTAACTACTTTGTTTGATTCGACTTTATAGGTGTACTGCTTAGAACGTAGCCCTATGAAATGAGTCATTATTTTCCCATTATTTTCATCCTTCATTAAACCAGGGATTTTTTTATTTACTAGAGGAATATTCCAACGATTATCTTGGGGATAATCACTAGTATCAAATTTATTAATGTCTTTTTTGATAACATCTTCATATACATCATTACACTGAATTTCGTATAAGAGACTGTCTGTATCTGTGTACAAAAGTTTACATTTTTCCACGGGGAATTTTGTTAACATGTATTTATAGTGAAAATCATATATACGCAAATTTTAGAAATATCTAAAATAGACATTCCAATATACAAGGGCTTATTGAATATAATGCGAGATTTATTCATTTCAATGGCCATAAGATTATCGCCGAAAATGGATCTGCTTTGGAAATCAGGACTAGCAATCAAATTTTTAGCTCCGTACCTCCCTTCCCATTTGTTTACTAGCTTAACGATTCGATGTTTTCGAACATTCTCCATTGTTTTACCAAACGTAGCGTTATTCATTAGTTTATAATTGTTTTTTTCAAAGTTTGACTTTGCTTGAGTTCTCAGTGATGTGTTTAAGTCAATGTAGGACTTCAACCATGGAGACTGTTTGAACTGTAGAACTCTGTGGATATGTGTTAATTTTATTCCATGCTGTAGAGCTTGTTTAAGATTTCTATAGTGAATAACGTACTTTTGCTTACTATAACAGGTAGTCATTAATTTAGAAAATTTTGAATTTGATGGAGTTCTGTGTTCCGGACAGAATGGCAAATCTTTATGTAAATCATGTAGATCTTCTGGGTATTCGAGATCGACCTCTAAAATATAACCAATTTCAGAGTCATCAGGCACACTGGTGATGTCTATGTTGCAATCTGTCCACTGGAATTCTCCGTATGGAAGGAATTCTCTCATACTCCAGCCATATAAATTGTTTATATCGAAATAAACAATGTATGTGGATGGCTTGCTGGCATCATAAGTATCTAAATACTTGTTGTTAGCCTGTGAAAATCGATTGCAACATTGACTCACCCCACCTCGAATACCACGCTCAATAAACATTAAAATATCTACATCTTGAATAGTTTCTAGCCTACACCCTGTATATTTCAGCATGCAATCAAACGTATAACCTGGTATCGAAAAATAGTGGCTTGGGTCGAGGTTGTACGTCTTGTAACAAGTACTACGAAAAGTTTCAAAAACGCAAGTTAATAGCATGATATCTGTTTTCATATAGAGATCGCTGTAATCGCCTAGAGTACTCATACCGAATTTATCCCAAACAATTTGCGCATGTTCATAATCAGTCTCCTCTATGTTCTTGTCGTTTAGTTTATTGTAAAAGTATTTTATGTCAGGTAATTGCGTTTCATCTAGTTTTTCTATGTTATCCAAATAGTCATAAAAGAATACACCTTTTCGTGTTAATAACTGAAATTTTTCATCGTCCAAGTCCAAAAATTCACGTTTAAGATTTTCAAAGTTTTCGTTGTTCAATGTGGAAGCTAGTTCTTCTAGAGAACAACCCATGAATCTGAAGGAGTCTATAAATCTAAATTTCAATTTGGTTTCATTATCGTGAACTGTGAAACTAATATATTTTTCCTTATTCTCAGGCAATAAAGTAATATGATTTCGTTCAGCTAAGAACTTTATTATAAAGTGAGCATCGTAACCTCCGAGGTTATGGAACACCACGGGAATAACAAAAGAATTTTTATAATTTAAATTACATTTATTGTGAGCAAAACCTCTGAAGTTTCCGGTGAGGTGACAGTGATCTCTAACAATTTTATCTGTTTCGGTAAATTCTCCTTCGCAAATGTGACAAGTTTTACTGGCATCCCGTAAACTAACTTCAGTATTCATGGGCTCCACATGTTTTAATTTCGAGGAGACAAATTGTGCAACATTACGTAACTCTTCTGCAAACCAAGACATCGATTCTATTCCTCGAGCACTTTTATAATACGACCAGTCATTGTTATAACCGCATTTGAAATAATATCCAGCACTGTAGGCTATGTGTTTCTGATACCTGCTCGTTTTGCAATGACTATCATCACCATTAAATTGTTCAAGCAAGGATTCGAAATCTGCATATATAATAAACGGAATCATTTCTCTGTATGCAAAATTTTTAAATTGAATGTACCGTTCTCGAGAAAATTCAATTTTACAATCGTTAAGTTTTTCGCAATCTACAACATGATTATTTAGCTTATTCTGAGATGTAAAATAATTCAGACATCTATCGTAAAAATATTTTTTAATTTTTTTTTTAGAGAGCTGCCTACATAAAAGTCTAGATAAGTCTTTAATATAACAATAATGATATTTAATTTTTAGCTCTTCATTATCTGACATCGGTGGCGGCGGTTCAAATTCATTTATTTTTGGAAAATATTTATTCTGAACTAATAATAAATTTACATGTTTGTCTAGTTTTCGCTTGGTTATACGGTGGGGCACAACAGAAAAATTTGATTTTGAATCCATTTCCAAACCAAATACATTAACAGAGATTGCATTATTTTTCTCAAATTTGGAAATTTGCGGTAACGTCATAGGAAATTCAATATCTTTTACGTTTAATACTGTTTTATAATGAGGATATGATGATGTTCTATCAGCGTTTTTTTCAACGGGATAGAGAGCACTGACAACGGCCCATGCGAAGCAAGCGTCATCGTTGTTCTTAACATTAATGCAAGCCTGCTTTTTTGCAATTTTTTCCGGTAGTTTAATGTAGGATGAACCGTTCCCAACTTCATATTTATTTATATTAATTTCTAAGCTAATTATTTCATTTAAAGCCCACCCACTGCCAGATTCAGAAAATTCAGATAAAGCATTAAAAATATCATCCCTTACATTAGATTCAAACCATTGACGTAAATCCCTCCCTGCATCAATTACCTTATTTTTTGTATTAAAATATTTTTTTTCAATAATTTCTATGTCTTGTGACTTTCTTATAAATTCAGCGCAGAAAGTAGTATTAACTTTAAGCGCTGGTACTTTTTTCGTGGCATTCATTATTCTAGTTTTGAAAAGGTGAAAAGCATCATTGAAAAATTCGTTCAAATATTTATGTTTTAAATTAATGATTACTCCAGTACGAACTCTACTATTAAAAACCGATATTAAATCTTCCCATTTGACCCGATTACTACGTTTTTCTTTTACCAATACCGCCCCCCCAATATAATTTATTTTTTCAATGATACTTTTAAACCTTTTCAAATGTCCTAAATTAGTCTGAAGGTTACGCAGTACACCTACTGATAAATTAGATCCCTTGATAGCTCTAGTTAAAAGTCTAATGTGCGATTTTACCTTTTTTATCCATAGCACTCTCTCCTGCGGGGTACAACAACCATTTCCTAAAAGTGTTTCCACTTCTTTGAACTTTTTAATAATATCATTGCTGATATGCTTAATTTCTTCAGAGTCCATAGCTGTGTCTGCGTGTATTCACTTGAAGGGTTCTAAAAGTAAATGATGATATCTCTGTCTGCGTGTATATTTTATATAGAACTATCTGGGCTCACTCTTTGTTTTCAGCTAAAAAAATTACAAATAAAAACTTAATATTTAAAAATTGTGTGTGTGTGTTTACTTACTTTTGATAAACTTGAACTGCACTCCCATAGAAGGCTTATTTACATCCTTCAAACCTTCATAAATTATGCTGTACTTCCTTTCACATTGAAATTCATCCAAATTTTCTCTTATTTCATGCAGCACTCTTCTTGGTAAGAATATATTGGTCTCTTGTAATTCAAGTAATATAGTCTCACCGTACCGAGTTTTCACTATTCTAGCCCCATAAATTGGCTGTGGAATATTTTGTTCCAAGTCTGATATCTTAAGAACTTGTTTAGTTTCTAGAAGTGAAACCTTGTTTAATTTTTCTAAATCCATCTAAAATTAATAGAATATTTTCTTGTTAATTTTATTGAAATTTAATAAAAACAATTTTTTACTCACGTTTGTTTCCCGTAGATAAAGCACACAAATAAAGATTTTATAATACGTCACGTATAGCGTATAAGTATAAACACATATGATGAATTATGCCGGCTGTAAACCTTTTATATCATCTGTGACGTCAATTTTTCATACGTCACCATCAGCACGTGTGAAAAATAATGTTGAGTTGACAGTTTTTATTTCGTGGGATTCATATTTTGTATATGTTATAATTGATAGGTTTAAGTCATTAATTAATTTTTATTGATTTCTCCACAGATTAGAAATAAAATGTTTTGTCTATCAGGCTGAAATTTTGCTATTTGTTTACATTTAAGTTACGTTCCTTAAACCAGCCGGCGACGTTTTTGTTTTGTTGAGTTAGCAGTTTTTTTATTTCGCAGAATTTATATTTCGTATATGTTATAATTGACAGTTTTAAGTCATAAATTAATTTTTATTGATTGACCCACAGATTAGAAATAAAGCGATCTGGCATTTTTGCAGTTTGTTTACATTTAAATCACGTTCCATGTAGAAATAATTCGAACGCCGACGTTTTTGTTTATAATAAATCATTTTGATAACCCAAATATATACGCAACGCAATCTAATCTGAAGACGTTGATATTATTGTTGGATTGCTTACTCTTATTTTTTATAATCACATAGACGTTGTTCGTGTTTCTCATATTACCAAAAATTTTCATACGTGACTTCTTTATTGCATTTACGATATTTTTATTGAAGTTATAAATTAATTTTTAATGGTTCATTTAATCACTTTAGCATATTTCAATAGACGTTGTTGAATTTTCTCATATTACTGCGACTATTTATACTTACGCTTTGATGATTATAAAGTGTTTAGGTTAAACAAAATCTGCAATTCGTTATAAATACTGAAGTCTAACGGAATCCTTTTTATTTAAATATCAAATCTAGTTCATGAAAGATGTCGTCATCTGAGTGTTTGAATATTTTGCAAGAGAACTTTGAAGATATGTAAGTTATTTTTTTTTCATTATTCAACTTATTTTACATTATACTTACTTTTTTTAGTGAATTTAATGCTTGGGTTCGTATGGTTCAATTAACGAACCGATATACGCCACCGGTAAATCCTGAAGTTTACTTCAGAGAAAAGTAAGTAATTTTTTACATAGTTAATTCATTTTTTCAATTATAATTATTTTTACAGCAATTTGGATCCCCCTCCTTACTGGGACCTACCACCATACATTGATGATGACCTGCCTCCACCTTACAGAGATCTACCACCTCCTCTGATTCCAATACGAGATCTACCACCTGGATTTCTATTTCCTCCAAGTTATTCTCCTACGTCTCCACCTTACTTGGAGGAAAAGTAAGTTATTCTTTTATTTTGTATTCTTTTTTTCAATTATATTTCTTTCAGTGATCGTGATATCGACTTCATTGTCGTGGACGACGACGACACCGACGATGAGACGGTGATTGTCATCTCCGATGATGAAGACGAAGTCGTCGAGATTAGCGACGTGGAGGAGGATGAGGTTCGACCAACTGTAATATGTTGGACAGGTCATCAATAATGTTTTTTTTTTTTTCAAAATTATTTTTTTATTAAATTGTTTTTTCTCAAAAATTATTTTTTAATAAAAATTACATTTGTATTGAAATTAGAGATTTGATTAATTTTTTTACATTAATATTTTAAGTTTTTTTATAATACTACAATATTGTATCTTAATAATTTTCTTTAAAGTTATTCTATTATGTTTAATATTGAATCTAAATGTAATGCTAAATATATGTACTATTTTTTTACCATAAATATATTTTCTGTGTCTATAACTTTTTTATTTATTAACTTATTAAAAATATTCTTTCTTGTGATTATGTTCAATTAATTTTTTAATGAATTTTAGTCTTTATTCGATTGTAATCGGATAAAGTTTAAGATAAGGCCCTTTTGACTGCGTCAGCCACTGACCTTGCGTCCCCACCCCTTTGCCACCATGTTTTTTTCTTAACGCAGCCACGCCCCCCTTTTTCCCCCACCCTCTTTTTTTCTTAAGCAGCCACGCCCCCCTTTTTTAATACAGCTATGTTTTTTTCTTAATGCAGACACCGTTTTTTCTTA
This sequence comes from Rosalia funebris, assembly GCA_037954035.1. Lineage (NCBI taxonomy): Eukaryota > Metazoa > Arthropoda > Insecta > Coleoptera > Cerambycidae > Rosalia > Rosalia funebris. The sequence continues at coordinate 42,034,481 of JAZFAV010000022.1, read as the reverse complement.
CCCCCACCCTCTTTTTTTGCAGCCACGCCCCCTTTTTTCTAACCACATTTTTTTTCTTAATGCAGACATGTTTTTCCCCCCACCCTCTTTTTTCGCATCCACGCCTCTTTTTTCTTAATACAGCCATGTTTTTTTTTTCTTAACGCAGCCACGCCCCTTTTTTTCTTAACCATGCTTTTTTCCCCTCGCCCCCCTCCGCCGCTTTTTTCTACACCCTCTGGTCATTGTTGATCATCCACAAGAACTCTTCGCGACCCCACCCACATCTTTGGTCACTCCCGATGGACACATGCCATCCGCATCAAATGTCCGCGGACAAATCCGAGGGTGAGCTGGTAGCCCCCTTGCTCTACTACTATGCTCTATACTTTTTTATACTTTAACATTATTGTAACGAATTTACTAGAAAGTTCTTTATTTCGAACACTTAATTACAAATCAACTATTAGAAGCCCAACTAACTAACTTTCTTTCCACTTTAACTTTATAAACTAACATTCGCACTGCATATCACTTTCTTCGCACCGTATCGCTCACTATTGCGGTCCAGATTCAACTAACTCCTCGCTGGATGTACAGTCCTTATATAGGCAGTAGGACGTCTCTCCAGACGTTTCTAAATAAATAATTTTGGCGAACCTTCTAGTATAGAACGCACTGGAAGTCAACTCCGCACGATCTCGATGGTTTCGAATATTCCCTGTGTTCGGAATCCCTCGAGGCGTTCGTGACACTGCCCCCTCCTAGTACTGATCGTCCCAATCAGTAGATCGCCCTCGGAATGGTGACTGGAAGTCAACTCCGCACGATCTCGATGGTTTCGAATATTCCCGGCGTTCGGGATCGCTCGTGGTGTTCGTGACATGATGAAACAATGTTTTTGTAATATTATATCTTCTTTAACTTTACATTCTATATAGCAAATCTATAAGAATTAAGTTTTACAATCGTGTCTCAAATTGATATTACATCCATTTTAAGTTAATTAATTAGTACTTAATGATAATGGGTCAAACCCACAATAACTTATGATTTTGTGATCTAGTGACCAAAAATGAACGGAAGTAAACAAAACGCCACCGACACTACCTGGCCAAATAATAACAGAACATCAGAGGCCAGGTGTCCTTTGAAGATTTTCCCCTCGAGGAAAAAAAAAGTAGTAGATTATGAAAGAGCTGACACTTTGCCTTGGAGTGGCTATTTAGGAAGTTTTACAGGACCTAACCGTGTATTAGGCATTATTAAGGCTTAGGTTCGGATATCCGTTCTTACTTGATTGTGTAATGAGTGTACAGCAAAGAAATTGGACCCAATTTTTGAATATAAAACTCTTTTAGGTCCATTATATTCAATCTCCAAGTTGACGTTAAGTAATATTCCGAATATGTTTTCATGCAGAACTGTTACCCCAAGTAAAGATCTATTCAGATATAGGCGGAATTCGCTGCCGCTGTGGGTTACTACCCACAGGGGCATCGAATTGGTATTTTCTACTGAAAATACCAAGCGGTATTCCGCAGGGTATTTATCGAAACCATACTAGGTTTTACGAAATAAGACTAGACAGGCGAAATTCAACAACGTTTTGCTATGCATAGCAGTAGCAAAATCCGCTTAGGTTTGAACAGTGAAAACACCGCTTACCCACTCGGTTTTCGCTATCCACAGTGGCAGCGAATATTGCTTATATTTGAATAGGCCTTAATGTTTCATTCATTACTTGCCGTACTGCTCGTCAATAATAGGAAAAAGTGTGAGATTTCTCTATGTATGCGTAGAAGAAAGAGTGAGGGCAGCATTCGGCTATTTACTTACAATTAGACCAGGCTATTTACTGCGCACCTCGTGGGCGGTCCGACAGAGACTTGTTCCTATTTTTGATGAGCAGTACACTTTTGTAGCTTATATGCCTAATGACATATTTTTAAATAAATTTTAAACTTTGTATCTATATACATTATTGTAACATCCAATAGATATATAAAAAGTATTTGAAGTGTTTCATTTTTTGTAATACCATTTTATTAACGGTTGTTAAGCCGACAGAGGGGCATAAAATGAAAGATTATTTACTAAAATTCTCTAATATTAATTTAACCGTCATAATAAATTACAAATAATAACTGAACATAGTTACCTATGTATGATATACAATTTTAAAGTTGCCGCCTATCGTAAATATTTGTTTATGGCCCGGAACAAATCGCATTTTAAAAGCGAGCATCACAACAAAGGTTTTTTCATAACTATCAGCATTTGCATAATTATTAATGCATCACTGGAATCATAAAACATGGTATAAAATCTTTACGCCGAATCAACTCTGTGGATAACAGTCTTATATAATGTAAAGATGTACTTGCGCATAAAAATATGTTCGCTATAAGAACTTAAGGTTTTGTTATTAATGTTAACTATGAGTTCCAAGAACGATAAGGTATTATTTATTAGAAGGCCGAAACCCTTTATTATAAATTACTAAAGTAAATACGTTTTATGGGCATTTTTTAGTTAAGAAATGTTAACTTAATACTAGTGTTAACTTCACTAAAATGGTTCGAAATTATTGATTTATTTGCACGTTTTTGCAACCCAAGGCATTGTCTTGATTAGTGATTATTAACTGATTGCAAGGCAAGATTCAAGGCTATATATAAAAGTTTTAGGCAGGGGATATATCGAAAACATTTAGCAAGATGAAAAAGTAATTCGGGGGCTTATACTGCAAGCAGTGGTGCATGTGATTAAATTTTCTTTTCAAATTCTTATTTTAGGTGATATGTCATCAACATAATAATTTTCAATAGGGCATATTATGTCTTATTACATTTTCCATATCCTCGTTACAAGACACATTCAACAATATACTGTTTATTGGGGTTTCATTGTAACATAGAAAAATATTAATAGTTGAATAAAAAAACATGTACTATTTTCAGACTTGCAGGGAAACGAAAAATGACAAAATATGACGTCTATAACATTTCTTTTATTATCAATAAGAGAATTAACATAAAGTTAATAAACTGAAATTAAGACAAGAACTTTCGAATACTTCGTTGAGGATCCTTAGGGGTTAAGCTTGCACTAAATGTAATTTATACGGATAGTATAAATGTGGTTGGTATACGCTGATGAATATTGACTACGTTGTCTTCTATTTGAACAGGCTTTCATTGAGGTTTTTGATGCTTTGCATTTAGAGAAGAACCAGTTCGCAATTATCGTTCCATATTTATGAAAGTATTCCTACTTAGTGCTGTCTGTTCCGGATATCGTTCTCTGTATATATTTTGAGCCTTTCTAAAATAAAAAGGAAAGATATTATTTTGGAAGGTTCGTCACTGGTTCAGCACTACTAATATGGCACATAAATGATAAATAGTTATACTCGAATTTTAACAGTAAAAAGAAATCATGTTAACAACTTTTCAAGCACAGAAGTAAATAATGTTTCCTATAAAGTGTTATGTTATATTGAGGGATGCTAGATACAGTGATACACAAAAATTGAATACCCTAGGGGATATGACATTCTCCCTATACCTTCGTGATGCATAAATCCATATATTATTGGTATCTCAAATTTAGGTTCAGACTGTAAAACCTTCTTATCAAACGGCAACCCCTATTGTTGAAATAATGCAATAACATGAAATTTGTGGTTTATTGGAGTGACAAGTAATATGTTGGTTGTCACAGATTACCTTGTAATGATTTTGTTTTTTCGCCTCTTTATTATACAAGGTGAGCCACGGTGGATGGAGTATTAAAAGTACATGGAGAACGGATCTACCGATTGCTTTGAAATTTTGGTTACCAAAATAGTCGAGTATGATCTATGCAACTAAAGTACAGTGTTGCCACTTACGTAAAACCGGCAAAATCATCGTCATTTTAAAAATAGAATACCCTGTATATTTTTGCATTTTTCGGATTGTCGTCTCAGTCTAAGTACTTATGTTAATATTACCCTATATCTATCTCAAGCCGTTATCGAGATAATAATTCTTTTCTGAATGTATTGCCAAAAATTTTACTTTCAGTAAATCGTGTTTTCTCCTACCTACGCAGCAATTAAAAAATAATTTTTCAGTTGTGTCTAGGCAAGGCCTGGGGGCATCTTCTTCATTAATCAAATGTTTCCAATATCATACAGGGTGAGTTAGAGAATGCTTTCTATAAGTGACTTAGAGAAATGCACGAAAGTCAATTTTTTTAAATGGAATGCCCAGTATATTATTACTAATTCGGAAAGGTTACCTATTTAAAAATATTAATGTCTCTTATACCTAATGCGCACCGTTTTTGATTTATAGGCACTTTTCTGTAACCCTTCCAAGAATATTATATCTTTTGGTATGTTGTCATAACGGGTGGGCCATAAAATTTTTATTTTATCATTTTGTAATGACAACAGACATGCTATTTATCTAAATAAATTTGACATTATTTTTTAAATAAATTATTTGCACTTAATTTGAATAGCTGTAGCACAAATATGGCAGAACATAATTATACAAACGTAATTTTAATGGATTTGTTTATTATTCATGGACAGTGCAATCAGATTATCAACAGAACTTGTAGAATATTTAATAAGAAGCAATCGGTAGATCCGTTCTCCATATACTTTTAATACTCCATCCACCGTGGCTCACCCTGTATATAAATGGAAAGTGTTAACCTTATGTATTCATTTACATTCATTAATAAGCAACTTATAATAATTAGGAAGATAAATATGTACATCCTGGGTAGGATAAGTTTATTTAGAGTCTGCAATGAGTTTCAATAAATAGGTACATTCATGAAATAATAACGCAAGCAGGATAATTTTAATTACAACCCTCATAGTTGAGTTGGGCAGTATTAAAATTTTATATAATCTGGCCCTAATAATAAGAATAATAAAAAAATGTTTCGTAATGACAATTTATTGGAATATATGGTGGATGCGCCGGTGTTGAATTCCTAACCGAAGCGTATATATGTATATTCACACACACACACACACACACACATATATATATATATATATATATATATATATATATATATATATATATATATATATATATATATTGTTAAGAAATATGGGGTGAATAATAATCCGATTTTCGTTATACCCCAATTTATTTAAATTCTTAGATATTACAAGTCAATATCTGAACAGATTGGCGCGTATATCTCAACTATTGAATGGTCGGTCCCTCTATCGAAACCGCGCCGAAAGCTGATGTCATAGTTTATACTACATGTCTCATAAAGTATTTGATTTAATATCAACAATTCGGCGGCGGCTCGGTCAAGGTTCTCCCAACTCGATAAATGAAGAACAATGGTAACAAAATATTCGAAAGAAATGACTAAAATTATGCTGGCTTCATAATATATATATATATATATATATATATATATATATATATATATATATATATATATATATATATATATATATATATATATATATATATATATATATATATATATATATATATATATATATATATATATATATATATATATATATTAAAAATGAAAAACGGCAGGATGAATACTGCAGCAACAAATTACTGTAGTTAAAACTCCTTTTTCATTGCTTGAAACAATCCCAACCTGTTTCTCCCATAGGTAGACAGGACTTTAGGTGGTTTAGTCGATGAAGTCCTCACTCCAGTCTCGCCCATGTTAAAGATCATATCAACTGCAATGTTATATTTTTCTATGACTTCTTCTAACAAAGAATAAAATCTATTTACAGCTTCTCGATTAAATCCTTTCACTCGAGCTACAGAAGTTGGTTCCGGTGATCTCAAAGTCAATGATGGATGACGAAGCGATATATATATATATATATATATATATATATATATATATATATATATATATATATATATATATATATATATATATTGGATTTGCCCTCTCTATGATATGAATATGAACCATCAAAGAAGAATGATGAGCAAAATAGTTCCGGGTGTCATAGGCATCCGCATAGTACATAACATAAGTGATAATAAATTTTAATTTTTAAGATATTCAAATACTTAGTCTGTTAAGCAGAATTGTCACAAACTGTATCAGGTTGACGAAAGATTTGCAGAAGTTTTGAAATTTCACTTGATTTTCCCTGCTGGCAGTTGCTTCTTTTGGTTCAAATTGTAATTGTAAACACAGCAACAATAGTCTTAATTTTCTTATAACCATCTTCTTCAGCGGGTAAGAATCGACTGTGATGGTTTAACAATATCGTGCCATGTCTGTGAAATTCTCGAATACGTTTAGGAGATTTGAAAAACACTGCCTCTGTATATGATATTAATCCATTTCCGTTTTGACAGCATTTTCGAATTTCTTCTGCGACAAGATGTAATGGATGAAGTTTATACGTAATATATAAGAAGCTACCAGTTTCATCTTTAAGCAAATAGCCTACAGAATGCATGGTTGCGGCACCATAAGTCATAAAAATTAATAGTTGATTTCCTGAAACTTTAAACATTTCTAATGTATTTAGCTCACCCTCGTAATTGGTAGTAGGGGACGGACGGGCAAGACGGAGAGGGCGGGCAAAAAGAATATTTGTTCTAGTTCGATATTTCATCGATAGAAAGAAATAGAGCCACAGTCGCTTGACTCCTTACACACATGCACTTACTGTTAGATTTCGTCCGGTAACATAGGTTACTAGCCACGCGTTTAGTGTAAGGAAATTTGATTTATTCAAAAAAATTACGATAAAACCACCGTAAGTACCTTGTGTTTATTTTATTATATTCAGAGCAATCCATATTTTGATATTTCTAGCAAAGTTTGATATAAATAGACGTCCAACAAACATATTCATCTTAAGTTTTTGTTTCACCATTTTTGTGGCATATTAGGTTATGTCACTAAAGTACGAGACGGGCAAAATGAAACCGGGTAAGATGGATAGTATCCGTTTTACCCTTCTTATGCATAGTCTGTTAATGATCAAAGTGTATATAAAAGTTTGTATTAACAAATAATTATCTCTATAGCAAATGGTGCATGAGTATAAGAGAAAGACCAACCGAGCCAACTGGTCTGAAGAAAGCTTAGCAAAAGCTATGGAAGAAGCTAAAAAGATGTCCACATTAAAAGCGAGTAAAATATATGGTATACCTTACGCAACGTTACATAGACATATTAAAAGCAGTTTCTCAAAAAAGAAATTAGGCCGTTTTGAATCTGTTTTCACGGCGGAAGAAGAGGAAGAGCTTTTGAAATATGTTCAAAAAATGGATTCTTTATTTTATGGTCTCACACGAACAGAATTTCTGCAAGTAGCTGGAGAGTTTGCTAGAAAGAAAAGAAAATCTGAAGTTTTTTCTGGAAATATAGCTTAAAAAGGGTGGTTCAAAAATTTCAAGCTTCGTCATCCATCATTGACTTTGAGATCACCGGAACCAACTTCTGTAGCTCGAGTGAAAGGATTTAATCGAGAAGCTGTAAATAGATTTTATTCTTTGTTAGAAGAAGTCATAGAAAAATATAACATTGCAGTTGATATGATCTTTAACATAGACGAGACTGGAGTGAGGACTTCATCGACTAAACCACCTAAAGTCCTGTCTACCTATGGGAGAAACAGGTTGGGATTGTTTCAAGCAATGAAAAAGGAGTTTTAACTACAGTAATTTGTTGCTGCAGTATTCATCCTGCCGTTTTTCATTTTTAAAAGAAAGAGTCTTAATCCACGGCTTTTAGATGGTGCTCCTCCTGGTTCAAAAGCAACCACTACTGATAGTGGATGGGTAAACTTGCAAAAGTTTTTAGACTGGCTGAAAATTTTCGTGGGAAAAGTGCGTCCCACTGAAAACTATAAGGTATTGTTGATATTAGACAACCATGAATTGCATAAACGTTACGAAGCACTTGATTTTGCAACGAAAAACAATGTAATATTTTTATCTATTCCACCTCACACATCTCATAAATTACAACCATTAAATGTTGCAGTCTACGGACCAATAAAAAAATACTTTGAAATCGAAGTTAACACTTTCCAAAAGGAACACCCGGGCAGAATCACATTGCGAGACTTCTTACAGGAGAGTATTTAAAAGGAGCTGTACCATCTAATGCAATCAGTGGGTTCCGTGCAAGTGGCATACATCCATTCAACAGGCACATTATTGGTGATGAACATTTTGCGTCTTCCGAGGTTTATCAAATGAATGCTGGAAATATTATATCAGAAACAAATGTCACTAACCGCAATATAAACGATGCTCAAAATACTACCGTGAATGAAAATGAGCAAAATACAAACGATACCAACATAAATGAAAATGAACAAAGTACTACCATGAATGAAATTGATAAATGAAATACTTCTGTGAATGAAAATGAGAAAAATTCAAATATAAATAAGAATGAGAAAATTGCTGACTAAGAATGAGAATGACAATTTAGAAATTACACAACCAGATAATGCATCAGACATGAATGTTATGCAAGGAATCCGTCCCATACCTGTCAAAGTAAAGAAAAGAAATATACAAAGACGAAAACAACAAAAATCTGGAATATTGACTAGTACAACAATAAAAATGGCACAAAAACAAAAATAAGATGCTTCAGCACCTAAAAAGAAAATTTCGTTGAACGCTGCTTCTAATTTAATAAAGAAGGCACCAAAACAAAAGCAGGTTGTTATAGTAGCTAAAAAGAAATTTGTTTGAAGTTCCAGGCTCGTCGAACCGCAAACAAAAGAAAATGACAGATACAAAACAAAACTTAAAAACAAGCATTATGCAACAGAAGTCATATTTTTGCACTGTGTGCAAAGAAGCATACATTCACCCGCCCATCGAAGACTGGATACAATGCGAAGTTTGTCGAGAGTAGACTCATGAAGCTTGTTGGTCGAGGATCATATTTTTGTGACGATTGCTTTGATTAGTATCCGATATTCATTTTGCCCGACCTATGTATTCATTTTGCCCGCTACGAGCGGGCAAAACGGATAATAGCCCATTTTTATTAAAACATATATGAATCAATGAAGGATATATTTTTTTAGAATTTTGATTTCAATTATTAATGTGCAAATGTCCAAAGATTATAAATACAAAGTTAAGAAGAATTATGATTAAGACATATATTTTTTATTTATTTTTAAAATTAACATATCCTTCTTGCCCGTCCGTCCCCTACATTATTGTAATCATTTATTAGCTAGTGAAAATCAAAGTGGTAGTTTAGGAGGTTCCAGTGTACTATCGTAACATTAACAGATTTTTTTTAGAATCGGTCATCTCGTCCACACAATAACAGTTTTTTATTTTGTAATTCAAATTTAATTCTATTTCCAATTGCTTCATGTGTAGACACTCGTAGTATATCATTTCGATATATTGTCCTACTTGGCAATTGCCAATCGGCGATGTATTTATTTTATAACAAACGAAATCCATAATTATCTAATAAACGATATGGTATATAACAAACAATAAGCAGGAAAGTTAAATAAAACATAAATTGGGTATTTTGTTTTATGCCAGTTTTTTTAGATGTATGCATTGTTTATACATTTTCTACAGCTCTTTTGTCCTAGCATATCCGTAATTCTCCTATAAAGTTTTGTATGGTGTCAGTAAATGGTCGTTTGCTAGTAACTCTACGTAAGTTCGGCATAATTATTAACTACGTGTGTACAATTATGCTGTAAAGGACAATGCGCTTATAAAACTGTTACACAATAATTATTAATTAGTCAACAATCAATAAGTAGTCGCCGTATACGAGTAGACTGCAGAAAGACTCAGCGGCGATAGAAGGCCAACAATCAGCCGCCGTAAAAATCCCGGACCAAAATTGTCTTCTATAATAATGAGACATTTTTGATATGTTTCTTTAAAGCAGAGGTCTCCAAACTACGGCCCGCGAGCATCACCAATTCGACTCGCAGTATCTGGCCGGAAATGCCTGGTATCCGGTCCGCCATAGTTTATTTTGATTACATTGTAAAATTTATAATGTAAGTAAATCACACAAAATAATAATGAATCTTTTTATTTAACGGCCAATTAAGAAACACAATAACTGACATTCATAATGAAATTTTAACATTTGATTTTCATCATAATGAAATGAACATTTTAACTGTAATTAATATATGAAATGAAATATGATATGATATGAAATTTATCCTAAAATTTACAATAACCGACATACATAGGTAATTCACATAATGAAATTAAATATTATAATTATGATCAATGGAATTTATGTAGCTGCAACTTTCTTCTGATAATTGTTTGCAGTTGTGGATCAAGTTTACTAGTAGAAATTATCAGCAGCCACTTCAAATGCTCTTCAGTTAATTTGGATATGCAAATATTTTTCGTACATTTCATTTTGGAGAATGCTTTTTCACACAGATAAGTAGTGTCAAGATTTGGGATAAGGGTTTATATATCGGCGTTAAAAGGATTTTGAAAAATCTATCGTTTGATATCGTTTGCAATTGCATCCAAATTTGAAAAACGAAAATCAAAATTTATTTTTAAAGCACCTAAAGCTTCAATTACGAAATCTACCTAAAATGGAGTCTCAATTTATTGACTAAATGTTTGACATGTACTAAAATGAGTGAAACATTCTTTGTTCAATTGAGACTGAAATAAAAGAATATTTTGTCGAAAGGACTTAATATGCGTGTATAAATCAGACAAAAGCTATTTTCTTTCCTTGCAATTTTAAATTAAGGTCATTCCTATGTTTAGTGAAATCTGTATAAAATGACAAACTTCCATAACCACCCATTGTTTTGCAACTCAGCCACAGGACGATTCTTTTCATTCGAGAAAATTTCGATTATTGCTCGCTCGAGTTCAAAACATTGCGTTACAACTTTTCTGCAGCTAAGCCAGCATACTGCAATATATTGTAATATGGTAAGTCATTGTCTCCAGTTTCTTCAATAAACTAGTAGAATTGACGATGATTGGACAAATGTGACCTGATTTAATTAACAGCTGATATGATTAGCCTTAAAACTTCTAACATATCCAAGCATTTTCGGCACAAAGACTGTTGATGAATGATGCAATGTACGATTAATGGTTTTGAAACACCGTTATTTTCTACAACCTTTGATATGAGAGCAACGACACCTTTTTTTCAAATATGTTTTACCACCATCAGTAGTGATACACTTCAAGTTCTTCCATTGAAGATTGTTCTTCTGAACAGTAATTTCAACTCCTTTAAAATTATTTTCTCCAGTGGCCATGCCGTGAATGCTATGAACGTCAAGAAGCTCTTCATGAAGATACCATTGATACCCTGTGCCATTGATCTCATTCGTCGGCTAGTCCCAATAGGCAAATTTGCACATAATTCAAGACTACAGTATGTTGGGGTCATGAGCTAGCTAGGTCTTGATTCTTGGGACGTACGAGGAGTCAGTGACCCTTAGGCTAAAAAGTTTTGCATACACTTTTGCTGTCAAAATGGATCTATCAATCATTATGAATTAAGTCATAGTTAACTCAAAAATGAGATCAATCTTGTCTATATTTCAGAGGAATGTATGATAGATGTGTAGTTACATTCTTTCTCGATAATACAAGATTTTTTTAGCATTTCATACGTATACAGATTTAAAAGCGGGGCACCTTTCTAGGTACATATATGTTATACTGGTTGGCCGATTTGAACGATAAAAGACAAATGAAGGACATTCAATAACTTTACAGTGTTGTTAAATTAAACGTACAATATTAAGCTCTACTTCGAAAATTTTCTAGGCTAAAAATTAAAAAAAAGTCACATACAGAGTTACCCATTTAAAATTTGGTTAAAATCTCTCTAAAATTTTTATTTATTGATCGATTTAAACAAAACGTTTTGTTTAAATGATAGAGCTTTAATAACTCTAGGATGGTGCCAAATTTAGGAATGTGATTAAATATTCCAAGGTCCTCCTCAAGGTCTTTTCAAAGTAAAATCCAAAAAAAGTGTTAGCAATTTTTCTGATTGGGTCTGATTGGGTCTACAAATAAATTGGAGAGAGGTACTTCCCTTTTAAAAAGGCCACTCTGTATATGACCGCCATTATGTAGAATTCTTGCTACTATTTTAAATTCGTACATTAATAACATTGGTACTAACTTCGTAAAAGTGAAGTTACTTAACTTTTAATCTCACTAGGTTTTTTTTTAATTAGCATTTATGAATTAACTTTTTTGTAAAAAAAAATATATCGATGAAATTGCAGCTTCCGGAAGAAAAGGGACTTAAAATATTTGGAAGGTATGTTAAAAAGTCAAATTTAAATATAAAATTTTAACATGTCGCATTAGTACATTTGTTTTCTTTAATTAATTGTCTCAGTGTATCTCTCAAAATATTATATATCATAATATATATAATATTTCATAATATATTTAATATCATAATATCATACAAGATACCTTGATTGATGATATTGTTTGTATTGACATCTTATATGGTAACATGTCATGGTATGATAATTAGTTTCTTAATATTAGGAAAAGGGGTAATAGTTATAAAAATGTAACGATAATTGGTAAAAAGCATCAAAATCAATGGATTTCAGGTGAATGTGTATTAAATGTATTATACAAGGTGTAGATATTTACGTAGCAGAATGATTCACGTTAGAGCTAGTCAAGAATAGGAATAAGTCTCAAAACTGCGATATTGGACCGCCTATGAGGTGCGCAGTAAATAGCCTGGCCTTTACCCAGTCGCATTGAGACCTTTGCAGAGTAAATATCAATGAGTATACTCAATGCATGAGTAAATATCAATGTGGTATTTGTACACATAATTCGGCCGCGCGTAAAGTGCACTCCATTCCCTCCATCCTCTTTCTTCTACGCATACCTAGAGAATCTCACACTTTTTCCTATACTTGACGAGCAGTAGTTATAAAAACTCTTGTGGAACTGTAAATTTAGACTTTGGCTTACTTTTCAGCTAATTCAATATCGCTGTAGTAAAGGAGACTAACTGAAATATCAAATATATTTAAAGTAATGCAAATGAGAAAGTTCTGGTGGCCATAAATCTGTTTAAATTTATTAAGTTTTTCAATCATTATTGCAACTTTATTGAGGCAATGTCGAATAAGTAGTTCATTTAAAAATTGTTTTTAACTAATTATTTATTTGATGTCCAGGTCTCCATTTAATCGAAATTTAAGGCACGTGTGCAGTGTGTAAAGTCAAGTGTAAATATACTCGTTTAAAAATTCTTTAGGAATGGTTCAAGCGTTAGCCGTTTGCCAATTACCATAGCTATACAGCTGGCTACTAATGTTTTTTTAGTGTAATTGCAACTAAATGATTACAATGATTTAACATATTTTTTTCTGTTTTTTAACCAACCATTAATAATTAATTCAATAAAAATACGTGTTTTGCGTCCTGGATCAATGTAGCGTGTTAGTAAAGTTTCTTGTTGACGAAAAAGCTAAAATAATGATAATATACAGGATGTCTACGGTTTTTCCTATGGCTTTTAAAGAATTAGGGTATTTTGATAGAGTAAATCATATAGGCACTACGAAAACAAACTTTCAGAAAAATAAAATAAAAATTGCTGGCATCGAGATGAATTGTTTCATGTCGCTCATCACGTTTCGCACATTCACAACAAATGTTCAATGTTGCCATATCCTTTAATGTAAAGACATAATACAACGAATTTGAAAATTACAAATTAAAAATTCCATTGCAGATGAGAACAGTTTCATCTGTAAATATTATGTTGCAATGAAATCTTGTTCTTGTTGATTGTTAGTTAGCGACCAGTTGCAAAATTCTACCCGTTGAGGATAATTTCGTTGCAGCAAAGCATGAACTCTTTGTACATGAAATTAGATATACCAACTTGTCCTACAATTGTACACGGTCTTTACGTTGGATTATCATCAACCAAATTCAGAATATTTTTCTTAGCGTTAATGGCATTCAAAGCCCTACCAGGTCCATAACCATGTCTCCGACGAGGTTTTACAGTGTTACGTGCTCCTTTGTAAATGATGCAATCAGTGGCGGCTCGTGATGAAATGAAACGGGTGTTCTGCACAGGGCCGATCCTAGGGTATTGGCCGCCCGCGTGCAAGTTTCAAACGTATCCAAACTAATCCAAGGTCACGCGTTTTCCTGATACTTCAGAATTTTTATGTAAAATCTGTTTATACAAAAATATACACTTTCACAAGAAAAAATTTTGGAATTTAATACCTTTTTGAAGAACATTCATGTTTGCCGTCATATTCTTTGGTTAAGAGAAAAGGCTTGTAAGGTGAATTTTCTACTAGAGGGTCTACAACACTTAAAATATTTTCCGAAAGAGTTTCAGCGTCACATTTTGTAGGTTTCAGGTATGTCCAAAAACGTTCAATCGGTTCACCATCGAGAATATATCTTAAAACTACCATTAACTGAGTTTTTGCGGATACATCAGTTGTTTCGTCTGCCATAACTGCCAAAAATGAAGGTTTGTTAATTTCTTTAATTATTTCTTCATGACATACTTTTAATATACAGTCTAAAAGATCACTTTGTATTTCTTTAGAGGTTCCTTTAAATACTGAAGCATTTTGTAGATGCTCGGTAAATTTTAGTAATTATTATGTGGCGAAAATATACAAGTATCTAATTTTTTTTGGCAGTTCTGCAGCTCTGCAGCACCTACACACCAGCCGCCCTTGCTGCAAATACTGTAAACATATGGTGTATGTCGGCATGTTAGTAAATATTTCGTGTATTGCAAACGTAATGCGACCGTCAAATTTTGTAAGCATTCGCCATGTCGTACCAAGTCATGGGATCACCAGGTCAATACGTTCCGCATTACTGCAATTATGCGTTATTCTTCTTAATAATTCCAAACACAATTTTTAATAATAATCACAATAGGGGAACCACAAGTAAACCACTGCAGTTTAAACATACGCAAAATATTTGTTATATGTAATACGAAACATGAACGCGACAACCATGTTAAAATTATAACTTTCAACTATTATACGGTGGAACTAACATTTCAGTCCGGATTGCAAAGTGAGACAAAAGTGCTCGCTAGTGTGGGAATTATCCCAATTTTAAAATTAGACATTCATACTTATGTTTATGTTACATATTTATGAAATATTTATATACACCAGTTAGTCCAGATACCCACTTCATTGTCGAGTATTCCGGGTTGCTGATGTCATATATATTGTGTATAGGGTCTTTCAATAGTGAGACTCGAAATTTGTTAGGTAATAGCGGCTATGTTCTAAAAGCAACATCCGTCAAATGTATTGTGAATTATTCAGCAGTGTATGGCAAATCACAATGGATGGTTATAGGCGTTCAATAACGTGTGCAAATCGTCAAATTTTATTTTCAAAATTAGTGCTCCGTTGGAAAAACGTTCCGCGCATTACGTGACTTTTAGGCTAGGGCAAATTGAGACGCGTATAGCGCGTGTGAGGTGACGTGGCGCGATCGGCGCAACACGTACGTGTCACTCGCGTAGAGTGGTGATCCGCATATTGAGACGCAGTTTTAATGTGACTCGCGTACCGCCCGCATGCAATGGACTTGCAAAGAAAAAACTGTTATCATTAAACTTGAGTTCCGAATCAGAATCAGGTAATGATGTTGAAGACGAACTTATGTTTTATTGCTTGATGAGTAAGAAATTAAAATCACCAAATAAGTATGTATTGCTGGATAGGAACAAATATGGACAATTTAAAACTACAACTAAGATGAGTCATGCTGTAGAAACTACAAACTATTACAAACTATTATCGAATGAAACGAAAACAATTTGCTGAAGTCCATTGGATGATCCATCAAGACATTTACTCAAATGGATGTAATGCCCAAAAGCCTATTTCAACTGAAGAAAAACTTGCAGTTTTCTTGAGGTAAGTGATACAATTTTGTATTATTTAAGGGTTAATACAATTCTGCACCTTATTTATTTTGCTATTTTTATTGAAGTGTGTATGCATATAAAAAAATGTAAAGGCCAATAGAAAGAAAATGAATAATCGACAAAGTAATCAAAAGAATTTATGTTAGCCAAAAGTTATGTATAGCCTTCAAATTAGCTGAAAATTGTTAACAAACTCATTGGTAATATCAGATTCAGTTGTGTAGACTATTGTACATTATTGTTGAGGATCAGAAAAAGTTTGCGGAGATGGATGATGTGAATAAGGAGAACATGGTGTAGAGCTGGATGAAGCTTAATAACCATGAGAAGGAGATGACAACGTCGAAGGTGGTCGGCTGCTGATGTTTATAATTTCTTCTTCCGCTTGTGACACAGCCTGGAAAAGTTGACCTCTGATTTTATGCTGGTAAATAGAGGGCATGTTTTTAGTGAGCTGGTACATTGATATAAAAAAATTATAAAGAGGGTCGTCCGTAGTACTATTTGATTGCAGTGCTCTTCTTTCTTCGGCCCGTTCTCGTGCTCTCTGCTCACGCAATTACAGAGACCGTTTTAGAATGCTTCGGAAATCGTCCTGTTACCTGTTTTTTGGCTGTATGAGGTGCTGCAGATTTTATTCCACTACTGGATTCCTCATATTTGTCTCTAGTTTCGTCAACATAGGATTTCTCATGCTCCTCATTTACGATGGAGTTGCTTCCTTTTACTCCTTCGCTTTCCAAAATCTCCTCACACGATGTTAGTGGAATTTGTGAATCTTCATCACTTTCGACATTCATGTTTCCCTCACGTGATCTAGTGGACATATATGAGTCAAGAAATGACATCTGCTTCTGAAATCTGCATGGCTTGATGTTTTCAGGAGCAGCACTACTTTTCAGACATTTCATCTGTCGCCGGTGTGCATCTCGATAGCTGCCACTTAATTTCAGCCACAACATTTTTGCTTCTTCTCCTGTAACGATATTAGCCTCTGGGAAGGTTACACCCATATCGACTAAACAAACGTTTAATATAAATAAATATGTATCTTAACTGTTTTAATTTTAAGATGTAAATAAAATATCATTTGGCGCATCAATGATTTACTATTATTCAATGTGAAAACGTTGAACAGCAACGTTTGAACAGCAAGTGAAAATACCATGTTCGTTTGGTTTTAGATATTTGGCCTCTGGAGACAGCTACAAAAGTATCGATTATAATTACCTATTGGGGGATCGAATAGTATCCAATATTGTAAAAGAAGTAGCTGTCGCTACTTCTGGAACGACGATGGAAACATTTGCAACCAATATATTTCCTGAACCTACAACACAAACATGGCAAATAACAGATTCACGGTTCGAGCAAAGATGGCAATTCTCACACTGCGTTGGAACTGTCGACGGAAAACATATTGTGATTAAGAAACCTAGCAAAAGTGGTTCATCATACTTTAATTATAAACATACATTCTCCATTGTATTGATGGCTATAGTTGACGCGGATTACAAATTCATCACAGTTGATGTTGGGGCTATGGGAAGATTCAGCGATGGATATATTTGCTAGTAGTCCATTGGACACGAAAATGATAAAACACACTTTATTACTTCCTTCTCCCGAAAGAATACCTATGATTTCTGAACCAATGCCGTACGTTTTTGTGGGAGATGAGGCTTTTCCTTTATCAGAAAATCTTATGAGACCATATCTCAGGAGGCATGTAACTGGAAATTATGAACACCAAATTTTTAACGCCCGTCTTTCTAGAGCAAGGCAAACTGTAGAATGTGCCTTCGGTATACTATCTTCACGATTTCGGGTGTTCAGAAAACCATTTGAAACTAAAGTGGAAACGGTGAGAAATATTGTAAAAGCAGCTTGCGTTTTGCATAATTATTTACGATCCTCGACAGTCGTATCAGAAGATGTAAATGACATCGAACGGTTGCCGCAAACTCAGTTACTTCATATACAAGGGAGCAGAGTGAGGAATTCATTAGCTGTTTTAAAAGTGAGGGGGAGCAGTTCCGTGGCAACATCAATCTATTATTCTTGGAAATTATTGACAATATGAGTTTTTTTTTTCAGTTTTTATCTATTCAGTGTATTGTATACGTTGGAATGTAGGCTATATTTTATTATACTAGTGAGAAATATTCTTTGTTAAGATATGAATAAAATTTAAAGACTATCAAAAAGAGCTCTTTCACAACAAATTCTGACACGTGTGACGCGTGAAACTGTGTCTCGACCACTGTGCCGCGCGAGCGACACAAGACGCGAACTGCGCCAGCTCGCGTCATGTCCCCAACTTGCGTTGTTTCATTGAATCCTATATGTTACAAAAACACGCGCTGTGCTGTGTCGCCATACTCGCTATACGCGTCTCAATTTGCGCCTAGCTTTATCCTCGCCACAACCACCCCGCCGAGTCGACTATTCGATGTTTCGACTTTTCGACTGTTTTATTCATATAAGTAGTTATTACAAGTAGGTATATAAAATATTCTATATTGATTTCTTTTCATTCTTCTTATTAGATTTATATTCAGATCGACCTTCTCGCAGGAGTTAAGAAATTCCGGCGCCGGGACTGACACAGTTTACATTACTTCAGTAAAATGGTTCAATTTATTCGATGGATCCTTACGACACATTAAAACAATTTTCAGTCATTCTCAAAGTTCAGAAGTATTCTCTGAATCCATCTTCGTACACATAATTAAAAACAATTTTTTTCTTTCATCACACTAATTTCTTCTTCCACTCCTTCTACAATAGCCATTGCAATAAGCTTTATTAACTTATTTACTTCGTTGCGTTGTCTGTTCGTCTTGCAATACACTACTCACTGATATACTATACACGACTGTAGTGTTAACGCTTTTTGGTCAGTTCGTAGACGTTTAGTTACTAAATTACTCGCCACTTAACTAAATTATTAGCATAGTCTGAAGCAGGCTACAGTTCGAACCGAGAAGTAGGCAGATTGAGCCCTTGGCAAGAACTAGTAACGAATCCTGAGGAGTAGGCAGATTGAGATCCCGGCGACAAGTTATATATCCTTCCTGATCCAAATTCCTTCCAATGTTCGAACCGAGGAGTAGGCAGATTGAGGCCTCGGTAAGAACAATTCCTTAGTACTCTAATTCTTGAAAGTGGCTCCAAAATGAGAGTCGAAACGTCTAAATAACAATAATTACGGACGCGGTTCAACCTGGACATTACATTCTTCTGTTCATATATATATATATATATATATATATATATATATATATATATATATATATATATATATATAATGAAAAAATAGGTGTTTTAATATTCAAAAATTTTTTAAAGCGTAATATACGTTTTCCTTTTCTTCAAAAATGAACATATGCTTATAGTTAGAGAAGAGCTTTCTGTTTATGCCAATGGACCTAAAACTTGCATTCATTTAAGTATAAAGTATTATTTAGTCTAAGTAGTAAATAATGTAAATATACCCCCACTTTAGTCATTTTTTGCTATTATTTATATATTTTACATTGACCATATTCTTTACATTTTTTCAGTAAAAAAAAGGCTTTATGCCGAATTCATGTTCGTTACTGTAAAGAACCGACCATCAATTAAATAATGCAGGATTTGTTCTTTTGCACGATTTATTAAGACTACTACACTAGCTAAAACTAATATATGTATATGCCAAAAAGTATTAATCGTAATCAGTGATACGTAATAAGTACTTCAGTAAGTTGTTTGTGACAGATGAGTTCGAGTCACTAGTAATTAACCTAAGTGAGTGGCCATAAATTGTTAGCGACTTTCACTGGTGCTTCTTGAATAAACCCCAAGGATACTTTCAGGGTAGTTTACATTGACAGCATCTAATTTGCTTCAATTGAGACTGAAACTACCAGTGGGTAGTCATTATGTGATCTATATTAAATATACGACATTACAATTTATTAAAATCACTTTCCACTGCCTTTTGGAATCATAGCTTTGTTACGTTTAATTAACTTTTGAAGTATATCGACTGGTATCATATGATATCGTCATCAAGTCAAATTAGATTAAAGTTATTAGAACAGTAAAATATTTATTTATCGATTAAAAAGTTTTAGAATTTCTTGTACTGAATTTCTTGACTTATAAAGGGGCTCTCAATAAGGACACTCGATTTTTAAACGTAAATAAAACGTAAGTTATGTGTGAGATATTCGCTCAATATTTTTTTATTTGGAAGAATATTTTATGGTATTAAGCATGGAATATAACGCCGTTTAAATGTTCGCCGCGGTGTTGCCGTGTGGTATGTACTCGGAAGGTCCAATGTTCGATGACTTTATCTCATAAATCTGGCTGAATTTGCTAGGCTAGATGGCGTTCTTTATGTTAACTTTGAGAACATCAATTGTTTGCGGTTTATTTGAATAGACCTGCGATTCAAGGTAGCCCCAAAGGAGGAAGTCTAAAGGCGTTAAATCGCATTATCTTGGTGGAAAGTTCACGTCGCCATTGCGCTATATAACCATGTCCTCAAATCGCTCGTGTATAATGTCCATCGGCATGCGCTGTTTGGCACGTAGCGCCGTTCTGTTGGAACCACATGTCGTCGGTATCCATATCATCCAGTTTAGGCCACAAAAAGTTGCGTATCATCGACACCGAACAGAAATTACAACTAGAAGGTTCACTCTGAGCCCCGTCCGCTAAGTTTTCCTCCTTACCCCGTCTCGTCGTCCAGCGAGAATTAGCTAACTAGCACGTGGCCCATGTATAGTACCATACGAAGTATTCCCCATATGCTAAAGAAGGCCACCGTTCAACAGCTGCATGGAGGCATGCCCTTTGTAAGCGAAAGATAAAAGTACAGCAGGAGAGTGAATCTTCTAGTTGCAATTTCTGTTTGGTGTCATCGATCTGTAATGCTCGCCGTTGACGGTTATGGCAATTCCAGTTCCGTACGGACCGATGATTCCGCCAGACCAAAATCCGCGCCCAACTATGATTTATTCGGGATGCATTTGGGTGCTGGTGTATCTCGTGTGGATTGGTATCGTCCCAAATCTGACAATTTTGCTTGATTACATATCCACTGATCCAAATATGTGCCTCGTCGTTAAAGATGATTTTTCACCTTCCGACTGCTCCAGAGCCCAATCAGCAAACATACGGCGTTGTCTATGGTCGTTTACCTTAAGTTCCTGGGTCAGATGAATTTTATATGGGTGCAGACCCAAGTCACAACACAACATTTTCTGCGCCAAGTTGAAGGCGCAGAAAAGCCAAGTTCTCGTGAACGACGAGAAATTAACTGCTTCGGGTTTTCCCGTATACTCTCACGAACAACAGCGATGTTTTCAGCAGACCTTGCGTTTCGGTGACGTACGGGTGTTGGCTGTTTATTTATCAAACCGGTTGACTCGAATTTGGCCACAAAATGACGTATAGTCAACTTGGCGGGACCGTTGTGGCGAGGATAAAAATCACGTAATACGCAGAACATTTCTCGAACGGAGCATTTATTTTGAAAATAATATTTAATGATTTATACATATTGTTGAACTCTATAACCTTCCACGGCGATTTGCCATACACTGCTCAACAATTCACAATAAATTTAACAGACGTTGCTTTACTACCATGATCGCTATAATCCAGCAAATTTTGAGCATCCCTATTGAAAGGCCCTGTATCACACTTAATCCTTTAAAGTATTATCTATGCAGTAGTAGCTTAGAATAAAAATTACAATATTGGTATCAGCCAGTGATGTGATTCATTTGCAATAACAAATTTAGGAAATAATTTCTTCACAATTATTCACAGTTTATAACATTTTTCTAGGACCTTCTTTATATAATATTCCATTCCATTCCCAACACGCAAAAATTTCACTTTACTCGGCGCGCGTTTCACCGACCATGTTGGCATCAAAGTGGGAGGTGTTTGTAATGCTCCCCTGTATTTGTTGCTAAATCGAAGGTTCCAGTCCCTTCTTAAGGCTAATAAGGTATATTTATTTTATTAGCTACATGAGGATGACCCAAATCATTATTGGTACATTTAAACGCAATAAACAATAAAAATTATAATTCTGGAACTTAGTTCCATTCATAGGGTGATGAGCGCCATGAGATTGTAGAACTAGCGTCCTTGTTTACAAAACTTTGTTTTGAAAACAACGTAATATGGGCAAATATTGTATTTAAATCTAAAAAGCCTTATTATTTATCGAGTATGTACATTTTAACGAGGGGTATAAAACATCAACAAATAATAATGTTTTCAAAATTAGTCAGATGAGTTCTTAAACGTCCTCGACATATAGAGGATCTTTGTAGTCCTTTTAGTTTTTTTCCATATCAGGATCAAGTGTCCTAAACAATTAAGTACATTGACCATATAGAAATCGCAAAGAAATAATCGGTTACTTTCACATTATATTTTTCAAAACAGTATTATACGCCTAGGCATGGTGTATACAAGACTCTGACAGTCTTCTAAAGAAAGATAGTTCCATATTTCTTGGAGGCGATATCGCAATGTGTGTTTTAGCCGGACGATTACGCAATTCTTTTTTCATTCGATGCCATAATGATTCGATCGGAGAAAGATCAGGACTACTTGAGGGCCAACTTAGGACGGAAATATCGTTTTCCCGCATTCAGGATTTCACATGTTTGGGGCTGTATGGCAAGCCGCGTCATCTTGCTGGAAGGGAAATTCCCGGTTAGCTAATTGCAGAGACTCGATTGATGAAAGAAGGCACTGATTTAGAATGGCTATGCATTTTTCTGCGTTTACGGTCCCTTCAACAAAGTGAAGCCTACCAACGTCATTGGCGGACATTCATTCCCACACCATAATTGAAGCGGAAAATTTCACTTTTTGCCAAAGACAGTCTTTGTTGTAAGCCTCGGTTTTCGTTCGAATCCCCTACTCCGCGAATCTCCTACACAAAGCTCAAATTTTGATTCTTCGCTCCAAATAATCCACATCTACTGCCCCAAAGTCCAGTTTTTATGTACTTTGGCCCGTACTAAGCGGTTTTTCTTCTGTTTTTGAGTAAGTATTAGTTTTTTTTTTTGTGTAATGACGAGAAGAGTTACATGCATGCATTGAAGTATAAAACCAAAATTACCATATAAAAATTGAATCAAATTTTCTTCAGTACCTCCGTACAAGTCGATTTAGAATACTGCCTGTCTGTCGTTTCATTCCATAGAACTGTTAGAGCACTGCAATTCGCACGACGGTTTTTCTTTATGATGCGTTTCAAAATTCTTAATTCTGCAGCAGTCACTGCGGTTTTTCTACCAACACGTGCTTTTCTTGTGGAACCCGTAACTTTATACAAACATACAATGTCTCTAACAGTATAACGGGACAATTCTAATTCTTTTGGAATCTGGTATGCACTTTTGGCCTGATGGTGTAATTTTATCAAAACTTTCCGTAAATCTTGCGATAATGATTTTCCACGCGCTATTTCGACTCTAATTGCCAACAAGGTTGTTTACAAGACACAAAAAACCATCGGCAGAGGTATCGTGATCTAGTATCATACAAAATAATGGTTTGACGCCAATGTTTACGCTTTGACTTCGGTGGCGAGATTTACTCAAATCAGACATTTAGCACAAATTGTATTTTCGAAGGTGATGTTTTTGTTTATTATTATAAGAATTACCCAAATTAATTCTACTTGGCATTAAGAATGAGAATTATTATAATAGTCTTCTTGTGTGAAAACGTTTATAGCTCATTTAACTAAAATATCAGTACGGGCGAACCCATGTGATTTTGGGCTCGTATAATTATTAAAATTTTGAAAATTGTAAATCAAGAATTAGTTGTTCATAAAACTCGATCTGAGAACTTAAAGATCCCTTCGGAGATTCGTCCATATAAAAACCCAATACCTATTTCAAGAAATATATTTTTTATATATATGTACATGTAATCTCATTTAACGATTTTTGAAAAATCATCTATTAACGATTTAATTTACGTTGTCTCGAATTTTATCACTATGCTATTTAATTTGTATTGTTTCCAATTTGTAAATCTTATTTCATTCTTAATGTAAAGACATCGCGATAATTTTGTGTGCCATTTAGATTTACACACTTCTCTGTTTGCTTGTGCCGCTCTTTTAATCATCACCGTAGCCGTGTTTTACAAATTCTTTCTCGGCTCTAGGTGATTTATTACAAGTTTAGCTATTGTTTAGCACAGCGGGGAGCAGGTAAATGTAGGTTTCCTGATCGACCAGGTGTACAAAACACCGCAAAAGACAACATTAGGCTCTTCGAAGTTGAAGCTACGAATAGAGTGCCCCGCGCGGGCTATATTCAGACCAG
This sequence comes from Rosalia funebris, assembly GCA_037954035.1. Taxonomy (NCBI): domain Eukaryota; kingdom Metazoa; phylum Arthropoda; class Insecta; order Coleoptera; family Cerambycidae; genus Rosalia; species Rosalia funebris. Next base: position 42,010,167 of record JAZFAV010000022.1, on the reverse strand, counting down.
ACCCGACCCTACACCGTAACCAATTAAAATTTTGTGATCAAAGCTTTGACCCAACCCAGCGTTTAACATACTCCTGGCCCGGCTTTACACAAGAATTTTCTCTTTATAAGCTTATAAGCCGCAAATTGACTTTTTATATGAGGTGATACATTTTGTTTTGTTTGGCATTATTTAGTATAATGATATTAAGCTACCTACAAATTGGAATGTACTATACCTATTAATTGTCCCGACTTCGTTGTACGTTTTTATAAGTGTTTTTTTGTTTATATATGTAGATACATAACAATGCCTTTAAGGAACGAAATTAATCTTCATACTAACATACAATTATATGAAAAAAGAACAACCGATAATTTACTTTTTTGTGAGTTAACTGAAGAATCAGTAGCGCAGATATATGTTTTTAAATAAGCAACTCTAAGAGCTACATAAAAACAATTAAAGATATACATCTAAGACAAACACATTTATTATTTTTTTATATTAAGTTAAGATAAACAAATAATAAACGATCCAGATAATTTTGTGGTTCTAAATATTATTCCTAATAATTACATTTATAACATGTCATCTCAATAAGAAAACCGTTTCAATAACAATAAAAATAAATATGTTTATATCATCTAAAAAGAGTGAAAACCTTTCTAAAGCTATTATGGTTATACTCATGGATTGGAGTTGGATTGGCGAATAAGGGAGGGGGGAATTCTTACATTTATTATGTGTAACAGGTCTCTCCAATTGTTACTTTAATTTATAGTACAAAAAAAGTGCGCAGAAATAAACATTAATTTCCTGAACACATTTTAATATTGTTTGGTAATTATATAATTTTTTATGTTAATTATCTACACTCCAGTATGAGTATGGCCCGTAACAATGTATCAAGTAGCAAGGTAATTCTCTGGGGTATAAAGTTACAACTTGTGCTTGGAAAATGTATTATGTACAAATCTATATGTATGTGACGTTAAATACTTTCATCATGACGGTAAATACTTTTAAATCATTCTTTATTTGGAATTCTGTTAATATTTCACAAATCTTCTAAATCTAAAATATTTAACATCATATTGTTTTATGTTATAATGGTTACAGCGTTATAAAGCCTACTGAAGAGAGCGATATGTCACTCGAAAAGCTATAATAAACGACGAGATGGTAATCAGTCAGGATATTAACTAACAAGCTACGCGAATTACGGAAACCCGCAGAGTAAATTGAGTTTTTGTGGATTGTCATATGTTAGTCAGTTTAATGACTCTAACATTTATCAGTAATATATCAGATAATGTTTTATTATATTAAGATCTACATACGTCTCTGTGTTAAACTAGTTACAAATATTTACCTATTGCAGAGTAGCAAGTATTGTCAAAGGGAGTGTAGTAGCACTCAACACCTTTCTTTTATTAGGAGCAATCCGATGGAGCAGTTTAGGTTAGCGACGGATACGTTTTATATTGTGAACAAGTGATTACACAAGACCTTTTTTGGATTTCCTTTATTAATTTGTAATAAAATATTATAATTCATTAGGTAGTTTATAGCTTAATGTAGCCATATTAAATTATGATTTATGCAAATATACAACAACAAAACAATATATAATGTGAGTAATGAAAAATAACACATCAAGTTTTATTTTAGTTTATTGATTAGACTAGTAAGTTTTGTTATTTTATATAACATTTCTTTATTGTATTGGATTTATGTTTTTCTAAATTACTGTTGATTGTAAAATTTTCCATGTATGTAAATCTAGGCACCAATTTATACGAGATTAGTGTCAATTTAATTATATATAATTTATTTTGAATTTTCGTCAACTATGAGAGTAAAGGTGTATTTAGGTGAAACTATTCTATTTGCATGGGAAGTAAGGAAGTCTTAATTACATAAAAGTGTAAGTAAGCACGAAATGATTTTGAACGGAGGTAAGATTTGTAGAAGTGTGCTGTTGAAATTATAAAAACAGTAAAATAATAATCGGAGTAGTTAAGCCAAGATCAGTGATCCGCAATCATAATAAACACTCAATGAATAACGTATCAAAACTTTCTAACCTCTCTAGAATGACAAACCTATTAAACATATAATTTAAATATAAAAACATGTATATGCATAATATCTTGTATTTCCTTTTTTTCGTATAACAAATGTAGTGGTACCTATTCAAGATTATTAAATTCACATAAAATGTTTTGTAAATTTTGTAATATACAATAGTTGTTAACCCATACAAATTCGTATGTTGCTCACTAATTCCTGAGTTGCGTCAAAGTGACCAGGGCGCCTGGTTTGTGAAGATGCATATGTATGTACAATTGATTAGTAATTGTTATAAGTGATAATGCATTTCATGTTTATATATGTGTTATATTTATATGGAATCCTAACAAGAAGACTACCGCATTGTTGAGCGTATATAGAATGATGATTGTTAAGTAAATATGAAGTATTATTTTATTACTTGTTATATTACTATATTATTTACTTATGGCTTACATAAAGTCCGAAGACTTACATAAGTATTATAAGTTGGGGTAAGGTAATTTACATTAGTAATTAGTGTTAATTGGTACAGAGTGTATTGAGTGAATATATAAGTATTTAAATATCAAAAATGATATTGGTTAAAAGTGCTAGTGGATTTTAAAATAATTGTCGGTTATAATTGTATTGAAATCTTAAGAAATTTTTGAATTATATTTTTCACTAAAGTGTACAAAACTTACATTATTAAAGCCTATTGTCTGTATGACTGGTGTGCTCTTTAATCGAATTTGGGAATATAGGCAGCAGTTTATGTTTGAAAAATTTCGGAGAGTACTTCTTAGGCTTCGTATTAATATAAAAGAACTTTTAGGGTGTTTGGCGAAATTAGCCTTGTAAATGGATTAGTAGACCAAGTCGTTTGTGCAAAAGAAATTGTTAATTACGTTCGTTAACGTATGGAACAACAGCCTATGAAACATTTGAAAAGTCTATCTGAAGAAGTTGGAGTTTTTCTTCTGGAACGTGCCGAACGCGAAGAACTTGAATATACATCCAAATAGGATGAGATCATATTAAATTCTATTGTACCCCAGACGTCTTCAGTGCTGTCAATAAATTGTTGATAATTTAATAACGGTCCTCTAACGTTACATTATTTTTCTGAGGAAGCATGATTTTTTCTTTCGGAGTAGATTCCTTCTGAAAATATGGTAATATATATCATAATCCAAATATTTTGTTGAACCTCTACATCTTTACAAAATTGGTGTTTATATGGTAGTTTATTTTCAGAAGAATATTTGGGTTCATTTTTTCAATTTTACCGTTAATGTATAGCTGCATATAATGAATTTATCGAACAGTTACGTCACTATAATGTAAACTATGATAGCTATTTTCAGCAAGATAGTGCAATGGTACATGTAACACGAGACGCTAGTTTTTCTTCGCAAGTTTTTTAGTGACGGATTGCGCACACAAGTTGAGTTTTCTTCGAGGTTACCTTGTTTGGTCATTATGAACTATTCTGCGTTCGTTGACTTAAAAAATAGGATTTTTAGAATTCCCCTAGCTAATACGCAAGAATTCGAATAAGAATGTACAATCGTAACGCTAGAAATGCTGTAAAATACTTTTTATAGCATGAGGAGGCTCGTAAACTGTGCACGGAATAAAGACGGTAATGCTTCCAACAGTTACTTGGGAATACAGTAACTTGGATTTTCTTGGCTCATTTATTTTGCTAAATAAATGATCGTTTTTAACTTTTATTTTTAAAATGCCATAACTCTCTTCAAATAAAACTTTATTAATCGAAATAAGAACCATTCGAATGAACATATTTTTGTCAAAAAGAAAGAAGTTTATTTATTCCAGTCGCATAACATTCTAAAGTTCTGGAGGTGATGAATATGTTGATGGCATTTTTGGCATCGTCGTGGTTGGTGAAGCATTTCTCGCGCAGGAAGTTGTCAAGATGCTTGAAGAAGTAGTAGTCGGTTTGCAGGAGGTCCGGCGAATTTGGTGGGTGGTCGAGAGTTTCATTGTCCAACTCAAATAACTTTTCTCGAGTGACTATTCAGACGTGTGGCCTGGCATTGTCGTGAAGAAGAATCGGACCCTTATCTTGACCACTGCCGGCCTCTATTGTCAAAGTTTGTGGTGAATTTCGTCAATTTGTTAACATAACTTCTCTGCCGTAATCGTGTCGCCTGGATTCAGAAAGCCATGGTGGATCAAATCGGCGGAAGACCACCAAATCACCACCATATCTTTTCTTTGGTGGTTTCACCTTGAAAAGTGTTGGGGAGCTTGACCGTGGTCCAGCCACTGATCCAACATCGCCGGTTGTCGTAGAGACTTCACTTTCCGTTACACGTCACAATTAGGCCGAGAAAAGGGTCTTTTTCGTTGCGTTGAAGAAGTGCAGACGACAGTTAAAAACGGTGATTTCTTTTAATTTTCGTTCAATTCGTGCGGCACCTACTTATCAAGCTTTTCTGTCTTTGCAATTTGACTTAGGTAATCGCAAATTGTGTTTTGTTTACGTCAAACTCCTCTGCAAGCTCACCAACAGTTGTGTGCAGATTTGCTTCCACTAGTGTCTTTAATTGGTCGTCATAAAGTTGAGTAGGACGCACGCGACGTTCTTGATCTTCGAGGTCGAAATCGCCAGTTTGAAATTTCCGGAACCAAGTTCGCACTGTCGATTCGGCGACAGTGCGAACTTCCTTAATGTTTCGGGTTCCTCGAAACATTAAGGAACTTCCTTGGCCCCGAACTTCATTAATGTTTCGAGCTATCTCTGCTGCATTACGGCCGAGTTTGAACTCACAAAAGAAAATCTGACGAAAAATCTAAAATTACAAAGCTTAAAATTGACAAAAAAATGTATTTTCAACACAATTTGACACCACAAGCACAAAATCAGTTTTCTAATGATATATAATATACAGGGTACAGAAAATGCTTTATCGGTAAAACTGCATTTTAAAATACAAAATTTGAAAACCCTAATTTATTTCCGGACAACCTATAAAAATGTCTTTTATTTTAATTCTTAAACTTAAAGTTCCTTATTATTATATCTTTAAAGTTAATAATATATTGTGTTATAATGATGGGAGTATTTGATACTTGACAACTTGACAAATTTTGACAGCATTATTTGTTAAGGATTATGTAGGCAAACGAAGATTTATGTTTTTGATTTCATGACTACATTTGACTAAGATATTTTTTACATCGGCACAATGTACATATATAACATATTTTATTTCAAAGTCTATTTCCTATAGATTCTAACAGGTGACTTTATAAGGCTCTGTCGCACAGAAAACGATCCGATCACGCGATCAGATCGCCCTGTTCGTTGCGATCTCTGTATTGCGCATTATTGCATCATCCATGTCAAACTACAGGCGGGCTGACAAACCGATCACTCGAGATCCCGTGATGTCCGACATCGAAAAATTAATAGATATTTAGGAAATTTTAAAATTATTAGTTTGTTGTTATTTTTTAAATATGGGACTGCAGAAGATTACGTAGAAGCGGTCTTCAAATGAAGAAAGTTCTACATACAGTCTGCAGCAGACTCTTCCCTCTTCTCATTAATTTCATGTACCCATTTTTTCATCCCTTTCCTTGAAGAAATAGCGGAAAGAAGAAGTTCTTCTTAATCAGAACTGCTCGACATGATAATTTTGATAACTATTGAGTAATAGATGCGCATAGGACTCAAGTTTCCCACAACTGGATCGCCAAAATTTTATCGCGTTCTGTTTGACATCGATGATTGCGGCGAGCAGTTGCGCGATTTGATCGCGCGATCGGATCGCTTTTTATGTGACAGAGCCTTAAAAATGTTCAGCATAACGATACGGTTAACGCTACCAGCAGTTTTTTTCAAATTTTTTCAAATAATAAATAAATGTTTGACAGAACTTTGATGAAATTATTTCAATGGAAAGGGCACTTAAAAATTCTAGCTCCATCCTAATTCAATTAAGTTTAAGTAAATCCCAGAAAGAGTATTACTTGGTATTTTTAAAGGCTAATATACATATACATAATCTTAATGTTGTCGTTGAAAAAGTAAACTGATTATAGGAATATTAGGTTACAAGTTACCATTGAATCTTTTTTCTTAATTCCTGGAATGGGTGTTTAACTGTTTTTCATGGAATAATGTGTGGTAAATAATTGTTATGGTTATGGTTATTGGAGTTGGTCTGGCGAATCAGGGAGGGGAATTCTTAAATTTATGATGTGTAATAGGTCTCCCCAATTGTTATTTTAACTTATATGACAAACAGTGCGCAGAAATAAACATTAATTTCTTGAAGATATTTAGATATTATTTGGTAATTATATAATTTTTATGTACAACTTGTGCTTGGTAAACCTATTATGCACATGTTTTTCATGGAATAACATGTGGTGGTATGGAAGAACATGGAAAAAAATGGCACTTGGCATTATCTATTACACTATATTTATGTTTATTTCTCAACACTATTTATGTTGTAATATTTGGGGTAATATTTGGAAGTGAAATTCAACTTGTATATTTTCATTGTTAATGAATGAATTCTTTTATTTCCATTAACAATTAGTTTTCCTAGGCTGCTTAAGAGGTATTGATATTATATTTATTGGTATTTTTACTTTTCCACATTCCACTATACGCGAAAAAGTAACGTAATCGTGTAAAAAGAAATTTTTCCTAGGATTTATTTTTCGTTTTTCGGCCTAAAAACAAAAAAAAATGGTTTTTAAACCATTTCGTGTGTGTGTGTGTCGTCGGAATTTATTCTTATTAACACGATAACTCAACTAAATTGTGCCGGATCGATCGGGTTTTGACTGATTCAGATCGGGGACGTCTCCCAGATGACACCTATTGATTTTGAGGTGAATAGGACACACCCTACCTTGTCCATGGGTCATGAGAAAGCACAATGGTAGACTATTTGAAATTTTTTTTGTTAACACGATAACTCAACTAAATCGTGTCGGATATATCAGCTTTTGACTGATTCTGATCGGGGATGTCTCCCAGACAACACCCATTGATTTTGAGGTGGATAAAACACACTCTACCATGTTCATGGGTCATGAGAAGATGCAATTGTGGATTATTTGAGAAATTGTTTTTGTTAGTACGATCACTCATTTAAATCGTGTAGGATCGATCGGGTTTCGACTGATTCTGATTAGGGACGTCTACCAGACATTTATTGATTTTGAGGCGGATAGGACACACCCCACCGTGTCTATGGGTCATGAGAAAGCACGATGGTGGACTATTTGAGAAAAATTTAAAAAAGTAAAACTGTCGCACAAAACACACATTACATATTTATGTGTTGGTTTATTTTTTCTCGGCCACTCAATTTCGAGATAGAGATATTATACGTGCGGAAAAGTCCCTTTTAAGGTTTTAAAACTGTTTATTTCTGAAGTGCTTGATATGTTTGATACTTTGCAACTTTTAATGAAGTGATCGCACATGTGCATTGAAATTTATTATCAATCAGAATCAACATCACCATTATATTCACTTAGAAAAAATTGCTGGATAGGAGGTATTGCTAGGTCACTTGGAATATATAAAATTGCATGACATGAACGTAAAAATTTCATGCTAATATGCATTTCTTTTATCAAGTATTTCCTAGTAAAATAGTTTAGTCAAGGTAGGTAAGTACGGTCCATGCCTAACTAAAGCCTCAAGCATGAAATTTTTATTTAATGATTTTGCAAAGGTATCTCGAGTACAATAGTTAGTATAAAAGAATATTCACACTATGGCACGGATATACAAACTAAAATACTATTAACGCAAACAAAGCTGTGGTCTGATAAAAAACAAATGCCATCATGTACAATGAATTATTAATAGATTTTAGTTAAATGAAATTATGTCAGACAATTTATTAAAGATTAAATTCAATTTTCACTATAAAACCTCATAATGGTATTAATAATGAATTATGAAAGAAGCTTGAGTTAATTGTAATTACAGCTCACTTTTTAACTTTAGAACGGAACAGATTATGAACCTCAAGGAAGTGAACGTTATTATAATACTGAATATAGTACATGTATGTATAGTATAATAGTGTATAATATACAATAATATAGTGTAATAATATAGTGTCAAAGTACAAATACATTACAATATAGTAAAATATGTATTTGTACTTTGACTAATAGACTATATAATATATTCGATTATACACTGAAGAAAAAATAATATAAAAAATGTCTTAATAATTAGTTACATGTTGTTTAACATTTATGTCTTAATTTCACTAGCCTTCCGTTAAGTGATATCTTGTACTTAATTTCGTTTCTAGAATAATGACATTAAATCACACTGATTTAATGAATCTAACATCCGTCATAGTAACATCATTCGACATTTAGCTCTAATGCTTTGAGAATTATTGTATTCCTTATTTGTGTGTATGTGTTATACGTGTATTATTTTGTGTACCTATTTTGATATTTTAATTTGTGTACAAGCGTGAAGGTTAGTTCTATACAGACAATTAATAAAGATAAATATAGCGGAGAAAATTTATTCTATAATTGGACAATCGTGTCGAAAGGTATGAATTCACTAAATATATTTTTTCAAGTTTAATGCTCCAACAAGTCAATCATGTATGTATAAAATTTGATAAAAGTAATCAATCATTTAATCAAATTTAGCTAGAAAAGCGGAATGATAAAATTTAGATTAGAATGTGTCAATTATTGTATTTGATTATTACTGATTAAAAGCAAGTAGAAGCAAGCATAGAACAAAAATGTAAACGTTAAATTTTGGTTGACACTAAATGAGGGTTTTGTCGATAAGATCTGAGAAACCCATATGCAAATTATACGTCTATAAATTGTGTGATATTGATACCATAAGAATTTAAAAATTATCTCTCTTTCTCTCTCTTGTAAAAAATTAGACGTAAAACTATTAAGTTTAGCTACATATACATCGTTTATAATCAATAATAGTTCCCAATCACCAGGCGAATAAATCGCTACTGAATATAATATTAATGAGGCCACAAACAAAGAATATCTTTTGCGCTTTCTTTTTTGACTAAATATCTTGTTTTTCGTATAACGTTGATCTTTATAACATTTCTCTTTTCCTGGAAGGCTTTTTTTATTATTTTGTACCTACCAGTTTACGGTTACCACACAAATTTGTAGACAGGCACAAAAACAAAAGATTTCTAGTATACCTCTATAGTTCCTCCTCATAATGAGTTATTTCCAGTAGAACTTCGAAATAGATATTATTAATAATGTCTTGAAATTACTCATGAAATATTTCGTATGTACGATAATTCCAATTCGGACGCCCGATAATGATTTTTTTCTATTAATAATCATTTCTCCGTTAAATATAGATTCATCTTAAAGATTATTTTTTCGTAAAAATAAGAATTTGGTAACAATTTAAAATAAAAAAAAAAAGATAATAGATATCTCAAAAATAGATAGTTGAACTTACATATATATAGAAAAGCTAGTGAAAGACGAAGTGTGCAACAAAAAATACATAATTCCGGTTAAAATAAGGAAGTTGTAGAGATTGCCGATATAACCGAAAGTACATCCACCTTAAAATAGCATACATAGAGGATAAGCCAATATTGTTGTACTGAAATTTTCACAAAAAGTAATGAGCAGAGCTTCTAATACTTTTAATGGACTGTTTCAATCAATCATCATCTTATAATGCACACATATTACACAGGGTTTCTGCGCATTATAAAATGGACTACGTCAAAGAAGAATAGAAAAAAATTTAAAGTAGTTAAATACTTTAAATTTTTATTCTAAGGGAATATAATGGTGGTTCGTCAATTGCAAATATGAAAGTGAAGCATTTTACTGCATGGATACGACATGGATGGATAACCTAGCGTATTCTTCCATAGATGTCGCAGCAACAATGTCATGCTGCAGTCCGGAGTGGCATGCCATTGTATATTTGGGTTTAAGTCTCAAACAAGATCGAGGGATCTGTCTCTAAGCATGGGTGTGTTTGTCTCTAGGTGTAACCTTCTGTTTCATAGTCTAAAATTTTAGGGGTATGCGGTTTATTTAGATATGTGCAAACTCAAAATAAATCTATACTTAAGCCCAAACACGTGAGGATATCAAAAAGTGACAATTTTCATGAGAAGTAGAATAACTAGAAAAACAGAAGGCCAAGTTTCCACGAGCAACAAAAGCTTACACGTTACTCGAAAATTTACGCATTCGCCAACCAAGTTAACATCATCAGAAGTTGATTAAATCTAAAAATCGTTTTTCGGTGTGCGTGGAAAACTGATTTCCTGTTTGTGTTACTGGATCGAAGATTTCTAGCCTCTTCCTAAAATCGAATAACCAAGTTAAAATTATTTAACGATTTTGTTACTAAGTTGTTTACGAATACATTTATTTTGACTTTTCATTATTATAGTGGTAATTGAAACAAAATAGTTATCTATAATCATGTTTAAAATTCTTTGTGAGCATAAAATTATTTTGTATGTGGCATTGTTAATTAATATTCATAAAATTTTACAATAATTTCACGCAAAAATAGAGAAAATATTCATAAACAGCATGTAGAAAAGATTCGTTAAAATATGACTGATGTTATCGAAGCTTAACTGATTCCCTAGCCATTTTGAATATAATTAAATAAACTATCTATAGGTAACGATTTCCAAAGATATCAGGGGTAGTGATTCATGTTTTGTCTCTGGTAGACATTGTTTGAAATTTATTTAAAGTTTTATTTATGAAGTAGGCATTAATATTTTTCAAAGACAAAGAAATATTTTAACAGATGGCTATTTATCGTTAAATTCGAATTTCTGAGTTTGTATGTCTAAGAATATGAGGTATAAATATCCTAATGTTGAACTGTAGTGAATATCTGAATTTAAACATTCACATGCTGTTTCTTACAGTTGGTATTGTTTTGTGTAGATAACTTTTCCGACATTATCCTTTCAAGTTCTCAATCCGTTAAGTACAACAATCGTCGTCATAGTCGTCAGGCTATCCATGAAGGCTCGCTCATATTGCTAATTGTTCTGCAATATCTAATGTGGCCTTTCCAGTTTTATATATTACTTACATGTGTAAATTATTCTTAGATGTGGTCCAAGCATTCGACCAACTGTGGCATCAGAGTTTGGAATACAAATTAGAAAAATAGTTTCACAGTAAATGAGCCAAATTCTTCACTCACAGATTACCAACCGTCACTTCAGAGTTTGACATGGCGAAGAATACTCTGACTCAAGACGATTGGTGTTGGAGTACTCAGGACAGCGTCTCTGGACCGGTTTTCTATCTGCTGTATACCAACGACATTCTACAAAGCGACGGAGTAGTCATGGCATCATTCACCAACAACACCGCCTTGCTTGTTAACAACCAATATATTCAGTCGACTACAAAAAAAGTCAAGCAGCAGACAGAAATGTCACCAACTGGACAAAGAAATGGCTCATGAAACTAAATGAGGTGAAGTGGATTCACGTCAATTTTCCCCAACAAGAAATACGATTATACATCAGTGATAGTTAAGAAGAAGAAACATGAGCAACTGAACCCCAAAGTTAGACAATGTATTGCCTCCTTCGACGTCATTGTGAGTTCGACGTCATCACACCAAACTGCTATTCTACAAATAAATCATGAAGTTGATGTGGACTTCATATTGGGGATGCACGAAGAAATCTAATATCAGTGATTTAGACGCTTGAGAATAAAGTACTTGACAGTATCGTAAATGCACCATGGTACATCCATAATGAAGATATCCATTACGATCTGAAGATATCTATGGTTGAAGATGGGATTGACAGGTTTACAGATAAACATCAGAAAAATAAAACCACGAAAATGTCGAGGTAATATCGCTATTTGACAACAACGGACTGATTCGAGGGTTAAAGGGGATAAAATCGTTCGGATTAGTGTAGTGACAGTGAAAGTGTCTAGGAATTCTAAGTGTATGTCTATCACACGAACAAAATGAATTGTGTTATGTGAAGTGTGTCTTTTAACGTTCATCTACTAAACAGCTTAGTCTATATATTAGGAGAAAATTGTTAGATTGATTTAATAAAGTTATAATGTTAAACTCCCTCGGGGTGTTATTCTTTTCTTGATTTTTTCTCTTGTCCACTTCATAAAAAAAAACTTACTTTTGCGCCTGATATGATTTTTGTAGACTTATTACCGTATTTCATTTTCAGGAAGAGATTGTTTATTTTCTGTTAGAATCGATATAATTTACATTTACTTCGTATCACTATTAATACAGTTACTGTTTCATATGTGTCTATGCAATAATTAATTGAAAGTTTGTTATCATCATTTAATTTTTATATTGTGTTTCTTACATATGTACATAGTTCATAAATAACATACGTAAGTATCTATTAGAAAGGTCAGGTGTATTTGATTTACTTTTTTTCTTTGAAATCATATTAAAATTCCAAATTTTATTCACATATTCAGGCTATACAAATAAATAAATTCTGATATTGTGTATACTTAATTTGTGACATTTAAGAATCGAAATTGCTTGAGTCAACATGACTATTTATAAACCATAAAATATTTTGTGCTTTTGTAAAGTTCCGCTAGTTAAGTGTCGGTTAAAGCATATTACGATCTAAGCGGGAGGTACGTACTTTTAAGTCACACAATAAAAGCCCCGCAGCTTTTAAGGTGTTTGATATACCGCCCTGTCCAGGCTCGGCTCTAGTGAAATCTTTGAATGGATTTAAGTATTTGATATTAAGTATTAAATACGAATTATTGCAGTAAACCTTGTGCAGATTATTATGTACTATAAAATACTTGCTTTACTAGTTGTACTACCAGTATTTTCGTTTAATTTTTCATCCACAAAGACAGGCCGAAACAGCAAAGCATTAAAATATCATCAGTCAAATAATGCGCTTACATCCATTAAATTATTCACGTCATCAGGTTAGTTTTCGAAATGTCATGAAATAGATTTATAATGATGTTTATTTTAAAAATAAAGGAATCGTTCACTAACTGTAAAAATAGAGAAATTTGGTTCTCTGCATGAATAAATGTAGTATCCTACGATCATAGACACCAATACTCCTTCAACAGTTACAAAAACACTTTTGCAAGCACCTATAATTTATAATGGAGCAATCGACGAGTAATAATTGTACTATCAATTATACTGGGAAACAATTTTTAATAAAATTTCTATTGAGTTCGCTTTTTCAGAGTTAAATAGACATGCTCATTTCAAAATTGTAGTTAGTTTTCTTCTACCACGTCAAGGTTTTTCTGTATATCTTATGCACGTGAATGTAACCGCTCTTCGTGGGATCGAGCGTCAACACAGGAAGCACTATTGCTCTCTTATTGGCTGACATAAACCTTCGATTTGAGAAGTATGAGTTGAATGATTTTGAACGAGATTTGAGACTATCCAAAAAAGCTTCAGAACTGTTAGCATCAAAACTGCACGAGAAAAACTTGCTTAAAAAGGGAGCTAAGGTATCCCACGTTCGATCAAGAGAAAGTGCGTTTCTGCAATACTTTCGAAGTGATGATGGATTTGTATATTGCCATGACGTACATGGTTTAATGGAAGAGTTGGGAATTTCAGCCTATAACGCAACTGAATGGCGATTGTTCATCTATATCTCAAAGTGGAGCTTGAAATGTGTCCTCCTCTACAATGGAAATTTATTTTGTGCAGTCCCAATAGGCCATTCAGTTTGTTTGCGTGAAGAATATGAAGATATAAAGAGAGTCATTGATTTGTTGCAATATCAAATGCACCATTGGATGATTTGCGTTGACCTTAAAATGATATGCTTCCTTGTTGGACAGCAACGCGGATATACCAGGTATCTTTGTTTTTTGTGTATGTGGGACAGCAGAGCTCGTGAGAAGCATTGGATACAGTCGAATTGGCCGCCAAGATCTGACCTGAATCCTTGTGATCGAAGCATTCATTCTATATCAGCCACTTGTCGACAGATAGAACGTTATATTTCCACCTCTGCATATAAAACTGGGTCTCACGAAGCGGTTTGTTAAAGCATTGTCAATTGAAGGAGACCATGTTTCCAGTATCTCATTTCAGCATTTCCTAGCCATTCATTTGAAAATATAAAGGCCGGTGTGTTTGATAGATCACAGATTCGGCAGCTCATTTAAGATGAATATTTCACCGAATCAATGACAGAACTTCAGAAGAATGTTTGGTTGGTATTCAAAAATATTGTCAAAGACTTTCTTGAAAATATACGAGCACCGAATTATACCGAAACTGTTCAGCAACTCCTGGAAAGATAGAAAATGCTTGGATGCAACATGATCAACAAGTTGCATTTTTTACATAGCTATCTTGCTGATTTCCCGAAAAATATTAATGCAGTCAGTGCAAAATCTTAATGAGCAGGGTGAGCAATTTCACCAAGATTTGAAGGTCATGAAGACACGGTATCAAGGTAGATGGGATGTACATATAATAGCTGATTATTGTTGGAGCATCAAGCGAGAATGTTCACATACTAAACACCATAGAAAAAGGTATAAGTGAAAATTTTTACCTTAATATGTATGTTTACTGTTTGGTAAAGAAACTTCACTATTAGTATGAACACAATTTAACTTGCAGTAACTATATATAACCTCTGTATGAATAAAACTATTCTTTCTTAATAGTATATCTGGTAAGCTTTCCTTCTATTTTCCTTTATATGCACATTTTGTATGACTATTGAGACAAAGAGAGGGTATTCTGTAGCTTAAAGAGTTGACATGATAGACAAAAACTACGGTTATTTTTAGAACAGAGGCCAAAAGTTAGTCAGAAACAGGTCACAGATCTAAGATAACCAAATTGCTGTTCTCCAGTGTTAATAATCAATATCGTCAATATAATTAACAATTGATACTTCAAATAAGTTATTTAAATTAATAGTATAAATCAATTATGGACATTTAATTGCATAAATTAGATATATTCTATATAATCGAGTTTATTTCTACAGAGACCATATACATATGATATGATCTATTTCAATATTATCTAATTGAATGTTTTCGGGTAAGAGTTTGTGTGGAAATCAGATGTTTTTCAGTGGTCATGGACATGGTATTCCAGTTTCAGATAAATAAACATCGACGAGGATTTGCTATCGATACAGTTAGTGACTGGAGAAACAGATTGTTTTAGAATTTACAATTAAGCAAAAAAGTTATAGCCACTGAGAAGGAGACAGTTTGGGTATTTTAATTTTAGGGCAGCCCTATTGGGGTGGTAGTGTCATTAACTTCTCAAATTTCTCAACTGTTGATATACTAAAAATGTTATTTCTTTGGGGTGATTGAACGACTTAATTAGAAGCTTTTTCGACTTGTAAAGCGGAAAGCTCACTTTTTTTATTTTTATTTTCTGTATTATTTTTTAAAATTTAAAATAAAAATATATTTATTTCTTTTATTCCATGTTTTTAATGTCATTCGTTTAATTGAAGGCGTTTCTTTAAAGAGAGACTTTTAGAGAGAGGAAGAGAGAGAGAGAGGTAATGATGTAGTAAGTGCATATCTAATTATTCCTTAAAATTGTCCAAGAGTTCCTTTTTTTAATTTTTCTGCAAAATTCAAAACGTGAATACTAAACTATTATTATTAGTATTAATCTTGGATTAACAATTCCAAAAAAAAAAAAAATTAACAGCAACTGTTGTTTTATTTTCACAAATGATATTTAAATTATTGTTCGTCTACCATCTGACAATAATCAGTTGACTAAGACTTTGTATTGAACTAACTAAATACTTATTGTCGTTTTCATTCTCATAACTCTTTAACGCTGTTACATTTTTTATGTAATTTTATAGGAAAAAAAAAACAAAAATAGGTTAGGACAAAGGACCATTATTTGATTCTGTCAAATGCATGTGAATGTAATGTGAAATTCCTTCATTTATTCGTTTACTACATAATATTTGTATAACTATTGACATATTTTTAATACATAATTACTGAAATAAGATTCGCGAAATATCTATCAAATAATACATGGACGGCAAAGTTACTTCATGGCTACTTCAAGTATAATTTTCCAGATGTTTATACAATTTTAACAGTAAAATTAATATTTCAATTCAACTAATAATTTTATTGTAGAATCAAAGTCGACGAAATGACATTGGCATCTTCATGTCTCATTATCCCTTGCTTGTAGTTTGTTCAGGGCTGCATAATGACAAATTTCTGGACCAAGACTGGTGACTCCTGGACCAGTCTACTAGTATAAATACCAAATTATTGCTATTACATTCTGGTACTGTTGGATCAGCAATTATTCAAAACGCATCTATAAGGAAGTCACCTGCAATATATAAAGAAATGTTTACAATCAGTTATAGCTTGACGATCAAAAGAGTGAACCAGCCTATGATAGCTCCTGGTCTATAACGTTAGAACATTTTTGCAACGCATTATAATAAAATATTTCGTTTTAACAAAGTTGTGGGTATATAGTGAGTGGTAAAAGTTTTTTTTTAATTCCAGAAGAGGTCGATCATGCTTAAAACCCGCTACAGACTACGCATGTATTTGCGATGTGCAATGCGCAATTCGCGAATAGTGTATAGGGACTAGTTCGCTGAAAAGCGATTCGTAAACAATATGGTTCGTGTGTTCGCAGTGATTCGCTCTTGGAGGCGATAAGTTGACAAATACCAAAGGCTGCGCATTAACATGAACCGCTGATTCGACGAAGTTCGAGCTGTGATGCATAAATACTAATTCGTCTATTTGTCTTTGTGTGCGCTAGTTTGTCTCCAGGGTCCCGTGTGTGATTACTGGCTTTGATAATAAAAATAACATTAGCTATTGCCAGATCATCGTCGCTTTTCATATTTTCAGAGCAGAAATTTTGTACCCAACGTAAATTTATAATATACTGAAATAATAAAAATAGTGCGTAGGCTTTGGTCAAAAATTTCCGCGAATTACGCGAACATGATGAATCATGTCAACGCGCATCACGAATCATGAACAAACGCATAGTATGTAAGCTCTGATTTGCGAATTGCTACGAACTACAATGAACTGGATAAATCAGTCCAATCGCTCATCATGAATTGCGAATATATGCATAGTTTGTAGCGAGCTTAAGGGGGGATTCGTCTTTGGCGGGTCGAAAAACAGCCAATTTTTCAGCATAAAAAAAAATACGCTGGTGATAAATTTAAATCTATGTATTATACAATGTTTTTATTATGGTTTTATCTGTTTATATAAATTTTATTGATGCTATTTTTTCACTACTCTGCGTTGTGGGTCCCATTGAACGTAGCTCCACGCAAATTCCTTTCCAAACGGTTTACATGATATCTCTTCATCAAATGATCTGAAATGAAAAAAAACATGGCATTACATTTAAAATACGTGCAGTTATCGTGTGAACTAAGATAAGGTAAAATTTTTTTTTTTATAAAAATGGTGACAGATCAAGTTCAACATAGGATTTCTCTCAAAAAAATGACCGGAAATCATGAAGTAAAAAAAAAAAAAAATTTGCAACGTATCGTTTTAGTTTTAGTCCGAATGATAGACGAAACTCATCTGAACATACAGTTATAATTTCGTATTGATCCGTCTAAAACTTTTTTAGTTATTGTGTAAACCAATCGCAAAAAAGCTGTTTCGAGAAAAACGTGTTTAAAGATTCAAGTACAGTTATAAATTAAACATTCAATACTTACAGCTAATTCGCGACTCCAGGTCCGTACAATATTCCTTCCTCTTGCTCGTGAAATTGATTTTTTTCTAAATTTTCCATTCTAGCCGACGTACGAGCCTCTTTTGTGGTTTCGAGACTCCTCCGTGTTGAACGCTTCAAACGCCCCTCATCCCTCTGCTCGGCGTAAATGCGGCAATTACTACCAATGATAAGCCCAATGGAATCCATAGTTTTTAAAATAGCAGAGGCGCCTTCGTTGAATATACTTGCTGCTAAAAAGGTCGCACATTCAATTGTCTTCAATCCACAGTGTAGGTGTTTAGAGGCGAATCGCCAAAGTGTCGAATTGAAACTTTCGTTATTATTTTGTGTTTCGCCACCCAAACACCTTTCATAAATGGGCTTAATAGCATCTGCGACTTCTTTATGAAGAGGTGGCTTGTGGTTATATTCATCAAGGGTGCCTTCTGCTTCCGCCTTACGCCATTCACACCAGCTATCAACTCCTTGTGGGCAGTACATATGCTGTAGTCTATCATTTGTCGATAATTTATGATAGTAAGTTGCCCAGACACCTTCATACATAGCATCAACCGAGTCTGGATGTCTCCTAATAGCTAATCCATAATAAACGGTCAATTCTTCCGGTCCGACACATTCAAACGGTCCGACACATTCTTTTTTCTTGATAGGACAATCTTCGCCATACGGATTCTCGTCGAACAATGCTTTAAATGTTTTTGTATCGCCATCGCCAATATAATTTACATATCGTACTCCATAATTTTCACAAGATCTTAGGAACATTTCTTTCACACCGTCTACTTCCATCTTTCCAACTGATCCAGTATGATTTGCAGTACACTCTTCGATGTGTTGTTCCATCCAAAGATCATATTCCACAGTCCCAGCTCTTGATTCCCACAATTTACAAGCATGGCAATATGCAGATTTCACATCCAAGTCCAAAATTTTATTGGAGTACTTCCCAATCAAAGTTATGGCGCCAAATAGCGAGTTGAAGCCTCTCTTTTTCCATGTTCCACCGCCAGACACTGTAATGTCATTTGTTGTTTCCATTTTCCTCGTTTGCTTTTTTCTCCTCTTCCACTGCTTTTTTCTTCAGAAGATCAAACACTGCTTTAGCTCTACGGGTTTTAAAGGTTTTCTAAAGACGCATAGTAAATAGTTGTACCAAATCCTTGACACAAATCCATCAGGCCACAAAATAAATTTATGCCCTCTCTACCAACTCCCAACAGTCGCATAACCATAACAATTCTTCTGTTGATTTCATATGCTCTGTTGATCAAAGGGCAATAATTTATATACACCACATATGAATTTATGGACACCACATTTACATTGCATTGCAATTTTAAAACCCAAACCATGGGCGCTACTCTCACAAAATTTGATTTCCCCTTTGCACTCTTTGCAAACAACCAACTGAGAAATGGTGGAAAACACTGATAAAAAAGCTATAATTCTGTAAACATGGCCTGTTTCCTAAACTGGAGTCCACAAGAAACTCTTCATAACTATTTGTGGCTAATTTTTTGCAGATGTACTTGCAAACGAAGTTTCAGCTTTTTGACTATATCTGTTACCAGCGAA
Organism: Rosalia funebris; assembly: GCA_037954035.1. Lineage (NCBI taxonomy): Eukaryota > Metazoa > Arthropoda > Insecta > Coleoptera > Cerambycidae > Rosalia > Rosalia funebris. The sequence goes on along the minus strand of JAZFAV010000022.1, from coordinate 41,990,756 downwards.
TTTCCTTTTCTTCGACCTGCTGGTAGGTCGAAGACTTCGATGTCCTCGAGAACTTCTGCTATGTTTTCTATCCATGGTATGGCACTACTAATGACACGTCTGCACTCTACGAAATTTCACAATGGAATAAATAATAAATTTGTGTTACCCTAAACCTGACTCAACAATACTATCTATTCACCTGCTCAGCAAGGGGACGCGAACACCTGCCGCGCGCTCGAAAATCTATCTCCGCGTACTCGAAAATTTACCTCCGCGCATCCACTCGACGTAAAGGCTGTAACATCGTCAATTTTACGAATTTCAAACTAAAAATTTGTAGGGATCTTCTTAAGAGTGTAAATGACGCAATTCCGCCAAAAACAAAAAATCGATTTTTTTGTCCTGAAAAAGGCGAATCCCCCCTTAACGATACATGTGGTTTAAGTTCTTCAAATAAGATATCTACAATCAAATATAATTTATTTCCAGGTACGGAATTATATTAAACAGTAATCCCTTATTTTAATTTAATTCGATATATCTGATATTTGCTAAAAGAGCCACATAAATATTTTACTATTGAAGTACTATTCGTAGCATAAGTTATTTCACATAACGAAAACACAAAGAACACAAATTTTAATCGAGTATAAAACCAGAATACCAGAAAAATTGCGAAGTAGTGCGAGAGCATACTAAGGTTAATATTAAAAGTGAATTTTTTCTTGGTATTCGTAAGGCTCCAGTGTGAATCTTGAATTCGAACAAGTTCAAGTTTGACGCGGCACCTATCCAGAAGCCAAGAACAAATTGTACTAGCCCGTAAACATTTCCAGTCTGTGATTAAAAGTAAAATTGATAATCGACTTCAAATTTATGTCATTTACACTAAGCTGTCCTAATACTAATTCCTGGAAAAAATATTATACGGTTTTCCTAAATAGGGTAGTTAACCGCCAGAATTTTAAATAATGAAGCACAAACGATCATCATGGAACTAGTAATGTGCACACTCAACAATCGCAGAAAGTTCATTTCTGGGAGGAATAAAACACACCAAATAGTCGGCCAAATTCAAAGTTGAGGCTGTCTGGATGGGATATATATACAGAGAGAAAACGCGGACAACACCCATTTACCAATATTACCAGGTCTGGAATCGAAGTAAAATCACAATAGTAGTTAGTCGCATTTGCCACATAACGCGTTCTAACCAACTCGATTACCTAACTGCTAATCATAATAGGTAATAATACAATATTACGTAATTTTTCTTTAAGAGAACCTTTAAACCAGAAATATATTTATGATGCCTTCAGGACGACTCCATTATTGTACTCGTAGAACATATTCGAATAAAAATGAACCTATTTGTCAATATATCATTTAATTTGAACACAAGAGGATGCATGGGTGAATTAGGTAATTTACTTATCAAGTTTGGAATTATATCGATTAATGCTTTCCCAAGAATAAACATCACATTGCCATAAGAAATTGGCGGACAGAACCCAATATAATTATGTTTTATTAGCGAAAATAAAATTTGTACTTTAATGTTTAATCTTTGTTTAATATATTTTTATTCCACGTGTAAAAAATATATGTATCTTATCAACTGCAGATATTGCTAATTTAAGAGAACTTCAGAAGTGATGATGGTATCATAATTTTAAAATGAATGAGATGGGCAACAAATTCTTTGTTAATCAAAATATTCTCATAATTTTTACAAAATATATAATTGTTTTGGTGATACTTTGTTTACCGTTACACTGTTTGGCCGTTCACTGTATATGTATATAATTGAATTCATATATATAATTTTTACCATATTATGTTGTCAGTTTGTATTTCTTAAAAATAAAGGTTTTTCTATAAATATTTATTATGCTCAAACGAAATTACTCGAATTCATAATGTTAGTTTCTTTGAATTTTACTTCATGCTGTTAAAAAATGTTCTTTAATCGAATTAAAATAAAAGTGTTGTATGAACACGTTTTTTTATTAAATATATATGAAATGTATTTCTAGGAAATTGACGACATTTTATTGAATCAACAAAGAATCCTATTAATGAAAATAATAATTTAAATTTAAAAGAAGCTCTACTTTAGAGAAACTTTATTGTTTTAATAAATATATTATTAATTCTACTGAAAAAAGGGATTTCTTTGAGGCAACTTTTTTTTAATTCGAGAATTCCTTTTCTTTGTGTATGGTGTATGAGAACTTGCGATGCCTTCGTAAGTTTCTATTCTGCGGAGCCATGATTTAAACTTTTTTCAAAGAGCCCTCCGTAAATAATTATATACTTCAACGTAAGATCAATCGTCTTTTGATAATATCTGAATAAGACGTTCAGATATGAGTTTATAAATCTTATGTCAGCTTTAATAACATCCGATATTGCATGCACTGCATATATATGGAAATTATACAGACGATAAGGAAATAATAGTATTTTTACGGACACCTAAAAGCTACTAATTATATCATTGATGTATCAAGTATCTACACAACAATTTTTGAATATACACACAATAATAACATATTTCTGAAAATAGGACACACTGATATAAAATACTATCTATGGTACTTAGAAGAGTTAGATTACAGTACATTTTATAAGTAATACTGAATTCCGACCTATTCACAAACAGTAATATAATAACGAATCAGTAAAATAGTATCTCATTTCGGTATAATGGTTATTTATATTTCATTTTTCTGTACTATTAGTGTATACTATGTAATAATTCTAAATAATATATATTTCTTATTTATTTCCTTTATTATACCAGTTTTATATTTGTGTAGATATAGTTACCTTGAGTAAGTGTGAGACGATGAAGAAAAATGAACTCCGCAGAAGTGTTTCATTAATTGCAAGTTAAAACAAATATCCTGATGATTGTGTCGCTCATATTTATGTCAAAACCGTAATAAGTTGTATCGCGAAGTGATATTTGAAATGAGGTGTAGGTTAGACATCGATTCGAGTTTGAACGTTAAGTTAATTTCTAGAGCCTTCAATCAAGTAACTTAATTAATTTAGCATTTGAGTTTTGGGGTCTAGTTTCTTGATAAATTAATATAAACGAGAAAGAAATACGGATGATAATTTAAAATTGATATTTGGATAGAGGAGAATCCTAAATCACTATATACTAAATGTTTATAACAGTATAGGAATTAATTTAATAATTTGAGAATACGTGGGCATTCAGTTCAGAGGCCGACTTAAAAATAATAAGTCCAGCGCGTGTAATGCGTTTTTTTTTCAACTTTTGTCTCCTAAAGGTGCGTCCAAACATGCAACACCGAAGCGTATCGTAACGCCGACGCGTAACTTACTATCGCAACAGGTCACATGCTTTTCATCCGCAACAGGACATCGACGCGTAACACCGGTTCATAACATAACGCCGTTCCATCCATGGTAGTCGCTGTAGTCCCGTTTAGACATGTAAGGGGGATGAGGAACGCCACCATGGTACAAGCCGTTGATGTGACGCTAAAAAGCCAAGACGGAACGCTCTGATGTTGCGCGACGACGTTATGATGTTACGCCGTGAGCCCTTTAAATTGTCACGGGGTGGCGTTACGATACGCTTCTATGTTGCATGTTTGAACGTACCCTAAGGTGCTGACATCGCTGAATGATACGTTGTATAATGCGAATAGTTTCAACTACTGCCGCTGTTGCTCCTTGCCTAGCCGACATAACACAATTTGATATTATTCGATCTCCGTTCGTTTCTTGGCCTTAAAGTTTTCGGTTGGTTGCCACCCCGCTGCATTCTATATGTTCTTTGTCTCTAAAAAAAAGGTATATATAACTTTGCGAGTTCTATTTAAAATTCTCGCTATTTTATTATTTGACCAGTTGATTTCTTTTAAGGTTCAAGTCTAGCTCTTAAGGAGCAAGTTCTTCAATATCTAAACGTTTTCCTCCTGGACTTACCAAAAAACAGTTTAATTATAATATCTGAACAGCACGTAGAATCGTATATATGGGAGTACGTTCAATGATACGGTAGACGGTGACAAAATGCTAAAGATGCGTCCAGATATGTAACAACCAAGCGTATCGTAACGCCGACGCGTAATATACCATCGTGACACAATATCGCAAAAGGACACATACTTTTCATCTTTAATAGTCATTGATGCGTAATAGTAGGTTGTAACACAACGCCGTTTCATCCATTGTATTTATTGTAGTCCCAGCCAGACAGAATTGTAGTCCCCTAGGGGGATGCGTAACACCACTGCAGTACACGCCTTCGATGTGACTGAAAAAGCGACAAGCTATAAAACGCTCTGATGTTACGCGACGACGTTACGATGTTACGCTGTGAGCCCTTTAAGTTGTCACGGGGCGACGTTACGTTACGCTTCGTCGTTGCATGTTTACATGCCCCTAGTATCGTACATAGCGGAACTATTGTTTTATAGCAGTAGGACTCTCGGTAGGTCACATCGAATACGTCTGCTTTATGTAAACAGCTGATAAATATTCGCACTCGCTGTATGTAAGGTCCGCAAAAGATATTGTTTTAATATGATATTCATTTACATGAGATCTATGGTGGATCTACCTATAGATATTACATGGATCTATACAATCGTCGCGGTGTGTAAAATCCTATATATTTTTGTTTATTTCGTTTGCATTATGCCGTTTCTCTCTAAGTATCTCCCTGTGATTTGTAGCGTTTATTTGATCGCAGAAATCACACTGGAACATGAAGACGTATATCCAATTTCTTGACAGTCAACATGTGTATTGATCGGTTGTAAAATTTTCGATAATTGTGATAAGTGCACTAATAAATAATAAACACTTTCGAGCTGCTTCAATAAAATATAATTTGAACATTTGCATTATATTCAAATATTGTTGAGAATCCCAAAATACATATAAAAACATCGGAGGAGGGAGGATGCACTGCACATCATTTATGAACTGCGAAATTATCTTATTGTCAGCGGAATTTTTTAAAACAGATGGAACTGCAGATGTAGATTAGTAGACTGGTTAAATACCTATCACAACTACCATTCGATTATTTTTTGGTAGAATATCCTATGTTTATTTTAATAGACTGGATAATATTAAGGCATTAATATTAAGGACAAAATTAAGGAGGTTAGGTTGATCCGATCCGAAGCAATTAATAACTTGTTTCGGTTTTGACAATTTGCGAAAATTTCGTTTTGAATCGATAGTTTGATTATATGGTATTTCAAAACATGCAATGAACTGTGTATCGAAAATGGTGCTACTTCACGTTAACATTATCATAGTTAATAACGTTATCATAGTTAGCATATCATCTCAAGATTTAAATCAATTTATAATAACTGACGTGATTATTGTTAATGTGAACGTTAACAATAAAATAAAGTGACGCTCAGAAATTATAATTATATCTGGTTAAGAATACATACGAACGATGGTTCGTTTCAGTAGAAAAATGAAGTGTGTAGTATTTTTGTAGATAAAAATAGTTATAAAATTGACAGGATTATGAATAGAGAGGATACATATTAGAAGTCAGTTATTATATTGACTGTTAATAAAACAGTCAATAAGTAACTGAATATGTGAAGGAATACTAAAAAAGCAACATATTTAAGACGAAATACAAGAACAAAAGGAAGATGATCGTATATCTGAGAAAACGAAGAACCCAAAACTAGAGAAGAACATATACATAACACAATACCGAAGTAAATATAATAAAATAATGACAATGATTTTAGACATTTATTTATTAAATGTTCAACGTATACTCGGTTACATCAAAATTATGTACGACTGTTGACTGTTTGATGCAAACTATATTATATAAACTCCTAAGGGTGATTAATTTTATTACGTAGCTTTAAAAATAAAATATGTATTTTTGTGATAGACTATGTATATAGGATTATCTACCAATATTAACATAAATAGAAAATATTTTTGCGCATATTCATTGAGAGAAATTTCTATTAACCATAGTAAAAATGGTTAAAACTTAACCTAAAAAAAATCTACTTTAATTATGCTTCAAGTAGGTGTTACTACTACAGTAAACGTTATTTTGCTAAGATGGTTTAATAAACGTTACAATTTGTTTATTGCAACAATTCGACGCCCTTATTACCACTGATCAATGCGCGATTTAAAAATATATTTAATTTTTACAGTTAGTAGGTAACTTTTTCATTGAACATAATGTATTTCTTGCACGCAGAAATAATATTCCTGATAGAAAATTACGTTGCACCACTATACATGGCATTAATAATTACAGCAAATGCACCCTGTTTGCTTTTCTGCAATTACACCACGTTTCAGTAATTTGAAAAAAATATTACTAAATACCTGTTGGTACTGAAAGTATAACTGTTGTATTGTAGAATGTAGAACCAGTTTCGGTATTAGGGCGGCTCGGCAGTAAAGTGTTGGGTGGTTCTGTCGCGTTTTGGTAGAAATGGAGCGGTGGTGTATGGCTACTTCTCATTAAGAGTAAGAAACAGTGTGAGATTCTCTATGGTGCGTAGAAGAAAGTGTGAGACAGCCTTTGGAGGGAAAAGGATGCACTTCACCCGCGGCCTGATCGAACTCTGTGTACGTATACATATACGTACGTATATTCATCGATATTCACTCTGCAAAGGTTTGAAAGCGACTTGAGTGTAAAGACTAAGCTATTTATTGCGCACCTCGGGGGTGGTCCTATATCGAAGTTTGAGACTTTTTCCTATGCTTGATGAGGTGTATATATAATTCCTAGGTGGTTATACACTATAATTCCATTCCTACGTAGAAAGGAGATGACCAATCGGTGTAACTGATGCCCAGATAATTATCATAATGTAACTGAAGTATAGAACAACAAATGATCGTAGTAATATTGTTATTTGTTGTATAAGTGAGCATTGCGGTTTCATACAGTGAACTATGTTGATTAAATGTAATTAGTATTAAACGCCCTGTGGTAATTGATATAAGACATTGTATTTAATATATATTTCACAGTATTAATAACATTTTATTGTATTATAACAAAATTTGCACATCGTAATAATGAACATATTATCATTATATTAAAGAAAATGTTGATGAATGTATATTATAGTAATGAAAAATTCATCAAATTATTGATCTTATCGTTAAACATTATTAGTTATTAATATAATATTTATTATTTCTTTCTGTGTAGAGCGGAGTAAACTTCGTTCCCATTGAAGTTAAACTCACAATTTACAAAGAAACTATTTACATATGTACGAAATCGTTGCCACCAATTACTAGACTAATTTTCATGGTCACAATTTAATGACGCTTTAATGAGGAGACGAATTATATTTAACTCGACAAGAGATTGATTACTAAAGTAGCCCACCGTGAGTACTGCATCAGTAGTGTTACACTCGGACAGCAGCTTAAGGAGCTCTAAGCGGAGTTCTAAGTTTTTGATATCGTGTAGACTTGAGATATTTGAATGGATGTAGGTACAAACAATTGAATTTAATGTTGTGGTGGTGCTTGATCACCCATATGTTATGTAAATGTAATAATACATAAATACTATAAATTTAATATTTATTCCGTAGACTGATGGTTTACTCCTGTTTCTTCTGCATAAATAAGTAGGATTTAAAGTTTTAAGCTTAAAATACACTACAATTTATAATGCCCAAACAAAACTAATGTATTATGAACTATACATTCATGTATTATGAATTATATAATTTATACAATTATATACAATTTATAATGCCCAAACAAAACTAATGTATTATGAATTATACATTCATAATACATAATATATTAGTTATTATTATTTTCTCACTGTACTTTTCTTGTCAATTGCTGGAACGAGGGAAGTACCCTGACGAGGTTATCTATAATAAATGATGAAATTTAGTACCGAGTTGTAGTTTTACAAGTCATCGATATGGACTCTCAGGCCCATGAGAGGCATTTATGGACTCAGCCCATGAGAGCTTTCATTACTTCTGGATACCACTTACAATTATGTTATTATTGCTAGATATATTTGATTTATTAGGCTAAACTATTTCGTTAAATATCCTGTTTGTAATAAAACAATAATAACAGATTCTTTTTCTGGGAACATAAATAAAGAACAAGTTAATGAAACGTAAAGTTAATAATCAACATTGCTCTCTTTGCATTCTTATTGGTATATTCCAATATGATTTTATAGCAATATAATAGAATAAAAAGGGTATTTAATTGTTATGGACATTCGTGTCCGATGAGGCAGCTAATAAATAGGAAGCTTTAGAAATTCTTTGCAACTAGATCATTTGTACTGTGGCCCAGGGTAGGCAAAGTGAGCCCAGGATTGAAGTGTCATTGTATGTTTAGGTTCGAGCCCCGATGAAGCGGGTTGGCACCTAGCGCAGAAAAAAATTATTTAGTTTTGTTATTTATTTAGTTAGGTAGGTACATTGTGCGAAAATTAATTTTTATTGTACTTATAATTTCCCTAGTTATTCAAATATAGGGATAGTTTAATAAAATAAATTAATTTCAGAAAATGTTCTACGTAATTTGAATTGAAATTTGAATTAAAATATTTGACTATGTAACTTATAAATTTAGAATTCATATTCCGATCCGATAGGACTTGCACCTTGACGAAGTTCTAGTGCAAACTAGAACGGGTGGGTCGTCTTGCGCGTATTAATGATTTAAGGAGCCGTACCATAGGTTTAACCATATTGGGGGGGTCCTTATTGAAAAACCAGACTAAGACAAGTCCCTGAAGGAGGGCAGCAGCTCTTTCAGTAGTCATAGTGGTAGAAACCGTGGCGGTTGGTATGGTGCTACGACACACACGACTGCGATGTGGAAGGCAAGAGGAAACCACCACATTATAATCCTCAGAACAGCTAACAGAAAGCTTATCCCAAATAATGATGGCATCTCCTGGGGCAAAAAACACCGGAGGTAAAATAGTCGATCCGTTCGGATTTCCGGGTGAGGACTGTTCCGGGAGACGTGATCGAGTGCAATAGTAGGGATAGTAAGAGGTGTATCATTTCACGAGTCGAAGCGTGGAATGTCAGAAGCATGAGACAGGCAGGGAAGCTAGAGAATCTGAAGATAGAAATGAATAGGTTAGGATTAGATATAGTAGGTATAAGTGAGATGCGCTGACCGGAAGTAGGAGATTTTTGGAGCGGTGACTATAGGGTAATACACACAGGATCGGTAAATGGAAACGCGGGAGTAGGAATCGTTATGCAGAAGAACGCAGGACAGTGTGTATATAATACAGCGAGAGAGTAATAACTATGGTCAGGTTAGATTCGAAGCCAGTGAAAACAGTAATAGTGCAAGTATACATGCCTACTTCTAGCCACAGCGAGGAAGAGTTAGAAGCCGTTTATTCGGACATAGAGCAGGTAATAGGATTTGTGAAGGGTCATGAAAATTTAATAATAGTGAGAGATTTTAACGCAGTCGTAGGTGAGGGGAAAGAAGTAGAATTTGTAGGTCCTTATGGATTAGGAAACAGAAACGAGAGAGGTAGCAGACTGATAGAATTCTGTGAAAAGCACAAGATGGTAGTCGCGAACACATTGCTCAAGAATCACGTTAGGAGGCAGTACACCTGGAAAATGCCAGGAGGGATAGATAGGTATCAGATAGACTACATTCTGGTTAGGAAGAGATTTAGAAATTAAGTAAAAGACTGTAAGAGTTATCCAGGAGCAGATGTAGACAGCGACCACAACTTGGTAGTCATGAAAGCTAGATTAAAGTTCATAAATCTGAAAACCCGGAAGGATAAGAAACGTATAAATGTAGACATATTGATGGATCAGAATATGAAAGATATGTTTCAGGAGAAAACAGATCAATTAATAAATAAAGCGAGTAATGACGAAATCAAGAACGCAGAAACTAAGTGGGAGGGTATCAAGAATAGATTCCGCGGCTACGGACGTTTTAGGACACGAGAAAAGGGAAGCTAGGAAGCCCTGGATAACGGACGAAATCTTAAACTTAATGCAAAAGAGACGAGGCTACAAAAACAGACGAGACGAGGAAGGACCGAAAACTTATAAGGCAATACAGTGGGAAATCATTAGAAAATGTAGAAAAGTAAAAGAACAATGGATAGAGGATAAATGCAAAGAAGTAGAAGATAAGCTGCAAGTACGTAAGACCGATGAGGCTTACAAAATAATTAAGAGGAATTTCAGGGATATAGGAACAATAAGTAGAAACGTTAGGAGTCAATCGGGGGACATACTGATCGGAAGAGAAGAGAAAGCGGATAGATGGAAGCAGTACTTAGGAAATTTATACGAGGGTCAGGAATTAGGAGAGATATTAGAGGAAGAATCTAGCATCAATAGGAAAGATGTAGGAAAACCTATATTGAGAGAGGAATTTGAAATAGCACTAAGGGGGCTAAAGAACAATAGAGCTCCGGGTGTAGATAAAATACAGGCGGAAATTTTGAAATGTGCGGGACAGAAACTAGTAAATAGGATGTTTGAACTGGTAAAATACATATACGAAACGGGCGAGATGCCAGAGGATTATAAGAGGAACATTATGGTTACTATACCGAAAAAGAGAGGAGCCGACAAATGCGAGAAGTTTAAACGATTATTCTAACCTCCCATGCGTCAAAAATCTTAACCAGAATAGTAAAGAAGAGGATGGAAAATAGAGCGGAGGAAATACTAGGAGAAGACCAATTCGGGTTTAGGCGAAATGGGGGAACTCGCGAAGCTATTCTAGCGCTAAGAGTAATGTTAGAGAAAACAATAGAAAAATGAAAGAACGCTTATATAGGATTTGTAGATTTAGAAAAAGCTTTTGATAATGTAAGATGGGAAAATGTTCGAGATACTAAAGAGCGCGGGAATAAAGTATAGAGATAGGAGAGTAGTACACAATTTATACAAAGAGCAAACTGCTGTTATAGAAGTAGAAGGGGAAAGAAGGGAAGTAGATATTAGGAAAGGAGTAAAACAAGGATGTACGCTATCACCACTAATTTTTAATCTGTACATCGAAGAGGCGATTAAAGTACAGGGACAGAAACTAAAAATGCTGAGATTCGCCGATGATATAGAAGTATTAGCATCTTGTAAGGAGGAATTAGAATCAGCATTGAACGAAATGGAGGCAGTGTTGACAGAGGAATACGGAATGAGGGTGAATAAAAACAAAACTAAAGTGTTAGTGTGCAGAGGGCGCGAGAGCAGAGCAAAAACGAAAGTACAAATTAATAATGAAATATTGGAGGAAGATAAAGACTTCACTTATTTAGGAAGTAAAATAAATTATGATGGAAGAAGCGATAAAGACATAAAACAAAGAATAGCGCAGGGTCGAGTAGCTTTTAACAAAAAGAAAGCACTTTTATGCTCGGGGGTAATAAACTTAGAAACAAGGAAGAGATTTTTGAAAACATATGTATGGAGCACGGTACTATACGGTTGCGAAACCTGGACGGTAGGGGAAGCACGTAGGAAGAAATTAGAAGCTTTTGAGATGTGGTGTTACCGAAGAATGATGAAAATACCATGGGCTGATTAGGGTTAGAAACGAAGAAGTATTGGAGAAAGTCGGCGAGAAAAGAAGTATGTGGAAAAACATAAAGAAGAGAAGAGATAGAATGGTAGGCCACTTACTGAGACATGGGGGAATAGTCCGCGATATTTTGGAGGCAGAAATAGGAGTGAAGAAAGGCAGAGGTAGGCCTAGATTAGACTACTGCTCGCAAATAGTAAGGGATGTAGGTTGTAGCACAATTAGCGAAATGCGTAGGTTAGCACAAGATAGGAGAAGCTGGAGGTTAGCGTCCAACCAGTCTTAGAACTTCGAACTGTAATTTGAATAAACCTATTTTGTTAGAATACGTTGTAGATAAATATTTTAGGATTATATAACAATAACACATCTAATATTTAATTTTTCAAAAACAGTATATCTGGTTGAAGGGCAGGCTACTCAGGATGATTTTAATTTGGAGGGTAAAATATAATATGTAGTTGATACAAGGTCGCATTAATCTTATAATATATTTCGCCGATATTCTTTATTGCTTATAAAACTTGGATTGAATGAAATTCTGAACCGTAACTGATCAGTGATCACTTAGTAGACACCTTAACGATATAATGATAACTACCAACATTGACAAGTTATACCACATTTGGATTACGACGAGATTTTATTAAATATAGACTGTTTAGGCGGAGATAACACGACTACTTACGAAGTTTTACGACTACAAAAAAAATTACAGATTTCAAGGGATTTCAGTGCGTATATATATTTATAAAGATTATAGAAAATTTCATTAAAATGTATGAATATAAATTATTTTCATTATTATAGTTATATTATGAATTTTCATTATATTATGGTGTCAGTTAAATTTCACATTCCTACGAGGTTTGTTTTAATTGTATAAATCTAATTGTATATCATGACATATATGCATCCATATATACAAATTTATAATTTTTATCGTATTGAGTTCAAAATTATTTTCTATATGTATCCTCCTGAGTTCTTATATTTAACAGTATTTATCGTGAGCCTTATTAAAAACTAATTCAACAGTGTGAATAAAAGCGAGATGAAATTATTAAATTGGTGTTGGAAAAATCATGTAGATATGGTGTTATAAACCATGATGGTGGTGTAAATAATCCAATCTAATTAGAACTGCGATATGTTTTGTTCCTGACTGGATATTAGGCAATATATTTTAGGCGAATTAAATTTTATGTAAAAATGTTAATAAAGCATTCCCATCAAGACAGCTAACCTTATGTAATTATTCAATATCCGATTGAGATAGCAATGTGAAATTGAATGTGTTCCTGCGTACCTTCACTCGAATAAAATTAATTAAATTAATTTTTGGAAAATGTAGGCAAATTTACTTTCGGAGAAAGTGTTGGAATAAGGCTGCCGAATATTAAAATTGGACATGGTAATAATTGTAGCACGTGAATTAAGTTGAACAAAAAATAGCTTATTTGGTGGATTATTATATCGATGCCATTACATTAGTCATGGCCACCGCGCTTACGCTGGATCTCCACGTATAAATAAAAAGGTCGCCGCCTCACCTAAAAAATATTTGTAAATGATACACTACAATAAAATAATACACATGGACGTTTATTTTTATCGTGGAAATCCGAAGTAAAGCCTCCGGACCATGGCAATATTAGCAGCTATAACTTTCATTTATTAAATTTTAATTAATTGTTTTTACTTATTGATTACGTTCAAGCAGTTACATAGTTCATGTTTGAAATGATTGAAATGGTTATTAATTGTATTTAATTGTTGACGTTGAATTGTATACATTTCCATTTCTTCTCTGTTGGTTATTATTCAATATTTTTAATGTATTCTCATGTTTTAGGTATTCTTAATGTTTTTTTAATTTAACTACATTATTAGAAATATTGGGTGTAGGATTTTTTGTTGTCTTACTGAGTTCTTTTAACTTTTTTAATTTATTCGCCTTCGGAGTTATTGGCATTTCGGCCAAATTGAAAAAAAAAGTTTTTACTCTAACATTCCGGTTTTAATCATCATCAGAGAGACAACTATAATTATTAAGTTATAAAATTTCTATAAAAAACAGTTCTTTGTTTTAATTTACCTGAGATTCCAGGAAATACAAGATGATCACTATATAAATCGGATCACGATCAAGAAATCGAAAAATATATAATATATACAAATAAATTCTAACAACTGTTATACCAAATAGAAAAATTTCACCGATTCAAATTGATTTGCACAGCATTATCGGTAACAAATGTACAATTAATACAATGTAAAATAATAGGACATAAATTATGTATATCTAAATTGAATTATTCCAGTTCGTTTCAATTATTGCAACAATCTAATATATTACAATCCTTTCAAGGTACTTCAAAATACATGGCAAAATTACTGACGTTTTTCTTGTAAATATGCGAATTAACATCTGTTAATGCGTAATAACTAACTAACTAATAATAACTAACATTTAAAAAAATTCCGTTTAATTTTCATTTGGTTTTACTAATCAACTATCTTTTATTTGTATATTAAAACGATTATTTTCATAGCGACAAGTACCTATAAGATAATTGAAATACTTTATAAGGAGCAACGTTTTATATTCCGCCAACATAAGTGTACACCTACATTGGTTCCGTATTTCTCCCGATCCGATCCGATCCGATCTGATCCGATATCTCCCGATAATCAAGTCAGATGACGTCCGACGTGAGTACCTACACTGGTCCCGTCCCGACCCGACCCGATCCGATCAGGTAGCAGTTATAGTGTAGTTGTAGCTCATAGCCAAATAGCCCATAGCCAATTTTTGTGAATCCAAAAGTAGTCGTAAAAAATACGACCGTTTAGTCTTCTAGGGTTAAGGAATCGTTAATATTATTAAAGTATTAATTGATTAAGTATTAAATAAAGTTACCTGTAAGGTGAAGTTGCTCTCCAATAGATTCCCACAGTTTATATTTGATGTCCCGGTTATGGTAGGATTCATTCCGCTGATCCCACAGGCGAGGCTCATCCCTTACGAGCTGTATTAATAATTCTCGGTACATTTTCCCCGTCATTTTCAAAAAGCGTCGGGTCCCGATATCGGACTGAAAACAAACACGTGTGATCGGCCGTCGAATCGGATCGGGAGTCCTCCTCCAGTATAGACACCTGAATTTAGATATTGTTTGTTTTTCTTCCGACGTCGTTCGATGACCGGGAGATATCGGATCGGTTCGGGAGAAATACGGAACCAATGTAGGTGTACCCTAAGGGCTCTTTCATATGGAGAGACGCATGTCTCGTCCTCGCGAGCGGGAGACGGCGCGGAAGACTGAAATGCAAAGAGTATAATGGAGCTTTCACATGGGGAGCGAGCGACTTTAGGTCGCGCGAGCGAGAGACGTCTCATGTATCTCGAGCTGGGCGCTTGAAAGGGAGTCGCGTCTCTTCCTTCAAATGCAAAGGAAGGAATGGGGCATTCACACGAGAAGCGCGACAAACGTCTCGCTCTCGCCAGTATACCGCTCTCCAGCGTTAAATAAACATGGATTTTGATATCGAGTTGTTAACTAATTCAGTGTGTACCCGACCTGCCCTTTGGGACAAAAGTATAATATCATAAAAGACTCATATAAGGACCGCAATGAAGTGGCTAAAAATTGGAGGGAAGTTTCCGAAACCCTCAACCAGGATTTTGATAAATAAAATAAATGTTATATACTGCTGAATACTGTTAAATAAATTGCTTTATATTATGAAGGTGATGCGTGTTTCTTAATTATAAAGAGATACCTCAATAACATAGAAAAATTTAATAACCAAATGTTGAAAAATAATGTGTTTTTATTCATTATGGCAGCCGTTTTGAAGCGGCCATTTTGTGTTTCACAATTTTTTTGGAAAGAATCGAAATTAGCGACCTCGAAAACCCCTATATACAAAATGTCATTGCAATGCGACTAATTTTCATCATTCTTGGCGGCCATTTTAAAGCCGCCATTGTGTTTATCAAAATTTGATTGAAACATTTGAAACCAGCAACCGCGAAAACTCCTATATACAAAATATCATTGCAATGCAATTAATTTTCATCATTCTTAGCGGCCATATTTAAGCCGCCATTGTGTTTTTCAAAATTTTCTTGAAAGATCTTAAATCAGCGACCTCGAAAACACTTACATATATACAAAGTCTCTTTGCAATGCGACTAATTTTCATCATTTATGGCAGACATTTCGAAGCCGTCATTTTGTTTTTCATAATTCTGTTGGAAGATTTGAAATCAGCGAGCTTGAAAACACTTTTATACAAAATTTTAGAAGTAAACAATAGCTTTAAATACTTTTGGCCAGCCTTTCGGCGTTTTTGACCACTGTGCACTCGCGAGGACGAGACTTGCGGCACTCCGTGTGAAAGAGTGGAAGGTAGGAGCGGAAAAAGCTCCCGCTCGCGAGATCGACACTTGCGTCTCGCCATGTGAAAGAGCTCTAAGGCAGAAGGACCTCGGTATATAGACGACAGTGTAAGGGTTGTACAATTAAATTAATCGCTTAAAATTGTATGTCAGATATGTAGATGCAGGATAGGTATAATCTGCACACTGCTTTTATTTATTCAGGTACATATTTGGGGTAATATTTATTGTACATTTATTTATTTTTGTGGTAGGTAAGTATTACTTAGTAGGTTTACACGTCATTTTATCTATTTTCTTAAAATATAATTTAAAGTAATATATTACGTGAGGTTAGTGGAATATAATTTACAAAAAGAAAAGATAAATATAAGTGAAATATATTCCATTAAAATTTTTTCCTTTCTTTTTTATTTTTTATCCTTAAATATAGTTCAATCAAACTTAATTCAAAGGTAACATTTATTGCATATAAGAAATGTGTTTCTTACCGAGTAAGTGACAACACTAAATACTATCTATATGTTTGCATTGATTAGGGTTTGCTAATATACTAGAAGTTATGATGAACTTCCATTCGAGTTAAGATTATTTGTATAAGATAAATTTGTATTTCTTTCGCCATATCCAAAATAGAACTAATTCATTCTGAATTTTGAATTTGCATCTCAAGATAGTGTAGTGTATCTTTGTCATGCATCTATGCCACGTATTGATACTATGTATATATAATAATATTAATGTGTCTATGGCGAATCTTTCAAACACAGCTTCAAATTACGAAATTAATTGGGTTAACTGAAAGTTACCGTACTTGATTGAATTATATTTCATAAAATCCTCTGAATACCGATCAATGTTTTGAGATAAATATGAAAACAGTTAACTATCAATGATGTTATTTTTAATTTATGAATGCAGAGGTTAGATTAATTTATAACACAATCTTTAAAGCAAAGGATGATACGTCTCTGTACTATACGATTTATATGATTTCAAATCGGATTTATGTTAGGAATGAGACATATTTATGTGTTCTCAATCACGTTTCATACTCTCGCCGAATGTTCCAATTTATCTTGCGATCCAAGATTGCATATCTCACAAAATCCTTTTTATAAACTCGATAAACGACAATCTCGCATATCTTTATGAAATTTTATAGTATAAAACTACTCTATACTTTTTATTAAACTGCTAATATTATTTATTGAACCATTTAGTAAAACGCGTGTAAACAGCAATGTTAATGACATTTATTATTGGGCGTTTTAAAAGCACCTGATAGTTGCTGTTAAATCTCTGTTTAATTGCTGTCTGTACTATACCTTGGAAATTAAATAAGAATTTTGTTTCTCAGATTTAGAATGTACAAATTATTCTAGTGTCTGTCCTCTGCGAGAGAATCTCCCTTTAAGGTCTGTTTTCCTAGCGACGCATTTTTTGCGCTGTGTACGACGTGATATGCTCAGCGTGTTACGTCACCCACTCCTCTCCACAATTTTAGTAGGACTGTTCTCCTGCAGAGCGTAACACGTTTCACGCTGACGTGATACGCCCTACGTGTTGATTGACTGTTTCGAGAGTAGTCTACTGCATTGGACACTGTGTGACAGTATCTCGTTGGTGGGATCGGTTACAATTTTTAGATGTAGTGGACGATGAAGGGGATAGTTTTACGAACGTTTCTACTACGACCAACAATGAACCATCAACTTCAACTGCAGAAACTGACTTTGATGACTTAGAAGGAGGCTTCAACCGAACAAATGTCTGAGCAACCATCTAGCCATGAATTATCTCTGCAAACACTTACTGAACAAACCCCACCATTCTCGGAAAGTCAAGGGTCTGACGGTGCTGTAGTTCAATCCTCAAAATCCAAAAGGAGACAAGAAAGTGTTTCTCTTAATAAATATTTGGAAGAAAAAAAGAAGACAGGGAACATTTTAAAAGGTGCCTCGAACAACTCGTGGGACCAGTACCCCAAGAAAACGACAATAAAAATAACATATTTTTTAGAACCGTGGCGGCTACTATGAAAAAATTTCGACCAGACTTCGCTACTCGGACGAAAATGTTTGAAATAATTACAGAAATGGAACTACTGAGCCAGCGGTCGCGAATTTCACGTATTTCCGAAGCATATAGTCCTCTTCTTCATCATAATCCATAATGTATTTCAGAATAAGCATTTCGATAATTTTCATTTTTCGGTTTCTTTGATCCATTTCAACCCACTCAGACACTATCCGCACGTCAACTGAATAGATCAACACTCTGCCCCTAGGAAAACACTAAAATGCCACGTAAATATTTTGCGCTTCTGTCGACGTCATGGGGACAAAACCGGTTCCTGCTGCGCAAAAAACGCGTCGTTAGGAGAAGCCTTGGTTGCTTGAGAGTGCAGTCCTTAAGTGGGTGGTAAACTCTATCTAAGGCTAAACGTCTGCACTTTTTAAGAGGCAAGCCAGTGTCTGGAAACGTCTGATACAGGATATGGTAAATTATTCAGTAACAAATGTTTTATTTTTTATAAACCTATATAGCTCAGTGCATTAGAAATTGAAAAAGCAGTTTCCTATATTACTAAGGCAGAAAATATATGAATTTTTTATAAAAGTGGAACAATATATTAGATTTAGTATACTGATTTTTTTTTTGAAAGAATTGTTAGAAAAACACCTTTAGTTCAGAAAGATATTAGCGTTATACACATTTGTATTATTCAACCATCACCGCTTTATATTTGGTGGCGCAAAGAATAGTATTGATAGTGTTGGACAAACATGAACAGACCGCATTATTGTGAGAAACACTTTCAACTATTTATTTTCTACTCAAAATGTTTTAAATTTTTCAAGTATATTGAGCCCTCCCTAATTTCTAATTAAATTATGTGTTATGAACTATTTGCATTTGTATCAACATGAATTAATGAATTCATTCAATATAGAGTGCACGAGTACATATCTCCTGATAATTTTTAAACCCGTCAAAATATAATTAAACATAGAACTAAGATGTGTCATATCATAGCTGACGCTTAGAGCACTACTAGGTAAAATGAGAGGGGGAGTTACGTGATACCTCATTTGAACCGCCTTTTAATTCTCATCAAATACAGTATAATCATTGAAACAGAATTTTTTATTTATTTTTTCGAAAATAAATATTTTGAGAAGTTCCTCAACCATGTTTTATTAATGTTGATAAAATTTTACAGTTTAATCTGTGATTGTATTGTACATAGTTGGGCCATATCGGTATTTTTGCAGTTGTTAATTAGAATATTCCAGTAAACTATATGTGCAATACAATACATATATAACTTGTGGTACTCCCACCATAGCTTGTGGTGGGTACACTATGTATAATTCATGGTAATAACTGTAGCATGTGAATTAAGTAGAACAAAAAACTGATTATTTGGTGGATTGTTATATTGATGCCAATATATTAGTCAGGGCCACAGAGCTTACGTTAGATGTCCATGTATAAATAAAAAGGTCGCTACCTCACCTAAAAAATATTTGTAATACAATGCACTACAATAATATAATACACATAGACGATTATTTTTACCGCGGAAATCCAAAAGAAACTCTCCGGATCAAGGCAATATTAGCAGATATAAATTTAATTGATGAAACATTAAATATACCGGGTGTCCAAAAAGTCTGGAAATGGTAAAATATCTCGAGAAATACACATTGGATCCAAAGAAGAAACAACACTGCTTTAGTAATTTTAAAAGCGCTATCCAATGACACCAAATTCAACCTCCCACCCACTCCCCTTGTGATGGGACGGGGCGAGACTTTAAAATCATACATGGGTACCCCTATTTTTTTATCACAGATTCGGATTCTACGGCAAGAGTTACGTCAAGTTTGTCTGAAGCATTTTTTTCTACTCGTAACATATGGCGCTGTAATCGTAAAAATATTTTCATTCGTAATTTCTAAAAAATTCTACGGAAGAATGAAAAATAATAAAGTACGAGTTCATTTACTTAAAAACATTCATTCAATGGTGTTAAATTTAATACCCTCCCACCATCGTGGAGGAGGGAAAGTGGAAGGCATTTTTCAAATGCTAAATGGAAATACTCATTTTTTATGAACACTGACTTGGTTTTCTACAAAACACCAAAAACATTATACACTACACTCAGTGCGCGTTTCGTCAACAAAGTTGGCATCATCTGGAGATGATTAAAAATGTTGTACTAAGAGTTTTACTAAACGGTGCCACGAATGATGATAAGAGTTTGGAAGTTTGTGTAAGCGTTGTTGAAAACGTCCATACGTCTGTTAGAATGGTTGTCCAACAAACGGGCATAAGCAAATCAAGTGTGAATAACATATTGAGATGAGAATCCTCATTGGATGAGGGATTCCCATACACAATATCCACAAAAATTGAATATTTGAGCTAGAATATTGTGCAACTGAATTGTCGGGCCGTTTTCATCGATGGAAATTTGACAGGTCAAAAGTACGTCGATTTATTTGAACATCTCATTCAATATAGGGGGCTTTGCTGTTATAGCCTTGGCGGTGAAGGCAAGGGGACTCGTCTAAAATAAGCATCTTGATGGTGAGAGGCAAGCGGACTCACCTAATACAAACACTCCGATGGTGAGAGGCAAATTACGAAAAAGAATATTTTTGCGATTACAGTGCCATCTGTCACGAATCGAAAAAAAAACTTCTCAGACAAACTTGACGTACTTATTGCCGTAAAATCCGATTCTGAAATAAAAAATAAGGGTTCCCATTTAAGATTTTAAAGTTCCCCCCCGCCCCATATCAAGGAGTGGGGGTGAGGCGTTGCGTTTGGTATCATTCGACAGCGCTATTAAAATTATTAAGGAAGTATTTTCTACTTCTTGGATCCAATGTGTATTTATGTGTACATTATACATACAATATGTATTACATACATGTGTATTATTCAACAATCACCTGTTAACATTTGATGGTGACGTAAGGAAAAGTATTGATAGTATGGCACAGACATGAACAACCCACTTATTATGAGAGGCACTGTAAATTATATATTTTTTACCCAAAATATTTTGAATATTTCAAGTACATGAATATTAAGTTTTTCCTAATTTCGAATTAAGTTTTTTGTTTTCAAATGTTGCATCTATATCAACAGATACATGAATTAATGAATTCCTGATATTTATTATGTAACGAAATATATTTTCTTTCAATAACCGGACAAAATATAGTGAAAATAAAGTGTATCATATTATAGCCGGCGATTAGCTTTCTATCAGCTGAAATGAGAAGTTTGGTATGTCATGAATACCGCAAAGCTGTGGTAGAATTTTAGTATTCGCTGGTGTGAATTTTCTTATCAGTAATGGAGTAAAATCAACATGATGTCTGGTGTAAACTTCACTACCTTTAGATGTTAGATATTCTTCTTTATTTCAGTTTTACTCCTTTTATGTCCATATTATAAATGAAGGAAAATAAAACGCCTTTGAAATAAAATATACATAATATTTTTCTTTATAATATACAAAGTTAAATTATTTATTGCGTTAATGAAATATTGGTGTCTATTATATGTACGAGTATGTGTTAATGCAAATCTAAATAATACTTATATATTTGTGAACAATGCAACTAAATTCCTAATAATTATATTTAATCCTGGGTGTAGGTGAGATGAATATTAATTATGTTCCAATTATGCCAATTTGGTTAGTGAAACGCATGTCGAGAAATATGTAATCTTTTGGTGTTCGTGGAAACTGGTGCTAAGTTTTTATTATATTTAAAATAGTGCTTGGATTATCGAGCTTTCCAATGAAATATTATGATCCTATCCTAATGTGAATCTTTTTCATTTAATAAATAATAAATGCGCGGGGTCTTATTAAATTCATTATTTAATAGTTATGTACACTCTTGATAAGATTAATGAATTATTATTAGTGAGTGCACAATAAGAATGGCAAATATAAAAAAAATATAATTTAAGTAATACTTACCCAATCCAGAAATCAGAAATAGACACATTGCTTCAGGTTTTAATGATTGTTAATAATTCTTCTTATTGGATTTAGTTTTCGCTGAAAATGAATTTGTATATATTTAGGTAATTACATATACATATTTATTCGGTGAAACCAATCAGCGAAATTTAACACATTATTCAGTTATTTTGGCAAAATAATTTGATAAACCTAACCAACACAATTAATTTTTGTTTCTTGAGGTACAATCAGTATTTGAGTATTTGGGCATAAATTGTATATACTGGAGTAGGTTGGAACCTTTGCTGTGAAGATAACACTGACTTAGTTTTCCACAAAACACTATACACTACACTCGACGCGCGTTTCACCAACAAAGTTGTCATCATTTGGAGATGATTAAAACTTTAGTTTTAATTATCTCCAATTTTGTAGAAAACAACCTCTTATAACACCACTATATTATATTCGCACATATAATATATTTAACGCCTTCGCCCACCCTAGATATTTCCTGCCTATTTTCGCCCAACCGCAAAATAATGCTAGCGCCGCCACTGAGTCAGTATTATAAATTGTATAATCAGAAATCAGGAACAGCCATATTAACTCACGTTTCAACAGTGTCAACATGAAAACTGCATCCATGAATGTGTACTCTAGAATAGTTACGATTCAGGTATTATAATCTACCCCACGTGGAGTAAAATGTACTATATTCTAGTGTTTTTATATTAGTTTTATACCTAAAATGTTTAAAAGTTTACAATTACAGTGGTGTAAAATTTTACCTATTACACTGGTGTTAAGTTTTATACCAGAAATAGTAAAATATTACATCATTTTAACACCATTAAATGTAAAGTTTTACCATGACAGACTTTCAATAGTGTAAAGAAATCCTTATGAGTAATCTACGAATACATCACAGACTTTTAGTGTGGAATGTATAAACAAAATCATATATTATTAATGAACATTCTTTACAATATAATAAACGGTGAATACAACGGTCGTTAAAATTCTTAATATAAAAAAAAAAACAATATTCTTTCTAATTAACATCTTAATGTATTGTTCCATTATTTGATTAAAATTGTGAATGCCTTATAATTGATCGGTGAAACTAATTACAATATTTTGAGATTATTCAGAAAAAATGCGGAAATCTAGTTATTTTCTAAAAAATTGTTATTAACTGACTGTCAAAGTCGAGTGTGCCGGCAATTGTTGCTCCTAGTTAATTCAACTTTCGTAATACTAGCGAATGCGTAGCTAGTTGACACTACTGTATCAATAAATGTATTTAAAATTTATTAACCAGTTATGGGGAGCGCGGCAAATTATGGAAAAATGTATTGTGGAATTTCTGTTTTAGGGTATCTTAATAACTTGATACTTACGTATTAATTATTTGATACATTGTAAAGACTGATTGAAGTTTAAAACAGAAATGGAGATTGTATAAATTATTGGATATTTTATACCCAAATATGAAAAAATCTTATAAAATTGATAACTCTAGAGTGTCAGTTATTATTTTCATAAAATTTCACATATAATTTTAACACGAGAAAAGTTTAACGTAAAAATATAGACGTACTTGTAGATAATTCATTTGCCTTGATATTTACAACACTACTAGTTCAGATGGAATGTCTGCGTAAGTGACATAATTATTGGCGTTGGAATTAACATCTATTTTGATATGATTAAAAAATTTAATGACGTCTTAAGTTTTCCTTAAATGTAGGCAATTATGAGTTAATTTAAACTTTAGTTTTTCACGTAGAAGCCGAAATACTAATCTACAACCGCTCAAGTTCCTCAGCTCTTCCTGGCGTTCTATAACTAGCAATTAAACACTCGTGGTTCCATTTTATTTTAAATAATCACATGGAGTGGGTCATCTCTTATCTCATATGTCAACCAATTTGTTTATTATTTGAGAAAAGTAATGAAACAAGGAGTGACGAACTTCTAGTTGAGTTGACATCTTGAATCCTAACCTCATTAGTCTCAATGTTGTCATCCCACTGCTGTCTGTGAACTTGTGTCAGGTGAGTTCTCGTGGATGGTCATGTAATCATATATAGTGCTAGATCAGTACTTCAGACTGAGTTTTTGGCAGACATATATTTTATTCTGTAGTAATTGGTCACACTTTGTATTTTTGTATTAAATAATTTTTTAAATATATATAAATAATAAACAAATTTATTTGAAATATCTAATATATAGTTATTTTAATTCAACAGATTATGGATGTTTAGACGTTCTATTCTGTTTCACTCTATACGTTCTAGTCTGGATTGCCAATGAAATATTACTGATGTAAAACTATTTTTTAAAAGCAAACGAATATATTTTCGATTTAATTAAGACAGTATTTTCATACAATACTTCAATTTTGATTCCCATAGAGAATATTTTTTAATTGAAATAAAATTCAAAGGAATCGAGAATCAGTACTTTGTGTGTCAAAATTGCACTATTTTTACACATAGAGAAAAAACATTTGTTGATCACGGAAGTATTATTTAATACTAACCTGGCAGATATTCTACGGGTACAATACAAGTTTTACATATCGTAAGCTGACAACCTGAGAAGCTGAAATTTAAATTGTGAAGGCTCATGAACAATAACTCGTAAAGAATAACATTTCATTTTCAACAAAAACAAAAAATAAAATAATTTGTTATGGGGAGATATAAGTGGTAGTGAAATGGAGGATAATGGAGAAATGAAAGTATATGATATTGTTAAGTAATATATAAAAATATTAGTATTTATTTTTTATTAGAGCCGCTGCATTTTGCCACTGGGGTATTGCGGCGAATCAGCATCTCCGCTCGATCGATGGATATTCGTAGTAATTGTTAGTTACCTATTTAGTGGTGTACTGTGCATTTGAATTATACGAATGATACGAAGTGCTAAATAATTATGAAAATGTACATATGTATTGCCAGATTAAAACAAATGTATAATGTTTTTACATCTACAGATCTGTTAAATAATTGCAACGATTATTTTAATTACGTTAATTCTACATCACTAGATGACGAACGGTCATTTTCTTGATATAGGAACATTTTTACACCACGGTGGACATGCCTTGCTGAAACAACTGTAGAGACATACGTAATGCTGCATATGTTTAACCGAACTAATCCAGCTGTGATTGCGCTGTTTGGGAGGGTAATTGTCGTATAGTGTTGTAGAGATTATAACGTACAACCAGATGCTTATTATTATTTCATTACTTAGCATTATTTAATTTATTTTATTTAAACTATTGCGAAACAGTGAAGATGACGCCTCTGGTACACTGAGGACACGAACGGCTCTACTCATGATAGATTTCATAATTTTGTAAAATATAGAATTTCACGAGAATTTTTAGTGATTATGTAATTTTATGAAAAAAAAAATGAATTTGGATGGCCTGGATAAGTTTAACTATTATTGGCACGATTTACGAAAGAAGCGAAAAATTATGTCAAGAAGATCTCAAACAGTTGGTTCTGTTATGGTATGAGTCAAAAAGGATATGAAAAGCCAACTGGCATTTGTAGATGGTAGAATGAATGCGACTGCTTATCAAAACGTGCTAGAAGATTACGTGTTACCATTTTATCCCGTATTGAAGATGATGGTGTAATATTTCAACAGGATTAATGCACCTCTATTCATTCCGCAAGGTCTATAAATAACTGGTTTCAGTTATTTATAGACCTTGGTATAAGTCTGTATGGAGTCGATCCTATGCTATGCTCAGCATTAAGTTCTGATTTTAACCCTATAGAAAATCTATGGGGGATTATGGCAAGAGCAGTATACAATCCAACAAAGCCTTCAATTGAAAGTGGATTGATGAACTGAAGCGTCGAATTATAGCTGCCTGGGACGAAATTCCAGAGGTAACTTTAATCAATTTAATAAACAGTATAAACATTCACTTATTATATGTAATGAACAATAAGGGTAAGTAGTTCAAGTATTAGTCCAAGTAAAATATAAAACCAGTGAGTTTATAATTTTTCATAAACTACAGACCCGTTTTTTCATAAATCTGTTATTCACCAATACATGAGATCCTAAAACCTCGTAATATAAAACACTAATTTCATGTAATATACCACTCCAATATACCTATAAAATTATTTTCAATATTTAATTCTACTAATGATGTAGTCCAAATTAAAGATGAGTCTTTATTTTATAGTTTCATTTTTTCATTCAAACAATTATTTTGTTCTCATTAGTTACTAAAACAATCCATTAACATAACTTATATAAATAGGACAAATTATACACACAATCAAGTCGGGATATATCTCCTGATAAATTTCCGGATATCTTTTATTTACATATTAATTGTAATACAAAAACAAGGAATTTTATTTTATAACTGGGATATTTACATACTAACTAAAGCTTAATTGAAGATATAAATTACCACATATATTTCATTAAAAATGGGAGCTCATTTGCCTCACACAATCTAAATATATTTTACACGATTCTATGGATACTGTGGTGTAGCTAATAACAGCGGCTATTACTACTAAATATCAATTACATTGTGCTAAATGTTCCGACAGACAAGCGGACACGACTTTCAACTTTAAGTTGCATTTTGTGTGTTACCCAGCCACCGCTAGTGATTTATGTAATATAGGGGCTGTTGTGACACTCCCCTATGCTTAGTTGACAAAATATTAGCCAAAATTATATTCTATTAATAACAACAATTGCGCATTACGCGTTACTAATTGATACGTTATGGACTTTCATTCAAAACTAATACAGTGTTTGGGGTGTTGTGGGTTTAGGGGTTACTCACTGCGTATTCTTATAGGAATTGCTGTATTCTTTTCGGTCCAGATGTGATGTTACTACAATTAGTTTTTGTTTAATTTCATGATGGCCGTGAAATGAATATAAAGGGATATGGGAACAAATGTTTTTCAAAGAGCAGACGTGTAGCAAATAGAAACTGTAAATAGAACGTACCTGAATAGGAGATACTGTTGTTAAATATGGGATTAACACTTTTTAATAAGCGATTCAAATTGATAAACTTCAATAAATGCACATCGTTTATTAAAATTATGAATACATGAAGAAGCCTGTTGGCGACGAATTACAAAGTTGTTCTAATAACAATAATATTTATGCATTACAAATTATACACTAGAATATAACATTTGTTAAAATCATATAATAATTATATTCGATGGTTAGTTGATATTAATATATTTCGGGTGTTTCGAAAAAAAATCATAAAAGTTTTGTAAAACAATTTTATTTAATATTCAGTGTTTGAGGTTTTTTTTTAATGGAAAGCCATTAAAGTGTATGGCATCGCATCATTTTATTGCCATAATACTTCTAAGAATGTCGGGAACTTTTGGAAATAAATTGCAAAACATTTGTTGGTATAAAATTTTATCACTCTTTAATGGTATAAAATTTCACTATTCATGCCATAAAACAAAGATATGATTTCTAAAATTTTATACTACCATAATTGGAAACTTTAATCCATTTTAAATATTAAACTAATACAAATTCATTACAATGTACAATAATACACTTTACTCTTATGGGTTCTTACGAGTATACTCGTATACTCTGTATGATGATGATGAGATATGATGAAACTATTCTGTAGTATGCATGCTATATTTATATTGACGTTTGTTAAAATCTGAGTCAAAATAGCAAAGATTAAAAGCGTTTATCAAAAATAATTGCCTAGAAACTAGATCTTAAAATATTTGTTGGAAATTTCATTGCATAAATACCTACATATCATATTTGTGTTTCGCGAAAATTAGGAAAACAAAGTAACGTAAGTAAAAAGTAAACGCGTATTTTGTGTCTATCATTTCCCATTTATTTATATATATATATATATATATATATATATATATATATATATATATATATATATATATATATATATATATATATATATATATATATATATATATATATATATATATATATATATATATATATATATATATATATATATATCCGATCCGTTAGGACTTGAACCTTGACGAAGTTCTAGTGCAAACTAGAACGGGTGGGTCGGCTTGCGCGTTTTAATGATTTAAGGAGCCGTACCATAGGTTTAACCATAGTGGGAGGGTCCTTATTGAAAAACCAGACTAAGACAAGTCCCTGAAGGAGGGCAGCAGCTCTTTCAGTAGTCATAGTGGCAGAAACCGTGGGGGTTGGTATGGTGCTACGACACACACGACTGCGATGTGGAAGGCAAGAAGAAACCACCACATTATAATCCTCAGAACAGCTAGCAGAAAGCTTATCCTAAATTAATGATGGCGTCTCCTGGGGCAAAAAACTCCGGACGTAAAATAGTCCTCCGTTCGGATCTCCGGGTGAGGACTGTTTCGGGAGACGTGATCGAGTGCAATAATAGTAAGAAGTGTAGCATTTCACGAGCCGGAGCGTGGAATGTCAGAAGCATGAGACAGGCGGGGAAGCTAGAAAATCTGAAGATAGAAATGGATAGGTTAGGATTAGATATAGTAGGTATAAGTGAGATGCGCTGGCCGGAAGTAGGAGATTTTTGGAGCGGTGACTGTAGGGTAATACACACAGGATCGGTAAATGGAAACGCGGGAGTAGGGATCGTTATGCGGAAGAACGCAGGACAGTGTGTAGATAGCTACCTAAAATACAGCGAGAGAGTAATGATGGTTAGGTTAGATTCGAAGCCAGTGGAAACAGTAATAGTGCAAGTGTACATGCCTACTTCTAGCCACAGTGAGGAAGAGTTAGAAGCCGTTTATTCGGACATAGAGCAGGTAATAGAATTTGTGAAGGGTCATGAAAATTTAATAATAGTAGGAGATTTTAACGCAGTCGTAGGTAAGGGGAAAGAAGGAGAATTTGTAGGTCCTTATGGATTAGGAAACAGAAATGGGAGAGGTAGCAGACTGATAGAATTCTGTGAGAAGCACAAGATGGTAGTCGCGAACACATTGTTCAATAATCACGTTAGGAGGCGGTACACATGGAAAATGCCAGGAGGGATAGACAGGTCAGATAGACTACATTCTGGTTAGGAAGAGATTTAGAAATCAAGTAAAAGACTGTAAGAGTTATCCAGGAGCAGATGTAGACAGCGGCCATAACTTGGTAGTCATGAAAGTTAGATTAAAGTTCAAGAATCTGAAAACCCGGAAGGATAAGAAACGTATAAATGTAGACATATTGAGGGATCAGAATATGAAAGATAAGTTCCAGGAGAAAACAGATCAATTAATAAATAAAACGAGTAAGGACGAAATCAAGAACGCAGAAACTGAGTGGGAGGGTATCAAGAATAGTCTAGCTTCCGCGGCTACGGATGTTTTAGGACACGATAAAAGGGAAGCTAGGAAGCCCTGGATAACGGACGAAATCTTAAACTTAATGCAAAAGAGACGAGGCTACAAAAACAGACGAGACGAAGAAGGACTGAAAACTTATAAGTCAATAAAGTGGGAAATCATTAGAAAATGTAGAAAAGCGAAAGAACAATGGATAGAGGATAAATGCAAAGAAGTAGAAGATAAGTTGCAAGTGGGTAAGACCGATGAGGCTTACAAAATAATTAAGAGGAACTTCAGGGATATAGAAACAATAAGTAGAAACGTTAGGAGTCAATCGGGGGACATACTGATCGGAAGAGAGGAGAAAGCGGATAGATGGAAGCAGTACTTAGGAAATTTATACGAGGGTCAGGAATTAGGAGAGATATTAGGGGAAGAATCTAGCATCGATAGGAGGAATACGGAATGAGGGTGAATAAAAACAAAACTAAAGTGTTAGTGTGCAGAGGGCGCGAGAGCAGAGCAAAAACGAAAGTACAAATTAATAATGAAAGATTGGAGGAAGTTAAAGACTTCACTTATTTAGGAAGTAAAATAAATTGGGATGGAAGAAGCGATAAAGACATAAAACAAAGAATAGCGCAGGGTCGAGTAGCTTTTAAGAAAAAGAAAGCACTTTTATGCTCGGGGGTAATAAACTTAGAAACAAGGAAGAGATTTTTGAAAACATATGTATGGAGCACGGCACTATACGGGTGCGAAACCTGGACGGTAGGGGAAGCAAGTAGGAAGAAATTAGAAGCTTTTGAGATGTGGTGTTACCGAAGAATTATGAAAATACCATGGACTGATAGGGTTAGAAACGAAGAAGTATTGGAGAAAGTCGGCGAGAAAAGAAGTATGTGGAAAAACTTAAAGAACAGAAGAGATAGAATGGTAGACCACTTGCTGAGACATGGGGGAATAGTCCGCGATATTTTGGAGGCAGAAATAGGAGTGAAGAAAGGCAGAGGTAGGCCTAGATTAGACTACTGCTCGCAAATAGTAAGGGATGTAGGTTGTAACACAATTAGCGAAATGCGTAAGTTAGCACATGATAGGAAAGCTGGAGGTTAGCGTCCAACCAGTCTTAGGACTGATATATATATATATATATATATATATATATATATATATATATATATATATATATATATATATATATATATATATATATATATATATATATATATATATATATATAACCATTTTCTAAACTTACATTACTGGATACACGTACTCCGATGTTCATTAGTGCAATCTCTATTGAAAAGAAAATATACTCTAAAGGGCATTCCGTTTCAAAGGTGTATTATTTTTTCTTTTAAACGTATATTCAATGAATTATTTCACCAAAAGGTAGGGAAGTAGACGTCGTAGTAGTTTATTTTATTCCATTGCTTGTATGAAAATCACAGCAGTGGGTTGTAATTTCACAATAGCCTTACGGTCTTCACTTCACAGCAAACTGGTTTGTTCATATATATGTACTTTTTTGACGTTAATTTGATTTATGGTGATGTATTGTGAAGTATTTACATCCCAGACAATGTATTTATGTACTATTCCCTTATTTTCAACTTTCTTAGTTTTCAATATTTGCAGCACTAAAAATTTACTCTAAAGTGTAACAATAATTACATAAATGGTTGCTTTAATTGAAACTTATGTATTCTTCATAAGTAAATTCTTCAATTATAACTGCGGGAGCAAATAGAAGGGCTCAGAAAAGTTAATGTAGTACGAAATCATAAGGTACCATATCTTTGTTTTATTAATGGCAATCTACTGGAAAATGTAGTTACATATGAATGCAAATATGGGAAATCATATGATTCTAACACTTTGCTTTTCGTAGTTGACATTTTTTAATATAATGCATGCCATCATGTTAAAACATTTACTTTCAACAAGATGGAGAGCCTTCTTATTTTGAAGGGCAGTATGTATATATTCATATGAAACCTTCTCATGTAAGCAGACTAAAGTCTTTTATAGGGAAGTATTTAGAGAAGTGGAATTTAGTACATGGATGGACTTAGTTATGTAAACTGATCCTTAATGGTCATTTTATTTAAAGTTGCATAGAAAATGAGTCTGTGTTTATGAGTGACAATATATGGAAAAGAAGCAAACATGAATAATAAGGACTCAGCGGGATTTGAAAGACTAGTGATTATGCTCCTCAATATTAATGTTATAGCTGGATGGTGATTCATTTGGATCCTTAGGAACTGTTGACTTGTCTTTGTTGCCTAGTATGGTATCTCGTTTGGTGTTGCCCTTGTTGCAACAAACCCAAATCGGTAGTTGCTGAGCACTTGAGCCAGGATGGTAGGCACAATATTAATTTTTAGTAGACAGATGTTGTAGGTAAATGCACGAGATACTATATGAAATTCCAGATGACCATGGTCCAAATATTCATAACATAGCAAGTAATGAATTATTGTAGTGATAATTCTGCATTTTCCTTACCTAATATTTAAAAAAGTTGGAAATGCGTTATCCACAAGTATATTGATTTCTTTCTTGTTAAAACACAAAAACCCCAAAAGAATAAAATTTCATGTACGTTTATACCTTCGAACTATTGTCGCTTTGGAATAATAATATAATGAATTTTCTGAATGGGATAATAGATTTAGATAATTTATTACTTCCTTTTTAATGAATTTCCAGAATATATTTTAGGCGTAGAAATTAGGCATAGAAAATTATAAATAGGAGGTTCCTTCGAAAATTCCAAATATAGCTATTTTATTGAAGTCTACTGTTATAAACATTTATATCTAAGCGAATTTCAGCAATATATTCATAAGCTATATTGTTGGAAATACAATCACTATTGTTGAATAACATCAAATTTGCGTCATTTCATTTTAAAATTAACCAATTTATTACCGTTCTCCTTCTTTCGTATTTCCCTTTATTGTCATATTATAGCGAATAAGACCCCAAACAATCCCCTTTAACAGGATACACGTATATCATTCGGAACCGTTCTCGACAATAGAAATTAATAGTGCTGAAACTCCAGAAGGCAAATTGCCAGAGAATATATACGTATTCTTGCTGGATAAGGAGTGTCATTTGATACCACCACGGGCAAAACTAATGTTCCTGTATAAATCAGAATAAAAATTTAACTTTGTTAGGCTTAAATGATCACAAATTATAATAATTTTCTTAAACGTTTTCTGAATAGATTGGATCAGAGAATATTATTATTGTTCAACAGTAAAGATGCAGTTATATTTTGATTTATAAAATATGTAGGTTTCTAAAAAATATTAGTTAGATCCAAATCCGCATGAGATACGAGTCCAAGCTCATAATAGTTTGGCCAGGCATAATGTTGCAACTAATATATTTAAATAAAAGTAATGACACTTTCAAAACTATTTAATTAAAGGAAAATATTGATAACAGGAACAAAGTATAAACTTTTAACTTAAATACGATGAAATATTATTATATTATGCCATGTCAGTGAGAAGTTTGTTAATAAAAAACATTAAGACTCGCGGTTCAGTATAGTTCGACCAGTTTCTGAAATGCATAGTAGGCTAAGCGTTGTAACGCTTTATCTCATTATTGTCAAAATGAAATGAATATTATAACGCGTTTACTAAAATTTTCTAAAAAAAAAAAAAAAAAAATGGCACGTGGCGTGGCATTAAGTGACGATATGAGAAAAGCAATTATTAATGCTCATAAATAATTTTGGCTCGGAAAATATCTGCTACGTATTCGCTGCCTAAATCTACAGTACAAGGTATCATCAACTTGTATAAAACAACTGGACGCACAGCCCACTCAAATTTCACACTTAAATCAACGTGCTCTGAAGAGGATTATAACAACAAACCGAGGATCCAGTGTAAAAGAAATTATGGAAAAAATATTTCTGTATCCACAACTAAACGATCAATACAAAGAATACAAATTCTACAACGTAAAGTTTGATTTTTTACATTTTACTTTTGAATTTAGCAGTTTATTATTCAGGCAATAAAAAATCCGTTATTAACTAAACAACAGAAAATCAATCGGTTACGGTGAGCCAGAGAATGTAGGCACTGGACTTTACAACAATAGCACAAGGTAATTTGGAGTGATGAATCTAAATTTGAAATTTGTTTGAGTGATATTAGAAAACGTGTGCAAAGAATCCCACAGGAAATTTATCATTCTGACTGGTTAGTTAGGAAAGTGAAGTTCCCTCCGTTTCCTTTGATCTGGGGGTGTATAAGTGGTATGAGCGTAGGAAAATTGCATTTGGGAGAGGGTACTGTGACAGCAGAAACTATAAACAAAGTTTGACAGACAGCTTACTGCTGTCAATACCAATATGGCAGCACTGACGCGCAGTACATTTTCCAACAGGATGGAAAGGCTGCGTGTCACACAGCAAGAAGTGTCAAAGCTTGGTTTACAGAACATAATGTCCTTGTTATGCAATGGCCCTCTAGCAGTGCAGAGCTCTTGCCAGTACAAACATTGTGGTATAAAATGAAAAACCAGTTGCGCAAATATTCAGTTAACGATCTACGCACCAAATTGCAAAAAATTTGGGAGAACACGCTATCTGAAGAGTTCTCTAAGCTGGTAGATACAATTCTTGCCAGAATTAAAGCTGTTATTTTTAATAAAGGTGATGTAACACAGTTTTGATGCAGCAGCCAAACTATTTTGAACCGCGAATCTTAATCGGTAATCTTAGTTTTTTATTAACAAAATTGTCACTGGCATCATAACATAATTATATTTCATCGTAGTTAAGCTAAAAGTTTATACTTTGCTACTGTTACCAACACTTTTCTTTAATAAAATAGTTTTGTGAGTGTTATAATTTTTATTTAAATATATTAGATGTAAAATTATGTCTGCCGAACTATTATGAGTCTAGGTTCGTATTACTAACGCTTCTCTAATCAGAGAATTTCTGAATATTTAATCACTTAATCAGTTTTATATTTAATACACATAGTAATAAAATCATAAATAATAGTACCTACTCGTATGATTTGGTACTGAACTAGCCTAAGATCGGCCTGGAGTTTTCATTCCTATTTTTCTGTTTTATATATTTATAAATAAAACAGTGATATTGAATAATATTATTTTTCCTTTAGACTAATACATTGCTTTTTCCTTGTGACGCTAATTACGCAGTATGATCCGGAAGAGAATGATATATGTGTATTTATTTATTTACTTATTTATTTTTATTGGTTTTGCTTTTTCGAAATAACTTGATATTTGGATATGTAACCGACTATAGCATTGGAAATCCCAGTAAAAATCGATTGTTCTACAGTTGTAAAACGATTAGATAGAAGTATCACTTAGAGTATGAGGAGAATGTGTTTTATTATGGTACTTGAGTTGCACGGCTACGTTAGTGATGCCCATTGTAATAATACAATAATTAGGTTCATAAATTTTATTACTATATGACTAGCACTGTAGTAGTAATATTCTTATATTTACATTGACACAAATATGTAACTTTGTTAAATTATTTTATGTGGTGGCTTTGAATTAATAGAAGTAAACCCATAAATTATGTACATTATTTATGGTTGTTTACTTTATAAAAACAAGCAAAAAACCCATTAATTTATGCAACAGGTAATATACGAATTACATAAAATAAAACGTTTGAATGATTTATAGGTGTACATGAAAGCAAAATAACCGTAAATCTTTTTTTAAGGAGCAATTAATCAAAAATACTTACCATAATACATTATTAACAAAATTATACAAATATTTAGTATACACGTACGTAATAATTGTAATTTATTGAATGAGTTATTGTATTGTAATTAATAGAATGAATGGATAGAAATCGTGTTTAGAAATTATCAATTATCTATTGTTGCTAATTATATTATGGACAGGATAAAAACTAAATTTTAAATTAAGGTGATTAATATGACTGCACAGGAGAGGTATTTTTTTAATAGAACACTATATATATTTTATATTACAGAAGTCTTCTGATGATCTGATTTAAACAAACTATAACATATATGGCCTAAATTAATAAATAAGGCATACAATTTATGTAAAACTTCAAAAGCAGGTGAAGCGAAGATTCTTAAAACCAAGATAATTTTTGTCTAAAACAGCCTAGGCAACTTCAGACAATAAAAGAAAGTCAGTATGTGTATGTTTACAGAGATAGATTTACACTGACATTATAGCAAATTGTTTCCTGAAAACCGATTTTGTGCTTAATACATAGTACGGCATTTAATAGAACTTGATCCAATAAATTTATTGATGATGATTGGTTACGGCGAACCTGTGTTACAGTGAAGTTACTAACACTCTTGATCTGAACTGGATCTATCGAATGTTTCACAACCGACCGTGGCTAAATTTATACACAGTTCAGAGGCTTTGGTTTTGTTAAAACAAAACCTTATTTTGGATAAGGCGATAACATTTAAGACGATCAAGTTGCACATAACATGAAATTGTCTTAGAAAATAACATCAATTACAGAACTCACTTATAGAACTGCAGAACTTCTGCAGTGTCACAACAAAGAAATAATTTACAGAATAATATTTGACCAAAAACTAACATAAGATCATTCATATCGTAAGGTTTATTTTTGCGAAGAAATAATAAATAAGTTGGACAAAAATGAGGTAGATATTCCATTCTTGGGTTCCATTCATTCAATTTTTATTTCGGAAAGATCAATTTTTACGTTGAAAGGGGAAATTAAACTCTTAGGACTGTTGGTATTGGTCAGCGGACAACTCGTATGAAATATGTGAGACCCATGCACAACATCCCCAACAGGCTAACGTTTAGGTAGATATTCTCGGTAACCATATTATTGGTCCAATTTTTATTGATTAATTCAATAATATATATGGTTTGTATCATAATTCTTTGCGTGTGCGTCACAGGTAACAATCGGGTATGAATGAATTAATTGACATTTTTGAACCAGTGTCGTACCGAAAACACATTTTAGGATAACAATTATTACAATACAAATACGTCAACCTATAACAGAGTAAGGAAAAGGTTCTCCACAAAAACATTCAACGGAAGTGATACTTCCATCAAAATAAACGAAATAAATTCAACCAAAATCAAAATAAATGAAACAAAAATGAAATAAATTTTACAGAAGTATTGGGACGCCAATAAATCAAGTTATACAATAAAGCTGAGACGTCACTTATTAACTGTCTATGCCATATGCAGTTGATTGAAACATATGTCGCTAGACATACGTGCTGGTAATTGTGCCATGTTAGTAACAATTGCGAGTGATGTAGCATGTGATTCGTGCGTCGTCACTATATTGATACACGCCCAAATATCCATTATACAAATTGTAAATATACATGGTGTTTCACTAAAAAAATCTTCTACTCCACTACAGTTAACAGGAATTACCAACTACATTTAAAATTTCATAAAAAATGCCGACTTAAAATACCGAGATTAGACTTAAAATTTGACCTATCCAAACATCTCATAAATCCCTATAATAGCAAAAAAATCATTTAATAAAAGTTTACCCTGCATATTACACACGAGGAAAAAAGGCTGATATCTGTATGTTGTCCTTATGGCGAATATTATTGATTATTTATTATTTTAAAAAACTGGGTGTATGTATATTCTTTTATAGCATTTTTGATGTATTATGTTATTGTTTATATATTTTACTGAATTTTCTTTAGTTTTACATATGATGCACTGATTTCATTATAGGTACTCTAAAATAACTTTTACAGATAGTTGATTCAATAGTTGATTTGTTGATTATTATTAGGTAAAATACTACTGTTCAAAACTTATAGACTTCTATCGAAATAATATTAACATTACCCACATGCTCGTTTTTCATTGTCCACACTTTTCATGCCTATTAAACATTATTATCGTTATTTCTCGTACTGTCATTTTTTATTGTCTTTCGGACATATTTTGTGCATATAGTATTAGTTTATGAGGAGCGTTGTTCACTGTTTATAGTTTGAATTTCATCTTGAAAACGTATTGGGGATATATAAATACTCAAGATATCTTAAGTGTCAGAATGGAATTATACAACAGAATGAATAGATTAAGCTTAAATTTTATTCACTCAGCATATTATGTATTTAATTTAACAGGTAGTCAGCGAAGGCTTTCGCACCAAATATAATCGCCCTTCATCAAGAAAGAGCATGTGCTTTGTGGTCTACTCTAATGCCGCTCTCACAGCCGCCTTTAATGGCTGGTGTCGGAATCCTGGGGAGAGCTATCGAAATATGTTCATTTACATTAGAAAAATAAGCCTTAAAGATTAAAGAGCATATTTCTTTATTTTATTTATTTAAACAACACCTTGTCTTAATTAAATTTGAGTAGGTTTATTGTAGGATATTGTAGCGAAAATGTAATTGCTATGGTAATTGGTACGTATTATTAAAAGTAATTGGCTAAAATTATTTATTTTATTGTCAGACAGGACTGGACTTTATATTGGAGGTATGTATACAAAAAATAACATAATTAAAATATGAAAATGTAAATCACTTCTATATGAATATCAGCGTACTGTACTGATCAAATCAATAGGAAAGTGGATAATACATGCTGTCAAATTATACTGTAGAATTTGAACTTGATTTTAAATAAATATTTAATTTATCTCTAATTATTTACAAATGTTATATTTGAAAGGTTCGTGAAAAATGATTGTAATATCTGGGAATTGAAATCGAATTTTCAAAATCCACGTCAACACAATTTTTTGGAATGAACTAAATAGATAAATATAAATGTAGTTTTAAATCAAATCATAAAAGAATATTTATCTCCGATATAATGCATCATATTTAGCCATTTCCCATTACGAAGATTACAAAACAAAAATACAAAATAGGTATTTAGTGCAACAACTGCATTCATTATCAGTAATACTATTTCGAGAATATTTTTACCGATAATAAAAATACGAAGACTGAAAAAGGTACTGCATTGCTTTTACAATTCTTAACAGTGGATACATGGACTTACAAATCTTAGAATCATCGATTATTTATTGTGTTTGTCCTGTCTGTAATGTACATAAATATTTTGTACGGAGATGTCACTGTCATTACAAAAATAAACAGAGCAAGAACAAAAATTATTTTGTAGAATTTACAATTAATTTATTGTATCTTATATTTGCAAATAAAGATACTTTTATATAAATAAATGTAAATTGAAAGTCGTATATTTATATCTCATTCATTTATACTTAAAAGTGATTTGAAATTTTCCAAAGTGTGAAGATAATCTTGTCACGGGATAACCACCTAGCGTTTATTGAAGTTAAGTTGGTTAAGTGTTGTTTTGGAATAACGCAATTATGCAGTTACGTTAATATACTCGTACATATGTTAAAAATATATTACTTTGGGTATGTACGTTTTACATTGAATAATGGTATCAATAATAATTGTATTATATGTTGCAGAAACCAGAAACTGTAATCTCATAAAGGAGATTCTAACATTCTATATAACATTATTTGTGTTTAAACATAAACATGTTTAAACACATTTTTATTTTATTATTCTGTAGACGAATATTTAAGTTTCAATTTCCTATAACAATTTAAACTTTAATGACAGGCTCACCGATTAATATTTTATTTAGTGTTATTTAAAAAGGGACGAATTGTTTGTATTAATTACAACATTGTAATTAATACAAACTATATATTATATTAATATTATCTATAATAGGAATATAGACAAACTATTATATTAAACACACATATAAAATAAAGTATATACATATATACTTTACTTTATATATGTGTTTAATATAAGTGTTTGCTTATATTCCTATTATAGATATATAGACAAAAATAGGAATATAGACAAACACTTGTATTAAACACACATATAAAATAAAGTAAATACATATATACTTTACTTTATATATGTGTTTAATATAAGTGTTTGTCTATATTCCTATGTATCTGTGGTATGCCGTGGAAATAAATTTATTATAATTATAATTAGTTTCATCGACATACCACATATTAAGCGTAAAATAATGTTGGCAATCATTTTCAAAGATTGCGCAAAAATAATACAAAATCTAATAGTTTGCTTCGTATCACAAAATATGAAGACTGATATAATATCGTCATCATAATATATAACGAAGGATGATTAATTAATTGACTTAAATGTTGTAATGTATTGACTTATGGAACATCAAATGATAGTAATTCATTTGAGAGAGAATATCTCTCAAATTTAGTACAAATGAATTAGTACTAATTATTTTCTACCGCCTAGTCGATCATAACTGTAAATTGGTTGTCAAGTACTCATTTTAAACAATAAGGCTTGTCAAGTTTCGTACTGTCAGATACTCGTATATAATGTACATCAAGTACGTACCGTACTTGTATGTAAATGTAACTTTATCATATTACAATGGTGGCCAAATAGAGACGTATAGGAGTAAATAAAAATATATAATGTGAGTACGGAATTGTAAATATCGGAGTTAATTCATGTGTGATGTGCCTGATATGTGTATATGTTATTGAACATTTTACAAACGAAATTTGAAAAAATTATTTAGTGATAATTAATTTTTTAAAACTTATTTTCAAACAATATTCCTGCAAATACATTACGAACTTATCTCTTATCAACTCAATAGGATACATATTCCTAAGCAGGTACATACCCCAATTACTGGGCAAAGAGCAGTAATCCTGCTCGGGTTGCAATCCCTCTTTCGAATATCAGTACTCCAGTTTTGAGGTGTTTCACAGCTAAGTATGTTCTTGAGCTGTTTACGTCTTGAAGATGTTTACGTCTTTTCACAGTTCACGGATATTCATGTCTATTGACTAAGAGTGTAATTAACTATAAAATTAAGTTATTATTATCTGTATGCCATAGGAATGTAAGAAAGTGTCTCATAAAATTAATTTTCAATGAGACATTTTCAATTACTTAATTCTGTAGTAAGGTTTTTATTAGAATAAATATTATAAACTTAATAAACACATAATTATAAGTATAAGTAAAAAATAATTATAAGGGGTAGTTTATTCATATTAGATTTTAAGACTTAAATGTTTACTGGCAATTATATTTTTTTATAGAACGCAATTTATAATAAAATTTTAGTTGTAAGGAAATGATAAAAATCCTTTTCTATTGCTTTTTAGTAGGCTATTTTTTGAACATTGAATGTTGTTCAGCTAACTGGTTTGCCAGTTATGTGAAATTCAGTTTAGTTTAAAATGAATTTACTATGCAAAAATTTTAGCTTTTAGAAAAGTATGTGTAATCTCTAATTCGCATTACTGCTGTTTGAGTTGTTTGTGTCATCACCATGTATGTAACACTTTGTAACAAATACCTATTTCAATTTATAAAAGGTCAAAATATTATTAGAACCATACGAGCGATCCTCTATATCAGGGGTCTCCAAATACCAGCCCGCGAGCACCGCCAATGCGGCCCGCGGTAGTGGGCCGGACATGCCCGGTATCCGGTCCACCATAATTTATTTTGATTACATTTTAAAATTTACAATGTAACTAAATCATATAAAATAGTAATAATCGGACGTTTTTATTTAACGACCAATTAAGAAACACAATAACTGACATATATAATGAAATTGAATATTTTAACTGTAATTAATGATATGAAATTTATTCTAAAAACTTACAGTAAGTCACATATATAGGTAATTCACATAACGAAATTAAACATTATAATTATGATTAAGGAGATTTATGTAGCTGTAACTTTACACTGACAACTGTTTGCAATTGTGGTTGAATTTACTAGTGGAAATTGTCAGCAGCGACTTCAAATGCTGATCAGTTAATTTGGATCTGTAAATATTTTTCGTATATTTCATTTTGGAGAATTTTTTTTCACACAGATAAGTAGTATCGAAAGCGGAAAACAAGCCACGAGAAAGTTTATGCAACTGATCAAACTGTGTGAGTGGAAGACCCTTATAAAATTCCAACAATGATGACTAAATATTTTTCTCTCAAAAGATCGCTATACTTATATACGCTTACACTATATGCCAATCAATCATTCAAATCTGCGCGTAATTCAAAAATACAGTATATTGGTATGATAAGATAGCTAGGTTTTGGCCCTTAGGACGTAGGAGAAATTAGTGTGGCCCTTAAGCTAAAAAGCTTGGAGATCCCTGTTCTATATCAACTGTAAATTTTAATTTGTTTAACATAAATGGAGGCTAAAGTTGTTCAAACTGAAATAAATTTAATGGTGGTAATGGTGTTACTTTGTAATGTTCTATTACACAAAAGACGATAATAAATTACTGTATCCTTAGTAATTACGAAACAGCAGTTGCAATTACGAAAGAATTTGTGATATTTAATAATGTAATGTATGTTCGTTTTTGACATACGATTAAATAAG
This sequence comes from Rosalia funebris, assembly GCA_037954035.1. NCBI lineage: Eukaryota > Metazoa > Arthropoda > Insecta > Coleoptera > Cerambycidae > Rosalia > Rosalia funebris. The sequence continues at coordinate 41,948,915 of JAZFAV010000022.1, read as the reverse complement.
TAAATTCAACCGTTGTCAAATATATTTGTAATTTGTTAATGTGAACAAAAAGTTATGTTTGTTAAAAAAGCATGCATTACAGCTATGTGGGGTTCCTCTAAATAATAATTTAAACATTAGTATATCGTTTTATGATAAACATAAGTAGTTAATGCGTTATAAAATATTGCCAACCATTTTCTTGACGATGTTTATCTTTTATTGTAGATAAGTGAAAGGGATATGTGTGAAAACATTTTTTTAAAAACTGGTAAAAGACATATTATAATAGTAAAGCAGGTTTAATTGTGAAAATTAAAGGAAAAGAAATTAGAAAAGTTTCAACTAAACATTATTTGGTGAATCAATAAAGAGAATTTCAGCGGGTTTTTCAAAGTTCTCGCAAAGTCGTGCATTAGACATATATTATATATAAGTAAATAAAAGAAGGTTTTATAAAGTTGGTCCTACTCGGTGAAACTAGAATGCTACAATTCTGGAAAACATTATTTTTCTTTAACTGATTATTTTGATTTGTTTTGAAAATATTATTTTAAATATTTCTTCTATGTAGAGAAATTTCATCATATGGCACTAATCCACTACAGTTACGGCAGGTATTTGTTTGTTACGAATGTTTAATCGTTTCAACTGACACTATACATTTAATAAATATATTCCACTTAACTGTTTTTATATTTCATTGTATCACATTTCTCTATCTGTTGACATTATAACATAATTACGTCTAGAGGTAATTTACAATGACAGCATAGGAACATAATTATTTTCCTTCTATTTTAAACACAACAGTTTACACAAATTTGCATTACAGATAATCGAAAAATGAAGGATTCATAGTGGAGTTGGTTGGAACCTCTGGTGTGAAGATAACACTAACTTAGTTTTCCACAAAATACCAAAACACTATACACTACACTCGATGCGCGTTTCGCCAACAAAGTTGGCATCATCTGGGGATGTTTTAGGACCAGTTTTAATCATATCCACATGATTTATTGGCGAAACTCGCGTCGAGTGTAGTGTATAGTATTTTGGTATTTTATGGAAAACTAAGTTAGTGTTGTGAAGGATTCCTGTTTTAAATATTATGATCTGTTCTATGAAAGTGAAAATGAAGCCTGAAATTAAGCATCAAAACTAACTATACTTTCATTTTTAGCTTGGAAACAACTGTAGATCATATATCCATATTAATAAACAACTTTAATATACTAATCCTAGGAGAAATTTTGAATTCTCGGGGAACATAAAACAGTTTTAATTACGATGCAACTTAGTTGGTCAAAGGCGCGTTAAGCACCTTAGTTAGGTGTTTGTGGTAGATAGTCTTCTGTTCTCTTTATAATATACTCTCCAAAAAGAGTAGTGTATAATATACCTTTAGAGAATGGAAAACAAAAGTATCTATTGCAACAGGGAGAGGTGACGGCAATTTGTTACTCCTCTGACCATATTTGATTTAGTGTAACGAGTTTTCACGCACACGGTACATCAGAAATATATTTTTTAAAGTTCTGCTTAGGAGATAATCGATTTTTTTTACGGTGCCATATTACGACCGATTGCTAATTATAGGTTAATGTTTTTTAAACTTTAATTGACTTTTTATTTGACTTGTATTCTTAGACATACATTTTTTTGACATCTTGATGTGTTATATTTAAGCTTATGTGGTGTCAAAACAAGTTCCGTAATGGTAACATCAAAGAACAATAGTTATCATCTACATGGCATGGTACCTTTAACTTAAGAGAGAGTTGGAATTATCGATATGTCATGTTTGTAGAATACTGGTAGATTAAAAACAGTTTTATTAATTTAATTTTATAGGAAATAACTATATACCACGTGTCTCATTTAAAATGAAGACACCATATTATTGTAATTTATTGAAATCCAGATTTGAGCTTTGGCACAATTGTAAGTCCTATATAGATAAGACGTATATTTCGAGGTAAACAATTTAAATTTAAATAACAAACTGGGACAACGGCAGTCCCCCCCCAAATGGAGACTATTCATGATATTTCGCTGCGCGTTATAGATATCGAAAAAAGTTATTGGAAAAAGTTGTTATAAGAATATAAACTTGAACCTCAATATCAAATTTCATTACAAAATTCACATTTTTAGTTTTTTAAATATTTTTCCGCACTGCATCCACAGTTACTATTTTGGTTTTCAATTTAATAGGATAAGAAAAATAAATAGGTTGGTTGTCTCCAAATGTACTGTATATATAGGACTACAATTGTTCCAAAGCTCAAATCTGGATTTTAAAAAATGATGAAAATATCCGGATGTCTTCATCTTAAATGACACATGGTATGTTGCACATTATCACATTAACAAAATATATTAATAGATGGATAAATTACAATGAATAAATATGCACTACTCATTATTCATATAAAAGTAAAGTAACAATAAGGTAATACAATATTAAATCTTGTTTTAAGCAGTTTTCTACTTTGTGCTAATATTAGGATTATAAGATAATATTAAAATTATAAAATAATATTCGTTAAATAAATAAAATATTGAAAAACACCGTAGATAAATATAAGTACGCTATCGAAAATGTGGTGGGGGTAAAATGTTAAAAGTTGTATACAATTCCTGATATAAAATACTTTATAAATGATAAAATTTTACACCACTATAATTATAAACTTTAATACATTTGGGGTAGAAAACTAACATAAAAACATATCAATATAAATACACACAAAATGTATTCCTCACTAATAAACTTATGCCTGAATGATGTTGTCTGTCTTAAGAATCTTACTTTAGTAGATTCCAAAGACTTCTGAGTATCAGCGAGACTCTTTTATTACCTACTGTTCGGAATGAGCATTCTAAGAAGGAAGATTAGATTAGAATATTTAAATGGAAAAATTGATAAGACAAATGTAAGTAGTATTTCAAATATGATAGTATTTAAAAATTACTTCATTATTAGTAGATACATTAGGTTAAAAAATAATAGAAATAGGAATAGGAAAGATAAATATTAGTATATTCATGTGTTAAATATAATATCTATTTTTCACAATAAAATGTGTTAAATGGATATCAAATTACAGTTTGCACGAAATTTAATTCTTCCTGCAATATTATGAAGGTGTATCTTTAAACTTTACACCACACATGCTGATGTTCCGAGGATAGTCCCAGAAGTACCCGACCTAACAAAGAAAACAAAATAAATTTGGGAAAAAATATCCTTTTAGCTCGATATATTTTTCTCAGGGATATTTTAATAGCTTCGATACCCTGTTTATAGTGAGAATCCTCGAGCTCCTCAAAATAGCCATCAATTGCAAAGTACATCTCTTTATTTTTGATAAATCGTTTACTACCGAGGTATGTTTTCAAGTTTGGAAACAGGAAATGATCAGAGAGGGCTAAATCTGACAAGCAGAGTACATGAGGAAGCAATTCGAACTTTAACTCATTGATTTTAGTCATCGCGATAACAAATGTGTGAACTGGTGTATTGGCTTGATGAAGCAAAAGTTTCTTTTTCGCTAAATGCAGACGTTCTTTCTTCATTTCATAATTTAAATGTTGTAATAAGTTCGCATAGTACTCCATGACCTTGCCTGAAGATGGAACAATTTTCGCCTTCTTTGGAGCCGATTGTTTTGACTGTTTCTTCGTTTCAGGTGTGTAGTAATGGATCCATGTATCATCCATGGTTATGAATCGACGCTAAAACTCGGCTTTATTTCTATGAAACTTCGCCAAAAGCTCGATTGAAACATCCTCGCCACGCTGTTTTTATTCCATTGTGAGTATTCGTGGTACCCATCTTGCGCACAGCTTTTTCATGTTCAAATTTTCAGTCAATATGCGATGTACAGCACTTTTTGAAATGCCTACAATGTCCGCTAGCTCGCGCACTTTCAGTTGACGGTCATTCAATACCATTTTGTGGATTTCCTTCACCATTTATGGCGTGGACACCTCATTTGGTCGACCACTACGATGTTAGACTTGGCAGCTCATACGGTATCGTTTAAGCTCTGACACCCAATATTTTACTGTTATAAATAAAGGACCAAACTCCCCTCAGAATAGAATCTAGCTCCGCTTTGATACTGGATGGACTGAAGCCTTCCAAATGAAATTATTGTATTACATAACGATGACCATTTTTTTCCATGTTTATAAATTCACTGAGAGCGTTCACTATTGATGGCTGCCAAACAAATATTAAACAACTTAGCGTCGTCAAACTTCAAACTTAAGCTTTATAAGGTTGGTACTTCTACCATAGGCATTCCCCTCAAACAACAGCCGCCATCTATACGCCGGCTCGGGTACTTCTGGGACAACCTTCGTATTTCACTACTGGTATACCATACTAGTGTGTGATCAAATTCTATCATAGTTTTGTGGTGTTAATTTCGCATCAAGGGGTGTCGTGTTCATTTTACCCCGTTTCGTGTGAAACTTTACACGCACTATCTACAGATAATGTAGAGAAAACAAATTTATTAAATGTACTAAATTAAACATACGTGAGCAGATATGTGGCTGAAAATGTCATTTACACAATTCATTATGTATTATGTAAGTAGAATATAGGAGATGGTTAAAATCGAAAATGTTTAAATCTAATAATTGAGAAATTTAAAGATAATGATTTAGAATAAGGATTCTAAATAATGGAATCGCTCATTCAAATTTTAGTAAGAACTTGATTTGGTATATATTCCCGATATTGAATAATGTCACTAGATTTAGATAACTACTAGTACCTACTATTTTATTTTTTATTTTAGTAGTACCGGTAGTAGAAAAATTAAGAATTTTCATACTACCGGGTACTATTTTTCTATCAATTTTGATTTATTCAATACTGCCTTGGAGTCCCTCTTAATACAAACTTAACAAAATTCTTATCAAAAATTATAAGCACAAAATATATAAATCAACTCACTTGATGTTATTTGGAGTGGATATTGGTTACATTCTCTGACATAGTTGTGTATATTATCCATGCCATCTTAGGTAAATGGTATACGATATGAATAAATAATTATAGTAGCATTAGATAATACAAGTCTTAGATTATTTAGATAAAGTTGATATAAATTATTCTAGAAGTTAATTACTTTAAAATGAGATTATGTTCATCAAATACTACTCGTATTGTAAAATGTGTTCATACGATGGAAAATATAGGGATTTACGTAGATTGTCAGATGCTTTTAATTATGTAAACGCACTTTACACTTGATGTCTCTTGTTATAATTTCAGACTATGATGCTCTCCATTCTACTCTTTCACAATTTTACCAAAAAATATTACGAATTGCAATGGCAACGATAGTTTTAGATAGATATACATATCTAATTATTATTATTTCTTTTCTATTTACCTACAATACCTATTACAGGTATGCTTCAATTTGATGAGCGTTACGTAGTAAGTGTTGTTTTGAGTTAGCTCCATGATTGAATTAAATAAAATTTCACCGAATGGGCGCACAAAAGTTAATATGTAAAAAACTCGTACAACCATAATTTAGGATCAAGAAATTACTCGTTAACATGTTAAGAAAATTACGTAACGCATTTAACTGAAAACTGGCATTATTTCCTATTTAAAAATTTAGAGATAGGTATACGGTGCAAACATAATTTCAAGTTCAGTATTACTCTCGTATGTACATATGTTCTTATTTTTCTCATATATCTTCATACTATTCTTCGACTATTCTAGATCTATTCTTTTCTAACAGTCTAACTGTTATGTATGACCAAAAATCACCTGAAGTTTATAGATTGTTAAATATTGTTGAATATTTACGAATGGTAGGTTCCTTTTAACTAAACTATAATGTCTAGAAAAAATGTATAGCATTATATAAGATTAAGAATGAATTTGTTAACCACAAGCTTTAAAAAACTACAAGCATTGGATATCTGTTTCATTGGATATCATTTACGAAAAAGGAAATATATGAGATTCCTTGGACGTAAGAAATAGGGAATTTGCTATTCACTACTCGAACTATTCGCTATTGGAGATTTAAACTCAATCTAGCAGCAGCATGAATGCACTAAATTATCTCTTTTATTAGTCCTACATTTTATTAAATTTTCAGATGCGGTAGTGTTATATTAAAACCACTATTAATATATTTGTCAATATAATCAACAATATGAACTAAAATTACAAGGTACAAATTTGAATAATTGCAGTTACAGATATAAAAGACAAATAGCCTCATTTAATGTATAAAATAAACAATCATTAAAGTCATACCTGGACTAAAGTATGTAATACTATATTGACAGTAAAAACAAACTATTAATAGTTTACACAAAGTATATGCAATAAAAACATAGTTAGCCATGAACTCTATATGGACAATCACATATTTGGTAAGTATTTAAATTGGACTATCTCCTCTCCTGTCCATAAAAAAATAATCGATAATGTTCTTCAGCTCATTTAAATATCATTAGCATATCACTAAATCAAATCTTACTTTCTATACAAAGTATACCGGGTGTAACAGAATCATGGTATACCCCCCTTTTCTCCTTTAGTTTTAAAGATAATTGATTGAAATTTGGGATATCCTATATACATAATAAGTGGCACTTTTTGACATACAATTGATTTTTTCTTCACTTCCGGTTTCGCCGAAAGTGACAGTAACTTTCGATTTTTAAATAGAATACCCTATATATTATTGCATTTTTGAATTCTGCATTTTTTATGAATTCAGCGATATCAAATAAGTGACATTTCAAGTCAACATATTTTATAATATAATTTTTAGTTTTCCATTTATTCTAAATGACCCGTGTAATGCTACAAAAATCGAAATCCCGTTAAAAATACTAAATCACGTGATTTATGAACAAATAAAGTTCATCAAAATTGTTTTTGGGGCAAACCTCAATTTTTTCAAATGGAACCATATTGGTACCGTGGTACCATTTATTAGAACTGTTATAAGGAATTTATTCATATGTCGTATTAAAATGTGCAATAAATACAAACAAAATTACAGCTAAAAGATAATAAGAAAATACTGTTGTAATTAAATGTTAAGAAGTAACTAAGGTGGTTTTGAAAACAACAAAATATTTAGCTTCTCAAACATTTGTTGGTTTAACGGTGTTTTTATTGTCTTTAAAAATTGTTTAAAATTCTTGTTAATGGCGTTCAAAATGCCGCAAATTTATATAAGAGATGAAAAAGTGGACATGTTAATTATTTATGGGGAATGTTACTTATTTGGTATCGTTGGATTCATAAAATTATGCAGAATTAAATAATGCAATAATAATATACAGGGTATTCTATTTAGAAATCGAAAGTTAGTGTCACTTCCGGCGAAACCGAAAGTGAAAGAAAACTCAATTGTATGTCAAAAAGTGCCGCTTATTATGTGTATAGGATATCCCAAATTTCAATCAGTTATCTTCAAAACTAAAGGAGAAAAGGGGGGTATACCCTATGGTTCTGTTACACCCGGTATAAATTAATCCTAATTTATACATATGTATAAAAGTTTCGTAAATTAATTTTGATTTGAATTCTATGTTTTGATAAAATATTTTTTAACAAATTTTGTTTATACTTCTTATTATAAATGTAGTCAAAAGATAGCACTATCTTAGTTTACGCCTCGAAATAATTACATTCTTCACACTCCAAGATTTCGAAGTAATTTTATTTAATACATTGTGAAGTTTATGTATTATGCTTTCTAAGCACAATAACGCCGCCCTTGCACAGGACCAAGCGCTCGCCCGCTATAACGTGGAATCTTTGTGATAAATTACATTATTTTGACTTAATGTCGCATGAAATTTGAAGAGGCACAGCCCATGTCGGCATAACAATGCATACACAGCTGATCATATCAGTCAGTGATTGAGCGTGAAACCATATAATTTATCTATTAACTAGTTGATCGACCGAACAATAATACACTTCATTGTCTATCGTTCTGATCTAACTGAGCTCTCAAGGTTCTGAAAAGATTCTATACGTAGCACAAGAAAAAAGCGGTTGCTCCTTAAACACTCTGTTAGTGTAAATCTGCCAGAAAATTGTATTATTTATAAAAAGTTCAATCTTTAATAGTGGCTTTCGCTGGAGGTCTTTTTTAATCCTATAATAGATTTAGTTGTGTAAAAGGTACAAAAATCAATTTCAACGAATTGTTGTTTGGTATAAAATTTCATTATTTCAGATAACTTTTTTGTCAGAATGAAATTCTGTATCATCGAGTTTCAAACAACATAATAAATAAAAGACAAATGTAATGGTTTTATTTACTAACAGTTTAATGGATATTTATTTAATTTGTTATACCTGGGATTGTATTTTTTCTTCCTGTCGGACAAATATTTTTATAGGATTAAATTCTTAAGAACGGTATATTATTTCGTTTACTTTGTTGTGCCTATATAACAAAAATAATTAATGAAAAACTTGTACAATCAATTAGAAACTTTATTATAACTGTAAATCAGTATATTAGCTTGAAGATCTAGACGAGTTCCTCGGCCGTCGCTGAGTGGAATACGATGTACAAGCGGCTTATTCGTCTCTAGTATTTCGGCTTGTCAATTCTTCATATTCGTTTTCTCAGGTTTATTTCTGTATTAGAATTATAGGTTGTCTTTGAACTCCTTTGCTTTTTTCTTGTTGTTAAAAAAGAGTTCGTTTTCATTATGAATCGATGATATTGTGCTAAATATTTTGTTCACAGAATAGAGAGTCTAGGTTGCAGTTTCCGATGTTATATTCATTCAGTATTCTTCTATTGATTAATTCATTGCATACTTGCTATTTTGTTTTACTTGATTCGCTGTTTTATTGCCCCTTTCTATCTTATGAGTTTCTCCCAATTCTTCTGATACAACACCGATAGGATAGTTGCTCACCTGACTATTTTCATGGTTTGCTTGGATATGTATTTTTTGCCCCTTCCGGCTGCTTCTAGATTTTTCGTAGATTAGATCGAGGAGGTGATCACTCACTTGCCTTGGAAGAGCGATGCGAAAGGCTACCTAATTGGTATTTACTTGTTAGTATATTCATGTCTATTCGAATATTGATGGTTGGTGATTACGCAGATCTTTATTATAATACACCTGAGATAGAATTAGCGGGATAATATTTAGAAATCTGGGTTAAAAAATCCATTTGATAAATTTGTTCTATAGTGTGATCTTAGGACTTCGAGGTGGTGGGTAGAACTTGTTGATTATTGCTGATCCTCGGATGTTGGTTGTTGTGCCGGTCTGATTTGGAATCTTGTATGGTTATAGTCCTCTCTCCTATCCAGAAGCGAACATTAAGATTAGCTTCTAGGTAACTTATTAACCTACTAACTTCTTTGTAGGTTTTTGATAGTAGTATACTACTTTGATTAGTTCTCTCTGCAATGGTTTGATAAATAAAGTTCCGGTAGGATGATTGCGTGACGATCAATGACTGGCCTACTAGTATGGATGTTTATTATGTAGACCATACATCCTCATGTTTCGTCTTTGGAAGTACGTTTATATTTTTGTTCTACCTGGATAACATACCAATTAGTTCATTTTGCCTGTATTTTACATAGTTTACGTTCCATGTGGCTACCAGAGGAGGTCTGTAATACAACTATTACTTTTGGTATTTATTCAACGTTACTTGTATTTACACGAAGAAAGCACACATATGAAGACACATCTACAATATTTGGACCAGCACCACTGAAATTGGTCGATGTAGGGATATAGGGAATTGCTTGTCTCGTGTCAAAGGATTTGATAACTGAAGGACTGATTACACAGTGTGAGCTAACATGCGAGTTGGCTTAGTCAGTTACTGCAGTATAGCTACTCGCACCGTGTGACCGCATCATACAAGTTACTGTCATGTGTGAGTCGGTCAATAGCTTGCATCCGAGTCACTACAATATTTTTTGTTTTTATTCGCCCATCGCTTTCCCCCACCACGCCATAAGGAATTGCTCGCATGCGACTCGGGCGTCAACTCGCACGATTTTGCAAAACATCAGTAGCTCGTATGCTCGGTACACTTGCGCACAACGAAATTCATACTTGACTACAGTCTTTCGGGCAGTAGCTACTTACCCGTATCATAGCAGCTACTCTTATCATGTAACCGGTCGAGGCGAGTCGAGCTACTGTCATGCGAGTACACAGTGGCAGTAGTTATCACGACATCAGCTCGTACTGTGTAACCAGGCCTTAAGTTACGTGTTGCAACCTTGGTGAACTTCTTGATGAGATAGTCCTAGTGGCTGGTCGTACTAATCTGCGATTGGCGATCAAGGATTACCTTACAATTCTCTAGTCGCCTGAATGACGATTTGTGCGGCATTTCATCTATTTAGGACACAGAGTATTTACCTTGATCATGAAACTATAAAATCAGTGGCACTGGTTTACAGAGTACGCTTCTTCTGTCTTCATGCAGATAGTGAGACTGCAGCACTCTTGCAGCACGATTTTGAGCAATTGGTTTGAGGATAGGGACTACGTGTATATTTGTGTTTTCTTTCAGCTGGAACCCTGGTCAGCCTTTAATAGTTCGTAATTGTATTTGGGTGGATTTAAATATAATCCTCAATTGGTTTGGCTTTGACGCATGATCCAAGAAATATCAGTCAACCACTTATCGTGAATGACTGAATATATTTTAACATTTTTTACCTAGTTGAGAGTATTATTTGTGAACTAGCAGGGCACTATTATTGAATTATATTTGGAGCAGGCCTTTCTCTGCTGGTTCTTCTTTTAGCCCTTGGATCAAAAACCAAAACCTTTGGAGTCGACATGTTTTCTTTCGGCTTGGTCTCCTTAGCCTGTTATTTATCTATTTTTAGCCATTATAATCAATTACTTGGGATCACTTGTTTTTTTCGGACGATCGATGTTTTAGAACTTGTTACAGTAAACGAATTCTTGTTAGAAAACTGTACTGAAAGATATATGATAAAACAATTTGTACAATAATTATGCCAGCTTATCTCTATTCTGTACAAACACTACATGCGTAGGATGAATTAAACATACCGCCATATATTGTTTTCTCTACTTTCTTCAAACTTAGTCTTCTGAAGGTAAACGGCGGATTTTCTTCGACGATATTTACAATAAATACGTTTTAACGCATATGAATTCTAAATACTAAGAATCAAGCATTTACATTTTGTTAAAGGTCACTGAAGAAAATATATTGTTGTTGGTTTCGATAAGTGATGATCGTTTAGGTTTCTTAAGACAGATTATTTGTAACCATGCTGTAATAAATAATATTTTATTTTAGTTTTAATGTTAAAAGCATACCTTTTCTTTTATTTACAAGCGCATCTTTAACTTGTAAAGACCATTTTTTTTAAATCTACGAGATTATCGATTCTCAAAAGGAAAGAGTAATGTAAAGGCAATTTAATGGTCTTTAATACAAACAAAATTGGTTGGCTGGTTCACAATTGAACGAAACTGTCGTATCGACAAATCGCCTTTTTGGTGAGATAAATGGCCATTAGATAAATAAAAACTTAGTCAATAGTAGCAAGTTACTTTTGTGGTTTTGCGGATAAGATGGTATTAGCACGCTTTTTAAATATGAACATTTATTTATATTTTAAGATATTTATGTAAAAACTGGGTATGGATTAGAGTATTATCTTAAGCTTTATTGTGAATTTATCTACATAATGTGTAATACGATTAAGGCGTTTAATTTTGTTTCGTTTTTTGTCGCTTAATTTAGCATGCCCTTTGTTTTGTATCTGTCTTTTATCTACTTTTAAAAGTTGGCGAAATATTATAAACAAATGCTTTGCAAATGAAGTTTAAAATTACAATTATCTGTCATTTATCTCCAAAACATTATCATAAATATTTTTAATTTCTTATAAATACTATAGAATAATCTCTTCCTTAATATCTTTATTTTACAATTCATTTTATAATTCTTGAATAAATTTAAATAGAGCCTGTTACGATTTAATTTATCTGCTATGATTTTTTCTTTTTGAGATTAATAATACACCACTTTTGCTATTATATCACAGGCGTATTTACCAACTCGAATTTTCTCTTTAAATCAATGTTAACTTTGATTATATAGTTTTCTTTACTTTATTATGAAAATACAATTTACTGACTTTTCTAAAAAGGTTTTTAATGAATAATAAGTAACCTTGATCTTCCATTAGAAAGGAATAGGAAACTAATTTCAAATAATAAAACTAGGGTCGTTGTGCGTCACCCTATTTTTTGTTGTTCTAGAATTTATTTGGCAATTAAAGTCTGCAAGGATGTTTCATAGCTATCAAAAATTTACAATAAAATATTTTTTTTAAATCCTATGAAATAAATGTACATTATTTTTTATGGGCTGACGATTTAAAATATTAGCAAACATTATTAGAATTGGGGAATCAGTATATAGTATATAGTTAAGATGAGGATATAGGTTGGATTAGAATGACTTTGAATTAGGTTACAATAAAATACAGAAATGCTTATATAACGTAGACGCATATTTCGCCAACCCATATAGACAAAATTGTGCAAGTAATGTTTTTGTTTGTCAACTTTTATCTTAAAAAAATAAAATATTACGTTTTTCAATATTTAATTTTATGGGATCTGTTTATTTAATGGATAACAATACTGTAAGGGAAATGGTAATTACTTCACTATGCCATTAGTATTTATATCACAACACTTCATAAAGGCTATTTGTGAAAGTTTCGTATAAATGAAATTATTAAAGAAAAAAATTGTATACCAGAATATTTATTAGTAAAGCATAAACGTTAATATACAATTTTGTAAGATTATGAAAAATGATGTATAATTTTATGACATAATACGACATAATTTAAGTTAGTAACATAATGTTCTACATACGCATTTGGGTTTTTTCCAATTGGTAGTTTCTTCTGTTTTCTTTTTGATCGATATGAACTAAAAATAATATCTATTCACACGTTATCGGGTTTGTTCAAATTGGTCATTTTCTAAGTGGCGGCTTTATAAAATAAATATACTCACTCATCTAAAACTGTGCGATAAAGAATATATGTGCCACCACCATGATTTTTTTACTGTTTAAGACTTGCTCACATGCTATTGATTTTTTCCGAATATGTGAAATTCTCTGTATACAACGCACTAAAATGTGGTTTAGAATTTGACACCAATTTTATATCAAACGGGGTACAACAGTTTGGTGTGGAATGAACACTTCAAGCATGGTAGAATTTTGCTATTCGCTGGTGTGAATTTTCATATCAGTATTGGATTAAAATCAATACGACCTCTGGTGTAAACTTGATCCCTTTTGGTGTAAGCTTTATTTCAATTTTACACCTTTTACTGTCCGTATTGTACAACGAAGAAAATAAAACGCCTTTGAATATATCACTTTATTATATTTTTTCTTTTTAATATACAAAGTTAATTTATTTATTGCATTAATAAAATATTGGTGTGTCATTATATGTGCCAGTACAGGTTCAGAAAATATTTATGTACCTATTCGTGAACAATGGAATCATATTCCTAACTATCATATTTGAAATAGTACTTGCATTATGGAGCTCTCCAATTAAATATTATCCTATACTAATGTGAATGTTATTCCGGGTTAATAAGTAATAAATGTGCTTCGTTGATATCCAAGTGTCTTTGGATATTTGCCGATAATTGTTCTTGCAACGAGGGGATTTAGTCCTTACTGAAAATAAAAATTATAATTTAAACAGTGTTAATGTAGTAACATATAAGTCGGAAATCGAGAAAGGAACCACCAAACCGCCAAGCGGTTATCAAAGTATTTCCCGAATAGTAAAGCTATTACATAATCGCTCTAGGAAACAACTACTCCTCGGGCTAAAACCCCGCCAGGCATTGAATTATACCCAAAAGCGATTCTCGACCTTTTTCTCGTGTTTCTGCACGATCAGATAAGATTTCAAAAAATAAAACCCGCCACAGGATTCGACATTTGTCCCGGAGATTAATGTAATCAAGAATGTACCCAGTTATTGGATTAATTATTTTAATTAGGTACCTACGTTCTTGATTAAACTAATGTCATGATGCCAACTTAGTTGACGAAACACTCGTCGAGTGTAGTGTATAGTGTTTTGGTGTTTTGTGGAAAACTACATCAGTCATCAGTGTTATCTGTTCTCTAAAGGTTCCTACTTAGGCTTTTCGCACAGTGGATGCGTGTTCATACGAATTGAAGTTCGCACGTTTACGTACGTATATGCACGAATAATCCCAACAGTTTGGTTTAGGTACACCGTTGCACAGTGGCGCCGCGCCGGCTTATTCGTCCGTATATGCGCGTGTAGTTAAGACTTGCGGATTGATCCCGTTTTCGGATTTTTATGCGAATTAGCAAGTAACACTTAGCTTTTATAACATGGACACTGAACAGCTTATTGAATTAATCCGTGAAAAAACATGATTGTGGGCCGTATGTTGCCCAGTATATAATTAAATGTTTCTTCCTCCATCCGAGAATAACTGAAAAACTTTGTTTGATATTTTTCAGATCTTCCCAAATATTCCGGAATTCTCGTAAACCGATTCGTCTTGTTAACAGATCAGTTACCCATCTCTCCTTCTATAAGAATTCCCTCTTAAGAAGACGTAATGGTCTTCTTAAGAGGGAATTAAAAAAATACAAATCGCGAGCTGCCATTGTACACCACCACTTGGATAACTGAGGGGGTAACTAAGTTCGTACGTTTTAATCGCAGGTATGTGAGAACCACGCCGGACAATTACGGACGACTTGTATTCGGACGTTTTCGCACGATCGGACTATTACGAACATGCATCCACTGTGCGAGAAGCCTTACTCCAGTAAATTAATGTGTTATTATTAGAAAGTGCAGAATAAGAATGACAAATAAATATAAAATATCACACTACCTAACGCAACGAAATCTACTATTGAATTTTTCAATGGTAAAATTTATATATTATTATTATTAAAATATAAGTAGGCAATAAATGAGAAACGGATAATATAAAAATGCATTTATATTACTTGTTTACTTCATAGCTTGGGTACATACTATTCATTTCATCGCTATTTGCCAAATAAAAAACTCTCTTGCTTGCTGATAAAGCGAACAGTCTACCTGAGCCTGGCTATAAAAACAAGCCGTTTGGGATTTTTTATTTGGCAAATAGAGATGAAATAAATTATACACATAATATCTATTTGATAAAATTATTCAAAAACTTATTAAATTTAACACATTATTCAGTGGCAAAAACTTTTAATTTGGTGACACATTTGATTTTTACTCCATGTGAGACATAATAACATTTGGGTATACGTCGATAAATCACTAACAGTCATATTGCTTCATGTTGATACTACTGTATCAACGCAGTGGCGGCGCTAGCATTATTTTGCGGTTGGGCGAAAATAGGCAGGAAATATCTAGGATGGGCGAGGGCGTTAATATATATTATTTTATGTGCCAATGTAATATAATGGTGTTATAAGAGGTTGGGCGACTAGTTGGGCGAAAAGGATTTCGTCTGGGCGCTCGCCCACCCGTGCCCACCCCTGTCGCCGCCACTGTATCAACGTGAAGACTACATGGATGCGTTTATACCTAAACTGTATAAAAGATTACAATTATAATGCTAAACAAGTTTCCAATTACACGGCGTTATGTTCTATACCAGAAATAGTGAAATTTTACACTATTTTCACAGCACCAAAAGTGGCAAAGTTTTACTGCCAAAAGCCTCCAAATCGGATCGTTTACTGTACACGGCTTTTCACAGCAAGTTGTGAACGTCATATCGCAATTGTTAATGTCACTGGAATTTGCACATATAGAAATCTTAAGCTGCTGTAGGGAAGGTTACATGTATAGACAAGAACATAAGTGTCCATGGTCAGGAAGAGGCGTTACAACTCCCCTTGTTCGAATTCGAATCCAAGCATACGATGACAGCCCATATTGTGATGCGCCCGTTACCCCGGGCCACAGCACGTTGGAGCCACATATTGTTGCATCCACCTCTACAAGAGGATACGATAGGTTACTCATTCATGTAGTGACCGCGGAGCAAAGTGCTGGACTTCTATTTCTTCCGCGTCAGATATTTGATGTGAGTGCCCATATTCTCACAGAATATAGCGAATAATTTAATTTGGAAAAATCAAGGATTCGGTGCCGCATGAACTGGCTCATAGTAGCAGCGATACTTAAGTTTTCTGACGATTGTGTATCATTCTGAATTAAATGGATATCCGTGTATTATTCTGAACAAGCTTATATTTTTCTAATATTGTGTTTATTTATTCTTATGATCTGCTAGTATTTTATGTAGGATAATTTTTAATATTAGTTGAGAAAAGTCGTCACCTCTAGTTACTTACCGTTAAGATATTTCACAAATTTTTTCAAAAAATTGGATTTTCGAGACTTTCGAAGTTAATAATTTTAAAACATATTTTGGTAAGCAATAAGGTGGTCATTAATTATTGGTAACTGGAATTTCAATGAGAAATGTATCTATATGATTTACTGTTATGTTCTTATTTTTTGCCGACCACCAAACCATCATTTCTTATTACATTGTCTGAAATGCAGTATAAAATTAATCATGTCGTGAATATTACTTTTGTTTTCTTTACATGAGCTTGCTTATATAATTCAGCTTCAATAAAATGATCTTTTATTCAGGATTTATAAAAAATACATTTGAATAATTGTTTACATACTAACGCGGGAAATTTTTTCTGTTTATTTCACTGAAAAGCTATGGAACTTTTACAGTGTACGATAGATAGCTTTAATAATTAGGGAATCCGCATTTCATTCAAGGTACTTTTCAGGTATGTTACGTTATATTACTTTTGTCATTCTTGTTATTCTCAAAATAATATACAGTTTCACAAAATTATATTTAAAGTAAGAGATGTTAACAAAAGTAGATCTAATGGACCTACAAAGTATAAGGATGATTCGTTTTTAATAGCGACACATTGGAACATAAATTAATGGATATGTACATACATACATATTTTATCTTTTAGTTGCCTTAGCAGACTTGTAAATATGCATTTTGCTCGCTTTAAAAAAGAATAGATAAAAAAGATTCCTGTAATTTAAATAAAAAACGGTGAATGTAAATATCTTTTTTAATAACCGAGTTTTATTTAACCAAAACGATGAAAACATTCCAGGACACTTGCTACATACAGGTATATAATACGTAATTATTGCTGGGGTAGACTAGTGTAGGATAGTATTTTGGGTCCTTTTCTTTTATAGTGTAGAACTAGAGGAAAGTTATTTGTATATGGTGCTTATTTGTATAAGACACTTTTTAAATGAAATAATATACTATTAAAAGCTGAATATTAAAATATATATTCTCATTTTTTTTAATATTGTACAATATTTTTTTTCTCTTAATTCTCAGTATTTTCTTCGATTCAATAAACGGAAAATATCAATAATTATAGAGTACTTATGGAATTAAGAAGAAAAGAAAGACTAAGAAATAAAGAAAGTAATCATTGTAAATTTTCAATAGATCAGGATAGAGAAATACAAAACAGAAAAATATTTGAGAAGATTTATTTTTTTTTTGGTTTTGGAACATTATAAACACGACTAACGTGTCCATTGCCCACACAAACACATATACATATTTACACACTCAGGTGAAATAAAATCCCAGCTAATGGAATATGAGGCTAGCTACATACATACTGGATGACCAGGGATGCACGGCTTGACTTGACATTCAAGCTACTTGACTTGACTTGACATTCAAGCTACTTGACTTGACTTGACTTGAAATCAAGTCAAGTTCAAGTCAAGTAGTTATATTTCAAGTACTTGAAAAATCAAGTAGTTTTTGAGGACTACTTGATTTTTCATTAATCATTTAATATTATCAAGAAATAATAATGAAGGAAACCTTGCAATAAAGCTTTTTATTTCCAAAACTAAATCTTAAACTATAATCTATATAATAAATATATAAATATAAATGTAAAAAATACTAATAATAAACTATTTATTGGGCATATTAATAACATAACAAATTATTCTAAAATATTAAACAAAGTAATAAAACTGATAACGATAAAATGAATTTCCAATGTATATCCTCTTTTTCTTCAGTAACATAGTAGTAATAGCAAAAAATTTAAAAGAAGTCTTTAATATCATCGTTTACCATCCACGATCTAAGGCACATGAGGATTCTAATAGACTCATCGCTTAATCGGTTACGGGTTTTTATAATAGTTAGAGCAGCTCTGGAAAACTGCCTTTCAACAGGAGCTGAAGATGCAGGTGTTGATAAAAAACCTTTGGCCATTATGGCCAAGTTTGGAGAAATTCTAAAATATCTTCACAACTGTCAGCTCGTGAATCAGACATAAATAAACTTAGTAGAGCAATATCAAATTCACCGCAATTACTATTTTCATCTAGTTTTGAAGATGAAGATGATATGAGCAACGAATTGGACCTAAAATATTTTGTTTTGAAAATGTTTTCAAAATGCTTGACTGCATCCATCTGCAAGTCCTTTCCCCAATTTGTATTAGATAATGTTCCACCTTATGTTGGGGGTCTAAGATTAAAACAACACAGTATATCCAGTTACTTCTCTCGTAATGTTTAATTATTTTGTCCCTTTGCCACTTGAATGCTATATATTATTTTCTCATGAGTTTCATCTCTATCTGGGTTATTGTCGAGTTCTATAACCCATTTTTCAAGTTTATCCAGAACCACATTTATACCAATTATCACCATAGTGATATAGTAGGCTTCACCTTCTAATGATGTGGAAATCCCGTGTTCTCGAACATAATTGAATGGTTATTTGGGTATCAAGTAATATCAAGTAGCTTGAAATTACTTGATATCAAGTCAAGCAGTAAGGATGAAAAATCAAGTAAAGTCAAGTAGTGAATTTTTGAAAAGCTTGGTTTTCAAGTCAAGTCAAGTAATTTATAAAAAAGTAGTCCAAAATTACAAAGGATTATATGCTGTTCACATCAAGGTGCCGGTGATAAATATTTCGTTTCAGGGACATACATGTGATAGGCAACGGAATAAAATAGTTAAAGTATGATATACAGATTAATAAATACTATAGTATACTTTACTAATAAAAAAAACAGCAAGGTAGTTTTTCAATACTAAAAGGTTATACGTTTCTTAACGCACATTTCACCAGCCAAATTCGCGTCATCGGTAGATGATTAAAAGCGTTGGGGATGATTAGGTTTAATCATCTCCTGGCGATGCCAACTTGGTTTGCGAAACGTGCGTCGATAAACTTGTAATCTTTCTGGAAAACTGGTCTCCTGTTTTTGTTGCTGCATCGAAGCTTTTTCCAGCCCTTTCTCAGGATCTAGTTACTGTATGTTCCATGAAACAATTACACAGTTACAGTGGGGTTGTGGCGATACTGGCCGTGGCGTATATACGATGGCAATCACATAAAGGTTTGTCGGCCAGCTTCATTTTAAAAGTAATGATCTAACTGCTCCATGGCCAAACAGGGAACATAATATGAATATAACCGTCTATTATCACTAAATTTAGATGCCACTTCTATTTGATACTAAATTATAAAATCACATTATAGACAATTTCTCGGTCCAGCACTTTCGAGCCATTCCTTTGTCCATTTTCCCCTAATCTCTACTCTTTCATAAATGATCAAATCTAGATAGGAAAGGCATTCATATATTTAGTGTCCTGCGCAGTTTTAGCCACTTGATTTGCGATCTAATTACCAACTAGGTATACTGGAATCGCTTTTAGCGCTAATATACAACATTTTTCGATTATAAGTTCCTTCAGTTTGATGAAGTTTTCTATTTTCCATTTCCTATTTTCTATTCTTGTTATTAGTTTTATTATATGCATATACTGTGCTTGTGATGGTTTAAAATTGCCGTAGGTATTGATAAACAGTTTGATGCTATTATACCTGTAATTGTTTTGAACGTTATAGTTATGTAATATCCATACTAAACATTTATTAATATTTTGAGTTTCTACTGTAAAAATGGAATAAAGATGGAATTCTGCTGCAAAGATCAACGTAATTATATCTATAGCTAACGTTATAATTTTCAACGTAGCCACGTCGCTATTAGATTTGGATTCATCCTTATAAATTTGACAGCTGTTGTTGAAACCGACAATGACTATGTACATATAGTGTTATATTATTATTTATGGGCTTCTCATAATTCGGGTAGGTTATGTGGGGTTTGTAATGAAATATTTCATATGAGTCTGAAATAAATTGACAAATATATTGGCCAATAAAAGTGGGGGACTTGAATGCTCCCAACTGAATGCTGACAACTTTTAGTGCTTTGCAATATAATTTGTTTATTATTTGTTTTTTTTAGTTTGACAGAAAATATTGGAGTATTGGAAAATAGGTAAGCTCCATAGAAGAGTAGGGAGGGTTATGTTGTGGTCTCCTCCATTTTTTCGTGTTACTTTTAGGATATCTAGAAATGTTTCAACTTTGTAAGTATAGGATAGTTACAGCTAATCATTAATGCAAACTTTCAGAATATAGGTTTGTTTTCTTCTTTTGATAATTAAATTTAAAGAAACGTTTTTATAGAAAAAAGTTCTATAGGCGTTTTATAGAAAAAATAATGGTATATCATATATTATATTATCAATAAGCAATAAACAATACTTTGTCAATAGCAATAAAACTGAGGAAATTCATATTCGTCGACATATTTTTAACTGTGTAGTATATGACTATATTTTATGTATTTATGATTAAAAGATAGTTTCAAAAAGTAAAATGTTGACATATTTCATTTTCTTAGATATCTTTAGTATACATTCAACTATCGATTGTATAAAATCAGTGTATAACTTTAACACAAAAATCGCAAAAGATTGGTTGTTGTAAAATTCCACGAACATGTATTTAATTTAATAAATATATACGTAAATTTCACTACCCGTTGCTAATAAAGACATATTTCCATGATTGTTGATGAGTATTGATTTTCGGATTTTGATAATTTTGAGCTAAGTCTAGTTCAATATACGGTATCCATTTTGCATCTTTTATTGTTTAAAACTGCCACTGCAAATAGTGTATGCATATCCAATTCATATATTTACAATATGAGTTGAGTACACACGTTTTTTCCTACATCATGGAGTACATATCTAGAGGATTCTCATATTTTTAATCTATTGTGATAATGAATGTACGTGTTCCTTAAATCTGATGTTTATAGCTTTTTGTCTGTCCTAAATTAAGTTTGTGACAATTATTATAACAGATTTTGTATATTCCCGACTTATTACCGTTTTATGTTTTATATTTAGTGTATGAATGGCATTCTATAGACTATTGTTCATTTCACATACAACTGTGATCACAGTTACGATCATAATCATCACTTCTTTTTGTTTTATTTAATTTATTATGCAACTCGTCTAGCAGTTTTATGATGTATTTTTCATATTTTTAGTCTAGTGGAAAGAAGCAAGGTTGTAATGAGTTATATACTTCTTCAGGGTTCCAATAAGGATAAAATGATGATATGTTGTCCTTAAGTCTGATGCCTCCATCAGGAATACATTAAATAGTATAAGTAAATAATAAATTCTCTTAAACTTCACAATTTTAGAAACAATTTATTTATATTATTTTTGATATTGATAGTTATATTATATAAACAACGGAAATTGGATATAATTATGTGCTGATCATACGGAAATCCAGTATTTTTAATTTTACTTATATACTATTTAGTTTTAATAGTATCGTTTATTGATGATGCAACTCCGAGATATTCTATTCACTAACGTCTGAAATATCTTGAGCATGGATATATGAATTTTTGATATATATCATTCTGTAATATATAACTCGAATTTCACTCTTCGGTAGCAGGTAATATTTCAGGTTGCTTTTTCCAAGTAGAATAATTTTTTTATTATTAGGAAATACATTTTTGAAAATATTGTTTCCTCAGTAAAGTATTATTAATGTTAACCAAAAATTTTGCGTATAACACAGTGGTGTATACTTAAATTATATCAACAATATAAAGTCAACATTTTGAATGGAAGCAGACATATTTCAGCTAAATATTTAATATTATAAGTACTTGACTATAAATATATGTATATTTATATGATAGAATGTGTTTCCAAAAATAATAATAATTTTTTAAAAAGATGTAATTTCATCTATAATTATTTATTAATGATCCCGAGCTTTACGATTTTTTATATATTATGTTACAGAAAATGATCAGTTCTGTAATATTTGTGAGGGTTAATTTTTCCTTCCAAAAATGTATCTTAAATAATCGTATGTTTTACTAATGCCAATGTCTCGTTAATATTAATATAATAATTTAACACCATTTATGTGTATATTCATTCACATTTATTTTATTGAACTGAAGTCACCATTATTAGCTGCCGCACGTTAAAATCATCAATTCTGTTACATCATCAATGTACTATTTGCCGCACTTTGTCTGAAATTCTACAAAATATTATTTCTTGTCTTAAAAATCAAGAATATAAAAGCCGTATGAGATTGTAGTTAGTGATGATTTAGGAAAGCAAATCACAGTATCTCAAGTAGAATGTTGTACTGAGAATATTATCTCCATGAAAGCTCAATTAGCTGGCACGTCTTGTGGAAAACATCATCAACTACTGGTTATTGGGAGTTCAGCATGCTTGAATCTTAAATTCAAAAATGACAAGAGTATAAATTAGGTCAATATTTTAAAGTTTACACAGCTTCTATAAGAATATGTTTTTATGTGCAATCATTATGCCAAGCTTAGTATATTTTTCACCTACCAAATGAATAGCGAGAACCATATATAGTTTAATACATGCAAAATATTTGTATAAAACACAAGTTTATTTTCATTTGATATTAATTTACGATACCTACTTAATAGTATATTTTGATTTAGCGTTGACACAGCAATATTCCAAAAAAGTTATCTAGTTTTGGCAAAGTAGTTTTCCAGAAATTAGCTCTGAAGAAGTCACCTGCAGTTGTTGAGGAAACGTTGGAAATAACTTCAAGTTTGATGCGTTATCTATCCAGTCTGTGAATAATAATGTAAATAACTCGACATAAGTCACATGATTACAGTTTGTTTTCCTAAATGTCACTGAAAACATAATACAGGGGATATATTTATATTTGTGTGCTATAAATGATCAACAAGTATGTAAATTTTAATGCCCGACATAGATAAATAATAAATAATAATCATTGACTGTTTTTAGAATATTTTATAATAACAATTAACATTTTTTAGTTAAAAATGTATCATCTTACAGAATTTTCTATATAATTTTTTTTGTTAATATTACAAAAACTGTTTTTGTATATAGTTTTAAGGAGTAGAATAATAAAATTGTATCCATTTGTATGTTTATTACAATATCATAAATCAGTCTACTTATATATTATAAGTCAAAGTAAAAAAAAAATACATAAGTGCATTGCAAGCTATAACACGCCAATGTAATGCAGTATAAAATTTAAAATAAAATTGCGCTCTAAACAATATATAGTATTCATGCACTTATACCGCTTGTTAGAACGGATGTACATGAGATTTACCATAATGATATAGTATTTGACTTTATAAATATATGGTGAGCTCTTTATAATTTTGTAATTAAACATGTTTTACATTATCTATATAACTTAAGACTATTAAGATTACTGTTTGTCGATCAGTCATCGAGTTATTTAAAACATTGAAAGGTATATAAGTATAATGGAATGTTTATTTTCATGATTAATTTGTATGCTTATTGTTACTATTCACTTCACAACAATTTTGTAACATTTGGTAACAAACTAAAACATTTATTAACAAACATAAGTTTTATTTGGTTATTTAATTGAAATTCGAAATATTGTTGGTGACAAATTTAATATTTTACTATGTAAAAAATTAAGCAAAAATAAATTGAGTCTTGTTTTATACCAATTGGTCTCATTGTCATTTTAATTTGCAAATTAAATTGGGCAATTGGACAAAGAAAAGCTGAACTAATAAAATAAGTATGTATGAAAGGAAGTACGAATAAGAAAATTAAATGTAATTGATCATTTAAGGGTGGACAATAAAATTGATGGAAATTCATATGTTATGAACAAAGCGAAATATTTGTAATAAGATCCAAAACACATTATTATTTTAAAACAGTATTGATCTTTTGAACAATGAGTGTCATGTAATAGTATTTATATAAAAGGTCAGTGATTTATAGTCCGTTATACATTCCACTTCGCATCGGTGATTCGTCTTTTGCGCGGAGATAATGTATATTGACGAAATAAAAAATATAGCCAACAGCAGTAAGTTCTTCCTGCGGTTAGCGGGCTATATCTAAAACACTTTTTAAAAATACACATTTAAGATATTTAGGTCGAAAAACTGTCTATATCTCTTTATACATTCTCTTTATTTATTATTTATTATCATTTACCGTAAATTCGATTAAATTTTTCTGTTTAATAACGTTGGAAGCTGTGTCTATTTTTAAAACCAATTACTAAAATAAAATTATATTTAAATATAGAACGTAGATTTTGACGTTATTGAACAGATATTTTTATTTTGTCAATATTTCCAGTAAAAAAATTAAATTCAATAATTATTTTACCAGTTGAATAACTATTTTGTGACGGTTACGCTAGATTAAAATTGCTATGAAAAAGTGTGTTTTTAAAGGAAAGGAGCTAAAGATATCAGGCCAATCATGGCAATCCAATACAGTTTGTTACCTCCAGTGTATTATGTTTACCAGGTATCCACCATAGTTATTGAAGCGAAAATAATATTATATTGTATCCAAAATGGTTTATACAACTATGCTTTCTATTATGGAAACGAATAAATATAACAAGTTCAGAAACAAAACTTGTTTCAAAATATTGCTTTTGTAAGTTTCTACTTGGTTGCTATTCGTTTTTTGTATCTATTCAAAATAGGTTATTTTACGGAAAATGTTATAATATTAAAATGTTTCATGATTACAATTATCTTGTAGAAAGTATTAAGCAACATTAATTGCAATATACTTGAGGTACTTCATAATAATACCGATACTATAGTTGTTGAGGACTATTTCTTTGTTTTATATATTTATGTTTTTCCATATTTTATATAACACTGACGTAGATTTTCACAAAACACTAAAACACTATACACTACACTCGACGCACGTTTCGCCAACAAAGTTGGCATCATCTGGAGATGATTAAAGCTGAAAATTAGAGTTTTAATCATCTCCAGATGATACCAAATTTGTTAGCGAAATGCGCGTCGAGTATAGTGTATACTGTTTTAGTGCTTTGTGGAAAACTACGTCAGTGTTATCTTCACACCAAAGGTTCCAACCCGCTCCAGCATATTTTTTATAAGTATATTTTCTAAGAATATAGTTTATTTTTTCACAATGGCAACTCTGCAATCCTTCAAAGCCCTATTATAACATGTTCCATGGTGAAAAGGGAGCAATAACACAGTATGCTTCAGACGCTTATATAGTTTATGTGTTAGCTGTATTACTTATACCAGTACTGCAATATTGCAGTACTGGTATTCCTTTACAGTAGAAACATTCTCTTTACATAATTTTATATAAGTATGTTTTCTAAGAATATATTTTATTTTTATGGTAACCCTGAAATCCTCCAAAGCCCTATTGTAACCTGTTCCAGGAGGAAAAGAGAACAATAACACAGGATGCATTACACGTTTATATAATTTGTGTGTTAGTTGTATTACCTATACTGCAATATTGCAGTACTGCTATTTCTGTACCATGAAAATTTGCTGAAATTACACTTATTTTAAAGCCTACGAAATTAAATCCTATACCTCATTCAATTGGTTGCCTGTCAAAATTGCATTGCAAGAAAGCCCAAAATTGCAGAGAAGATCATTGCTAACAAAGTACATAAGAGCGAAATAGAAAACAAGTCCCTAGCGCTAAATCACCAGTTCGGTTTTTAAGCAAAAACACGAAACAATAAGGCAAATTCATAGGGATGTGGATGACACATACTCAAATTATCTAGAAAACAGTTTTTGCAAGGCTTCTTTAATGTCAGTCAGGCTATTGACAGGGCCTGGTATCCAGATTTACTTTTAAATTAAAAAAGAAAAATTTGGAATCTTGCCTCGAGGAAAGACATTTTTACAAAAAAAAATATGAAGAAAGTGTAACTGATATAATATACATAAAATAAATGCTGGTATTCCTCAAGACAGTATCTTAGGTCCTGCTTTATATACTCTATTTGCTGCAGACTTTCCAGTTAATAAAGTGTCTCGAACTACCACGTTTTTGGACCATACTATTATCCTAGTTAAAAATAGTGATCTTATTTGAGCAAAACAATAATACTACAGGATAACTTGCAACAGGTAATAGAATGGTCAAACAGGTAAAAAATAAAAGTAAATCAGGATAAGTCAGTTAATGTAACATTTACCAAATGTAAAGTAGAAACACCAAACGTCAATACGAGCAACAAAGATTGCAAAAGCAGATATAGTTAAGTATTTGGGATTAAAGTCGGGCAAGAGATTAACATGGAACACTCATATCTGGATGACGAGGAAGCAAGTCGGAATAAAATTCAAAAAGCAAAATTTTGTAATGAAATACGTAACAAAAAAAATTTGGAATAAAATGCAGTTCGACCTGCATGGACTTATGAAATCGAACTATGGGGCACTACATCTAACACCAATATCGTAATATTAGAAAGATTCCAGAACCAAGTTCTTCGAAATATTACCGATGTGCTGTGGTTTATTTCAAATAAAGTCATCTCTCAAGATTCCTCACAGCATCACAATGAATTGGTCATCAACTTATTGGACAATAGTCGGTAGTTAAATGGACTTACTATTAGAGTCCAGTTAGACCTACCATATAGACGAAGTATCTGAAAATTAGTTGTAGTAACTGAGATTAGGTGTCATTTCTGAATATTATTAAAGTTCATATAGAGTTATTGGATACTGGCCTTTAATTCTCTCACACCAAGAGTGGCTCACAACAAAAATGCTCGATTAAAAAAAATGCATTGAAAAAGGAGATTGAGTTTTAAATACATGTAAAAACATCATTGGTATGTATATGTCCGCATTATAACATTAAATACAAGTATATAAAGGATTTACAACATCATTCAACCAATTATTATTACCTGACCTATTCAAATCATTAGGCCCTCAGGATTCATTATAAAGAGTTCAATAAAATACGATATTCCAAAATAAATGATAGACGAAGTCGAGCTGGCACCATTAGAGTCTGATGTTCACAAGGAATACTATTCGGACCTACACTCTTTATTATACAATTTTTGCTTTACGATATAAATGTTGGAACAAATTCGTTGAAATCGTTATCGAACAAGTAGGAAAAATGCCCAGACAGGTCTATTTTGTTTTTCAGATGGACATTTTTTAGAATACGTATATTTTTGTCGCGCAATACAATATTTGACGAGTCATCATTTTGATATCATATTGATTGTTCCGGCATTTGGAGGTTTTCATTATTAGGACGTAGAGACACAAGTGAGGGACGTAGAGACATAAATGTGTGCTGATATAGCTACTCGAAATACTTTTCAGCTGTTAATGTACTATTAATAAAAACCAGTATGTAAATCCTAATAATACTGCGCCGCTCCCTCGCTCATATCGAATGCACCTCCGGAGCATGCCTCTATACTCCGGTTTCAAAATAGTGGGCAGTAAGGTATAGAATACTATTTTTATAGCTGGTAGAGATGTTTCAAAACATTATGAGCTTTGACCTTCATATGCGCAGAAACATAATAACGGCCGGTGCCTGTTTTCACAATAGACTTACATAGTGGAATAATAATGGGGATAGCCCCGTCTTTCGCGAATTTCGTGGCTCATAAGGTTTTGAAACATCTCTGATACGATTCAACAATTCTCATGTCTGTTTTACTTGTAAATTGTAAATACCGCTTCCTGCACTGTGATCTCTGCTATCTTTAGTCGCGCGCAGACAGTTGGCACGCGCCTTGTCTCTCTTGTTTGCCTATTATAGCAAGCAAGCAAAGAGCGAATTACTTACTGCCTACAATTTTGAAACCAGAGTATAGAGGCTTCGGATCAAAAAACAAAAGTTGCCACGTTGTTCGTAAGGGTCGACTTACTATACTGATTTTGTTAAAATGTCGAAATTCGAACGAAAAGCATTTCGTACATCGACTTAAAAATTTCGTGACACACACGAAAACAGCCGTTTAGTAAATAGAGATGACTCTATAATTGTGGTACCAAAAATTCCTGTTCATATGTTGATTTTTTATGGAAGCTGCATATGTCCTTCTATCGTCCAATGAGGGTTTTCAGGAGCTTCAAACCTACAATTTAAATAGCTTAGTGAATATGGTATAAACCTATTCACTAAGCTATGAGTATTTAAACAAAAAGAGCCATAGTCAGAGAAAACACCTTAGTTTGGGTATTGGGAATTATTACATAGCTATATCATTGACTCTATTAATTCTATTCTGTAGTAGAAATTATCTCCTTGAAGCTCGTAAACTAGTTGTAACTCGCACGTTGTAAGGAAACTCTTTTTCAGGAATATCCAAATAGATGACTTACACATAGCAGAATCCGTTGCTATTTCACGAGTTGGTTGATCAGGATTTTCTTGCGCAGCTAGTAACACATCTAATTGTGTATTTTTTGTAGCGACAGGACAATCTTTGGTATAATTGTCTTTATACTGCAATTTCCAAGTTTTGCTTCTATTTTACTTCTAGCTGAGGTTGTTCAGGATAATTATTATTAAATAATTCCACTTGTGTACGAGTCCAATCCCAATAGCCAGTTATAACAATCTCAATTCCTTGTGTTTTACTTAAATGTACAATATTTTTAAAAGCGATGACAGTTGTTGTACAGGCGTTGACAGTAAAATTGTTGTGCGCTTAACAAACGAAATTAACCAAATAACATAAAAAATGATACGAAGTTTTAAAAAGAGTAGAAGAGTTCTTTAAAAAAGTCACGTGAAGTGTGGAAACAGCAAAAATTAGAATTATGAAAAAAGTAGTCACAGCCAGTGTCTGAACGAAAGAATGGAAATATTGTACATACTATTCAAAATTAAATT
The DNA here is from genome assembly GCA_037954035.1 of Rosalia funebris. Taxonomy (NCBI): domain Eukaryota; kingdom Metazoa; phylum Arthropoda; class Insecta; order Coleoptera; family Cerambycidae; genus Rosalia; species Rosalia funebris. The sequence goes on along the minus strand of JAZFAV010000022.1, from coordinate 41,919,642 downwards.
AATGAATTTCTAGAAATAGTTGTTATATAAGCTACCACACATTCCGAAGAATCATACGTGTACGTCACAAAGTGTGCTCTCTCAAAAGAGATAAGGATTTTGCTTTTAAAAAACTCGATGCCGTCATATGCCGTCATATGCCGTGATAACGTATAAATGATTCAAAATATAATATTCCAATTTTTATGATTTATTCAATATTTGGTGTTATTGTGTCAGTGGGAACTATCAAGTTCGAGTTACATTCGCTGTGACACATAATTTAAATCAGTGCTTTATGTAATTTTTATGTGTAAGAAATAAATTCTTTGCGTGATATATTTTTTACGTAAAAAATAGAGAAATTAAAAGAATGTAAAAACTTAAAGTTACTAGATTAGTAGAAAATAACTATTAACATAATAACATAACTATACAAATACTTTTGAAAATTTCTTAGAGAACACGGTGGGCATTCAGTTCAGTACTAGTCGCTACTAAAAATTAAACACCTGCTTTGCATCTATCTGTGGATAGATGATCTATTGTGTTATTCTATGGATTGTTTGCAATAACCTCCATAGGAGACTTAAGGGAACTTTTACCTGATAAGTTTCTATTATTCATATTTTGGTTCGGGATGGCAGACTGGGCTCAATATTGGGGATGTAATTGTATGCTTGGGTTCACATCCCATCCGTATGGTTCGGTTCCAATGGGGTTGGATTTAGCACCTCTGCCTCAGCGATACTAAACGTATTTGTCCTCGTCCGTATGTATAACCTTTCCTTTCATATTCCGATATTTTAGGGAAAAGAAGTCGATTTTAATCGTCCACTATTTGTTATTTTTGAATGAATTTAATGAAACATGAACCATTGTTAATAAAATAATAGAGTAATGTAATAAATAAAACATTATTTTCTTTCTTAAAGTACAAAGAAAAAACGTGACTATTTTAATTTTGATATACATAATGAAAAAACATTTTTCTTGTTTTAATTCATCATTTCTACTATCAATATTTTGTTCTGTTATTTTGTTTCTTATAGAAGAACAAACGTACAATTGCATTAATTTGACTATATCATACTATTTGATCTTGACAGTAAATATAACCTTATTTTAGTCATTCCTTACTGTTGTTTAAGGGTTTTACATCGTATATATTTTATATTTATATTTACTTATTATGTACAAGTTACATTTCTTTAAATCACTGTTAAACTTTTCAAACCATATCAAACAACAGTTAAATATAGTGGTACATGTTTACTAAGGGTACCAACACTAACTTTAGCTAAAACTATAGTATTTAGTTAATATAGTGTACTATAGTTAATGTGACAAAAAGAACCCTCTCAAACGTAGACATCGTTGCCGAAAAAGTGATTTTATTTGTAACATGCGTTCGAATCGTTCGCGATTAACCGAAACAAGTGGCGAAAAATTATTAATGATTGAACTTACTGCTGGTCCTTGAACGAATCCTTACTGCTGGTCCTCGAGAACACTTCCTGCGTAAGTTTATCTTTAGATATATGTACTTTTGTTATCTATGCTTCTGTTATATCAATGCAACTTATATCATTTATCCGAAAAGTATAAACACGTAAATGTTACTGACGGGTTTATTGAAAATACTACACAATGGTGCTACTGGGCATTAAAAATGTGCTGGTACTGACATGTACCTACATAGAATACGTAACTTTTACCTGATACTATCTATTTATTGTGTCCCTTAACCATATGTGGTCCAACCATAAAGCACGATGTTAATTGTGAGTCACACCTTAAAGTCAAGTTTTTTGCCCAAATTAATTTGACATTTCTTTGTTTCAGTGTTTGACAAATTCAACCATGGAGAGGTACACAATTGAGCAGCGCGTTAAGATTGTTGAAGCCTTTTACGAAAATGGGCGTTCAAATCAAAATGCATTTCGTGCACTTCGTGAATTTTTTGGTCAGCATAATCAACCAAATGTGTCCACAATCGGGAGAATTGTGCGCAAATTTCAGCAAACCGAGTCTGTAGGAAATGTGAAAACACCTGTGCATGCTCGCCCAGTTCGATCTGCGGAAAACGTTGCTGTTGTTCGCGATAGTGTAGCAGAAGAGTCGTCAACCTCGACTTGTCGTCGTGCCCACAATTGAACATCTCACGAACATCACTGATGCGAATTTTGAATAAAGATTTGAATTTACACGCTTACAACGTTCAATTGATTCAAGAGCTGAAGCATACTGACCATTTCAAGCGTCGTCAATACGCCGAATGGTTGGTTGAACAGACAGAAATGAATGGTGACTTTACAAAGAAAATCATCTTTAGCGACGAGGCACACTTTCACCTCAGTGGATTCGTTAACAAGCAGAATTGCCGCATTTGGGCAAATGAGAATCCACGAGTGATTGTTGAAAAGCCGATGCATCCACAAAGAGTGACTGTTTGGTGCGGTTTATGGGCTGGTGGCGTCATCGGGCCGTACTTCTTCAAAAATGAGGTCAGCCAAGCAGTTACCGTGAATGGTGTTCGCTATCGCGAGATGATAACAGACTTCTTGTGGCCAGAAATTGAGGATATGGACCTGAACGATATGTGGTTCCAACAGGATGGTGCTACTTGCCACACAGCCAACGAAACAATGGCACTTTTGCGCGAGAAATTCAATGGCCGTGTTATCTCACGTCGTGGCGATGTCAATTGGCCGCCACGATCATGTGATTTGACACCGTTGGACTTCTTTCTTTGGGGATATTTAAAAGAAAAAGTGTACGTCAATAAGCCAAGAACAATTCAAGAGCTAAAGGATGAGATAATTCGGCACATTAACGACATTGAACCTCAATTATGTCTCAGAGTCATTGAAAATATGGACCATCGGATAGAGGTATGCCACCGAAGCCGTGGCGAGCATTTGGCCGATATTTTGTTTCAACCATAATTGTCATAGATCCTTCTATCATAATAAAAAATATTAAGATAATTCTCTGAAAACTTTTTGTTTTATTTACAATTAACATCGTTCGCTTTGGTTGGACCACCTTTTAAGTACGGCTATTATAATACATTATTAATTATCACCAATAAATATTATTCTTTTTGTCCCCTTCACATGCTTGATTGCTATAAACAGAAGTAAAAACTTCCATGAGTTGTCCTCATTACATAGGTTATGAACTATTAAAAAAGAACTTAGAGAGAAGAAGAAAATATTTGTATTATATCTGAAAAATATTAATTATGTTATAATTTTGTTATTAAATTTGAATTTGAAATATATGAACACATTTTAGAATAAATGCTATTGAATTTCATCATTCTATACAGTCTTAAAACAGTCTATTACGTTTCTAACAAAAGATTTGTAGGAAGTCACAAGCAATATTGTTGTTCTTCATAAAAAGCTAAAAATTACATGGGTCAGTGAACACGTTTTTAAGACAATTAACAAATTTTGTTACGTAAGTAATACCTAACTGAATTTCTAATTTAATAGCAGAATATTATTGTACGGGAAGTATTGATAAAGCTGAATTATTAATTTTTTGAATAATACTATTCTCTGGTTATTTAATATTATAGTAAATATTTATTCTTTTATTTAATTAAATATATTGTGTAATTTGCACAATTTTACTGATGAAATGAGATAACCCAACTCATCAATAATATTTGCAAATTTATTTCAAAAGCAAGAAAGAGCTTTTGTATTCTTCAAGCCTGAATGTATTATAATCGTCTCTTTTGAAAAGATGAAGAATATTTTAATTTAATTTCTAATATATTTATATTTGTTTCAGTTTCAGTTGTTATTTCAATTTGTAACATCAAAGCATAAAGGAAAATGACATAGGCCTATTTATATACGAATTGACATATGAGCTATATTGAAATCAAAGTATTTAATAGTTGGATATGACAAACTGACTGTCTTTGGAACATTTTTAACATTGTTTTCTATATTATTTAATTTTTATTGTAGTAACACAATGCACTATAGAACAATAGGCAAACGCATAGATAAGATTCAGAAAGTTGTATTTACATAATAATCAATAGACAACACATAATTATTATCCGGTTTGCTATAACTGAATTAAATAACTTGGAAAGTAAAAAGAGGCATGAATTAATTTTTACTTATGAGTGACCTTGTTTCATTTACAAAATTATATCTCTAGTAGTCACCTACTGTGGTATTCAAAATTTGAAACAACAGTAATATAATGGCAAATATTTTATCCTGATATACACATAATTTAAAATTCTTCATTGTAAGGTAGTTAATTTTAACCCAACCCCTTTACCATGTGAAACATTGCATGCATGTTCCCGATGCGTAACTAAACGATTTCATCAATAATATACGTAACAATCCCATATTACGTGTTTCCTATGATCTACATAACGGATTTATTGCACGAAGAAATTTCCAAGGGGTAACCTAGAATTATAAAAGTTATATTGAAAAAGCATAAAATATATGTATATATTTTTGAAAATACTGCTATATTTTAACGGATATTGGTATATTATTGAAGTAATTAATTTATAAATCCAGTCTCGGTAATTACTTTATCATGTAATAAATAGAGAGTAGTATAAACAAAAAAAAGTACGTAAACACCTAAAATTTTTTCTTACATATATTTTTTTAAATTCCTAGCAACAGGTTAGGACGACATCTAATTGATAACAGTAACTCATCTTATGGCATTTATAAGCTCTTGAATGTTAACAGTAATTAGATAAATAAATTAAGTAATTGCGTTAATGATGTAGAATTACGATGGGATTGTTGAGTTATTACTAATAAAAACATTAGGAACATTATATTATCCACTGTATCGAATGCGAAATATCTGAGTGAGTATTTTGCAGCCCTCCGCTGTTTTATGAAGTGTTCGCGTGATCAAGGTATTTAGGTTTCAATCGATTGCACGAATTTCCTATTCTTCTTTAAATTTCAGTAATCAGAAGCTATCATTAATAAATGTTACAACTGCTTTGCAGCTACAGCGTACTATGGTGTCAATGTAATGTTAGTTATACACAATAATTTAACTATTTACTTTCGTTCATTATTAATAAAAAATACTACATAATTATTTATAATAATTATATAATTGCTTGTAACGCATAATGTGAATATAACAAGTTGAAAAAATATTTTGAATCAAAATAATATAACTTTAGCAAGTGGATCAGTCTGTTTAGACAATGCTATGAATTAGACATAAATTTGGGGTCAATTAGGGTAAACCTCAAATCGATAATCAAGAAATTATGACTACATCATTTAATACACATACATATATACACTGTGGAAAAGAAGGCTGGAACACCTGAAAAATCTTACAAAATATATTTTTCTTGCAAAAACGCTCGAAGGGGTAAAAAGGTATTTTAAATTTGCTATCTTCTGAAATACTTTATTTATATGAACAGTGGCGTATTTTGCAAAGTTAAAGGAGCATTTTTATTAATGATAAACCCTTCTATTATTCGATACAGTGAAAGAGTATATTTTTGAGCGTTATTTAAAAAAATGTATTAAGTTGTATAAAGAATGTTTCGATAAAAATGCAAATAAAGTTTTAATTGTAAACATTCAATTGATTGACAAAAGAACAGAAATATTACATTAATATTACATTAACTAATACTATGTCCAAACTATTTGACGATAATAAATTCATTCTGAACTTTGTCAATTATTTCCGGCCCAATATTACGTACTTTATGTTGAATTAGTTCCTTTAAATCATCTATGTTTTCGGGTTTATTTATATAGACTTTTGTCTACGGTCTGGTCTGCTTTTTAAATTACTCAATAAGAAAACAAGAACTGGTGTAATATCTAGGGAATGAGATAGCCACTATAGCGCTACGTCGCCTTACCCATCGTTGTGGGAAGACGTTATCCAAGTAAGTGCGAATAATAAGGACGTAATGAGTAGGTACACTATCATATTTATAATAAACTCCGTTATCAGGTATATCTAGTTCATTTGCACTTGGGTAGGTATAAAGCTTTCAGTAATTCAAGAGCAGTAAGAGGTGGAATCACCTCTTGCTGTAAAAATTGATAATGCCTTGCTCCAGTTAACTTGTCATTAAAAAGTACAGGCACAAATTATGTTCCTGACTATACCTACCCAAACGTTCTGCTTACGGCTACCCAAATGGGTTGTGAGGCCCAATACCTACAGTTCCATCTATTTATAGTTCCATTAATAATAGTAAAAACGTGGCTTTATCCGAAGAAATAATATTTTTCCCAAACATATTGCCATTATTACAACGTAATTGCATTTCCCTCGCAGAATTGCACTTACCGATCAAAATCATCTTCTGATAAATCTTGAGTCAATGTAACCTTATCACGGTAAAATCTATATTTACATATGTAAAACATTAAGCACTGTAGTATGATTCAAACTCATATCTAAGTCAATTTGGCGGGAACTGGTATGTGAATTTTCATCAATTCTTATTGATTGCTTGGCGACCAGTTTTAGGTAAATCACGTGTCACATGTCCATGTTTTCTATATTTACCTACAATTTTACTGACAGTAGACCGTGCCATAGGCTGACGGTCTTCATGAGCCTCATCAAAGAAAGCGCAGGCTTCCACTGTAGTTCTTTTGCTATCTCCATAATCATGCATCATAAAAATCTCCATGCCATCTGTTTCCGAAATAGATGTAGTATCACTTAAGATTATATTAAGATTTTTTGATTGATAATAGAAGATCACAAGCATCAATGTTATAGAAAGCTAACTTGTCGTAATTCCCATTAAATACAATTTGTAGGCAACATATTAAATAACTCAATTTTCACAATTAAAATTTTATTTGCATTTTTGTCGAAATTTTCTTTACGCAACATAATAAAATATTTATAACAATACTCAAAAAAATGTGCTTTTTCACTGCATCGAACATAGGTCTGCCATTTAAAAAATTTGACCCCCTTTGACCCTACAATAGTACGCCACTGTACACAGAAATGAAGTATTTCAAAAGACGGCAAATTTAAAATACATTTTGATGTAGAACCGTAAGGTATGCATTGTCTTATGGTAGAAATGCATTAGGTTTTGGATATATTAAAATACACATTGATTTTATTATCTATAAAGGTCAGGATAATTTTATTATAAATTTTCGTATTATTTAATTGGGAACAATAAATTGAAATATCTCTAACTTATGGTCCCGATCATTGGCAACAATATATTAAGCATGAAATTATATGGAAGCCATAAATCAAGTCTTTTTACAGTATTTGTAAAAGTTCTAATAATTATTTCCAGTCGATTACGTTACAGTATTCACATATACACATATGTGTTGTTAAGTGACAAAATACGGATATAATCGAATAATATTATACAGAAAATATCTTATGAAGTGATACACTATTCTTAGTTGTCTTCCGTTTAATTAATGTATGAATATTATTTTTTCAAAAATAATATTCATACAAAATGTATTCATTTATATTTATTTATAACGGAAGCTAATATTTATAACTAACTTTAAAAATTAAGAATAGGTTTTAAGGCACGAAAGAAAAGTACAAACGTATATGGAATGGTCGATTATTGACCTTTATTGATTGATATCGCACCGAATAAGTCTTTGAGAGCATGGTCATTTCTATAATATGCACAATATTATTTCAGCAGTACCATATTTTCAGAATTTACGTTTATTACGTTTTAATAAACTAATAACTTTGTTGCAGTACATATATATCATATGTATATTTATTTTCAAAAGGATTGAGGTTACTGCAGTCCCTTCTCGATTTTTGTTAAATTAAAACATTTTGGAAATATAACTTATACATATTGACAGAGTCTGACAAGTGAAGTACATTATTCAAATATTTAATTTGTAACCTAACCATAGATATTTTACATTGTGTTCGAATAGAGAAAATGAATAGCATATTCAAATTAATCATGCCCAACAAAAAAAAAAAAAAAAAATAAATAAAAAAATTCGTTCCCCGTACAATTAGGGTATGTATGTGTCTGTTAGAATGTATAACTAAAAGACTAAATTATAAGTAGAAATAGATATTGCTATAATGCATCAAAAAATTTCATTTGCACTGTGGTACCGGTTGATGGACTGGATTCAGTATTAATAGTGGTTGTATGCTTGGGTGCGAGTCCCAACGGCGAGCGGTTAGCACCTCCCCTTGAGCTTACTCGTGTTTATTCTCCTCTCTATGTGTAACATTCTCCTCAATATCCCGAGGCCTGTGGAGAAAGAAATTGATAATTGTCAAAATTTTTATTTTTGCTGGGGGATATGATATTTGTTTCCCTTTACTTGAAGTGGAATTTCGATGGCCACACTTGCAGATGTAACGTTTTATTTTTTAAGGGTTTGAAGTTTTTTTACACAGTTTTTAGCAGTATTTTTATTTTTTAAAAGGGCTCTGAAAGGAAAACTTTCAGTATTAATGTCATCAAATGAAGTCATTGGTATATTTATAGTTAATGTATTAAAAACCTCTCCAAAAAAAAATGTGAGAATTACTAAGTCACTTAGTGGGAAATTGTTTTCGATGATCCGTTGCGCTATGATTCTCTTCTTAATAGCATTAAAACGTGTTTGTGGTTACGGTATACGCTTATTTTATAGTAAGTTAGTACTAATTCTACATTATCTGGAAAAACGATCTTAACAAAATTTTGTACTTACTTAAATAGCTTTTATACCTAGGAATAATAATACTATTATTTTTACAGGTGATTATATAAATGCACCAGACATTTACAGCTAATTATGGAATGCATCCGTACCATTATATAAAGAAATATATATTCACACTTTAGTAATCGAAATGTAGAGTTGTATCGTTGTTTATATAAATCATGGAGTAATATGCGGTTTTATGGTATAAGTTTAAAATTGATATTGTCACTATTACATTACTAAATAAGGTATTTTTATTGTTGTTTAGTAAGGTCAGTCAACGATAAGAGACGTTTTAGAAATAGAGTAACATCTTTTATTTTATTCTTTTGTCGATGTTACGTAAGGAAAATACATTGTTATAGTTAAATAAGATTAATTATATTGCACAATATATGCATTATCAAATAGTAAGCGAAAATATACATACATACTGTAATATTATGTCCTTAAGTTTTTTATTCTATCATTAAATTCTCGAAATTAAAACGTTCATCTTTCTCATCAGTATGTTATAATTTGTTTCATAAAATATTAAAGTATAAAATTGAAAGGTAAGTGTTTATTTTGAAATTACAGAAAATGGAACTAACAAATCTTTTCGAAGTAAATTACATTAACTGCTTAAAGGGCCATCTGGATACTTTTACTTATCAATTATCTGATTTTTATATGTTCTTCTAGTTACGTAATCTGTCTAACAAGTCATCTCTTAAGGAAGCATTGGACTTAAATAATTCCCAATCTGACGAGCATAATGCAGCCAGGCTGCATTGACATGGCCCTGTTTCATAAATCTTTATTGGGAAAACATTTACCTGTAAATGTTCATCAAAGCAAAAATTGTTGTATTTTCAGTTACGCATGCCCAGATATAAATTTTCTATGGATGTTGAGTCTACTTTATTCACTTAAAGAGGAATGTTTCTTGTAGTTAAGAACTCTACCCACTGGTAAGAACTATAATTATTACCAGTGGGTAGAGTTTTTACCTACGTAAGAACTTACCTGGTAAGAACTCTAGTTCTTACCAGTATTTATAATAAATATTTTTAAGGCTTATATGTTTCATTTTTGAAATGTTCTTCAAAGTAGAACATTAACTTAATATACTGCCGTAGAATTAGGAGGACTTTCTTCATACGCAGTGTATTCATCTTTATATAATCAACAACTTGCGGATGGCAAGTAATATCTTATCACATATTACATATGTATTTTTTAATGCATCCATTTGGTCTGTGTTCCTATTTACTATTCAATTTTACTAACGGTTGATCAGCTAATGTATCGATTTGATTGATTTCTTTGTATTAAATAACTTGCCTACTTCTTATTGTGTTTTAATATATCATGATATATATTTCTTAATGTTTAAATAGTCATGATATAAATAATATCGACATATAAAATTTTCTTCTGTGAGTATTATCCTGACAAAACTTATTTTATCCGTGATACTGATAACAAAGTTTTTATGGCGCTGAATACGCGAATATATGTTTGTTGTTGTAGACGTTTTCGTATTTTTTTTAATAGTCACGGTTAGTTCTCCAATGGACAAAGCGATGAGTGGAATTATTGATTTTCCATTGGCACTACGTTCGATTTCTAACTTACGCAATCGGTATCAATCTCAAGAATGATGCCTTGCGCAGTCTCTTTTTAGAGTAATTATGGATTATTTGCTGAAGTATGTTTGTTTCTGTGATGTCAATTTAAAATTTTTAAATTTAATTTTTATTAGCCTTAAAATTGTCTTCTACAATATAGCATAACGTTTGTGTAAATCTTTTAACAACTACCAGATATATTGGAAGAAGTAGGATGCAGGAATAAACTAGGGTAGGATGCAGGCTTTCGTGGCCATTGTCTAATGAAGTAAATTCTTCCGGATTACTCCGTGGTGGTCATTGAAGTCATCTTGACGTTTTATACTTTATCGGCGTTATTAGAATAATGTCAAAGAAACCAATATCTGAATTTTTTCTGAGAAAGCTGACGTCGTACCTCGAAAAATAGAATAAAGCAGAACAAGTACAAAAAACTTTTATTAAAGGAATTTTTTTATAATTGTGACTCAAATCAGGCGTTCCACATCCCACACATTCGCCCAATCCGGTATAGATGTACTACTCATTTGATCGCTATTTGCCAAATAAAAAACTCTCTTATCTTTCCCATAAACCGAACAGTCTACCTCAGTCTACCTCAGTCTACCTCAGTCTACCTCAGTCTACCTCAGTCTAGCCACAAAAATAGGCCACGGTATAAGATAAGAGCCGCTTGGGATTTTTTATTTGGCAAATAGAGATAAAATAAACTATATATTTATAGAGTATTATGAATCTTCTTATATATTTATGCCAGTCGTTATACCAGGTGTAGTATGTCCTTATACTTTTTTGTTTTATATTTTGTGGAAATAAATTGGCTATGTAATCTCAGCGTACTTATTTTCTTTATATTATTAAACCTAAGACTTACCTCCAATCTCCTTGACAAAGAAATGGTCAAATCTTCTAGTGATATTTGCTTCGCACTAACAATATGCAATTTAAAATTATTTTTAGCTAAATTAAGCAAATACAAAATGAATTACATATAAATGACGTATCTACATATTTGTATGTAAATAAGCACGTGTTTGTGCGAACCTCTCATATTGGGGGTTCTAATTGTTTTATATTATTTACAATTTCTGTTAAATTAATCAGAACCGTACTTAGAAAATTTAAGTGCAGTTCTGCTCAGTCAATGATGAATTGCTCGAGCTGAGGGCTGGTGTTGTCGGTGAGACAAAGACTTTTTATGCTGTAAATAAATATGAAATGCAATGCATGTCTCATATTAGTGTTGAAATATATGTGTATCTGTGTTAACACTTTTGTCTTTTCGTTTCACTTAGGATTGAACAGAATAATTTATTCTTGACTTTGTCACGTTTCGGTTTAATAAACCATTTTCCTACGATACGAGTATGCTATTTACCAATGTACATTAACTTTACTTTTTTTTTACTTATTATTTTTACTGCAACCATTGTTACTACATAATATTATTTATTATTTTTTGTAAGTTCCCAAATCCAAGAATAATTTGTTCTAGTTAACACATTATGTGTATTTAAATGTAGCGTTGTATGTAAACCAATGAAACTTCTACATTTATTTTATCCTAATAGTTAATTTAAATCTGGACAATAACAAAACTGGTTCTATTATTGATAATTGGTTCTGTTATCCTTATTGATAATTATTTATCTGTTACATGTATATCATCAGGTATTGTAATAATGTAAATGTATAATGTAAATGAATATGCTGGAAAAACTATAAATCTGAGCTTGAATTCCTCTGATATGTTAGCGTTAATTATAAATTCATTTATTCATTGTCTGCTTAGGTTCAATTGCTCTTTCCAATTAGAATTAACGATGTACAAAAAGAAGTTTATATTTTATTTGTTAACATAGTTACAGCTTATAACACATTGCATTTTAAACAGTGTTGATTATACACTGGTAGATCTTATTTATACCTATCGAGAATATTTTCATCCTAGTTAACAAATGTATTAATTTTCCATATTTTGAAAAACAGAAATTAAAAAACCTAAAATCATCAACTATTTAATTAAAAAACTTCAAATGACGTATTACATGTACCACCATTCCAGTTAAAAAAGTTAACGGAGTAATTGTCATTTCAAGGAGATTGATGGGAAGAAATAAAAATTAAAAATAATGCCATTTTAGAACACATATGGAAAATAAATTACCAAAAAATTATGGATACCGATTTAGGTTGTATATGGGATACATGACTTCTATATATGCAAAGTATATAATGATATGTTATGGTATTATTTAAGTGATAAATTGTGTATAGGAAACTTAGTTATATATTTTTGTTATTTAATGTCTTAGATCTATTAAATAATATGAATTATTTACACATCTTTGGACATATTTTTTTGAAAAATTGTGCTTGAGGTAAGAAATTTCTTTTATGTTAGATTGCTACTACATGTCTATATTATATACAGCTTATTAAATACGTTACTCCTTACTTAGTCGTTTAAATTACAATTTAAAATTATATGTTTTAAATTACCTAGTTCCGTACATTCTCAGTATAAGGATTGCCTCCTACGTCGATTTTATGTATCTTTGTAGGAAACAATAGTGATTAAAATACCTTCCAAACTAGATTTTAAAATTTTTCTTGTAAATTTCTATATCATATCGAGGAATTATTTCGATTTTTAAATGAATGCTGTTTTATTTCCTTTTTGTAAATGTATAACCCGCGACCTTCTCGTTGTCAGCACGACGCTCTAATCAACTAAGCTAATGGGCCAGTTGTAAATGTATAAGGTGGTACCCAAAAGAAACCGCCTTAATTTTTTTTAAATTTACTTTTTTTAAATAAAAAAAAACCTTCAATCCCTTTCAAGGTACTCTCCACTGGCACTACTATAATTGTATTCCATTGTTCAAAACATTTGAAATTCGTCTTCTATGATGTCCGATAGCGCCTCTGCCGTCTTTTTTTTTTACCTCAGAAACATCGACAAAACGCTTCCCTGTCATGTCTCTTTTTATTCAGGGAAATAAAAAAAGCCGCAGGGGGTAAAGTCGGGTGAATAGGGGGAATGCGGCAGAAGGGTCATGTCCTTTTTGGTAAAAAATTTTCATGGCCAAAAAATTGACGCACAGACGATACAGTCGAGGCACGAATATGGTAGCCACCCTTTTCATTCCCAAATATTCTTGTAAAATTCGCTGAACTGAACTCAAAGTTACTCCAGCAGCTCGACAACTTCGTCAATGGTCCATCGTCGATCTTTCAGGATGATTTCGTGAATTTTTTTAATATATTCATCGGTTCGAGCCGTTGAAAGACGATAAGAGTAAGGTTTGTTTTCAATTGACATTTCACTTCTTTTGAAACGGGAAAACCACTCAAACGCTTGAGTTTTTCCAATAGCATCATCCTTGAAGGTTATTCTTAACATTTAAAGATTTCTATGCCAGTTGCAAAACGACGAGCACACAAAACAAATCTCACTAAAAATTCACACAAGCCGAGCGGAACGGAATTTAGCAACGACGCCAAATAAATTAATAAATTTAGGAAAGATGAAATCAAGTTATTGGTGGTAAAAGCTGTTCTGTTCAGTCTTATTGTTGCTATTAAAGATGTGTAAGAAATATGCCAAAAGTTTGAACAAATACATATAGATATATTCGGCCTAGAAGTAGTTTCCAACGACGCAAATTTGGATTTTATTGTTTATGATTGATATTATGATTTTTATGAGCAACCTTATAAATATTGTAATGTTCTTTCTTTCAGTTCTCAATATACATATCTAATGCAAAATGGTCAAACTAGATTTATGTAGCTTTCCAGAGCCTACTCTTATCGGTTTGTTTGATTCCCAATAATAATGAAAATCTTTCAGAAAATAAAAAGATTAAATATTTATTGTGTTAAAAGGACCTTCCCCCCCTTATACTGCAAGGTATAACTCGTCTTATAGGTATTACTTACGAGATTACTTACATTCATTAGAGACATCCAAATAACCATTGATACTCAAATTACGAAAATTCATTAAATTTAACACGCATACAATTTGCTTTTATATATTTTCTAATAAATACTACAACATTGACTTAGTTTTCCACAAAACACCAAAACACTATACATTACACTCGACGCACGTTTCGCCAACAAAGTTGGCATCATCTGGATATGATTAAGACTTTTAATAAAATTTGCAAACTAGAGTCTTAATTATTCCCAGATAATGCAACTTGGTTGGCGAAACGCGCGTCGAGTGTAGTGTATAGTGTATTGGTGCTTTGTGGAAAACTAAGTCAGTGTTACCTTTACACCAAAGGTTCTAACCTACTTCAGTATAAATACTTCAACTATGATAAATGGGCAATATGTTAATAAAGCGCAACAAAAAAATATGTATGAATCCTTGAATCAGGACCTCTCATTTAATACTTGATAATTATGTTACTGTGGTACGTTATATAAATAAAGTATGAGTGAAATCACATATGTATATTCGCATTTGACAAACAAAACGCATAAGTGAAGATATGCGCATAGTTATATACTAAACTTCTATAAGTGCCTTAAAGTATTTAAGTCCCTGTAACATCTGTAGATACAAAGAACATATGTATTTGCTTAAATATATATCCTTAATTTTCGAATTTAGAAAAAAACAGGCACAGGAAGTGTGAAAGAAAGAACACTAAAATACAGAAATAGGAGGATATAGAGAGATACTTAAAGGATAGAACGGATAGAAGAAAACTAAAAATTGATGGTCCTACGTGGAACAGAAATTTAATTATAAAAGACAAATTTATTATTAAACTGGTTAATATTGTATAATAAAAAAAATGGATTATTAGAAAATGTGTTTTCTAATGAATATCTTGTATATTTTAAGTTGAAAATAAGATCTGATTATGTGAGACTAAATACATCATATAAGTAGGTGTAATTGACTTGAATGATTAATTAACTAAGTTCCCCGGAAACGATCTTCTGCTGATTTATTTATGATGATTCACGATTATAAACCATTTCCGTATATTAATTTTGTTGAAATTTATCCTGTCATGCGACCAATGACATCTTTAATGACTTCCACAAAGAGAGTTACTTTGCTTGAATGTGTTTCTTCCTAAGTGGTACATTTGTTCCTTTATGTTTTTCAGGATATCATACGGTCAATAAGTAATAGCGACGATTCCCAATAACGATAAATTTTGTGTAGTTTGGGTATCTGACTGGAGATCAGATACCAAAATCGGGAATGAATTAAACTGAGATTTTTTTTGTAAAATTTATAATAAGAATTTGAGTAATAATATGCTACAACAGAATTCAAGAAGATTGTGAAAACACAATGTATATATAATAAATAAAACTAAATCCTCTATGCTTTCCTGTAGAACCTTATAGTGAACATACGATAATTTTGATATTTTGTTTCCATATTTATCGCGTATGTGACAGAATATGATATGATATGTAAAAAAATGAGTTTAGTAACAGAGATATAAGAATTATTATTCTAATGTGCTAATACACATAATTCTACAACATGTAAAATCCTATAACTTTTTAAAATATTGCGATTTAACATGCTGAGCGAATATTTATTTACGATGTTCTCAGAATATCACCTTTATATAAGTAAAGGCTGTCGTACAACTATAATAACCTGTTCTAAAACTGAACTGTTTCTGGGGTAGTATAACACTAATTGTTAAAGATTGATATGTGATACCATTGATTCTTTCCAAACTTTTCGACAAACTTGGAAGTACACTAATAGACGTGAAGTTAGTATAATTGGTAGGTTGTGAAATTTTAAGTAAAGGTAATATAAAGCCCTGTAGGAAAATACGAATACTATAGGCATTCAGTCAATACATACAATGTGCATAATATAAAATAAGTTTACATTCTTTCATCGTTTTTTTTTCATAATATTCGAGACGACATGATATATATATATATATATATATATATATATATATATATATATATTTCTTACAACTGCTCTACAGGTCTACAGGAAAACCCATTTATAGAGCAGGAAAGTACAGTGAGTGTTCACATTCTAATTAGATTAATAAATTTTACAAACATAACAAACAAATTTAATGCAAATACGTATATACATATTTAATACCTAGGTATATGAAACAATATATGAAAAATAAGAAAAACAAAGATGCGTGATCAAGCATAACAATGTTTAATAAACATAAGAGTGCAGTTAAATATATCGAATTTATCACAGTTGTTGTTATATTTAGTGCACATTAAAAACAGGGGTGAGAATTTTAGAATAGTAGTACGCGGAATAGAGAGGTATAAGCTTCTGGATGTTCAAGCATGCAAGGATAGTATTAGAAGAAAAACTGCCCAAGTAGCTAAATGAATGTTCTGAGATAATTAGGAGTGGAGAGAAAGAAAAAAGAAGCAAAAGAAAGAAAAACAACCAGTAGTTGCTTCAACTTTGAAATACATTGATGTGGAGGAATTCCAAGATTATGTGGATCTAGTCTCCGATAATGAAAAATTGATAATTGTTTCTTTTGGACATGTTTTTTCGTATTAAAGATATAATTTTTATAATATTGCAGTATACTTATGTTACACATGCTGAAATGGGATCCTCAAATTGCTTAGCAGCTAAACCACTCAAGTGAATTTGATTAACAAAAAATATATTAACAATAGAACTTCTTTACTTTTTTTTTGAATTTCTATAATCCCGATATCAATCTCAGCAAACATAATGCATTTAAAAATGTTAAGTAATTGATAGGAATTTTCAAGATAAACTGAACTTTAAGCCTAATTATCTCAGAATATTTATTTAGCTACTTGGGTTGTTTTACTTCTAATCCCTTCATATATAATTCACGGTTCAGAATAATTGGGCCAGTTGCTGAAATGCATAGTAGGCTAAATGTTTGTAATTTTTTAAAATAAAATAGAAACTCAATTGTCGTCAGAGTGAAACAGATATTATAATGTGTGTTTTGGACGCGTTTGTTAAAATGTTCTAAGAAAAAATGGCACGTAGCGTGGAATTAAGTGACGGTATGCGAAAATCAGTTGTTAATGGCCATAAACAGGGAATTTTGACTCGGAAAATATCTGCTATGTATTCACTGCCTATATTTACAGTGTAAGGTATTATCATCTTGTATAAAAAAATGGATGCACAGTCCAAAGGAAGAAAACGGGTCGACCATTCAAATCACTGACAAATTTCACGCGTAAACCAACTGACGATCCAGTGCAAAAGAAATTATGGTACTATGGAGGCAAACCATTGGAATATTTCTGTATCCACAACTAATCGCGCAATAAAGAAAATAGGATACAAATTCTACAAGGTAAAGTTTTATTCTTTATATTTTCCTTTTTACTTACCGGTTTGTCCTTCAAGTCAAAGAAAAGCCGTTATTAACTAAATGACAGAACATCAATCGGTTACGGTGGGCCAGAGAATATAGGCACTGGACTTTACAATAATAGCACCAGGTAATTTGGAGTGACGAATCCAAATTGGAAATCTGTTTGGGTGATACCAAAAAACGTACGTTAAAAACCTCACAGGAAACTTATCATCCTTACTGTTTGGAAAGTGAAGTTCCCTGCGTCTCTCATGATCTGGGGGTGTATGAGTGATATGTTATGGAATGGCCCTCTAGCAGTCCAGACCACTCGCCAATAGAAAGGTTGTGGCATAGAATGAAAAAACTGTTGCGCAAACATCCAACCTGTTCAGTTAACGATCTACACACCAAATTGCAAGAAATTTGGGACAGCACGCTTCCTGAAGAGTGCGCTAAGCTGGTAGATATAATGCCTACCAGAATTAAAGCTGTTATTGTTAGTAAAGGCGATATAACACAGTTTTGATGAAGCGGCCGAACTATTCTGAACGGCGAATCTTAATGTTTTTTACTAACAAACTTGTCACTGACACATCATATCATAACGTAGTAATGTTTCATCGTATTTAAGTTAAAAGTTTATACTTTGTTTCTGTTACCAATATTTTTTTTAATTAAATGGTTTTTAGAGTGCATTACTTTTATTTAAATATATTAGTTGTAAAATTATGCCTGATCGAACTGTTATGAGACTGGGCTCATAATAAATCCAGTAGTGTAGTTTTTACTCTAGTTGCTGTAGTATAAGGCTTATAATAAATTGAATTACAATAAAAACAAATAAGGATGTAGTATAATAAATTCAAATTTAATTACTATAAATTTAATTTATAATAATCCGCATGTCCGAATAATTTATTATTTATGACCCTCAATACTTTATCATGTCTTCATAATTTTGTATTTATATTTTCTCTGATTCATGTATTAAACTTATGTTTATAATAATTGCTGTAAATTTTAACAGGAACGTGAATAATAAAAAACCTAATACAACGAAAATCAACTTTTTCATATATGCTGTTTGGTGTGGATACTGTCTAGACAATTGTAGATCAGCTACATTCTCATTTATATTTTTAACAGTATTTTTTGTATTGTGTTTTAGTTAATTTATAACATATTTAGGGTCCGAAATAATATTTTAAAGGTTCTAAAAGATTTTAGTTAGCATTAGATGCCTACGTTAGAGTAGTAGTTGGAGAGGTGTTAAAATGCCCCCATAAAAACTTAAACCACATCATACAATAACACCCTCAATATCGGTCTCAGACTGCCACTCCAGGCCGCAGTACGAATGACATAATTGCAGACGCCTCTATTAGAAAATACTCTAGGTCACTAATCCAATTACCGGCTGCAAAAACTAGATGTAATATATATGAAGTATATGTAATAAACTGATATTACATATACTTCTCATAGACTGAGAAACTGGAGAGCATTGGTAAATTTCAAGTAGGTTGTAATATGATTACGTATACCTATGTACATATATCACAATCGTTGTGAAATGGATAGAAGAATAAACGTTAAAATTTTTAAATATTTCTTTATCAAAAAAGGTACCTATTTCAAAACGAATTCAAGGCTCAATCTGTAGTATTATTTTTTTGATAAAAACAGATTACACAAATGATCAATATGAAACATATTTGAGTCCGTAAATTTTATACCCTTGTTGCTACACGTATATTTACTAAAGGTAGCATTAATACTGTCTATAATCCTAATACATGCATATATGTTCTACAATGTACATATATATTCTTAATATCATAAAACAAATTTGTCAAAATGTACAGTGCATCTTATTAGGTTGCGTTTTGTGTTCCCATTACTTATATTATGTTTGAAACTAAAACTGAAATGCATAGTAAGCAATATATATATATATATATATATATATATATATATATATATATATATATATATATATATAATTATCATTTTATTATTTAGTTACACCTAAAACTGGAGGAATTTTAAACAAGGATATATTTTTAAGAAACAAAGCATAACATTTACTTTTCAATCTCTTTCATATTTCAAGTATAATACCTAGACAAAAATTGATGTTTATGGTTAGATGTAGAGGAACACATATCTCATATTTTTATTAATTTAAATTTTATTAAGCTATCTTCGTTTTTATTTATGTTTCAATCACCCTCAAAGAAATTACAAGATATTATTATAGTTCTAATTTAATTTTGTTTCCCATGCTTACTCGCACAATTTAAAATTATAATTACAATTATCATATATAATATAGTACATATAATAGATATAAAATGCGCTAAAAGAAATTTAGATTTATAATATTTTATAGGTTTTCTGATGAGAGTCTAGAAAATTAAACGTAAGAAGACTTCAAGAATATTTTTTTTTTATATTTAACGATCGAGCATAAAACGGCCAGGTGAAAATAATGCACTAATTTCCAAATAAGAAAAAAATAACACAAAAATAAAAAATATACAATATAATAAGCATGTACGATTAAAAATAGTAAGAAACTGATATCGCACTTAAAATAATTAAACCATTTCATTCCAGTAAACTTTCTCATTAAAATAAAATTATTACATTTTTTTAAAAATTGTTAACCTTTTTATTTTTTATATAAAATTGTTGCTGTTAGTTAATATACCACAAGTTTTTTTACTGTTAGATATTAATAACAGTTGACTAACAATAAAATAGATCATTTATCATTTCCATTCCTCATTCAGTTGTTTATTTTTTTCACATTTTCTACCGTTCTGTTTGTAAACTTGCTGTATGTTTTACAAATAGTGACCGTTGATCATAAGCGAAGCTACGCTTGTTATTATTCATGGGCTTTTGACAAACTCTTCAACTCGATTTGAATTTGGAATACATTGGTACAATCCGATGAGAGATTTTTTATCTTACTCATTGAGCTACGATAATATGAAATTTATAAAAATTTTGAACAAACAATACACTATTTTTAGATGAAACATTGACATTTAATATTTATTTATATTTTTCGGCTATGCATTTTGTTCTCTTCCTTAAATTTTTAATTATTGAGCATAACATTTATACATTTTACAAATTTACAACATATTCTTCATATTTGTCCTGAAAATATACGTGGCACTTTTATGAATGTCTTACAAATTCTATGCGATGTGAAGCTCACTGAACTTTGCTGAACAAGTTGATAATACATCAAATTTGATATGCTTAGATTTCCTAAGCGTTATGCCAGCTATAAAAGAAACAGGTTTACCTTAAACCCACTGGTTTAAAGCAGTGGCGGCTGGTGTAGGGAGGGCAATGGGGCAGTGCCCCGCCAACTAATTCCTCGTAATCCCTAATACAGCGAGTGTACAGCGGGGTGACGTATGAAGTAGTCCCGCGCCACCCGGGATGGTCGGAGGTGAGAAGCGTAGTGCATGCAGTTAAAGTCCGTGGAATTACGTCATCATTTGGGCTAAAACCAAGTTGACCCAAGCCAAGCAGTATTCAGAGAGTGTGTTGTGGCAGTCATGTGTCACGCTAGATACATTCTTAAACATATTACATAGTTTTAATTATTGCTGTTTACGAGTTTACGGGACTATTTATTCATGATGAATAATTCAGTATACAATATTTTAAAATTAATAGATAACGATAAGTTCACAAAATCACAAAAATTTGGTATATCCTCTGTCGAATATGACAATTTTCTAGAAAATATCAGGAGCCAAAAGTTATACGAGAAAATTTAATAAAAGGATGTACGATTTAGCAGATTGGTTGTGCGGATGTAGTGTTCGAAATGCATTTTTTGTTTTATTTGTTTAATTCAAAATTCTCTACAAAGCGATCCTTCTTGGACCACTATGGGAACTTGTGACTTGAAACACCTCAGTAAAAAAAATTAAAAGGCATAAAATTAGTGAAAAACATTTAAATAATGTGATTGAATATTCGATTTTAGGCAAAGTGAATATCATGTGTCAATTAAATAGTGCATATCGATTAAATATTATCCAACAAAATGAACAGGTTCGAAGAATCGACATATTCTCAGCAAGTTAATTGATTGTATTAAATTTTGTGGCATATTTGAAATAGCACTACGGGGTTACGATGAGAAAGAAGGCAATGCCAACTCTGGAATTTTTCGTGGATTGGTAAATTTGTTAGCGGAAGTCGATGGTACTCTAAAGGAGCATATCAAAAAATTTAATAATAGGGTGCTTATAGGTTTGTCAAAGATTATACAAAATGAATTACTGGATTGTGCTTACGATGTTTGCCGTAATTTATACTGGATGAAATCAACAAAACGCAATATATAACCATGCAAGATGAAACTACACACGCAGCTACAATTTCTCAGTTTTTATAGTTCGCTATGAGTTAAATGGAAAAATATATGAACGTTGTTTTATTATGGCTTTTCTTGGAACACAGGATCACACTATTGATGGCATAAGCAACATAATTTTGAAGTAACTTGAAAAAATTAATATAAACTATCTCCCCAAAAATTAACTTCCCAAAGCTACGATGGTGCATCTACAATGACTGGTAGAAACAACGGGGTCCAGGCAAAAATTAAAAATACATATAATAATGCAAATTACATTCACTGCTACGCACTACGCACTACGCACACCAGTTGAACTTAATTATTGAACGCGCTGCCTCACAAAATAAACAAGTTTCGAATTTTTTCTTTAAACCTAGATGGCTTTCCTGTCTTTTTTCAAGATCTCCAAAACGTACTGATGTTCTGGATGAAGTAGTGAAAAAACGACTTTCGCCATCTGCACCAACCAGGTGGAATTTTAAATCACGGTATGTAGTAACTGTTTTTAAATACAACATGGATCTTATTCGATGCCTTTAACAAATTTTAAACGATGATACTAGTGACTCATCAACTGTAAGAAAAGCTAGCGGTTTAAAAAATACTTTAAAGGATTATGATTTTAATTATTGATTACACTTTTTTAATAAAATTATGCCGAATTGCGATATTATTTTTAATCAACTACAGCAACGAGATATTGACAGTCTTAAAATTTAGTCCTACGTGACATTATTGAAAACATCAATTCAGCATGTAAGAAATACAATTGATTACGATTATTACCGAGAAAATGAAAGGGTGATGATGAAGACCACGTCTTCCGGCCTCGGGACCTTCCGACCGTAAAAGGCAGCGTTTTGAAGACAAACATGCAATGGTTGCTAAAGAAGCATATGATGTTATTATTTCTAATATTGATGACCGATTTATGTTTAGTGATTAGTTCTCTATAGATCATTTTCTCAACCTCAGTTGTTTTCCACGTTTCAAGTAAATTTTTCCGAAACCGAATTTCAGAAAGCTATTAACATTTATCATTTGGATCTAACTGCATTTAAACGTGAACTAATAGTGCTTTATAAGAAACCAGATTTTGCAACTGCTGCGAGTGCCTTAAAATTAATACAATATTTTTATGAAAATAACTTAACATCTTCGTTTGTGGAGACATTAAAATAATTAAACATTTTGTATACAATACCAATGACGACAGCCGAGAATGAGCGGTGTTTTTCTACTTTAAAAATAATAAAAAAAAATTCAAGAAAAACCATGAAAGAAAGTAGACTATGTGCATTAGCAATGTGTTTAATTGAAAAAGAACTACATAATAACGTCCACCACAAATTTCAATGAACTTGTTATCGACCATTTCGCCCAACGCAAAAAAAGGCGTATGGAAAACTAATTAAAGCTAAATAGATAGATATGTACCAAATTTAATAATTTTATTCTGATATTTAAAACCTGGCTTAAAACACTGCGATATACCTACCTAAAAATGTAACCATGTAATTGCCTAAAAATATAGATAAATTAATATTTATTTATTGCCCTCTCAGTTGTAAAACTCGCGAGCCGCCACTGGTTTAAAGTATTCTCAATATAATCGGAAGGCTATAAGAATTGGGTAAAAGTGTATTCTGTGTTGGATGTCCAGTCATATAGGAATAACAGGCAACGATATAGTGGACCAGGCTGCGAAGAATGCAACAAATGATGAGCGAGATGATCCTAGAAATATCCTTGTAAGTAATATACAGACATATACTAGAAACCAATCCATCGATACAGGGCAAAGTGACAAAGTGAATTAAAAACCATTAAACCAACAGTAGAATGATGGAATTTTTCCTGCAGTGTATTTCGAAGAGAGGAACTATCACTTACACGTTTTAGAATAGGACATACTAGGCTTACACATTTCCATCAACTACAAGGAATAGAACAACCTAGATGTCTGAGATGCCAAGTTGGGTTAACTGTAAATCATATATTACTAGAATGTAGGGAGTATTATAACGCGCGCAATTCAAACGAGTTACCAAACACATTAAAGGGATTCGTAACAGACAATAGGAATATATTAAAAGTAATGCAATTTCTTAGAGATACCAATCTATTGCATAGAAGATGAATAAAGTATTCCACAGACAAATAGCGGTTAATGGCCAGAGCTGTCGACGCCATCATAAAAATAAAGTTCTTCACGCGTGTTTCAGATGCCAATATTTCCAACTTGGTTTGCAAAACATTTGTAGAGAGTGCCATCCATATAGGTAAAATTGAGAATAGGTTTTTAGTGATGTTTGGAGAAATATATTTTCTTCATCTGAATGTTCCAAAAATGAAATGAACCAAAATGAAATTTGGTTTAATGTATCCGTTATATAACAGTATGCATTTTAAATTATTAAGACGAGTATATCAATATGCTACTATAATAGAATTTTAACAGATAATGAGACAGGGTCAAGATTTAAATTAACATACTTCAATGAATGTACTTACCTTCATAATTCCTGCTTTATTATTACACTATAAATATCACTAATAAATGTACTTAATATGAATAATGACACATTTACTTCCACCTGTCGATTTGTCGTATTGTTAGCTCATCCACACATATTGAACTAGGAATGATGTCAGCACTAGGCAACCACTTCCCTAAAATACATATATATTTTTGTTTCCAGATAATATCAGTTCTAATACTTTTCGTGCTTAATAAAATTAAGCGATTAAAAATTTAAATTCATGCTGCACGTAAAATGATTTGTTATAGAATATTTGTAAGTGGTTTAGGAAAACATTGGAAATGGTAATATTTTCTGTATTATGTACGAAGAAATTAAATAAATTATATAATCTTTCTGTCCTTCGTTTTCATCTGCTACTTTCGGTTATTTGGTCGTTTATATAAGGCGCAATATAAAAATAATTCCAATATATTTAGATCTAGATATTTAGCTGGTATTTCATTGCATCTGTGATAATCAGAGCATACATATGTCAATGTGCATAGTTTCGACGAGTAGAATTTTTTGCACATGCCGTGATGTAGATTTTCACCGCGCAAATATTTTGCTCAATTTTTCTTCAAGTTTAAGTTCTCAAGTTCTTTATATTTTTAAATAATAAGTAGTTAAAAATAATCTGTGAAGTAGTTATTAGTAGAAGAGATTATCCCTTGGCGTACTGTGCTGTTGTATATACTATAAAGCTACAGATTATTGCTTATTATTGAGTTTATGACATATAAAATTATATTATGCCGGAATATTTAATCGGTATAATACTCCTCATTGGTTTCAAGAAATTCCATATTTATCAACTCTAGTAAATGGACAAGAGGTATTTGGATTTAGCCAAACCAAACATTAGAAGCACATTCTTATTATGGAATTTTAAATTTCTTTGTTATCTAAACCGAAGATGAATTTTTATTGATAATATGCTTCATAGATTGGATAAAATTACTTACTTTTAACTTAATGGCATTCCATTTCGTACATCGCATGATTTAGCTAATTATTTATATACTTTCGGAGATAATTGGTATATATGTATCTATGGACATATTTATCGTTTAATTAGGCAATGAGGGAAATAATTTTTAGGAAACGATGGCCCTATTTTATGGCTAGCGAGGTTTATATTACAATGTTACAATGTATAGAGTTTTAGATTACAATTGGTAAGCATTAACGTCATTTCGCATACATCAGTTACATGCCGGCTTAGTTCCGTTATTTAAGTTATTTAAGTCTCATTTATGAAAAGCATTCTATCATACGTATGAATATTAATTTTAAAATTGTTCAACTTCTATAAACTTGATTATAATAAAAAATAAACAGTTTTAAAACTTTAAAATGGACTTTTACGCACGTAGAACATCTCTGTCTCGAAATTGAGTGTCCGGGAAAAAATAAACAAACATATAAATGCAAAATATGTGTTTTATGCGGTTTTACATTTTTCAATTTTTCTCAAATAGTCCACCATCGTGCTTTCTCACGACCCATGTATAGGGTGAGGTGTGTCCTATCCACCTCAAAATCGGTAGATGTCGTCTGGTAGACGTCCCTAATCAGAATCAGTCGAAACCCGATCGCTCCGACACGATTTAATTGAGTGATAGTGCTAACAAAAACAATTTCTCAAATAGTCCACCATCGTCCCTTCTCATGACCCATGGACAGGGTAGGGTGTGTCGTATCCGTCTCAAAATCAATAAGTATCGTATCGGAGACGTCGCCGATTAGAATCAGTCAAAACCCGATCGATCTGACACGATTTAGTTGAGTTATCGTGCTAACAAAAATTTTTCTCAAATAGTCCACTATCGTGCTATCTCGTGATCCATGGACAGGGTAGGGTGTGTCCTATCCACCTCAAAATCAATTGGTGTCGTCTGGTAGACGTCCCCAAACAGAATCAGTCGTAACATGATCGATCCGATACGATTTATTTGAGTTATCGTGTTAACAAGAATAAATGCTAACGACAACGACACGCACACACACAAGATGGTTTAAAAACCGTTTTTCTTTTGGTTTTTAGGCCGAAAAACGAAAAATAAACACTAGAATTTTTTTTTCACGATTACATTACATTTCCGCGTATAGTGGAGTGCCGAAAAGTAAAAAACTGACTCAAATGTACTACGACGTCTATACGTCGGAAATACTACCGATACTGAACTGATTCTGAACTGAGACGTTATCTGTGTGAATATACATTCTT
This sequence comes from Rosalia funebris, assembly GCA_037954035.1. Lineage (NCBI taxonomy): Eukaryota > Metazoa > Arthropoda > Insecta > Coleoptera > Cerambycidae > Rosalia > Rosalia funebris. The sequence goes on along the minus strand of JAZFAV010000022.1, from coordinate 41,892,827 downwards.
TATGATTTCCGGATATAACTTATCACAGAGACACTGAAATTGTCAGCTAAATGGTCAGATACCCAAATCTACTTTATTAAAACTAGAAGGACAGATACATGACTAAAATTAAATAAATAATATTTATTTATTTTGTCACGTTCAACAATTCATCAACATGATGTAATTTTATCTTTTTGTCTTTCTTTCCTTATGCTCTCAGTAATTTATTAATAAATGCATTAAATAATATATATTTGTTATATACTGGCATATATATATATATATATATATATATATATATATATATATATATATATATATATATATATATATATATATATATAATAGGACAACCTGACAAACTATAATATATAAACTGTATAATGCCATAAAAACCCAATTATAGACAACTATATGTATAATTTTCCAGACGATAACGAAAATCATACGTTTTTTGTTATTTCCATATTGCATTCGCTCCTGATTTGATCAATAAGATAATTTTATTTTTTAGGAGTTCATAAATAGTATGTATATTGGGGTACACCGAAAGGGAAAGGATTTGCTGCTCAAATCTTTTAACGTACTTATTAAACTATACAGTTTCTCCTACTTGTACTGATTTAAATTAAAAATGATATACATATTACATACAACCCTGCCATCATCCGTAGATTCCGGATAAATTTATGTTTACGTAATTTACGATTTTTAAGAAACGTTTGGAAACGTGAATTCTTAGCTTTACTATATAGTTGGGCTCGAGTCTCAATTAAGGGAGGGATATATCTTCCTGAGCATTGGTGTATTTGTTCTTGTCTTTTGTTGGAACGAAAAAAAAACAGTTGAAAAGAACTTGAATATAGTTGCCCCTACGAAGCCAAACACAAGTTACGTGTCTACCTCAGTACCTACTATGTAAATAAAAACTTGTAAGATATGTAATGACAAAATAATATAAAATCATTTAGAAAATATACGAGCTTCGCATTACGTAATATTCTACTTGATATTATCAATAGATGAGGGGACTTATTGGCGGTGTGCTTTATATCATTATCCTGCTGGAAGATAAATGTGTCTCTGATGCCCATCTTTTCTGCACTGTTGTTCAAATTATGGCGCAAAATGTCATGTTAATTTTTTTAATTGTTTCCACTATTTGTTATTATTATCTTAATAATAACTAGGTTGCCTACTAATTAATATTAAATAATAAATTATTTAATATTGATTTGTTGCCTTATTTTTCTTTCCTGAAGGCTGAAATGAATAATACATTTTATTTGCAACTATCAAAGTACTACATAAATCCTATTAACGACTAGTAGGTACTACAGAAAAAAAAAACAGATTTCAAGTTCTACCTAGGTGTAATCGATAGGTGAATTTAAAATTAAATAGGCATTTAAAATCCGTAAAAACCCAGGAGCGCATTTAAAAAATAAAGTTGATGATTGATTTATGAACATGAGACGTCGGAAGTCAGAAATATTATTACTACGTTAAATTCTACCACAAAATACAGTAAGGCTGTTTTATTTGTTTTTCCATATTTTTGATAATAACATGAAACAAAAATGATCCCAAACTTCAAATATTTATTTCTTTCAAAATAATTTAAAAACGAAAAATATTTTTTAATTTGCTTAAGTCTCTTTAAATCTCTAACTGGGATTGTCTCTTAATTATGCTAATTGTTTCCTATTTAGTCGAATTCGTATCTCCTACTATTTTCAAGATGCCCATGCTGTGTATTCTTATCTTGGACACAGTGTTACGAGTACAGATTTATTATTATATTATAGTTATTATAGTATATTTTATGTCTTTATGTTAAATGTGTGTTGTATTAAATTCATTAGATGAGCTGAAGAGACCATTCCCATCATAAGAGAATCTATTTAATTATGGTATTGAAGGTTACAATTATTGTTATGAGTACTTACAGTATCACCTGTGTAACATTATTACCATAACATTTACTGTTTCAATATTTCCTAGAATATTATCGTGCATAAATGGCGTAAGTTAGGTGTTATTAGAAAACACCACATGCAAAGTTAAAATACACTAACTACAGAAATAAGGAGTTTATACTCCAATCCATCAATGCCTTATATAATAAGGACTAAACAAATTAGGTAAAAGCAGCTATTCTCCTGCTTTTTAGCAGTTATTCTCCTGCTAAGTTTTTACTTCGATTTAGATTGTTCGAAACTACCAAGAGATGGCGTTTGGTACGTTATACTGCAGTGGAACGTAGCAACGTCTACTAGATATGAGCTTCATCTGTCGAAGGTATACTCGTTTACACTGCACTGACGAGACCCAAGATAGAAAGGTCGAAACCGGTCTGCAGTTAACGATATCCTGAGATAGGTGACACTTTGCATCTTTCTTGTGGTTTCGGAACAATCACTGTATCTTTAGTGCTAACTCTGTTAGATAAAAATTCGACAAATTTTGTCATGTAATTCAGCGCTCGGCGTTTGGCATATAGCCAGGAGAATAGCTGTTTTGACCTGATTTGTTTAGTCCTTATTATATAAGGCATTTGCAGATGGGTTGGAGTATAAACTCTTTATTTCTGTAGTTTGAATATTTCCCTCTGCGTAGTAAAACTTTGAATTATATTGTTAAAATACACTGATAAAAAAAATAGAGATACAATTGACGTATTGTTTTATGTAGATTATATTGTAAATTAAATTGGTTTTTGGAGAAATCGTTTCGTAATACAACCTTCAGAATAATACTATATTTTGCACAATTTTTTGTTATAATATCATAAATCTATAAGTAAATGTGTTATACACATTCACATTAATTTCAATAATACTAACAAATATTCTTATCAAATTAATTGTTCAATAAAGTTGTTAAGAATGTTTTAATTCTAATTGTATTAGTTTGCAAATTGGTACACACTAATTAATATATTATTTCATCAAGAATAGCAAAATTTGTTAGGCATGGCTAAGTAAGTTTAATAAAACTATAATAGAAAAATAGTAAATCACTTCTATTATTTACTAGTAATTTACTTTGCTTAGGAGTTTAAATTGAATATCAATTTCAATTCAGGAATACCTACTAAGCTTATGTAACAAATATTACCAACAATACCAACATGTTATTTGACTCAAGCATTGTGTCTGTTCGAAAATCTTGTGGTTATGTGTTCTTTTATTAATATTTTATAGATAATATATTTTTTATTTTAAACTGAGGTTATGGTGGTTTATATCGGACTAGGCAGTTTTTTCTATAACAATTTTTCACATCGCTCGCTAAAGATTAAAGAATTGAATAGTATTTGGTCACGTTACAAGAAATGTTATTTTAGTTATCGTAAATACCGTAGTAATTCTATCAGTACCTAGATATATTAAAACATTTTCCTCCGTTTTAGTTGTTCTGTTTAATATAACAAAGAAATGTATTTTTCTAAAGTGCCTCCTTCTAATCATTTAGTTTAATTTAAAGTAGAGACTATTTTAAATTAATCTCATTAAATTCCAGTTTATTAATTATTCTGCTATTGCCTATTTAGTAAATTTGTAAAACTTCTTTTTGCTGGTCTCATATGCGAAAGCTTATTTGGAATATGAATTTGGCTAGATAAAAATAATTAACATTAATTTTCCAAATACATGAAATAAGTATTATACAGAATTTTACACACGAAAAGTTATACAAAAGAATTATCATTATTCTGTATGTAAGTGCTTATATATGAGTATAAAGGACATTTTTAGAAAGAAAACATCAACACAAGTTCTGCCTATCAGATCTGTCACCCTAATACCGCTGCGATAGTCATATCAAACTCCCATTATCAAACTGTACAGTCCCCTATTTTGAAATCTGGTAATGTGTTTCGTAGTTTTTAGTATGATGTGTTTATAGTGATGTTTAATTTACTTTATATAAGCATTTTAAATTATTTTGATCTAATCTTTAGTTATAGCTAGTGTTCTAAAATGTGGTTGAGTCGTCACCTTTTCTATTGGATATAATATTCTAGCCATCTGTCTATAATAAAAAAGGATATTAAATATCACTGTAGGATAACATCCATCTAAAAATAGTTAGTACAAAAATATATATTTTGTCACATGATGAATTTTATAGTACCTATTCAGTACATTATGCAACTTAAATTTTATACTAAGGTATTTTCAGCTAGGTATTTACAATTATATATCAACATAAATGTGTAAATAAATTGGACATTAATTTGTATTTTTTTATTAGATTGAATTTAACTTAAAAACCACTTATTGTGGAAAGACATTTACAGTGCGTAAAACCATCACGAAATACTAAAAAAATGTATACAGCCTCCAGACAGGCAATAACCTTTTTTATCTTAACTAAGAAGTGTACTTTGAAAAATGTAATGATCAGAACAATAAATAATAATTGAGGTTATTAATACATGCACATATATGTATGTGCATGTATTAATTAATGCACATATATTATTGTATGACGTTTGCCCGTTTGGAAATAAATTCTAATATTGTGGATGTGGGTATATTATTAATTAATGAGCGACTGTCCGCAATGAATAAAATCAATTTTACCATTATATAACTTTATTTATTACGCATTTAGCTACAGTACATTCGGTAAATAATTTATACATACATGCACATGCGAACAATATACAACTACAACAATTGATAATTGTATTTACATTAAGATAATAATCGCTATATTGTTTGACAATCAAATACATTATATATTAAATATTTTAATGAGCCGAGGAATGCTAAATTATAGAAGTGGATTAACTTAATGAGTATTATCACAATTATTTAAGTCTAAAATATTTACAGGTAAACGTTCAGGAACTATACCATTAATATATATACAATTTAATTTTATTTTTTTAAGTCATTAATATTTTAAGTTTAACACAAAATTCTCGGAAGAAAGTTATAACTTCTGGCCAACCAAGGGCTGGTAAACCACATTCACAGATCGAATAGTCGAATAGAATTATTATATGTTGGGTAAATTTAGAGAACACATAAATTGCCCCCTACCACTTTTTTTGGACAACCGCGTTAATTTACTACCTATTAAAATATAAAATATGTTGTGTAATAAAGATACAATTGATATCAAATTAAGGAAGATCGCGGGAGTCTGAATAAATACGTCATATCAACAAAGTTTTTGTCATGTCAGTTTCACAAAATAATAGTAATGGCAGGTGTAGGTATTATAGAAAAAGTAGTTTTACAATTGATTAGTCATGGAACCTCCTTCCAAATTGATCCTCAATGAAGACAGGCATTGGAATTGTTGATACTAGAAATACAATATCGATAATGCTTTTAAATGAATCGGGCAATAAGTTACTAATAGAGCAGCAATTTGATACCCATTAATTATTACAATACGTAGTTCTGAATCATAGATTAATATCTGTATTAAGTAGACCTCAAAAGAATATTTTATTATCTGGAAGTATAAGTTTTCATGAATTTGGATATATTTATACGAAGTTACAACAATTAGGTGCTACAATTGTCTGTTATTAAAGAAGTACAATTTTAATAAATAACCGTTTGTTAGTCTATATTGAAGAAAAGGATTGTTTGTACAACAAAAACGGTTTTCTTTTGTAGAAATGTATTCAAATCAAATACGGTACATTCACTTAACGTATGATGTTGATTGTGAAAACGTTGTTTCCTCAAAATACTTTTTTATGTATATTATATTTCATATAACACGTCATAAGAATAACCAAACATCATTGGTCATCTTGCCCAATTTAGAAACCAAAAAGGCCAATCTACTTTATATTTTGGTCGACAATTCCTAATATTTTTATTCTGAGCTGATATACTAATTCAAATTTTAATTTTTATATATTACTTTTATAACAGGAATATCCAAATTATACATTTTATAAAATAGGGCGTATATTTCTTAATATGCCATACATTTTTTTATTAGATACGTAGGTATGTCATTTTATTATTGTATTTTGACAAGTATTAAAAATTTTATTTAAAATTTCCATAATCTATCTATTACCACTGACAATATATTTCATTTTATAGCTGCGCGTATAACTTATGTTGGGAATTTAAAAAAATATTTTTTTCATAATAAAATCGAACTAACAATAATAAAATAGGTTGAAACAACAACCTATTTATGAAACAGTAATTTCATAAATAGGTATTTATTTTACATTTTTATTTACATATTTAGCACTGTGAATTATTAACGAATACTTCTGATTAGTATCTAGTTGTCTATAATTTAGATAAAAGCGGTTAATTTACTATTCCTGTTTTAATTATTGTTTACGATGTATTGAACTGTTTTTTTATTGTTAATAAATAATTCATTTATTGATAAATGAATTATTGATAGTATTTTATAATCACTAGTAATACAAATGAAATAATAGATACTGTGTACCTGTGAATCAGTCTCTGTAGTTGGTATGTTACAGTTACCTATCTGTTCTAAATAAATAATATACTTATTATTAATACTATAATAGTAGTAAACAGTAAACAGTACGTACGTGTCAATAGTTAACATTTTTTTTAAATAATGTTTATTACTTTTTCCATAAGTCAATGTTACTTCTTTCTTCCGAACCATGCACTTGGCATTTTTGTTAAAATTTTAGTTAATCACTTATTTAATTGAGCTATAATTGCGAGACCCGGAACAATTCATCGGTGGAAGTAATTCCATAATTATCGTAATGAGTCGCAGACGATTGCATTAAAGCCATAGGATTCGTGAAGGCAAGGTCGTAACAGGACGATGACAACATCCACGGATGGACATGGGGGATAATATGGGTGGCGCTTGGTGCGACAGGAGTCGGCTTATCTGGCGAAATGAGACTCTCTATCGTAAACGACCTTTTGGGCCTAATACATGTTACAGATGATTCTGGCGTTTTAGTCAATGTCGGCGATGATGGTTCGGCGTGTGCAGGAATCGTCGTGTTCACGGCTGGGTTCATATCGACAGATGGATTCGGTGGAGAAAAGAATATTCTATTTATATTAGTTAATGCCGCAAGTTCATTCTCCAAGATTTCTTTATCACTTTTGAGCAGTTTAAATCTCTTTCTGCGACGGAGAAGGCTTCCATTCACAAACATATCAAAAGCGGCGGGATGCAACGCCCAATAAGCACCTTTCCCAGGCCTGTCTGGTTGTCTGGGAATTTTTATAAAACAATCATTAAAAGACAGATTGTGCCTTAAGGAATTCTGCCATCTCTGTGTATTTTTCCTATAATAAGGAAATCGGTCTGTGATGAACTTGTATATTTCAGATAGAGGCAGCATTTTTTCTGGCGAATTCCATATAGCCATAGCGGTTAAAGATATGTAAGAATATGGAGGTTTCTGGTCGCCGTAAGAGTCCCTGGAAGGCCTCGGCATGGCGAAATCACTTACTAACACTGAACAAACACTAGGACTTGTTAAACAAACTCTGATGAATTCTAGTAAACAACTGTTTGAACTGATCCTTCAAAACATTTAGTGACTTTAAAAGGATATACAACGCCCATCGGAAATGTTATTGGCTGTTTCAGAACAATGGCATTTTAAGAACGCCTCCGTCCCTCCTACGAGTTATAGCTTGTCCTTTTCTGAACACTAACACAACGCCAATTGGTTTGCTAAGAAGTCATACATTAACCCAATGGTTCAGCCAATGAAATAATGCTTTGTATTTAATAATAAATTACTTTATTTGAGTAAGATTCATTTAATATGGCTGATGTAGTTAGCTCAAATTTATGCTATCATTCCAACACAGTTCAGTTAGTAAACACCGTTAGTTAAAGTCATTATATTTTATTGAATACATTTTATGGCTTTTAACTGTTTATAAACTCATTTACGAAAATATAAATTATACATTATTTTGGATTCTATAGATTATTATGCAGAAGTCTGCCTAGTTACATGATTTAAATACAAGTTTAAATTGTTTAAGGATATGAGTTAATATTAATAAAAATAGTAAGAAATTACCTAAAGATGAAAAAAAAAACGACGATGAAAAAAATGTATATTTGCATATTAGTATTTACAATGATAAAATGTTAATCGTTATAGAATTTGATAATGTAAAATTTGACAGAAACAGTAATAAATATATAGCTGAACTCAGAAGTTATGAACTTTTCACATACCTATATGTATGTATTTTATGAAGCAATATATATATATATATATATATATATATATATATATATATATATATATATATATATATATATATATATATATATTATATATGCGTCGACACATATTTAATTAATAATAATTCGTAATTTTATTAAATAATTAGGGAAACAATTATTTGTTTATATCTATATAATAACTCTTCTCGTATTGACTAACTGTTAATGGTAATCGGAAAATGATATTATATGTAATAAAATGACAGAAATATAAAATGTAAATACGTACTATTCATTTCATCGCTATTTGCCAAATAAAAAACTCTCTTATCTTGCCGATAAACGGAACAGTCTACCTGAGCCTAGTCATAAAAATAAGCCACGGTATGTTTTGAATTTTTTTATTTGGCAAATAGTGAGGAAATATACTATATATGCCTACTTATCTATTGTCAAGCAAATTTAATAATCGTTTGAGATGAGTCTTTTTACTTCTACCAATTGGATTTAGTGAGTACATGAGTTTAGTACATACATAGTGAGTAGATTATTTAAACTTTTTTCAGTGTTTGAGCAATCGAATTCCTGAGCTATAGAAATGACACATAAAGCAACTCAATTATTTAAAGTAGACTTATATACATAGGTATTTTAGTTATCCGTGATGGAGCAATTGTAATCCAAAATATTCAACTAAGAAAATATATAGGCAGAATTGTATATTTTTTATATTATTTACCATTAAAATAGCTTAGATGTTTTTTTTATAAGCAATAGTAGTCCATCACTGTATTTAATATCTACCATAGTAGGTTATTTCTTTTATTACCTTTTTATTTTATCATAAATTTACCAGTTCGTAAAGACATTTAAGTACTAAATGAAATGAGTAAACCTTGCATTCAGTATAACTGAGTTCTGGAGTATAGGGATTTCAGTCTATTCAGTGATGTAATTTGATTTTAGCAGTTTTAATAGAATTTCAGGTAGGTACATCATTTTATTGTAATGGAGAAGCGTCTGTATTCATTTTCAGCAAAATATAGTGTCAAGGTTTGCCAAAAATATTCAATAGATAAGTAAAATTCATAAAATTGTTTTGCCCTAATTCAACATTAATGTTACTACTGTGTAATATTAACTATTGCAATTTGGTCATAACACTGTCTACAATTATACAGGAAATTTATACAGATGCATATATTTTTAAATGACTTTAGTTTTCATATATATATTAAAACTATTTAAGAAATATTTATCTTCAAAAGGAATTCAAATCTAAGGGATTTAAATGCGGTGACCACAGTGGTCACCAACATGTGTTCTTATATTTCCGATTACATTATCCTGTCTCCATGAATACGCTTCATTTAAATACTGTTAGAGGTACATTAAATGGGCAAAAATGTAAAGCTTCATATTAACGACATAAAGTTTCGTTTAATATTAAATTGACTTAAAAAAGTGTAAGTATCCAACAGAAATTATGGCCAAGAGATGTGGAAGTATAGTCGACCTTATTGTGTATTCATAAATATAATGCGATATGGTACAATATACATAAATATAATACAACATTAGATAATTTTTCAAATAATTCTGAAACAAGTCAAGTTTATTTTTTTAAAGAGATATTTTGTCTTTGTGTTGCGAAGACACTATAATATTTTTTAAATTGTTACCGCCTCTTTTGAACAAAAATCATTTCATTATGAATTGCGAAAAGTTCTTTGAGTACAATTAGAGGTTTCTTAATGATCGTTTATAAGATAGCGGTTTCTTTGAAGTACTTAAAATTTAAAATTGTAAAATCTGGTCACACTGAAAAATGTACTAACTACAGAAGTATCTCCTATTAATAATCTGGTAGACATTGTCGAATAAATATTAAAATATTTGTTTACCATCCACTAATTTTATTTATAAAATTGAAAACATAAATAAAATCAGTTCGTTTTTGAAAAAGGTTAGTTAACGTCTAATAAAACTTTTTTGCTTCTAGACAAAAAAAGTATCTAACGAAAACTATTCTAAATAAAAACTGTTGAAAAAATATCGGATCACTGAACTGATCAATTATTCTATTATTATTACTGTCAAGTTGACTTGGTCAGGGCGAGTTTTTAAAGATCATACTTATTATACAAGAAAGTGTGAACGAAAATGACGCATTTAATCTGAATGAGAGATAATCGAAGTGTGGTTGAATATGGTGACAGATTAAGATCTCACATGGAAAGTTTTCATATGTTTGATCAAGAATATCCTGATAGATAACTGATTTCAAGACAATATCAAGTAGACTAGTTCATATACATTTTTGGAAGCTGGTTACTGGTCAACAGAATTATCTCGAGAAGGTGAATATTCAACTACCTAGGTAAGTAAAAACATTAAATGTATTGTTTGAAATATGGGAATATCCTCTACTAGGTAACTAGATTTAAATAATCATCACGACCATTCTATGGTTAAAACATTGTTAGAAAGGAGAAAAGTTCCACTTTGATAAAGTACCTACATTTAATATAAGATTTGAATGAGGATGCGTTAGATCATCGCATATGATTTTGCAAAGATACGTTTACTGTGTGATAAAAATTCCAACTTTTTAAAGGTTGTTATATTTTCTGAAGAATAAAATATTTCCATGAATGGAATAGTACAGCGTCATTAAAATTCTTTTTATGAAGTCAAAATATTTTTAAAAGTTTATGTGAATCTTTGGCGAAAATTTATCACTATCCTGTATAGTGATTCAGTTCAATCATATTATGAATATAAGACATTTAAGAATTGTTTAAATTCATTAATTATTGCTTTATGACTTTTATTGCCTTTTTATTCTATTGCCTGAATTTAAGAACTTACATTGTCTGAAAGCGAGAGTAGAATTGCATTAAATGAGGTACAGAATTTGGTATCAGTTTGCTGACAAACAAACACCGTAAGCACATGGTGGAATTTTATTAGGTATCTACTGAAGTGAACTTTCGTTCACTACACTAGTAGTGGAAAAAAATCAATTCAACGTCTTGTTTAAACTTCATCACCTTTTGGTCTACACCTAAACTGAAGTAGTAGCATAACTCTTTGAACTTTGATAATCTTCATCTGAACACGGAATTTATTTATAATAAACTAAGTATAATTGATATTACATCCAAATTTCTTAAACGACATTCTACATTATTTATAAAGAAATGAAATGTTAAGTATAACTAACTCCAAGAACAATTTTTTTGAAATTTATTCTGATATAATGTGTTTACATATTATTTATAAAGCATTGAAAAGTTAGAAAAAACAACGAATAATCGATTTACGGAGCTGCGGAAAAACACAGCACCAATTTGTAAAATTTCATAAACTTGAAGTCGAAAATTATGGTAAAAGAAAGCGCTCGGGGTGGTCGTCTAAATTATCACCAATGACAATGCGTGCTATTCTGAGACAATTATCAATTACAGGAGCGTCATCTTCTCAGGTTATCCGTTATATTATTTTAGACTATATGATTCCAGTCTCATAAGGAAATGGTCAGTGAAGTCAGGATATTTTAAATTCGAAAAACGTTTTAAGAAATCTGCACTTAAGCAGCATCACATAGAGTCCAGATTATAATTTTCAGAGGAGTATGTTTAAAAAAAAATTTTTTTAGGACCAGGTAGATAATCTTTAGCACTAAAAAGCTTGGATCGAGTGGAGGCAATTTTAAATAATTTAATAAATAATATGAATATTCGCTTATTAAACGTAATAAAAAATAAGGGTAAATAGGCCAAGTATTAGTCCAAGCAAAATATAAAAACATTAGTGGGTGAATTTTTCACAAGCCACAGATCCGCTTTTTCATAAATCTTCTGTTACTCACCAATATATGAGATCCTAAGAACTCGTAATATAAAACATTGATTTCACGTAATATACCGCTCTAATAACACTAATATTATTTTCAGTTTTGAGTTTTACTCATAATTTATAATGTAGTAAAAACCGTAAAACTTAGGTATAGGACATGCCCATTAGTATAGGTAGGTACAAAGGTAATAAGAAAAGGAAGCGAATGAGGTTATGGATCATGATATGTTCTATTCGAAATAAGCCACTTATTGAAGGTCGAAGTTGTCAAAGTTTGATCTCCAGTTCCATACATAAGCTTCAATTCAATCTTTTTAACATATGGGAAAATAATTGGTTAATGAAACTTACCGACCTTAGCGAAAGTTATTAATTTCTATGCACGGGTTAGTTTTCATATAACCTGGAATAAAAAATAAATAGTTTTAAAACCTTAAAACGGACTATTCCGCACATAAAATATCTCTATCTTGAAGTTGAGTGGCCGAGAAAAAATAAACTAACACATAAATGCAGAATATGTGTTTTATGCGGCAGTTTTACTTTTTTTAAGTAGTCCACCATCGTGTTTTCCCATGACCCATGAATAGGGTGAGGTGTGTCCTATCCACCTCAAAATCAATACATGTCGTCTATCTGGGAGATCAGAATTAGCCAAAACCCGATCGATCCGACACGATTTAGTTGAGTTATCGTGCTAACAAGAAATTTTTGAAATGCCGACGACAACGACACACACACACAATTTTCTTTTACAAACCGTTTCTTTTGTTTTTAGGCCGAAAAACGAAAAATAAACGCTAGAAAAAAGTTTTTTTTCCATTTTCCTTACACAATTACATTACTTTTCCGCTCTGGTACAATTGAATGCGGAAAAGTAATATGGTATAATAAGTATTAAAAATAAGGATGTTGTTACCTACTTCCTTTATAACCGGAACTGTTACATACTCGAAATTATTTTCATTAAATAGAGCATCGCGAAAAAACCCCATATACAAATTTTCAGTTCCAAATTATTAAAGTTTCTCGAAAACGTCTAAAAGGCCACTCACCGTGAAGTACTCTGTATTTAAGTACATAGTCAACGTATTTATATAAATGTTACGCAATTCTCATTTTCTAACATCTCCATATCTAACATAAGTCATTTATTGATGGGAGACAAAAATTATTTTACGAAGTTACTACCGAATTTAATATCTACATGATTTAGATTAGATATAACATACCCATATAGTTGATCGACATAAGTAGCTAGAACTGACTAGGTTACTATGAGTATGGTATAAATTCCACAATATTTTTTTTCGAGAATTTTAATAAACGACAAGTTGTAAACCATTGCAACTTCATCAGGAATTACAGATCACTCTCTCTCTAAAGACTAATAAAGATGACTTGTTCTCTCTCGATGTCAATCAATATTCACATTCCACTATAGACTACATAATTTGAAATGAACTTATCACTCAAACTGAGTTTACGAGTCTACTACAGAACATATTACAAATAGTGTTCACAAAAAACATTGAATCAAGTGAGTAATACATTACCTGTAGCAATTACAACGGATACCTATAATTAAGGGTATTTATACATTAGTTATCACTATTTAATAACCACTCGTGCAACTCTGTACCAGGTCAAACTATATGATTTGGTTATTAGTTATATATACACAGGTGAATTTGCTACTTTTTGTTTGCATATTCTATATTTTCAGTTTTCTTACTAATTTTTTTTTCGGTGTTTAATAAGTTAGAGTTAATAATTTAGTAGATTAAAAACTGTGTCTTTCTAAACTAAATTTAGGTACTCTTTGAGTGTCTTGAAATTAGTTAGATGAAGATGTTCAAGTAATATCATCCGGAACTTCTTAGTATCCCTGACTTTGGAATCAATTATATTCAAGAAGATTTTCTAAATAATTTTTGATCCCCATATTATAAAAATAGACCAACAAATATTTCACTTATAGTACTTGTCAGTAACATATAAGTCGGAAATCGAGAAAGGAACCACCAAACTGCCAAGCGGTTATCAAAGTAGTTCCCGCAATAGCAAAGCTATTACATAATCGCTCTAGGAAACAACTACTCCTCGGGCTAAAGCCCCGCCAGGCATTGAATTATACCTTGAAGCGATCCTCGATCCCTTTCTCGTGTTTCTGCACGATCAGATAAGGTTTCAAAAAATAAAACCCTCCACAGGTAAGATTCGATATCTGTCCCGGATCGGAACCGAACGACATACAGCTGCTTCGAACTTATTAGTTCTCATCAGTGCCGTACACGGTACGCCGATCCAGGACAAATGCCGAATGAACTCTATGGGGTATACATCTTTATCGATACGATCTCTGTCAGTAACATATAAGTCGGAAATCGAGAAAGGAACCACCAAACCGCCAAGCGGTTATCAAAGTAGTTCCCGAATAGCAAAGCTATTACATAATCGCTCTAGGAAATAACTATTCCTCGGGCTAAAGCCCCGCCAGGCATTGAATTATACCTTGAAGCGGTCCTCGACCCCTTTCTCGTGTTTCTGCACGATCAGATAAGGTTTCAAAAAATAAAACCCTCCACAGGTAGGATTCGACATCTGTCCCGGATCGGAACCGAACGACATACAGCTGTTTCGAACTTATTAGTTCTCATCAGTGACGTACACGGTACGCCGATCCAGGACAAATGCCGAATGAAATGATTTATATGTTTCTGACAGAGATCGTATCGATAAAGATGTATACCCCATAGAGTTCATTCTGAACTTGTCCTGGATGAGATCTACTCGAATAACATTTGTGTAATTAAATTTGGATTTGCACAGTGCAAATTTACATTTTAGTACGATCTGAAATTATATTCCTAAAGTTAATAGGTTTTATTATAATTATATATCTAAATAAGTAATGAGTAAATATTTTTGGTTACAATTTTTTCATATATGCGATATTTGAACAAATATGGTGCACTGCTTAAGTAAAAAGTAAATAAATTGATATTTTGGTATTGACTTTTTGAGCTCTCGATAATCTTATTGAAATATCTAAACTAGAAAAACTAAATATCTGAATTATTCACGATCATTAGTCCAATTGGATCAATTTAGAGAACTGTTCAATGAGAGTTAATAGTATGTATCTTATTGCTAAAACCATAATTTTCGATATTATTCAAATCGGTTCAAAAAATAGTTAAAAATTATATTAATATAAAATCCATCTACACTGACACTACGGTACCTAATATCATACATATATCTAGTATAGGGTCTTTCAATAGGGACGCCCGAAATTTGTTGGATTATAGCGGCCATGCTGTTAAAGCAAAACCTGTCAAATTTACTGTAAATCGCTTACTACTATAAGGAAAATCATGAAGAAAGGCTATAGTGCTTGACAATGTGTGCAAATCATAAAATTTTATCTTGAAAATCAGTGCTCCTTTCGAGAAACGTTCCGCGCATTACGTGATTTTTATTCTCGCCACAACCGTCCCTCCGAGTCGACTATTCGACGTTTGGTGGCCAAATTCGAGTCAACTGGTTTGATAAACAATCAGCCAATACCCGTACGTCACCGAGACGCAAGGTCTGCTGAAAACATCATTGCTGTGCGTGAGAGTGTACGGGAAAACCTAAGACTGTTTCTCGTAGTTTGCAAGAACTTGGCTTTTCCGCGATTTCAACTTGGTGAATTTTGTATCGGGAGTGTGGTCTGCACCCGTATAAAATTCAACAGACCCAAGAACTTAAGGTAAACGACCATAGACAAGGCCGTGTGTTCGTGATTGAGCTCTGAAGTAGTCAGCAGGTGACCGAAATTTCGCTAAAAAAATCATCTTTAGCAAGGAAGCCCATTTTTGGATGAATAGATATGTGAGCAAGCAAAATTGTCGGATTTGGGACGATACCAATCCAGACGAAATACACCAGCACCAAATCCATCCTGAGAAAGTCACTGTTAAAAGACACACGGTGGCTTCAATTCAACATATATGTTTAATACGGGTAGTTATTATACTTCCAGTGATCTTTAAATATATTTGTTAACTCATGGTAAACTTCATGGGTTGAGTGGGCTGGAGCGCCATCCATTTGGTACCAACACGTATTTAGAATATTTAGTGGCAAATTTTCCAAAAAATTTGAAACCACCGTTCTAAGAATTTCTAGGTATTTACGAGAATTTAAATTTTCATCATATACTTCAAAACACGCGAGATTATCCATCATCAAACAAAAAGCATTAAAACTAAATGTATTTTGAAAGTTACCTTCACGCACCATTCGTGGATTTTGTTCTGCCCAAACATGCCTATTCCTCCTATTTATTATCCCTTCTCTGTTAAAATTTGACTCATCGGTGTAAATAATTTTGTTCAAAAAATGTGGGTCTTAAATTAAAATTAAATTAGAAGTAAATTAATAAAATGGAAAATTATGGTATCGAATAAAAAATACCTCGATAGCAAGTAAACGGTAGCAGATAGGTATAGGGAATCCTAATACAAATTGAAATATCACTTAATTCTCCATCACAGAAAGCAATAAAATACAGGGTGTTCCATTTAAGAAAAATTACTTCTGAGCAGTTGAAGTTTGTCAGAATGAACTAAATTTTCTGGACACCCTGTAAATAATAAAATATCAAACTACATATCACCTGAAAGTTTAATAGTCCGCATAATTACAGCCCAAAATTTGCTACTATAACATTTGTTTTGAATAAATGACGAGCATTCCAATGGGATACTACAAAACCTAATTTTTTCAAAAAAATTAAAATATTTCTAAAACTGCTGAAGATAGGTATAGGGAACTGTTAAGAAAGTTCACTTAAAATCAGAAGTGTAACCTACTATAACGGGAAGTGTCAGAAAAGCAAAAATACTTTAGTTGAATAGATCGTCCTCGCTAACCCCTGATTCCAAATTTTAAAAAATGAATTCCAATGGGAAGTTCATAAACTTTTAATGAACGGGTTAGCTGAATCACCCTGTATATGTATATGTATGCACAACGCTAACAATAGCCATCAGACCACGAACAGCAATCGGGCACTACTTTGTGATTGTTCCGCTTCGTATGTACCTTGACTGCCTCCTGTTAGTCCGCGTTGTCGTTGCCGTCGTGGCCCTGCCTGTATCAGCATCTTCTTGATACACGGGCGGCACTCAGGGGGCGACGTAGCTTACACTGTCTAGTGCAGATTTTGATTTGGCGGAATCATCGGCCCATAGGTCTTGCAAAACGAAACTGGCATTGCCATAACCGTCAACGGCGATCGCTACAGATCGATGATAAGCAATTTCTTGTGGCCTAAACTGGATGATATGGATACCGACGACATGCGGTTCCAACAGGATATTAAATAAAATTGAATTGAAATAAAAAACGCTATTATTTAGAACATTTTTATTAAAGTAATTAGTTACCTCTGACTCAATTTGCATAACAAAAACTAGAAAAATCTTCTAAAATGTAGTTAAAACAGCTCAGATCAACAATTTCTTAAAATCTAGGGTGGGGCACATTTCACGGTTACATCAGTCTCACGTGCCCCAGTAAAGCCTCTCATTTTTTGTTAATTTTCCTTTTCCTTTTCCTTTAGTTTTGCCACCGCAATTGTTGCATTTCTCTGAAAAGTTTGTGCAATCTTCATGTAACCAGCCAGAACACTGCAAACACTGAATCCAGTCACTTTTCTTCTTCGTAAGACTCGTAGTAAGGTAAGGATTCGAAGGTAGTAAGACTCGTGACATTCTACGCAAGTGTTGTTGTTTTCATCGGAACATTCTTTACTAGATTCGCTGTAACTCTTCTTCACTTTCCGATGAAGAAGAAGGCGCTTTTGAAAAATTCTTCTTACGTTTTGATGGTACAGTAATCAACTTTTTCTCTTGCGACTTTTTCTCTTCAAACAATTTACGTGTTGTGGAACAACAGAAGCATGTGGTATAGGTATCTGGATATTTTAATTTATCGAAGATGTGGAGGTATTCGGCAAAGTAAGGTCATTTATATTCTGAATTCACTACGGATTACCATTTATACATGGTTGCGGATATTCATCACTGTTTGTAACTGATTTATCATAAATGCTGAAAAAGTATTCAGGAATAACATGAGGATCAAAGGCATATATCTCTGTTGCTTTAAATCCTAAAACGCCAATTGCTGGTATTGCAGACTTGTACCAGGCATCACCAATCATTTTTGAAATGTGGTATCGATTTAAAGGCTTTCCTTTGTTGTTAATAAACCAAGTGGTGACTTCTTTAGACAGGTAACTTTTGAATGGTTTAAAGAAACTTCTGTCCAATGGCCGGAGGTCCAGGGTATTGTGGCTGGGTAGACACAGGATGATAACGTCATTTTCGTTAGCCAACTGTAGCATTTTAGATGAATTGGAATGAGAGGAATGACCATCTAGAATCAGAAGAACTTTCCCGTCTGGCTTTCGTGGAACGAAATGATCTCTCATCCAGTTGAAAAATAGTTCAGCGTTGATGTAAGATGATTTTTCATTCATAAACACATCTAAGCCAGACGGTAGACCCTCAGGAAATTCAGGTTTTTTATATTTTCCCTTAAGTATCAAAACAAGCGGAAGAAAAGTGCCCTCGGCATTGCAACATGCAATCAAAGAAATATTTTCACCTTCTTCGGTGCTGGTTACAGTATTAACACATTTTGCACCTTTGCTGGCTAGTACGCGTCCAGTTTTATTGTTAACTTGAATACCGCTCTCGTTCATGTTGTAGGTTATTTCCGGTTTACCAATCAAATCATCATCACTTAGTACTTTCAACAACACTTCAAAATATTTATTGACATCCTGTCGATTCATACCATTAGCTCTCGCCAGCGATAAGCCTTTAGCTTTTCTTTTACTTAGATCTGGGTGCTTCTTCATAAACCCTTGAAACCAATCCCAACCTGCTTGTCTTTTCTCATTATTGAATCGATGTGGCAATCCTAGTTTATCTGCAAAGTCGTAAGCAATAGACTGTAGTCTCGATTGGTTCAGTGGAAATCCGATAGATTCGAGACTTTTAATGTGAGCCACAAGTCTCTTCTCAATTTCATGTCCTAATTCGGAATGTTCTACTTGTTTTTCCAACCCCTGAGGACGTGGCTACGTAAGGTTCGTGATGGTATGTCGTATGTCCGGCTCGCCTCATTTACTCCCATTTTATTGCTTATCATATTTTTTGTCGCTTTTATCATATTTTCTTTCGTCCCTTTTCTTGGATCTATAGCTTTAACCTTTTTCATTCTCTGAAATATAATAATCAAATTAGAAATTCATAAAAATAATAATTTAAAAATAATTTTCTTGGATCTATAGCTTTAACCTTTTCCATTCTCTGAAATATAATAATCAAATTAGAAATTCATAAAAATAATAATTTAAAAATAATCCATAGATGGGGCACATTACCCGAAACAAATTAGGGCACATTAGCCAATGTTCAGCTTAATGTGCCCCACTTGAATATGACAAAAAAAGTTTATCAAAAGCGGAACGTAATTGTAGGCATACAAAAGTCAAAAGAGGTTTATACTTAAAGAGATTTATACTTAACTTAAAAATGTAAAAAGTATGAAGCAAATACTTTAACTTGACATAAAAACAGATACAAATTCACACTGTCGTACATACCTTTTAATCACTTTTTCTCACTTAACGCAAATAAAAATCGGCACTGTTGTTACATCGCAGCCATACTTGTGTCACTGACCCGTTCGGATCAAATTAGGGCCAAATTCCAAATGCATCTGTTAGTGACGTGAGTGGGGAACGTTATGGACTGGCGCATGTTTGCTTGATTCACCCTATTGAAAAACCCTTTATATGTACAATTTAAAATAGTATATTAACCTACGGTGACAAGTTTTCTGATAATTTAAGACTTAATAAGTATATACATTAAGTATAAATAAACCTGATTAACAATATAATTAATTGCAGAAGGTTGGTTATGTTGTATATTGATTTAGAGTGTTAATTAAAATTTAGGTCAAAGTATAACGTAACTAAGTTTTTGTTGCTCCTTCCCATTTTGTTCTTCTTATATCATTTCAGTATGCTATTTCCAGTAATGTATTTCATTAAGTATACGAAATCTGTTGAGGAATATGTATGGATTTCAATGTGTTTGATTGTTGATTACACATTTTCACATTTCACATTTTCTTTTCTACCTCCAAAAATGATGAAGTCATAATAACAATAATAACCATACAGAAGGCAGATTCTTTCGCTGAATTGGTTTAACTCCATATTAGATGCTATAAAAGTTATATAAATAGGTATCTGGGAAATTATACATAATATCCCATAAATCTATATGTACAACAGAATTTATAACATCCATTTTGATGGGACAGCATTAGCTAGCATATGGCAGTTAAGTACCTTAGTGCTACGCTCGGCATAACTCTAACGTGTCAGGACCGTATTAGATAAACGGCTGGCTGAGTTGTTTATCTAATAAAAACATATACTCTCGCTCGAATAAGCATTATGTTAAGCGACTACTAGGAATTAATGACGGAAAACAAGCTGCTGTCGAGGCTACATCAAATCTAACAACTTAGCTGATGTACACCTACGCAGGATGGCAGTTGAATTAAGAAACCTCAGTTACCTTAAAAAAATACAGACCGTAGAACCCGAACTGTAGACTGTCTATGGTTGACACTAGTATAATTACTGGTAGTCAGGGTATAATCACGCTCGCCCTAACCCAACAATCTACAACATTTAATGTAATTATTGTAGTGTGGGTGGGCTCAGCATATGTCCAATATAATTTTAATTTTAACATGCTCCTTTCTTATGGGACCTGTTCTTATTTTTTACAGCACATATATATTTATGATAGCTTGTTAAATATTACTTATAAATAGTATGTGTATAGTTATTTTATATATTTAAATAATTTTTGTGTATAAAAAAATTGTGTCTTAACAGGCACAAGCTGGTCTTTATTATTTAATTTTCTTCAATATGAATCTGTTCCCTGCTGGATTTCAGATATTAGTATTTCTTACTAACAAAGGAGTAATGCACAATGTAACCACATCTCATTGACATGTAACTCGAAATATCGATATAATAACAAGAAAATAGTCTATTTTTCGTTAAAACATACAAACATTATATCAAATTTAATATACGATACTTTTGAATCGAAAAAATGCATAAAAAGTGAATTACGAAATGAATATATGAGTACATCCAGAAAAATGAATATAATACGGAAAATGTAATACATACGGGATGATATCAATTAATAGTCATTTTTAATGAAGTTGAATATGCTAACGCAGAGATTATAAGTATTCATAATGTATAATCATTAGTAATATCTCGTATAAACTAAACTATCTATAAACTAAAAGCATCTAAGTGGGGTATAAAATTAATTGACTAATTGGTCAACATTCTAAATATCAGTATATTAAATACTTAAATATTATCTATCAATTCATTAATAAAATAATAACTTAAAAGGACATTGAGTTTAAATAAGTCTTAAATTAAGTATCGTAAATGTGTAATAACAAATACAAGAATAGGCGAATGCGCCGGTAGGGCATAAACTATGTACTTAGTTCTAAATCTGTGTATGTAAATTGTGAGTATTTAGTTTTATAAAAGTAAACGGGTATCTATTTTACTACAAAATGAATAATAACAAATTGACAAAAGTAAGAAGTAGTTAGTATCTTTATTTTTTTTAAATAAATGCTCAAAATATGCACCTTCCTACTGCTTACAATACAACATCCTATTTTAAAACTCATTCCTCACCCGTTCAAGTGTTTATGCAAAAATTAACCTACATTCTTCAGTAATTCTCTGAAAAATAAATTTAAAGGCGTTAGATCTGAAGACCCAGCAGGTCACTCTATTGTACTCCGTCGTCCAATCCACATATTGGGATACTGTTTCTTGAGATAAATTCTATTGCGTCATAATAATGTGGAGGAGCACGATCATGTTACAAAATTATTTTCAGATCTCGAAATTCATCAGGACTTTCCTCCAGAGTTTCCAAAATTAGCGATTTAGTAGCATTCTGCATATGTTCAAATACACCTCTTTCATTAAATTTCGATATTAAAACAGGGCAAACTATGTGATTATCCAAGATCCCCAGCCATTTGTTGACTTTTTCTGGAAATTGTGTGTATTATCTTTTGAAAGATATGAGAATTCGTTTCACTCCAATATCTTACATTTGGAGTATTTATGTACATTATCATTTAGGAAATAAACATGGATTCGTAGGTAAAAAACTTTTTGAATGCTCAGTTTTGGGGGCTATTTTTCCTGATATCTTTTCACACATTGAAGTCTATCATCAAAATCATCTTGTGTGAGCTTATGAACCAACTCTCTTTGTTCAAAGTCCTTTGCACAGATTTTTCAGATACTATTCAAATAGTTGACTTTTGAGATGTAGATTGTGTGGTGTTCCCGACTACTTCAACTATATTTTTTGATTTTGACACGCGGAAAAGTAATGTAATCGTGTAAAAACATGTTTTCGTTTTTCGGCCTAAAAACCAAAAAAAAAAGGTTTTAATTCATTATGTGTGTGTGTGTGTGTCGTTGGCATTTATTCTTGTTAACACTATAACTCAACTAAATTGTGTCGGATCTTTCGGGTTTTGACTGATTCTGATCGGGAACGTCTCCCAGACGACACCTAAGTATTGGTTTTGAGGCGGATAGGACACACCCCACCCTGTCCATGGGTCATGAGAAAGCACGATGGTGAACTATTTAAGAAATTTTTATTGTTAACACGATAACTCAACTAAATTGTGTCGGATCGATCGGGTTTTGACTGATTCTGATCGGGAACGTCTCCCAGGCGACACCTAAGTATTGGTTTTGAGGCGGATAGGACACACCCCACCCTGTCCATGGGTCATGAGAAAGCACGATGGTGAACTATTTAAGAAATTTTTATTGTTAACACGATAACTCAACTAAATTGTGTCGGATCTTTCGGGTTTTGACTGATTCTGATCGGGAACGTCTCCCAGACGACACCTAAGTATTGGTTTTGAGGCGGATAGGACACACCCCACCCTGTCCATGGGTCATGAGAAAGCACGATGGTGAACTATTTAAGAAATTTTTATTGTTAACAGGATAACTCAACTAAATTGTGTCGGATCTTTCGGGTTTTGACTGATTCTGATCGGGAACGTCTCCCAGACGACACCTAAGTATTGGTTTTGAGGCGGATAGGACACACCCCACCCTGTCCATGGGTCATGAGAAAGCACGATGGTGAACTATTTAAGAAATTTTTATTGTTAACACGATAACTCAACTAAATTGTGTCGGATCGATCGGGTTTTGACTGATTCTGATCGGGAACGTCTCCCAGACGACACCTAAGTATTGGTTTTGAGGCGGATAGGACACACCCCACCCTGTCCATGGGTCATGAGAAAGCACGATGGTGAACTATTTAAGAAATTTTTATTGTTAACACGATAACTCAACTAAATTGTGTCGGATCTTTCGGGTTTTGACTGATTCTGATCGGGAACGTCTCCCAGACGACACCTAAGTATTGGTTTTGAGGCGGATAGGACACACCCCACCCTGTCCATGGGTCATGAGAAAGCACGATGGTGAACTATTTAAGAAATTTTTATTGTTAACACGATAACTCAACTAAATTGTGTCGGATCTTTCGGGTTTTGACTGATTCTGATCGGGAACGTCTCCCAGACGACACCTAAGTATTGGTTTTGAGGCGGATAGGACACACCCCACCCTGTCCATGGGTCATGAGAAAGCACGATGGTGAACTATTTAAGAAATTTTTATTGTTAACACGATAACTCAACTAAATTGTGTCGGATCTTTCGGGTTTTGACTGATTCTGATCGGGAACGTCTCCCAGACGACACCTAAGTATTGGTTTTGAGGCGGATAGGACACACCCCACCCTGTCCATGGGTCATGAGAAAGCACGATGGTGAACTATTTAAGAAATTTTTATTGTTAACACGATAACTCAACTAAATTGTGTCGGATCTTTCGGGTTTTGACTGATTCTGATCGGGAACGTCTCCCAGACGACACCTAAGTATTGGTTTTGAGGCGGATAGGACACACCCCACCCTGTCCATGGGTCATGAGAAAGCACGATGGTGAACTATTTAAGAAATTTTTATTGTTAACACGATAACTCAACTAAATTGTGTCGGATCTTTCGGGTTTTGACTGATTCTGATCGGGAACGTCTCCCAGACGACACCTAAGTATTGGTTTTGAGGCGGATAGGACACACCCCACCCTGTCCATGGGCCATGAGAAAGCACGATGGTGAACTATTTAAGAAATTTTTATTGTTAACACGATAACTCAACTAAATTGTGTCGGATCTTTCGGGTTTTGACTGATTCTGATCGGGAACGTCTCCCAGACGACACCTAAGTATTGGTTTTGAGGCGGATAGGACACACCCCACCCTGTCCATGGGTCATGAGAAAGCACGATGGTGAACTATTTAAGAAATTTTTATTGTTAACACGATAACTCAACTAAATTGTGTCGGATCTTTCGGGTTTTGACTGATTCTGATCGGGAACGTCTCCCAGACGACACCTAAGTATTGGTTTTGAGGCGGATAGGACACACCCCACCCTGTCCATGGGTCATGAGAAAGCACGATGGTGAACTATTTAAGAAATTTTTATTGTTAACACGATAACTCAACTAAATTGTGTCGGATCTTTCGGGTTTTGACTGATTCTGATCGGGAACGTCTCCCAGACGACACCTAAGTATTGGTTTTGAGGCGGATAGGACACACCCCACCCTGTCCATGGGTCATGAGAAAGCACGATGGTGAACTATTTAAGAAATTTTTATTGTTAACGCGATAACTCAACTAAATCGTGTCGGATCGATCGGGTTTCGACTGATATTAGGGACGTCTACCGGATGACATCTGTTGATTTTGAGGTGGATAGGATACACCCTACCCTATCCATAGGTCATGAGAAAGCACGATGGTGGACTATTTGAGAAAAATTGAAAAAAGTAAAACTGTCGCATAAAACACATATTCTGCATTTTGTGTTGGTTTATTTTTTCTTTGCCACTCAATTTCGAGATAGAGATGTTCTACGTGCGGAAAAGTCTATTTTAATGTTTTAAAATTGTTTATTTTCATCCTGAATAATGTTTATGCTCTAAAACACCTGCAGTACGCAGTACCTATTGTAAGTATGCTCTAGAGAAAGGGAGATTGGGAAATCTGTCATTGGAAATTCTTTCAGCTCAATGTGCATATCTTCCAGTCCCGCCAATAAATAAAATCGCATTAATTTTTTCTTCTAAAGTACGTGTCATATTATTAATTAATCAAAAGTATGTCAAATCAAATTTTTACATACAAACACGAAATAGAATTTAGATATGTAAAAACGTCAACAGTTTTGCGTCATTTAGACGCGCACTGCACAGTTATCTACATAGTACGTAATTATGCGTCGAAAGTGTCGAAACATTAATAATAATTTTTAGTTATAATAGAATATGTTTGAGATACGAACAAAATTTTGTGATAAAGTAAATGTAGTTGTTGGTTTTATAGTCTTGCCCAGTACGAAGGAGATATTAGGATTTAATAAATCAATATTATATATCATTTTCACCATATTTCTTGCATAACTAGAAAAAATGCGTAATTTGGAAAACTCGTAAAATAATATACAGTCTATCCATAGTGCTGTAGTGCTGCCCATATGTATGAAATAAATTAATTTTAAGAGTTACTATTAATTCGTAAGTAATTTTTACTTTTTAATAAAATTTATCATACACAAACGTATGCACAAGCGTATATACAAACTTTGAAGACGCAAAACAGAAATATACAATCAGTTATTCAGCATGAATGAACTAAGATACGCGCTGATGGAAATAGGAAACTAAGTTCCAAGATAATACAATATAATATATGTAATGATAAGATAAGAGCCAATATTAGCAAAACAACAGGTACTGAACCTATATAACCAAATGCGGCTCAATGGAAACTTCCCAGCTGAGCGGAGATTAGCAGCAATAATTCTTGAATAAAAAAAGGGAATATTTCCTAAATATCCAGCTAGTTATTGCCCAATATCGCCTACCTCTCTTTTAATCAAGAGAATGAAGAAAATGGTAAATGCCGTGGATTTTATAAATAAAGCAATTATCAAATTTTCAATTATCAAATTAGGTTTAGATAAAATAGGTTAACAATTGATCAAACAATTATTATAGAGAATTAAATCCAAAATAGCTTTGGTGAAAGACAACACACTGCGGTAGCATGTCCAGAAAACCATTACCATTACATGGAGCTGTATAAACTCTTCATATTTGAAGATTGAGGGGAAGCCTGTCGAAATTTATACAAAGCTTTCTCCGATAAAGAAAGTTTGCAATAAGAAACGTATATAATTATTCAAATAATCATATTCTTAAGAACGGAATAATGTAAGGATCTACGTTGAATGTAATACTGTTTGCTACTTTTGTTAATAGTTTAATAGATGACATAGATCATCCATCAATAGGCAAATCCTTAATTCTGAAGTAGGTCGGAACCTTTGGTGTGATGATAACATTGATTCAGTTTCCCACAAAATACCAAAACACTATACACTACATTCGACATGCGTTTCGCCAATAATGACAACTTTGTTGGTGGAACGCGCGAGTTATATTCTATGAAATGCTTATAGAGCAAAAGATAAGCTTAGTCTATTTAAGCAAGTTCCCCACGTAGTAAAGAATAATATATGATCATCAGTTCATAGTATTCACGTCACTGTTGTACTTAAGTCGTTAAATAAATTTCGATAAAAGTTCTAAAAATTGTAACAAGTCGTTTTAATGAAAATAAAGTGTTTTTAAAAAACCAAGTTCGAATTTGAAGAACATATCTGGCGCTGCGAACAAGATTTTAACACACCAACTACAAGAAGTTCAGTGGTTCGTTTCAACGATTTGGCTGGAATCTACGACACCTTCCATCTGCAAGGACAACGTGACAACCCAAAATCCAGAGGACATAATTGGATCCAGATACCATCAGGGTAAGTTGCATTCAATTAATCCTTTATTCCGCATTTGTGTCACCAACAACTCAGTAACAAACTTAGCATAACACAGAGAGGAGGCAGTTTAAGGCTCTGTGGCGAGGTGAGCCAAAGGTGAGGTCGATACAGTGCACCATCCCATCCTAAGCAATATAAATCAAGTAATATTCGACAAAATATTCATTTAATATTCGCTTCGGAAAAAACGTGTACAATTATTTTATATAATCAGTACAAGTACTGAATAAGTAAATTATCTTCGGTACCTAATTAAGTCAAAAAACGAAAAACAATTTCAAGTTGAGAACTCATTTAGATTTTAAATAATTAAACAATTAATTCTAAGAATACATTATTCGTTTATTTTATTCATTTTCTTTCTCATTACTTTTTTTAAATAAAAATGCCAGAGATAAATTACACTCTTATTAGATTAGTATTAGAAACAATTCCATCTTTTGAAGGAAATAGAGACATTTTAGAAATTTTTATTTCGGCTGCAGATAATTTTTACAATCAATACAATGCTGCTAGTGCAGATATGAGTAGTTTTATTCGCCAAGCTTTGATAGGTAAATTAAAAGGGGATGCTCTCTTAATTATAGGTTCAAGAACTGAATTAAATACATGGCCTTTAATACGCGAAGAATTAAGAAACTTTTACGGAGAACAACTATCTTTAGATAACTTGGAGCAAATGCTCATGACACATACTGTTCAAAAAAATGAACATTATAAAAATTTCGGTAAAAGACTACAAATATTACGCTCTAAATTAGCCCAAAAATTACTACAATACCAATAACTAGTATGGATGCTGCCACTAAATTAGTACATACTCGGCAATACAATACTTTAGCTTGTAAAATTTTTGTTAGAAATTTAGATAGGCGTTTAAGAGATAAAATAATAGTTCAGGGCCCAAATTCTTTAGAAGCGGCAATGGCTCTAGTACAGGAGGATGAAAATTTCGAACTTTTTCAAAATCCAAACCAAAACCATTTCAAACAATTAATTTCGCGGCCAATAAGACCTAATCAACTTTTACCAGGCCCTCATATTTCTCGAAATCAACCACAGACTTCTCAAAGACCACAACAAAATATTCAGTATCAAAATTATAGACCAAATTTTCCGTCGCAACCGATTAACTTACAACCAACTAATAGACCAATAAATTCACAATTACCTACAAATCGGCAGGTATTTGGCCCTCCACAAAATGTGTGGAATCCACAAAATAAATCGTTTAATCATAATAAACCGCTACCTATGTCGGGAGTCTCAACAATTCCTTCTAATGTGCCAAATAGACATAATTATAATCAACCAATGTCAACTAATACGAGACTTACGTCGAAACCTTCACATTATGCAAGCAAGAACACAGAGATAAATACGTACCAAGAAACTGATGCGGTAGAAAATAATATCGAACAATACGAAGAACGACTTTACACAGCTAGCAATGACCCAGAACCCTATTACTCGTCATATGATACTGATTCATATGAACCGGAGGAACAGCAGGATTTTTGCAACACCACGCAAACGAATTATCCAACTTAAATATAACAAATTTAAAAATAATCCCAGAAGTTCATACTTCCGGTGCCGCCCCTTTACCATATATTTATATACCGGCAACTGATCACGATCCAGAATTAAAATTATTACTAGATACAGGGTGTAGCATTAACATGTTAAAACCAAACTTAATTAACCACTTTTTTCCGGTACTTTAAATTCCACGGAAACAAAGATTAAAACTACAGGAGGCACAGTAATTGCGAAAGAAGTAGCTTATATCCCTATATTCCAAATTTTATTACGAAATCATCCAAAAATACAGGATCCAAAATTTCATCATGCCGCCACTTATTATTTTAATTATGTACCTGAAGTTGTAGCATTTGAATTTCACGATTTCTTTGATGGAGTTATTGGAATTAATATATTAAAAGATTTAAATTTAGATATTGAAGTTTCGAATCAAACTATTTCAGACGGCTATATAACTATTCCATTTTTGTATAGACAAAATTTACCGCTAAATAATGAAATTATAATCGAACCCTTTCAAAAACGTTTTGCAAAATTTCCAGTTAAAATAGAAAAAGGAACGATACTTATCCATGAACAAAACCCATCAGGTTTGTTAATTAAAGAAGGTATCACAACCGTAGACAATGATTTCGCTCCGGTTCTCATTCACAATCATACAAATATACCGCGTACTTTAAAATTAATTGATATCACATACGAAAATTTAAATAGGAAAAATCATGAAATTTTTAAATTAGAACAGCTCACAGAAAATTTTGTATCTACAGAAACACCAATTTTAGATTTGAAACAAATTTTACGAGTAGAACATCTTAACCCGGAAGAAAAAAATAAATTGTATACACTGTGTACCAAATACCGAGACTTATTTCATAAAACCGATGAAAAACTAACGACTACAAATAAAGTATGTCACACTATCAGAACAACCGATGAAGTTCCTACGCACCCTTACATTTATAAATACCCCCATGTACACAAAGAGTCCGCGAAACAATTGATCAATACCTCAGGGGCGGAATCATTAGACACTCCGAAAGCCCCTACGCTCATCCTATATGGATTGTAAACAAAAAAATGGACGCGCCTGGAAAAAAGAAATTTCGAATGGTAATAGATTACTCCGCGTTAAATTCTAAAACTGTTGACGATAAATACCCAATTCCTGATATAGATACAACACTAGCAAAATTAGGCAAAAGTCAATATTTCACGACAATAGACCTTGCTTCAGGTTATCATCAAATCCCTATGCATCGTGATTCAATTGAGAAAACGGCTTTTACGTGTGACCGAGGACACTACGAATTTTTACGTATGCCCTTCGGTCTCAAAAATGCGCCTAGTACGTTTCAACGAGTTATGGACCATATTTTACGGGATCTAATTAAAGATAATATATGTATGGTCTATCTAGACGACATTATCAGTTTCCTTACAAGAGCATATGATTCATCTAAAAAGAGTATTTGACGTTTTGCGCCAAGCAAACTTAAAAATCCAGTTAGATAAGAGCGAATTTTTACAGAAATCAGCCGAATATTTAGGACACATAATTACCGATCAGGGTGTCAAGCCCAACCCAAATAAAATTAGTGCTATTAAAAATATGAAAATTTCAACAACAGTCACTGAAATTAAATCATTTTTAGGCCTTACCGGTTATTACCGAAAATTTATTAAAGACTATGCAAAAATCGCTAAACCAATGACAGCATATTTAAAAAAGGGAACCAAAATTGATATTAATAACCCAAATTATAAAAAAAGTTTTGATGAATTAAAAAATTATTTAACAAATGAACCGATATTGATCTATCCTGATTTCTCTAAACCGTTTGAGCTCACCACCGATGCTTCAAACTATGCGATTGGTGCGGTCCTATCTCAAAATAATAAATCGATAACTTACGCATCGAGGACATTGAACAAAGCCGAACAAAATTATTGAGTAATTGAAAAAGAAATGCTTTCTATCATTAATTTTTGCGCCTATTTTCGACCTTATTTATACGGTAAAGAATTTACCATTTTCACTGACCACCGTCCATTAAAGTGGTTAACCTCCATAAAAGAACCTAATTCTAGACTTTTACGCTGGAAAATCAAAATGCAAGATTATAACTATAAAGAAATCAAATACATCAAGGGAGGCAATAATAAGGTTGCAGATACACTTTCACGCATTAAACCGTCAGGTGATGAAAATTCTTCATTAAACGGGGAATTTGATCTTTTAGAACAATCTGATAGATTAGCCGACTTCAATATTCATACAAATGAATCACAACCGATAGTTCAAATTTCAGAAAATGAATCAATTAATGATATTTCAGAAATAGATCGATTAATAAACGAAACATTAGAAAACCAATCTATAGACGAGACCCCAAAAATAAACGTGATACAAGATATTTTAATAAATCCAATAAATGAAATTATACCCCCAGATGAATTCGATAACGAAACAGTTCATTCAGCCGTAGAAAATCCTATTTTCGAAATAAAAGTTACCGAAAAACCACTTAACTCTTTTCATAATCAAATTTTGTTCCATATCGGAAATGACACTCTATCCTCTTTTACTCGTGTTAAATCTCTATTTGAAAACTATACTCGTCACCTAGTAACTATCAGAATATGTAATTTTAGAGAAGATATAATTAATTATATAAAAAATTACGTCAGACCAAAAGCCACATATGGTATATTAATTCCCGATCAATACATTCCTCAAATAACACAAATCATACAAACTCATTTTCAAGCGAAAAGTTTTAAATTTATTAGATCACCCGTATTAATAAAAGATATCGAAACATTAGAAGATCAAATTGAAAAAATTAAATTCCATCATGAAACTAAAACGATTCACAGAGGAATTACTGAAACATTATCTGCCCTCTCAAAAATATATTTCTGGCCAAAAATGAAAGACTCTATTACAAATTATATAAATACATGTGCATTATGTCAACAAAATAAACACGAAAGACATCCAAATAAAGTTATATATAAAAATACACCAATTGGAGAAAACCCATTTGAACATATATATATTGACACATTTTCCGTCGAAAAACAAAAATTCCTAACTATAACGGATAGTTTTTCCAAATTTTCCCAGGCTTACCCTACCACTACAAATGCTTTAGAGATACTTCGCAATTTGTTAATTTTTATTTCACATTATGGAATACCTATTAAAATTACCTGTGACCAAGGTACAGAATTCAAAAATGTACAAATTGAAAATTTTTGCAAATTACATAAGATTAACTTACATTATGCAACTGTCAGAAATCCAAATTCCAACAGCCCAGTCGAACGATTCCATTCGACACTAATCGAATCATTACGAATTTTACGTGCCGCACAAAAACAAGCTCCAATTACCGAATTGATGACGTACGCACTCATTGGTTATAATAACAGTACCCATACGAATACGAAATTTACACCCTTACAAATAATAAAAGGAAATATTAACTATCAAAATCCAACTGATTACACAGATCAAGAAATATTTACTAATTACCTAGACAATCATGCACAAAATTTAGAAATAATGAAAACCAAAATTAATGACGCACAAACCAAAGCTAGAGACTTATCCAAAATTAATGAAAACAGATTAGACCCATCGCAAATTACGGTAGGAAATGAAGTATTTGTTAAGTCAGATAGACGTCCTAAAATCACCCCTCGATACACTAAAGAAATCGTTGTTAAAGATAAAGATGCTATAGTAGAAACCGAAAAGGGAAATTACCATAAAAAAATTATAAAACCTACACGATGGACAGGTTTAGGAATAGGAACTAAAAACATTAATTTACTTGCAGGGCCATCCAGTCATGTTTCTTCTGCTTCTTCTAGTCACTCTTCTAGGAAGATCGACTAAAACAGATAAAATTATGGTTACACCTTTAAATAACCCTTTATTCCCTTTCTCCTTAGGAGAAGCTCATATAACGACACATTCTCATGTTTTTATCAAACGTATTGATTTAACTAATTACGAAAAGAAATTACAACAGATTCAAAATTTATTGATAGATACAAAAATATGTAAAACAAAAAGAAACTTACCTTCATTAGAAAGACTCAAAATTACAATACAAGAAACTGTGAATATTACATATCAAAAACTAGAAAATCTCAAGATAAAACCTAGAAATAAGAAAGCCCTAATTAATGTCGTAGGTAGAACTCAAAAATGGCTCTTTGGTACCCTATCTGATGAAGATGGAACACGATATGACAATGCAATAGAAACCTTAAGAAAAAATCAACTTTCTATTTATAATGACTTAGAAAAATCAGTAACAGTCACGAAAGATTTTGTAAATGAAACCAGTAAGTTATTAAACAAAGTTAAAACGAATAATGAATATGTACAAAACCAAATTTCAACTTTGCAAATTACCACTGACGGAATAGCTTCATATTTAACGTCATATCATATACTAAACTCTTTCATGCAAAATTGTGAAATATTAATGGAATCAATAGATAATTTACAAATTTCAGTATCCTAAGCCCAAATACATACCTTAACTACAAATATATTAAGTATTAAAGAAATTAGAGAAATAAAAATTTTAATGAACCAATTATACAAAAATCAAATTTTATTCAAAAATGAACGAAATTATTATAAATACTTATTCACAGAAGTAAAATACATGGATTCAGAAATTCTAATATTAATTCACTTCCCTATCATAGCATCAATAACACTTGATTTATATCACTTATTTCCAATCCCAATAAATAACCTTACCTTGATATCTGAAAAACCTTACCTGTTATTGAATGCAACCAATCATCTATACCAAGAAGAACCCTGCCATTTTATTGATGAATATTGTATCGCAAATGCCGACAAACTGTTATCTCAACCCGACTGTATAGCCAATCTACTTCGAGGTCAAGTCAAAGAGTGTCCGTTAACCCCTATATACGTCAACACCGACTTGGTCAGCCCTGTCAACGCCGAATACATAATCGCCATCCCTCAAGAAACATTGAAAATACATCAAACATGCGACGAAGCAGGTTTTACGAACATTCATCAACCATCACTAATTCGCATCCCTTACCAATGTAAAGTCGACGTCAATAACGACGTATTCATCAACGATCAAACTAAAATTATAGGTAGTCCATACACACTCCCCCTAATTCCAATCGTTAGGCCGGAATCAGCACAACAAGAGGTCCATGTTTATCGAGAAATAGATCTGCACCACCTCACTTCGATTGAAAAACAAATCAATCAGTTAGAAGTCAAACCGTTAATAGAAATGAAACTAATGTCTACATCTATCTGGACTTATGTGATTATATTTATATTAATTGTGTTATTACTTTACAGCATATATCATATTGTAAAATGTTATAAAACAAAAACAAACCCATTTAAATTCATTGTTAATTATAGGAAAGGAAAACCATCAGAGTCACTGGAAACAAAACTGAAAAATCAGTCAACTGATGACAAAAACGATGTTTTTCCTTGATTTTTCATACTACGTCGGGAGGAGTTATATTCTATGAAATGCTTATAGAGCAAAAGATAAGCTTAGTCTATTTAAGTAAGTTCCCCACGTAGTAAAGAATAATATATGATCATCAGTTCATAGTATTCACGTCACTGTTGTACTTAAGTCGTTAAATAAATTTCGATAAAAGTTCTAAAAATTGTAACAAGTCGTTTTAATGAAAATAAAGTGTTTTTAAAAAACCAAGTTCAAATTTGAAGAACATATCTCGCGTCGAGTGTAGTGTATAGTGTTTTGGTGTTTTGTGGAGAACTAAGTCAATATTCCTTCCATATGCAACATCCTTGCATATGGATGGTTTCGCTATTTTCTATAGTAGTAAATATATGGAGGTTATAGTAAATAAGTTTCATGAAGTTATAAACACAATATTTGAAAAAGCGTTAAAATTAGGATTTCAATGTTCACTTTCCAAAACTCATTGCGTACACTTGTGTCGACTCCAATGACTACATGAATATTCTAAACTAATAGTATAAAACAGAAACTTCTTATGTAAATAATGTCCCAAATTCCTATTGGACCTGGAACTGGAACCTCCATATCAAGAACATGGCAACACGATGTAAAAAAACTACTGAATATACTAAAATCTCAAACATCAATTGGGGTAGCGATTGTAAAATGTTCTTACGTATGTACAATGGGCCTTGGTAATGTCTAAAATCGATTATGGGTATATATTTTTCTTCAGGAAAGTCGACTTTGAGATTGTGGACACTCCACCGGAATTAGATTTGCTTTAAGAGCCTCCCGTACTAGTCCACTTAAATCACTGTATGACGAAGTAAGCATTTCGTCTTTTTACTATCATATATATTAGTTATTATTTAACTAGGGTATAACAAAATTGGTACAGTCAACGTATTGAAACTATACGATATTCTTTGACAATGACGCAAACATCTACCGAAATAGAACCACTATTTCCTACACGTCCTACAACTTTCGCATGAATGAATGGATTGAGGATCGGATAATAAATCTTAGTATTAGTATTTATACTTTTAGTTTATTCTGCGATGTCATGCTTTCTGGATTGATGAAATTATTAGTCTGTATAGAAAGTCTACGATATAATAAAAAGGAAACCAACACAATCTTATTGAGACATGAGCTTTAAAAGGATTGTTAGTCAATATTCTAAAATAGTCCAGATATATACTGATGGTTTGAAGACAGGCTATGGTATAGGAAGAACTTTTACTTGCCAAGACCGGACCTCCTCATGGACCTGACGTTATTTGCTGAAGTATCAATACATATGGCGGAGTTATACGATATTTGGCAGGCACTTCGGCTTGTAGAAGAAAATGAATCAAATCACTTTCTGAATTCTTCGGATTTCCTAAGTCCACTTACACCAATAAACAATATATACTTCTATTATCCTTTAATATAGAATTATGGCACTGTTGAAATGGCTTTATTGTAAAAGAAAATCAATTAAATTTATATGGACACTATGATATGGTCACACTAGAGTACTTGGAAATACACCAAAGCTTCAGCACAATCAAATAACATAGATGTTATTATTTAATTAATGTTATTATGTTAATTGGACTAATCGACGAATCGACCAATGGACAATCATCTATTGGACTTCAATATGGACTTCATATCCTATAGTCCACCATACTTTCTAAATAAAAAAAAAAAAAAATGGGAAGTATTTCAACAGGAATGGAATACATTCGAAACATTTGACACGGTATATAATAAGATATACACCTTTAGTGACAAACATTGAAGACTATTTATATGATGCGAACAAATAGTCATTACACGTCTGAGAATAGAATATATTCGGCTCATATCGTACATCGTCACTGGAGAACTACAATATACCTGAGAAACATGTAACATCAGTTTAACGTTTACTCACATTTTAAAAGAATGTTCAAACTATATGCAGATTCTCGAATAGAATACAAAATAAATATCATACATGCTAAAGCCTTTAAAAATAATTATTTAGTAAAATATCAATAAAAACCACCATTGTTATTATGAACAATAATAAATGTTTAAAATTAATACCTACGTTAATGTTTTATACTTTGTTATTAATCATTTTCTTTTCCATGGACTTCCCAGTATTTCTGCCATGAAACGAAAAGACATCCTGATAGTCCTCTGTGGCGCAAAGTACCCTTCACCCAGTCCTGCTTAATAATCTATATAGGAAAGAGGATAACGGGTAATAACCAATGGTGTTGATGCCGGTATAGGTAAAATAAAAAAATACATGGTTAATATACTTTAAATGTTAAATAACCTCACAAAAAGTGTCAAATCAGAGGGGTCGAATCGGGACACCGAGGTGGCCATTCAATTATTTCATGTCTCTCAGTTAATCTATTAGGGAAAAATTCGTCTACATAAGTCTCATTGTCTAAACTCCATATGAAGAATGTCGTATAACTAAATCTTTAATACCAACTATACCTGTTTAGTTTATAACAGAAAAATATTATAATGTGGATAGATGTATACTAATTTCTTAGACATTAGTCATAATATTATTATCTAAATAAATATCACCATACCACACATTATATCAACAAAATAGGGGCAAATAATTAGGTTGATAACAATATCAGCCCCAATGTTCAAATTTTGGGAATCTGTGTATAGCTCCATCATTTAAAGGAGAATTCTGTAATTTGTCAGCAAAAGGTACAAGCCGCGACATTGTATACTAGTTAAATAGAAAAATATAACATTAAATTCACTTATTCAGAAAAAAGTCTGGATTCACCACAAATAAATGTATGACACCATATTATAACAACATATATTCCTCTGGGGTGTAACATATTCATTAGTTTCGTTCTTTCCCTCTATAATATTGACGAATTTTTTATTATGTCAGTATAGTGAGATATTATGTTGTGTATTGTTAATTATTAATTATCTACTAAGTCTTTACCGATAGCCCAATTCTGTTTTTCATGAATATGTGTTCACTCTAATTTATAGATTGTGACATTCGTCCTTAGAGATTTTATATTTTAGATTAAGTTAACTTTTCTGGATTGGTCCTTTTATATAATTTAATCACATTTATATCCCTGTAATCAGACGCTAAGCATTGGCGAAGTTCCATTTTTTAACACTAAAATATTTTCTCTAGGGTCCTATGGATCTTTCATATATAAGATCAGGACTGTAGGCCCTGGTTCTAATTTCTTATTAATAATTACCACTTAAATTTTAATAGTAAATATATAACGCCATAGATAACAATTACTTACAATAATAAGAAACTGACTAACAGAAGCTGAGCTGATTGCTCTATTAAATATATCAAGGGAGCAGATTATTTCTTTAAATACATCAAAAATAAAATTATTTTATGCTCTGTTAATGATGCCATAGAAGATATTATGAAGTAAGAAAGATATTATGTAGATTCAACTAAATTATTTGAATTAGTACACCTTCCTTTGAGTCTTACATTAATACGGTTATTTTTATTAAATATATGAATTGTATTTTTTTCCATCTATTGTATATTTTTATCTATGAATAAAAGTGTTTTGATAATTCAAAAATATTTTGTTGAAAAATTATATTTATATATTATAAAGTTATATATGATAAAGTTTTATGGATTTTAATGTGTAGCTTTTGTGTTTGTATTGTGTTCTGTGGTATGGTATGCAAGGGATGCTCGGCATTCGTGGTATGAATGCCGTGTAATTTTTTGTGAACTGTGTCTTTCAATTTAAAAGTACATAACTTCGATATTATTGTTTTCTATGTCCCTACACTACTGGGTTTTTTCAATATGCAGGTGAATGCAGCAATAATATCTTATAACTTCTGTATATGAGGTATAGTAAATAGATCAAAGCTTTAAAGTGTTGTGAAGTGTAACTTGGTCATTACGTATGTTAAAAGTGAAAGATTTTTCTTTTGAGAAAAATAGTATTCATCATATCAAAATAATAATCTAGACGTGTGAATGTATTTATCAAGGGAATAGATATTGTATTAGTTGTAGAACTTTCAATATCATATTAAATAAATGCTCCAAGTTCGTAGAATAAGATCACAAAAATTCGTATACAGAAGGTGGTGGTAAATGAAGAAATATTTTGATCAATATATAATAAAACTTTATGACCATTGTCATCACTTGATAATGGCCAAAATTATTATTAAAATTCAAACATTTCTATTCGTATCTTATTTTAATGTGGCTTTAATTCTAGTATTATATTATTTTAGAAAATAAATAATAGGAAACAATGGCTGATTAATAATAATATAACACTACGGAAAATATTAACATCAGGCCTTCTAGTTTCCAAATTGAGAGATTATAAAACGTTGCTCCTAAATACTGTGTCAACGTTTTGTAACGTTGACACAGTATTTAGGAGCAAGTTATTTAACGATTTTAGTTTATTAGAATCAATAATACCTAACAAACATTTAGAAATTACCGAGGATTTTCAATTGGATAATCATGTCCTCCATAGTAAACGACTTGGTTTTACGATTTCTTTTGTATATTATTTTAAATACAGTAATATATTTTGTAATTGCTATTTAATATAAATCCTTTGTTATTATAGAAAGTTAAATAATTACTGAGAAACTTACTAATATTAAATATCTAGTGTTGAAGATATAATCCTTGCACATATTTTTCCTTACTCTGTATTTATTTATGTACAAACCTATTATTCGATTGCTCCCATCAAATGCAATTAAGACAAATTACAAAAGGATTAAATAATTACATGTATTTAAAACATGATCCCGTGTGTAATAACAATTTGAAACTTCCTTTTAAATTAATTGGGTAAATACTAACAATAATAATAAAATACCAATCGAGCAAATCTGTCGTAATTAGCTACGGTAATTTGTTTAGTAATAACATACACTTATTTAATTTCTAATATCCAAATGGTATAGTTTAAAACATTTTCTTTACTTACTTTATTGTTAAATTTGATGAATACAAAGATTGTTTGTTACAATCAAAACGTATTATCTTAACGATTTTAAAAAGTTCAAAAATGTGATTAAATACTACTTCAATGAAAATCTAAAAAAAAAAAAATATAACGTTATGATGTACGACAAAAAAATAATAGTTGAATTATGGAATCATTACAATTAGAGCATTCAGAAGATAATAGTTTATTTATCATTCATTAATACTTAACAAAATGATGTTTATGTTGTTATTTGAACGAGAAGTAAAAATAATTAAAACGATACCTAAATATTTAAAAAAGTCTATGAATAAAAAAGGAAATAGTAATCATGAATATGTTTCTTTGCTGATTAGATTTAGATATAAATATTCTCCTTAATATAATAATGTGTGAGATGATTAAGGCGTCTACGTAGTCAAGATATAGATGATTTATTTGACTAGCACTTGATTTAAATAATCAAATTGATTGAGCGGAGCTAGCCTGCTATTTATTGACATATTTTGACTTAATATTCTATATTTAAGACATAAATTGGAAATTACATTTAATTTCAAAGGGCTTTCAGTATTTGGACATACAGTTTGCACAGATAGAAATTAACTTCCCTTAAAGCCTCAGGTTATGGAAGAGAAGGTTATAATATAGAACCATTAACTTGAAAAAGTTAAATATATGTTTATAAATTATATACAACTTAGGAGACTTAAGACTATTGTAATACGTATTAAGAATTTAGTTAATCAAATGTGAATTATCCTAATTATGTATCTAAAATGTAACTAAAATAACTTAATCTATTATAGCAGATACATTCTCGATATATATATATATATATATATATATATATATATATATATATATATATATATATATATATATATATATATATATATATACTAGTTATATATATATATTAGTTGCATAGATCATACTCGACTATTTTGGTAACCAAAATTTCAAAGCAATCGGTAGATCCGTTCTCCATATACTTTTAATACTCCATCCACCCTGGCTTACCTTGTATATATATATATATATATATATATATATATATATATATATATATATACTGAAAGTAAAATTTTTGGCAATAAATTCAGAAAAGAATTATTATCTCGATAACGAATTGAGATAGATATAGGGAAATATTAACAAAAGTTACTCAGAAAGAGACGGCAATCCGGAAAACGCAAAAATATATATGGTATTCTATTTAAAATAACCAAGATGTTGCCGGTGTTACGTATAAGTGGCAAAACCGCATATTCGAAAATATTTTAGTTGCATAGATCATACTCAACTATTTTGGAAACCAAAATTTCAAAGCAATCGGGAGATCGGTTCTCCATATACTTTTAATACTCTATTCCACCGTGGCTCACCCTGTATATATATATATATATATATATATATATATATATATATATATATATATATATATATATATATATATATATATATATATAAGGTATATGAGATGATATTGGAAGAAAGATTAAGGAGGGAAGTAGATGGACAGTTGCATGGAGCACAAAGTGGTTTCAGGTCCGGTTACTGCACACAAGATCATATATTTACATTAAGAAATATAATAGAGAAAATGCTTCTTTATAACAAAGAAATATATATATATATATATATATATATATATATATATATATATATATATATATATATATATATATATATATATATATATATTGTGTGGACCTGAAAAAAGCATTCGATAATGTGGTGAGAGAGAAAATATGGGACATATTAGAGAAAAATGGTACAGCAAAAGAATTTATAGAAGCTGTAAAATCATTATACAGTAAAACGGAAAATATAGTAAGGAAGGACAATATGGAAACCAAAACATTCAGAACCACACAAGGAGTGAGACAGGGGGGAAATCTTAGCCCACTGCTCTTTATCATTTTCATGAATGAAATAATAACAAAAGTAAGCAGAGAAAGTAAGAAGGTGACGATAGGATACTATAAAATGAAGCCCGTAGAAGTGAGCAAATGTGTGTTTGCAGACGATATTGCAATAGTGGCAGACACGGAAACAAAGTTACAATTTAATGTGGGTCTATGGGTGAAAGAGTTGGACAAACAGGGAATGAAAGTAAATGTAAGCAAGACAAAGGTAGTAGTTATAAGCAATAATAATGAGCGAGAAATGAATATAAAAATAAATAATCAGACAGTGAAACAAGTAAAAAGCCTAAAGTACTTAGGAGTAACCATAGAGGAAGGAGGAAAGCAAGATGAAGAAATAAATAATAGAATAACAACAGCGACAAAGATTTTTCATAGTATGAAAAGGGGGTTCATTAGTAAAGCAGAAATTAGCAATAAAACAAAAATGTCAGTTTATAAAACTGTATATTTGCCGACGCTACTGTACGGATGCGAAACATGGGTGTTGACAGAGAGGCAACTTAAAAAGATACAGGTATTAGAAATGGAGTATCTCAGAAAAGTAGCAAATGTTACGATAATGGATAAAATAAGAAATGAAGAAATAAGGAAAAGATTGGATAGCGAAAGTATCGAGAAGGTCATAGAGAGGGTTCAGCTGAGGTGGTGGGGGCACATGGAAAGATTGAGCGAAGAAAGACAAGTAAGAAAAATATGGGAAGCAAAAGCCATTGGAAAGAGAAAGAAAGGCAGACCAAGGATGACCTGGGACGGAGAAGTGGCGAAGATAATGAAGACAAGAGGAATCACAAGGAAGCAGGCTGAAATTACAGCAAGGGACAGGGTTAGATGGAGATTAACGATAAAATATTGAAGAAAACCGTGAAAGTGGGGAAGCAAATGTGACTGAAGGGAAGTCAGGTGTTCATCATACTTGATAGGTTTGGGATGAGAAAGAGGAGAAAAGAGGAGCGCATAAGGGAAGTGGTAGTGAAGTGACAAATAATACCACAAACGGAGTGGAGTTTAGATATAAGGATAGAGCAAGATAGGGTGGAATGAAATTGTTAGAAGTTCTTTTAAGTTGTTTAACACGAAATGGAATATTTAGTTAAGTAACTGTAATTGTAGTATTTAGATTATTTGTTTAAAGAAATGTATATTTAGCCTCTACACCTAATGGTAGGAGAGGTATAGATTATATTATTATATATTATATATATATATATATATATATATATATATATATATATATATATATATATATATATATATATATATATATATATATATATATATATATATATATATATATATATGTTAACTTGTCTGCCGTCTTCACGGTCCCGTCGCAGCCACTTGAAC
This sequence comes from Rosalia funebris, assembly GCA_037954035.1. Classification (NCBI taxonomy): domain Eukaryota; kingdom Metazoa; phylum Arthropoda; class Insecta; order Coleoptera; family Cerambycidae; genus Rosalia; species Rosalia funebris. The sequence goes on along the minus strand of JAZFAV010000022.1, from coordinate 41,850,278 downwards.
TCTAGATGATGCCATTCAACCCCATTAACTATAAGTTATTGTAAACAAATATCCTCAAGCTTAGACGATTACTCGATGTTCAGTCAGGGCCTAATATTAGTCTGTATTATGTATCACGTGTAGCTCGGTGTGGCGGATGGGTGGATCGATAATTATCAATAAATGTTATTTTGTGAATTTCGGAATATTATTTGATAAACTTTTCGAACAAAGGCTAACATCAGAAGTGGGATGCTTCCTTTGCTTTAGGCCAGGAAGAGAACTGACGTGAAAAGGTGCGGATTAAAAAAAAATGGCGGACTCCGAAGAACAAGTGCGTAGCTTGAGTGACAGAGTTGACAGTGAATCAGAGACAATTGAACGAGACAGTACAGTGAGTGATCAGATGTTTAACATGTGGAAGCTGCAACAAGAAAGTAATGCACAACTTCAACAACAACTGATGGAACTATTATCCACAATAGCCGCCCAGCATACTTTCGGCCTCTCCGTCCCGAGTACTCCATCAGTACCATCTACGCCTGCGCTTGATGTCATATCCGCGTTGGCGCATGTTCGTCTGTCGTTATTTGACCCCGATGACACACCTTTTTGCATGACAGAATGGATGGATGACATAACACGTATTCAACAGGAAATCGGGATATCTGATACGCTGATTGTATTGAAAGTCGGCGAGGCTCTACGTGGATGTGCCTCTCACTTTTATAAACAATGGAAATCACTTGTGCGTGACTGGGCCTCATTCCGCAGGGATTTTTAAGTCGCATTCCCCGCACAAGGTACTCCTGCTACCAGAATTCGTGCATGCCTTGCCATTAAAAGTACCAATTTTGATTCTTTGGTTAAATATGGTTCAATGTTAAACTTGTTGCCATTAAACGGTTTTATGCCAATTTTCCTTGGGAAATAATAGTGAATCTTCTTGAAGATGGGGTGCAAAACGTAGAGGTAAAAAAAAAACAGAATTTGCATGCAAGATCCGACAGATGAGACGAGCTTACTAAAACTATTGATACTCTTCAAATCGTGAAGTTAGTGACAAATTGCGAAAACGGCGGCGAGATTCGCCATCCCAATACGTGCGCGATATAATACCTGAATTTCAAGGAAATTGTCGGAAGTGCTATCGTTATCGACATAAACAAGTAGACAATAGACAAGAAGTAACATGTGTTCAATTTACTCCTGACAAACCTTTGCCTGGACCATCTGGAATGAAATCAACCGATTTAATGGCCGATCACAAAAGTTTGAAGAATGTTAAAATCTGTACCCACTGTCGAAAGATAGGGCACACAGAGGACGTTTGCTATCGCAAAGATAGAGTTTAAACACGCATTTTCTTTAACCGGAATGGGAAATTGTGTCACCAAACCTCTAGTTAATATTTACACCAACAATAACTGTTCCGCATTTCTTCTGTACACAAATTTAACGAAAATGAATTAGATTTGTCAGGATTGGACGAGCGTCGTAATTCGATTCTTAAAAATGCACAAAAACAAACACCGCCTGCAGTTATCATGACTGACAAGTTAAAAATATCAAAGTGCCATTGATAAAGTGCTTGAGCTACTAAAACGTAAAATCACTTTTGTTTATGTTGACGACGTGCTCTGCTCAGCGACAACTATTCAGGAAGATCTACAGAATTTACGACTGGTAATCGACGAACTCTCGAAGGCCGCATTTGTGCTGAACTTGTCAAAATACAGATGTTAGCCGAAAATCGTCGCTTAAAGACCACCGATCAGCTGATATATCAAACAAAGTTGTAGACAGCATAGGGACACGACGAAAAGCAGTACTCAACGAAAAAGACGAAAAGAAATGGACTCAAGTACTACCTACTATTGAAAATGATTTCAACGTGACTGTAAATAAAACAACTGGGTATTCGCCTACCACACTAATGTTTAGTGAAACCCGACGCTTGAAAGCTGCCGAACACCTATTGACCTATATCCCGTCCCAACTCTTAGCACGAGACAAGGTCGTTCAGCATCTGGAATGTATCACTTAGAAGGAAGCGACAAACTTCAATGAGGAGCGAGTCCCGGCAGTGTCGTACGCTGTGGGCGACAGGGTGGCTGTAAAAAATACACAACTGGCTACGGGAGGCAAGCTCAAACCAAAGTTTCAGGGCCCTTTTGAGGTAACTCATTGTTTAGGCAACGAAAGGTACGCATTGCGCCGTATCGGAGGTGGTCGTAGAACAACAGTCGCTGCTCATGAACAGTTACGCACCTGGCCTAAGTAGGGTATGTTTTATATTGTTTTAATGTTACTTTTTCTTTTTTAGCCTTTTCGACTAGCGCCGTATGGTACGGAACAAAGTATTTGCAAAGGTCCCTGATATTATCAGGCTATTAAAAGGTCCCTGATATGATCAAGCTATTAAAAGGTCCCTGATTTGTTCAGGCTATTAAAAGGTCCCTGATATACTTAGGCTACGAAAGGTCCCTGAATGTAACTTCAGGCTTAAGGTCCCCAAATAAAATTTGGGCTTTTTAAGGTCCCTAGCATAATACCATGCTAGGTTAGGTCTCCCCCATGAACCTAGACATGGCGGGACGAGAGCTCTGACTCTCATTTTGTTTTTGAGCTCATTATATATTATATATTTTCATTATGCATTTTATTATTTTTTTGACACCCTAACAGATGTACCTACCAACAAAAATTAGCCACACACTACTGTTATTGTTTTGCTGTTTTGTTTTGTTTTTCTCAGTAGCTTTACAGGTTCGAGGACGACTCTACGCCAGGAAGGCCGTGTTAACTTGTCTGCCGTTTTCACGGTCCTGTCGCAGCCACCTGAACTCTAGATGATGCCATTCAACCTCATTAACTATATGTTATTGTAAACAAATATTCTCAAGCTTAGACGATTACTCGATGTTCAGTCAGGGCCTAATATTAGTCTATATTATGTATCACGTGTAGCTCGGTGTGGCGGATGGGTGGATCGATAATTGTCAATAAATGTTATTTTGTGAATTTTGGAATATTATTTGATAAACTTTTCGAACAAAAGATAACATATACATATGTTATCTATATATATATATATATATATATATATATATATATATATACATATATATATATATATATATATATATATATATATATATATATATATATATATATATATATATATTATGCCATATGATTTGTATAATAATTCTGAATTATTAATAGATCACATATTTATTATAGAGACCACCCTAGAATCGGTGTATCCTTATCCGTAAGTATATGATTTAGGCTAACTGTGCTAGGTCTGGGTTTCCGTACTTTTTGTTCCAGTACCATTCCAGGACATTTTCATGTAATACATATTTTTTATTAATAGTAATAATAATAATCTTCTTTATAGTACTCAATGATGTATTGTACCAAGGTTTACAATTAACCGTCATATTAATTTATACAAACATGTTTTAGAAATCAAGTACAAAGTTCAAATGTTTTACAAATGGACATATTCTAAATGCACGAACACACATATGTACATGTGTATAGTCCTACATACGTGAAACTGGCGAAAAGGAATATATTTCAAGTCAAAAAGTCGCTAGTTCTTTTTTCTTTTTGAGTAATGTTCTCGTTGTTAAGCCTTCTTGCTAGTTATATATCTTTTCATTAAAAGGACTTCTTGATAATTCAATTTGTTTTTTTTGTGGTAACATTTTGTGGTATTGCTTCTAAATGTTTGATTTTTATTGAAATTTCAATAACATCCTCTGCTTCTTTGTTATTTGTGTTTAATTGTACTACTTCAATTATTTCTTCGTCGCCAACATTATCAGCAGCTACTTTGTCTCTTCCTGTCGCCCATTTTGTAAATTCTTCACTTCGTTACTTCACGTTAGTTCACTTTTCGGATCTATAACTCTTATATCACCTTCTTCATCTCACACCAATTGAGCTTTGTGGCCAGTGTCCGGATTATAGAGGTAAAAATCTGAAAGTGTCCGAATTGCAACGAATGTCCGATTGAATGGAGTGTCTGGTTTACGGGTTACGGGGTGTTCGATCCACTATATATATATATATATATATATATATATATATATATATATATATATATATATATATGTATAAATATATATATATATATATATATATATATATATATATATATATATATATATATATATATATATATATATATATATATATATATATATATATATATATACATATCTACATTCCTGTCGTGCAGATATATTATATTATTTTCATTACATAGACTGTAAACTAACAGCATGTCTGTGTAGTGCTAGTGAGTAAAGTCTGCCATTTTTATTTCATATTGCTAATTTGGGTGTTCGTGATAACGGATGCGGAGAGATGTAGTTTGCTAGATAAATTGAGGTGTTGTTTACCAGATAAACTGAATACGGTTACCATTACCGTAGAGAAAAGGTTAATTACAACTTTGTCTTACTTCGTGAGTCGTTTTGTTTATTTTTTGTGTATTGCCGAGTATTTGAAACATGTATATATTAAGTTATGCCACAAACTATTCTGAAATCTTGTATAGTAGTATAGACAACCATACTTTGTCTATTACTTTATCATGAAGTAAAAGGTTTCCTTTGAAATTTCTTTTTAAAGAAAAAAATAAAAGAAAGAAAAGTTTCTCTTTTGAACAATAAATCGAAAATACTCTATAAATTTTTTATTATGAATATACTTTTTAGTTAAGGAATTTAATTTGTGTATGCTTTGTATAAAATTTTGAATTAAAAATCCACACAATTATGATAAGCGTTTAATTCAACTCCTTAATATCATTTGCTTGTACGAAAATATTTTTTTTGTACTCGCTTCGACGTCTACCTAAAAAATTCATCAAAATAGAATTTGTCAATTTCAAAATATTCTTTATGTGAAATTTATTTAGTGAGAATTTTGGTTCCGGACAACCTAATTTTTGTTTCGTAAGCAGATATGTAAAACTTTTGTATTTTGCTCCTTGCTCAGAGAGTAACAAAAGAAGTCGTAGGTGGGTAGTTACAGCGTATAATGGTCAGTATACATATACATAGGTCATGAGTATGTATAACTTATTTTGCTTAGATACTTAATATTTTACTTTTACTTTTCCGCACTCAACTATATTAGCGGAAAAGTAATGTAATCGTGTAAATAAAAATGTAAAAAATCTTTTTCGTTTTCCGTTTCGATTTCGGCCTAAAAACCAAAAAAAAAAGATTTTAAAAAAATTTTGTCTGTGTGTCATTGTCGTCGTCGGAATTTATTCTTGTTAGTACGATAACTCAACGAAATCGTGTTAGATCGATCGAATTTTCACTGACTCTGATCGGGGATGTCTCCCAGATGACACCTATTGATTTTTAGGTGGATAGGACACACCCCACCCTGTCCATGGGTCATGAGAAAGCACGATGGTGGACTATGTGAGAAATTATTTTTGTTAATACGATAACTCAACTAAATCGTGTCGGATCGACCGAGTTTTGACTGATTATGATCGGGAACGTCTCCCAGATACCACCTATTGACTTTGAGGCGGATAGGACACGCCCCACCCTGTCCATGGGTCATGAGAAAGCACAATGGTGGACTATTTAAGGAAAAATTTGCCGATTTTGCATTGAACGAAAAAAACATATATTCGGCCTGTATCATATAAGAATGAATGAGAAAAAATAATTTCGCTCGATCACGAATGTATTGATATAGCACTGAAGCAGTCACCAATGAAAAAAGTAAAACTGTCGCAGAAAACCATATTTTGCAGTTATGTGTTGGTTTATCTTTTCTCGGCCATTCAATTTCGATATAGAGATATTATACGTGCGGAAAAGTCCGTTTTAAGGTTTTAAAACTGTTTATAATTTATACGATATAAAGTAATTTGAATGTACATATATACATAGGTCATTTGGAATTTAGTGCAGTGAGTATTTAAATAGTTTTTTTTACATAATGTTACTATTTCTTTGTATCACTTTGTAAAATAATAAATAATCAATATTTAATAAAGTAATTTTTTTAAGCGTGCTCATCTACTTGTGCACATGTTTGATTCAATTTTGAAATGAATATGAAACAAAATCGATACTGACTTTTATTATTGTTAAATATATCTGGATTTCAGTACATAAAAAGTGAATTACGTGTTGCATATTGTTCGACACCTATACTTTACAATTTACTCCAATACTACAAGCAGTACGAGCTAAGTCTGTCTCTTTGCTCGTAGCTCCAATACATGCAGTGTCGGATACACTTCAAGGAGTGTCCATTAGATAGATACATATCAAAGTTATAATCATTTAAAATTTATTTTTAAATGGAATGTATTCTAGTCTATATTATCCTAATAACATTCTTGTAGGGAAATACTGCTGTTACTTTTTTACACTATTTACTGGGCATACAATTTTTATGTAACATAGAAACATTATATGCAACATATGCATTTTATTATTAACTTAGTAAGTATATCTTGTTGCATACACTAAAAACCTTCTTATTTATATTTAATGTTTGTGACAAGAATAAACATACACATGTATGTAGTAGGTGCGATATTCATATTTGTAATACAAATATTGTACACGTAGCTTTATTTTATTTTATTAGTTTATACAGTTTAGTTTTTAGTTTAGTTACTCCAAAGTTATATCAACTGAAAATGTTCTAATATAAAAATATAAAACACGTATATTTAAATGACGCTTCAAAATTTACCGTAAATAGAAAAATCTCCCAGTGAAATGAAAAAAGGAAATATTATGAATATATTGTAAGAGACGCTTACAAGCTTGCATGCTCAGATGCAATAACAATATGAATATAACATAAAAGTCATTAAACAGAAAGCAAATTAGATTATTATAGACAATTGAAAAATTATTCTAAAAAAATATAACAGTATGAGAACACTAAATATAAGCAATAAGTATAAATTTTTAAAAGTATCAAGATAGTTTACCCTGGAATGAATTTAAAGAGGGCACAGTTGTAAGTAAATTTTTCGATAATACGTCAATACAAGGTAATTTCACTTCCTGTCAAATCACTAACCGGCTATGAATGAACACTGTTTTATTCTGTGTGGTATCCAGTTGAAGCAAAGTAAGTAGTTTTAATTTTGGAATTTCTCAAACGCTGTACATAAAACGCTTTGATTGAGCAGTATTCAGAAGTAGCAATTAACAATAGGTATGCTGCAGTGATGCATAATACTTTATTATACATGTATCTTATTACATATTTTAACTATTTTAGCTTATCCAATTATTTCATATTATTTCCTGTTTATAAAACATGATTTTCAACTTTGGACGATTTGGATGATTTGGGATTACAATACATGTATGTACATTTAATGAAAAAAATAGTATTCTTTTAAGTAAGGCTAAGCTAGTTTTACAGTAAAAAATTAATAATTCAAGAAAAAAATTAAGAAAATTTAAATTCAAGTTTTATCAAACAATTTTCATTGCTGATGGCGAAGGAAAAAATAATTTGTTTGCAAATATGTATTTTATGCGTAAGGTTAGAATTTTTAATATATATAATTTTTTTACATTTACATATCTATTTTAAAATCTTACTTTAAATATGATATAGAATTTGAAAAGAAAGTAAGAGATATAAATCTAAAATGGCTGATACAAAGAAGATATTGTTAACAGAATTATATACTTACTTAATTTATGTGATTAATTATTTTCTGCTTTGAGAATAGTAAGTAGTTGGCTTTTAAGGAACTGACCATTGACAATTTCTTTAAAAAAACTTTGTGTTCAATCAAGTACATGTGTTCCATCTACTTGTAAACTTTAGGAATAAATAAATGTAAATGTTAATAAAAATGAACTTATCAAGAAAATAATTAATTGAATATTAAAAATATTCACTTACATTATTTATTAAAATGCTACGGCCCGGCCGTATATTTTTAACGGATTTTAAATTTTAAGCTAATATTTTTTAGGAAATTCTAATTATTTTCAAACATTTGTCTGCTTCTTTTGTTCTATTTAGAAACGTAATGTACGCAAAATGAAGTTGATTTAGGAGGAAAGAATTATTTTGTAGTATCATGATTTAATGATAATATATAACAATTTAAATAATAACATTATCTAAAGAGTGGTCCAACCAAAACGCACGATATTAATTGTAAATAAAACAAAAAGTTTTCAGAGAATTATTTTAATATTTTTTATTATGATAGAAGGATCTATGACAATTATGTGTGAAACAAAATATCGGCCAAATGCTCGCCACGGCTTCGGTGGCATACCTCTATCCGATGGTCCATATTTTCAATGACTCTGAGACATAATTGAGGTTCAATGTCGTTAATGTGCCGAATTATCTCATCCTTTAGCTCTTGAATTGTTCTTGGCTAATTGACGTACACTTTTTCTTTTAAATATACCCAAAGAAAGAAGTCCAACGGTGTCAAATCACATGATCGTGGCGGCCAATTAACATCGCCACGACGTGAGATAACACGCCCATTGAATTTCTCGCGCAAAAGTGCCATTGTTTCGTTGGCTGTGTGGCAAGTGGCACCATCCTGTTGAAACCACATATCGTCCTGGTCCATATCCTCAATTTCTGGCCACAATTGTTGGGCACGACGAGGAGTCGAGGTTGACGGCTCTTCTGCTACATTATCGCGAACAACAGCAATGTTTTCCGCAGAACGAACTGGACGAGCATGCACAGGTGTTTTCACATTTCCTACAGACCCGGTTTGCTGAAATTTGCGCACAATTCTCCCGATTGTGGACACATTTGGTCGATTATGCTGATCAAAAAAGTCACGAAGTGCACGAAATGCATTTTGATTTGAACGCTCATTTTCGTAAAAGGCTTCAACAATCTTAACGCGCTGCTCAATTGTGTACCTCTCCATGGTTGAATTTGTCAAACACTGAAACAACTGAAGCAGCGTGCATTATGGTTGGACCACCCTTTACATCTCTTAAAACTAGTAGTTTTCTTGATGAGACCACCTTCTATTTAATATATTGTAAATGGGCAGAATAATCAATACTGAGATCCATGGCATACCTTGATCTATGGGGTGGAACTAATAGAATAACAATTTTGAATCCATTTCTTATTGAAGGTGTTTAAAGTATAGTTCCAAGATTTGTCGAAATAATGGAAACCCAACCACTGAGAAACATAGCAATGGCGTACTGCCAAATTACTCATGAAACTATGCCGATGAATTGCAGTTATCGACTAAACTTATTCGAATAAGTTTAGTGGTATAGGCCTAAATCTAAAGTTCATTTTAAAAGACCGAATAATGCGGACAGAATTAGAGTCAAAATTATATTAATTATATCAAAATAATTAATAATATTCTGTTAGAATTAGAATATCAGTTTTGCCTTTGTATTATAAAGAAGTAAGTACCGAATAATTTCAACACATAATTAGTTTTAAGCAACGTTTATTACTCATTATAGTGTTATTTCATTACATTGTTATGATGAACACTTAAAATATCTTATATATTTACTGTATATTATTATGCATTTTACATATTTTCTAATAAAGTGCATTTAAAAAATATTTATCGCGTGTTTGAATGACTTTCTCGTAATGTGAATATTTTAAACTTATTCTAATTTGTTTCCAACATGCTAATTATTTAGGTTATGTTACATAAATTAAAAAAAATTAGATGTAGATTTATGAAAAATAGATTTCAAAATATTTAGATTTTACATCAAAACCCTCAAAATAAGTAGGTGAGCGTAATGATCTTATGCCCTAAATATATATTATAATTTAAACTATAAACTGTTCTAATTAGAACCGTAATATATATATATATATATATATATATATATATATATATATATATATATATATATATATATAATAATAATAATATATAATATAATCTATACCTCTCCTACCGTTAGGTGTAGAGGCTAAATATACATTTCTTTAAACAAATAATCTCAATACTACAATCACAGTTACTTAACTAAATATCCCATTTCGTGTTAAACAACTTAAAAGAACTTCTAACAATTTCATTCCACCCTATCTTGCTCTATCCCTATATCTAAACTCCACTCCGTTTGTGGTATCATTTGTCACTTCACTACCACTTCCCATATGCGCTCCTCTTTTCTCCTCTTTCTCATCCCAAACCTATCAAGTATTATGAACACCTGACTTCCCTTCACTCACATTTGCTTCCACACTTTCACGGTTTTCTTCACTATTTTATCGTTAATCTCCATCTAACCCTGTCCCTTGCTGTAATTTCAGCCTGCTTCCATGTGATTCCCCTTGTCTTCATTATCTTCGCCACTTCTATATACCCTATATATATATATATATATATATATATATATATATATATATAGGGTATTTAAATAAACCGATACCATCGCTGGTAGCGAGATCCTTCATCCAAAAATAGCTTTACAAAATAGATTGTTCTTGAATCGTACCTGAAATTATATACATTTTGATTTAAATTTTGATTATGCAAAGTAAATTATACTATTTTTGCATTAAAAAAAGTATAATCTAGTTTTCAGCTTCACGAGAGGCGTGCATGAGGGTTGTCACTGTAATAACCTTGTAAGAAAAAACGTATAAAACTTTTTTACTTTTTGATAATACACTATGTTACAGTTATACATAGCTAAAGACCACAAGAATAACTTTTTGATATATTTTCTATGTCGGATGCATTTAATATATTAAGTAATGTAATTTCATTATTATGTATTGGAAAGTTCTTGCGTTTGGTACACAATGTCCTTCAAATAGCATCACAGGTAAAGCATACATTCACAAAGTTCAAAGGATTTAGGTTAGCAGTTCGAAGTGATGTACGAGTTCCAGTAGATGACATAGTTTAACTCATTCAAGATTATCTCTTTTTAATTCTTTCAATTGTACTTACGGTGAGGTTATGTTCCATTGTATTGAGAACCACCTCTTCAACATGAACATTTCTGATTGTTCTCCTTCTATTTGATCTCACTTAATCATGAACTAATATCATAACATTTAATTTAAAGGATGTTCGGCAAAAGGATTTTTTAGGGTATACAATAATTTATGAATATTTTAAAATGTACTAATTATAGTGATTAAACGAAAACCATAACTGTGATATGAATGATTTATGTGAAGATTTAAAAATTGCAGTTATCTACTAAACGATTTTTATCGATTTAGTGAACCGTTGTGCACGTCCTTGGTAAATTTATTCACACTTGTCTTATGCTGAAATATATACTAAGTACTTTCCACGGGTTAGTTTTCTAACGAGGAAAGTTTGACCATACTCCCTGATCATGAGCGCTCTTGTCTTCGTCTTTATGTACAATCTTCACCTTTCACAACATAAAGTCTTAGGGGAAGTATGTCAAGTATGTTGCTTTTGAGCATCTAAACTTAAAAAGAAAAAAGTCATAACATCGAACGTTAACATCGCCACATCACGTACTACTCAAATTTATGCATAATTTGATCCCTTACACTGGTATATGTTAGGTATATGAAATTCTACCTTGTTATAATTTAGGAATTATTTCATATTATATAAATCATAATTGTCTGATACCCATTTCCAGTTTATTTCATCGCTATTTTCCAAATAAAAAATCCCAAACGGTTCTTATCTCATACCATGGCTTATTTTTATGGCTAGGATCCGATAGACTGCTCCGTTTATGCAACATAAGAGAGTTTTTTATTTGGCAAATAGCGATGAAATGAATAGTAACAAAATATGTTAAAGTATTGATTATAATTGTATTTAAATTACGTTTGATAGTTTGCAAGAATTTAGAGAAAAACAATTAATGAAAACCTTTTTGGTGGTGGAAAGTCATGTCAGTATTGACATTATTATAAGCATTAGAAAACAATCTCTAAAAGTCAGTATTTATAGTAGTATATTCACGATTAGATATAAAACCCAAAATTGTAACAGTGAAATAAAACAACTTTTATAATATTTTTAGAAAAATGCGAACATCGCATGGAAAGTTTCTTGTATATCGAAGATCAATTAAATGATGTTATAAATTCAATAACACTTGCACGGTTGAAAACAATTCACTCTTCAATTATTTACCCTTAAAGTCTGACTATTTCACTTCTCAAGAGATTCTCCAAAATTTACATAAAAATAATTTGCCACCGATTATTAAACTATTAAATATTTCAAAATATTTAGGTATCATAGAACTAGAAGTTTTTCAAACAGATTAAAACCTTGTATTAAAATAAAAATTCCACTCATAGTTCAATACAGGTGTTAAAGGTCATCGTTCTTAGAATATTTTCTGTGCCAATTTTAAGCAATATATTTATGCAAGTGGCATATATCGCGTACCTCCAACTTCATAAAAATATATTCTCTTATTTTTGATATGCACGCCTATGTCAAATTTAATGGATACAAGGAGCTCTATATGTAAATCAAAATATGTTCTAAACTTATCCTGTAGTCAATTAACGATAACCTTATGTACTGTATCCTGAAAAATCTGCAAGCTCAACCTGAAAACTGCGAAACATCCTTCGTATTTGTCAAAAGCTCCACACATAACGAAACGATCGATAACGTCCGAAAACTAACAAAATATTGGCTGATTATAGATTCAGAATGACCCTAAATTATCTGCAAGCAAACAAATAAATACCAGAATCTTAAAAAGTTGTATTGCAGATGATATGATCCACAAACGATTTATTTCCTGATTTTTTTATTTATCTATTTTTATTTATTTATTGTAAATGTCGGAGAAAATGGAGAATAATCGGAGCTTCAACGAATTTACCTTTTCACCTTCACCTGGGGGGGGGGGGGGGTAGAGGAAAGCCATCAGTTTTGTCAATATTCTTCGTCGAAGAATAATTCGTAAAATCAACCAGAAGATCTACTTGAAGAAGAAATTGAACTAAACTAATTTATATTTCAGTGCTGTAAGGCTGGGCTACTAGTACAGTCTTTTTATTTTATTTTATTTTCCATTTGTTTTACATTATTTTAATATTTACCATTTGTTTTACACTTCCATGCATTTTTAAACTTCTACTTTGAAGAACTAGCAATTTTGTAGTTTAGTATTGTGTTAACTATTTTTTACGTTTATGCCAGTTATTATTCCTAAGCAATTTAATAATTTTGCTTTAATCATCGACTTTAAAATAAATTGATTTTATTTGTAAAAATTTGCCGTATGACATCAATATTTATTATAAATAAAGAAGGAGATATTATATGAAACTCTACCTTATATAATTATAATTTCGGATGAGAATTATTTCATACTGTATAAATCATAACTGCTTTGTTTTCATGTAAAATAATTAGTTAAGTAAGGACACCTTCCAATTGTCATAGTAATTATCATGTAATAATTCAATTCAAGTAATAACTCAAAAAGAAATTATTTTTAAACCGATAAATAATAGCTGATATAAAATGTATGTAAATAATATCAACCAAGTTAAAGAGTAAAATATTTTACATCACTAAAGTATAACTCAAATTGTTAATTACAATGATCACTCTGTAAAAAATTTGAATTAATCTGCAGTACGATACAACGTGTTTCAAAAGTGAAGAATGAAAATCATGTTATTTTTTTTGTTTTGATTTTAAATTCCAATAATTGATGCGCGGTCAGTTACCAATGCATACGTAGTTTTATTTTTTAATGTATTTTGTAGTATTACTAACTTCTTTATTTGTTAACTTCTTAGCACAGTTACGTTTATGTTTAAGCGAATGATAAAATGTAATAAAATATTAACGATACACATTAATATTATTAGGTTTTTTATAATTTGAGTTTCAATTTGTAATTGTAAATATAAACAATACATATGTCATATTAATATAATTGAAAAATAATAGGTTATTAATTAAAATTAAAAACACAGACATTTTAAATTAAATTATATTTTTTATTTAGAATTCATATTTTATATACTTTTTTTATATAATTTTTACATAATTTAACAACACTTTTAAATACCACAGACTATACAGATACACATCTTAAAAATGCGATTTCAACCAAGTTAATAGTTCCTTAATCGTTGTTTTTATTAAATTTATTAGGTGGAAGTATACATTAATATTAAAATATAATGATAATGAAAAATAATATTTTTTATCATCATTACTTGTGACGTAATAAAATTATAAAACAGTAAATAATTTTATTATACCTTTAAACTTCATAAGGTCCTGGAACTAGAGTTTATATTAAATAACAACACTATAACAATTAAAAGAATAAACTGTGATTCACAAGACCAGTCGACATGGCACCTTAATTTATAAATAAATTAATAATTAATATTAATAAAATTAAAATAAATTACATAGTTAAATCACAATATTTTTAACTTGCCCAACATATTGTTGCTCTATTTTATGTATTGGCAGTTGCAACAAAAATCAGTGAAATTAAATTTATTGTAACCTGATCCAGACATTATTTCAATATATCCTTATGTAAATAATTTTAGTTAACTGTCATATTAGAGCATTTCACATAATAAGGATTCTATAGTATACTATTTTCTAATATATACTATATTTTTAATACAGCACTGCATTTAACTATTTTCACTGATATATAAACATAAATATATATTTATAGAACTCTGTAACATATCGAAATAGAATTTGTTGTAAAATGTGTTGTAAAATACTTAAGTTAATAAGTGTGACAGTATAGTTATCGACGTTTAATTATACTGTACTAGCAATTTTTTTTCGTTGTTATTTTTACACACGAATTCTCTATAATCGACTAAAAGAAAAAATACAGATTTAAAATATTGAAATTTGTATCACTTTATAAAATATCTTTATAGTTCTTTATAGTCCACACTGTTGGTAGGTCATTAAGACAAAAACAATAATCGATAGTTTAGAAGAGAATATATCAGAACATTAAGCTAAAAATTGTAGTTTTCCAACAAAGCTACAAATCTAAATTAAAATACATTTTAATTTGCCTAAAAAGCAATTATAAAAGTGAAATTATTTCTCTTTCATAATTATAATATGAACCAATATGAACCAGCTTACTGTACGTCAGCTAAACTGTTAAAACATGACGAACTCTCTATTAAATGATTATATTTGGGTTGGATTGGACTCGGAAGTAGATTGAGGTCATACAAAATAATTATATCTTTATACGTTGAACATCATTTGCAGCCATAATAAACACTAGCTTGTAAGTATAATGCTTCTTTAACATTCATTTGATAACGATTCTCTGAGGAATAATTTCTGCAGTGATGGATTATAGTAAATTGTTTAAACGCTTATATTTTCAGTGACAGATGTTATTAGAAGTAACTTCTAATTGAACATAATTCTATGCATACGTGTAAGTAAGCTATATATCTATAATTTGTGTAAGTAAGCTCATTCTCTACCAATAGTTAAGTGTGGTAGTCACCTTAAGTCATTCACATTTCTTATTTTTCCATACAAATAAATTAAAAACATTGCATACTTATATTCTACCCGCAATGTATGAGTATTAAATAGATAACACTTTTTGCTCTTCAGCGATCGTTTAATATACATAAAATTAAATGTTTGTTTTCTAAATTACGTAGTGTAACTTGTTTCTAATTTGAATTAAATTTAATTTATCAGTGAATGATAATTAAAATACAGCCTTTTTGGCAAGATGATTCCTTGTTTTACCCGTTGGTTGATCTAATATGGTCTTGGATCATACGGAGTTGCATCAAATCCAACGTATCTGTTATTTTTCCTATGCTGAAATCCCGTTCCTGGTGCTGTATTGTAATATATGACTCTGCGTATCCCAAAAGGATCAATATATCCAAAACTGCCTGATCGTCTGTCATCGGGCAGAGTTTGTTCTTCGTGATACGCTCTTGGTATGTAGTAGCGGAATCCATCATTGGTTACAGACACACCGTCATATTGTGAATTATGCGGATCGTATCCATTTCCAACGTTCTGCCCTAGATATGGTCTGCCATTCTGATCTAAAGGATAAGTCGGACCATTTTGAAATCTGTAAGAGTTATCGGCTTGGCTCACATAAGGGTTATATTCTAAAGAATTTTGATTAACTTCCTTGTATGAAGGTGGTAAGCTACCGTAATCTTGTTGTGCAGAGGGAAGGTATTGTGGAGTAGGAGGTGTATAAGTTGTTGAAGGACTAGGACTGGATTGGTAATACGTGGGATGTTGTGAGGAATAATCAGACGCATTAGGAGTTGATAAAATATAATTTTCTGTAGTGTCTGAAATAGATGATAAATGCTTTGGTGGTAATAATAAGGGACTTATCGTTGTAGAATATATAGAGTTAGGAGTAATTTCAACAAGAGGCGTTACAGAAGAGCTTGTAACACTTGCGGGAGTTGATGATTGAATACCGTTCGGCGATATATCAACATAAGGTTTTTGTGTTGTGCTGGCAATAGGTAATTGTGTTGTCGATTGTATAGTACTTGGTATATACGAGGTAGACGGGAAAGTAGATTTATAAGGAATCGTTACAGCCGGTCGTTGATATGACTCAACCAATGTTCCCGCACCAGCTGGATATTTCTTAGCCGCCTTAACCGCTTCCCCTACAGGCATATTTCGACCCACATATAAATGTTTGGATTTAAGTATTCGGTAACCAGCATTATCTGCTATGTAGTCTCGTTGTAGAAGAAAACCATTATCGTCTATCCATGCGTAAGTACCAACTACGGTGCCATCCTCCAATCGTTTTTCCTTTCTATACTGTCCACTGTCAGTTTGATATCGAAAATATCGTTCGGGACCTTCGTCAGTTTGTATGTGATATTGGCTACTTGATGGTGTCTCCCACCCATTCGTGTGTTTTATAATATACGCTGAATACAGTACCTGTAACAAAGAAATGCAACATTAGAAAGGGCAAAATTGATTATGTTTTTATGTGTATTATATGTATTTAAAGATAAAGATATTATTAGTAAAAACTTCTTAAAGTTAGTAAAAAATAATAGAGACTGTTGCAATCTTCAGTCTGATTCAATTAATGCTTTCAATGAACATATAAGTATTCTTCAATCGTCAGCACTTAAAACTAGATTTTTAAAAATAAATTGGATAAAGCATTTTTCTCAAAATATACGTTTCTTGATAGTGACAGAATTATGAATCTAGTTATTTCACCCTGTTGGCATAACATTAAACATGGAAATACCAAACATCCCAGTAAATGCAATTGCAGATTAATTAACATTTTATAATTAGTATACATAATATTTCTTCTACCCTGCCGATTAAGAAATGTAATTTATTCATTGTTAATCTGATACCTAGCTTTATTTATTTTGACGAACTTTTAAATTACATAATTTTGATAGTGATCTAGGGAAAGTTATATTTTTTGTTTTCCTATTTACAACTCTAACACGTCTATCTCTTCCAGGAAATTTTGGTATAGCAATACCTTTTAACTATACATTTTGTAGAGAAAGGTAATCTATAACGAGTAAGTACTACATCATTTATTCTTATTGGTTCAGTTTTACTATGTCAGTTTCTTATTAAATGAAAAGTTGGGAGATATGTTTTAACTTATCTTAGCCTTGGACTATTTTCCATTATTTTATTAGTAAAATGATGTCAGTATAATCGTTTTGTAGAACATGTAGAACCGAATGGTGTGATCCGAATAAAAAGTGATGAGGAGTCAAGGCTTTGTTATTTTCATGGTCATGTACTACCACTCAAGTTATACAATTAACAGGTTGATAATTAATATATTTAATTTCAAAAATAATAAATATATAAAGTACTTCATCGGTTGAATCTTTATTTCTTAATATGGTTTTCATAGCTATATTAAGTTTTCATAATTATAGATAAGTAACTTTCATAAATATTATAAATTTTTCCCAAATCCCACACATGTGATGCGGGTAGATGCAACGTTTACAGATATACTTATAACGTTTACAGATATAAGTTACCGCACTCCCCGTCGGCACTTTCAAGTTACAGAATCAAAAGCGAGCCGACGATCAAAACCGAGTCGCAGTATTCACTACAGATATGTATGGTTACTGGGTAATTACGGCCGGCTCGTTGCCAGCTAAGAGCTGAAAGGGGGAAGGGAAGCGGCAAATTGGGCCGAGCGTGAGAATGCAGTAACTTATTATTTCTGTAAACTTTGGTAGGAGTATTAAAGTTTCACTTAATCCCTCGCAAAATTGATTTTGATAAAGTATTGTTTTAATTTAAGTTATTTAATGCATCTTTCAGCTCTTTAATAATTTCGATGGAATTTTCTCTTCTCATAAATATTGTTTAAATTGACATAATTGTAGAATCTATAGTAATCAAGGCGTAGTTTATACAATTATATATTTTAGTTAGACAAGTAAATACTACTCCCAATCGTTTCTCCCTCCGATGGTGAACTTGAACTTGATATGGTTCAAAATAATCTAAACCGCCAATGGACGAGGGCTTTCTTTACAAATGAAATTATTCGCTCTTTCGGTAAATTATTATAGGGATATTAGGAACAGCCCTTTCCTAATTATATTTTTTCTCCTTGTAGATTATTTTCTTTACAATATAACTCAGTCCTGTAGTCCAATATTCTTGTCAAATTTTCTGTACTTTCTTTGTCGTTAATTCCTGTTTTAACTTATACCATCTTCGTGACCTATCATTCTAGTTTACCTCTGATTGATCTGGTTGGTTATTTAAAAATGAATTGGATAAACTGTTTTTGAAAGATATATATTTATTTTGATAGTGACAATAATTAATCTTATTTTAGGTAGCCTACCATAAGACATACAAGTAAATGTATCTATATAAATTTATCGAACTATAATTAGTTAACGTTATATAATTAGCACAGTACCTTTATTTCTTATTTATAAAGGTACTACAGTGCCTTTATTTCTTTTGCCTTGAGACCTCCTCAATTGTCAGTTATTTTTTATATCTATTCGTTAATTTGGAAATATTTCAGGTTATTTCATGTAAAAGGAACATCACTAATATGTCCATTATAGAAATTAAATCATTTCACAAATTATAAATTATGCCTACGCTTCAATTCAGTATTATTATGTATTTGTAATTGTTTATTCAAGGTATTACAACATATTCAATTCTATGTAAGTATGCTTAAATAATTCGTGAAGTTAAAAATTGTTTTTAACTTAGATAAGAAACCAGTATGTTGCTGTTTTTATAGAATAAGTAGTCGTATAAGTTTCATTACAACTTTTCATTAGTTGTAGGTATCAATTAAGAAATGTGGATGAATATAAATTTTTAAGATATTTATGTAGATGTGTTAGTATTCTTTTGCATTAGGCCCTATGTTTATTATTATTTTTGAGTAGACGATAATTTAGTAACATAGTACTTTTTAATAGAAGATAAATAATAAGCATTTTTGATTAACTGTAACTATTCATTATAGGGGTTACTCCAATTTTGAACTACATACTGAATTTTTGTTACAGCTTACATATTTTCTCTTGAAAGTTTTTCATTTAACACGATTTTTAAAAAGTATCTCAGAACATGCAAAAGGAAAATTCTTTAGGGAGGGTTTACTTTTGCTCTTAATTCCTACAAACAACTTTCATGAGCATACGTTGCAATTATAAGTAACACATGCCATTATATATTGCGTTAATTTTCTTTTCTCAATAATATTTTATTAAATAAAAGGACATTCTAAAATCAGAGACTGAAGATAAAGAAGCACTTTATCTTGAGTCCTATATGATTCTTCTAAAAGAATGAGTTCGTTATACATGTACACATTGTTGAAAACAACAGAAACATGCTATTTTGGATAATAGATTCCATCAGGAACTAAAAAAAAACGATACCCTTGTTACTAAAAAAACAACTCAAATAAATTAATAAAAATAGGAGACCATGTTTTTTTTCTAATGGAAGCCAAAGGACTATGCAGTGTCGGATTAACGTATAAGCATTACAAACACATGTTTGGGGCCCCTGTTCTCCATGGGTCTCCTCTCCTCTTCTAACGTTTCTTTGCGCGAACATTTAGTTCGCCGAACCTTACCTAATAGAACCCAATCTAACCTAATATATATTTCGAATATCTATTTTGATGAATTTTGTTTTATTTTCTAATTCCTACCTTCCAGTCAAAGAGAAACAGAGGGTCTACACGGCCTCTATGCTTAAGGCCTCCGACACTCTTAATTCACCACTGCAACTATATATCGGCTAACTGACAAGAATAGTATTGGTCACATTTACTTCCTTATACTGAGTTATCGACAAACATTAATACGTTCGACCCTCTTTCTACTTTCTTTTACATTACAGCCGGTCTATATTATATGTCTAAATTAATATCAACAAACAATAATTAAACTATATCATATATCCTTTTCTAATCTGAGTTACTATAAAAAATAATTCTTAATATATAATCATGAATCATGTAGAACATATCTTTCAGCCTAGCTCTATATGGCGAACTGTTAAATAGTAAAGTATTTATTATTCTAGTACATTACTGAAAATTGAGACTATCTTAAAACTCAACCTGTTAAAGTAATTAGACCATTCCAGGTGCTAATCGGACAACGCTATCTACATTTTTGTATTAAAAATATAATTCCGAACATATCGTCGGCCTGTCTATAAGTTATATTCTGTCGCTTAGTTATTAGGTTTAGTGTTTAGTAGTTATTAATAAGCAAAACAGGACTTGTATATTAGTAAATTCTAGGCTTGTGCCTTTGTATCTACTAATACAAAAATAACGTTGATTTAATCATTATTCTGAAGAATATACCCAGATATCCATTTAATATTCAAACACTGTTCATGTGACGCAGAAAAATGTGTCAGAAGACACTCATAATCTGTTCCCGTCGTGTTGATATGAATCAGTAACACTTTTTAGGCTATCTAATTTGGTATACAATTCACAATCATCATTACAAGTTCGTCAATTGTTATAAATTAGTTGACAGGATTTTATTTAATTTTATCAGGTGTGATATATACATTGTTTATAAATAATACTAGGCCAATTAGTTTTATACAATTTTTATTTATACATAGTTTTCTAATAAAGTTTCTAATAATTTGTCGTAATTGTACATTAATAACAACTATCACAAACAAAACAAGCAAAAATCATAATAGGAATTGGGGTTTTTAAAGAACATCGCCCAAAAATTAATGTGTTCTTTGGCTTTCTCTTTTGCTATATGACCATTAATACTGTTGGAATTATTGGAATAAGAAGACAGTTTTTAGGTCAATCATGTCTTCTGCAATAACAATAGCCATTGTTGTGGTGCTCAGCTGATGAACAACTAGTTCGTTATATTCTATCATAGAATACATAAATAACTTTTTGGAAAACATAATCTTTTCAATTAAAATAAAACATTACTTGTATTGTGGGGCTTTTGTCCTCGTCTTTATGTATATCCTGCCCCTAAGCAACCTGAGATTTTAGGGAATACAAATTATTTTTCCTTTGATTGCTGTCCAATATTTTAAATTCATAATAAAAATGAAAACAGGACCAGGAATAAGCGTATCCAGATTATATTAAATCTTACAAAGAGATCTGATTTGCATAAAAAAGATTAATACCAAAATAATATCCATAATTTCAATCAAAGCTGAAGTTACATGAATTACCAACGTCTCTTTGAATATATCAGTATTTAAGCTTATACAGAAGTTAATCACTACAGGTAGGTTCTATTAAGTCCCTTAGGTTTCGTTAAATTTAGAGATGGCGAGTTGAAATAAATTATTGACTTGATACCAATTTATTTTGTGATATGCGACTAGTGGGAAGTTCTAGGTTAAAATAATAATAAAACTAGTAATAACAAATTTGATCTGCTTCTTGATGGTTCTTGATTAAATTAATACAATAATTATTCTTCATTGTAACGTATGAGTATATTTTATAATTAACTACATAATACGAATTGTACTTATATGCTTAAAAGTAAAGAAAGTATTATATTTATATATCTCTAACAATGTGGCCTCAGACTTATGGTACTCATACAAACATGTACAACAAATAAAATTTCATTTTACTAGTGGGATCTTATTAGTACCTACATATATTTAGATTTAGAAAGAGGTTAGTTTTGTCGAGAGAATACCTTAACATGGTAAGGCAATTTTCTATTGAATGGCTGTACCAATTAAAATGATCACCGTAAATTCTGCAATGTTGTTTTGATGAAGCGGCGATTTCGTAAAGTTTTTTGCGTAACTCTCCTGCGTTACCATATTCGTTTAATGGAATTTGGAAATGTATCCCACATACCTACATATGTAGCCTACGCAGTTTATTGTTTTCGGCTAAATTTGCGGTTTTTAATCACCGTTATTAATAAAATTAAGTCTGTACAGTCGCCATGATTACCATGAAGTCATTTGATTATTCTTATATGTATATTATTTTTATTTAAATTTTTTTCTATATTGTATAGCAGTTACTAGAAATGTACTGCTTTTATCGATTTAATTAAGAAACCTACGCATTATTTTGATTGAAATCGTTATATGCGTTGTGACATTGACATTGTAATCTACTACATTGTACACCGAATGAATATCTTAGTAATATGATTATTATAATTGATAGAAAATAAACACAAGGTCGTGCATACTAAGTTGTAAGTGACACTGATAATAAAGGAGCGATACGATAATAAGTAGAATATTAAAACATTGTTACTTTTAAACATACTAACAACAATAGGGTATTGTTTGTAGTACCGAGTACTGTAGTGATGCCATTGGGAAATTTATATACCAAGATATTACTTTTATAACGAAATAGTTGGTAGTACTAAAATAAATGCTTATTAAAATAAAATATTAACCAAGCGGGTAAAAAATGAGTAAGTAAAAATATATGTACGTCAACCATATACATATAAATATGTGCATATAAAATTTAATTAAAAATATTTAACATTATCTTCAGAAAGAAGATGCCTTGATACAGATTTATTTTAAGACGTCAAGAATTAATGAGGATAAGAAGTTTAAATACAAAACTAATGAGTTTTTCTTGTACAACTTTTGCTTATATCATCGAGATATATTAACGTCGTAAAACCTTATCTTATAGCAAACCGTTATCCATAAACTGATAAATTTGATTGACCATTTTGTGAAGTTTATATATGTGAGAACTATTCACTGTTTAGTTAACAAATCTAAGACTTAAGTTAAATTAAGATTTATTGGTGTAACCAGTGTTGTTGAATTAAAGCGAAGGCGTGATATTTTATTTTTAAATATAAAATACGCCATTTCAGTCCATGGTTTTTTCCTGATTATTTTTTTTAATAATTAGTTTGCTATCAAACATTGCTCGCATATCGAATTCATATTTGTAAAACGAATCTCCCGTTGTATAAAGCCAAATGGAACAAAAGGTAAAGTGAATGGGAATTTTACATTTTAGAATTAAAATTGATGCGGTAAACCAAGATTTATATTGAGAGTAGATTTGTTGAATAAAAGTCATTAATCTACATTGTGGTAAACCTATGTTAGTACTGTTTAATGTACTATTGAATAATCGTTGGAACTAAAAAATAATATCAAACAAAAAATTGTCTGTAAAAAGATCAAAGTTACTTCGGGGATATATAGAAACATCTTAAACTATTCTCTCTAATGATGGTCCTGTTTGCCTTGTAGCAACGATATTTGCCAATATAATGGCGATAATATTTTTTATTATCGCATTATAGGAACAATTTCTCAACAGAAACCACTAAAAATAAAAAAATATAAATTTAATGTAATTCAAAAAGTTAAAAATAGTCTGAGTACTATAAATCGTCAAAATACTTTTTTCTTTCAAACTATTAGCTACCAGGTGTCTGGGAGTTGTTTTGATATACCTGGTAAATAAAACATATATTTCCATTAGTTTAATATGGATCATAAGTAAGATAATGGAATAGTTTATAAATTAGAAATAAGAATATTATTTAATAATAACAGTTCCATCTATTTAATACAGAAAAGTCCAGCAAGGTAAAACTTCCAATATACTGTGTTAATTGATGATATGAACAACATGTAGATGTAATCTACTTGGAAATATTAAAGGATATCACCAAGTATTAAGAATTAGGAACTTTGTTCGTGAACATTAAAATTAAAGAATTAGAAAATTTTCTTCAAAAGCTGGCAAGAGGTTTGGCACGAGACAATATGAGTATTCATAATAGACTCCAAGGCGTTACGATACCTTAGGCCTATAGACCAACTCCATATATCTGGAAAGTACCAACATTAGAATACTAAGTATGGATTTATATTAAGAAACTTAAATTAAGAAAAAAAAAGAGTTAAAATCGCTACGAAGAATATTTTAACACAATTACGACACTTAAACATTATATTTATATTAAATTAGGACTTCAATAAAACTTAAAAAGAAAAACATATTTGGCACGTAAATACTGTAACTATATGTGTGTAACCTATTTTGACGAAATTATGTCTATATGCAGAACAGCTTATTAATGGGAATTAATGCAATCCACAACTTACTTTACAACCGGATTCAATAGCAGTTTCATGCAAGTATATCTACAATAATCGCAATTCATCGAAATGTGTTCAGTACGTAGCAGGAACAGCACGAAACAGTAGGAATCATTCTTATCCCATTTTCCTTAGGTATTGATAAAAATCAATTATAAAATTTAGTATGGTATAATTGATGGTTGATATACGAGGTCACGTAATCGACTTTTTTGTTGAATTTAAATTTTTCTTAGTATTGCAAATGTCAACAACTCTGAATATATATTCAAGTAAATAAATATTTTATTAACCTACAATATTTAATTTGAAAGAAATGTGATAGTCATTATTAGAATTCTAAGTACTAGTATGTGCCAGGTTTATATTATATGTGATAGTTAAATAGGTTGATATGTGGTATAAAATTATTTTACAATGATCATAATACATGTTCACTGGAAAGGATTGTATAAGGATTACGAATCGTAATCGACACTGGGTATATTTCATGTATAGGGTTTTACAATGTTCATGGTTATGCAGTAAATGTTTATATAATAATGGAACTGAAACATAAACGGTAAAATAGAGAATGTATAAAAGTTTAGTAAATGCAATTTTTTCAGTACAGTATTAAAATATTATTTCTAACACTATTACATGTTGTGTATTAACATATCTACTGCAATATATGAGCTTAGGTTCATAATAATTCGGTCAGGCATAATTATACAACTAATATATTTAAATAAAAGTAATAACACTTTCAAAACTATTATTAATGAAAAATATTGGTAACAGAAACAAAGTATAAACTTTTAACTTAGATACGACGACATATTACTACGTTATGATGTGTCAGTGACAAATTTGTTAATAAAAAACGTTAAGATTCGCGGTTCAGAATAGTTCGGCCGCTTCATCAAAACTGTGTTACATCACCTTTATTAACAATAACAGCTTTAATTCTGACAGGCATTGTATCTACTAGCTTAGCGCACTCTTCAGGAAGCGTGCTGACCAAAATTTTTTGTAATTTGGTGCGTAGATTATTAACTAAACAGGCTAGATGTTTGTGCAACTGATTTTTCGAATTTATGTCACAATATTTCTATTGACGAGAGGGTCTGGACTGCTAGAGGCCCATTCCACAACAGGAGAATTATATTCTATAAACCCAGATTTGACAGTTTTTACCGTGTGACTGCAGTACTATCCTTCTGGAAAATGTACTGCGCGCCAGTGCCTTAGCAGTGTATTGACGGCAATAAATTGTCTGTCAAAATTTGTCTGTCATAGTACCATCTACGAATGTTGCATTCGTAGATGGTACCAATGGTTTCCTATGCCCATACCACTCATACACCCCCAGATCATAAGAGGCGCAGGGAACTTCACTTTCCTAACCAAACAGTCAGGATGATAAGTTTTCTGTGGGGTTATTAGCACACGTTTTCTGGTATAACCAGACAGATTTCAAATTTGGATTCGTCACTCCAAATTACCTTATGCGATTGTTGTAAATTCCAGTGCCTATGTTCTCTGGCTCACCGTAACCGATTGATTTTCTGCCGTTTAGTTGTTAATAACGGCTTTCCTTTTTCCCGAAGGAGGAATTGGTAAGTTCAAAAGTAAAATGTAAAGAATCAAACTTTACCTTGTAGAATTTGTATTCTATTTTCTTTATTGATTGTTTAGTTGTGGATACAGAAATATTTTTTTCAATGGCTTGCCTCCATAGTACCACGATGTTTCTGCACTGGATCGTCGGTTTGTTGTTACAATCCTCTTCAGAGCATATTGATTTAAGCTTAAAATTTGGGATGGTCGACTATCCCTTCCATTGGGATTTCTTCCTTTAAGCTGTGCATTTTGTTTTTTATACAAGTTGATAATGCCATGCACTGTAGATTTAGGCAGCGAATTCGTAGCAGATAGTTTCCGAGCCGAAATTCCCTGTTTATGAGCATTAACAATTAATTTTCGCATATCGTCACTTAATGCCACGCCACGTGCCATTTTTTTGGAAAATTTTAACAGACGCATCCAAAATACACATTATAATATTCGTTTCGCTTTGATGACAATTGAGGTTTTATTTTGCTTTAAAACAGCTGCAAACGTTTAGCATACCATGCATTTCATCAAGTGGCCGAACTATTCTGGACAGCGAATCTTAATGTTTTTTATTAATATAAACTTGTCATTGACGCATTATAACGTAGTCATGTTTTATCGTATTTAATAAGTTAAAAGTTTATACTTTGTTTCTGTTACCAATATTTTTCTTTAATAAAATAGTTTTGAGAGTGTTATTACTTCTATTTAAATATATTAGTTGTAGAATTATGGTCTGGCCGAATTATTATGATACTGGGCTCATACCTAAACCTATACATACCTATACTTATTACATGAATATCACAATTGATGTTGTTCACTTAAGTTGAAATAAGTTCTTTTTTTTTTAAATTTGGTTTATTTTTCTGTCCCAGTAAAAGAATAATACATATAGAATTATTCACATTTTCATTCACTTTTATCCAATTAGGACTACAGAAGGGAAGAGGGATGAATTATGCTATTTAAAGTTACAATTATTCAGAATTGTTTCGGTTTAAATTTCAATATGGACTCTTAAATTTAAAATTTTCTGGAGTTTAACAGTTTATTCAATACAGAATGAATATTTCGGAGTACTCTAAGAAGTAGTTCATTCCGTAATAACATTGGCAAAAAAAATTTATAAAACGAATTAACCTATGTAAGTTTATAGTCAACTGTGTATATAATGGGGTCGTTAGACTAATTGATCGTTTTTACTTTATATTAGTCGATTCACGTTTTCACTAAAGATACGTTTCTGCATAGTTATGTGTGTACTAACTGCATTCGCATAATACACGAAGTGATATAACATCGCCTATAAGAATTCCTTTGTTGACCTTACCATGTATTTCATAAAGTTCATGAGCCAACTGATGCGGTGGTATGGCATTTATATTATTGACAAGAAGTACAAAAATTGTTGGCTTAAATTTGGATCACACAGATCATATTAAAAATAATATCTAGGTTATTGGAAATAATAAATTTAATTTACAAAAAAGTAAATAGTAGTACCAGATATGTTAAAACAATTGTTAAATAAATTCTCAAAATGTACACCGCCTTCATGCAGATAGTACAACTTGCTATTATTATAAAACCCTTCCCTTACCCGTTCAAGCAATTCTACGGAAATTTACTAATATTCTTCAATAATTCTCTAGTAGAGCGATTAGGATATCTCTCATTAAAAATTCTTTCAGCTGCATCTAGATTTTTTATAGACTCACCAATAATTAGAATCGCATTAACTTTTTCTTTGAAAGTACATGCCATGTTATTAGAATCAACTAAAAGTATGCTAAACGAAATTTCTAAATGTAAACTTAAAATAAAATTCGGATATGTAAAAACGTCTAAACGATTTTCTTAAACTGACACAGGGAGATACTGTCTAAAAAGTTTGATGGAATGCCAATATTAAACACAATCGATTTTTTCAAAAATCAAAAGGCAGATTAAAATAAAAAACATTATTGAAGCAGCTGCAAAATAAGATGTTATTCGCACAATTTAGTCTTCTGAAGTCAGGTAGACATGAATTTAATTAATTGAGAAAAATAGTCGACAAAGATGGAAACAAATCTTCTTGAAGGAAATCTATATTAAATGGTACACATTTTGTGTATCACGTTGCAGTGATGATTATTACAAAAATAAAAAATAACTTATGTTTTAAGCTAATAATTTGAAAAATTCAGAAAACTCTACTCTTAGGATTTAGTGCTTGCTAATGAATTTACTTTAGTGCTTGCTAATGAATCATTTTGAAAATTCCTAATTTTTGTAATACGAGATGTCTTGTATGAACATGGTCTTTAGAATACATACTTGCTTTAAATTTAGTTAGTGGATACTAATTTTTAAATTACAAAATTCAAATATGTAATAGTAGAAAAATACACCTCCCACTTCACACACCTACCATTTTCACTTTTAAAAATAGCAACAAATGTATATACATATGTTTGCTACGTGAATTCGCTCATGGCATAATGGCTCAATTTTTTTTTGTTTCAAGTTTAACTCTTATGCACTGTTATTTTAAAGTGTTTCATATTCCAAAGTCAGTTTCTTAACGAACTACATTATTTTCTTGCAACCTAGTGAGATGAAATCAGGTCATAAATTTCATCCCGTTATGTATCAGAAACTTCCCTCTTCAGTTATCTTCATGTTGAGCGAAGTCAAAAAAAAATCTTATTGACGAATTCAATGCAATAAAAAAATTCTAATTAGTCAATATCCAATCAATTTTCAGTCACTTCCGTTTTCGTGTAAAAATGTTCAATTTCCATAAAAATTAACGAAATGATGGAATTGACAAGATCGGCCGAATCATTATTTTATAAGATAGTACCATAAAACACAAACACGGATTTTGTAGGGATATAATGGAGATTCAACAAAAATATGTTGATTATCTGTGCTGCACACTAGTCTATTTTGAGAATTGAGGTACTTCGAAACATGAAACTACGGTTTATTAGAAAAACATGTTAAGGTTAACATAAGGTAATTCATTAAATTATTAAAAAACCACTAGCAATATGAAACACGTTTAGCACCCTAGATCTATAAGAGGGCTTAATATGAGCATCTCTAAAGGGCATCTTATATGGATGTTCATGTTCAAGTTCTTATTGCAATTGATCGGCATGTTTCATGAGAAAGCCCAATTTCTTGAGACAAACACTTAAAATGGTTTGTGGGCTCTTATTCCATACGTTAAGGAATGTTATTATCAACTTTTTCTGTACAAATAGTTAGTCAAAATATTTTCTATGAGTACTAGTGAAATCCGTCAGTACAAGTGATATGCATAAAAATACAGTGGGATTACTACTATGTCTAGGAAGTGGTACGAAGTCTAAGTGTAGTTCTAGACAGTATTTCTAAATTCCATTAATTAGCACACGAGTAGAAAAATAAACTTCAATTATGCAAATCTTATGCTTAATGGTTAAAATTATAATTTATCAAAACTGTTTAAGATTTCGGTAACAAGAAAATTTCACCATAGCTGCTTGACAAATTTTGATTAAAAAATTGACAAATAATAAAATCTAAATTTTAAGTTTAATTTTTTTTAGTATACTTTAGAGAGTATATTGGATATTGGAACGTTCTAGTACGCACTAGGACGTCCCAGATTGATTATTCTTAGGATGCTCTAATGCCAAATCTAAAATAAATCAATGTGTCAAGGATCATTCCATTTGTAAGTTAAAATTGTTTTTTAACATATTTAATTTACAGTTTTATACAAAAAATAGAATTTTTATATAAAAAAGGATATCAACGTGCGATGTTTAATATTAGGAGAACGGAGAACATGCAAAAGGTACTAAGACTTTTGAGACAAATATTCTAGAATCTTAGAATGAAACCTGAATGCCAGTAAACTGCTCTATAAATTGATATATCTCTATGTCTAATACTCTGAGCTGTTATCATGACGATATCTCAGCGGGCAATTTATTAGTTAATGGTAGTATGATATTATCATATTATATTACCATATCATATTACCATATCTTATACCATATCATATTACCATTAACTAATACGTATACTTTCTTTGGAAATCAGTCACTAATATCCAAAGAATTTCTATATTTCCAATATCAATAGTTTAATACGTCAGGCATAGCTTTTCGTCTTCTGAAATATAGTGGCATAGCTTCACTGGGTTTGAATTTAATTTTAACAAAAATTATTGAATATTTATCATTCAATCTCGATAATGTTTTACAATAGAAAATATTTTCGTTATCTTGATACACAAATTCTATTAGTTTGTGTCGTTACCCTGTTTTCGTTCTAGCCACTCCCTCAATTTGATGTTATAAGCTATCGTGTGTAAAACTTTCACCTGTTTTACTATATTTATTATAATATTAATTACATCACCTTGAACGATGGCCTGAACTATAATTGAGCATCTAGCATTTTAGATTTATCGAACTATGTTGTAAACAAGACAAAATGAGATGTTAAGACATTTTGCACCAAAACCAGATACGTTCTATGTTTTATTAACAGTTTAATTTTTCAATGATTTTTCGTGGCGGTTATTTTTTTATGGAACATGGATGAGAGGCAGAAATTAGTTTTTCAAGTCACATATGGCATAAAAATTGGCATATGTTTGAAATTATTGCAACATACGGCATTTTATTAACAAGAATTCTCTGACAAGAAACTCTGGGGCAAGAAAATATTTAGAAGTTATCATTTAGATTTAATGTTATTTAGATTTTTATGTAACCGAAAAAATTATGTATAGTCTAATGAAATTGTACATATTTTTTATACGGGTGGTTAAGCAAATATCAGTTTTCATGAAACTTTTATTTATCTGAAGCAGTGGCGGATTAAGCCCTTCGGAGGCCCGGGGAGGCCACACCAAATGAGGCCTCCGGCTTCGGTCTGTTCAGAAATTGATGTATTTGCCGTGTGCATTTTGTAAATATGAATAACACTGATAATAGGCAAGTAAGTACCTACCTACGTTCATATTTTGCATATGTACGGGGCCTCCAACTTCAAACTGCCTCTTACTTACTGAACATACTGGAGTAGGTCGGAACCTTTGCTGAAGATAACACTGACTTTAGTTTTTCACAAAACACTATACGCTACACTCGACGAGCATTTCGCTAATCAAGTTGGCAGCATCTGGAGATTATTAAAATTAATCTTATGCTAACAATATATTCTATTTATACCTAAATTATTGTTGCGGCTCAGTGAGCCCTGACCGTCACGGTTGAGGCTCATTGAGCTACAACCATCACGGTTGTTGCCTCGTGAGTAACTAACCAATAAAGCGGGCTATGTGGAATAAGCTCTCTGTCACTATTCACACTATTTTTACACTTTTCATTCCAAACTTCAAATGCATCTAGCTGTCTAGTATTTGTTACATTAATAATTAATATTAAGTTGCTAATCTATCTGAAAATCTATCTTATGGTTGTTCTTGAAGGCATGTTGGGCAACACTAGACTCTTTATGCTCTTTGAATCTGGCTTAAATTGATCGTCTGGTCTGTCCAACATGACGGAATATTATGAAAGGGTAGCCAACCTGATTAGTAACGGTCATTATAAAAAGCTTCCCAGAAATCCATTACCAAAAATGATCACTGAAGTAAGAAATACACTGACATCTTGTAATAACCTTATTACTCCAGCTCTAAGAAAAAGGTTGCATGTATCTAATTCGTTGCCTGTGTTATCCAGATTGTACTGCTTGCCTAAGATACATAAACCAGGAAAGTCGATGCGTCCTATTGTTTCTGCAATTGGATCGCCGACTTACCATCTATCGAAATGGTTAACAGACGAGTTCGAAAGTTTACTTATTGCATCATCGAGTTTCTCAGTGATCAATTCCAATGATTTCATAATTCTGATAATATTAAAGACATCAATTGCAAGAAGGTGAACTTTTGGTCTCCTTTAACGTATGCTCATTGTTTCTAAGTGTTCCGATACCACAAACTTTGGAATACCTTAGCGATTCACTTGAATTACATAATCTTAGTCCAGATATAGTTGAAGAATATATTGAACTTACTAAAATTTGCATGAAACATAATTGTTTCCAATTTAACGGTTTTCTTTAACAACATAAAGGGACAGCCATGGGTAACTCGTTATCACTTTTCATTGCCAGTCTCTGCATGAATAGATTTGAAACAGAAGCAAAAGAGGAGTTGAAGTATTTCCCTAGGGTCTGGATTAAGTATGTGGATGACGTATTCGCAGTATTTGACACAAAAGTCATAACTTCGTTTCCAAATTAAATAACCATTTCGCGTCAGTAAAATCACATATGAAGTTAAAACCAATGAGTAACTATCATTTTTAGATGGATTAGTTATTGGAAATAGCGAAAGTAAGTTAGAATTTGATATATACAGAGAAGATACCAGTACTCCCAGATATATCCCTAATAATTTCCACCATTATGTTCAACACAAAATGTCGAGCTTCAATTTTCTAGTCTATCGCCTACTAAGCTTCCATCTCAATAAAGATAGGTTTGAAAAAAAAAGCGCTAAACTACGACTAAAGTTGAGTTTAATGGATATTCTTTTGGTATAGTTGAAAAAATAATTAGAAAACGTAAATTTAAAAAAAAAAACACTTCGAAATTCCTCGACCTTTCAAACTGAAAGAGAACATCCAGAAAAATATGTATAGCTATTCCTTACAATTCGTAAGATTTTTAAGGATATAGGGATGATGGTAGTTCATTCATCAATAAATAAATTAAAACAACTTTTAGGCAATCTAAAAAACAAAATTAACACAAGTGACTGGTCGGGGATTTACGAAATCAGCTGTAACGACTGTAATTAAAGGTATGTTGGACAGACCGGACGATCTGTTCAAACCAGGTTCACAGAGCACATTGCGGATCTGAAATATGGTAGGACAGATAAGTCCAGTGTTGCCCAGTATGCCTTCGAGAACCACCATAAGATATATATTAGTAACTTAAGATTAATTAGAAATGTAACAAACATTAGACAGCTACATGCATTTGAATCTTTAATAAATAAAAAGTGTAAAAATAGTATGAATAGTGATAGAGGGCCTACTTTACATAGTCCGCTTTATTGGTTAGTTACCTACTCACGGCTTACAACAGTGACGGCCATTAGCCTCAATTAGCCCCAATCGTGATGGACAGGGCTCACTCAGCCGCAATAATAATTTAGGTATAGATACATTGTCAGCATAAGATTAGTGTTAATCATCTCCAGATGATGCTAACTCTGTTGGCGAAACGCGCGTCGAGTGTAATGTATAGTGTTCTGTGGAAAATTAAGTGTTATTGGACATAATTTCGCGGATTTGAAAGAACTTCTCGAAATTTTAAGACCCCCCAAGACCAGAGGCCCGGGGTGCCCCCGCCCCTTTTATCCGCAACTGATCTGAAGCATACGTATTATCATAAATGTAATAAATAACATTGAATTATGCTTCCTTATGTACAATATAATGCTACGTTTTATGGAACAACTTTCATGGATTGAACAAGAAAAAGTACCCTAAAATATATCCCTTCAAGGATATTTCCTTCTTCTTTCATATCTTTTAGTGATGTCTTTAGATGATGATGTATTTATCTATTGAGAGACGATATTCCAATAGCAATTTTGACTATTGGTATGTACTAATAACTGCTACTGAAACTCGAAATATTTGCCACTTGTTAAGGGCTGAAAATGTTACGGCCCTATTACGGATAGGAGACTAAAACGGCGAATAATTTTTACTTAGCTGTTACGTTACGCTAACTCCCTCGTTACCAGAACATCTAAATGTATTTTATTGTCATTTTGTACATATAAATAATATCGTATTAAAACTATTTCATTACTACATAATTTTTATTAATACCTACGGTGTTACAGATAAATGTTATTTCAGCGTTGTAAATTTACAAAAATTAAAACCCTTTTTCTGTAAAGCAATTTTTCTGTGACATATAATAATGAAAAATAGAAAAATAACGAAGCGCCGCTGGATCAATGTATATTATTTTAATGAAAATTCGTATTCTGAAAATTACAACAAAATAGTACAAAAGTTCATCAAAATTGCGGAAAAAGAAATATCGCTATTAATTAAGTAAATAATTACGTATTAATTTCTTACTTTGGTGGTCCTGAGTACACATTTACACAATATTATTTTTTATAGTTATTAAAAATTTTATTTAACATATTAGTTTCTAAAGGCATTTTTATACACTATACTTGTATATAAATATATTACTTTATAGTTGACTAATATAGTTATTTTAGTGCGAGTGATTAGTGAAAACCACTTTAAAGAAATATTTATGGGTCATGCAAACGCAATTTTCACTACAAACTACTACTGCATAGTTAGTAATTTTAAACAATTAGGTAAAATTCAGAAAACGTAAGTGCTACTTTGGAACTACTTTAATGTTCTTACTTATATGTAACTTCTAAGTCACAAATAAGAAACACCACACGGTTGTTGGTACTAATGTATATTACTTCATTGTTTCTATAACTTTAAAGTAATTTTACTTCAGCAATAGATTATTTAAAGTAATATATTGTGACGAATCACCATATATTCTAACGAGGTAGACGTAATAGAACTATATGTTTCCAATAGGTAGTGGGAAGGACTACATAATGATTACAATGTTCTGGTGTAAGGTGATTTTAACTGTAATGTGGTATAATAATAACTATCCCCTGATAGTTCCAGTCTTAGTTGGGGGGCAACTTAGATATTGCCGGGACATGATTATCATATAGAGGAATAAGATTTTTTTCATCCAAAATAGGTTATTTGCCTTAAATAAATCTCTGCTCTCAAGAGAGTCAAAAAATGTGTGTATTAACACAGTTTATTAGCTTAAAAACTCAACAACCTTGAGATTGTGGATTAAAAGAATTCTTTTTTTTTCCTATATTTAATACATACGTTTTACACATTTCGTTGTTACACATATTTCATTGCATATGCATAATGTATGGTTAGAGGTTAATATGATAATTTAAATGTAGCTATACTAATTTTAATATTCTTCTTATACTTTTTTAATACTAACTATGCTAATCTAATAATTTAACATAAATTGTAAATTATTCGTATTTAATGTGACAATAAGTGAAATAGTAGTAAACACTATATGTTTATAAGTGTATACACTTAGATTTATTTGGCTCGTTCAACAGTTAAATTCATTTTAAAGTATCTTAACGAAATCAGGGAAGCATAACGTGAAATAATTTGGAAAATGTATGTTTAAAAAAGTATATATGTATATGAAAAATGTATACCTATATTATCGAGCATAATGATGATAAATATAATAAAATGAATAACGATTTTATTACATTTGATATTACTCCTTAAGGAAGCAATACGCATTAAACTATTAAAGTGTTCTTACATCTGTCTATCTTAGTCTTTAGATTCTCCATAATATACAGAGTAAGTTTATTCTCTTAAAAGAGACGTTTGGAACATTAAAACATACATGTTTTTTCAGTAACGATGTATTGTTTCTACATCTAAATTTAACGATAGTAATTTGTCAATAAAACACTTAATATCCATGGTAATAATTACGATTGTGTTAAAATAGTTTGAAAATAGTGTTAAAATTAAACTTCAAAACGTTAAAATATCGTTAATGGAAAAATATATTTTTACAATTAAACTGGTCTGTTGCGAAGATAAAAAATCCATCTATTATCTTCTATTCCCGGTAAAGAACAGAATTTAAGATTATTAAGAACTTATAATTATTATGTAATAAATTCTTACTAATTTCATGTTAGTTATAATCACAATATAGTTATAATGAGTACAAAATGTTATGGCTTAGGAATTTTATTCGATATGATTTTGAGACCACTATACATTGAAATTAATATTCCCTAAAATATTTTCGATATCCAATAAGTTATTAACGAATTATTTTAAACTCATTTGTTTTAGAATATGAGATTAGTCAACCTATGATGTATATTCTCACTAGGCGGTGGGTAGTTTACAGTCTGCAGTCTTTCAGAATAACCTATTAAGTTTTGATAATTTTTTCCATTTTAAAAAGTATGTGATGTTTTTTTTAAATATTTATGTTTTGTTTTTGAAAAACATACAACACCTTTTAGAAAAAATGTCATATATTCAGTTATCAAAGTTGGATGTAAATAACTTCCAATTCACTACTAACGAAACCATAAAAATATAATCAGTCTAATTTCTAATTTAACTGTTTAGTTATGTTCTAACATACAATTCGTTTCCTGTTTTCTATAAGCTATTTTAAAATGTGGCCTATACATAATAAAAGTAAGCGTTATAAAAATATAACAAATATTTCGCAAATATTTCGGTATGTTAAACAGTTATTTGTGGTATTTGATAATTAATATTATAGGTGAAGTTCACAATATTTTTTTAATCGTCGTTTAAGCCGTCGTTATAGTTATTATTTTTTCTGCCTACTATCTAGTTGAATGAAATGTTATTGACCTCGTTATATAATATAAATTATATGATAAATTAGCTATTTGCTTAAGCTGATCAAATTACTTTCATTCCATAGATATAAACACATTGTATTACGGTCAATTAACATTGTAAAAATACTATCGGCACTGATCTAATTTCAAAATATCGACCCTGGAAACAAGAATTTAATGACATGCACCAGACATAAACACGTAATAATTAATAAACCAGTAAAACCACCTTTTAAGAGCACTGACAGTAAATTTGATCTAGTTTTAAATAATAAATATTAACGAAGACGTTTTATTCGTGGATGGGCACAACTTTCAGAAGTTGCCATTTTTGAAAATTACATTAAGAAAGACAAAATAAATACAAAACTAAAGTAATAGCGAAATAAAAAAATATATGTTATATATAAATCGACCCTACAAAACATAACATTCTGCCACATTCATACAAGGGCAC
This sequence comes from Rosalia funebris, assembly GCA_037954035.1. NCBI lineage: Eukaryota > Metazoa > Arthropoda > Insecta > Coleoptera > Cerambycidae > Rosalia > Rosalia funebris. The sequence goes on along the minus strand of JAZFAV010000022.1, from coordinate 41,813,066 downwards.
ATTGGTAGAGACGGTAGTGAAATTTATCGCCAAAATTTTAAATGGTAGGAGACAGTTAAATATTTGTTCCACTAAGAAAAAAATGACGATGGTCTTGATTTTAGGAAAAATCAACTGTAGTAAATGTATTATAATTTATAATGATAGTCACACTTTTACTTCTGTGATGAAATAAGTATGTTACAATATATAACATATTTGATATTACTTAAGTCATATGTCAAAAAATAATCTAAACATTTTCATACAAAAACAAATAAAATAAGCATCTTAAAAAGACGTCTCATCGATCTTAATATATGTACATATATATTATATGTATGTATATGTAGATGCAGAAAACCCAAGGCACTACTTTATTGCAAATATTTTGTGGTTTTTGTAACGTAAACTATTACCTGTTCAAATATACAATGACATTCTGTATTCTAGCTGGTAACTGATACAGTTTACTTTCTCCTAGAACGCAACTTATCGCAAGTGCTCTATATGAAGTAAAAGTATTTATTCCATTTTTGTCTGTTGTCAAGTATATACAACTTTCCTTAAATAGTGCCTTAGTGTTTATATGATAATATGGACTATTCGATTTCTAATGGATACGTGACTTGTATTAATCGTTATATGTGCTAGCTGTCAATTAAAGATTAGGACTAAATCGAAAAATAGATAAGAGAATGAAAAGTTAAAATTAATTTACAGACGCGACATCTAAAAGAAATTACAAATAAGGAGGTATTACTCTCTCTTAAAATGTAATCATTGCCAGAATGTTTGCCTTGTAGAAAGTACATTCTTTTGATTTTTGGCTATAATTAAAATACATAAAATGCATTGTTATTTTGTTATATTCTACAAGATAGCAAGCTATTCATAATGAATTTCATTAGACATTCAATCTATTCAAGTACACTAATAATGGAGTACTATACATCAGGTATACTACATTGATTCGCATGATAAAAACGATGATCTGGAATTCTCGATGTTGTGATGAATAAATAGGATGTGTGATCTATCGTTTATCTATCGTGATCGTGATCTATCATTTACACAGTGTGCAGTAAGTTACGGTTCCTGCGGAAAAGTTTCTTACGGATTCTAACAACTTGGTTGTCTTTTGCGAGAGGCTGTTGCACTTAAAAATAATACATAAGTTACGCCTTCATTATTTTGTACTTCAAAATTAGAATTATATGGATTCACAAGTAATTCTCTTCACTTAGTAAAATCGTATTTATCCGGACGTACATTATTTGTTTCATATATTTTTCATATAGTTTTAAATTCGAGATCTTAGCGTTATCCGGAATACCCCAAAGCTCAAATTTAGGATCACTATTCTTTATTACTTATTAACGATTTGTCTCTAATGATCATGTCACATCATCTTATTTTTGTCGATGATTTAAAATTATTTATAAATATGATTTGCTTAGATGATCAATGGAGATTGCAAAAATTCATACAGCTGGTTGTATATATATATATATATATATATATATATATATATATATATATATATATATATATATATATATATATATATATATTATATTATATTATATTATATCATATCATATGAATTGGGTACAGAGTTTTCTTCGGGTTAAATATTTATTTAACGAAATAGTTAATTTATGGAGAATTACTGTAAATTTACTGGCATAATATTTTACGTCTATATTGCGTTGTTGTCGCCGTCTTAAATAAATCAGCGTATCTTTCATTACGTACCGAGTTTCCTCCGGATATAATATTTATATAACTAAATAATTATATTATTATTGCATTATTGGCGCTACCTTAGTGATTGTTATTATTACCATTACAATTGTTCTTACTAGTCTCATTAGAATTGCTGTCGTTGTAATTCTTCATTCTTATCATTTTATTCGTGTTATTTTACACATTATTTTATGTGTGCTTTCTGTGTCATCATTATCGCCATCGGCATTGTGTTGCATTTAATCAATCCCTGTTGTAATCCCAGTTAGCTAAATACGTTAATAAAATGTTGTTTCAAGTATGTCGTATAAAGTGTAGACGAGCATTCAAGCAATTATCTTGCAAATGCAATTAAAAATTTAACATAAATAGGTTTCTTAAGAACGATGTACAGTATTTCACCGCGAAAATACTGTTGGAACACAAGATATAAACTGTTTAATAGTAAGTATATTAACAGAATACTGGAAAAGAGTAAAATAGATACTGATAATGTTAAGGATATTTATAAAATTCGTCGCTACAACTGGAAATATAAACATAATATACGACAAAACAAATTACTACATACTTACTACATTACTATATTAACATTAATTCTCTTAAAATATATCCAAATATGCTTTCACAATGTTTTTAAGACTATTTCTTATACAGTGTAGATGAACATTCAAGCAATCCTCTTGAAAATGTAACTAAATATTTAACATAATAAGGTTTCTGAGGAACGATATACAGTATCTTCGCAGGAAAATACGACTGGAAGACAAGAATGAACTGTTTACTTGTAAGTACAGTGATAGAATAATGAAAAATAGTAAAATAGGGATACCGATGATATCAAGGATATTTCTACAACTGAATCTATAAATACAGTTTACGACAAAACAAATCACTAAATACTTACCGCATTATTATATTAATATAAATTCTTTTACGGTATACTCGAAAATGCTTTCTCAATATTTTCAAGAAATGATACATGTGGTTTAAAAGAATTGTTAAGGATTTCTCATATTTAACAACACTGATGTAACTTACATGTTGAAAATCGAGAAAAGAATCACCAAACGGCAAAGCGGTTATCAAAGTAGTTCCCAAATAGCAAGGCTATTACATAATCGCTATAAGTAACAACTACTCCTCGAGCTAAAGCCCCACCAGGCATTGAATTACACCTAACAGCGATCCTTAATCCCTTTCTCGTGTTTTTGCACGATCAGACAGGTTCCAGAAAAATAAAACCCGCCACGGGTAGGATTCAATATCTGTCCCAGATGGAAACCGATACGATAGACAGCTATTTCAAATTTATTAGTTTTCATCAGTGCCGTACACGTTACGCCGATCCAGGACAAATACCAAATCAAATCCGTGGAGTATTCATCTATTCATCTAAATCGATACGATCTATCGTATCGGTTTAGATGTCCAATCTTTCCCGTGGCGGGTTTTCTGTTCCTGAAAACCGATGTAACAATGAGTTCATCACAACAGTGACACCAAGAACACACATTTAAGAGTTTAGATATACAGAAATCGACTTCCTTATCCTAAAGCCTCCGCAAACTGCGGAAGGGAAGATTACACATAGAAACGAGAACAAACACACCCCTGCTCAGGGAGAGGTGCCAAATTTTTCCCGGTACTCGAACCATGCCATGATACCCCCAGTACAGGGTCCAGTTGTACTGATCCAACAATAAATGTATGAATTACTTTCTTATTAGAACTCCATTCCCGTATTGCTGAGAATAAAATATGTCGTTTTAATAGCCTTTTATAAAAAAGTATTAGTATCGGGATGGTTTGTTAGGTTTTATTTTTCCACCATGTAATATACACGCACATAATTTGCCGTCCTCGTTTCGAGTATTACACCTACAGAAAAGTCGTTGATCTACATTCTATGTGATTTATTGAAGTGATTGTACTGCGTATGTGTAATAGTACTCCATTAGCTTCAATGTTACGTTAGTAACCTATATTTTAAGAAGAATTTCCACAAAAACAAACAGTTCTTTTCTGTAGGTAAAGAATGTACTGTTAAACGGTTCTACTCTTACTAACATAATAGTGGTTTATGCCATAAATATACTTTCGCGTTGTAAAAAAGAACGTATTCGTTTAATTAAATTATGGAATAATATATTACGTATTCTCTTCAGGTATGCTTGTTCTTTTATTTCTTTAAGGCTCAGTTTCAAGGTGGTTTATGTGTCTTAAGGTTCAGTTTCAAGGTGATTTTGGAATTATTTGGACATTGGAAGAACAACATAAAATTTGGTGAAATTGTTAATTTTTTTAGGCAAATCGTTGATACTTCGAAAAAGACCTTCAATAAATTATTGAGTTTGATAAAGATTATCTACTATATATACAGTAAAATAAATCATCGTAGGTTGTTTGTGACAATTTCTATAATAGACGAATAGAAGAGATAAAAAAATTATATATACAAAGATTTTCCATTCGCAGTTCGATTGCCATTATTCATTGCACTTTAGTTTTGTTTTACCACTGGACATTTCACTATTATTATTTGTTGGTCGATTTGTACTTATGTGAGTCCGTCTAAAAATAATGGCGAACTTAAATGGGAGGAAGAGAAGAATATTTGGAGTTTATCAAAATAAAGTTATTTACGAAATGTCGATCAACTCAACGTTGTATTTTCCCTGAAAATAATTCAATAACTTAACTCAAAACAAATAACACAAAAAAACAAAAGCTTCACTTTTGAATATGGCGTATCATTAATTAGATATATTATACTGGCGAACAGTCAATCTGTTGCTGTTGCAAAGAGTCTATTTCGAGTACTTTACTGTCCCTGATGTTGAAAATGGCACTACTTTTTGTTGATTCTCTAGTTTCTTACTTTGCATTAAGATGTATCATGTATATTGATAAATATTAATGCAAAGAAAGAAAAACAAAAAAAAAAAGAAGAAATTTACCTTGTTTTGAATTCTCTATATCTAACAAGAAAATAAACTGAAAATGGATGCAGAATAAAGACATTGATGAAACATGAAAAGAAAAAACAGAAAATTGATGTAGAAAATATTAAAAATTACAACAAATTTTTTTGTACAATTTTCTCGTATATTTTTGTTGTGAATAGTCCCTCTGCAGAGTTCAACAGTAATCGGCCATCATGTGATAATCCCACCTTCCTTTACACCTTTCTTCCGTTATTTAGATATCTTGATGAAACCTTTCACTTTGTTCCACATTATAATCTTCTAAGTTAAAACGAAAGTCTAAGAAACTATGCAAAAATGTAATTTAATGTCCAAATTAGCTCCCAATTTTTCAAAATATTTTAGCATTTTATATACTAGTTCATTGTACTTATTTCCCTTGTGATTGTCGAAAAAAATTTGAATTACATAACTAAACCATACAATAGATCATTATCATAACTAAACCATACATAAGATTATACAACAGTCGTATATCTGTTAAAATTTGGATCTTTTACCAGTTTTTGTGGACCGTTAAAATTTGTTGCTTTTAATTTTTCCATACTCAGTATTGGAAATGCTTGGAAAATGTATTTAAAACAACCACCTGATTTGTTTAGTGCTTTTACAAATTCTTTCGTTAAACCCAGCTTGTTGTGAAGGGGTGGCAGTATTATTATTTCCCTCTTTATTAATGGCACGTGAACAAAACTGGCTATTCCAATGGTCATCGCATATCTCAAAGGCCAAACAGTTTGTTACCAATGCTTTTCTTTTGCAAGACTATCCTATAAACAAAGGCGACAAAGATATTTGGTATACATATTCGCTTTGTTGTCCAAGAAGTATGGTGACCAATTTTAAATCGACGCAAACCACCGATGATGAGAATAAGCAATTTCAGAAGTTTACATTATTTTAACAAATTAATTAGTAAATTTAGCTAAAATGAAGATAAAATGTGAAATTAGGAACAAACAAATATTTTTGTTTGTTCCCTAGTGTTATCTGAGAATGATTGATGATTAGGAGAAATCCTAAATTGGTAAAAAAAATAGTTCTGGATTGTACTTATAGCTTAGATTAAACGGCGCTTTTGGTAATCAAAGTTATCGACGACATAATCGTAATAGTTATGCCGTTCAACAATATTTTTGACGAGGCAACAATTTGTTTATCGTAAACGATATGACAGTATCATATCATCATTTATGTAATGAAACATAGTTTAGTTAGCTTTATGGACTATAAATAAAGAGAATTGAGTAAAACTGTCAGTGAGAAATCAGATTTACCCTTAAAAATAGAAACAAAAATAATTTTCTTATCCCTGGATGAGAATAAACTAATAATATACATAGATATACCCGTAATGTTGGGGTAAGGTTGGGACTAATATAAATGCTATCTATCTCTTAGCTAAACGTTGCAAACCTACTTCATTATTTACAATCACTAGCATTATTCGATATTCAGCACGTCGAAAATATAGTTATTATAGATATCTATCGAATATAGATGCAATTTTTGGCTGTTTCTTTGTCTAAAGGAGATAACATGACTACACTGAACGATGAAGGTCCTCAGAAATTCTATACTCAGATATTCGCAAAGACTTTATATAATATAGTAGAATAATGTTATAATAACAAATAAATAAAAGGATAATATTGCTGAGAGAAGAGTTCTGTGGTTTATTATTTTTTTGTTGAAATACTAACTGGCTACAATATATGGCTGTATAATTTAACTCGGCTTCCAGAACGGAAATCATTTATTGCATGGGGAGATGTCTTTATAGCTAGTCCATGAGGTGAGATTTTGGTTGAATTTATTTAAATATTTCAACAAAAAAACTGAAATAATATTATTACTCTTATTTTCCAATATTATTATTTTACTTAAAAGTAATGTTTACAGTGGTAGATTTAGAAGAAAATGATAATTCTCTTAAGGAAAGAATTTGGCGAGAATGAGGTCAAGAGGTCGATTATGCTGTGCCAATTTGTTGTCTGCATGCTATTAGGTAGAGACACGATATCAGTTTAAACATTTGATTTAGTCTTTTCACTGACTATTGAATTACGGTCCTTTTTAAAATCAATGTAGTTTAATTTCTAAAAAATTGTATTAGGCAACATATATTAATCCTTTATTTCGTTTTTCTTACAGAAATTCGTTCTTTTCAATTTTGTAAAGAAATGAGGTTGAAAAAAAATTAAATTCCATATTTTTCATAAAAGGAAACAAGACATTCTTTTAACCTTAGCATAGTATTAAACTAAAAAAGTGCCATTTAAACAGATGCTTGACAAATGTACTTTATGGATGTATGTATTTACGACTTCTTCATTTTTTTTTCAGAAATAAAGCTGACAAAATAAAGTAGGTGACCGAGTGCTAATAGAATTGTTGTGCAAATATCGAGTAATTTAATTAGGATAATTAACTTTTTATATACACAATACAATTACATTCTTGATGGGATTGAATACTACTTAATTATTAAAAGTTGAAAGGAATAGATAAATGGGGAGTTACTTATACCATTTTCTAAGAAAAATATGATACAACTGCTTTAATTGCCTAAGTAAAATAATCGTCACAGAATTCATAAGTATATTACCAAAGTTGAATTAAAACTTCTTTCCTGGACAACAATAAGTAAGTTCAAGTTCATATTTAAAATTATAGTTGGTGACGAGAAATCTGATACACATAACTTTGTAAACAACATGGAAAAATAATAAAAATGAAAATTGTATTTTTTTTATACAATTTTCATTTTTATTATTTTGTTTTATACAAGCATACCAGAAATAACGGAAAATCAATCAAATCTGTGAACGGAATAGTTATTTTTAATACTTCTCAAAACCTTTCTACATTGCATCATAACCAATATTGCAATTTCAATAATAATGAATGTAGCATGAAAATAGGCCACAGTGCATAAACACGATACTAAAAACGTTATATGTAAATAACTGACATATGAGAATTTCCTAAATATTTTAACATATACACAGTTTACCTCAGATATCGCACAGAAAAAGAAACAAATTGAAATACCAAAATGATGCAAGTAATTTTGGTGTTTATAACTATAAACACCAAATTTCAATTTATCTCAAAATATCAATTTTGGTATTTCATGTAACTACATGAGTTAATATTTATAAATTTGTAATTATTATATAAAAAAATATATAAATATTATATGTATATTATACTTCTCAGCCGTAAGTAATTTCTAAAAATAATAAAGGACAACATTGCATTGTGTGAGAGATTGTAGTTATGCTGCATCTGATTGCACTATCGTTGGTTTTTTATTTATTGACAACAAAATTCTTCAAAATGTCAACTCATTCACACCAAAATTAATACAGAATTCTATGAATTGATATATGCATATTTTATTATTTTATGAAAGGGCATAATTTTTCATTGCATCATTTTGTACTTTCTGATAAAGGTGTCATAATAAGAAATGATCTTTCGTCACGAACTTTCAATATAATATTGTCTTACGATACACTTCCGTGTAGTTATATATATAATGTACATGGAGATGGCGATGGGGATACTGACGGGGATACCACCTCTTGATGTCATCCTGAAAGCGGAAGCCGCAAAGGCAATGCACAGGGTGGGAAACATGAATAGGAAGGTAAGGGACCTGAATAGACTCTCAAGAGAGCTAGCTGAGGAGGGACTCCTATGGATGCCCTCTGACAGTACAGGTGTCCACTTCCTGTTTGACAAGAAATATAAGATCACCCTCACCAGTAAGACCGACTGGATGGAGGGTCGAGCTGGATTGCCGCTCAATGGAGACATCTGGTACACGGATGGAGCCAAGAGTGGGAATAAAGCGGGTGCGGGGGTGTATAGACGACGCGACGGGATAGGTAAAACCTTCCCCTTGGGCAAATACACTACCGCACTCCAGGCCGAGCTAGTTGGAATTACATACGGCGTTCTGGGGGCGGACCAAAATCGGACCCAGGAGAAGGTATGTATCTGCTCGGATAGCAGGGCGGCGTTGGCAGCCCTGAATTTAGCAACGACAAAGTCGAAGCTGGTCTATAATTGCTATGAAGCATTGAACCACTTGGCAGGGAAGGGACCGGTGGAACTCTTATGGATACCTGGGCATAATGGCATTAAGGGAAATCTTATTGCAGATGACCTTGCCAGACTAGGGACCAGGGAAAACCTCTATGGACCAGAACCTGCAGTGGGAATAAGTCGGAATCTGATCAGAGACCGCATCAATGGCTGGGCAAGAGACCAGCACAATAAAAGATGGAGAGGAGTAACGGGTTGTCGAATAACCAAACTCTTCATCGAATACTCAGAGATTGAGAAATGGGCCCAAGAATTCATTAAATTGAACAGGCACAAAGCCAGAACTCTGGTGGGAATCATAACGGGCCACCATAGTAGCCTGAATGCATATAAGCACAAGCTGAGGCTGACTGATAGCCCGGCCTGCAGATACTGTAAAGAAGACGAGGAAACCTAGATTCATCTTCTTTACACCTGTCCCGCACTGGAGGAGAAGAGGTATCTTATATTAGGGACCCCTGTTATCCTAGAGGAGGCGAGGCTTAAGGCGTGGGACGTGCCTAAATTGCTCCTTTTATGGGATAGCATTTTTGGATAATGACCCGAATAAGAGGGGATAGCCAAGGGACTACCCATGCGATCAGTGGCTGATGAGGCCTAAACCTATATAATATAATAATAATACATGGAGATATGAAGTAGTATATTTATTGTTGTTCATACGTAGATCATGGATAAATTTATTTTCTACATCATCTATGGTTTTTAGGTAATACTTAATTTTATGATGAAATTATCTAAGCAGAATTCTACTTCCAACTCGGTTAAATTGACAGTTCCCCTTTACAGTTTTCAAATGATATGAGGGTGCATACGATACATCCATTCTGAAAGGGTTATTAGCTTTTTATTCAGCATGAGATTTATTTTTAATTTATATAATCATTGTCAACAGAATGAAAAGCGAACAGGTGAAAAGAGAAGAAACTGTTTTTGCCTATTTATCAAATACCTGTTTTGTTAAACAATATTGTAGTTAAACAATATTTTGTATTAGTTTTATATTATTTAAAAATGAAGAAATATAAATAATTGGAATTTTTAGTAATTTAGTGGATTAGGATGTGGTGATAAAACGGGAATACAAAAAGGGATGTAAAATAAATATATATTTGTGTGTATATAAAAAGTACACTGACCATCGAATTTCTGTCTATCGTTAGTATGATTGAAAAAAATCATCAATTTGGAAAAGTCAGAGAAGTTTGTGAATCTTCTAGAAAACCCAATTTAGAAGACAAAGAGAAATTTGATATACTGGTGGAGATACAAGAAAGCTACAAGACAAGTTGTTGATAATAGGAACGCCCATTTTATGCCTTTTAAACTTCTACAAAAGAATATGACTTATATATGAACTATATAAGTTTAATTTAGTGCAAGACCTTAATGATGATCTTAATGGCTGATTATATATCATGGTAAACATATGCCAAACATCTGTTCACTATATGCCAAGATTTTAACAAGGGATTTACTTTCTGAATTGATTGGGCCGTTATTTGATGAAAATCTATATTTATACGAAATTAAAACATTCGCTGGTTAGATTTTCACTTTTCATTTGTTAAACATAACAACTGTTTCGCCAACACAGAGTCAGTCTATGTACTCAACATCTGAAGAAGCCACTGTGTTGACGAAACAATTGTTATGTTTAAGAAATAAAAAGTGAAAATCTAACCAGCGAATGTTTTAATTTTGTATAATGGATTTACTATTCATAAAAAGATTTTTTTTATAATAATTAGAATCATTATATATATTTGTTTGAAATGAAACATTCAATAAATAGAATAGCAGATACTGGATAGAGAAAATCCACATTTGCTAATGGCTAAACCTCAATATTCTAAGGAACTAGATGACTCCGCTGAACTTCTATGTTTGAATTTCTTAGTTCTACAGTTAAGAAGATATTTCCCTGATTATGGTGATTTTAATAAAATTGATAGAGAGATACATTTATTATCAGTAAGAAGGAGCTACATCACATTTTCAAGCGTAAGGAACAGAGTATCTCAATCAATTATTACTCAATATATGAATTTTATATAGGCCGGTATACGATCGGTAGAGGTGGTTTAAACTTTTATTTACAATAAAATATTAAAAATGCAATACCAATATCCAAAATTATCTTGATTAAAGGTAATCATGAAATATAATGAGCAAGGGTCAAAGGTGATCATGAATGATAAAATACTAATCTGAATTGAAAGACTGAAAATTTGAAGAGTAATAAGACAAATTAATGTAAATGTTTCCACCTTGTTCAGCGCATAAGTTAACGTGCTTCTTCATATTATCAAATACATTTACAGCATTTTTAGCGTTATGTTTTATACAAACAATTATTTGCCTCAGTTCCTACAAGTTAGCTATAGGATAAGAAATTATTATTTTAATTATCAGGTGTCTATATTCATATATTTTGAAAATTGATGTACGGCGAAAGATGACACCACATGCCCACGGTTCAGCAGAGTTCTTCTTTACAATCATTCGGTATGTTCCATTCCATAAGAAAGTCCAATTTTTCTACACAGACGTTCAAAGATTTCGTGGGCTCTTATTCCATACTTTGACAAAAGTCACTTTTTCCGTACGAACGGTTCGTCTACGAACGCCTTTTTTATGAATCATAGAGCGAACTTATCGAAATATACCATCAATATTTTGAAAACATGAATACTAATCCTTTAGTATCACTGCAAAATCAAGAAGGTACATATCAAAGTTTCTAAACATATATACTGACTGCATTTCCAGTATGAAGTTTCATTAAATACACACCAGTTCGAAAATAGGATTTGATCATGTAAATTTTGTGCTTTGTGGTAAATCCATGTCACAAACTGTTTAACATTAAAACAACACGAAACCTTCACCAGAACCGCTTGAAAATTGTTTACTACTTTTGGCTCAGATAATTTTTAATATCATTGCTTCTTAATAAAACAATAGATAAATTAAAAATATTTATCTTCATAGTACATCGTAGGAAAACAGAAAACAGATATAATGTAATAAATATAATGAACATCATTATCATCGCAGATTATTATTAGTAGGAAAAGTTGTAAAACTAATAGTAACTAAATTTTAAAAATAAATAAACGACAAAAAGTATAGCTTCTGTATATGTCTCTTTAATAATTTAGTATATAAATAACTACTTACAACTATCAATTATGGACTGTAATCCATGAAAATAGTTTTATAGATTTAAATACATTAATATTCCACATACGGATGAATGTAATTTAATTAGTATTTTGAGATAAATCTACTTTATTGTATTAAAATTATTAGAAATTCAGATGGAAAGAATACAGAATCAATTGAATACTATATGGAAGAGCAATTTTGTGACGATTCTTCAAAGCGCATACAGTGTTACTAGTTTCATAGAAAAAACCGTTGATTGTAGAACACCATTTTTTCAGGCTTATTAAAAATGATTGTACAATATCATCCCCATAGGTATATGATATAATAAAATTTTAAAGAGACCGCTACATACAATGCAATGCCCATGAATTATAATGTATTTAACATGACGAGATATATGTTCACGAGTATTTGTTTTTTTATCGTAAACTTTATCTATTTTTTTTAAATTATAATGTATTTGTCATAAAACATTATTTAATTGCAGTGAAGTTATAGTATAAAACATATCACATACATAGTTGTCGTTAAGTATTGCAACTTCGTCATTCATGTTATTTTTTGCTCTTTCTTAAATAAATTATATTCTGTTATGAGCTAAACTTATTTTAAGAATTGTAACTAATAGTACGTATATAGTGTAAAATATCTAAATATAGAATGTTTATAATATATTGTATAATATATCTATGTAAAATATGGTTCTTTTGATCGTTGATTCGTAACCAAAAATAACTAAAACTGAAAAAAAAAATAATTAAATGAACAATTCGGTATTCAAAATGTCGAAATGCAAAAAGTATTATTAAGGAACTGTAGATTCATCTGTTAAGTACTAAAATTCTTCTGTCTAATAGTAAAAAAATATCCTGATAGTCGAAAAATGTACATTTTATGTAATTACGTAGTACAATCCGTCGGAAAGAGGGAGGACGTATCGTTTTGTTTCGAGAAATAAAGAATATTAGGTATATTTCCAACTTGAGTGGAGTAATTACTAAATAATTTCATATGATTGACTTTATATGAAATTTTATCCATATATATACATCGAAATATTTCAATTATAATGAGATATATGAAATGATTAGCGTAGTCAGAGGCAGAATACGTATTTTCCCTAATTCGGGATAAAATATTTGATAGTCAGTCTTGACATTAGCCAACAATATTTTGAGGATTCTAATGAATCTCTTCTATGTAGCAGGAGGTTCTATATACATTTTATATTATCGGAAATAATTTATCTTAATATAATGTTAATGGTTCCAGAACTCCCCCACCAAATGGGTTATAAAAATGGGTGGGTTAAAATAAAAAAAAGAGTAGGTAACCCATTTCAATTGCTTTTATATTTTTCTCTTATATTTTAATTGTATCCATTTTGCTTCAGAATTTCAAAGAAAACTTGAAAATCATAACGGAGCACTAAACTAATAATGGAGTAATACAAGCAATTCGAAATGTTTTCGCTAAGGTTGAAGAAACGGGAAGTGTGAGAGGTCGCTAGATCTAGAACAGGTACACCACGTTCAGCTACAAATTCGAAGATTATCGAGCGAATAAGGGATATTGTAAATGACGATCCCTCAAGTTCAACCAGAAGACCAGTTCGACCAATTCAAATGAATTAGAATTGACCAGGACTAGCCTGAGACGGGTACTGAAACTTAATTTGCACTTTTACCCTTACAAAATGCAGCTTAAAAAAAGTCCATGAAATTAAGCCCCGCGATAAGCAACACCAACTACAGTATAGTTATAACTTCCTAATTGCAAAACTTCCTAATTTTACTCATCAATTAATTATGAATGACGAGGCTCACCTTCATCTGAGTGGACATGTTAATAAAAATAATAATAATATACAATTCTGGATCACTGAAAATCCTCAAATAATGAAGAGAAAGAGCTATACCCAATTCGTGTAACTGTTTGGTATGGAATGACTTCAATTAGAGTAATAGGGCTATAATTTTTTGTGGATAATGAAGGCAACGTAATAACAGTCCAAAGCCAAGTATTACCAAATAATGGTTAGAGAACTTTTATTTCGAATAAAACTCCGAGAATTTTTGGTTTCAGAAAGATGGTGTCACATGCCACACTGCTAGGCAGGGTATTGCCCTTTTAAAACTCCTGTTTCCTAAGAGAATAATTTATCAAAATTGAGACCCGGACTAGCCTTCAAGATCGCTAGACTTAACGGCGACCGATTTATTTCTCTGGGGTTACCTGAAAAAAAAAGTATACAGACATAAACTGCGGACACTTCTGGAACCAAAAAACGATATTAAAATGAGAATTCAAGTAATACTTATAGAAACTTTGAGGATAATAATGAATAATATAGTGGTTAGAGCAAGCCTGTCTGAAGACGAAGAAGACTGTTACACGACGTCATTTTTGAAAGAATATTATATTGAACTTATTAAGTACAATATTTGAAAAATAAATGGGTTATCTACTTTTGACCCACATTGTATATATTATTAGCTTAATTCGGATTATGTACACAAATATATATATTATTAGCTTAATTCGGATTATGTACACAAATATATATAGGTAACAAAAATAATCTGTCGAATATTTCAAATAAAGGGTGGTCCAACCATAATGCACGATGTTAATTGTGAGTCACACCTTAACGTCAAGTTTTTTGCCCAACTTAATTTGACATTTCTTTGTTTCAGTGTTTGACAAATTCAACCATGGAGAGGTACACAATTGAGCAGCGCGTTAAGACTGTTGAAGCCTTTTACGAAAATGGACGTTCAAATCAAAATGCATTTCGTGCACTTCGTGACTTTTTTGGTCAGCATAATCGACTAAATGTGTCCACAATCGGGAGACTTGTGCGCAAATTTCAGCAAACCGGGTCTGTAGGAAATGTGAAAACACCTGTACATGCTCGCCCAGTTCGTTCTGCGGAAAACATTGCTGTTGTTCGCGATAGTGTAGCAGAAGAGCCGTCAACCTCGACTCATCGTCGTGCCCAACAATTGTGGCCAGAAATTGAGGATATGGACCTGGACGATATGTGGTTCCAACAGGATGGTGCCGCTTGCCACACAGCCAACGAAACAATGGCACTTTTGCGCGAGAAATTCAATGGCCGTGTTATCTCACGTCGTGACGATGTTAATTGGCCGCCACGATCATGTGATTTGATACCATTGGACTTCTTTCTTTGGAGATATTTAAAAGAAAAAGTGTACGTCAATAAGCCAAGAACAATTCAAGAGCTATAGGATGAGATAATTCGGCACATTAACGACATTGAACCTCAATTATGTCTCAGAGTCATTGAAAATATGGACCATCGGATAGATGTATCCCACCGAAGCAGTGGCGAGCATTTGGCCGATATTTTGTTTCACACATAATTGTCATAGATCCTTCTATCATAATAGAAAATATTAAGATAATTCTCTGAAGACTTTTTGATTTATATACAATTAACATCGTGCGTTTTGGTTGGACCACCCTTAGTTTAAAGACATATTTTAAAATCTCTTCTTCCATGTAACGGGATGCCTATTTATATTGTACACTTAATTACGCCAGACATTTTCAAGAGAAATATTTAAGTCATTGTTGTTTTATGAGAATGTTAAGCTACACAGTGTCAGCTTAGCCATTAATGCCTACCATAATGGAGATACTTAGTTCATTCATAACTTAGAAAGTTACATATTAATCTGATACAGTAATGTTATTGAAGTAATTAGTAATGTGTTTAGTGAAAGGAAGGGGTGGAATATATTTCACCATTTAATTGACGTTAACAATAACTGCTTACTTTGATTTTTAAGTTATTTATTTTGCTGTTAAATTCAATTATCTTGCAATAATTAAATTGCATATTATGAATTTTAAATTATGGTTTAAATGTTTTAATTTCATTAGATAATATATAACACGGTTGACGTTGGAGAAAACTTAATCTAATACACGTCGATAATCAATGCATTCAAATTTATGTTAGAAGGTAAAAGTTATGATGTAAGAATATATTTATAGTTATAAATAATTTAATGCCTCCTGAGATACATTATTGATTAAGGTGATGATTATATTGATAAAATATTAATGGTTTTTTTATAAATCGTTACAAAATCCCATTTATAATATTTCAATGTATAAGAGACTTTTGTATGTATAAGACCATTTTGCATCATATCTTTAATATTATCTTTATCATAAGGACTTCTGACTCCATCAAGAGAACTAAGATTTGCATTATTATGAACAATAAAGTATAGGAAATTTCATTACTATAACTTCACTATAAATTTCATTAATATAAAATATAAACTTCACCATAAATTACATTAAAATAAAATTTTACTCGGTAGGTAGATATTATCATAGTTTATTTGACTATATAATACTACAGAAGCTACAATTTGTATAATGGATTTGTGCGCGTGTATCAATTTAATGACGACGCACGGATCACATGCTACACCATTCGCAATTGTTACTAATATGCCACAATTACCAGCACGCATGTCTGGCGACACATGTTTCAGTCAACTACGTACGGCATAGACAATTAATAATTTACCGAACAAAATGCAGTTATAAAATTATATGAAATTATAAAAAACAGGCCAACTTTATAACTTGATTCATTAGAGTCTCAATATTTCTGTAAAATTTATTTAATTTTTGTTTCATTCATTTAGATTTTTGTTGAATTTATTTCATTTATTTTGAACTATCACTTCCATTGAATATTTTTGTGGAGAACCTTTTCATTACGCTGTCATAGGTTGACGGATTTGTATTGTATTAACTGTTACCCTAAAATATGTTTTCGGCACGATACTGTTCAAAAATATCAGTTGATTGATTCATACGATTGTTACCTGTGACGCACACGCAAATAATCATTATACAGACCATACGTAGAATATCGCAGAATAATATATTAATTCCAATATTTCTTTCATTTAGGCCTGATATACAACCATACTACTTTTATTACGACTATACATATGTGGACAAATGTATTATAATATTCGAGTTTAGACTTATAGAGGAATATTTATTTACAGATGAATATAATTTATAAGAAATATGACTTAAGAAGTTACTACATACAGTGCTATTCAAAAGTCCCCTCCCCTCCTCTTATATTTTTAACGATTATACATAAACTACTGAAATTTGGTAACTGAATATTAAGGTTTGTAAACTTCCCTACTAGTGATGATAGATGACGTATGCGTCAAAGATGACGTCACAAGGTCATTGTGACCAATAATTTTAAATGGAACCCTATGGCAAGTGACACCTCTTTTAAAAGGTATCGAAAAAACGTATTCAATGATACTAAGATTGTTTGTATTTATGGTAGTTTTGATGGATTAAATTAGTAATCAGTAAACTTGGATAATAATTTTAATT
The DNA here is from genome assembly GCA_037954035.1 of Rosalia funebris. NCBI lineage: Eukaryota > Metazoa > Arthropoda > Insecta > Coleoptera > Cerambycidae > Rosalia > Rosalia funebris. The sequence goes on along the minus strand of JAZFAV010000022.1, from coordinate 41,795,643 downwards.
ACAGATTCAAGAATCAGTACCTACTTATAGTAATTGTTCGAAGTGAGCTCCATCTACTTCCTGACAGTAAAACATCCTATTGCGAAACTCTTCTCGTACCTTTTCAAATGTGTCTGCGGAAATAGCCCTACATTCTGTAACAATACGTTGTTTTAAAACATCAATATTGTCAGGCTGAGTGGCGTAAACCTTCGATTTAAGATACCCCCACAGAAAAAAATCTAAAGGTGTGAGGTCCGGTGATCAAGGCGGCCATTCCATTGAACCTCGTCGTCCAATCCATCTACCAGGATATTCTTCATCCAAATACCATCTTACTGCACCGTAATAGTGTGGAGGAGCACCATCCTGTTGGAATGTTATTTCCAAAATGTCGAATTCATCTTGATTATCTTAAAATTTCAAGGATTAACGGTTCTATTGCATTTTGCAACATCTGCAAATACACCTCACCGGTTAAGTTGGTATTTAAAAAAACAGGCTCAACGATGTGGTTTCCCAGTATACCTGCCCAAAGATTGACCTTCTCGGGATACTGAATATGTGTTTCACGAAACATGTGAGGATTTGCGTCACTCCAATATCTCACGTTTTGTGCATTTACATTTCCATTTAGATAGAAAGTACTTTCGTCACTAAAACAAATTGTTTTGACATAGTCTGGCTGTTGGTTAATTTTAGTCTCCATATTTTCACAAAATTGCAGTCTTCGGTCTGGATCGTCGTCTGAGAGTTGATGAACCATTTTTAATTTGTATGGGTGAAATTTGTTTTTTTTCAACACCCTGTGCACTGTACTTTGACTGACTTCACAGGTTGATGCAACTTGAGTTGTTGAAGAAGTAGGATATACTATTACTTCTGCCAGTATATCAATTTTTTTCTCATCAGAAATTTGTGGTCTGCCAGATCGTTTCGCATCATTAATACTACCCGTTGTTTTAAACTTACGAAGAAGCTCTCTCAAATAAGTCCTCGAAACTGGGTGATCGGGAAACATTTCATTAAAAATGCGTTCTGCTGCATGAATATTTTCTCCAGTTTCACCAAGTATTAGGATCGCTGCTACTTTATCACCTAAAACACGTACCATTTCTCTTCTTGAAGCACTTAAACGTTCAGCTCACAACAGTTTAACAAATTATTGAATGTACAAATATTTTAAAATTACCACAAGGTACTAAAACAGTTAAACGTTCGATCAACAATACACAAATTATTAAATGTATAAAAACTCTAAAAAAACATCAAATTGGGGAGACTTGCAAAAAACGTCAGATTATTTACTATCCAACTATCCAGTGGCGGAGCTTGAATTTTAAATTTTATTATTAACTGATTTAATTCATCACAGCTTTGCGGTTTTTGAAAGCCAGTTGTCAAAACTACCGTAAACAGACACAATATTAGTATCATTGAATAGGTTTTTTCGATACCTTTTAAAAGAGGTGTCGCTTGTCATAGGGTTCCATTTAAAATTATTGGTCACAATGACCTTGTGACGTCATCTTTCACGCATACGTCATCTATCATCACTAGTAGGGAAGTTTACAACCCTTAATATTCAGTTACCAAATTTCACTAGTTTATGTATAATCGTTCTAAAGATAAGACGGGGGGAGGGGACTTTTGAATAGCACTGTATAGCCATTTATTATTTATTCTAATTTTTACAATTAATTTTCAAAATATTCATTATACGTGTCTTAAATCTTAAAGGATTCTTCATGTATCTGATTACTTAAATATGACTTGATCACATTACATTTTACAATAAATATTGCTATTATAACTTAAAAAAATACTGGTATAAAGATATTATAATTTCCACTATCTTATTAATTTATATAAAATGTTCTATGTAAAAACGATGACAGAAATAAAACATTTAATTCATATCAAAAATAGGAATGGAAGAATATACACATATAAATCAGTGCAAGGTCGAGATATGAATAATATTACGTATATGTACATATGTCGTCATAGGACAAGTATATGACAATGAATAATCATCACAAGGAACGACTAAATGTCAATTATTAGATCAGATTATAGTTGTGTTCATAAAATGCATGAAAAATATATAAATAGATCGATAAAGGCAGTATAAAAAATTCGATTGACTTTTACTTTAAGTCAGGGAAAATATTTCTAATTTGTTTTTTGGGTGTATTGTTTATTTAGTCACATAACCGCAAACGAATTACAACATTTTCCTGAATTATTATAAGGCTTTAATTATAGAATATGTTGCAGCTTCTGAAATTATACTCATAATTAGATAGTTTAATAAGATATGCCATATGTGTCTACAAATACGTTTACACCAACATACAACAAAAATCACTTAAAAGAGAGAAAAATGGTGGACGGTAAAATATGACCGAGACCAACATAAGGCAACATAAATTGGCGAAAATAATTTCAATTTTAAGTAAAGTTCTTTCATGAAACATTAAATTATTAGAAGTGTCGATCGTTATTCACGATACTGTGGAGAAAGCTTTATCATTGTAAGTTTAGTCATGATTAAACATGACAATTAAAATGATTGATTGGTTTTATATTGGTTATAAATATAAAGCATCGAAAAAGGAGTTAATAAAAGGAGTGCATTCTTGAAGAGATCCGCAATAGTTTAAAGTAATATATAAAATTCATATAAAAAATAAGTTCTCAAAAATTTTAGAACATTATGAATATACTAAGAGATATAAAAGTGGCAGGTTTAATAAAAAGTTAAACACCGTGCTTAACAGACGTGGTGAAGTACATTTTTGGGCGGTATATTTTGTGTTACTACTAATTAGATGTATTTAGATACATATTTTTTTTATATTTTATACTAATAAGATGTATTTAGATACTATTTATTTTATCGATAAATATTGATAAATTTATATTCAAATATTGTATTATGAATACTATGAACATTTGGAAAAAGTTTATAAAATTACATATAAATTAAGTATGCAATTATTCAACTATGCATAAAAGTGAATATAATTAGATGCTAGATTTGATTGTTTACATGATCAGTATACGGTTTCAGTTAAATACAGTCAATTAATATTTACAAAGCTTTACGAATTTAATAGCAAGCTATTATTGTTTAGAAAAGAACAGTGGCATCTATTAAAATAATTTCTCAATAAACGTTTGTGACAACTATTTTCATAATGGTTGTAATAGCTCTTATTACATCATTTTGTCTCATTTGATATTCATTAATTCCGATCTTAAAGTTAAATATGTGAAATCATATTACACACCAAATATTTGCAAAAAATTTATTACGTTGTGTGCGGCTTGTCCAATATTTAATTATGCATTCGATATTATGCGTTCACTTTTAGTAAATCGGTTTTCTTTTCAGTGCAGATGCGAACATGTTAAATAATCTACTGAAATATGCTGATGTACTATACTCTAAAATTCATATTAATGAATACAAATAGAGATATACAATTTTCAGATATGTAAATAATATTTGTTATTTTAAATGAATATCTCACACATTCTGTGACATATATGATTACTGTAGCGCTTGTATCTTTCACATTTCCCTGAGTTTCCCGTTTCTTAACTTTTATCAACAGACATTGTTTCGCCAAAACATTGACTCTCTTAGATGGCGTAGAAAGTACATCGACTTAGACAATGTTAATTAATTACTTCGTCATTAATTAACATTGTCTTTACATCAGTTTGGTAATTTCATAAAAGTCCTGTTTACCGGTCATATATTATCACAATTTAAGGTACATCTCTCTATACTACGCTAAGATATAGTTAGGTCAGGTTGAATTTGTTTTATTGTTCAAAAAGTTATTTTTACCTCAGGGAAGTACCGCAAGTTAATTTGTACCGTATTTGTTAACTTTATTTTATTGATTTTTATTGAGAAAGAAAGCGAACAACACTTATTGTTTTATTTGCTTTATTGATGGTGAGTGTAGTAAACCATATCACTCTTGCATGTAATTAAGCTTAAGGACGGACCTATTTTCAGTATTTCTGAATCCAAATAAAATATTTGTTTGTTGTTATTATTTAGTATATTCAGACAAAACAAAACATCACAGACTTATTACTATTTTTATTAAGTTTTTGATTAGCAGGGAGGAACTTGATTCATATCAAGTCAGTAGTTAAGGTAAAAAGAACTCTTAGTTTGACTACGTCAATATTTTGGTAGTAGTAAATATTATACATACTTTCAAACAATTAAACCCTAGAACACAAACACGATTTATATTTTTTTACGTAAGTCTAGTGATAACTGATGCATTTTACCTCTTTAGATCATTTTATATTTATTAAATAACATTTTCATTTAAAACGTATTTGAAATTATTTTAGAAATAATTGTGGATGTAAACATTCTATTCGTAAAAATAAAATTAAATGAAACTAGAAAAAAACAGTAGATATATAGCCAGAAGCTATAAACCTTACTACTCTTAAAATCAATAGTTTCATATGCTTCCATGTGTAGTTTTCTGCTGATTGTTTATGTTCATAATTTCTATATTAGTGTATCGTATGTAATAGAGTACACATTTTACTAATTAAGGATTTCATTTGATAATAATTGAAGTGACTTGAGCATACCGGTGACCTGGGGTTTTAAGTACACATTAGTTTACTATCTACATTGATGTACAGCTAAATTAGAATGAAAGTTTCCCATCTAAAAGACTTTTCCATCTAATAAACAAATATTCAATATTTTACGAGATAAGCTATTGTTGAAATAAAATAGCATTTGCGAAAAGGCATTTGCAATTTAGTCCTACTCGTTGAGAATTAATTTAATATTAGTTATGACTTATAACATACAAGACACGTTAACACATTATTTGTGATATTAAAAAGACCTAAGTATGTATATATGTTAAGATCTATGTAATAAGCTGAGAAAAACATTTAATGACGGTAATACACATTCAGAAGCTGTTGAACAGGTTAGTGCCCCGTTTCCCACCGAAAACCTAATCGAACTGAAAGCATCCATAATATATTTGGTACATTTTGTTTGTGGATGAAACTTGTTCGATGCATGTTTCTGTACAAACTTTTTAAACTAGATCCAGTATTAGTTGCGATCGAAGAGCAACCTCAATTTTGATAGAGCTACAAATAATTATCAATATAGTAAGTGATCAATACAAAACAAAAAAAGTCACTTAAAGTCACATAGTGTTTTATTCCATAATTGTCTTTTGTTAATATTTTTATTTAATTGCTCAATATTTACATTTTTAAAAGGCTGTGAACTCATTTTTAATTAAAATTAAGATAGTAATCTAAGAATTATATTTTTACAATTATCAAAATTTTTGAAAATCATTGTTCTACCCACCACAAGTAAGTCAAAAGAGAGCATCGATTGAAGATAGAAGAGAAGACATCACCAATTAGAAGAATTTACATATTTTGTCTAAATGTTGCATTTTAATGTTTCAATTTTTATATCAATGTAGTAATTACAAAATAATGTTAACTAATAGACACCCGCATATATAACCTGACACCTATTTTGTATGTATCAGTATACTACGTTATGTGCCCATAACAATATGAATCTAGCTACATGGAAGACATCATCAATCAACTGAAGCATTTATTTTTGGATCCGACTTTAATTTTATTTGATTAACAGTAACTATACTGAATTCATCTAGTTCCTATTTTAAGTATCTATTTTTTTATTGATTTTAATGTAACAGTTTTTAATTAATATTCTTTAATGGTGGTAACGAAATAACAATCTCATTTCATGTTTCATCATCTGATTTGAATTCAGACCTGCCTTACCCAGAAAAGACGAGTGGCAAGAGGAAAAAAACCTTTTCGTCAAATCCACATTGTTTCAAAAACCCATCAGTTTTCAGGAAATCCGAGGGAAAGAGCTTATAAAATAGTGGTAAAAGGAAAACACGCCGAAAGAAAAAAATAGACTTGATAACTAAATGATAAGTAATTACAAGGCATCAATATAGTAGGTAAGGGATAAAGTTTTACAGTTTAGCGATGTCTTGAGCACATAGAAGAATAACAGTAACATCCTTTTTATTCATGATAACCAGATCCCATCAAACTTATATTATGTCAAAGTTCTTTAGTTTAGTGACATTCTTTAATTATTTTCTCAATTTCGAGAGATCAAAAAATAGTGGCTTTAGTGCACTTATAGAAAATATATAATTCTTGAACTATTTTTATACCTTAGAATATCTGATATTCTCATCAATTTTAAATAAACATAAATATATCATAAATTAGAAATTTGAAAAACAACACATTGTATGTGGCTGATATTATTATTTAATTAGGATATGATGATGCATGATATAATTACTGATATAATGATATTTAATGTAGTATTATTAAATATCATTAAATTTGAAGATTTTTTCTTTTCAGTGATATCGAAGATTATTCCACTGAATAATTATCACAGATATTTAGTGATTATTATATTATACAAAATTAAAACATTTGCTTGTTAGATTTTCACTTTTTATTTGTTAAACATAACAATTGTTTCGCCAGCACAGTGGCTTCTTCAGATGTTGAGCACATAGACTCAAAAGCTCAGTCTATGTACTCAACATCTGGTTTAATGACGGTAAAGGTTTTAATTTTGTATAAATATGGATTTTCATCAAGTAACGGCCCAATCAATTCAGAATTATTATATCAACATAATCTGTTATAAATGTTCAGGTCAAACGTTAACCCCTATCACTCAAAATCCATTTATACACAGAGAAAGACCTTTCAACGTCTGCAGAGGTAACGGGAGCATATTTAAAATATACGAAGTTTTTCCAGAAGGGCACTTGTATGCTGGGATGAGAAAATTTTCAAAGAAAAGAGATTCAAAATACTACATAGCGTACAAAATCCGGAAATGTAAAAATGTTTCCAATTTGCATAGTTTCACGCATTCAGCAAGGCATCATCCTGTAAATTGAAAAAAGAACTGGCGCAGGTGAAACATTGTATCCAGAGGAAGTAGGTGTACACTCAGGGTTCTTTCAAATCTTCCCGAACCAGTTGGGTTATTGAACGCCTGCTGAGCGTGTGCGACAGAGAGTGCTCCGTTTGTGTTTAATTTGTCGATCATCCCCATTACATTATCAAAGTGGACGTAATTATTGCTTGCCGCCTTTGAGGGGTTTATAATGACTCAAAATATTGATTTTTTTATTCCAAAAAGTGTAAGTAAAACTATTCAAAAATATGTTCCCAAACTTTCAAATAAAAAATTTCAATTCGTTCTGATGTATGTGCGGTTAATTGATAGTACTTCGTTATGTATCGAAGCGCGTGGCATGTAGAACGGAGTGGTCACTCAGGTAGTCATTTATGAACTTAGAAGAGAAGGGGAATGTCGACAGATGTTGTTTTGTTAATTGTCTGGAAAATTGACAGAGGCTTTAATTAAAAAATTAAGCATTTACTACGGTTTTGCGATCAGAGGAAATGTTAATAGCGTCGAAGACATGACAAAGGCAATAATTGCAACTTATGATCATATAATATCGACAGATAACAATTCAAAACATAACAATTGTTCAGCGGGTGTAGATAGCTGGTGTAAATGGAAACAAGATGAAATTCTTCGAACGAGGCATGAAGCACATCCGACTTCATTGCATCCTGATGTCCAGAAATAAGTTCTTCCGATATATGAAGATTTATCGAGAGATGACTTACTAACCATACACAGAATACAAACGAAAGTATTAACTCGACTGTTTGGCGGTTGGCTCCGCAACACCTACATTCTGGTTTGAAAATAATCGAGGTCGCAGAACATTTGGCTGCTTACTTATTCAATGAAGGAAATTCAAGCATTTTATTGGTAATGAACGAGCTGAATATTATAGTTAGTAATCGCAGCTTTAGTTACGTACAAGAAATTGACAATCGACGCGTAAGCTGACAAAATCGATGCAGCGCCTTAGAGACTAAGGACGCTGAGAGAGCTCGAAAAGCTCGACGCCTTGAAGACTAAGGGCGCTCGGAAAGCTCGAAAAGGAGAGTTGCAAGCTCAAAACGAAAGATAAGAAGAAGAAGGATTGCTATATGGTGCTTGAATCGCTGATTAACCAGTAAATAGTTTAAATAAATTCATTACTGCCTTAAATTTGTTGTGTTCGGTATTTTTTTTCAAATGCGTTTTTCTCGAAACGACATTTTTGAATTTGTGCACACTCTAGTAACTTATCATTTTAAAAATTGATAGTTGTAGACCTATTTCTCCCTAATAGGCTGTGGTGGTAATAACGTATTCGGCAATTCATCTTGAAATAATTTTCTTCGAGACGGCGTTTTCAAAAATGTCTTCACGTTCCCTATTAATTCTCTAGCGCATTTAAAGCAATTAACTAACCGTGGTCGCATTGGCGCGGTGTCGTCCATCCTACAAACTAATACATGTGCGATGTTTCGGACCGCATCATCGACGGTTTCATTCACAGTCACTCATGCGTTATTGCCACACAGATTAGAAAATCCCTTTCATAACCAATTCTTGGGATGTACTTTGTAGGCACAGTAATATTATTGTATTTTCTATCGATAGAATTTTGTAGCAATTGTTTAAACATTGGATAGGCCAGTGTGTTCCACAGTACATATATTGCAATTTATCATCATCTTAATTAAGTTATGTTAAATTGTTTCTAATTTTCCTTAGCACTCCGATTACCACTTACACGAGTATTCCTTTCTTAGCCACAACATGTTCTGTAACGCCCATTTTTACACTCGATGGTATTACTGTCTTGCATACATTACACTGTAGTTCGGTACCGTCAAAATGCAGTTGGGGAAAATCACTCCCCCATTTTTCCACTGTAGCATACGAAGGAAGTTTACGTGTCATTTTTAAGTTTAATAATAACAATATTGATTAAATTTACAACAAAGTACATGCTAGCGAGCACTCGTTACATCGCACAGTGAAAGTGTGCAACTACTGTCACAGAGTCTTTCGTCTTATCGCAGATAATCGATAGGTCACTGACCCTTTCTGGTGTACCATGCAGATGATATTTTTGATTGTTATTGGTAGAAATATATATTTTTAATAATATAAAATTTCATAATCTACGTTTATATAATATAAATATAGGTCTGGCCTGGAATGTACGATTTATTCACATACATTAATCATTATAAATAAAAATTATATTTTCCGATTAGGAATTAGGAACTAAACTATTGTCAAATACTTTTTCCTATCATTCGTAGAGTATACATTGAAATTTAAGTAGTAAATTTTACTGTCTAGATATGACAAAATTTTAAATGACTCACTAGACTCACTAATAAAATAGCATTTTAATATCTATTAATAATTGCCGAATTTTGTTATAGACAGGCGGACAACTGTGAGTTTTAATTGTGAATAATTTGGAAACCAATTATTTTCAGCACGTAATCAGTTATTTTAAACCAAACGATCAATTTTATTTACATATGAATATCAGATGCTACAAATGACACTTGTTCTATGCGTCTCATACATTGCTATACATATCTTAAATATTCTCGCGAATTTGATTATAAATTATAATTGTACTTAACCAGGAAATTAGTATCAAGGCCGATAAAATTCAGATAATTAGTGTTAAAAAATGTAAATTATTATTTGTTATGCAAATATTAATTTATTATTTAATTATTATTATCTCCTTAAACAGCGTGTTACTGTTTCACTTTTAAATATATATAAATGAAATAAATTGTTTATATTATACCACTGCGAAATATATGATACATATATACTCATACAGAAAATAAACGGCTGTTAACGCAGATATTCGTTAAACCTGTTAAACTGTGAAAGTATCCGTTCTCGATTTGTTTCCGTTGGTGATGTAATTGATTGGAATATAGATTGTTAATAAATATACAGGTTATAAATAGATAATTACTCTTAAATTACTAGCTTGAACTTTCCTAATATGGGCATTACACTATATGAAAACATAAAGGATATGCCACATACGCTCGTTGATGTGTTTAACTTATACATATTTATATCTTGTACTCCTCCCATATTTTATGAATATTGAGATTTTTTTGGAGGTTTAGTTTTTCCTTGTATAGAGAGGTTAGGTATTCTTAAGACAAGTTCTTAATAGTTTATTATTTATAGTCTAAGAGTCCGTGAATACCAAACCTTCCTTATTTTATAAAAGTTGAAAGTTTTTCAGCGCAAGCTTCCAGCAGAAGTAGAAACGATGGGCTACTATGAAGTTGGGTTATCGTGGCTTTGGCAGGTAACAAGTAGCAAAGATATATAAAATACCAACTTAAATTTATCAAATAATAAAGCGTAATTTTCTTATATTTTCTTCGGAATAATATTATAAATCACGTCATCCATTGCCAGACTCTTAATATCGTGGCAACCCCTTGCCAGACAACTTTAATAAATTGTAACTGTACTTACGTTATAGTATAAAAGCTGAATTTTATACATGTTACTTGGGTAACTATTAGAAGATGTTTCCTCAGTAGCCAGACAGTTTCGACAGTTTTAACCCTTGGCCAGACAAACATATAGGGTAGCTGTAGGTGCGAGCGCGAGGTAATATACATCCGAGTAGGTTAGAGTGAGATAGTGTGTTAGGTCTTTTGCGACCCTTCACTGCGCATCTTTTGTTTACTCAGTACATTTATTATACTGAGTACACGTTTTACTATTTGTTTGTGCAGTTTATAAAATAAATGTGATTTAATAATATACATTTAATAATAATTTAATAATAATTTATTAATATACACATGCGCGAAAATAGTTTTAGAAATTTTAGACATTAATTATTTCTAAATGACAGCATGTACGTAAGTCTATTATTTTGAAATCGAATAAGCTGTTTAAATTTGGTGGTACTAGACCGTTTGAAATGCCATGTTTGCCAGAACTCGACGTTACGTTATTCTGTATTTTTATTTACATATACATTTTACAAAGTATCAGAAACTACTCATTAATAATATGTTTAAATACAAATATTTAAAATTGTTGTGTAATTATCTTAACAAATAATTTTAGATATATCTATGTTAATAAATTCTCATAAATATTGTAGTACATTCGTGAAGCCAATGGACACGATTGTGTTTGGTAAAATTTTCACTGGATTTGCTAAAAATTATGACATTGTTATTAGTTATATTTAATGTATTTCTGTTATATGTACCAGACGTGGTGAAAGAGACTAACTCGCAAGATTCTCTTTGTTTATTTATTGCTACAAAAAATACATTGTTATCTGTTGAATGATGTTCGACAAGACTGTGTTGATTCATTTAGAAAAATTGCTAACTTAGTATCTATAATATATACACATGGTATTTAAGGGCTTGAACTAATTTAAGCAAACAATTTTATGTATGTAACCAATTGTTAAATAACAACAAATGTCACAAAATGGGCTATTTCTACTATTTGCCAAATAGAAATTGTTTTTTATTTTAATTTTATAACATGTATTGTATCTTGTTTTGGTTCTAATAAATGAACTTGAAATATCCTAATATCATCTAATTTTACCTAATATGATGAAACAAATAGACGGTGAAATTTTATATGGTGTTCTAAATATGATCTTGTTGGGTATCATAGTAGCTAGTAAATTCCTATTATTAGTCACATACATACATATTACTCATCTCATACATACAGGTAGATTTGTTTTCAATTCAAATATGAAAATTCAGTTTATTATTATTTCAATTTATTATTTTATCGTATGAAATTTGCTGCAGTATAGTTATTCACACAAAAAATTATTTGCTAACAATAATTTCATAAATACAACATTGACAATATGAAATAAAACTTTCAACAAAACAAATTTAATTAACAACAACCCCGCTATTGAAGTAGATATAGAGATATTTGTTCAAACATATTTATTGTTTGTAGAACAGTAGGCTACTGTTGGCATATCGTTTGCATATCGATACATCAAAGCAACAGTGAGATATTATGGTGATGATGACTTTTGAATTAATTGACTTTGAACATTTTGAATTGGTACGATAAATTCAATTGTATTGATATCGTCAATATAAATTATGTAGATATTATGAAGGGCATTTCGAAAAGTTCTTTCTTACCATAAAATTAAGTATTTCTTTAACAGCTAAAATGGGACATAATTTGGGGTACTTTCTGTAAGATATCTCAAAAACAACAATTTGTCAAGATATCTCACTGTTTCTTTTATCTATCGACATATTGTTAAATAAAATTCATGGTGATATCTTGCTGGGTTTGGATACATTAATGTTTATTATATAATTGCTCCTATTACATCTTTCTGTTTTAGGTAAATGTGGTTTATCCATTATTAAATATTATTCATAACTCAATGATTTTGTAAATACCAGGTGAAAAGGTGACATAAAAAGAGCAATTTGATTAATAATACTGAACTGGAAAAAATCGAATATTCAAAGAAATGTGTTACGCACAAATTTAATATTATAAGATTTTGACATGAATTTGGAAGACTGAATTTGAGATATCTAAAAACAGAACAAGATAAAATATTATAGAAATCTCCCAAAAACATTTTTATTAACTCATGTTATTGAGGAAATATTGTTTTCACAGATCTAATATTACGTAGGTCATTACTTCACCGATTATTGTACTATTTCTTTTAAAATATCTTGTGAGAAATTTTAAGTTACGCTTTCACTAAAATATTAGTTATTTAATACACTTCATAACTTTTATGAATCAAACTATTTGCTGAATGAAAGTCATAACGAATTTAATCTAGCGTATAATTTTAACTAATGCAGATAATATACTGACCAGAGTGAAGAGGTAATAGAGTATCATATTAGCACTTGCTTTTAAATTGTCACAGTTGCACTGGTAAATATCACACAAACACTGACCGGTCCGTCTTGCGAATCCGGGCACTCCGGTGGCTGTAAAGGTGGGCGTGCCCCGCCAGCAGGAGTCAGAGGTCGTGTGCAATGCAAGGCTGTGCGTGTTACGTGTAATCCACTTATTTTTTATCTATTGTGTCGATCTGTTCGTACGGAAAACGATGGGAAACGTTCACTTTATCATGACGGTCACAAAACAATGTTAATGTATTTTTCAATGGTGCTTAATTTTAACGTTGTTTTTGTTTGCATGTTCTTTGATTTATGTCAAAATAGAGGAGGAAAATACTCGGCTGAAGGTATTTACCTACACCGAGAGAACAGTATATTCCTGATAAGAAAATGCGTTTATTTTGTGTCCATTGCTCTTTGACTTGTCAAAATAGAGGAAGAAAACACTTTGCTGAAGGTATTACATACACCGAGAAAACAATTTATTCTTGATAAGGAAATGCGTTTGTTTTGTATTCATTTATTCAACTTAAATATGCTAAATTGTGGATAGTGTAATACATTTTCATTTTACAAGCTTAGTTTACAACATATTCTTTATTTGGACAAGTGTTCTTTATCAGAAATATATTAGTTCATTATAAAATGATGGATTAGAAATTATTATTCTTCGACAGTGTGAGATCTCTACAATAGAACGTTTATAGATCATATAAGTTGTCTAACGTGAAGGTTGTTCTTATATTAATTCAGATGCACATTTGGCGTAATGCATATTTTACTTGATTTTGTAACAGGTAAATATTATCTGATTGACAGCTATTTCCTATCATATTTTGAAAATGACTATATTACCGTAATTACTGAAGTATGGAATATAATTTAGGAAACGAAAATATAGTCAAATTTTACATTTAATTTACAGGTACATTTAATTTTTTTTTATTTTGTGACCTTCAACGAGATATATGATTAAACTGAGGTGAATGTATAGTATGATATCGGTTTGTCACATATAGTAACTTTAATTAATATCAATATAAATATTATATCCTAAAGATTTGTGTCACATAAACACATTTATTTAGGTATCACTGCTTAATATGTTAAATATTAACCAACAGCTGTATTTCAAAGGAAATATTTATTTCACAATAGAAATATGTTTCTTACCTAAAAATGGGAATATTAAATAACATTTGGCATATTTGCGATTATTAGGATTTACTAATGCATTTGAAAATATTATTTGTTTAAGAGAAACTTATATTTTGTCTCCATAACCAAAATCAGCATTTATTTGTCATGCACGTAATTCATTAACAATAAGTATAACGTTCCCTCGTTTTCTTCATATTTACATAATTCAGAGTACTTTCAATAAATGCTAGATCCACCCACAGTTACATCTAATATTACTATTTATATGGTAGTATTAGAAAAATGTTATATTACAACAAATACTACGTCTACTTTTCTATGAACTCATGGACTTGAAATAATAGAAGCCGTGACGATTTACTATGTATAATGAATTTATACAATCTGTTATCCTGAGAAATTATCTAACAAATTATATCATTATATAATCTTTCAACTCATGCATCTGGTTGCGATTGATCTATTTCCACCTACATTTGATGGCAATTTGTGCTTGGAAAATGTTCATGAAACTTAAAGCGATTCTTCTCGACTACATGCATAATGTACTGATTCGATAGGAAGAATCAGAATATTACGTACTGGAGAAATCCGTAATTGTTCTCGGCAGACTATTATATATTGTTTTTCACGATAAAGAATATTACAATAATGCACTTTTATTTATGGGTGATATAACTGGTTAAAGTGTTAACAAATCAAAGACCAGATAGTGAATGTTTCGTACAAGAATTCGGAAAAGACGTACGAAGTCTGACAAACAAATTGAAGATCAAGGTTCTTTAATTGGGAACTTTTTGAGTAAATTTAAAAAGTAAAAACAATAGAATAGAATTCTGTTTTAGGATCGATTGTGCTTCGAACTGGAAATTAGTACCAATGCTTCGTTATCCATTACAGGTGATTTACTCAGGCCATTATTCAGACCAAAATGTATAAACGTATCAACATTACTGTAAAAGTTATATTTGGATCACTGAGGGAATGGTGATTTAGACAACCGAAGCTAAAGCATATAAAATGTCACAGATCGCACTGACTTCACAGTAGTGATGGCGCAATTATAACAGACGCTTGAGCGATTGGTGATTTTTTAGATACATGCTAAAATTATCAAAAGCAAAAGAGCAAGAGCAAAAGGTTTGAGGCCAGAATTAGAAACGCGGATGTCCTTGAAATAACCCCTTCAATTGTTACTGCGACAAGTAGCAGATAAGACGAGGATTACACCATAGTGCAGCACGAAAATGCATTCAGTGATGAAATTGTATCCTGCTTCCTGACCATACATAGACAGATAATGACATTGAGAATGTATAGCTCTTCTACTAAAAATTATATAGAATATTATCTCATTGAAAGAAAGGTGCTAAAAATAGATTATCCTTATCACAAGAAAATATTTCTCTGGATGTTGTTTCATATAGTAGGCAAAACATTGAAAATTTTAACTCAAAATACTTGAAAAAGCAGGTAAAATTAATTCAAATATATGACGGCATCAGGGAAAGCTAGATGAGTATGAGTTTATCGAAATGTTTAACAATAAATATTTTGACAATGTGTGCATGATGTGTTTACCACTCTATAAAGTTATGTGTATTATATGTATGTTATTCAAAAGTTTTAGACGAATCCGGGAAATATAAAGAATGTCAAATATCTAGAAGGCGGTACAGTTTCAAATATTCTCACTAGTTAGGTGTGCTGATTCGTGAAGATTAAATTTTGTGTGAATAGTTTATTCTTGGACACTAGTTTCGAACTAACTAATTATATATTTCCTTAATATACAATGAGGAAATAAATTGTCGAATCAATTGTCCATCCAAACTATTTCCAAACACTTATTTTATTCTATCATTCAGTGATAGAATTATAATTAGTGCATAGCTATATGATCGATTGTGTGGAAAATTACATAAATCATATTACCTTTATTAGTAATTTGTGTAATTATTTACTTTAAAGTAATTCTTTCAAATCCTAACCAAATTTTGGCTAATCCTCATTTTCGGGGACACTGAAAACGAATCTGGCTTCAGTTTTTAGCGATCGGACACAGTCTTCGAAAAAATAAATTTTCAATTTCTCGCACGTGACACCACTTCCTTATCAAGTAACTGCTTTTAATACCTAATAGGTATTAAATAACAGATACCTAATATTTATATAGGTGGATGCTACAACATTTTCTTTATACTATTCATTTCATCGCTAATTCCAAATAAAAAATTCTCTTATCTTGCCGATAAACGAAACAGTCTACTTGAGTCTAGCCATAAAAACAAGCCACGGTATGAGATAAGAGCCGTTTGGGATTTTTTATTTGGCGAATAGAGATGAAAAAAACTATACATATCATGCATTAAAATCGCCATAAAACTTATTATTCATTACGATTTTCTAATTTTTTTGCAGTGTTTACAACCTTCACGTAATCGATCATTTGCTATCCTAGCGCCCTCTATAACTCCAAATACTTCGATAGCAAATAGACAGTTGCATGAAAATTGTATACATTGCAAGTAAATTAGAAAATCGTATTGAACAATAAGTTTTATGGCGGTTTTAATATATGATATGTATAAAGGATGTGTTGTATTATCTACTTACATTCATATTAGGTATCCATGTAATGTAAAGTGAAATTTATTTGATAAGGAAAAGTGGTCACGTGTGCAAAGTTGAAAATTCGTTTTCTAGAAAACTGTGTCTGACCGCCAAAAACTGAAGCCAGATTCGTTTCAACACTTCGAAAATAGGGGGGCAGCTAAAATTTGGTAAGAATCTGAGGGTGTTATTTTAAAGTAAATAATTACCGTAATTTGTTCCTATATTCAAAATTTCAACAAAAGTTTCACACACCAGCTTCATCACACTTCAAAGTCGCTCATGCGTCTAGGTCTTGGTTCGGAAAGACTCGCTCAACGTCATTCTCCATTTTCAAATTAAAGATAAAGAAAAGTTGACCGTTTCTTAATGAAAGTAGAAAATTAATTTAAATTGCATAAAGCCAAACATCGATATACAATATTGATATACACAATAAACTTGTATATATCAATTTTTTCACTTTTTTTAGTGAGAGTTTAAATTTAATGAGAATGAAAATGTGTGGTGCATTAATCCATCCCTAGTTTTCCTAATACTTAAAGGAATAATAACACGTGAGAGTTTTTGATATCGAACTTTGAAAAAGAATTTATAAAGCATTCTGCCTACTACAAACTACATTATTGATTATATAACTAACTACATTATAATATTATTTGACGTAACATTTGTATCTGTATGGTAAAATTTAAGGTATTATTTAAATGAAGTAAGTTTTTCAACTAATGGATTGGTGGATTATGTATGTGGAATATCACATACATAATGTTGTTTAGGTGTGGGGATATTTTAAATGAAAAATCTATTGCAAGAGTACAATAGAAAATTTGGGATCGATGTCGAAAGATTTATAATTCAATATGAAACGGTGTATAATAGCCTAGATGAATTTACACTTCGGCTTGGAAGGAACTTAAAAATTTAATTAACTGATTTCCATGTAAACTGTTAATAAATTCAACCTATTAGTTACAGTTTCTTTACAAATTTCAGTCTTCAATTTCAATTATTATGTTTAAGCATAAATTTTGGACAGTATAGATGTTAGAATTATTAAATTTTAATGGATAATCAATCCCATATTATATGAATTGTTGAAAAAGTAAAGGAAACAATAATGTCATAAGGTATTGCATTAAACGGTCAAGGTAAAACATTTCTATTTGAAAATTGAATTCATACAAAAAGCATTTAATATTCAACTTCGATATATTTAAAGTAAATATGTTAGGGTGCGTAAATTATTAGATATAAATTATTACTTATTATATTAATTTAATTACTGTCGAATATTTTATTATTATTACAGTTTATTGAAAGAAGTGTGAGATTGCAACTTTTAACTTCCTTTAACTGATACCTTTTCAGTAACTTTAAAAATTATATTTTACATGTGTCTATATCTATACAATATGTTGTAATGGAGTATGGGTACCTTGTACTAAGTCTTCTTATATTAGTATTTTATCAGACTGCTTTTAGAATTTTGGATATTTGATATACAATCACGTTTCCTTGGGATATTTCAAGGTTAATATTATCAAATTCTTCAGCTCAATTCAAAGTTCTTTCAAAGGAAATATGGAAGTATATTTTTTCAACTAAGATATGATTAAGTTGTCTTCAAGGTAGCCTGATGTTGTATTGGCTTAACATTTCTTGAAACCAATACCACAAAATATTTTCACTTAGAAATTTAACAAGTGTAGCTAATATAGGTTTTATACGCTTTCAGATTTAGATATTAATACGTGCCAAAAAGAAAAATATGTATATCCGTTTGACTTATTTATCGCATATTGTGGTTTTCTTTGAAATTTGATGGGTACACAATTACAAGGAATAAATAAAAGCTGCTAAAAATAAAATATATATGTGTTTTACAATTTTATATAGTCTATTATTCATATATTAATGTGGTAACAGTCATGACAGCAAATCGCATGTGAGTCATGTTTTACCTATGTTTGGCACTATGGAAGTTTTACTATTTATTTGTTATTTTAATATGTTTACAGGTAAGTTTGAAATATACACTTAAATAAACTCGATTTAATTTTTTGTTATTTAAATTCGTATTTATATCTTTTTCGTTAACTTATAATATTGCGGTTACAATATGAACGCAGAATTATTATAAAAACTACATACTGTTGCGAAATAGAAAACTTTTATTGATTTCTATTACTACAGTATTATTGTTGTAAATATAATTCCAAACACGTATTGAAATTATAAATAGCTTACGAATTGTAATTACATTCAGAATTGATTTATAGTAAAATAATTTTTGTGTAAAAATGTATAATTTAAGGACCTTAACAGTTACTGAACTTTTGAGATCGATGCTCGTGTCATCGTCGGTATACAATAATTAGATACATGCAATTATTTTTATTTACTCTACATTAAGTAACACACAATTTAAAAAGTTGTAATTGAAAGAAACCTTTATACTTCACTAGAACTAAAATTAACACAAAAATAATTTTCTCTTCAAAATTTTAAAAGTTTTCGCATTATTTTTTCGTGTCCGAATTTTATAGGTTCCTTCGTTTTTATAGTGACATGCGAAGTTACGCTATGGAATAGTATTATCGATATTGTCTTTAATTAGATATAACACACATAATAGAGTAATAAAGGACTTGATTTGGTTTATGTTAAATAATTTTTTTATAATCTTGACCCTCTTGAACACTCATACTTACTTTTTGCGGCAGATAATAATACCATTTAAACATAAACTAATTAGTTAGAAACCATCAACGAAGAAATTGGTTTAGATTTTAACCATTGTTAATAATTGGTAATGATTCTATGATAAAGAAAGAATATAGTGTAATGAAAATAAGAATTTAAAGTTAAACAATTTTGATATGGTGGTAATGATTATCCACATAATTAATACTTAGTAATTGGTTACATTATTGGTAGCATTCGTACGTTATTATTACTAAGAGGATAATGAATGAGAAATGTCAGATTTGAAATGTGTTTGCGAGTCTATTTATCTCATCGTTATGAAACGCACATAGGTTAGTACATACCAATTTAACGCAATCCTCCAATTTCTCAGGTAATTCTTTTTAATAAACTTGGCTTTTACTTCTATTGTTTATTTATTGGTCTAAATAATATTATTTGGGTATAACTTGATTAGTTGGGAATCATAAACATCCATATTGCTTAATATATTAACAACCGACATTGTAAAGGCTACTTGCGTACTACAGAATAATACTTACAGTGGAATGATAAATAATCTACGCCATATAGTGTAAATTATGTGACACTTCGGTGGATTTAAATTAGTTTTATACCTCAAATATGTTAAAGTTCACAATTATAGTATAATTAAGTTGACCATTATATAAATTTTATACCAATGAAATAGTGAAATTTATACCATCCTCATGCTACCAGAAGTTGTTAAGTTTGATCCCGTGAGATATTTAATGATAAAATGTGTACGCTTTCCTATATTATGTTGCCTATATCATATATTCGTGGCTATAAATAATGTAGTCACAAAATGGTTTCACTCGTCGCCACTTTTACTTGACTCTTCTGTGATAACTACAATAATCCATATAACATTAACTGCTTAACATAAAATTGTGGCGCTCATCGATAGAGAATTCATGAAATATCTTACTTTTACATCAACTTTCGCTTAACCTGTTTTTGGGATGAACGATTTTAACGACTTAATTACTCAACGCCTTAATTTGTCAATTTAAGTATTCAATCCATTGTTAAAGCAATGTATTTCTAAATATATTTATTGTATGACTCCTAATCTGCTATCGTACCGGTACAGCTAATTTGATGGTTTACGTCACATATTATTTAGCGATAATCAACCACAGTTCTCAGCGGTGTGTCAAATGAACTTGTAATTTATGACATATTATTATAAACGCCTTGATTTTCACGAATAAATAAAAAAGTGTCATAATATCTAAACCTCTTCAGTTACCCTTAGGTAGTCGAAGCAAATTAAAATACACATTCTAATAGTTCACGTCATTGAGGTTACATAATAAATTGTACAATTTATAATTTATAACTACAACTGACCTTTTCAATTAAATTAATTTTTAATTCATCAAAATAATAGCGTAAATGAATACGATTTCATATACTTATACTCAAATTGGATTACATGTAATCTTTGAATATGTCTGCCGGGGAAATTGAACCACTTTCATCGGTATGAAAATGGTGCAAAATTTCACTATTTTTTGGCATAAAGCTTAACACCCATATAACTGGTAAAATTTTACACCACTGTAATTATAAACTTTAATATACCTTAGGTATAAAATTAAAATTCCTATCATCTTTAGGTTGATACTATTAAAAGTGAGGCTATATCGACAATACATATAAATAATTTCGTTTCAATAGTAAACAACCGTGCATAGATACTTCTTGATGTATTAGAAATAGAGGATAGGAATATGCTATTTAATCTACACCCTAAGTATATTAGGGTCTACTTTTCATAACTCTATAATCTTTTCACAAGACAGAAAAGTGTAAATTTGTATCCATTAATTAGTGATATCTGAATAATTTTTAAAAGATTAGGTATATGCTAAAGATCATATTCGATATTACTTTGATAGTTGTTATGTGAATTGTTATAGAGAATATACAAAAAGCAACAATGATATTAATAACAACTCAAAGACAATATAAACGTTGACACACTCATTTCTGTTAACAATTCACTAACGTTATTATTGTGTCCCAAAAACGGCTTGCAGTTTATTAAATCGTTTTTTTTTTAAGAACAATATGAAACGATGCATATAGAAAATACTTATAAAGAATTAGCAGCTCTGCATAACTAATTAATATCTGTTTAGTTTTTATAAAATTTACAATGATTCATCAAAGATAATGGAGAATATACATAACACTACGTTAAAGCTGTATACAGGTATAAATATATTCTAATTATTCACTTAGTGTTGTCATAACTTTGCTATTTGATTCTATAACACGGCAATAGATTAATTACTTCTTTAATAGTATTTTAATACATCATGGTAAACTGTTCCACCTTGGATAGTATGTTGACTCAATTGGTGTATCGCACGACCCACATTCTATGACGTTTCAAGGTTAGCTATTGCTAAAGTTGGCGAAGTAGTAGGTGAATAAAGTTTTCATAAAAACAATGAAAAAATACACAATATTGGTAACTTAGGGATCCAGAAAGAGAATCACAATGCAAATTAATACCAATTGAAATGTAATTGTTAGTAGTACCAAGTAATATCAAAAATTGTTGTTATAGTGGGTTTTTCCTACTATTAATGAATCTCCTCTTTCTGTGTTTCCCGTTATACATATTCCCTATACCGTCTATATGTGTACGTCTACTTAATCATATTTGAGTACATATAAAACTACAATAATTGGTGATACATTTGTGGTTGCGAATACGTTGAAATCCTCTTACGCAATACTGTTTCACGTAATCGAAATTTCTCCTATTGGATATAGGATTTAAGAAACGTATATCGATATTACATTATCAACCCTAATCAAGATTATATTTATCATAAACAGAATTCGAATTCGCACTTAAACAAAAAGTAAATGAATATGGCACATATTTAACATGCATCGGGTATCTCAGTTGAAACTATGGGACTTAAATTGCGCGCCATTTGTGTTTTGTCAAAGATAGTGCGTCAATATTTAACGACTGTCGACTACAAGCCATACGACGTCAACATGCCGCAATTAACAGTTCAACAACGAATAGTTGTATACAACTGTTTCATGAAAGTGAGCGATCATCTCCAGTTGCATTAAGAAAAATTTGCACAAAATTGGAACAAAGTGAAGCGCCTATAGATATAACAGTTCGTAACTTAATGAAAAAATTTGAATAGACGAATTCTGCTAGTGATAAGGCAACACCAATACGTCCTCGCCGTGGATGGTCAGATGAAAATATTGCTGCAGTGAGGGAAAGTGTACAGGAGTATCCAAACACATCAATTTGACATCGTGCATAGATAACAATTAAGCCTATCAGAGTCACCACGTACCACCTCGGACTTTAAAGAGAGATCTGCATATACAAAATCAGCATACAAAATTCAGTTGACACAACAATTAAAAGTTACAGACCATTTACAACGTTGTACATTTGGGTGTACAAGAAAAAAGGAAATCCTGATTTTTGCAAGAAAATTTTGTTGCAGCGATGAAGCACATTTTCATCTTAACGGATACTTTATCAAACAAAGCGGTCGAATTTGGGGTGCTGAAAATTCACATGCCGTTCATGAAAAAGAAATACATCCACAGAAATACACGGTTTAATGTGAATTTTAGAGTGATTGGAGTAACTGAACCACCCTTCTTCACATCCATACATATAGTTCCAAATAACACACCTAGACATGTTGACGTCGTATGGGTTTGTAGATGACAGTCGTTAAATATTGGCACCCTCTTTGACAGAACACAAATTGCGCGCAATTCAAATCCTATAGTTCTAACCGAGACACCCTATATATAACTGATTATCTTGGATCTGATTGTATTAGTGTTATTTCACTGAATCTGTAAAGTTGGCGACTGCATGCTAAAGAAGACTTGAGTTAGACTTAACACATTATTTTTTTTTTACTTTGAATAAGAAACGATAATATTTCACTATTTTCGGTACAAAATTTGATTGGTAAAAATTTAATATTATTATGATTGTAAACTTTAACACATGATGTAAAAACAATACGTTATTCACGAAAATCACTGACCAACAGATGGCGCCCAAAAATTAAGTATGTAGGAAATAAAGGTGAACAATTATTATTATTGTACGTAAGGCATAATAATGTTTTTCTAGGTATGTACCATTTTCAATGTATTTTAGCTTTTTCTTAGTATTATAAAGTATACAACTGTATATTAGGACTTGTCTTTTAGGAAATTTTTTGAAAATTTTAAAGCAAAGTAAATAAGTATTACGTCTATAGTTTTAATATAATACGAGTAAGCAAATCGCAATAATATTGCGCCGCCCCTTCGCTCATATCGAAGGCACCTCCGGAGCATACCTCTAGAAGCTTCGGATCAAAAAACAAAAGTTACCACGTTGTTCGCAAGGGTCGATTTACTATATTGATTTTTTCAAAATGCCGAAAATCGATGTACGAAAAGCATTTCGTACATCGATATAAAAATTTTAAAAATAATACGGATATTATTGTGAGCTTATGTATTTAATATGTAAAAACATACACATAGGTAAAGGTATATGCTAAACAGTCAGACTTAATTCGTTTCGATTACCTCTTTACGGAGATTCCTGAAAAGTTAAATTTGCAAAATTTTATCTGAAATATCAGTCAGAAAATTTGGAAGATTATAATGGAAAAATTTTATCTAAATATAACATGGAAACTGTTGATGATGGTTAGCGCAGAAGAAATCAAAAAGCCATTAGCTAAGCTTAACAAATTATATTATTAGTGAGGGGAACAATTAACAAATGATCTTCCAGAGACTTCGAAAATACAATGTAATAAAACAATAATTTGCACAACGTAAAAATACAACTGTTAATAATGTAAAAAGAAATAATAATGTGTTTAGTACCTTCCAAATATTAGACTCATTAAATAAATTCTGTTAACTATATAAGTTAATAAAAGATGATATGGAGTTATTTTATGTTATTATTGGAAACACTTGTGTTTGATGATGAACATATTTCTATTGTGAAATAATTTGAATGTAACTTTCCTACAATAATTTAAAACGAGGTTTCACTAATATATAGGGTGAGTCGGGAGGAACGGACCAAACTCCAGGAGTGTATTGTACGCGTGAAAATAATGTAAAAAAACTCAAATATTGTTATCCGATTTTTATTTGTTTTCATGTTATAGCGTAATTAAAAATATTTATATAGTATGCCATGTTCGAGGTATAAAAACATTTGATAACTTTGTTGTTTTGACAATCTGTCAGTATATTGTGACAGTGATTTAAGGTTTATTTTGGAGTTTGAACGATTAAAGTATTACAAAATGCCATACACGTATTCAAATTTAGAACATGCAAATATGGTGTTTGTTTATGGTTTGTGTAATGGGAATGTTAGAGCTGCTGTTGAAGAATATCGGCAACGGTTTCCACATCACAACAAAGATGTAAACATCCTAATAAAGATGTATTTATCAAAGTTTTCAATAAACTGTGTGACACCGGAAAGATTCCGAGTGCTTACGTAACATCTGAACGAGCTACTCGACAAGATTTAGAAGAGGTAGAAGATATTCTGGATGTAGTAGCAGAAGATGCAACGACCAGCTCACGAAGAATTAGTATTCAATTGGGCATTCTACAAACAAGCATGTAAATGCAATGTAAACAATCAAATAAACACACTCCACCAGCAAGGCTTACATCCATACCATGTACAGAGAGTAAAGCACCTACAACCGGAAGATCATTATAAACGTATGGAATTTTGTCGGTGGATAAATAAGAATCCTCGTGTTGCATCGCGCATACTTTTTACAGATGAACATTTACTCATGACGGCATTAATAATACTTACAACTGTCATGTATGGTCAAATGAAAATCCCCATGCAACAGTCGAAAGTAACTTTCAATATAAGTTTTCGGTAAACGTGTGATGTGGCATGGTCGATGGTTATTTAATTGGCCCTTTCATTTTGGAGAATCGCCTCACAGGATACAACTACTTAAATTTTTTACAAAATACTACTAGAGGATGTTAATTTAAACATCATAATGCAAATGTACTACCAGTACGATGGAGCTTCTGCACATTTCGCTCGTTAGGTCGAGGAAAATTTGAACGAAAGGTGTCCAGGGCGTTGGATTGGTCGCGGTGGTCCTATTAGTTTGCCTCCAAGATCTCCAGACCTCACAGCACTAGATGATTGTTTATGGGACTGGTTCAAAGATGAAGTGTATAAAATAAAAGTATACACTCGAGGTGCACTAATTTAACGTAAGAAATGCTGCAGCCGATCTTAAACAAAGACGTGACTCAATCAGAAGAGCTGCAGGTGCCCTTCGTAGAAGAACCAGAAAATGTTTAGAGGTGAATGACGGTATTTTTGAACATTTATAACGCTATGATTACCAACACGTTATGAAATTTTGTTTATTTTTAATTACCCTATAACTTGAAAACAAATAAAAATCGGATAACAACATTTGAGTTTTTCTTTACATTATTTTCACGCGTACAATACACTCCTGAAGTTTGGTCCGTTCCTCCCGACTCTCCCCGTATATTAACTTACAACGCATACAACTCTTAGTTATTTTGAAATGTCTATTTGAGAAAAAATAAACCACATAACCTTAATTTTAAACATAAAGTTAATTTTCATGGATAATAATATTTAGTAAAAGATAAATAACACCTAAATTGTAATAACCACAAAAGATAACCATTAAAGTAACCGTTTTATGGAATAATTAATTATGGATTCACAAGTTCTTGTTCTTGTCATTACTAAAAAGAGATAAGGTTTATACTTTTTACGTAGTTTTTTAAGTTTTTTTGTGGATGATCAGCTGCAACATATACGTTGTGTGGCATACAAATTTGTATATAACGCGGCATCTCTGAGTATTAGGTGACATTGTATACATACAATACATCAAATTAAGAATCTTCTGAGTGCTAATGTTCTCAATTATTTTAAAACTGGTAAAAGGTTAATGTTCTTACATTATTCACAATAATCTATTATATCTAAAAAGGTATTTATTAATTTCATTTATGCATACATTATACGCGAATATATGTATACAATAATATAAAATAAAGACAATAGTTACCAATCAGGTATTAATAGTTATTGACGGTAATTATTTATGTAAGAAAGTGGTCAATGATTTTACGTAAGATAATAATGGCATTGAACCTAATTTACATTAAAGTTATACGATAAATAAATGGTAAAAAGTTTGTGTTGCTTTTTTTTCCACAAAATGCAATGTCATGTTTCATCATAACGTTCTTATATTTGTTGGTTATTAAGGTCAGTTACTGCCTTTATTATATTCAAAGAAGTAGGAAGGAATTATGTATAATGAAAAATCTTTAAATCCCTTATGTTTTCTAAAATTAATTCAATTATAGTAAAAGTTAGGAAATGGACTTGAGCAAGTTATGAGTAATATTAATTCCTTAAGGACACTGAGGATCAAATATGTATGTTGACAGTAACAACCAGTTAGCCGCCCCATATAATTTAAATTATTCACTAACAATTTTAAGGGCTTGTTATAGTTCATAATAATTACTGCTCAATAAAGAGGTAGGTGTAGGTTTGAGTTGAATCTTAGGCTACAATTTGCTTATAATCAGATCCCTGTGAGATACATCTTTTTGTGGTGGTATTTTCCTTCTTATTGTATGTTATATGTACGTGAATTATTAGTCGTGGTGGAGGAGAAATACGTGGAGGAATATAGCACGTATATACTTTTATGATTATTTAATCAAAAGACAAAATTATTCATCCAATTATTTTATTAAAACCCGTTAAGATCCTGTAGTAAATTTTTATTCAAAAAACAACTTTAAACTAGACAACGCTTTAAAGCAACGCTTGTCAAGGTTTAACTAAGTATTTTTTATAAATATGATCAATGTAGTCTGTCTATATATCAATGTATAACCTTCAGGGTAATATAAATAATAGTAATTCTTTTGTATTGTAAGTTATTTTAATTAAAAATAGGTTATTGTTTCATTTTAAGACATTATATTGTTGACAAAACAATCGTAGTTATTGTTTTGTCATGTTCAATACTTTTTCACAAAATTTAAGTGGCACAACTTAAGTTAGTATAAATTCTTGTTATCACACCTAAATTAGGAAAAATTGTTACTCAAATATTAAACTGGGAGTGGAAAAATAATGCACTAAAAACTTTTAATATAGTATTTCAACAGGATAATACAAGCTAAGACGGATTTCATGACCATCTTTGATCGAGATAGTTTATTTAAGTATCTAATGCCCAGATGCCCTCGATATGAATTTTAAAAATAGAACATGTTTTATTCTTTCTTGTCTTCGTTTATTTTATTTACTTGTATATGCTTATTATGTAATAAAGTTTAAAAATAAGGTTTTATTGTAATAAGATTTTCCTATTTGAATAAATTATATTGTTATTACTATTGTATTATTTATTGTATGTTATTCAGGATATTAATCAAATGTTCGCTTAATAATGCTAGGTTTGACAAAGAAAAATGATAGTTGCGAATATAGCTAAAATTATTGGATATTTTCGCATAGTAGATAAAATAATTAGAAAGTCTAGAATTAGGGCAACTCTTCATAATGCCACGACCTTTTGAGAAGACCATAAACATCGTAAACTTGAATTTTACTTCGTATGAACTACAATCTACCAGAAAATCTTTTCTGTGAATTTGCGAATAATATTAGTGGACTGCTCTAATAACAAATTACAACAATTCTGAGAAAAACTCCATGTTAAAATTAAAAACAACGTACAGTCTGCGACTTATGAAATCAGTGGTAAAAATTGTAGTCAAAAGTGTATTCATCGAACAAAAAGAGCTGGGTTCAAGAAGTACGTAAGCCATATACCCCTTGAACGTAGGTCCACATTAAAGTGTGGAAGATTAAAAAAATCAAAAATATGCTTATGAAAATAACCAGAATAGATAGTAGTAATAGTATGAGTAACTTAATAAGTAACTTAGCATGACTTTGAAAGTGTCAATATTAAATAAGATAATACCATGAACAAAGACAAGGGCCCTACATCTAATAATCTGTTTGTTATTTTATTTGATATACTAATAAAGATATTGAAACATCGATATATTGAAAGTTTACGTCTTATAGTTTACTAATCAAGAAAGAACATAGCAACAAAAGAAAATAAATTAGGTATTAGAAAAAGTGGCGTAGTACATACCAGAATATGTTACCTCTTCACTGTTCCCGATGACGAAATATAACACGCAGCGAGTGTATTAGTGACCTGTGAATGAAACAGAAAAAATAAGAAACTCGGTGACGAAAATCTATAAACTGGCCTTAATGGTTCTTTTTTTTTTTGTCTTTGCAATGGTCCGTAAAGATCCCACTAATTTGAAGAGGCTCATTATAAACTAATGTAAATATTAAAATATAACTATACTCTGCTCATTGGTGTTAGAGACAATTCTGTTCTATGGTTACTGAACGCACTCCTGACTGAGTCCGTGGTCGCTGTCGGTCTGTGGAACATGAGGAGATAATACGTTTTTTGTGATCTATGGTCAATTTTTGTACGTTTTTGTAAGTGTGTGTAACTAACTGTCTGTAGGTTGTAAAATAAACTAGTAAAACTTGTGGATTGCTTTATTTATAAACGCTGATCACCACTGTGCTATACTCTACAAAAATTGACAATTTATTCTTGTTTTTGTTTATTTTTACATCTACACAAATCGAGGTTTTGTCAGAAAATATAATTTATAAAATTAGGTATATGTTCTTGATTTTGATATTCGTTATCGATGTCGATATGGACGCCGATGTTGATATCGATGTTGATATCGGTATTGATGTTGATGATATCGATGTTGATGTATATACTGTGTATTTTTCAAAACTAATTCTCCAAAACTAAGTTTAATAAAAATAGAGAATTTAAATTTCTTTACTGATATAATTGACTTTTAACTTCTTTTGGCAAAAATAACATAAATACAACATAAAACCTTCAATATAAGTAATATTCTATTATTAAAAAAAATGCGCGATGATGCCATTATTCAACTATAATATATAAACAACGTTTTATATGCATAATTTCGAAAATACACTGTAATATTTGAAATTTAAAAGTTTTTGATATATTGTGATATCTGTAAAATGATTATTTCATATATTTGGGGCATACAATAGACGTTATCATTGTAAATATTTTAATCATATATTAAACTGATGTAAACTGCCTTTTAAATATGTAGCACATACAATTATTTTACATAATTGCTTCAAATTGCATGTTGTGATATTAGTGTTTTATTTTTATAGTCTCGCAGCTATTGCAAAAGTAGTCGCACCCTCCATCTCCATATCCTTTTTTCCTTTTTTGTATAAATGACTAGAACAGATTTAATCTATGTTATAACTAAATAAAAACTAAATGTAAACATTCTCATTTAGAACAGTATCACAGCTTGTTTTTATATACAATATAAGCGACTACATATGTTATTGATTATACTATAGAAGAGGCCGATTATTTTTATAAGTTCCATTATTTTTTTCATTAACGTTTTATTATTGGTGATAATATCTTGGTTTCAGTGTGCATTTTGTCCTTTAGTAACGCATATCTTATGTAAAAATAAATTCTAAGTAAAAATAAAAATCTGGATGATTTCATCCCTACCGTGATTATTAAATATTAGCTTTGAGTATAATCGTTGCAGTTATTTAGTCACATCTTGCCTACGAATTCGAACAGTTTCAGTATTTGTTTAGGCGAACAACTTCATTGTTTTGGAGTCAACAAGTTTTAAAGTCCGTTATATAGCATATAAAAAAGAAAAATAGCACATACAAGATATAATTTGGATACGATAGACCCACGTCAATGATGTACCGCAAATCGCCCACAAATAGACTCGCAAATATTTACAATAAACATATAATGAATATTCTCTAAATAACTATGATTTTAAAACGACGAAGATATAATTTGGACATCAGTTAATAAAGTATGGATGTATCTAATACACCTTTGTTTTGTACATGTTATGCAAAGAATATTACGATTTCAGTAGATCAAAGTAACCAAAATTGAGAGATTTATGAGGAAAACAACTATACAGTTTACTGAAACAATGAATAAGAGTGTTTACGTCATGCATGTAAATTGAACGCCCATTAAATAACCTCGATTCATGTTACAAACGTACGTACGAGTACGTAACAGAACCTTGCCTTGGTGACCTTTGACCTGTCGGCTTGCGTCTTTTAATCGGTAATGCCGATTTGATGAATAAACTACTTAATTAGTAATTTAATTTTTTTTATATGTGCGAGACTACTTTACTTTTAGAAATGTTTTCATGTCGTTGATATTGTTCTTTTTTTTCGAATGTTGTACTGATATATGATAGTTGAAAAGGGATCCTATCATCTCTGAATACTCTATACAATATTGTATATAATGTGTTGTTAAACTGTGGAAAAATAAATGTTCTATATTCGAAAAATAATTGCATTTATATTATCATACAAAGTTGCGATAAATTTGCATAAGACTCCACTGTATTACGATGTCATATAGCCATGTTTAACCCTTAGTTGGTGAGCCTGTTTTTAGCAACATACCTAGTGAATCAGGGTCAAAATGACCCTGTCATTTAAAATGCGAATTTCGACAAAATGTGATAACTTTTAAATAAATAGCGCAATTAGATGGCTAATCTAATGACATTATAAGAAAAGAAACACAGCTTCTGATACAAAAAGAAATATAAATTATTGATTAATTTTGACAAATTTGTTTAATTAGTGTTTTACAATAACAAATTAATTATTAATTGACCACCTGAAAATCTTAATAATAACAATAAAGACGTAATTTTAAGAAAATATAAACATATGAACGAAATCTATTTCTTACAAAAAAACGTTCAACTCTAACGTAAGGTAAAACTTAATGTGGATAATGCATTCTTAATTATTGACAATTCTTTACAAATGTGCTCGTTGCAGTCATTACAAATTGGTTTTTTACACAATAAACATAATAACGAAGCTTTTTACACAAAACAACTTGGACCGGGCTGTTCCTTATTTGATTCATCTAAGTTAGATGCTGATTGCAAACTCTCAAAATTACGTTCGCTTTCAGTGACATTCTCATCCTCTTCATCAGTGCTCACATAACTATTTGCATCACCATCTTCGGCCAAGCATTTTAATAGAGTAGTTTCAAATTTAGAATCGCCAAAACGTGTACTTTTAGCTATAATTTTAGTTTTATCCTGAAGAATTACTCACATACTCACGCGATGTACTCACAGAATTATAACGCATTTAGTGAACCGGGGTTAATTTGACCCTACAATACTTACTACTGATATAAGCCATGGCAACAAACAAGCGATTGACACACTTCAGAGCGCAGTCTCAACTAACTCGAAGGTACCGAGGCTGCTGGAGCGCTATACCGTAAATGCGTATTGCAGTTACCAATTAAAATTTTGCCCGGTTCAATTTAACCCTGGTAAACCAACTAAGGGTTAATAACTAGTTAAATGATCTCAATTCACCGTGTATCGGTTTATATAAGTTAAAATAAAATTTAAGTCGTTTTCTTATAATATCTCATAATATAATAATTATATTATATAACTTATACATTTCTTATAATATAATAATTATATTCATAATAGTTAAATTCTGCCAAATCTCAAAGGTGTTTCTTACAAAAATATACCGAGATATCGACATTTATCAAAAGCTTGTCTTAACGTCTTTACAAAATTGGTGTTTGGATGGCATCTTTTTGTATATGAGCAATTTGATCCGTTTTTAACAATTAACAGTAAATTTAACAGTCAATGCAGAATTTGAATTTGGAGTTTAAATTGTTCAAAAATTACAAGATGATGAACTTCAGCATAACTATTTTCAACAAAATGGTTGTAACAGGGGATATATGACATGAAATACTATAGCTTTTTTCCTTCAGTTTGTTGACGATCCTATAATAAATTTACATATATGAATTGAGTTTCCTCCGAAATGTCTTTATTTGTCTCTTTTCTTACTTAAAGACTAGGTTTTCAGAACACCCGTAGTTAATTTGTAAGAATTGGAATAATTAATTGGTGAAGAATGTGCAACAATGAAGTTAGAAATGACGCAAAATGCTTTTTTAGTATAGGAGATGCGAACTTGAGTGCGTGAAAATTCATTCAACACGAGTTATTTCAAATAGTTACTTTACATAATACAAACGTTATTAGTCTTTAGTTTTGATTCTAAAACTAGTGATTTACTAATATTTTATCTCTAGAACTAATGTCACATTTTTTAAATCACAGATCTTTCACAGATTTGCATGTTATTAATGATGTCAGTAATACATATGAGTTGACAAATTTTGACATAATTATTTTAAAGCGATGACATAAGCTAACACAGACGTTCCCATCAACGTTTTGTATTTCATAACAACCTTTGAGTAAGACAATTTGCCATTATTAAAATTGATAAAATATCTTCAAGGTTAGAAAGAAACATTTTTCGTATATCACTGAATAGCTAACCAATTTCGCTATTTTACTAAAAAAACAGCACAAAAATTTTGTTAGATAGGAAAGTATATACCAATAGCAAATAAAATTAATAATAACATAACCAAAAATAAATTTGTAAGCAATCTGTATGCACCTTGACGCGAATATGGCTCCTAACTAACAGCTGAGAGTATATTTTAAAATTTCAATTAAAGAGATATTTATCGTGTGAATCATTTGAAAGAAAGTCGATGGCAGGAATGCACGACGTAGTCGAATGAACGCACATTGTAATTTTATTTGCAGTATGTGCTATACATTTTAAGGAGTTTCCAAATGCCTCTAGGTATGTTTACAGTGGGTTTCATATCGTCATCACTGTATTAAGTAAGTAGACTTGACACTGACATTGTTCAATTCTGTATACCTCATTAACACAGTTCTACGAGTTTGGGCCACTTAAATAATTTTATTTTAATGGTTATTTATCCATAACTAGAAATATAATTAATTGCGTTGCTTCTTTCATTTATCTTATTTTCTAGTTCTTTCCTAATATTTGGACTTTGACCATTTATATTATACAGAAGGTTTTGATGAAATAAGAAGCCGCAATGAAATGTAAGAAAATTGTAAAATTAGTATAAATAGAATGAAAGGTAAGAAAACATGTATATGTGATATTTAACCATGGATCAGGATGGGGATAGATGCTAAAATATAGATGATTATGACGTTTTAAAGGTTGTGCACGATTGAAGTTTATAGAAAAAGGGTCTGCTTTTTCGGAAATAAAAAAATGATAAGATAATGGCTATGGCTTTGTACATTTGTGTATATATGTTGCATGACATTTTGAAAATAATGGGTACTCTAATTAGTTAAAAGATGTACTTCGCTGAAAATAATTAATAGAATTATTAACGCTCAAAAATTTTTCTTATCCTAACATAGCCAATACCATACTTCTCCTTACTGGACTGACTCTTTTGCATATGCAGTGAGTTTACGAAAGTACAAATTTGAGACAATTTTATCAATTTAAATTTTCATAATATTGAATGATACACGAACGGAAGTGAATTGTTGTTTAGATACAACATCCTATAATTTTATACGGATGAGGATGGGAAAATAGTTCACACACATCTCAGTAGACCTATAGATTCTCAGACATTTTCAGGACATTCTCAGTGAACCTACAGATATAAAGGGTGGTCCAACCATAATGCACGATGTTAATTGTGAGTCACACCTTAACGTCAAGTTTTTTGCCCAACTTAATTTGACATTTATTTGCTTCAGTGTTTAACAAATTCAACCATGGAGAGGTATATAATTGAGCAGCGCGTTAAGATTGTTGAAGCCTTTTGCGAAAATGGGCGTTCAAATCAAAATACATTTCGTGCACTTCGTGACTTTTTTGGTCAGCATAATCGACCAAATGTGTCCACAATCGGGAGAATTGTGAGCAAATTTCAGCAAACCGGGTCTGTAGGAAATGTGAAAACACCTGTGCATGCTCGCCCAGTTCGTTCTGCGGAAAACATTGTTGTTGTTCGCGATAGTGTAGCAGAAGAGCCGTCAACCTCGACTCGTCGTCGTGCCCAACAATTGTGGCCAGAAATTGAGGATATGGACCTGGACGATATGTGGTTCCAACAGGATGGTGCCACTTGCCACACAGCCAACGAATAAATGGCACTTTTGCGCGAGAAATTCAATGGCCGTGTTATCTCACGTCGTGGCGATGTTAATTGGCCGCCACGACCATGTGATTTGACACCGTTGGACTTCTTTCTTTGGGGATATTTAAAAGAAAAAGTGTACGTCAATAAGCCAAGAACAATTCAAGAGCTAAAGGATGAGATAATTCGGCACATTAACGACATTGAACCTCAATTATGTCTCAGAGTCATTGAAAATATGGACCATCGGATAGAGGTATGCCACCGAAGCCGTGGCGAGCATTTGGCCGACATTTTGTTTCACACATAATTGTCATAGATCCTTCTATCATAATAAAAAATATTAAGATAATTCTCTGAAAACTTTTTACTTTATTTACAATTAACATCGTGCGTTTTTGCTGGACCACCCTTTATTTATCGGGAATTATTTTAATTTGTAGTATTTACAAAAACAGGTATTGGAGATATTAACTTATATTTACAAAATAAGCGTTCAACAGATTTTTAATTTGTACAAACTAATTTTCAGATTTGAGGAGAAAAAGAACGATTTCAAGTGCTTATGATAATTGACTTTGAAGAAATTCATATTAAGTAAGATATATGCAATGTGTGATATTGAAAAAAAGCTTCGCCACGTTAAAATTTTCCTAAATGCCATAAAATGTGTCTAAAGATCTCCATATGACGGAGAAAGAAATTACTATTTGACAAGGGGAGTCGTGTTAAATACTTTGTGAACAAGTTAAGTAAATTGTTAGAGGGTGGCTTTAGAAGATTAAGCTTCATACAACTAATTGTCTTTTTCTGATGAAGTAACATTTCGACTAAGCGCGCGCCATGTAAATAGAGGAAATTGCCAATATTGTGGAAACAAAATCCACACTGAATGCAAAAGGGCTCCAACCCTCAACATATATATGAAAATAATATGTGGGCAGGTATTGTTTAAATGAGAACCTACTTAAGAAACACTAAACAAGATACAAGTGCTGTTCGTTTGTAAGCATACAATAACATATTCAATGAGCCCTCCGAATCACAGTATGAATGACATTGTTGCAGTTATTTAAAATCCATTATTTACAGTTTATATGAACAACCCAACAATCTTTTAGACTTAATAAGTTTTGGTGGAAAATACTCCAAAAAATTTTTTCTAATTTTATTTAATACTTTTTTAATACAGTTTTTATGAAACTACTTTCTAAATACCTTATTTTTTAATCAATAACAATCATATTTTTTCGCTAAGTTTAATTTCACTTTCTAAATAATATACTTACTCAATAGATAAGTATTTTATCTATTATAATAGTTTACATATTACATTCTACTAAAGGTAATTTACTCTAATGTTAATGGGATATGCAATTTTAATTTTGTTGGATATACATATGTTTATAAGTTAGATTTTATTGTACAATGCTCGATATTTAAAAAAAAATTAGTAAACGTTTGAAATAAATAGATAGATTTTAGTTCATAATATACGAAGAAGGAATCGTACAATAAGATGTGTTGAAAAGGCCTAATATAACCAATTATGACCAATAAGATTTTCCAACTTTCTTCAACTGTTTTATATAGAATGATATAAATTAAAAGGATATAAATTAGTACGGTAATAATTGTCAAAGTTAAAATATCAATCATTTGGACGAGGTTGTAGAAACGAGGTGGGCCAAAAGTATGTAAACTCATTTCTTTTTTAAATATTGTGTGATTTATTTAATAAGTTCAATATAATATTTTTTTAAATAATAGAAAAAAGTTATTACTTGGAGATTTATTTATGAAAAATAATGTTTCGTAGACGATCGCCTTCTTCTTCTTCACATAGTCTTAATCCAACCCCAATTCTAGACGCTCTTGTTTATCACGAGGCTTAATTTCATAAACTGGCTGGATATTGTAAGGGATAAAGTGCAAATTAAGTTTCAATACCCGTCTTAGGCTAGCCATGGTCAATTCCAGATCATCTGATCATCTGCTGGTTGAATTTGAGGGATCGTCACACTCTCCCTTACTCGCTCGATATTCTTCGGATTTCTCGCCTATAGTGGTTTATCTGTTTTAGAGCGATCTCTCACAGTTCCTATTTCTCCAACGTTAGCAAGAAAATTATGATTTTTCTTTAGTGGGCACATCTCTGGTTATAAAATATGCACGGTATTGACGATGGGTTAAAACTATGGATTTATAATTTAGAAAATAAACTTCGTCAATTTTTGTCCATTGGGAAACTGATAGGTGGTCCATTATAATTTTCCCAAGTTTTCATTTCAATTTTGAAACAAAATGGAAACAATTAAAAATAAGAAAAAAATAAAAGTAGAAGCAATTAAAGTGGGTTACCTACTATTGGCCCACTCTATATGTCATCTAAAGGAGATAATCTGTGAATTTGCGTCATTTTTACTCGTTACTGTTAATTTTAAAAATATGTATTTTCCAGTATATTTACTGACTATATCATTTAAAACCTTAATTTTACCATACTAGCTAATTTTCTTATTTATTTACACTCTTAAATATATTTTTAGTACCTTTAATTGATACTAAATTCTCAAACAGTAAATAATGGCGTATAATTTAAGAATAAAATGCTACAACGGCTAAATATATGATTAATAGAACTGATGTAATAGAAGACTAAAAATATGAAATTATGTAGTCTATTTTTTTACTTTTTCGCACTCCACTATACGCGGAAAACTAATGTAATCGTGTAAAAAAAAAAGTGAAAAAACAAAATTTTTTTTGGGTTTATTTTTCGTCGTTCGGCCTAAAAACCAAAAACAAAAACTGGTTTTTAAAAATTTTTTGCTGTGTGTGTGTCGTTGTCGTCGGCATTTATTCTTGTCAGCACGATAACTCAACTAAATCGTGTCCGATCGATCGGGTTTTGACTGATTCTGATTGGGGACGTCTCCCAGATGACACCTATTGATTTTGAGGTGGATAGAACACACTCTACCATGTACATGGGTTATGAGAAAGTACAATGGTGGACTATTTGAGAAATTTTTTTTGTTAGCACGATCAATCAATTAAATAGTGTCGGATCGATTGGGTTTCGACAGACTCTGATTAGGAACGTCTACCAGACGACATTTATTGATCTTGGGGTGGATAGGACACACCCCACCCTGTCCATGGGTCATGAGAAAGCACGATGATGGACTATTTGAAAAAAGTAAAACTGTCGTATAAAACACATATTCTGCATTTATGTGTTGGTTTATTTTTTCACGGCCACTCAATTTCGAGATAGAGATGTTCTATGTGCGGAAAAGTCCGTTTTAAGGTTTTAAAACTGTTTATTTTTTGTTTTCTAATGATGTTCTTATTTAATTAAATAAATTAAATTAAATAAATGAAGTGAATACAAAAATCAAAAATATAAAACATTGATTTTTTCAGAATTTGTGTAAATCAATAAAATAAATATAAACATGAATAAGTCTAGGTTTGGATAAAGAAATATCAGCTTACGTTAGCTACTATTATTGTTTATTAATAAACATTAATAAATCCTGTTACAAATAATAATTTCAGTCGCTAAATTACTTTGATATAAATTGACCACCCATGTATATAATTGCTAATGTGTATTAATAACGAATGCTTGTGAAAATAAAATCAATAGTGGTAAAGGGTCTTTCAATAAGGACGCTCGATTTTAAATGTAACTAAAATAAGTTGTGTGTGAGATATCCACCCAATTTTTTCTTTATTTGAAAGAACATTTTATGGCATTAAGCATGGAATATAACGTAATTCATGTGTCCGCCGCGGATTTGTTTGGTGGCACGTATTCAGAAGGTCCAATTTTCGATAACTTTGTTGAATATATCTGGCTGAATTTGCTAGATGGCGTTCATTATGTTGACTTTGAGGGCATCAATTGTTTGCTGTTTATTTGTATAGACTTGCAATTTAAGATAGCCACAAATGAAGAATTATAAAGGCGTTAAATCGCACGATCTCAATGGTTAGTTCACGTCGCCGTTGCGCGAGATAACCATGCCTTCAAATCGCTCGTGAAGAATCTCCATCATGGCATGCGGTATGTGGAACGTAGTG
This sequence comes from Rosalia funebris, assembly GCA_037954035.1. Classification (NCBI taxonomy): domain Eukaryota; kingdom Metazoa; phylum Arthropoda; class Insecta; order Coleoptera; family Cerambycidae; genus Rosalia; species Rosalia funebris. The sequence goes on along the minus strand of JAZFAV010000022.1, from coordinate 41,756,866 downwards.
GCGTTGTGTTGGAACCACATGTCGTCGCTGTCCATATCATCCAGTTTAGGCCACAATAACTTACTTATCATTGATCTGTAATCGCTTCCATTTTCGTTTTGGAAGAAGTACGGACCTATGATTCCGTCAGATCAAAATCCGCACCAAACAGTCATTTTCTCGGGATGCATTTGGTGCTGGTGTATCTCATGTGGACTGGTATCGTACCAAATCTAACAATTTTTCCATTTATTCAAAAATAGGTCTTGTCGCTAAAGATGATTTTTTTTGTGAAATTTGGCTCAACTTCAAATGCTTCAGGGCCCAATCAGCGAACACACGGTGTTTTCTATTGTCATTTACCTTAAGTTCCTCGGTCAGTTGGATTTTATCCGGGTGCAGACCCAAGTCCCGATGGAAAATTCGTCAAGCTGAAGTTGCAGAATGGCCAAGTTCTTGTGAATGACGAGAAATTGACTATCTCGGGTTTTCCCGTATGCCCTCACGCACAGCAGCGATGTTTTCAGCAGACCTTGCGTTTCGGTGACGTACAAGTGTTGGCTGATTATTCATCAAACCAGTTGACTCGAATTTGGTCACCAAACGTCGAATAGTCGACTCGGCGGGACTGTTGTGGCGAGAGTAAAAATCACGTAATACGCGGAACGTTTCTCGAACGGAGCACTGATTTTGAAAATATAATTTGATGATTTGCACACGTTTTTGAACGCTATAACCTTCCACAGTGATTTTCCATACACTACTGAACAATTCAGAGTAAATTTGATAGATGTTGCTTTAATAACATGGCCACTATAGCCTAAAATATTTCGATTGTCTCTATTGAAAGACCCTATAGATGTATTAAATATCCAAATTATATTTTCAGATACAGGAAAGTCTGGCATTTATTGCGGATACATTTCGAGTTAAAACATTAATAAGTACCTAAGTTTTGGACTGATTTCTTACTTCATAGTTAGTGAAACTGACCGTCAAAAGTTCAGGGGAACATGTCATATTAAAAACTTCCATATATGCGAAACAAAAATATATTGTGAAGGTCAAAATGTGGGTGTTTTGCTTGCATTTTAAACCTATTTTTATTACAGAACAAGGTAAAAGATTTAAATTTAAAAATTTTAACAGTTTAATAGCTGCTTTATTTTAAACGCTCACACACATTTTTAGATTTATTGAGAATAGACAAGTTAAAATCACAAAATTATAGAAGAATGCCAATAATGACCTATATTCGATTGATATTGAATATTCACATCACCCTAGAAATTAAATTTGCTATCGACAAACTTTACCTTGCCAAACTGTCAAAGAAATGAAATGGTAGAAATATTGGAATAGACATGAATGTGAAATAATATTTACAAAACGCTACAAAGACTTCACTTATTTAGGAAGTAAAATAAATTGGGATGGAAGAAGCGATAAAGACATAAAACAAAGAATAGCGCAGGGTCGAGTAGCTTTTAACAAAAAGAAAGCACTTTTATGCTCGGGGGTAATAAACTTAGAAACAAGGAAGAGATTTTTGAAAACATATGTATGGAGCACGGCACTTTACGGCTGCGAAACCTGGACGGTAGGGGAAGCAAGTAGGAAGAAATTAGAAGCTTTTGAGATGTGGTGTTACCGAAGAATGATGAAAATACCATGGACTGATAGGGTTAGAAACGAAGAAGTATTGGAGAAAGTCGGCGAGAAAAGGAGTATGTGGAAAAACTTAAAGAAGAGAAGAGATAGAATGGTAGGCCACTTGCTGAGACATGGGGGAATAGTCCGCGATATTTTGGAGGCAGAAATAGGAGTGAAGAAAGGCAGAGGTAGGCCTAGATTAGACTACTGCTCGCAAATAGTAAGGGATGTAGGTTGTAGCACAATTAGCGAAATGCGTAGGTTAGCACACGATAGGAGAAGCTGGAGGTTAGCGTCCAACCAGTCTTAGGACTGATGACCTAATGATGATGATGCTACAATTACACTATTAAGTCAAAATAATGTTTTATATTTTTTTAAAGAAAAACAATTAAGTTGTAGTTGAAGATCACTTCCCGGCTTGTAGTAGCAGAACATAATTTATTTAGTGAATAAAATTCACTAAAAGTCAACACTAATATAAATCCGTACTGTGCACATATTATGTGCACATATTTCCCAAGATATTTATTTAAAACGGTCCTAAAACATTATAGAACATCTTCAATTTTTTAATAAAAATCTAATAATGAAATTCTAATGGCTAAAACAAAGTTGAAGGGGGGAAGCTTCAGTGGGTTTAAGTCTTAAGTTTAGAATGACTTTTTCTAAATACGACGTTTATAAAATAAGAAATAGTGTGGGTAGTGTATATAATGTTTTACCATACGTTATCTAGGATTTTATGTGTCAGATGTGAAGGTATATGTTCAATATGGCATTATTCGAGTCAAGTTAAAGATAACAACACGAAAATATCGAAGCAGCTGCATATATTAATATTTGGGAGTTTTTTTATTCCCTTGAGTAAACGAAACAATAAATACCGGATTGAATGAACATTGAAATTTAACTTTGTAATCAGATATTATGTATAACCAACGTAATTAAATTAGATGTTTAACCATTCTTAACACCATGCTAACTTCGGATTTTATATATAGCCTAAGGTTTTCCTATTTACTGGTTTACTAGTACGCCGTGTGAAGCATGTTATGTAAAACAGAAGTTAGCTTAACACAATGTACGTCAAGTTCATAATGGTGATGATAATAACATATAAATATATCTTTAAAATAGAAATATATCTTGTATGAATCACATAGTAAATACCTATTGTTATAACATCCATAACGATATTGTGTATAGTTGTTTACAAATACCACGCATATGAAAGAATTGTTTCTTTGAAATGATATAGAATAACTTAGAAACCAGAAAAATCCATCAGACTTTGTTTTTAATTTTGCATCTATTTGAATCATCTCTTTTATCATTTTAAATAAAATGCTGATATTTGTTTGGTAATATCGTAAATGTCATTTAAAAACTTTTAAATATTTGCTTGAGTAATAAAATGTACTCCTACATTTTTATAATAATCCAGATAGTATTTCATCGTAATCCATTGTAAACTTGTTATTGTAAAATTTAATTGTTAAATTTCCTTCTATTAATCCAATTATGTGATTTGCTACAATATCTGTTTAAACATTAAATTTTTGTGGAAAACTATATTAATATATTTAATTTATTTGCATCGACTATAATGAATTTAGGAATGGATCAGATTTAGGAAAGGATTATATCTTGCATTTCCAAATTAATGATTTTTTTCTTTTCTACTAATCGTAGATTGAGAAATGCGATGGAAACAGGGGTCAAATTCATTAATTCTTATTCTTTGTACACCTACAAGATATTTTCTTGCTGACTGTAAAACGGTGAGGAGTGACAATCGCGAATGTTCTTTTCTTTATTCTACATTAATGTCGCTGGATAGGATTTTATATATATTTTATAAATGCACGGACAAACATCTGCTAGTAAACGCTTATTTCCTTGAATTTTTAAGTGAATATCATCATAGTCAATATGATTTTTAAGTATTAACATAAGTATTAAATAGCTATAAATACTGTTCTACAAAATTCAATTTGGATTCTGGATTTGTGACTATGAAATATGAAAGAAATAGTGTCTACTAGGATTATGTAGCCACAATCCTAGTAGACACTGTATCTCAATCTCATTGAATTAGCTAATCCTCATCTAAACAGTCAATATGTTATCTTTATCGAAAACAAGTTTAAGAGAAACTTCCTTTAATGTCAACTGCAGAAGAATAGGATTTTAAGCCTAAAGAAGGTATTTCTACATATCTTAAGTTTAGTTGCATGTTAACTTATAAGGCATCTTTTTAATATGTGTTTTGTAGGTTGTGTTGCGCTTGTTGTATGTTATAAACATAAGCTATCATTGGCTATACAATGACACTGCATTTTCACATATTCTCTAAGTCCCTATTGCCTTATGGTTAAGATATAAATGCCATCAAATTATTTTTTTCAGTTAATGATTTCATAATAATAAACGTAATGTCGAATAATGCATACAATAAAATAGCAAGAAAATTATTTTTTGTTTTTCATGTTAAAAATTCTCATAAGTACATCTGGAATTAAGAACTTTCATTGTAAACACCAAAGCATTTAAGTTTATTTATAATCAGATAGAGAAACTTCAATTACATGGTAACGTAATATTATTTTGAATATAATATTAGTTATTTGAAAATGTCCTACATAAGTGTTCACTTTTAGATGAAGTTTACAAGTAAAAAATGATTAATAATTCGACCTCAGTATTAATTAAGATTTGTTATCAATCTTACATAAGAAAATGAAAATAGAACAAGACTTGAACGATGTAATAATATGATAGATATATTAGTGCTTCTACTGAATCCTGTTTTCGCACTAAACCCACGAATAACCTTGATCGAGCCTTTTGGCTAACAACCGTCGGAATCTGTAACAACCGTTTACTTCATTAATCAGCCTCCTTATATGTATCGCCTATGGTGTCTCAAGCGTCTAGACGCCCACCTTCTCTGACGCCATTTCCATTGATATAATACATACAGAGTAATAATCGTCATTTCCTGCATAAGTTTATGGAAACCAACAATACAAATCAATTGCCTACATTATCTTATCGGACTAATGTTTCACGAATAATGATAATAGTTTTTATATTAATAAATCGTATATTAAGGATATCTTATTTGCAAATGAATGTAATGACATAGGAAAAATAATTTATATTTATAGGTTCATTAACATTAAAAACCAAATATATAAATAAAAATGGATAGACATAAAATAGGCTCGTTTTATTTTCATTTCAGGGAACCAGATCAATAAAAGTTAATATTCATTATAAAGGATACCTACTTTACGATTAAATTAATTGAAGCCAGAACTGTTATCGCATGCAATTAATTTTTACTACTGTTTTAAAATATTTTTGATCAATTAATGGGCCCATGTAAATTTTTATTTATGTTTATGTTTTGGTATGTGTATATTTAATTGTACTCTTTATTATATAGAAGGTGTAGATGACACAGAATTGGACTTTCTTCCCCAAAAATCCGTGGTTCTCCATAGAAGCAAGAACAAATACATCATGCCCAGAGAAAGATTCCAAACTCTTCTTCTTGAAATTTTCGAATCAAAATATATAATGATATCTTTAATAGCCCGCCTCGCCTAAGCGAGGCTCTTCGAGGTTCTTTCTTAGCTCTGTACCGGGCTTTGAATTGAATGTCCACCGTATCCTCACCTTTTCTGTTCAGAGGAATATAATAATTAACAACAATAGGTGGCACCATCCGCTTGAAACTAATTCTAGTGATACCATTTTGACATCATATATTATCAAATTTCAAATAAGTGACCATATGTCCGGAGGGAAAAGTATTATTAGAAATAGTAACAGTGCCTCTGCATATCAGAAAGCCACAAACCACATTGATTAAAAATACATATTATTAAACTTTAGCATGCCAATAATATATTTTATAAAGATAAATATGAAATTAAATAAAGTTTAAATTCTATTATGATAAATTGACTTATGAATATTATAATTAATTCTATAAGAACATGAATAAAATGAATCGAAATTAAATTAGCTATTAAGCCTCCATAAACGTAATGAGTGAACCCTTTAGAACCTACTGTCTAAATATTCATATGCATGCTGGCTATAGTTTAGTGTGGTGTACGTCCAAGAGATAGGAATAGTATGTATTGTTCTGGTTAAATTGTCAAGAATTTACAGTGTATGGTTTACAAATATGTTCACTGAACATTTTGTTCACTTTGACCTGACTTCCACGTCAGGTCAAAATGAACAGAAGCAAAAAAAACTCTCGAAATTGGAGATAAGGTAAGTTTTTGTGCAAAATAATATATAAGATATTGATATTTCATTTAGTTTTACATTGAGATATATTCTAATGAAGTTGAAATAATAAGTGATTCAGCAAAATATTGACACCATATATATATACGGATATACGGTCTCAAACTTGACCGTATGAAAATTCATATAAATTTAAAATTTAGTAGGTACATAAAATAATGCTTGAAACATGTTTTTGCTCTAATTTCCAGGAGACCTCTTGCAACAGAAGAGTTAATGGCTAGTATGTAAAGAATCTGATATGGAAGATGAATTTGCCGGTGCAAGTTCCATCAATATCACATTGATCCTGATGGCGACGGAGATACAGATGTGGATGAGGTCGTTGAAGACGCAAATATAGTAAATATTGACAGTGTGAATTTGTTGGGTCCTACTGGCTGAGTGTTCAGAAGTTGAACTAGTCATGCGTGATAATGCAAAAAAAGAAGTTTCAGTTCCGAAATCCCATAAAAATCCGCGTAATTCTGTTTCCAAAAACGGACTTGAACAAGAAACTAATAGAATAAATATAATAATAGAATAAATATGAGATGCCGCAAATGATATTGGCCATTTTATTATCTGCTTTTGTATAATAGTCCAGGCAACAAAGACCAAAAAAGGCCAAATAGCGGAAATAATTCATGTAGAAGCCAATTTTGGCACAGTTGTAGGAGGAGGTGTCCTTAACAATATATTAAAAGTACTGATGGATGGGAGTAAAGCTAAGGGGGGCTGTAAAGTTCATTTGTTTTCAGATTTTGTTAATAACTCGAAAACTACTACCTCTAGCGAAAACATACTTACATACTAAATTAATCTACATAAAATTCTCTATAAAAAAGATTCTATATCCACTTTTTCGCTAGGATCAATAATTAAGGAGATATGGAGGGGAAAAAATGGCAGTTGTTAAAAAATCGGTATTTATTACTAAAATTTAAGTTTTAATGAAAGGGAACTATGCTTAGACCGCGTATTAATGACTTTACTTCATGTACCGCCTTTTGTGTCCGTTCTGGGGCCGGGAGGATAATTACCCTCATTACCCCCCGTAGGACAACGCTTGTCTTGTAATATATAACGGAAGAATTGTGTCATTGGAGGCGTTCACTGGAGTCGTTTTTGTAAGTGGAGAGCACCACGTTGATTTACGTGTATCGCGGCAAAAGAGAGATTCACGAGATCGAGCTAAGATTCAGGAATGGTTCAATGACCATCCCCCTTTTCCAAAGTTGAATTCCCTCATGTCGCTGTCAACGGGCATTCTGGGAAAACTCCAAAGTAAACTGCCACCAAGCCCTGGATATTGGAACCAAACCATGCAAAGTTTCATTGGCAGCAAATTTGGTGACATGAAGCAGTCTATGAAGAATGTGGTTTTATCACTAGCCAGTATGAGCAGTCCCATTAAAATCAATAGTGAGACAGTTACTGTTAACCCTCTGACAATTTTTCAAAGAACTCTCGTAGCAAAAAAGAGCAACGAAGATGTAGCAGAGCTTTTGACATATGAATTAACTCCATTCCCCATGGCTCTGTTCAACAAGGGCGGAATGCGAAAAGAAATAAGTCTTCTTTCTACGATATTTTGCCACTAGAGGACAACGCAACTCTCGATCTCACCCAAAGCGCCAATGTGGTAGACGGTGGTTTTCTTCTCCATCGCATGAAGTGGAAAGAGTCCTCTTGCATTTCTTCAATTTGCCATCAGTACATTGCCTATGTACAGAAACATTACAGCGATAATTGTACGGTGGTTTTTGATGGTTACAGTGATATTAACAGCACAAAGCGAGCAGAGCAGAAGCGAACAGGGCCCACAAAAATTTCGATTGATATAAACGTTAATGAAAGCAGGACCATCACAGTTCAACAGGAGCATTTTCTTGCTAATAAAAGGAACAAAACAAAACTGATCCACTAGCTCACCGAGAAAATGACAGCAGCAGGGATTGAAACAACTGTTGCTACAGGGGATGCTGATGGCACTATTGTGAGATGCGGGGTGGATAAAGCTGCTGTACATCCAACCGTAGTAATAGTTGGGGAGAATGTGGATTTGACAGTTTTCCTCATTGCATTGGCACCACCATCTATCAACATGTACTTCATGAGACCAGGCCGTGGGAAGGTGGAGACAAAATAGTTTTCGGTGCGACAACTTCAAGAGCTTCCATTCGCCAAGATGGTCCTTCTTCTCCATAGCTTCTCCGGATGCGACACCACCTCGGCGATACATGGAAAGAGCAAAGTGGGAATCTCTAAGCTCTTCACAGCAAATCCTGGCCTCACCCATGACATTTCATCAATATTCACAGATCCCTCAACATCAACTGAGGATATTGAACAGGCTGACGAGAAGCTTTTTCTGGCTGTATATCAAGCGCCTGCACATCAAGACAACTTGAACAAACATCGATACTTTTCAGAAATGCTTTCAGCATTTCTGAAAGCGTCAACGAAGCCCAAACCAGAGTTGGCCACTCTCCCTCCAACTAGAGTAGCTTCAAAGTAACACTCGCTCAGAGTATATTTACAGGTAAATCCATTTACATATAGTTGTTAAATATTGGTTTCTTTAAATTACAAATATCAATTTGTGCTAAATATTTACGTTGGTCTGATTACTTTCGTACAGATACAACAGTGGCTTAGCAACCCCCTACCACCTACCCAATGGGGTTGGGCCAGGGGAGAAGATGAGATCCTCAACCCAGTTATCACAAACGACTCTGTGGCACCCGACTCTGTTTTAAATATGATCTTTTGCCGATGCACGACTGGGTGTGGGGCGCGCTGCGGTTGCCGCATCATCGATGACAGCATCGATGATAATGAAATTTCAGATTTTGACTAAAATTTATGTTCCAGATACATCCTTGGACACAAATTTCTTTATTTTATTTATTATTATTGTTATTATTTATTATTAGTGAATTATTTCAGTTTTAACAACAGACATTTCATTTTTAACAATAAAAACAGATTTTTTAAAACATTTTCAATTTTTCCCCTCCATATCTCCTTAAGTATTAATTCTAACGAAGAAATATATAGGATCTTTTTTGTAGAGAAGTTTATGTAGATTAATTTAACATGTTTTCGGTAGAGGCAGTAGTTTTCGAGTTATTAACAAAAAACTGAAAAAAGGGACCTTTACAGCCCCCCCTCCCCTTAGCTTCACTCCCACTCATCAGTACTTTTAGTATGTTGTTAAGGACACCTTCCCCTACAACTGTGCAGAAATTAGCTTCTACATGAATTATTGCCGGTTTTTTTTTCCTTTGTTGCCTGGACTATAAATGCTTCCATCGTTAATTCATGGATTTTGTTCCGAAATATAAAATCTTAAAAAAAATAAATTGATTTTATTAGACACATTGTGCAACCAATACTGTCAATTCCAAAACTGCGGATTCTAATGAAACAAAATACCTCAAATGTAATGGTATTCATATCAACTGATTTAAATCATACCACACACGCTAAAAGGCATTATTGCGTATGTTGCTTATACTTCAGTTTGTATATCTGTTAAATTAGTAAACAATGTACGTTCAATAAAAGTGTACTAGAGCCTAACGTATGAATATTTATACATCCCCTATTTTCACCCCAAATAAAGATTTTCTGTTAAAAGAAAATTTTTTTGTTACTTTAGTACGTTTTCTAGTGGACCATATAAATAAAAACATTTTTCTAAAAATATACAGAGTGTTAGGTTTTGAAGGGTTAATACGTGTTGAATAATAAGGGATGATTGCACCCTTGAAGTTTTAAATCCTATAGAGTTTACACTAAGAATTGTTTAGATCAAACTATATTTACATTGAAAAGACTGAGTGTAAACACTCTGTAGATGACATAATTTGTATTTGTTAGGTTAGATTGTCACTGTATACGTTCAAGTCTTAACCGAGAGAGCTTTGCACCTCTACTTGAGAATGGGTACTTGTCCTTCTGTTTATATGTGATCTTAATTCAGGCCTGAGGTTCTAGGGGAAGGAGATTAATTTAATTTAGGAGGTTAATGTAGATGTTTATATAATTATATGAAATTATAAAGCCATTAATTTATTATTAATTTCATAATTTTTATACTAGTTTTAAATTTGCATTTATAATACCCGGTGTATTATAATAATAATCGTTTGAAGTCTTTACACATTAGTAATGTTACAGTTTTCTTAATAATGCCTTTATTATATTTTGAATACTTAATTATTATAATCTGGAGTATAACTATTAAGAACTCCATAGGAATCTGAAAATCTGTGGGACTAAAAAAATACCGGGATAAAATTGTATCCCTTTCAATTGAGTGAAGATGATTTAAAATAACAAAATGTAAATATCTCTGAAAATTTATATCACTATAATTTCAAAATTCAATTTAGATTGGATATAAGACTAATATGAATACACCATAGTGCAATGTATTTTACACCGCAAGAGGTAGGTTATATCCCTGCAATAATTATTCTACACTACGCATGAATCTGACCGTTACATTAATAGTTATTAAACATTGCAGCATAATGTATAAATGTTGTTATCTATGTTCATAAGCTAACGTTAAAAGAGTCATCAGCAAGTATTTTAAAAATAATTACATAAATGGTTGACAAATATGTTGAGTTATAATGCATTCGCCAAAGGAAGTTAAATTAATATTTTTCTATTCTTATTTCTTTAAATTATATATGTTTAACTATCCTCATTTAATGTTTCTCTTCTCTTTTAATTATTTTCACTTTATACTTATAGAATACAGTACTTTTGAAAATGACTGGAGTACCACATGACGTTACAAATGTCACTTATATACATTAGGTACAGTGGCGAAACGTCCATTAAAACATAAAAGTGGCTTATCTTGATTTATATCAAAGATGGCATGTTTGTTTAAAATCAAGGAAAGGGGGAAAGTTTTCCAAATAATTTCTACTTTAATATCTCGTTGTTAGTCACTTTAAAAGTAACATATAAAGCTACAAGTATCAAACTTGTAAAAGGCTTTGAGTATGTTGATACAATCGACTACTGTCAATATTTGATATGTAAAAAGTCAAGGAAAATTTTACAACAAATAAAGAAAGAAATATAGTATCATAATCTATAATCACAGTTTTTTAAAATTGTGATTATATATTACTTTATTCAGTCAAAAAAATATTTTTTGCTTGAATAAGAATAGGTCAGTTATATCAAATAGTTATTTCTATTGAATCCATTAATCAGTTCTAATTCATATTCTCTGTTTTAATGAAATATTCTTAAAACAATAATATTTATTATATATTATCCAATATACAGGAGAAAAATGTGTATGTAGATTTAGTAACAAGTTTTCATTAAACAAGTTTTCATTGTTTGATATGTTAACTAGTATCATTTTAATATTGACTGTTGACAGAAATCTTTCAGAAGTTTCTTTCCTTTCTCCTTCCTTCTATTTCTCTTTCTCCTCGCACCCTCTTTATATTTTACGCTGTGTACACAGCTAAATCTAACGGATATATATTTATGATTACTCTTTTTTAATGTTATTTAAAAATACGTGGTTTTAAAGGGTGTATTGATGTATAGTTTATTTCATTGCTATTTGCCAAACAAAAAATCTCAAAACATACCATGGCTAGGCTGAAGTATGTTCAGGCTGTTCCTTTTATTGGCAAGATAAGAGAGTTTTTTATTTGGCAAATAGCGATGAAATGAATAGTACTTCGAAAGTTTTCATTCTATTGTAGAACGTTCTATTATAAATATTTTATTTCTACATAAACAATGATATATAAAACTTATTTTATTATTATTTTTATATATTAAGTCGACAATAATTATACGGAATGCAATTACATTTTACACATGTGGTTACAATTTTTTATAACCACATTTATTATTTAATTATAGGTATAGGCGTAAGTACATCACTGACAATTTACAAGTCCGAATATAAACCCATTAATTTATTTACAGTTATTATTAACTGAAACTTCGCTATTGTTCAATAGTTATTATTTAATTTGCTTGACACTATATACAGTGTGTTTATAAATGAAACTGTGCAAAATAAGGAAATTTATCTTGAAATAAGGAGTATGCCTTGAGGTAAACTATGAGGTAAACTCTCATTCACATCGATTGCTTCTGTACAACATTACCAAATCCCTGTTTAATTAAACTTCAACATAACCACTCATTTGTTCTGTATTTTCTCAAATATATTTATTACAGAATCGAATAATAAACGATTTTAAATGGGAAAGAAGAACTTCTTGCGTCAATTCTTCAGAATATTCAATTTTCTTCATTACGCTAACAATATTCGTATTTAGATCGCCGTACTACAAATGAATATATTTTACAATAAATAGTGGCTAACTAAATATACCTATGTATTTATATATATTTTTTTAATATTACAATTTCTATAAATGGTCGTAATTCGGATGTTCTCTTATTTTGACAATGTAGTTATATCCTTTAAATGCTGTGGATTTGCATTGCCTTAACTTTGTAATTCTCGATTAAGAAACTTAAAAATTAGATTACTCGATACAGATTAAAACATGACTAAGGGTGCATTGTTTAATGTCTAAGTATGGTTATATTGTTATCAACAAATTATAAACAATGTAAAAACTTAAATAATACACATAAATGTACATAATATAAAACATACGATGTTTTGTTACATACGTAATTTTACGTTTCTAAAATAGAGAACCTATATGGCACCTACTGAATAAATAAAATATTTATTATATAGAACTAGATATTAAAATCATAATTTAAATCGTATATCCACAATTAACTGTTTGTTTGTAGTATTATTTATACTTGTTTGAGTTAATTTGATTTGTGATGTTGACAAATATTGCGCCTTATTGAAGGATAAGTTAAAAAATTATAATGTTAATTTTTAAAATTATAATTGCACTCAATTTTGAGTATTTTTATACGATTTGAAAAATCATTCAATGGGATACCATACAAATTCAAAGCTCTTCAAACCGAATGTCTTTTCTGTACCCTCTTTCGGAGTATCAGAAGAATCCAAGCCAAGATTAATAAACTTAAATTTGGGTCTGTATCCGTTTTCATCAGCAACATAAGTGACCACTCTACTGAAACCATCTCTTCCATTAACAAAGTATCCACCTATTTTGGCTCCATTCTTAAGTCCTTTTTCGTAATGTCCGTGGAATCCAACCGTGTAATGGAATTTATATAATATATCATTGATGTCTTTTTCTTCAATACCGTTGGGGAGGCCATCAACCATGCCGGGAAACTTATCCCGAATGGGAATATCTACTGGTTTAGTACCGCCCACGTGAATTGTATTGTCAGACACGGAGACTGGTGGCAATTTCGAAATTTCTGGATTTTGATGCGTAATTGGATTAGGTATAAAGTCAGTACTACTTGTGGCTGGGTATTGTATGCGGCCATTCACTCCTAGAAATGAAGTAGATTGTTAAAACAGTATCCAGTTTGTATACATACAGATATACAAATACAGAAATACAGATCTCTGGTAATAGTAGGTTTACAATACGAGTATAGGGTTTTTTAGAACATTTTTATATTAGCATATAAGCTACTGAAAGGCGAACAGTAATTTTTATACAGTTTTATAGAACAATAAAAAACAACTGGCCAAAGTTGTTTTTGACCAACTTAAACAAAGAACAAAACGAAGACTCCTTTAAAATCCTGCTGGTGACTACCGTTGCCACCGACAATAATTTTTGAAAAGTGATTCGTGTTGAAATAATCCCTTCCTATTTAGTAGAAAATCGTTCAAAAATGGAAATAATTCAGGGAAACAATAATATCGAAGACATATCTTAAATAATGGTTCCATTTGGCGTGTGTAATAAAAATTATAGAGAAACGTACAGAAAATTTAATATAAAATATCCGCATAAGAAAAGACTTTCTTACAAAACTGGCAAATCTCTGCAATAATTTGGAACTTAATGTAACATTTAAAGTATCAAAAAGGAGACCAATTACCATAGTGACAGAGCTACTTGAATTTGTGGTAATATTGTCAGTAACAAAAAACCCGAATAGAGATAACTACTGAAAAAATAAATATCAGTAAATACGCATACCATGAACACTTAGCTGATAATCCACAACAAATATTTTGTGGAACGATCAAGCTCAGTTTACAAATAATGGATTGTTTAAGCATCATAATAATCTATTAATTACCACGGGGCTACTAAAAATTAATTTCACTATAAAAAATCAGAACTCTACGAAGTTCAATGCATGGGTTGGTTTAATACACAATTCGCATTCTTGACCCTTATTTTCATGATGTAAATTTCAATGATGCTTATTTAATTATTCATGGCCAAGTAGAAAACGATATCTTTCAGTGATAACATTCATCTTGCGAGGAGGAGACAATTTTTTCTCAAGCATGATGGAGTTCCATCTTATAACATCACTGCGGTTAACCAATCATTAACAGACATTCTCGATAATAGATGGATTGCATACAATGGTTCATTCCGGTGACTCGCATTCCGGTCTAAATTCTTTGGACTATTTGTCGTGGGGCTATATGAAATGTCGGATTTACAACAGTGAATGGCCGAACAGTCAAACAATGGAAAAGTTGGTACCAGAGTTATTAAAAAATGTTCTAAGAAACATTAGAGCGACTCAACATATCGTGACAGTAATAGAGGTTTGCGTCAATAAGAATAGGAAAATTTTTGAAAACTGGTTTTAATGTATTTGTTTTTATGTAGTATTTCAAGGAAGCCTGCTTTGTATAAATTATAAGATCAATCATGTACATTTATTTTTTGATTTTAGAAATATGGTTCTATAAAACTGCGCAAAAAACTTACGATATATTTTAAAATTCGGAAGTAAATGCGATTTCTGGTGAAACCGGAAGTGATGTAAAATGTTTGGGCGTGTCCTTCAGTAGCTTATAATGCCAATACTTTATAAAGGTTTTATGTTACCTGATAATAAAGTTATAGAAGTGTGAGAACTACTTTGAATAATGAATGCAATACAATATATTTTATATAACAACTCCCCTTTTTAACAAAAAGTTGGTGTTATACAGCAACTTTTCAAAAATAAGTAAAATTGAAATTAATAATTATGAATTTAACGCTTATTGAAGTTACATAATAATAATAAAGTTAAATGAGAGTATAAAGCCTTAAATTGAGTTTAAATTGTACAGTTAATATTTTTAAATATAAAATTTACAAAATTAAAATATATAGAGTCTTTGAAACCGATTTATAACTGAAAAACATTAGTTCAGTTCGATTTCTTCCTCTGGGGTTTCATCTTTGGGTCTGATCGATGGTCTTCTTCTGGGCAGGATGCTCCTGAAGGATTCTCTTAAGCGTTTAGAAGGTCCAGGTGGAGGTGGTGGTGAATTTGTTGTGAGGACGATTGCTAATCTGTTTCTCTTTCGGCATTTACATAAAATATATAACAAAATGAGAGTTACTATTAGTGCAATGATAAAATAAGTGAACCAAGAGATGTGTTTGGTGACAAATGGTTCGTTGATCAAATCGTCTAACGTTCGAGAATACTCGTCCAATTTGTGTTTGTCAATTTCAAGGTCTTCCACATTTAAGTTATTCAATTTCAATGGTTCCAATTTTGGGGTTTGGATGTCATCGGGGATTCCTTGACAACAATTAAAAGGAATTAAAATAGGGAAATTAGAATAAAATACAACACTAACACTGGTTTGCGAAAAGTTCTTAGGGTCAGCTTGTATTTTTGTCACTCCTATGAAAGCACTACATCCAGGTTGCAATTTAAGAATGGAATTTTTATAAATGATCTCTGTCTTGGTGTTTATTTGTTTGCAATTTACAGTAATTTGAAGTGGTTCTGAAGTAATTGTTAGCCATGATGAGTCCGTTAGTTGTTGGACATTGTAGCCTTTTGCAAATATTATTGAAGTTTGGCAGCTCTCAGGTAAGAGAGCTTTTCAAATGTTTCAGGATTTGGGCTTCACATATAGCATTGTCGTCGATGGGGTATGCAAATAGATTGGAACATATCTTTGTGCCAAAGAAAAGTGGTTTACAGTCTTTTAGATTTTTGATGGGTATGTACATCAAAGAATCAACGTCACGCGCTAAGTATTTTTGTGATGAAGATAAAACATGATATAGACCAGTTCTATTATTTAGGATAGGGATTGGATATAATCTAAAAAGGGTGTATCTTTGTTGGTCTATTAGAGGGATTTTTAATACAAATACCAAGTCTGAATCAGTTTGGTATGCTTCTAATTCCATAATATCCAAATATTTGGCAATATTGGAAGATTTTATAATGAGTGGTAAATTGTTTTGGTGTAAATTTTGTGAAATTTCCTGAAGCGAGGTTATCAAATTTTCAGGGTTGATTATCGACGTATGAATAATTTTTAATCGCGCGAAAGTTATTGAATTTAGAATATCATTTAATTGATTCTCGATATACAGGTAACTTTCCATGAGAAGTTCGCATTTTTCTAAAAATCTTAATTTTGCTTCAATTACTTTAATTTTATCTGCTGTCCTATAAATTGTGTCTGATATTATTTTTATATCTCTATTGAAGGTGGTTTCATCAATTTGCAATTTTTGTATGGTTTTGGTCTAATATTATCGGAATTTGATCTTCGTCAGGCGTCTTAGTTATGTTTTGGCAACTAACTAGGTTTAAATCTTTTTCAGTGATAATAAATGACAACATTTCGAGTATTGGCAATTCTAAATTGTTTTCAATGAAAAATGTTTTTGAAGATTCGAAAATGTCTTTGTCTTTGTAAAGAGTAATAAACATTGTTTCGATTATCTCTTCGGCGTCGAAGGGTAACAAAACAATATAGTATTTTCGGTTTTTCACCGTTTTACTCGTGACTATATTAATTTTATTGTGGATAAAATTTGGTTTTTCCTCGAAAATATCTTCAATTATTTTATAATGTAAGTCTTCGAGTTTGTCCTTTTGGAAAAATGTTATTATGTCCTTATGTCCTTATGTCCTTTGTCTAATAATTGATTGTTTGTAATTTTAATTTTTGAATAGTCTATTAACGATTGGGTTTTATATAAGTGAACAAATGTATTTAATTCTTGTAAAATTGATTCTGGTGAAATTTCGGTATTTTCTGAACTAATTGATTCGTCGTCTGTATTTGATGTTAAAATTTTGTTTTTGAAATCCACACATTTTTGAAAATGGTTAATTTTGATACGGGATAAGGCATCCGCATTTTTATTAATTTTGCCAGGTTTATATTCAATTTAGTAGTCGTACTCTTCAAGTTTTAAGCGCCAGCGTGCTAGGCGGCTACCGGGGTCTTTAATAGAGAAAAGCCAGGTAAGAGGTCTGTGATCTGTTATCAGTTTGAACTTTCTACCAAAAATATATGGGCGAAAATGTTTTACGGCCCAAACAATAGCGAGGAGTTCTCGTTCTATTGTTGAGTACTTTGTTTCGGCGCTACAGAGAGTTCTGGAGGCGAAGGCTATGGGTAGATCTTTACCTATTGGACCTTGCGAGAGTACAGCGCCGATCGCAAAAGCGCTCGCATCTGTTGTGAGTAGGAATGGCTCGTCAAAATTTGGATACGATAGTATGGGGCTTGACGTAAGGGTTTGTTTTAAATCTTCGAAAGATTTTAAACATTCTGAATCAAAATTGAAAGGGGTGTCTTTTTGCAGTAATTTAGTGACAGGTTTGGAAATTTTGGCGAAATTATCAATGAATCGTCGGTAATATCCGGCGAGGCCAAGAAATGATTTAATCTCTCTCTGGTTAGTTGGTTGGGGAAAATTTTTGATGCATTCGATCTTAATTGGATTTGGTTTTACACCTTCTTTGGTGACGAGGTGACCTAAATATGCAACTTCCTTACGAAGGAATTCGCACTTGTCCGGTTGAATTTTCAAATTAGCTTTTTGAAGACGTTTGAAGACTTCGGTAAGTCGTGAAACATGGTCCTGGATTGTTGGGGAATAGACTATTATGTCGTCCATGTATACGAGGCATCTCTCGTTTTGGATTCCTATTAAGATGTTATCCATTACCCTTTGGAAGGTTGATGGGGCATTTTTCAAACCGAATGGAAGCCTATTAAATTCAAAATGACCGTTTTCGACTGTGAAAGCAGTTTTTGGAATATCACTGGGTTCGATCTCAATCTGATGGAAACCGGAGGCCAAATCGAGGGTGGTGAAATATTGACATTTGCCAAGTTGGTCTAAAAGATCAGAAATGTTTGGTAAAGGGTATTTATCTCCGACAGTTAACTCATTGAGTTTTCTGTAGTCAACTACGACACGCCATTTTTGTTTACCTGACGCATCAAGCTTTTTGGGGACAACCCAAATCGGTGAAGACCAAGGGGAATTTGAATGTTTGATAATACCTTGTTCTAGCATTTTCGATACCTGTTTTTTCACTTCCTCTTTGTGAATTTGAGGGTAGCGATACGACTTTGTAAAAGTAGGTTTAGCATTGTTGGTGTCTATTGTGTGTTTGATCTCATTAGTAAATGTTAGAATATCTCCTTTGAGATAGAAAATATCTGAAAAGTCTAGGCAAAGTTGAGTAATTATTTCTCTTTCTTCCTCATTTAAGTGATCAAGACGAAGTTGTTGCCTTATTTCTTCGCGTCTATCTGTATAATTTTCAGAATTATATTCGTTTAAATTACTTAATGAAAAATTTTGAATTGGTTCTAGTTTAATTTCGGAAAAATCTATTATTTTTGGGACTGCGTTTGCGTTTAATACGGAGGCAAGAAATTCTCCTTTATTGTTAATTTTGACTAGTGCATTAGGAAGTCGTACTTTATCTATTTCTATAGCTGTTAATATGGCTTCTGTATTTACAAGATTACATCGAAATTTTGAAATTTGTTCTGTACGAGGGTTAATAGAAACATTGTTGAGAAATTGATTATTTTGAACATTTTGTTTTTTATTATTTTGTACATTAGTGGAATTTTCTGTGGCTTTGAATAAAGGTACAGTTTTGAAATTGGTAATTAATTGTTTATTTTTTATGTCAATAATGCAGTTGTAATGTTCTAGAAAATCGGATCCTAGTAATCCGTCGAATTCAATATCAATATTATGAATGTAAACTTTGTGAGGATCGTTGAGAGTAAACGGAACGAGTGTAGATTCATTAATTAGAATTTTTTGATCGGTAATTCCCTGTATTATAACGTTTTCGGGAAAACGTTTAGAATATTTTTCACAAGTTTTTGGCTTAAATATGGATAGTCCGGCACCTGTATCTATTAATATTTTAAATTTTTTTGTAGCATCTTTAATGTAATATAAATTTTTGGGATTTACTGTTAAAAGGGCACTTGATATTCCTCTATTTATAGGAATATTCGTTTGTCTTGCTGTTGGTTGGTGTTTAAATTCATTATTTGAATTTGGTTTTCTAATTCCGTTATTTCGCATAGCTGTTGATCCGGTGGATGATCTTGAGCTCGAGTAGTTTGCCGAAAATCCTGATCAGTATCAGAATAATTAAATTGGTCTGTTGAAAAATTATAATTTTCTTGATATGTTGGTTCGTCCGAATATGAATCTTGATATTGTTCATAATTTTGATCACAATTGTAATTATATTGATGAGCGGTATCATCAGCATATTGTGCATGTGAGCTGTACTGATGAGCAGTATCATCAGTGTCCTGTGAGTCGTATTGATGAGCTGTATCATCAAAATTTTGGTTCATTTGAGCGTTCATATGATGAGCTCTTTGTTGATCATAATTCGGATTTGGCCGAATTATTGGTGGTCTTGATTGGTTTGTATAGTTGGGATTCGGTTTAATAGCTGAAGGCCTGTTTTGTTGAAAACTGTTTTGCTGGTAATTATTTTGTTGGAAATTTGAATTCGTCGGTCTATTATTTCCATTTGGATTAAATTGAGGTCGTTGATAATTTTGATTTAAGTTAGATGATTGGGCCTGATTAAAATTTTGTTGAAAATTAGGCCTAGAAAAGTTTTGGAAAGGTGTTGAAGAATTTTGTTGCTTCGTTCGGCACTCATTTATTGTGTGTCCATTACGTTTACAATATGTACATATCTTCTTAGCATTTAGTGAATTAGGTGGTAATGGTTTGTTCGCTTTTAGAAATTTCTGAGATTCAAAGTATTCCTTTCAAAAAATAAAACCAGCCACAGGTAGGATTCGACATTTGTCCCGGATCGGAACCGAACGACATACAGCTGTTTCGAACTTGTTAGTTCTCATCAGTGCCGCATACGGTACGCCGATTCAGGACAAATGCCGAATGAACTTTATGGCCTATACATCTTTATCGATACGATCTCTGTCAGTAACTTATAAGTCGGAAATCGAACTTATAAGTAACGACTTATAAGTTACTGACAGAGATCGTATCGATAAAGATGTATAGGCCATAAAGTTCATTCGGCATTTATCCTGAATCGGCGTACCGTATGCGGCACTGATGAGAACTAACAAGTTCGAAACAGCTGTATGTCGTTCGGTTCCGATCCGGGACAAATGTCGAATCCTACTTGTGGCTGGTTTTATTTTTTGAAACCTTATCTGATCGTGCAGAAACACGAGAAAGGGGTCGAGGATCGCTTCTGGGTATAATTCAATGCCTACCGGGGCTTTAGCCCGAGGAGTAGTTGTTTCCTAGAGCGATTATGTAATAGCTTTGCTATTCGGGAACTACTTTGATAGCCGCTTGGCGGCTTGGTGGTTCCTTTCTCGATTTCCTACTTATAAGTTACTGATTCAAAGTATGACAATTGAAGTTCTCGTTTAATCCTGGATATTGCTTGAAGCATATCCATAGGATTACTTGCTCTTATTATAGATCCTAATTTTGGATCCAGCCATGTCAATAAAGTGTTAAGAGTCATTGTCTCGATTAAATTGGATTGTGCGGTTTTTTGATCAGCGGTTAAATGCTGTTTCTGAATCGCTGCATGCATTTTCGCATTATGCGTTTGCAAGCGGGATACAAAATTTAAAGCGGATTCGTTTGATTGTTGATTAATTCTTTGCAAGTCCTGAATTAGAGACGTAAGATCCCTAGAGTCTCCAAAGTGAGTCTCTAATAGATATTTGATTTCTTCCCAAGTTGACGAGTTCCTAGAATTTACTAGTTCAGCGGCTTTTCCACGTAATTTATTTTTAACATGGAGAGTTAAAAGTATTTTTTGATTATCGACCGCCATGTCGAAAGCGCATTTAATAGCATTTAAGAATGTTTGCAGGAAAATTTGATTTCCGTCATACTCCGGAACAATTGAGAAAATTTCCGATAGTTTGTAAGGTTCTAAGATAGCTTCGTTTGCCATTTTATAAGTTAATTAATTATTATGTTTAAATTAATTGTTGTAAAGTTATTTAATTAAATAAAATTAAATTTGCAGATGGGAAGGATAATAGTTTTTGGTCTATATCCTGTATAATATTTCTTAAAATTATAAATAAATGTTTCAAAGGTAACGTGTCAATTCTTTGACTTACCAAATTTTTTCCATTCGTCTTCCGGCCAGAGTCCACAACCAGTAAGGCAATTCCGTGTTCTGGAAGCGGGGTGTCTTCGGGAAGGATGGCTTGCAGAGGAGAATCACAAACAGTGAGGGCAGATCTGTGTTCTATCTGCGATTTCCCGTTGTTTTCTTTGTTTCTTTGTAGATTTGTTTCTTGTTTCTTTTGTTGAAGTCTTCGTGTTTCGAAGTTGCTTCTTTAAAGTATTCTTGTTTCGTGTTTCTTTTCTTCTTGAGCTTTGTTCTTGATTTCACTTCGGAATTGGAATTCCACGTTACTAGTGAGGCAAATCCGTGTTCTAATAATGCGTGAAATCCTACAACGACTGCGCCAAATTTGTTAAATCACTAGTTTGAATTTAAACTTTTTAAAAACAATTTATTTTATTTAACGGACGAACAAGAATTTAGATGTGTGAGTATAACAATAATATCAATACTAAAATTATACTGCTCATGCAACGGGTTTGCTGTGACTTTATAAGTTTCGTTATGCTGACATCGTTGAAAGTAAAGTTAAAATATAATTGGCAGAAGATTAATTTAAAGAAAGAACATTATAAGGTTTCAGCAAATCATCATAAACGTTGGTTACAATGTATATAGTTATATGATAAAACACGTAGCAGTATTGAGTTACGTCTGGCTTTCTGATAACATACTGAAGGTTTTATGTTACCTGATAATATAAGTTATAGAAGTGTGAGAACTACTTTGAATAATGAATGCAATACAATATATTTTATATAACATATATATATATATATATATATATATATATATATATATATATATATATATATATATATATATATATATATATATATATATATATATTCAACAACACTTACGTAACATATAATATATAAAACCTACCTTTAAATTTAACAGCATTTTAATTTTAGGATAAGAAACAAATTACTACCCGAAAAAAAAACCACCTAAAATTATAAATCTAAAGACGAAACCATTTGTAATTAGAACCGCATATATATTTTGTAAATAAATTATTTGTTGTAGTCTATCGTTTATGTGCCATTGTAATATCGTGTTTTTTAATGCATACATATATGTGCAATATTTTTGGATACTTTTAGTACATACTGGTTACATAGATACGTATGTCTTTCTTTAGCTATTGTTTTAATAATTGTATATGGTTCTGGGAAGGGACTAGAACCTTCGATGCATTAACAAAAATAGGAGACCAGGTTTCGATGAACACCGAGATATTACAGGTTTCTCGACAAGCATTTCGCTAACCCAGTTGGCATAATCGAGAGATTAAAGCATATTTATAACGTATTAATCTTTCGATATTGTTAAATTGCTTGGCGAAACGTGTAATCTTTGGGTATCTGTGCAAAACTGGTCGGTATCGTAAGTATATCGGTGTGATAAAATTGCTGTCATACATAAGAAGCTTATGGCATACCTGCATTTTGCCTTCCAAATAATCCACCATTCGATACGTCCACTTGCTGTCCACTATTAACATCTTGATATTGCTGGTTGTTTCCAGGGGGCAGCAAATTATTGCCAACTCGTGGTTGTATTGCATTCGGACCACTTGGTGAATTCTGACCAAATTGTTCTTGGCGTATACCTGGTGAATATTGATTCTGAGAGTTAATGGATGGTGTTACGGGAGAATTCTCTCGGATGCCACCTGTCTCTGGGTTTTGTGGATTTGGTTGTAATCGACTGGATGAATCCTGTTCAAGTGAACTTTTTATGGTTTGTGGATATTGACTGTTAATTGGAGGTTGAAAAAAACCTGAGGAACCACTTGTAGGAGATACAATTACAGGAGATGTCTCTCGGAGGCCTCCTATCTGTGGGTTTTGTAGATTTAGCTGTAATTGACTGGATCGATCCTGTTGGACACTGGTGGATTCTGGTGGAGCATATGGATTTTGTACAGGTTGTGAATATTGGTTGTTAATTGAGGGTTGCACAAAACCTGAGGAAACACTTTGTTGAGTATTATGGTTGCTTTGTACGTTATTAGGAGATGAAGGACTGGTTAATCCGTTTGTTGGCTCTTGGAGATTTGGATTTTGGAATTGGAATTGCGATGCTTTAGGAGTGGTGACATATCCACAGCCACCACATGCTGGTTTGATAGTAGGCTGTGTCGTAAAATCATATAAATTTGGCGCCTTTGTTACGACTGGTGCTGCCTGTGGGCCTTGAGGAGGTTGTGGTGACGACTGTTGATTTGTTTGTGACACTAATCCAGTTGATTGAGTATATTGCTGGGGTCTCGTTTGCGATTGTTGATTTGTTTGTGGCACTGGTCCAGTTGATTGAGTATATTGCTGGGGTCTCGTTTGCGATTGTTGATTTGTTTGTGGCACTAGTCCAGTTGATTGAGTATATTGCTGGGGTCTCGTTTGCGATTGTTGATTTGTTTGTGGCACTACTCCAGTTGTTGATTGAGTATATTGCTGGGGTTTCGTTTGTGATTGTTGAGAACTTGGGGATGAAGTTGGTGTACCGCCTACTTGTTTTTGTTTACCAAGATACTTTCCAGCTTCTGGTGATATTGGCCCAGTTGCGGGAGATCCATCGAGTGCTAATGATTTAAATATTAAACGAGAGAAAGTGTAAGAATTTTTTAAATCTTAGTTATTAGACAATACTTACGAGCACTAATTCTGATATTTCGCCTGCTTAAAATTTTAAATTTTCCATTTTCGTCAGTAGCATAAACGGTAACGTGATAAACGCCATCTGCTGTTATGAATCCAAATTCTCCTTGAACAATTCCTCTTTGATCTGAAAATAAAAATAAATTATATTTTTATTTTATTTATTTTATATTCATTATATTCACAGATTATGGTATTTATATATAGCACATTACCTTTTTTATTATTTAAAGCTGAATTTTACTGACCTGTATAAAGACATTTTACAGAAAACATTATATTAGGGAGTAAGATGGTTTGAATTTAAAATACAACTCTCTCTATATATGTATGTTTGGGAATTTCTGTTGTGATATATGAATAGAATAAAAACAGTAATGTTATTTTTATTTTTCCGCACTCCACTATACGCGGAAAAGTAATGTAATCGTGTAAAGAGAAATTGAAAACACAACATTTGTTTTTGGGTTTATTTTTCATTTTTCGACCTAAAAACCAAAAAAAAAATGGTTTATAAAAAATGTTTGCTGTGTGTGTGTCGTTGTCGTTGTTGTCGGCATTTATTCTTGTTAGCACGACAACTCAACTAAATCGTGTCGAATAAATCGGGTTTTGACTGATTCTGATTGGGGACGTCTTCCAGACGACACCTATTGATTTTGATAGAACACACTCTACCATGTACCGGGTTAGTCACCTAAAATTGACCCCCCCCTTTACTTCTCTTAATTTCAATAGAATCGAAAAATTCAAACAAGGATTTTACATGATTTTTTATAAATTTTTTGAATATTTAAACAAATTTTCAAAAACTCTGCAAATTGAAAGGGGGCGAACAATTTTTTATTTCTTTTAAATGGAACACCCTGTATTTTTTTACTTAAAAAAAGTTACCCACAGTTTTCTGATCACAAAAATATATAATTGTTGTATCTTGGTAAGTATAGTTCTTGAGATATTCATACAAATATATAGTCACATCACAGGAATAAGTTTGGCATAAGACCATAAATCAGGAGAGCTATGTTTTTGAGATATAACGACACATCTTGTTTTTTAAGAAAAAAAGTATGAAAATTCTTTGATGCGGCAACACATAATAATTATAATAAACAAATAAACCTTTATTAAAATGACAACAACAAAGTTTAATGAACACAAAACATAAATAACGAAATAATGATAAAAAAAACAATGCGCAACAATAAATAACATAAAACCAATGAACTTTATTAACATTAAACATATCTATATGTTCTCCACGTATCCTCCGTTTCTATCAAGGCACAGTTGGCATCTTTTAATAAATTCATTTCTAACGTTTTCAAATAAATGAACATTTTGCCGCAAATTCTCTATTTCTTGACTGATACAGTCCTTCAACTCATCCGAGTTATTATATACCGAATTTTCGTATATGTTTTGTTTTAGTGTTCCCCACAAAAAGAAGTCCAAAGGACTCAAGTCTGGGCTATTAGCAGGCCAATGTATAGGACCGTATCTTCCTATCCAAGTTAGATATTTGTCATTTAAATATTCCGTTACATTCCGTACAGAGTGTGGAGGAGCACCATCCTGTTGCCAAATAACAGAATTCCTGGTTGCAAGGAGAATATTATCTAAATAGTTCTCTACTCCACCCCGAAGAATATTCAAATACTGAACTGCATTCAAGGACCCTTTAATGAATACGGGACCCACAATTGTATTTTGATGAATACCGCACCACACATTTACTGTATTATATCCTTGGGTTTTTATCTTTTTTATAATATGTGGATTTGCGGGCGCCCAATAATGTGCATTTTTCCTATTAAAAAGTCCAGCCGTTGAAAAGCTACTTTCACCGCTCCAAAATAAGTTTTTTAAAAAGTTATTGTCGTTTTCTGCTCTCTCAATCATCTCTTTACAAAAAGCTCTTCTGTCGGCAAAGTTATTTTAAGTTAAAAGCTGAACTGGCAAAATACCATAAGGCTTATATTTGTAACGTTTTAATATACGTCTTATATTTGCTTGAGAAATATTAAATTCTTCTGCAGCAGCGTTAGTAGATTTATTGGGGTGTTCGGTAAAAAAAAGTAAAACGTCCATTTCTATATCTTCTCCTGTTTTGGGCTTCTTTCTTTCTCGTTTCTTCTAAGGATTCTTTTAAGGATTCGCTGTCCCCAAACTTGAGATAAATATTAGAGAAAGTGTTCTTGGAGGGAACGCGTCTTTCAGTATATTTTCTTGCATATTCTCTTTTAGCTATATATTTGTTTTTATTACTGGTTAAGTAAATTTCTAATATTTCTTTCCTTTCGACTAATGAATATCACATATCAATATATTAGATATATTAACAAGTGTATTAAAACTTAACTTAAAGCGTATTAATAATATAACAATCAAACATAAGTCAAACATAACATAACTGTCAAACGAAGCATTATTGTTTCTTTAAATCATTTCGGTTCCTAGCTCTCCTGATTAATGGTCTTATGCCAAACTTATTCCTGTGATGTGACTATATATTTGTATGAATATCTCAAGAACTATACTTACCAAGATACAACAATTATATATTTTTGTGATCAGAAAACTATGGGTAACTTTTTAAGTAAAAAAATACAGGATGTTACATTTAAAAAAAATAAAAAATTGCTCGCCCCCTTTCAATTTGCAGAATTTTCAAAAATTATTTTAAATATTCAAAATATTTATAAAAAATGATGTAAAATGCTTGTTTGAATTTTTCGATTCGATTGAAATTAAGAGAAATAAAGGGGAGGTCAATTTTAGGTGACTAACCCGGTACATGGGTCATGAAAAAGTACAATGGTGGACTATTTGGAAAATTTTTGTTGTTAGCACGATCACTCAATTAAATCGTGTCGGATCGATCGGATTTCAACTGATTCTGATTAGAGACGTCTACCAGACGACATCTATTGATTTTGAGGTGGATAGGACACACCCCACCCTGTCCATGAGTCATGAGAAAGGAGGATGGTGGACTATTTGAAAAAAGTAAAACCGTCGCATACAATACATATTCTGCATTTATGTGTTGGTTTATTTTTTCTCGGCCACTCAATTTCGAGACAAATATGTTCTAAGTGCGGAAAAGTCCGTTTTAAGGTTTTAAAACTGTTTATTTTTAAGTTAAACTACTAATTTTATTGTTATTAACCACTTATTCGTTAGAGTTCTTCTTTTAACCATATCAACAGAATATTAATTTTCCATAACAAACAACTTATCACAGGGGTTTGGAAGCAGTTCGGATAAATCATTGAGATGTTTGCGCTACCAAAGTTAAACGAATACAATGTGTAAAATATACATTGTAGAATAATTTGCGAATATATTCTAGACTAATGTCATATTTTAAGTATATTTATTATTTATTTAACGATTATGTTCTCCCATTATAAGTTTGTAGTAAGCATAGTAGAATTATAGAATACATCTAAGCAAATAAAATAAAAATTATATACATATCTAGTACCTCTTTTTCAGAAAAGCATGTAAGTTTGTAGTAAGCATAATAGAACTATAGAATACATTTAAGCAAATAAAATAAAAAGTATATATTTAGTTTATTTTTCCAGAAAAGCACGCAAGTATTACAAAAGTTGAGCTGCAGGATTTTTAATTCATTATTATTCTAACCTTCAACGCCACCTACTTTAAATTACTGATGCTGAACAATGGGGGAAGTAAAAACCTTAGCACGCTTCACGATTTCCATTTGAACAAAGCTTTTATAAACCTTTTATAAGTGCCATTCATCTAAGCTTATAGAGTTAATATTGATTTTTATCGCGATTGTCTGATAAAAAGGTTTTGTTGTATTATGTGAAATATAATAATGCCTTTGAGAACTTCACTGACAACATTTCGAACAATGTAGGTATAATTAATAACTGAATAACGTAAATGTTTTCATTAATATTTTCCTGGAAAGTTTAATATAATGCTTTCTACCCTATATAAGTTTCATCGAAACGTCGTACCAGTTTTTACAATATATAAAATCAGTATTAAATTCAATTTCTGAGAAATGAATTAGTATCTGATGTGAATGTTATTCATTCGTTTTATAAAATATTACAATCTTAATATTATATATTATAAACATACGCATATTTAAGTACAGAAAAGTACAATTTTCGAAAAGCAAGTGTTAATTAATAAATTATAATTTTATTTATTACAATTTTTGGCATTCTAATCCAAGTGAGTACAATAATTGAAAATAAGCTTTGAGTAATGGATTAATCGATAGAATAAGTATAATGTAAATTATTATTTTATAAACAAGAATGAAACAGTAAAAGAGCTTTTTCTGCATAAGAGAAAACTACGACCTATAAAAAAATCCTGAAAACTAGAAATTCATAAATAAATATCTTTTATGTATTACTGCTAAATATAGACGAACTAAGTCAAGTACCTAATTTATGTAACATATTTATAAATTATCTAACGTCGTCATAGTAAATCAAATTAAGAAATTAACTGCTCGATGTTCATGTGTTTTTAATCCTATGGATATTTGGAATTGTTATAATAGCAAACAACGACATAAATATTACTTTATTTTTAAAATATCAGTTACGCACTTGTGAAACATATTTGAATAAATAAAGGACAACTTATATAAGTGGTACGTTTTATTCATTGTGAATGAAATTTATTTCATTAATGCTATGATTAGCAAATCGTCTACCCACTTATTAAAAACTGTACTCGCAGAATATGAATTTTCTCATCTACTACTACATACTATTCATTTGTATGTTCGGTTGTTTGGTGATTTTGAGAAAAAAAAAACGAGCCTGCACTGTCCTGCAATAAATATCATTTATATTATTGCACCATCTGTATATGGAAAATATAAATACATTCGCGCTTTATAAAGATATTTACTTTTGAACCAATATTCTCATTCTGTAGGTATAATAGTAAGTATATTGCAACACAGATGGCAGCGTAATAGCGAACGATTTTCTGGCAATGTAAATACATAATCAGAAAAATAACGAAATTTAAACGTTGCCTGCTGCTATTAACTTTCTGATAATATCAGGCGAAACTAAAATTCTCGTCAAACATTACTAATTAGTATTGGTAATTCATTGGTTTGGGGCCAATTAATCTAAATTGTTGAACAGTTGAAACGATGCACCCATATAGTTAAGTTTAATTTAAAATGTCGGAGCTCCTAAAGAAGTTGACCGATATCAAAGATCGTGTTTTACTGGAAATCTGACAATTCAGGCTGTAAGACCTATGTTTCGTCTTCTTACGTTTATTGGACAAGTTGTCAAAGTAAGCTATTCCTAAAATTAAAGAGATTAGATTGCTTTCATTTCTAAAAAAAAATGTTTTTTCAACATTAGTTCAACGTAGAAGTTAGGCTAATATCTCACATTAATTTTTACTTTTTGGTTATTTGTGTTTTATGTATTAAAAAAACTATTCTATACTCCTTATGAAACTCGTAAAATTGAAATTTGCGACATAAAGATTAGAAAATGGAAATTAATTCATTATTAAAATCCAAGGTAAAGAGGATTTTCAAGAATGAGTCAAATTTAAACCGCTTTTATGGAACTGAATGAGGTCAGCGTTTTCCAGTTCTTAACAGGTTTTTGAGACAGATTTACATTGAAAATTTAAATAAACTTGTCTTTATCGGCTACTGGTTCTTGGAAATAGGAGCAAAATATTGATGTAAGTGGTGAGAACCAAATCGAAACTCTTATTTACCTACAAATGTTCTTATTACTTACAACCTTTTGAAGCTTTATGTAACAAAAACCAATGTTGATTTAATCTTTCTGTAAATTGTGACACATCAGACACATCATATTTTGATCCATTTTCGATTGTTATGATCCTGGTTCTTCAGTAGTTGGATTTGATTGAACTTCAGTGTACACAGTCTTATTATTTTTTTCAGTTGTTTCAATATGAAAATTGATCAGATGTTTAGTAAAAATATCATCTGATTATTTATATTCCTAATGTATTATTAAGAAATAATGTAACAATACAATTTCTATATGTTCCTTTGAAATATATTAATTATGCTCTTGGTCTCCAAATGTTTGTACCCTCTATTGGCCAAATGCATAATTATCTCAAAAATTAATTTTGTATTGCCTATATTACAGGGAAATATTTCTAAAGTGGTTTATTACAAATTATTTCTTGATGGTACATGACAATCTCTCTTGTTACATACAAATACTAAAATATAGGAACTTTTCTACTTTTTTAACAGTTGATTGTATAATAGATATGTGTATTATTGTACTTATTGCATAATTCACGAATCGCAACTTGTATTCAAAGTTCTCTAGCCAATTATAATCAAAATTTTAATTTCATGTGTTTCACTCAAACGTAGATATCTTTATCATTATTTTAAATATTTAATAAATAAGTAGCATAAGACTTGTTATTCATATTTAATTAATGTAACAAAAAAATGAATGTTGCTATTTAAAAAAACTGTAATGATTTCAAACCCTCAACGATTAAGGCGCCATGACATCCGGAAATTAAGTATAGCTAAGTATAATTATATTAAGTACAATTTTTACATAAATATATAGAAATTGCAATACCCAAAAGTACTTAACTTTTATTGAAACTCTGTTTATATGTTCACTACCTATAACTGCCATTGATTCTAAGACAATCCGACAATCGTAAGATAATCGTAAGACTAGTTGGTAATTCTTATTCTAATTTACTACACGGTGTGAAGTATATATAAATCGGCGCTATACCTCACTATGGGTGATATTTATGGCTTGGAGAAGTAATGCAGATGAGGGTATTGTAGGGGTGAGAATTTATTGTAAGGAGAGATATTGCATTCTAGGAAACGTGCAATAAAAATATGCTGCATATAACACTGGATTTTCATGTTTCATTCTGCAACTAGCTTGTATGCATGAGAACGATGTCAAATTATATGATTCAACAAGATAATTCCTGACAACATATGATAAGGATACCCCAGCGACAATTTTATACTTTGCTACGTACCAATTACGGCCATTAAAACTTGAAAGTATTTGTTACTAGTCAGAGACATATAAACATCACGGCTTTATCACTGACAGGAGACTATAATGGAAAATACTTTTTACTTATTTGTGACGTTATGCCAACTACCTCGTTATAAGGGCCCTTGAGTTGTAATTACGGAATGACTATCTAAAAAACGGCACAGGTATCGCCACTTTAATGGAATCCCTTTGGAATATGACGTAGCTCTCTTTTTGTTTTGTATGTTTAAAAAAGTATTTCACTATAATTTTTATGTATACAAATTCTATAATAGTGTTACAGATAAATGCAAAACATTGACTGTTTCGGTGTTGTTGATATGAAAATATTGTTGAAAATATCACAATTTTTGTGTGAAATATGATAATAATAGAAGGCAAAATAAGCAAAGTGCCGGCTCAATGCATATTTTTTAACAATGAGTTTCATAAAAATTATAGTAAAAAGCGTGAAAGTACGTCAAAATTATGGAAGTAGTATTCTCCCTCAGCTGCGCATGCTCATCCATTCCATGCGATGATAGTAACAAAAAAATATCTGCGGAAAATTTGATTAAGCAGAAATTTGTAGAAATTTCTAGCCTAAATTTGGATTCATCTGATGCGAATACACTTTCACACTGTTTAAAACAACTAAATAATATCTACAACTTACTAAAAATAAGTGATGTTGACAAAACGAATGGCTTCAAAAAAGGTTAAAAGTATTGAAATCAGTAAGGAACCTGCAAACAAAAAAATAAAAAAGCAGGTTCAATTTGTTTCAACAAAGAAGAAAAGAGTTCTCAATAAGGAGCAGTTTGAAAAACTTGGTGCTACTGAGATATCGGAAGTAAAAGCAATTCTACAGTCTAGGGCAGTGCTTAATATTTCAAAAAATGCTATATTAGATCATAATTATTTATAATAACTATTAATGTTTAAATAATAAGAATATATAAACATGTAAGTAAATACCTAAATAAGTTTAACTCTTCATTTTTATTTATATAAAAAGGTTTAAAAGAGACGTCGTGATGTAAATTAGCATCAAAAAAATATTTTTAACGCTTACCATTTTTAGAAAGTCAAAAATTTTACATTAATGACTTTATTTTATTATTCCAGTGGTGTTACTGCGCATTAGTGTTAAATTTGAATTTCCATTATTATTCCTATTACTCTATTTTACAAATTTTTGTCATTTCAATACCAATTAAATTAAGTTTTATATTAATTTTAATTGGTTTTGAAATTACAAAAATATGCAAAATGGAACTTGATAATAATGGAACAATAGCCGGAAATTCAATTTTATCTCTAGTTATTTAGCATTTTTAGTTTTCTTTGCATTTATTAGTGTTATTTAACACACTTGTAAAGCATATAATTTAAATTTCCCACCGCAACAGACTACTTGCACATGCGCAGCCGAGGGAGCCGTGTTGTATGTTTACCCGCTCCTGTTGAGAGTGGGTGGCCAGCTTTTCTCATTCATAATGACCCCACCCAAGAATACTAGAACCTCGGGCCCGGTCCTAACAACCGTAGATGCTCAGGAACAAAAATTTCCTTTATATTTTATCTACTCTCGTATATATCACTATTAATTAATAAAGTGTAATACAGTAATACACATTAATTTCATGTTCTGGTGGCGCTGAGTACACAATATTATTTTTAGCAGTTATCAGAATTTCATTTAACACAACAGCCTGTCATGTTCTGTAAATAAATATATCCGTATATTTAGGAAATTACTTTAGTGTTAGCTTGGTGCGCAGTGATTAGTAAGTCACATTGACTTGTTTATGGGTCATGCAATAAACGTAATTTTTGCTCTCTAAACTACTACTGCATAGTTGAAAATTTGAAGAGATCAGCCTAAAGTCCCTACAATGTAACTACTATTTTGAAACTATTTTAAGGTTCTAAAAACTCCTCAGTGACAGATAAGTAGCACCACACAATTGTAGGTACTAATGTATACCACTTTATAGTTCTAATAACTTTAAAGTAACTTAATTTGGTGACGAATTACCATTCAACATAACAAGCTACTTAGAAATAATAAAACTGTCATTCCAATAGTAATGGTTCCAATAGTCATTGGAGGAACTATATCATAATTACAATGTCTTGGTTTAAAACGATTTTAACTATCATGTCGTATGCTCATAATTAGTACAAATCATGTAATAACTATCCACTGGTAGTTCCGATCTTGGCTTGCAGCGATTTACCATATATGCTACTGGGGTAGCGTTAACCTTATCTAAAGCTTCCCAAGTCAATCTTCGTATTTCGCCACCATCATCTCATCATACTTTTATGCGAAAAAAAAACTGTTAAATCTACTTCATCTTCTATAAACGCCACTGGTTTTTGGAGTTAGGTTACTTGAGGTAAGATACTTCAACAGAAAGCATTCACTATGGCATTCGACCCATAGCCGATATACTAACGAGTTTATGAAAGCCAATAGAGGTCTTTAGAGGAAATTCAGTTCATTTATGTCTTTTCTATAATTCTAATGTGTCTTTATTTCAAATTGTAATTATGTTTCCTGTTAGTCAAGCAATATATTCATAAATTACCGAAATCAAAGAACGAATTGAACCATGTTTACTAAGTGTTGCATTTTCCACGCCACCTTGTATAAAATAAATTAATTAATGAGCAAAATATAGTATTTACTATTTTCGACAAAAAAAAATTATTGACAAATTACTAGTTATGTGCATAGAAACTGAAGAAGGAAAAATATAATATTTACATGTGGGATATTCAAACACTAGAAACACAGTCTAGTGGAACTGAAATATTACAATATTTAATGCAATTAATGCAAAATGCCAAAGTTATATACCGTACGTCAATTCTGAGACTGTAAGTATGTCGTAGTAGTTGCGTAGCAATAATTTACGAAATAAACTTAATAATTGTTAAACAAAATATTATAAACAAAAACAGCAAAGGTTTTCGAAATACAATCGCAAACATAAAATGGAAAAGTCTTCTTACCTACTTACCATCGATAAATATATTACACAGGGTGTTATTTAAGTACGTGGCCAAACTTGAAGGGGTAATTTCGTGGGTGACTATAAGACGGAAAGTTTATATAAACATAGGTTCGGTATTGCTTCGTTTTTAAGATACAGAGTGGCAAACTTAAAAAAAAAATAAATTTTTATAATAATTCCTAAGACTAGAATAGGTTATTGATATGGAAAAAATAACAGGTACACCCCAGTTTTTGATAGTTGGTAGTTATAATTTTTTATTATGATGTCCCAGCGATATATAATAAAGTGATTTTTATTTTTTTCTCGACAACGAAGCAAGATACGCAAAAAATTGTCTTTTTAGTGGCTTAATGCGAAAACAATTATAAAAGTTTTAAAAAAGTCAGTGGCACACATTTTTTTTGTCAAATCTAGGTTAAGGTGCCCTCCGGGGTGTCACTGGACTCAATAATTTTAATCTATTTAGGGCTAAATTAGTCCTAGTCCTTTTCTGCCATAAATAACACTGCCGAATTTCAACAAAATCGACTAAAGATTTACTAAAATTTTTACAAAGAAACGATTTTTTAAAAAAAGTTTGACACTGTATCTTGAAAACGAAGCATTACCGAACCTATATTTATATATACTTTTTAGTTTAGAATCACTCAAGGGATTACCCCTTGAAGTTTGGTCACGTACTTAAATAACAGGCTATATAAAATTACGGACATTATTTAAAATTATATTAATATTCCCTATTATGGAATGACGAGAATATTATAAAGTGTAATTCTGATTAGAATATCGTCGCTATTTTTATATTGTTGTTGGCTCTGGAATTTGTTCATGGTACAGATTATAAATAACTGTGTAGTAAGTTAAAATACACGGAATCTTTTCATCGTGTATTTGGGTATGTCAATATAATACATATATACAAATATTTTTAGCATTACATAGTCTAATTAGCGTAAAAGAAGCATATGGGTATATTACGAAAATTATATACATATTTTTAATCATAATACTTGAATAGGAATTTATTTGTCCGGTAACACTTCCTTTGATATTTATATCTTACAAGTAGTATATAATTGAAAGATAAACATACGATGGTTTAATTAATTTGTCACTGAAAAATCTTTAAAAAAGTTGTAGATATTGTAAATACCTACCCATTCTCAACAGTAGTAATGCAGGTATATACAATTTAACTTTTGTTATTTTTAACGCATTTCCAAATAATCTCACCTTTCTTTTCATGTCTGTGTTGTTCTCCGTCGATAGTAAATCCGAATTCATATGGTCTGCTTTCGTCACTGTTTTTTTGACTTAATACTATTGTCAAGGTTACCAAGATGTATATAAACACCTGAAATAGTAAAAAAAATTAAATTGCATAACAAAGGTGAAGGACATTTTCTCATAATTAATTTATAGTTTTCTTTTTAAATCGCAATTATAATTTATTTAAATATTTAGAATAAATTACTAAAAACAATAAATATGTCACCATAAGTTTTTATAGATAACAAGAACTATTGAATACGGATTCCAGTCGTGTCAAAGGTACAAGTCTTTAATTCTAAATATTGTATTTGAAGCAAATTTAGTGTTTGGTGTCAGACAGTAGTAGACCCGGAGTTCCGGAATAATCTAAAAAATACGACAAAGGTGTAATATTAATTGACCCTTTGAACTTCTAATTTATTGTATACCCCAGTGTTATCTGGAATGATATCCGTTGCTGTAATTTATGCCCTTATGAGTGGGTGCTGATCAATAGTTCTGTTTGGCTCATAAAATGTACAGAATATTGAAATAATTTATTTATATTAATTTGTTTTATTACCTAGCGGTTTGATCATGTAATCTGATCTTTGAGGTTTTCACTGTACACTCTTAATTCTTCGTTACCCATGTAAAGTATCATAATTAATAAAGGGATGAAGAAGTTTCCTTCAATAAGCTATCAAGAACTTTTAGCCAATAAAGCCATGGATTCCCATTTAATTTATAAGTAATCATATCTTCTTTAACTTCTTTTCTTACTGGGATATCCGATATATGAAGGACTGATATGAAATATATATTATCTAGGAATTCTATTTTATTTTTGAATTTACCTCAGATCCACGAAATTATTAACTCTTTTTATAAAGGGTCTTTCAATAAGGACGTTCGATTTTTGAACGTAAATAAAACAAGTTTTCTGTGAGTTATCCACTCAGTTCCTTTTTTATCAGAAAGCATTTTTTATGACATTAAGTATGAAATATAATGTCGTTCAAATATCTGCAGCGGCTTTGGTTGTACGTACTCGGGAGGTCAAATTTTCGATAACTTTGTCGCATACATCTGGCTGAACTTGTTGGACGGCGCTCGTTATTTTAACTTTGAGGGCATCAATTGTATGCTGTTTACTCGCATATACCTGTGATTTAAGATAGCCCCAAAAGAAAAAGTCTAAAGGCGATGAATCGCACGATCTAGGTGGCCAGTTCACGTCGTCGCTGCGTTCTATTGAACCACATGTCACACAACCAGTCAGTGAACACACGGCGTTACGGCGTTGTCTGTGGTCATTCACCTTAAGTTCCTGGGCCAGTTTGATTTTATACGGGTGCAGACCCAAGTTCCGACGGAAAATTTGCCAAGTTGAATCCGCAGAAAGGCCAAGTTCTTGTGAATTACAAGAAATTTACTGCCTCGGGTTTTCCCGTACACTGTAACGCGATGCAGCGATGTTTTCAGCAGACCTTGCGTTTCGGTGACGCACGGGTGTTGGCTGATGCTTTATCAAACTGGTTGATTCGAATTTGGCCACCAAACGCCGAATAGTCGATTCGGCGTGACCGTTGTGGCGAGGATAAAAATCAGGTAATGCGCAGAACGTTTCTCGAACGGAACACTGATTTTGTAAATAAAATTTGATGATTTGCACACGATGTTGAACGCTATAACCTTCTATGGTGATTTTCGATACACTACTGAACAATTCACAATAGATTTGACAGATGTTGCTTTAATAACATGGTGGTTATAACCTAACAAATTCCGAACGTCCCTATTAAAAGACCCTGTACAAAATTTAAAATGTGGTTGCCTAGGTATATCCGTGTTTAATTGTAGGGGAATAATAACAAACTTTAATATCTAAAATTATATAATTATGAAAGTAATTACAAATAATTATAAACAAAGTGATATGTATAATACGTTAAACAGCATGTAATGCAGCAAAACGGGAAGGATATAGGAAAGGGTACGTCATACGATTTAAATACATAAATAGAAGAATATTTAATATTCGGTATACTTTACGGAGTTAAATAGATAAAATTGGGAGAGAGCTTGAATTAAAGTAATACTGGAATAAATATGACTGAATATATCGGCACATTTTTTACGTTTGCCACAATTGTATACAATACGCTAATATAGACTTGACATGTAGCTAGGCTCTATAAATTAAATTTGTTTAGTAATTCTAGCTACGAGGTGTCATGCATTGAATACATACGATATTTAACATTCCACATTAAAAATAAGAATATTATACTGGGAATCTCAGATATTCCTGGTTTAAGCCAATAAATACATTAAACAATAAGGTAATCCTTGAAGTATCTCTGAAAATGTTTATAATTTTTCGTAATAAAGTAGACGGCCTTAAAATATTTCGACACTATTACTATTTCTATTACTAACAATAACTATAGGCCTATTATTTTTGTTATACGATTTATACGATTGTTACCTGTGACGCACACGCAAAGAATCATTATACAAACCATAGTTATTATATGCTCCATATAATAACTTTAAATAGGAGATAAATATTATAGCTTTTATTAAATGTTTCGTCTTGGTACTACATAATATGTACCTTGGTACAAAAAAACATGAATAATTTATTATAGTTATGTTGAATAAATTTGGCTAAAAATAAAAGTATTTTGTAGCTGATCATCAACAGAATCTAATAATAGATTAACTGCTAAAGTTGCAGATAAAATAATCTAGTATATATGAAGTTGAATGAAATGCAAAAACTTGATTCATGATAAAACACTTGTAAGTTAAGCAGTATCAATATACTTGAAGACTAATACGTGTATCGACAATGAAAGATTTACAACGCACTTGAATATGACATCATTAAAGAGTAGTAACTATTGGAATACAATTTTTTTCATTAATATCTTTTGTGTCATGATATTGAAGGCTATCTATTGCCATTACCATATTTAATGATATTTGCTTACATACGGTTTACTATATTATGAAGTAACTGTAAGGTATTTAGTTCAATATAAGACACAAAAACTTATTTATTCATAATTTTTTTGTTAAGTATTTTGCTATTGAGTATTAACACTTTTGTTATCAAACGATATGCAAATAATATTTCACTATTTATTATTTATTTCACAATCACATAATCATAATAATAATTATGATAATGTGATAATAATTATGCATATATAATATTTCTTTGGTATGTTTTTCTAATGTGAAAAATTGAATAATGTATTTTAATTTAATTTAATAAGTACTTAAATCAAAAATATGAAAGCATATATATATATATATATATATATATATATATATATATATATATATATATATATATATATATATACGTGGTGTCCAAAAGGTCTGGAAATGGTCAAATATCTCGAGAAATACACATTGAATCCAAAAAGGAGTTAACACCTCCTTAATAATATTAAAAGCGCTATCCAATGACATCAACTGCGACTCCCCATCCCCACCCCTTGGGATGAGACGAGGGGAAACTTTAAAATCTTAAATGGGTACCTTTATTTTTTATTGGAGAGTCGGACTCTACGGCAAGAACTACGTCAAGTTCGTCTGAAATGTTTTTTTCAATTTTTGACAGATAGCGCTGTAATCGCAAAACTATTTTTTCATAATTTCTAAAAAAATCTACGGAAGAATGAAAAATAATAAAGTACGAGTTCATTTACTCAAAGACAGCAATTCAATAGTGTTAAATTTAATACCCTCCCACTACCATGTGGGAGGGAAAGTGAAAGGCAATTTTCAAATGCTAAATGGAAATCCTCATGTTTTATTAAAACTGACTTAGTTTTCCACAAAACACCAAAGTTCAATACAGTATTGAGCACCAAAACTCTACAACTAAAGTTGGCATCATCTGGAGATGAATTAAAACTGTTTGTTAAGAGTTTTGTGACAAAATGATGAGACGATGTGCCAATGGACAATTCTCTTTCTGAACATGCTTTTCTGATGAAGTCACATTTCAATTGTGTGGAGAGGTCAATAGACACAATATGTGATATTAGTGCGATGAGAATCCGCATTGAATGAGGGGATTCCCATACACAATACCCATAAAAACTTAATGTTTGGACTGGAATATTGTGCAACCTAATTGTCGGGCCATTATTTATGGATGGTAATTTGACAGGTCAAAAGTACGTCGATTTATTGAACAACCAGATAATACCGGAAATCCAACGCATTGCTGGTATAGCGTTAGACAATGTTTGGCTTCAGCAGGATGGAGCTCAATGTAATTTTGCGTTGACTGCACGCAATGTAGAAACATCACTTTCCCTGGGCGCTGGATTGGTAGAAGGGGTGCGATTGAGTGGCCACCAAGATCACCTGATCTAACTGAAATTATTACTATTGG
This sequence comes from Rosalia funebris, assembly GCA_037954035.1. NCBI lineage: Eukaryota > Metazoa > Arthropoda > Insecta > Coleoptera > Cerambycidae > Rosalia > Rosalia funebris. Next base: position 41,716,944 of record JAZFAV010000022.1, on the reverse strand, counting down.
GATTATTTTAAAGACAATGTGTACAAAACAAAATCGGCAGACATCGATGAATTAACGGAAAAGATAATACAGTTTTCTAATATGGTAAAACCAGAAACTTTGCACAAAGTAATTGATAACATGTACGCACGATTGGGACACTGTCAAATAGCTGATGGTCATCAATTTGTACATCTCATTCAGTAGGGGATTTTGCCGTTATAGCCTCGGCGGTGAAAGGCAAGGGAATTCACCTAAAACAAGCACCCTGATGGTGAGAGGCAAATTATGAAAAAAAAAATTGTGATTACAGCGCCATCTGCCTCAAATCGAAAAAAACCTTTCAGACAAATTTGACGTAAATTTTGCCATAGAATTCGATTGTTAAATAAAAAATAGGGGTACCCATTTAAAATTTTAAAGTTGCTCCTCTCTCCACCCCAAAAGGTGGGGGTGGGGGTTGTGTCTCGTATCATTAGATAGCGCTTTTACAGTTATCAAGGAAGTTTTTCTTATTCTTTGAATCCAATATGTAAAGATTTTTGACCGTTTCCAGACTTTTTGGACACCCGGTATATATATATATATATATATATATATATATATATATATATATATATACCGGGTGACCACGAGAGGACGCTTGCCCCTATATATTCTTGGCCTTTCAAGATATAAATCTCAAATTTGGACACGTCAAATAACGGCTAAATATGGATTAATTTGACTGATTTATCTATTTCTCTCGCTTCCGCTTTCGCCGGAAATGATGTCAACTTTGGATTTTTAAATATAATACCCTGTATATTTTTACATTTTTGGATTCAGGAGGTCATTGTGCATACAACTACGGCATATTGAGATAAGAATATTAATGACTAACATTTTTATGAGCAAATTTAATTTTTCATCTAGGCGGCCGTCACCCCAAAAAAAATGTTTTGTTTTGCTTCAATAAATAATCAGAAAATACAATTATGACATTATGCCATATGACATTTGTGTTATAGGCTCCTAAACATAGGCTCCAGAATAACTCATTTATTTTAAATGCCACCATGGTGGCTCATTACGTTATTTCAATAAAGCATTTTATTACCGATAACTTGGTACCAAACACTCCACTATTTATTCATATTATAATACATAAAAATACATAATAATGATATCCAACAAGGTATAAATGAAAATAAACTCATAATATTTAACACTGGATCTCTATCTATAGTAGGTGCCTTTGAAATGTAACAAAAGAAACAAATGAATTAATCTGACAGCTCAAATGATATTTAGTTCTATGAGAATCCGATACTATTGTGGTGTGTATTAAAAAATCATGGTTTATTCAAAATGTGACAAAGTGGATATGCTGATGATATATGGGGAATGTCGCAGAAATAGCCGGGCAGCCCGTGATTTATATGCAGAGCGCTATCCACTAAGAAATCATCCTGACAGACATTATTTTCTTAGAGTAGAACGAAAGCTGAGACAGGAGAGAGCAGCTCAAGAACACCAAAGGCTAATTATCAATGAAGACACGGAAATTAATGTATTAGCGTCAATGGAAATCAATCTTAGCGCCTCAATACGAGAAATTAAACATGTAAAAGTGTAAGTGTAAGAAAGTGTAAGAAACATTCTTAAAAAACACAAATTTAAGAGTTACAAATATCAGCTTCACCAAGCATTATATGAAAACGATTTCATGCGGAGGTTTCAGTATTGCAGATGGCTTTTAGACAATGAAATTAGATCTCCAAACTTTCATTATAATATATTATTTTCTGACGAATCCCGTTTTACAAATAATGGTATGTTTAACAGAAACAATTTGAGGTACTGGGCGCAACAAAATCCAAGACTTTTGAGGCAAGGCAATTTTCAAGAACAGTTTGGTTTTAACGTTTGGGCAAGTATTATGGGTAACAGGATTATAGGTCCCATATTTTTTGATGGTCCACTGACAGCAAGAAGATATTTAAGTTTTTTGAAAAATGAAATTGAAGAGGTTTTGAAACATTTACCCTTAAATCAGTACCAGCTGGAGTATTTCCAGCAGGATGGCGCCCCGCCCCATAACGCCAGAGTAGTTGCAGAATATTTAAATGGTCGTTTCGGGGATCATTGGATAGGAACTAATGGACCAGTCAGGTAGCCAGCGCGACCACTTGATCTAACGCCGTTAGATTTTTATTTTTGGGGCCACATTAAAGAACATGTATATTCAACAATACCAACTACATTAGAAGATTTGAAAGATCGAGTTAGGAGGGCAATAAATTCTATAACACAGGAACATTTCACCAACGTGATGAGAGAAACTTTGGCAAGAGCAAGATATTGTGTATATGTCTTGTGTATAAGAACTTCGTTTACACGTATATCAATGCAAGGAAAAAACATATTCCATACAACATTTTTGAGCAATAATTAGCGTATTGTAAGACGTATGTTATGAGTTTCGCCTTGAGCTCATGATTTTAACACGAGAAGTGCTTTAAAAAAGTGCCTTATATATTAGTAACCGACTTATATTTATGGTAATTTGGAAGCATATGTGAATCTTTTTGTTTTTAAGTTAACTTATTCTAGTAGACGATATTTAGATGTTAAATTAAGATTACGATCCAAATGACAGTTTTAGTTTTTTTTTTGTAACAAATATATGCCGAAATATATCATTTTGTGAAATTAGTATTAGTATGAAATATTAGTTTTTAATTACAATTTTTTGTTATTGTATCTTTATGTTCTTGTATTTTGTTTACATTATCATTTGTATTTATCTAATGTTAAGGATATTTCAAAATATGAAGTAACTATAAGGGTTCGATAACTTTAGAATTTTATAATTAATATTCAACTATACCTAGGTAATTGATATACTGTATTTTAAACGCGTTTTAAAATGAGTAATACATGCTGATAATATGTAAACAGTAGTTTGTATTATGGATTCAGTATAACTAATTTTAACCAAATATGATAACCACAGGATATTTATGCGTCTGCTAAGTTATATACAGCGTGAAAAATTTCCCAGAGTAAAACGAATACCTTTACTATTATTAGTAATGAGGTAATGATTGAAAAATTTTACTATTTTCAGTGTTAAACTAATACTAATATACGTGAAGTGTAAGTACTTGGATTCCGTGTTTCGGAATTCCTTTGAACTGGTTTGCATTTATTTTTGTTTCACGATACTGGGACAAATTAAGTAATATAAACTATATTTTGTCGGTAATTTCTTATTGTCTACTTATTAATAAAGATATATTAATGTTGGCAATAATGTATCCAATAATTAAATAATTAAGTAAGGGTTTATAAATTTCAATTTCAGAAAACAGTAAGACTCCATTTAAATGAAAAAGAGTAGCAGACATTTTAAATGTTAATCGTTAGAAGAGGAGCGAAGCTAAATTATTTCAGATACGAAATATCAGGTTGATTTCCTTGAAAATCGTAATGAAATAAATGCAAACAGTATTTTAAGTGCGAAATATTAAAAATATTTAAGAGTTTGTTTGAATAATTTATGAATACCGGTATATACGTATTATTATATTATCTGGATTTTTGCGATCAATTATTCTTTATTTATTTTCTCACTTTAAGGGGCATGAAAATACAATTTTGTGTATAAAAACTCTTAATTAACAATTTTTTATGATGCCGACTGCATACTATTTTCAAATGAGGAAATTTTATATATTCTATATTGAAACGAGAAAAAGGGTGGATTTTTAAATTCAAGGAATAGACAAGTCATTCCATGACACTTCTACCACTCGATAATTTCGGAAGATACTCACTCATTACAGTTACTCGAAATACGTATAACGCATATTTTTCTTGTAATATCCGTAAATTAAGCTGGTTTATTTTTTCTTGAAAAAATATGGAAATATGAAACAACGAGAAAATTAACCAATAGGCGAACATAAATAATAACTTTTTAAACATGGTGTATACGTATTTGTTTAAATTAGAGACGATTGTATTTATGCTAATATCAATGACTAATTTTATTACCATATCTGTATAAAAAAATTCTTTCAATTTATATAAATCCGTTTGACATAATATTTGCATATGTTGGGGAAACGCTGCTCAGAATCGTCTCTCAAAAATATAGACAATAAAAAAGCATACTACTGTCATGAACCGTGAATACTCCGTGGTTCATTAGAATCGTAAATATCCCAAGAGATTTTGTATATACGATGATTATGAAAATATGAGAGACAGCCATGAAAATATACATGCAAGTAATCGATCATCCGAACTTACTAATCAAGATAGAGATAACTTGAAAGACAACGTTTTGCTACCTGTATCCAATCTTAATCAAAAAACCCCGACTAATTCTTACCACTACTCAACTTTGAATACAGTGTGTCTGTCTGAAAAATCCACTCCACAATCCAAAACGTTATCCACTACACTATTTTACAAACTCCATTTGATATACATCTGCATAATTTGGTGATGTGTTATACAGAATCATCTTTAAGAAAACAAAAACCGTAAAAGAACAACGCCGTGGTAAACCGTAAATGATTCATCGTTCGTTAGAATCGGATATATCCGAAATATATTGATTAGGCGAAAATATGGCAGAGAACTAAGAAAATTTATATTCAGATGGTCGATCTCCCGAACTTACTAATCAGGTCAGAGATTAAAATCTACGTACGGCTGTTTCTTTAAATATTACCTCATTGGAGTATATCCCTATAGCTTGGGACAATGTTTATTAGAATCACGCAGATGAGGACAATATTCAAGTGGTTGATCATTTGAACTCACTAATCAGGATAGAGATTTGCAAGTCAGGAATGAAGAGGCTTACAATATAGATCTTGGACCATTCATAAAGGTTGAAAGATATTGATTCAATTTGTTATTTTTAGGTAGACTAATAATCTTGATACAAATACGATTAAATATGATGTACATTATATACATCCATTCCATATTTACATTTAAGGGTCCCGATACGATTCACTAGAAGAACATGTGTTCGTAATAATATACTTTCTTCAAAACATCGTTCTCCCGAATTCCAATACCTCAATGATTACGCCTTTATTTAACATGTTATTCAAATGCCTTCTCTTCATAATCACACTCGGAGAAGAAAGAAAAACAGGTTTCAAGAAAAGTTCTATTTGGATTCGTCGCAGTTAACTTTTCATTTCCGAGTTAGAATGTTATCTTTTAATCTCTACTATAGAGTAAAGAGCCCACCTCTAAACTAAAAATTGCTCTCCGTTTAAACTAAATGTCTAAACTACAAATTGCGCTCTAAGTACGCAAAGGGAACAAGTTCTGGCGAGTCTTTAAATGTTGATCCGGAAGGTGATAGTTTACCAGAATATTAACGATTGAGAGATACCGAAAAAAATTTAACAATATTGCTGCTTTATAATATAGCACGAATTTTTCATACCGATTGTACTAAACCGACTAATATTACAGCATTGTTATGCTTTGTATAATGATTTCTTGCCTGTACGTCACAGGTAATAACCGTATGAATCAATCAACTGACATTTTTGAACAGTGTCGTTCCGAAAATACATGGAAGTGATATTTCCATTAAAATAAATGAAATAAATTCATCAAAAATCTAAATAAATGAAACAAAAATGAAATAAAATTTACAGAAATACTGAGATGCCAACGAATCAAATTATAAAATACAGCTAAGACGTAACTTCATAATTGCATTTTGTTCGGCAAATTATTAACTGTCTATGCCGTACGTAGTTGATTGAAACATATGTCGCTAGACATACGTGCTAGTAATTGAGGCATATTAGTAACAATTACGAGTGGTGTAGCATGTGATCCGTGCGTCGTCACTAAATTGATACACGCTGAAAGATCCATTATACAAATTGTACTGCTATTGTACTACAATTCTCTTGTTAAAATACATAGTTCCATAATGTAAGTTAACTGTTGTTGTATAATATGTTTTATCTATGGTTACTTTAAACACTAAATCATAACGTTCCATTACAAATTAATATTAAAAAAATTACGTTATTGCATCATTAATATTTCTAGTGGCATTTTGTACATTTTAAAATGAACTGTAACGAAAACGCTATTACAACCTTCATTACCTTTGCAACATTTTAAGTCGACTTGAGGATTGTGTAATAGGAAAATATAGTGTATTTTTAACAAACTCTGCCATCAACAAATATAGCAGTAGAATGTGAAATTTAGTAAGTTAGAATGAAATAATCTATTCTATCACAAACAAATGACACAAACAAATAACAAATCAACCAATGTTTATGAAAAACAGTTAAAACACGTCTATCTGGTTTTTATGTTTTTTATTCCTATAATTACTAGTAGCGATGCGATGCCAAATGAAGCCATATTTACAGTTAATTACGGGAGCTGATTACGAAATTTGAATTAATTGATGACGTTAAATTGAAAAAGTAAATAACTTTTTTTACTTTTAAAATAGTGAAAAGAATATTTATTTTTATTTTCAAATAACTGGTTACTGTTGATCTATATAGACAAGTTCTACATGCTGTATATGCATTTTCCTTATGTATACGTTGATTAAAGCGAATACATGATACATGATTAGAGTGAACGAAACTAACAATAAATTAACACTAACGTTTACTTTCCGTAAAGAACAATGCCCTCTAGTTTACGTCAATCAAATTGTTACAATTCAGAGTGAAGTCGTTAACTACCTGGGATTGCAAAATGACTCAAAACTCAGTTGGATATAAAACGTATCACAAACAAGTAAAGAAATAGATATAACAACAAAAGTACTAAACTAGCTTATAGGTCAAATATTTCCATTATCAATAGAGAACCAATTGTTAATCTAGGAGGCAGGTTATAAAGTCGATTTGGACGTACATAATCGAAATCCGGGGTTATGCATAATCAAATAGTGATAATTCAATGAACCCAATCTAAAATCCTTAGAGTAATCGCAGATGGACCATGGTACGAGGGGCACTATTTATATTTTGAGCCTAATAATAAAAAACATTAATTTGTCACTGAAAATTACTGTATTGTTTTTCAAAATATTCTCCTTCACTATCTATATACCTTTTCATGTGTTCGAACTGTTTGTCAAAGCATTTTTTCCATTCCGCTTGAAATATCTCCAAAACATTGTTTTTGAATGCACCAATGGCCAACGGCTACCTTTTCCGATGAAAATCGTTGTCCACGCAATTTATTTTTGATGTTCGGGAACAAAAAGAAGCAATTGGGTGACAATTAGGACTGTACGGCGGATGATCCATTAATTCGATTTTTTGAGTTTCCAAACAGGTTGTTGAACGAGGTTGTTGGACGAGATGTGCGAGATCGCGCATTGTCAGGATGAAGAATGATCCGACGGCGCTTGTTTGTTTTCCTTATTTCACCGAAAACTTCCGACAAACAAATGGTTGTGTACCATTCAGAATTGAGCGTTTTACGTTTCTCTAAAGGCGCTGTTGCCATATGACTAGTTTTTATGAAAATACAGGCGACCATTTGTTTCGAAATGCTTCGAGCGCGAACAACTTTTGTCGTATTTGGTTCATCTTGAAACATTCATACATTTGACTGCTATTTACTTTCTGGCTTATATACATAGATCCATGATTCGTCACCTGTTATAATATTATATGCGTCTCTTGAAGCACCGCCATTTTATTTCTTGAGCATTTGTTTGCACCAATTGACACGAGCATCTTTTTGAGGTTTTTTTAAATTATGTGAGATCAAATGAGAACAAACCTTTTTTACAGCTAAATGATCATGCAATATTTTATATATGCTAGTCACTACTGCCTAAGGTTGTCTCAATCTCACAGTATATCATATGACGATCTTGTATTATCAGTTTCTGCACAGAATCAATGTTTTCTGGTACAACAACTGATTTTGGACGACCTTCACGACTTTTGTCGGTGAGCGAATAGCGGCCATGATTAAACTCATTATACCAGCGTTTCATGTTTCACAGTGGTAAGGGATGGGGATCGCCAAAAGTGGAAGTAAGTTGATCGATGTACTCTTGTTTTGATAATCTACGTAGATATTCGTAATAAATTTTCGCATGAAAATTTTCACGAGTTAATTCCATTTTTTGCTGAGATACAATTTTCAAATCCCTGTAAACAACACAAATTGCACTTAAATGATAAAATGTTCTAAAGAAGGTTATGATCAAAAATGTCAAACTTTCCATTGGAAACGTCAGATGGCATCTAACAACACTTAGTGCTGCCAAGATTCAAAATATAAATAGTACCCCTCATACCCTTTACATATATCGCAAAATCCCCTACGTAAATGTAGTCATCTGCGAAAAACAGGTTTAAACATCACAACAAACTTGAATACCATCTTACTCCACTACTTCCGAAATTGCTACAACCCACAAACATTAGAAGATTAAGAAGATATTGACACTTCCATCTACAAAACTGAGGTGACACCGCTGGATATCTACTTCGTCATGACATTTAATAATAGATCTACAAAACAGGACATTAGTTTATAGATTGGTATATTTTCTAATTGCTAATAAATACTGAAAAAAACAACTTGATAAATTAAAAAAAATAACCTAAGCATAAAATTATGAATTTCCTAATGTGAAATAGAGGTAGTCAGTCAAATGAGAGTAAAATTTTTATCAAATGAGAGTCAAGTATTTATTAAAAGAGTAATCAAGAAACTATGTGCAAAATAAAAAAATCCATAAATTATTATAGCAGTATATTTTTGAAAAGGAAAATAATTTTTCTATCGTTTTTATTTCCTGTTAGAGATAGACTAAAATGTTTTTTATCTGTTTTGTCTTTAAATTATTATCACTATAACAGGTTCATCTGAGTTCGTCATGAACTTATCTGACATACAAACGTTTGTTAATTTTTATATTCTTGTATTGCCTATTCTATTCTATGTTCAGTTTAGTAGGATGTGTTACTTGCCCTGAATCACTATTTTGCGTCGCGTGGGTCGTCAAATCCTCGCTGAGTTTGAGTGCAGTATATCCTTGGTCAATGTCATGATTTTCCGTGTGTACATTATCGGAGTCTTGGAAGTTCATCTTGATATCCTTCTTCTGCTTTCTACATAATTCTGCGATGTTGTTCTCTTTATGTATAGTCTCTTGACGGCTAATCATGGAATGTGAATTAATGATTTTTTTTTCTTGAGTTTAGTGATATATTCAATAGCATTTTTTAGGTTCTTGCTATTTTGTTCTCAGTGAATTTTTTTTATTTACACGTAGATATGTCGTTCACGGAGTCACCATATGATTCAGTAAGGTTCGTATTAGTGAATCAATTTTGTAGATTTATAAAACATTTTCAACCATTTGTGCTCTGCAGAGGCGGATGTTTTGTTGTAGTTAATATAGCTTATATAGCCCATATTTAGGTTTCTATTCTTGGCTCGCTTATGATTAATTACTGCTGCATCTTATGGTAAGCGGACCCTTGTAGCCTAATTATTTTTTTATACAACACTTCTGGTTCACTCTGATGACGTTGTTCGCTTTACAATGCTGGTATGTCTTTGAATGCAATGTGATGATCAACATCTTGTAAACTATTGACTGAAAACATAGGGCTATATTTTTTTGTCCCTTCTATCTCTCTTTTTGTGCAATATAATTTTAAAAACTTTAGTCGATTCTTACTTTGTCGTTAAATGCGTTCAGTAGTAATTGTGGCTGTTATATGGTCCCGGTGATCTCCAATTTGGTAGGTTGGTAACTGTTTTACTGATGTTGTCTTCCTTAAGATGACTTGAGATATTTCTTGTACCTCTGTTGTATTATCTTCCGGTGTTTGTAGCCACCGTGCCCTTTGATTGTAGTTGGTGCTATCCGACCACATATCCCGCCAGCAGTTATTCTCATTATAAGTTGCCTCAGTTGTCTCAATTGTTTCTCGGTTGTTCGTTATTTGTTTTATTGTTAGTCTTTAGTTCGTAGTAGAAACGTTTCCGCTTGTATTGAAACTATTTATTCTGGGTTTCTCTTTTCATGGTCTAGTTGTATCTCCTCGAGCAATTAAAAATTTTATTCGTTCTGTTTATTATCTCGTTATAACAATGACATCGATATTACTCTTATAACAGTGCAATAATAGTCTCTTTGGTATTTATTAAATCTGGCAATCTTACAACATAATAATAATTTCACAAGTTAATAATTCACACAGTATATGTTTGACGTTTTATAGTTAAGCGTTTATAGGTATGTTATTGCATTGAAAGATAAACAGTATTAAAACCTTAAAACGGACTTTTCCGCACGTAGAACATCTCTATCTCGAAATTGAGTGACCGAGAAAAGATAAACCAGCACATAAATGCAGAGTATATGTTTTATGCGACAGTTTTACTTTTTTCAATTTTTCTCAAATAGTTCACCATCGTGCTTTCTCATGACCCATGGACAGGGTGGGGTGTGTCCTATCCACCTCAAAATCAATAGATGTCGCTTGGGAGACGTCCCCGATCAAAATCAGTCAAATCCCGATGGATCCGACACGATTTAGTTGAGTTATCGTGCTAACAAGAATAAATGCTAACGACAAAGACAACGACAACGACAACGACAACGACAACGACAATGACACACACACACACACACACACACACACACACACACACACACACACACACACACACACACAGAAAATGATTTAAAAATATTTTTTTTGGCTTTTAGGCCAAAAAACGAAAAATAAACCCTAGAAAAAAAATTTACAGGATTACATTACTTTTCCGCATATAGTGGAGTGCAGAAAATTAAAAAACATGTGCTAAACAATGTTCCTATTAAATATAGGTCAACCTTCAGAAATTATTTGTATTGAAATAAAATAAACATAATAATAATATAAACGTAATATAAACATAATGGATACTACAATAAACATAATGGTTGATTATTTCCTGTCAAAAAATAACTAATTTAATATACATGCACAAGAATTGCACCTTGTCCAATCGAAATATATAATGGTCAAGTATATTTTTATATAACCATATATACTTACTCTTAGAATCTTACAAGGAGTCACAATTTTTAGTGTAACGAAACATTAGAAAGTGGTCAATGATCAAGAAGAATGACTGTGTTATCTACATACACATTGTCTTGTCTTATGTCACTATGAAAAAGTCATAGTATAGGCAAATATATCAAGAGATATACTTGGATAATATTATTTCTTTCTTAATAAACATTGCTACTGGTAGATCGCATGGATTACAGACTATTCCAAATTGTTCTTATGCCAAAAACATGAAAGGTGATATGTTGGATTTCAAAATAATTAATCTTATACTTTGTGATTATCTTATTTTTAAAAATGAACTAAATGTATCACGTATCACAGCTTGAAAACATTGAACTTCTTGTATGTCGGTTATCATTAGACAAATTAATTATTTTTCATATTATTCATAATATTCACATAACTTATATCAGCTAATATTAAAAATTTCATATAGGTACATTAAAATTTGACCATAGTTTAAGAGAAGAACTTAAAATATATTTTGTAAATTTAATTATCAGATTAGAATGCCTTCCAATGCGAATTCATTTTTTCGAATCAATTAATTTATTTTTTAAAAATAAATTTTTATATTTAAGTACTAAGTCTTCATTTTACAATAAACTTTGTTTCACTTTTAATATAATTGAGACAGAATAAAATCAATTAAATTTTGATTCAAGCAATATTGCTGTTTGCACTCAATATATCGTATTGGAAATATTCGTTACATGAGATGCAATATTATAATAAAGATGAAAGGCTTGTGATTACAAAGCAATGCATTGAATTAAATAAAAAAGTAGAAAGGTTATTATAATATCACGAAGGATGTTGCTGAGATCTGCAACTGAATTGTATTTAATATCTCCTTGATCACACAAACCCAACATTTAAATTTTAAATCATCAAGACTTATATAACGATATGAGTTAAAAAATAAAATAGGTTTCTAATTTATACAATAGTTAAAAAATATACTTTCTTTCAATCTAAAGCATCAACAAATAACAAGAGGATTTTGTGATTTGTAGATATAACGTACATATAGTATTGCGATACATGTTTGTATTTATTTGATCCGAAAAAAGTGGTTTTTATTTTTCTATTTTAAGTGGCTTTTGACAAATAAATGTCAATCTAGGAGGTTGTTAAGTTTTTTTGTTAATCTTGTTTCGTTAAAGAAAGAATGGTTAAATTCATTGAAGCCTTGGATTAAAATTAATTTGTATTGTGATATCGGCAAACTATTCATTGGCAGTAATTTATGCTCAAATTAGTAATTTAATTTTTCAACTTCTGTGTCCGGCTTTATTTACATATTAGTATAAATTTTCACAGTATGGCAAATATATAAATTTCAAGTTCAAGATGAAATCTATTATTAGGTAGTATTTCATATCAGCGGCTTTTAGTAATTTCAAACTGATTAAGATTGATTTATTATGTATAAATTATGGAATCATAAAAAATACTCGTTTTGAAGTCAATTAAATTATTCAGATATGTTTAGTATCCGTTGTACAATGTATTTTATGACTTTATAATATAATAAAATACAGATTTACATACTCATGTTTTAAATTTACACAATATAAAATATATTTGTTTATAATAGATAATGCGGTTTTTGTCTTAACATCTGACTACCCATTTTACATAATTGTTATGTAATAATATATAGGATATAGTAAAAAGTGGCTTTTTTATCAATACATTGAGGCATTATACTGCAGTCGGAATTAATTTAATTAATTTAGCTGTCATTCGGAAGCACTTGCAATATTTCCAAAAATATTTTAGTTTTTATCTTTCAATAATGATGCCAATTTAGCGGCCAAAACGCAATTTGAGTATAATACTTCCATAACTATATTTTAAACATTTTTAACAACTTTTACGATGGTTAAATTTTAGTTGGCGGTCATCGATAAATATACTAAAGAGAATACTAAACATCTTTATTTACTTATTATAATTATGATAATAATAAAGTCTTGAGATTACATTTTCATAAAATGTTTGTTTAATAAAAGATCAACACCGATTGCCGTAACCTAAAAAAAAATATTCTTCGAATAGTAGTTATAATAATTTTCGACGGATTATTCCGTCGAAAATTATTATAATCCTTCAGAGATTTTAATTTTTAGAATATTTTAATAGACATTTGTATATTAATTTTAAATATTAAGATATATAAAAATGCTTTCTAATATAAGGTATTTATACAGTTTACTCATGCCATTTAAAACATAAGTCTAAAACGCAAGTTTTCATCTTTTCAAATGTACCAATATCGGTGAATAAGTATATAGGTTTGTCAATGTGTAGAATATGTGTTCCGAATAAAAAAATTCGGAAAACCCAAAAGAACACTGAAATACAATGAAGGCAATTTTATGTTTCAAAAATACAGACTAATGAACTATATTTTTTCAATTAAATTTATCTGAAAAACTATATATTGGTTAAATTTTCCCAATGATGAGGCGTTTCCTATTGACCGTTTATAAGATAGAAGATGTTTTAAAAGATACATTTGTAATGCATTATTATTTGCAATTATAGACGTATTTTGAATATATGTTGTAATTGCCAATGTATCTTTGTCCGGTATTACTATCATAAATATATCTACATATATTGGTCACAAGAGAATTCGTATTGGATTCAAGGCATAACTAGCGTTCAGGTAAATTCTCATGCAAAGAAAAAAAATTTCTGATAGTTTATAAATTTCAACAAATAATAAAAACAAATTCATACATTCAAGCTAATACATTAAATAATGCATTTGATATGTAAGTACAAACCGAAAATGTAATTTGGAACAAGGAAATCCTTTTCGATAATTTATTAATGAATATTTTCGATATTGAACACTTAATTTTCTGAATGATGAATTTGTTGTATTTTGGAGGGTACTCTTCAAAGGTTCGGTTATACATCATTTTCGATAATTTGTTGATGAACATTTTTGATATTCAAAATTGAACTTTCTCTAACTTATGTATTGTGTTTTGGTAGCCACTCTTCAAAGGTTCTGTTAATGTTTCTATTATATGCGCAATTTTTAACATAAAATAGCAAACAAATGCAGTACAAGGTATGTGTACAGGTTACTCATGTTATTTTATACAGAAGAGTGTTAGGATAAGAATACTAAAACAAAAATTACTATCATTTGAAATATACTAATATCGGTGAATAAGTTTTGTTAGTGTGAAGAACATATATATATATATATATATATATATATATATATATATATATATATATATATATATATATATATATATATATATATGCATTTGAATAAAATATTACGGAAAAGTGAAACGAATGTTAAAATATGTCTGTCTATTTTTCAAAAAGACAGTTTTATTTATTCAAATAAACTTTTCTGAAAAATTGTGTCTGTCAACATTTTTTCCATACTGAAGGTTTCTTATTTACCGCTTATAAGATAAGAGGGCGGTAAAAAAATTAATTTCGCAATTGTTTTCCAATTATATTCAATTACAGATATATTTTGAATGTATTTGCAATTACTGATGTTTCTTGTATCCGGTTTTCCATTATACGGTTGGGTTTAGTTTTTTCCGATGAAGCTTTTTCTTGAATGGAACAGTATACTATTATAAAGATATATATATATATATATATATATATATATATATATATATATATATATATATATATATATATATATATATATATATATATAGAGAGAGAGAGAGAGAGAGAGAGAATATCAAAAGAATTCTTATTGCATTCAAGGCATAATTAGCGTCCAGGTGAATTATCCTTATATGTATAGGTGAATTATATTCTCCTGATACACGTATATACATTTAGTGTAATAGGTATATCAAATAGTGCACTTTTCCAGAAGTATAAGTCGAAAATGTTATTTAGAAGGAAATCGATAAATTATTAATGAACATTTTCGATGCCGAACATTAAGTTCTGAATAATGACGCATTTATTGTGTTTTGGTAGCTAGTTTTCGAAGATTCCGTTGATGTTACCTACTATTGTATTATATACGCATATTTTTAATGTAATATATTAAAAATATCCATATAAAAATATGTTACTACCATACACGCATATTTTTAATATAAATTTTTAAGATAAAATTGCCAACAATTGTAGTACAAGGTATGTCCATATAGCGTAAAAAACGTAAACAAGTAAAAAGAACATTGGAAAGCAGCAATACTATTGTTGTATATATAGCTATAGACTATATAAATTTTGTTTTTAAGTAAATTTATCTGGAAAGTTGTATATTTATTGAAAGTTTTCGCATATTAAGAGTTTCCAATTTACTGGTTATTTAAGATAGAGAGTGTTTAAAAATATAATATTTAAATTGTTTTGCAATTATTTGCAATTACAAATGTATTTTGAAAGAATGTTTGCAATTACCTGTGTCTTGTATCGGATTCCAACGACATAAAGTAGGGTTAAGCGAAGCTTTTTAATTTAAATTTTTTTTTTTTAGTTCCAGCTTTAACACTATTACACTTTTATTTAACTTTATTATCACGCTGTATATATGAAGGCCTTAGTAAAAAAATTCGTGCGTAAATAAAAATCTTTTTCTGTCTCCATAAGTATGAATCGAAAATGTAATTTAAATAAGGAAATCCTTTTCAATAATTTATTAATGAACATTTTCGATATTGAACATTGAACTTTCTGAATGATGACTCATTTATTGTGTTTTGGTAGCTACTCTTCGAAGATTCCGCTGATGTTACTATTATACATGCATATTTTTAACATGAAATAACAAATATTATGAATTATTGTTACATAATAACTTCAAACTAGATTCTATGCCAGATGGTTGAGAAAACATGATACCTGCTATGCAAAATTAATAGATAATGGTGAAAATTTCCACAAATAATTAATGATCTTCTAATACATATCTGTAATAAGTTACTGTGTTTTATTGCTTTATAATATATTACAAATGAATATTAGCTTAGTAATGTATCTCCATATTAAAATATAGTGAATAAATATGGCTCATCGTAGTACAGCTAAAATTATAATGTTTAATCCGAATGGTATAAAACTACTTATGGAGAGAAATAGAAGAGGAGTATATCCATGCTATATGCGAACGACATAGAGTTTTTTCGTTGTTCTTGGACTCTTTTAAAGCTTTATATTTATTTCAAGAAATAAAACCCGCCACAGGTAGGATTCGACATTTGTCCCGGATCGGAACCGAACGACATACAGCTGTTTCGAACTTGTTAGTTCTTAGATCAGTGCCGTACACGGTACGCCGATTCAGGACAAATGCCGAATAAACTTTATGGCGTATACATCTTCATCGATACGATCTCTGTTAGTAACATATAAGTCGGAAATCGAGAAAGGAATCGGTTCCTTTCTCGAAATTTCTGTTCTTATTATTTTAAGATTTAGTGGTTGTGATTATATTTAAATGTGGGAAAATATTTTCACTTTTACTTGAAAATATTTCATTTAATTTACAACTTCTATTTTTTTATATCTACAATCCCGGCGATGAATTGTAACATTTGCATTTTACACAATAGCCATTGTAATATTTAAGGAACTCTGTAAGATAAAAAATTAAATATTTGAGATATTAAATATTTGAAGGGATGTCAAACTAGTAAACTAATATTTTATTAAAAAATAGTGTTGAGGGGTGAAAGCGACACCCTCTCCCTCTTTTCAAATGTTCGCGGTTTTAATTTAAATTCAACTACTAAAGCATCCATTATATAATAAAGTGTTTCTTATGTGATATGATATTATTATCATATATATATATATATATATATATATATATATATATATATATATATATATACAATGTCATTAATCTTTATACAATATTATATGTAAAGTATTATTCCTGTAGCAGTTCATGTTTTATTGCACCTAAAGTGAACACATGAACATGAATAGGTGCAACACTTTACATTTTATGTATGATACAGTATAAAGAAAACATTTCGTTATATAATTTAGGGATATATGTTTTACTTATCATTAAGTGTAAATGAAAATATTTGGAGAGAGACGAGAGAGCGTCGTATTCACCTCTCTATACTATTTTCGAATAAAAAATTAGACTTTATTCATCTTTCGATATGGTTGACTTACATACAAGGACTCTCAGAAAGACTTTTACAGAATACCAAAATTAAACACAGATACTATACATATAACATACACATAATTAGGTAAATTATAAATTCAAATAAATATACAGATCTATATAAGATGGAGGTAATTTGTTAAAAATACTCCAGAATTAAGTCTATTGTAATGTTGATATTGAAATAATTAATATCGAATCCTTGTTATTATAATATATTATATTTATTTATTACCCAACAGAATACATTATAATTGCAAGGTGAATACAAATTCGTAAAATATATTAAAGAATATTCATAAAATAATTAATATCAAATTCATTTAAACTAAATTAAACATCGCTTAAATCCTAACGCAAATAAGAAGTATATATAGACTATGTTAGTGATGTTTAAACATACACAATAAAATACTATTTCTTTTATGTAACGAGAGAAAATAAATATTATACTTCTTATTCATTATTAAATCTAGCTACAGTTATTCCTACCATATTTAAAAAGGTACAATGATTAATATCACGTACACTCGAAATCTTACTGAAATTATTGTACTGGATTAGTCACCTAAAATTGACCCCACTTTATTTCTCTTAATTTCAATTGAATCGAAAAATTCAACCAAGGATCTTACATGGTTTTTTATAAATTTTTTGAATATTTAAACAAATTTTCAAAAACTGCAAATTGAAAGGGGGTGACCAATTTTTTATTTTTTTTAAATCCCTATATTTTTTACTTAAAAAAGTTGCCCACAGTTTTCTGATCACAAAAATATATAATTGTTGTATCTTGGTTAGTATAGTTCTTGAGATACTCATACAAATATATAGTCACATCACAGGAATAAGTTTGGCATAAGACCATAAATCAGGAGAGCTATGAACCGAAATGATTTAAAGAAATAATAATGCTTCATTTGACAGTTATGTTATGTTTGACTTATGTTTGATTGTTATATTATTAATACGCTTAATACGTTAATTTTACCGTGATATTAACTTTCAATTTTTAAATTCAATACCCTGCATATTATTATATCTTTGGAAGGTATACACTCACCTGACTGATTTATTGTTATGCAATTGGAATAACATTGAATTTTGAATTTTATCTTAAACGTAGCTTTGGTTGTATTGGTCCCATAGAAAAACTGGGTACATGAGTAAATTCCATATTAATTGTACTGTTTAACGGTACCGTAGTACAATTACGATACCATTTAAATAACTATTTTGAAAAACGTAATGTGTTTATAGGTCAAATATTTGAATGTTTTCGAACTCACTTAAATGTTTCTAGCTCTACTAGGCGGTTAGAATTATTCCAGTGGGATCATGGGACTCGCGATTTAAAATATGAATCCCAAAAAAAAATTATACGATTGAAATGTCACTTATGCAATATGAATGGATTAAATGAATTGTGTATAATCCAAAAATCATATGTAGAGTGCTCTATTAAAAATCAGAAATTGATATCATCTCCGGTGAAACAGAAAACATCTCTTCTATATTTTAAAAAGTGACTGTAAGAGGTGTATTGAACATGCCGAGTTTGATAAATTTATCTTAAAGAACAAAGAGAAAAAGGCAGGTGTACTATAAATTTGCTACACACTGTATAGAGGATTTAAAAATATTGATCTCAGATTGTTCATAATAAAAGGCTTTATTTTGACGTGAGGCTAATCGAGGTATGCAAAAAAATAATACATAACAGGTGCAAACTCTCTAATGTATTGTAAAGTAAATTACATTAAAAAATGTTAATAATTGTTATTATTTGCCCTAATTCTACTGAGTGAAAACTAAAATTTTCAAGTAATAGGTTGTGCAGGTAACCTCTTTCACAATGACAAACGATAAAAATATAAGAAACCGGCATTGAACATCTTTAATCGTTTCGTTATTGTTAATATATTGTTGAAAATGTTATTAAGGTTACCAAATAAGCAAACAATATTCAAGTTTAAAGATGATATAAGTGTGATAAACTGTTTTTTATTATAGAACATATGACAATTTCTGATAATGAAACCTAACATTTCTAATACCGATGATGTGATATATGATCTAAAAAACTTAATTTTAAGTAAAAAAATATTTTTAAAGCTTTTACGAAATTACAACGCTCGAGTGTGAAGAATTTAGTGTATAATCTCTATTTACTAAACGGCTGTTTTCCTGTGTGTGTCATTGATTTTGGCAAAATTAATACAGTAAATCGACCCTTGCTAACAACGTGGTAACTTGTGTTTTTGATCCGAAGCTTCTAGAGGCATGCTCCGGAGATGTCTTCGATATGAACGAGGGGGCGGTGCAATATTATTGCGATTTTCTTACTCGTTATATATTATTGGGCTAAATTCCTTTATGTATATAAATACTTTACGTCCTGATGTACATTTAAAGTTATTGTCAGTCAGTAATGTTATTGGTTTTAGTAAATATTTTTGGATAATCAGTGAATACGAGGGGCACTATTTATATTTTGAGCCTTGGCAACACTAAGTGTTGTCAGATGCCATCTGACATTTACAATGGAAAGTTTGAAATTTTTGACAATAATATTCTTCAGAATATTTTATCATTTAAGCGCGATTTGTGTTGTTTATAGTTATATGAAAATTGTATCTCAGCCAAAAAAATGGAATTAACTCGTAAAAATTTTCATGCGATGATTTATTACGATTTTCGACTTGGATTCTCAAGACAAGAGTGCACCGATCAACCTTTGGCTTCCACTTTTGGCGATAAAGTCCCATCCTCTGCCACAGTGAAAAGCGAATAATGAGTTTAATCGTGGCCGCCATTCGCTCATCCACGAAAGTCGTGAATGTCGTTCAAAACCAATTGTTGTTCCAGAAAACATTGATACTGTGCAAAAATTGATAACGCAAAATCATCATGTGACATACTGCGAGATTGAGGCACTTAGGCATTAGTTCGACTTGCATATATAAAATATTGCATGATGATTTAGCTGTAAAAAAGGTTTGTTCTCGTTGGATCCAATATAATATGAAAAAATCTCAAAAAGATGCTCGTGTCGATTGGTGCAACCAAATGCTCAAGAAATACGATGGCGGTGCTTCAAAAGATGTATATAACATTTTACTAGGTGACAAATCATGATTCTACACAGTAAACAGCAGTCAATGGTATGGGTGTTTCAGGATAAACTAAATCCAACAAAAGTTGTTCGCGCTCGAAGCACTTCGAAACAGATGGCCGCCTGTTTTTTCGGAAAAGCTAGTCATGTGACAGTACCTTTAGAGGAATGTAAAACGGTCAATTCTGAATGGAATTCTGATTTGAACAAGCGCCGCGCCGCCGGCGCCGTCTGGTCTCTTCATCATGACAATGCGAGCTAACAACTGAATGTTTGAACACTCAAAAAATCCAATTAAAGGGTCATCCGCTGTATAGTCCTGATTTGGCACCTAATAACTTCTTTTTGTTCCCGAACGTCAAAAATAAATTGTGTGGACAACGATTTTCGGCAGAAGAAACTATTGAAAAAACCATGTTTTGGAGATATCTCAAGCGGAATGGAAAACATGCTTTGACGAATGGTTCGAACGCATGCAAAAGTGTATAAATCGTGAAGAAGAATATATTGAAAAACGATAAAGTAATTGTCAATGATAAATTAATGTTTTTTTATTATTAGGCTCAAATTATAAACAGTGCTCCTCGGAATAACTTTTCAGTCTACTACAATGGTAAGGTCATTTATAAATTTTAAAAAAGAACAAACATTGTACTATTCATTTTATCGCTATTTGCCAAATAGAAACTCTCTTATCTAGCCGATAAACGGAACAGTCTACCTGAGCCCAGTCATAAAAACAAGCCACGGTATGAGACAAGAGCTGTTTGAGATTTTTCATTTTACATATAGAGATGAAATAAACTATATATAGAACAGACATTGTAAAATAATTCTCCCTGATATTCGCATTTTAGAAACAGGTTAATATGAAATGGATTCAACGATTGTACTAATTTTGTTTTATTCGCTCCATTAAATACGTAAAGGTTCATTGGGTTTATCATATTTATTTTTATACCATATGGTTATAGTTTTATAATTCAAATAAATCTATAGTATAAAAATATCAAGGTTTTAAGGAAATACATATATTGACATCATTGTACTAAATTACTAAAATTTAGGTATGTATGTTACACGATATATTTACACGGAGTTACTTATATTACTCGACTTATTTACCGACGTTATTGACACTTGATTTATGAAGTCACAGATGGCGGCAATGTTGCTGTATAGTAAAGTAAGTAGTATATCACGGTTCAAATACTACATAATTTCCAATAATTTTGCTATTAGAATTATAAAAAAATATTTTTTTTTGTATTTGTTTGTATATTAGGCTTAATTGTGTCAAAATTTCTGTTAATATAAATAATTATCAATATTGATTTAAGTCGACAAGTAGAATAAGATGGTACGTTTCTATTACGAATAGTAGTAATATTTTTAACGTCTGCTTTGATATAAAATATTCAGCTGACATAATCTCAAAAATTATATTAATATTTACATTATGTATAAAAAAGTTTTATCGTACCAATAACTTGGAAATTAGTCATAATTTTTTTCCAGTTTCACAAAATTTAAATATGGTTATTAATTTCTAATAATTCTTATTAGAAATCAAATATAAATTTTACAGGATTATATTTCAGTTATGTGTAGGTAGCAATAAAATAAACAATAAATTTCAAAGTGCTGTAATACTTATACAACGCGATTTCGTGCTTAAAATATAAAACTAGCTAGAACAAATAACCATAATTACCAGTACTGAAACCTTGAAAAAAATATTTGTTTGATCAGTAAATCTACGGATTCAAATGTTTAATTATCACGTCCATAGTTTTAGGCCAAGACCATCCAATATTTTAAAACAATGTAATATATTGTTTTGCAATAAGTAATAAGAGAAACTGCATTTTTACCTGTTTAAAGGGCTTCATTATTAATAAGTAATAAATAAACACTAATCACTAAAAAAACTATTTACACATTTATGGCAGTGACCTTTCTGTCTGTCTCCCAAACAATTTGTTTTCATATCTACGACTACCTTCATCTTTTATGTGAATCTCCCGCCACGCGATGCGGATACACAAAAATGCAAATATTACAATGATTCTAATCACTGACGTAATAATTTGGATAGATGAGAAAACTCAATGCTTCTTGTTACTAAACACATTTTCCCTCCGTAGTATATACCCTTTTATGAAACGTGTGTTAATTATCAATGTTATTATAAAGTAACTATGATAATTGAAATTTTCTTCAAGGCTAGCAAATTACAGTTTTATATGGAACTTCATATAATAAAATATAAATAAGTAATACAAACCTAAATGAAATTATTATATTTGAAGATTTATTTTAATACATTTGAAATACGATAAAAACAGAATGGAGAATTATTAAGGGAATATATGTTATCATTTTTAAGCCTTACATTTGTGAAGGGTATACGATGTTGTCTAACTACATCTGAAAATATAAATATTGCGTATTTATTCTGGCATCATTAAAATAAAATGATTAATACAAACCTAATAAAATTAGTAGTTTTATAGGTTTATTTAATTTGAAATATGATGAAATGATAATGAGACCCTTTCATATAATCGTTTTTAGAATTTAAAATTGGGGACGTGTGGCCTATCATGCTGCCTAATTACAATTGAAAATATATACATACATTGCACACGTAAATTCAGGGACCTTTACAATATAATTTTGGAAAACTTCTTTCCAATATTATATCAACGTAATTTTTCGAAAATTTCGTGTGAAAGAACAACTGTTATTAAAATAAACACACTTTTTGTTATTAAGATGGTATTTATCTCGAATTGTATTTGACTTTTGTTTATTTGTAAATACATATAGGATAACTGGTATAGTTATTGGACACTTAAGGTTTTCACAAAGCATCCACGGATGTGGTACCGACATTTTCTACAATAAGATCGTAAAGCTTCAGGGTGGGCTAATAAATTAAAAGACTGTATAACCTGTTATTACATTTTCAGAATAAAATTGATATATCAAATTTTATTTGCAAAAATATGTAGAGTGGTCAAATTCTACAGTTACTGGACAAATATCACAGTTATTGTCCACTAAAGTTATAGTTATGGGACATTAATAAAACTGATAAAAAACTATTTAAACATGCAGGATTTATTAGCTTTTTACAGATATATTTATTTGTCATATTTGTTCTGTACAAAACTATCTAAACCTGGTGTTATTAGTTACGACGGTAATACTCTTCATATTTCATATACAGTGTATCAATCGATTCGTCATCTTCCTCTTCAGTATCCCCGTCGTCTTCTTCACTTTCATGGAAACAATTATAAAAAGGAGTCTTCATCGTCATGTGGAACATGTATCTGATGTTTTTTTGGTATGCATATACGGTGAAATAAACACTTGCATTCTTCACATACTATTCGGCCATTTTTACCAATTACAGGAAAATTACATTTGTGACAAGAATTTGTTGAGCTTGCTTGTCCTTTATATCCTTCAGACAACACTATGTTCCTTTTTATATCCTTAATTCTTGATGAATCTGAATTTCTACTTCCTTTTAACTTAATGCATGCATTTTCTTTATCACTTCTGTCAATTTTATCATCTTCCAGTTTTCATTTTTATTCTCGCTTGGCTTTAAACATTGTCTTATACTTGTCTGATGTGATTGTAAATGGGAATCGCTCTGTTTTCTTCTTGCCTTTACGTTCAGGCGTTTTAGGTGATACCAAAAAGTTTCCTAGTAAAGTGTTACTGATTATTTTAAATGCAGGACTACTTTTTAGGGGCGAATTTACAAGTACAGGTATCATATTTTCCATGCATTTCTCTGGCGATTTAGTTCCAATTTCGATTTTATTAGGGCTGTCTACAATTTATAATGCCATTTCTATGTTATTCTGTAGGTTCTCTAATGAAACGTCATTTTCAGCACTTTCGTTTGCATTTCTATTACTAGCAGTGTAGCTGGTGTGAAAGTGATTCCAAATTTTCATTAAAATTTGAAAATCATCGTTTACGGGTATTTGCAATGCTTCACCCTTTGCGAGCGATTCAAACTGTTTTATTTTTTCGTTTCCGATAATATTTCTGAACTCCGAATAATTCATTGTTTTCATATCGATATCATTATTATTTCCAGTAATTCCATTTTCATTGGCTTCATTTTGCTTGCCAAGGTATTTGGAAAAATATATGTTATTTGGGTTAAAAGGATGAAGGCCGCAAGCTCTAAAACCATTTATCAAAGTTTCAGGTTTAATTGTATTTTTTTACAACGCCTTCCAAAATTGGTGCAAAAGTAACTTTAGTAATAACTTCGTTAATATGTTCGTTACACCATTCTCTTGCTGCCTTTTTCCAGGCATTTTTTAGAGGCTTGAATACTGCAACATCACATGGCTGCAGTATCCAGTCGCATTAGGGTATAAGGCAATTATTTCAATTTTTAGTTCGCTGCACAGTTTACTCACCTCGTAGGTCAGGTGTGTTCTATGGCCGTCGAGAAAGTAAATTACAGGAAAAGTAATATTCTGTTTGACCATGTATGGGTGGAATACATTAGCAATGTATTCAAAGAATATGTCTGTTGTCATCCATCCTTTATCACTTTTGGCAATTCTCCATCCTTCAGGGACACTCGCTGCAACTTTCTCGGGTATTCTTTTATATACATAAACCAGCAACGATGGGGCAATACTACCACTTGCAGAAAATGAAAACAATACTGTTAAGTTTTCCTTGGATCCACCTTTTTCTACTACGTATACATTTCTTTCGCCTTTCTTAGCTAAAACTTTTCCAGTTGATGGACATATCTGAAATGAAGTTTCATCCCCATTAAAGGCTCGCGCGGGGTAATTCAGTACCTCTAATAATTGCTTGGATTCAGCATATTCCTGTATTTCCTTAAACAATTTTTTGATGTCCTTTTCCCATACACATGAACTCGCATTCATTACGCGTTCGCTTGTACGTGATACAATATCGGGGTGGCGCTTTAAAAACGCTCTCACCCAGCCTTCACCAGACCGACTATTTTTGAAAGGATTAGGTCTAGGGTGATCAATTAGAAATTTCTGAACAGAGTCCTGTAAATCATCCTTTTTTCTAGGAAATCCTTTTCTTGCCAAGTCAACAATCCAGTTTTTTAAAATATTTTCTTCGTCTACTGTAAGAATAGGTTTAGGCCCAAATGATTCTTTATGTCCTGGATTTTTTATTCTGAATAATAGTGTAAATTTTGGTATGCCATATTTTTTTGCTGTGGCTCGCAATCCACCTTTTTTTTTGTTGTATTGCTCTAATTGCAATTTCCACAGCCGAAGAATCATATGTTTTGCTGAGTTTTGGCATTGTACTGCGTTAAGGCTATTCTTAGCGTAGTTTAATACTTTAGTGTATCTGCGAACAATAACTGTAATAAGTGTTTTATTCAACTTGACAGCTATTGGACACCGTGTCCCATAACTAAATTTCGTGGTATAGCTTTTATAGTTATTGGACACTCACATAACCCCAAATAATTTTGGGCGTGACTAATAAACATTATAAAACAGTACTATACAATGCTGTATGACAATAATAGTTTAATATAAACCTCATAAAAGGATTACTTACCAAGTTATGCACTTTTGTGTCAACCAATTTTCTTATGAATTTCACAAGCGGGTACATGAATTATGGTAGCACAGATTTAACTACCGTTTTCAAATATAGCGCCATCTATTGGATTATCTCAGTATTTTCCAGTAAAACTAGGGAGACATGGGCGTGATTTGATTTACAGCTAGCGATACAACTTACTACAGGTTTCTTATTAAACGAGTTTTATTAAGCAGTGTCCAATAACTGGTTCTGTCCAATAATTGTACTGTTTACTATTTAAAATTTAATGCATTTTTATCGACTTACATTTGTGTAAACAGCGATTTATTGGCAACCTCATCTTATTAGCCATTAAATGGATTATGTGACAAATAAACTTACCTTCTACAAACTTATTCAACTCACCATGATTTTAGTTTCTGGTATCATTCAAGCTCTCAACTATTGAAAAAGTTTTCAATATTTCTAGTTCAACTATTCTAATTTCAGTGTGAATATTAATTCACATAACACATACGTTAAGGTACGTGATAAGATAAATAAAATGTTCGTTTTGAGGTGTTCCTTATAACCTTCCTGAATCCTTAAACTCTCTCATATTTGTTATCAATCAATAAATATTTAATTAAAAATAGTACCATAATTGCTATTTAATGATGTGCGTATGTATGACTGGCTTAATACCCCAAGTAATGTAGCGCCACTTATAAAACCTTTCTAGATCTAACTTCTTAGGAATGATTAAACCCCTATAATTTTTGATTTTCCTACATATGTTATACCATCTTTCCGTTCTCTAGATTTTTTGAGTTTCTTACTCCGACCTTGTTTAAGGTGACTTTCACTTTTGTACCCAAGTTGATCTTGGCCTACTTTTATGTCTCGCTTGCTGTTTCCCATTCCATTGTTATACTTACCACATCTTCTCTGGGTTTTATTAACTTTTTATATATTTTCATCTTATACAAAATTAAAACCTTTGCGGGTTAGATTTTCACTTTTTATTTGCTAAACAAAACAATTGTTTCGCCAACACAGTGGCTTCATCAGATGTTGAGTACATAGACTCAACTATGTCTCATGTCTATATACTAAACATCTGATGAATCCATTGTCTTGGCGAAACAATTATTATGTATAACAAATAAAAAGTGAAAATCTCACCAGCAAAGGTTTTAATTTTGTATAAATATGGATATTCATCGAGTAAAGTCCCAATCAATTCAGAATTTTCATCTTAGTTTTTTAAGTTGCTGCCTTATTATTTAGTAGCTTCCTGTTTACTTACAGGGAATTATTGGCAGATATAATTTTTTTCTTAATTTCAGATTATCTATCTTCTAGAGATAGATAGTTCTATTGGACAATACATCTCCCAGATATCTGAATTTACTCACCTCCTAGAATTCATGGTTCCGTACTTTAATTGGCCTATTTCCAGGTTCATTTCCTATACTCATTATTTCAGGTTTTGATCTTGTTTATTTTCAGTCCAATCTTCTTACCTTCCTCCACTATGACTTCTAACGTGCTGCCATAATGTATCTTTTAGCAGTTAGTACTAGGTCATCTGCATATGCTACTATTGGCCTCTTGTTCCGATATGACTAGAGTGCCTCATAATTGGCATCCACTGTTTATTATCTTTCTTCTAGGAAATACAACATTTTTCAAATCATTTAAGAACTGTTAGTATACACTATGTCATTAAATTGGTATATCCGTGATCGCCTGAATGTATTAATTACATTCGTATACATGAGATAGATGTTATATTTATTCTGAATAGCATCACAAAATTATATGTGTCGACAGAATATTGTCACAAAACTACTGTATTAAGATTATTTTGTAAGAGGTAATATGCACCTCCTTTTAAAATATTCAGATTTGGGCATTAGAAAATGTCATAGATTAGGGCTAACTTCTTTATGTGTAGTTGA
Organism: Rosalia funebris; assembly: GCA_037954035.1. Classification (NCBI taxonomy): domain Eukaryota; kingdom Metazoa; phylum Arthropoda; class Insecta; order Coleoptera; family Cerambycidae; genus Rosalia; species Rosalia funebris. Next base: position 41,689,065 of record JAZFAV010000022.1, on the reverse strand, counting down.
GGATATATTTTCGGATTTAGTATGACTAGTATATTGTACAGGGTGAGCGAAACTCGATGTCTCAGTTCTATTATAAGAAAAGGAAAAACGATAGAAAAAATCTGAAAAGAGGTTCTTAAATGGGATTGAGTAAGGTTCATTTTATGCTGAATTTACATATTCTTCCATATTTGGAAACTAAGGTAATGATGTCATCGAATTTTTTTCCCCAGAAACATACCTATATTTTGGCATATTTAAAGAGAGACAATACTTCTGAATAAATTTTGTAAAGAAAAAAATTTGCTATCTTTTTCCGTTAAAAATTTATAAGCAAATTTGTAAAAAATAGTATTATCAAAAATTCGCAATCGTCACGGTTCAAACAAGTAGCCTTTGGAAACAAATAGCAAAGTGGTATCTGTCAATAATTAAACATTATTAATTAGTATTATTTATTAACTTAACATTACAAAACACATAATATGTTACAACTATTACCACAGAAAGAAATATAGTATGTAGGCAATCACTACAACAAATTTTTATGTGACCACCTCCTACTTCTAAACACTTATCGAATATCCGCCTTACTTCTCTCACTGAAGCCTTATATTTCTCTAGATAGTTTATCGCAAGCATTTCTGATTTTTTCTTTTAAATGTTCCAAGTTAACAGATGGTGTTCTGTAAACTTTATTTTTCAAAGTTCCCCACAAAAAGAAGTCTAGTGTGGTCAAGTCCGGTTATTTAGGTGCCCACTGTAAGTTTCATTTAAATATTGTTGGATAATTCTTGCTTTATGTGGTGGAGCTCCGTCATGCTAGAAACACATGTTTGCTCGCAGCTGTAATGGCACATTTTTGAGAAGCATAGGAAGTTGTTCTCGAAGAAATTGCAAATATCGCTCACTATTTAAAATTCCTTCGTAAAAATACGGACCATCAAATTCCCATTAATAATATCACACCAAACGTTTATTCCAAAGTGTCCTTGATTTTTAATCGGATTGACAAAATGTGGATTTTCAGTAGCCCAAAAATGTTAATTTTTTTTATTGGACTTGCCGTTACTAACAAAACGGCTTTTGTCCGTCTATAACACATGCTGAAACAACCGACTGTCATTGATCTATAAGTTTACCATCACTTGGGCAACATAGTTAATTCTTTGTTGTTGATGTTGATCTGACAAGTGTTCTAAATTATGGATTTTATAATAGTGATAACTATTTTCTTTCAAAATTTTTCGTACCGAACTATATTTTAAATTCAACTCACGATAGGCTTGCCGAATCCAGTTCTTTGGATGGTTTTCAAAATACTACAAAACAGTAGCAACAGTGTTGTGAGAATTGACTCTTTTAACGATTTTTCTTCCCTTTCGAGAAGAAAATGCCTCGTTATTTGCACGTTAATTGCGTTCCAATCTTCAAAATACTTTTAAGCTTAGAATAACAGGTTCGGAGTATTTCTGGGCGTTTAACTGAACTGCTCTTCTAGGGTTCTTTTAAGATTCCCCATAAACTAATAATATATCGACTTTTTCATGGTGCGTGAACATTTTTCAAAGTCAAATGACAACAAGACAATATTTGTCAACAATTAGATTAATTATTAATAGATGCGACTTTGCTATTTGTTTTCAAGGGCTACTTGTTTAAATCGTGACGATAGCGATTTTTTGATAATACTTTCTTCTTAAAAATTCTCTACTCTTTACAAAATTGCTCAATTTTTTAACGGAAAAAATAGCAAATTTTTTTCTTTACAAAATATGTTCACAAAAATTAGCTCTTTTTAAATATGCCAATTTATAGGAATGTTTCTGGGGAAAAAATTCTATGACGTCATTACTTCAGTTTCTAAATATGGAAAATTATGTAAATTTGGCTTAAAATGGACCTTACTCAATCCCATTTAAGAACCTTGTTTTAGATTTTTTCTATCGTTTTTCCTTTTCTTATAATAGAGCTGAGACATCGAGTTTCACTCACCCTGTACAAGTAGGTATCAAATTAAGTGGGGTGGAAAATTTTAATTTTTGGACAATACTTTTGTATATTGGTCCTTTACATGATCATTTTTAACGATTTCTTAATTAAATTTAACAAAATCAATTGCTAATTAATAATTTTAATTTGTTACAGGAATATATTTCTATTATCACACTTTTCCATTACCTTTGGCTTTTTATTTTAAAAGCGTGTCATATATTTTTTTCTATAGGTGAATTATAATAGATAATGTCACGAGCGCCTTGAGCGATCCCGAACGCCGGGAATATTCGATACCATCGAGAGCATGCGGAGTTGACTACCAATGCGTTCTATACTAGAAAGTTCGCCAAAGTTTTTCATCTAGAAACGTCTGGAGAGACATCCCACTGCCTATATAAGAGTTGTGTCGTCCGGCCAAGAGTTAGTTAAATTTGGTCCGCGATAGTGAGCGATACAGTGCGAAGAAAATGATATACAGTGCGAAAATTAGTTTATAAAGTTAAAGTAGAAAGAAAGTTAGTTAGTTAGTTTGACTTGTGAATAGTTGAGTTATAAATAAGTGTTCGAGAAATAAAGAACTTTCTAGTAAATTCGTTACATTGGTGTCAGAAGTGGGATAGAACGTGGTAGAAAGTTCTGGAACACTTGGTTTAGTTGAAGAAATCGAGGATCGATGCTTCGAGAAGGTCAGAGAACATTCTCGAACTTTCCATAGCAGTCAAGAAAACCCACAGGTGTGACATATCACTGAACTCGTTTCATCGTGAAGAGGTCGAATATCGACGTTTCAAGAAGGTCAGAGAACATTCTCGAACTTTCCATACCTGTCAATAAAACCCACGAATGTGACATATCACTGAACTCGTCTCGTTGTGAAGAGGTCGAATATTGACGTTTCAAGAAGGTCAGAGAACGTTCTCGAACTTTTCATAGCAATCAAGAAAACCCACGGGTGTGACATCACTGAACTCGTCTCATCCCGAAGAGGTCAAAGATTGACGTTTCGAGAAGGTCAGAGAACATTCTCGAACATTCGATAGCAGTCAAAAAAACCCACAAGTGCGACATATCCCCGAATTCGTATCGTCGTGAAGAGGTCGAAGATTGATGTTTCGAGAAGATCAGAGAACATTCTCGAACTTTCAATAGCAGCCAGGAAAACCCCTAAGTGTAACGCATTATCGGAATTGTCTCGTCAAGAACAAGATGTCTACTGGGCGTTGGGAAATTTCTGAAGAAAAGCGAGTTGGATGCCAGTAGGAACTAGAAGCCAAACCGCGGCCATGGAGGAACAAATGAATGAGCTACTAGCAATGTTAGCTGTAATGAAAGCAGGACAAGCTGAAATGAAACAAGAAATAAAAGCAGGACAAGATATCATGAAACAAGAAATGAAAGCAGGACAAGATGAAATGAAACAAGAAATGAAAACAGGACAAGATGAAATGAAAGCAAGACAAGATGAAATGAAACAAGAAATGAAATCAAACCAATAGGAAATGAAAGACGAACTCAAAGCTGTACACAATGCCATGAGAATGTTTCAAGAGGAGATAAAAGAACAAGTCGCGATGGACCTCCAAGTCTTACGGGAAGAAACAGAAAAGAAGCTAGAAGCAGGTATGAAACAGGTAGTAGTGGGTATAAAACAGGTAGGTAGAATCGGGGATAGCTAAACAGGAAGCAGAAATAGACGAAATACGAAAAGACCAACAACAAGTCAATCAGTCCTTAACATCAAAAGTGGAAGAGATCCAAAGGGAGGTTAACCGATTAAGAATACGTCCTACAAGTGCTGGACCTGGGCTCCAACATCCAGCCAGAGTGACAGCACCAACTTTTGACGGTTCGATTCCTTGGTCGGTATATCGAAGATAATTCGAGGCTGCTGCTTCCGCAAACTATTGGAATGATCAGGAAAAGGCTATAGCCCTTATCGTCGCCTTAAGAGGGGAGGCTCTCGATATATGTACTCCGATTTATTCCGGAAGGTCAACAGAATTTTACAACAATAGTAGATCGCATGGAGATGCGCTACGATGACAAGCACATGCAACAAGTCTACCAAATGCAACTGAAGAGCCGAAATCAAAGGAGCAGCGAGACATTGCAATAATTTGGTGCAGAATCGAGCGACTAGTACAGCTGGCATACCCAACAGCACCTCAGTAGTTTGAAAATCAACTGTGCGTTGCAACATTTATCGATGGCTTGAGGGACCCGGACATGCAGCAGGTGCTGAGAATGTCACGACATGACACTCCCAGCAAAATATTAATGCACGCCCTAGAGTTTAAGGCCGCAACCGCAAAAATTCTGGCAACCCTACTCGTATGAAGAGCTGCATTATCGTGCATAAATACAAAATTTTCGCCAAAAATGTCTCTCTAGTTTCTTACTATGGATCCTAGAATTAAATCAACATACTTCGAACCCGTTAAAATTTGTCTTATGGGAAGTAAAGGAGTTTTCTCATCCATCATAATTCCACCCCAAAACATTACCGTTCCTCCTTTGTACTTGGGGACAGATTTAGCAACTGCGAGTCTAGCCTTTTTCCCACGACCTCTCAAAATTCGAATTCGCCGGTCGTCTGGTTTCATCCGAAAATAAGACATTTTGCCAGTTTTCCATCGTCCAGTTTTGATACTCCAAACACCATTGTAAACGGCCAATTGTATGTTGTTTTGATAGTTCGGGAACCCTTAACTGTCTTCTGCTAAATGATCCTTGAGCGCGAAGTCATTTCCTTATCGTTTCGACGGAAACACTACTATCCTTGCAAACACTTGCAAACGTTGTCTTTGAAGCTCGGGGTGAAATACGGTCGGATTTCTTCTTGTTATTTGTTACTGGAGTAGGTCAGTATTAATCACCTCCAGATGATACCAACTTGGTTGGCGAAACGCGCGTCGAGTGTAGTGTATAGTGTTTTGGTGGTTTTCGGAAAACTAAGTTAGTGTTTGTTTGAAATTTGAGCTATAAACCGGTCCTCTTCTTCAGTAGCAACTTTTCCACGACTTCGCCTTAGTCTATTTTTTAAGGTTCCAAATTTTCCAAACCTTGAATAGGTTTTCGAAACGACCACTTGTGTAACCACAACCGTCCTTACAACTTCTCCTTGTGACATTCCCTGTTCTACCAGAGCAATAATTCTTCCCCTCTGCAAGTCTGATAACCCCACATAAGGATTTTTTTTTTAAATTTCACACAGAAAAAACTTATAATAACCTCACTACGATTTTACATGCGAACAGGCAAATCACCACTATAACAGCAAATTTCATTAACTTCGAATGAACCTACTTGTTGTTGTTAGTAAACACATTCATCTTTTTATAGGCATATCACTTTTTGTAGGAAAACATTGCGAGAACTAGCGTGTGATTCCATATAAGTTTGGTTGTGTGTATAATAACAATGATACTACGTGTTGGTGTCAATTTTATATTAAATAATACTTAGTCTCTCGAGTTTATCAAGTTTGTCAAATTTATGGGGGTTATCGGGTTTATTCAGTTTATCGAGAATTATCAAATTTATCAGATTTACACAGTTCATCGAGCATTACTATACATTACTGAGTATCGTTGGCGATTATTGAATATAGTAAGTATGGGTGTTACTTGACATATCATATGCAAACACTAATATATACAATTATAAGAAAACATCATAAGGCAAAACCAAAATGTAAATATTTATATGTACGAAAAGATATTTGAATATTATCTTAGTTATTTGCCAGTATTTCCCCCTTTTTGACATTGTAACTTGTTCATTTTTGGTATATGTTGTTTTAAAAATCTTCCTTAAAATCATAAATCATGATTATACAGATATTAAATATATTAAGTCAGATGTAAAAAATAATGACATCATAAATATATGAAGCAAAGCATTTTGGTAAGTATAAATATATTCACATATACGTCATAGTATTGAATAATAATTTAAAAAACAATGTCACAGTTCCTGCCTTGTGTTGATTATTATCTATAAAGAAAAAATAATTTTGGTAGTGTAAGGAAGTATAGCGTGTACCTGAATAAGTTGAAATAATTATAAATGACGGTACTTTTCACGTTATATGAGAGACAAACACGTTTTCTATTTCGAACTATAAGTGAGAAATTAACTGTATTAAAATTATTTGGATATTATTCTTTTTAAATTTATGCGTAATTAAAAGACGTAAATTGTGTAAATTAAAACTTAAAATTTTTAGACGGCTTATAAATTAAGCGGCAGCAAAGTCTCTTGAAACTTAGCGTCGAAATTCCCCTCTTGCTAGTATTTGACTATTCTTCTCTTTTGTAACGTACAATGCAGTTAAAGTCCTGGTGAATAAGAATCATTGTTTATTTCTATTTTTAAAATATATAAACATTAAATATATAACAAATCACTGGATAACAGCGAATGAAATTTTGTAATGTTTTTTGTATTAGTCCAATTTTTAAAGAGATTCTGTAGTTTGTACATCTAATCATCATATTCTACAAAAATGATAAAATGTGGTACAAAAATCTTAAACCAAAAAGTAGGTTAGTAGTAGTAGTAGTAAAAAGTAGTCTCATTGGATAATTTAATGTTATGTCATCATATTTATACAATATTGATTTTACTTGACTCTTATATCATGTTGTGGTAATTCCTATGCAAACAAACTCATTTCTGAATTTTCTGTTTAGAATTCGAACGAGGATTGTATTAACTTTATTCTGATGCTAATAATAGACCGAAGTATGAATACAATAAGAATATTACTCAAATAGTAAAGCGTGGGCGTCTTTTCAATAGAGAATGTTATCGATGTGCAGTAATAAACAACGTAGAATAAATTAAATATTACCATCTTACGCAAATTGAATGGAATAAATAGTATTGGCTATAGTGAAGTGAGTCTGCAAGAATCTAATAATTTATGAAAATATTATTAAAAAAAAAGACATAACTTTGTTCCTTATAAATAATCATTTATTATTATAAAAATAAATGTGAAACATAGAAATAATGCGAGGTAGTATTCAAATTTTATATTTTATATATGCTGCATTGACTGAAATCCTACATACAATATTAATTCTCTAGATAATAGAAAGGAGATTTTTTTAATGAACATAAAACTCCTTGATGTATACTCTTCATTAAAGACTTCAAACAAACCTTAAAGCAGTTAAGAACTATTAAAGGAAATGCCTGGTTAAGATACAAAAGGAGCAGAAATATTATTTACAGGCAATTTTACTGTGATATTCGTAATAATTATAATACCGCTTTAAATAAAAGAGATTATTTTTCTTTTTTTATACAACACAAATATCAATAGAAATAATTCCCACTAAACATAATTTATTAGGGTCCAACTTAAAGTCATGTTTAGTTATAAGAGACAGGATTCCACAGTGTTCCTGATAACTTGCCTGACCTTACCAGTAATAACAACTACTTCGAAGATTCTGTAACTAAAATAAATGCTGATGATGAGCATAACCAGAAATATTATGAGTATAAATTTAATAATAATCTCACATTCATTTATAGTCCTGTAATTACCAACAGAATTAAGCAAATCATAATTAAATGAAAGCCACATACCATAGACCCAGTGAACTTTTGCAACTCTCATCATAATGCGCCCCATTGACGCATATAATTACATGTTTTGAAATAGGGTAGTTACCTCCTCAATGGAAAGTATCGTAGATTAACTCTATACCTAAAAAGAAAAATCCGGACACATTGGTTTACTCTCCTGTTCAAATCGCTATGAATATGACAAGAATTCTATTCTTTAGAAATTAACAATTTGTGAATCAAATTACACCATTAAGGCGTTTGTGAAAACACACTTTATTAGTTTAAAAAATAGTTTTCGGCTAGATATTAATTTTACTACATTTGTTTCGACTCGAATGGGAGTACTTTAGGGTGAGTCTCGCAACTCAGGACGGAGGGATGTCTGGGGGTTTACAGAAACCCCCATCTCCACCTCCCAGGGTCGGGAGGCAAGAAGTGTGGCAATAAGGCTCCACTTTACAAGATAGGTCTGGAAATATCTGTCGGTCCACCTGTAAGGTAAGGTATGGTTATCGGGCGACAGGTGTATATGGCCTGGCATAATAAATGAATATGTAAGTTGGGGTGCGTATCTTGTTTTCTTACGTGAGAACCTGGAGTTTTGGTCTCTTGTGGCGCTGTGGTCCTCCCGGGTTGTAGTCAGAGGCTGCTTTTATCAGAGGATTATCGTGGTCCATTGTCCGATCATAGAGTTTCTTCGCTCTGTCTTGAATATTCTTCGTGATGGTCTTGTACTCTAGATCCCTTCTGATATCGTCACTTCTGACGAGCCAGGGAGCGTCCAGAGTACGTCTCAGCGCGATATTCTCTACGGCTTGGATCGTCTTCATGTGCGTCTTGGCAGCGTACCCCCATGCGGTAGAAGCGTATATTAATTCGGACTGTATTACCTGTTTGATGAGCAGCAGTGAATATAAACTGGTCGATACTTGCATCACACATTAAATCAATTGAGATGAGAGTTGCACACGGTTTTTTACTGGGACCACTTCAATTTAATTTGAAAAATTCCCCTAAAATACAAACTACATATGTACGCTGATGACATACAGCTCCTCTATAGTTTTATACTTTCTGATTTATTCGCAGATCCTCAAATTATAAATAACGATTTAAAAACCAATTTTTATTTGATATTAAAGAATATATTGATTATAAATGGTAATATGTCAAAATATTATTTTTGGAACACCACATCAACATCACATCACGGATTAATTAGATATTAAAATTAACGATGAAGTAATCTCCTTAACTAGTGTTGTAAGAAACCTCACGGTTTCGTTTGATTCTTTATTGAAATTCATTTACTTGATGTTTGATTCTTCATTATAATATTCTTTTAAAAAATATTAAGGTACAAATATTAAAATGTTGCTTAGTGAAAACATTATTTTCTCTCATGTGTATTATTCAGATATTGTATTCGAATCCTGCCTAACATAGGAGGACAAAAATGGTTTACAAAAAATTCAGAATCCCTGTGTGAGATATTGTACAACCGTACCACGATTTGATCATGTTTCACCTTATATGCGTGCATTTAATTTATTGCATATGTCTGAGAGGCGGTTCATATATATTGTCAATTTATCTTAAATATTATAAAGACCAATACACTTGACTATTAATGTAAAAAGTTAATGTGGTAAACTAACAATTACAGTAAAAAGTTTAAAGAAATAGAAAATATAATTTCCATATCATTTCATCGAAGTGAAATGTTTAAATCCTCTTTTTTTGTACAATATATAGCAGCATATGTCATTAGTGATCTACCTACTTAATATTACGTTTCGTTGGTAACATTCAGAAGTAAATTATAGGAATGGAATATTATAGTAAATTATAATTTCATAAAATTTATTAAAAAACTTTAATATACGCCTATTTTAAGTTTTATTTTTACTTTTTGGTTTGGTAATTTTAGATTGTCATGTACATATATATATATATATATATATATATATATATATATATATATATATATATATATATATATATATAATTAATTAAATATATTAATTTATATTTATACTTAGGGAGTGTTGTAATCAACTTCTTTGATACACCTTCTTTTTGGAAGAAACTTGTATTCTTTTCTGAATTAAATTTATATATTATAAATTGATTCCAATAAATGTATTATTATATATTATATTAGTTTGTAACATTGAATTACTTGACTTTTTCACAAAACGCTACACTCGACGCGAGTTTGACCAACGTGGTTGGCATTCTTTGGAGATAATTAAAAGTCAGTTTCAGCCAGATTAAAAGTCATGAGTTTTAGTCATCTCCAGATGATTCTATCTTTGTTGGCGAAACACGCGTCGAGTGTAGTGTATTGTGTTTTGTGGAAAGCTAAGTCAGTGTTATCTTCACACCAAAGGTTCCGACCTACTTCAGTATATTAACTTGTGTTAATAGACTTTTTTGACGGTTTGATTCTCTGAATATTCGTTGTTAATTCATCTCAATTTCATTTGTACAATATAGACATATGTGTTGCTAACAAATCCTCATTTAGTTAAGGACTCTATTAATACTTCATCAGTTAACTAATTATGTTAATGAAAGATACCTACCTATTATGTGTATACATTTTTCTCGATAAATTTTCTTTTGTAACTTCCTATGGAACTGGCCTATTTAATACTATAAGAAATGCTAATAATATAAAAAATAAAACACTCAAATTATAACTAAATTAATTCGAATCATAAATTCGTATTTAAAGTGGCAATTGTTTTAGAATATTACGTTTCTTATTTCTTTTGTTAAGTCTGATTCATTTTCCAGTTGAAATAAAATAATGTGGTAAATTAAAAACAGCTATCGAAATTAGAGTAAGATACGTTTCCTTGAATCGTCTAATGGAAACTATAATAAATATATGGAATAATATAATATTTAATAGAGTATAATTTTAATTGTAATTATGAGAAAGGAACGAAATACAAACATTTCATACTTATATTTAGTATACAATATTTTACATTTATTTCATACCTGAACAAAAATATTTTATACTTAATGTTAAATATGGATTTTTTCAGTTACCGAACAACAGATATCCATTAAATTTCTTGATATATTATTTTTTTAATAGAATTAATTTTCATCCCTACAAAACAAAAGTGTCGCAAGAATACTATTGATCATCATGAGGTCATCAGTCCTAAGACTGGTTGGACGCTAACCTCCAGCTTCTCCTATCTTGTGCTAACCTACGCATTTCGCTAATTGTGCCACAACCTACATCCCTTACTATTTGCGAGCAGTAGTTTAATTTAGGCCTACCTCTGCCTTTCTTCACTCCTACTTCTGCCTCCAAAATATCGCGGACTATTCCCCCATGTCTCAGCAAGTGGCCTACCATTCTATCTCTTCCCTTCTTTATGTTTTTCCACATACTTTTTTTTCGCCGACTTTCTCTAATACTGCTTCGTTTCTAACCCTATCAGTCCACGGTATTTTCATCATTCTTCGGTAACACCACATCTCAAAACCTTCTAATTTTTTCCTACTTGCTTCCCCTACCGTCCAGGTTTCTCAACCGTATAGTGCCGTGTTCCATACATACGTTTTCAAAAGTCTTTTCCTTGTTTCTGAGTCTCGCAACTCAGGACGGAGGGATGTCTGGGGGTTTACAGAAACCCCCATCTCCACCTCCCAGGGTCGGGAGGCAAGAAGTGTGGCAATAAGGCTCCACTTTACAAGATAGGTCTGGAAATATCTGTCGGTCCACCTGTAAGGTAAGGTATGGTTATCGGGCGACAGGTGTATATGGCCTGGCATAATAAATGAATATGTAAGTTGGGGTGCGTATCTTGTTTTCTTACGTGAGAACCTGGAGTTTTGGTCTCTTGTGGCGCTGTGGTCCTCCCGGGTTGTAGTCAGAGGCTGCTTTTATCAGAGGATTATCGTGGTCCATTGTCCGATCATAGAGTTTCTTCGCTCTGTCTTGAATATTCTTCGTGATGGTCTTGTACTCTAGATCCCTTCTGATATCGTCACTTCTGACGAGCCAGGGAGCGTCCAGAGTACGTCTCAGCGCGATATTCTCTACGGCTTGGATCGTCTTCATGTGCGTCTTGGCAGCGTACCCCCATGCGGTAGAAGCGTATATTAATTCGGACTGTATTACCTGTTTGATGAGCAGCAGTGAATATAAACTGGTCGATACTTGCATCACACATTAAATCAATTGAGATGAGAGTTGCACACGGTTTTTTACTGGGACCACTTCAATTTAATTTGAAAAATTCCCCTAAAATACAAACTACATATGTACGCTGATGACATACAGCTCCTCTATAGTTTTATACTTTCTGATTTATTCGCAGATCCTCAAATTATAAATAACGATTTAAAAACCAATTTTTATTTGATATTAAAGAATATATTGATTATAAATGGTAATATGTCAAAATATTATTTTTGGAACACCACATCAACATCACATCACGGATTAATTAGATATTAAAATTAACGATGAAGTAATCTCCTTAACTAGTGTTGTAAGAAACCTCACGGTTTCGTTTGATTCTTTATTGAAATTCATTTACTTGATGTTTGATTCTTCATTATAATATTCTTTTAAAAAATATTAAGGTACAAATATTAAAATGTTGCTTAGTGAAAACATTATTTTCTCTCATGTGTATTATTCAGATATTGTATTCGAATCCTGCCTAACATAGGAGGACAAAAATGGTTTACAAAAAATTCAGAATCCCTGTGTGAGATATTGTACAACCGTACCACGATTTGATCATGTTTCACCTTATATGCGTGCATTTAATTTATTGCATATGTCTGAGAGGCGGTTCATATATATTGTCAATTTATCTTAAATATTATAAAGACCAATACACTTGACTATTAATGTAAAAAGTTAATGTGGTAAACTAACAATTACAGTAAAAAGTTTAAAGAAATAGAAAATATAATTTCCATATCATTTCATCGAAGTGAAATGTTTAAATCCTCTTTTTTTGTACAATATATAGCAGCATATGTCATTAGTGATCTACCTACTTAATATTACGTTTCGTTGGTAACATTCAGAAGTAAATTATAGGAATGGAATATTATAGTAAATTATAATTTCATAAAATTTATTAAAAAACTTTAATATACGCCTATTTTAAGTTTTATTTTTACTTTTTGGTTTGGTAATTTTAGATTGTCATGTACATATATATATATATATATATATATATATATATATATATATATATATATATATATATATATATAATTAATTAAATATATTAATTTATATTTATACTTAGGGAGTGTTGTAATCAACTTCTTTGATACACCTTCTTTTTGGAAGAAACTTGTATTCTTTTCTGAATTAAATTTATATATTATAAATTGATTCCAATAAATGTATTATTATATATTATATTAGTTTGTAACATTGAATTACTTGACTTTTTCACAAAACGCTACACTCGACGCGAGTTTGACCAACGTGGTTGGCATTCTTTGGAGATAATTAAAAGTCAGTTTCAGCCAGATTAAAAGTCATGAGTTTTAGTCATCTCCAGATGATTCTATCTTTGTTGGCGAAACACGCGTCGAGTGTAGTGTATTGTGTTTTGTGGAAAGCTAAGTCAGTGTTATCTTCACACCAAAGGTTCCGACCTACTTCAGTATATTAACTTGTGTTAATAGACTTTTTTGACGGTTTGATTCTCTGAATATTCGTTGTTAATTCATCTCAATTTCATTTGTACAATATAGACATATGTGTTGCTAACAAATCCTCATTTAGTTAAGGACTCTATTAATACTTCATCAGTTAACTAATTATGTTAATGAAAGATACCTACCTATTATGTGTATACATTTTTCTCGATAAATTTTCTTTTGTAACTTCCTATGGAACTGGCCTATTTAATACTATAAGAAATGCTAATAATATAAAAAATAAAACACTCAAATTATAACTAAATTAATTCGAATCATAAATTCGTATTTAAAGTGGCAATTGTTTTAGAATATTACGTTTCTTATTTCTTTTGTTAAGTCTGATTCATTTTCCAGTTGAAATAAAATAATGTGGTAAATTAAAAACAGCTATCGAAATTAGAGTAAGATACGTTTCCTTGAATCGTCTAATGGAAACTATAATAAATATATGGAATAATATAATATTTAATAGAGTATAATTTTAATTGTAATTATGAGAAAGGAACGAAATACAAACATTTCATACTTATATTTAGTATACAATATTTTACATTTATTTCATACCTGAACAAAAATATTTTATACTTAATGTTAAATATGGATTTTTTCAGTTACCGAACAACAGATATCCATTAAATTTCTTGATATATTATTTTTTTAATAGAATTAATTTTCATCCCTACAAAACAAAAGTGTCGCAAGAATACTATTGATCATCATGAGGTCATCAGTCCTAAGACTGGTTGGACGCTAACCTCCAGCTTCTCCTATCTTGTGCTAACCTACGCATTTCGCTAATTGTGCCACAACCTACATCCCTTACTATTTGCGAGCAGTAGTTTAATTTAGGCCTACCTCTGCCTTTCTTCACTCCTACTTCTGCCTCCAAAATATCGCGGACTATTCCCCCATGTCTCAGCAAGTGGCCTACCATTCTATCTCTTCCCTTCTTTATGTTTTTCCACATACTTTTTTTTCGCCGACTTTCTCTAATACTGCTTCGTTTCTAACCCTATCAGTCCACGGTATTTTCATCATTCTTCGGTAACACCACATCTCAAAACCTTCTAATTTTTTCCTACTTGCTTCCCCTACCGTCCAGGTTTCTCAACCGTATAGTGCCGTGTTCCATACATACGTTTTCAAAAGTCTCTTCCTTGTTTCTAATTTTATTACCCCTGAGCATAAAAGTGCTTTATTTTTGTTAAAAGCTGCTCGACTCCGCGCTATTTTTTGTTTTATATCTTTATTGCTTCTTCCATCCCAATTTATTTTACTTCCTAAATAAGTGAAGTCTTTAACTTCCTCCAATCTTTCATTATTAATTTGTACTTTCGTTTTTGCTCTGCTCTCGCGCCCTCTGCACACTAACATTTTAGTTTTGTTTTTATTCACCCTCATTCCGTATTCTTCTGTCAACACTGCCTCCATTTCGCTCAACGCTGATTCTAATTCCTCCTTACTACATGCTAATATTGCTATATCATCCGCGAATCTCAGCATTTTTAGTTTCTGTCCCTGTACTTTAATCCCGAAATCCACTCTACCTTTTACCACATTAATCGCCTCTTCGATGTACAGACTAAAAATTACTGGTGATAGCGTACATCCTTGTCTTACTCCTTTCCTAATACCTACTTCCCCTTTTTCCCCTTCTTCTTCTATAATAGCAGTTTGCTTTTTGTATAGATTGTGTACTACTCTCCCATCTCTATACTTCATTCCCGCGTTTTTTAGTATCTCGAACATTTTTTCCCATCTTACATTATCAAAAGCTTTTTCTAAATCTACAAATCCTATATAAGCGTTCTTTCCTTTTTCTATTGTTTTCTCTAACATTACTCTTAACGCCAGAATAGCTTCGCGAGTTCCCCTATTTCGCCTAAACCCGAATTGGTCTTCTACTAGTATTTCCTCCGCTCTATTTTCCATCCTCTTCTGCACTATTCTGGTTAAGATTTTTGACGCGTGGGAAGTTAGGCTAATCGTTCTAAAGTTCTCGCATTTGTCGGCTCCTCTCTTTTTCGGTATAGTAACGATAATGTTCCTCTTATAATCCTCCGGTATCTCGCCCGTTTCGTATATGTATTTTACCAGTTCAAACATCCTATTTACTGTGTGTCGAAATGTGGGGACAGAAAGTATCTGTCCCGCACATTTCAAAATTTCTGCCTGTATTTTATCTACACCCGACGCTTTATTGTTCTTTAGCCCCCTTAGTGCTATTTCAAATTCCTCTCTCAATATATTTTTTCCTACGTCTTCCCTATCGATGCTAGATTCTTCCTCTAATACCTCTCCTAATTCCTGACCCTCGTATAAATTTCCTAAGTACTGCTTCCATCTATCCGCTTTCTCCTCTCTTCCGATCAGTATGTCCCCCGATTGACTCCTAACGTTTCTACTTATTGGTCCTATATCCCTGAAGTTCCTCTTAATTATTTTGTAAGCCTCATCAGTCTTACCTACTTGGGGCTTATCTTCTACTTCTTTGCATTTATCCTCTATCCATTGTTCTTTCGCTTTTCTACACTATCTAATGATTTCCCACTTTATTGACTTATAAGTTTTCAGTCTTTCCTCATCTCGTCTGTTTTTGTAGCCTCGTCTCTCTTGTATTAAGTTCAAAACTTCGTCCGTTATCCAGGGCTTCCTGGCTTCCCGTCTCGCGTGTCCTAAAACGTCCGTAGCCGCGGAATCTAGACTATTCTTGATACCCTCCCACTCAGTTTCTGCGTTCTTGATTTCGTCATTACTCGCTTTATTTATTAGTTAATCTGTTTTCTTCTGGAACTTATCTTTCTTATTCTGATCCCTCAGTATGTCTACATTTATACGTTTCTTATCCTTCCGGGTTTTCAGATTTTTGAACTTTAATCTAGCTCTCATGACTACCAAGTTGTGGTCGCTGTCTACATCTGCTCCTGGATAACTCTTACAGTCTTTTACTTGATTCCTAAATCTCTTCCTAACCAGAAGGTAGTCTATCTGATACCTGTCTATCCCTCCTGACATTTTCCAGGTGTACCGCCTCCTAACGTGATTCTTGAACAATGTATTCGCGACTACCATCTTGTGCTTCTCACAGAATTCTATCAGTCTGCTACCTCTCTCGTTTCTGTTTCCTAATCCATAAGGACCTACAAATTCTCCTTCTTTCCCCTCACCTACGACTTCGTTAAAATCTCTCACTATTATTAAATCTTCATGACCCTTCACAAATCCTATTACCTGCTCTATGTCCGAATAAACGGCTTCTAACTCTTCCTCACTATGGCTAGAAGTAGGCATGTATACTTGCATTAGTACTGTTTTCGCTGGTCTCGAATCTAACCTGACCATCATTACTCTCTCGCATTACTCTCACAACGCATCTCACTTATACCTACTATATCTAATCCTAACCTATCCATTTCTATCTTCAGATTCTCTAGCTTCCCTGTCTGTCTCATGCTTCTGACATTCCACGCTTCGACTCGTGAAATGCTACACTTCTTATTAACCCTACTATTGCACTCGATCACGTTTCCTGGAACAGTCCTCACCCGGAGATCCGAGCGGAGGACTATTTTACTTCCGGTGTTTTTTGCCCCAGCAGACGCCATCGTTATTGGGGATAAGCTGTTCGTTAGCTGTTCTGAGGATTATAATGTGGTGGTTTCCTCTTGCCTTCCACATCGCAGTCGTGTGAGTAATAGCACCATACCAACCCCCACGGTTTCTGGCACTATGACTACTGAAAGAGATGCTGCCCTCCTTCAGGGACTTGTCTTAGTCTGGTTTTTCAATAAGGACCCCTCCACTATGGTTAAACCTATGGTACGGCTCCTTAAATCAATAAAACGCGCAAGCCGACCCACCCGTTCTAGTTTGCACTAGAACTTCATCAAGGTGCAAGTCCTATCGGTTCGGAAGAGTACTATTGTATTCATATAATTAAATAATGTAAGTATATTGACAAACATTATGAATATATAATAGATAACTGAATTGAAATATCATAAATGGGAAATGTTGTATATGCAATGTTTATTGGTTATTAATTGAATATTTTTCAAAAACATGTATTAGTTATAAGTATTAAAATATATTGTAGTCAGTAAATAATGGAAAAACTAATATTCTGCATGATGTATAATTTCTAATTGAAATCCTGAAATACATTATTATAGATCTCTTATTTCAATCCACTTGAATATATAAATTGGATATAAATTGGATATAAATTGGATATAAGTTGGATATAAATTGGATTGAATTTCTTACTTTACTGTATAATTCTTAAAGAAATATATAGTAAATATAATATAGAAGCGGTGCATTGACACAATAATATTATTTTACAGGTATATTGTAAAATTTTCAAATAATCTTGTTGATATAGCATGTACAAAATTCATAGACTTTATATGGAGGATTGAAAACCCTTTCAAATGAGGTATTATACGTGCCATCATTCCATTTAAACATTTTAAAAGTATAACATTTACCCCTAAGGATCTGAACTGGATTTACAGAATTCTGCATAAATAATGTTATTTTATAATTAGAATTGACACAAGAAGTTTCAAGATTTTATTTAAAAATAGTAACTTTTGTAGAAAATGATTTTAACCTTTATATATGAACCAAGTGTATAATATTTCTCATATAAAAATGCGGAAGGTGTGAATGAATGAATGAATTTATTAATTATGTTCGTGAGTTAATATTTTGCATTTCGTCTTCTAAGAAGTCATACTATCTTTTCTAAATTAATTATACAAATGCCACAAATGATGAAACTTTTGATTATTAGCCATTATATATACACAGGGTGGAAAGCACTGATATAATATTATTGTAGAGTTTTCTGGGAAATGGTCAGGCAGGTTGATATTTTAATCTAAAAAATATGGTTTCAAAATTGAATTTTAAATATATAGGGTTGTCTATGTAAGTGAAGCTGTTCAAGACAGATTTCTTAACAAGATACGCTATATATTTTCCTGTTATTAACTTTTCGTTGATGAGTGGTGTATTTTTCTGCGGTGTGTTATTTAACTAAATCTGGCCTCAATTAATTCAATCTATACGTATTACCCACGTTGTCACAAAAACTTTTTGCCTTAAAATAAAAGCCCCTTAGGTAACTACAAATAATTAAGAAAAGTGAGTAAGTATATGTCTATAGAAATAGTGATGATATTATTTAGAAACAATCTTTTTAAAAGTAATTTTGTGGTTAATAACAATGCAATATTTAACAAAAAGTCATCGAATAGAAATTTTGAATATGATCATCGGTTATGGTTTCATTCTTATTTAATGTAGTCTTGAGTCTAATTTTAATTTCGGGGAAATGGACCGAAGTAACTGTATTATATTACTTCCTTAGGTAACCGCTGGTATTGGTTGCGCCAATATCCATTTGGCGGCGCGGTGGTCTAAAAGAGGTTTATTGCGGAATGGGCAGGATTATTGCCGTTTACCTACTCATCGTTGTAGACCCGGACAACCTCGTGAAGGGTGAGTTTGCCTTTCCCCCCGTCTCACCCACTCCCAGCACAAGCAGTGCAAGAAGTGCTACTCGTAGACAGGAGCGAGGGGCCTGGAGGTGGTGGATCCTGACAGAGTTCCCTTTGTCCTAGCTACTTTAACCCCACCGGCTGTGGCCACTTCTGGCGCTCTTCCTGTCTTCTCATTGTCTTTCTTCACCGGCTGTCTGCCCTCGGGAGCTTAATCTATTGTGGGAGTACTCGGATGGGAGTACTTTAGGGAGAGTCTTGTAACTCAGGATGGAGTGTTGTCTGAGGGTTTATAGAAACCCCCATCTCAACTTCCCAGGGTTGGGAGGCAGGAAGTGTGACAATAAGGCTCCACTTCATATAGGTAGGTCTGGAAATGTCTATGTAGGTCCACCTGTAAGGTAAGGTATGGTTATCGGGCGACAGATGTATATGGCCTGGCATAATAAATAAATATATAAGTTGGGGTGCGTATCCTGTTTTCTTACACGAGAGCCTGGAGTTTTGGTCTCCTGTGGTGGTGTGGTCCTCCCGGGTCGTAGCCAGTGGTGGCTCTTATCAGAGGATTATCGTGGTCCATTGTCCTATTATAGAGCTTCTTCGCTCTGTCTTGAATCTTCTCCGTGATGGTCTTGTACTCTAGATCTCTTCTGATGTCGTCACTTACGACAAACCAGGGAGAATTCAAAGCATATCTCAGTGCAATATTCTATACGGCTTGGATCTTCTTCACGTTTATTTTGCCAGTGCACCCCCATGCGGTAGGTGCGTACATTAATTCGAGTTGTATTACCTGTCTGATGAGCAGCAGTTTGTTCCTTAGTTTGAGGTCTGTGTTGCGTCCCAGCATTGGACCGATTTTTGCCAGAGTGGACTTGGCTATCCCTGTACGACTCCTTATATGGGCCTGTCACGTCAGGGACGCATCCATCGTCACGCCAAGGTACTTGACGGTGTCGATTCATGGGATGTCCTCTCCGTTGATGGTGATTTCGTTGGCTAGTGTTTCCCTGGTTTTTTTGAAGACAGTGGCCTTGCTCTTGTTCGCGATGATGGTTACCTTCCATCTCTCGCACCACACCTCTAATTCGTCCGCGGCTCTCTGGAGGTATCTCGTCACTATGTGGACCTGCCTTGACTTTGCAACGATCGCGGTGTTGTCAGCGTAGAGAGGGCAACGGTGTTTTGATCCATTCTAGGGAGGTCCGAGGTGAAGATTGAGAAGAGATGTAGAGATAGGACTGATCCTTGTGGTACTCCTGCCTTTATCATCCTGTAGTTGGAGAGAGCGTTCCTCACCTTGGCTCTGGCTCGTCTCCTGCAAAGGAACGATTGTATTAAACTTACCATCGGTACTGGATATCCTTAGTCCAACATCTTGACTAATCCATCATGCCAAATTCTGTGAAAGGCCATGGCAACATCTAGGAAAATAGCTCTGGTAACGTTCTCGTGTTGGATTCCCTGTTATGTATTACACCAACCCTAAGATCTGCAGCTCAGTGGAGTGTACTTATCGGTAGGCGAACTGCTCATCTGGGTTGATGTTCAGCTCGCAGGATAGCTCCTCGAGTCGTTCCAGGATTACTCTCTCAGCTACTTTGCTGATTGTGGGTAGTAAACTGATGGGCCTATAATTCGAAGGGTGCGTTGGGTTCTTGCCTGCCTTGGGAATAAAGATAACGTCTGCCATCTTCCATCTCTCCGGGAAGTGCGTTAGTCGCAGTATGGCATTGATGATGTTGAGCAATGCTGCTAGTCTTTTCTTTGACAGTCGTTTGAGGGCCTTATTTCTGATGTTGTCGCATTCTGGGGCCTTCCGTGTCTTGAGGTTCTTCAGTATTAATCCAACTTCGTTGGCCAAAATTGGTCGGAACGTGAAGTCGCCCTCGGGAATCCCACGGATGCGTACCCGAAGCTCCACATTCTCACTCCAGTCGTCCTCCTGTAGTTCAAGGCTGTCCGCCAAAGCTTTCGCCTTCTCTTCGTTGGTGTGTACACCAGTCCTCTTTCTCCGTGTAACGGTGGAGGGGGTTGGGGCACATAGTGCTTTCTGGATTTTCTAGAGGCTGTTGTTTTGGGCTGAGAGGGTCTTCAGGTGGAGATTTTATCTGACCTGAGGTTGTTCGTCAAGCGCGGCTTTGATTCTACGGCAGAGTTGGTTAAAGGCGTGCCTGTCCTCGAGTCGTCTGGACTGATAAGCTGTACGTTTGGCTGCGCGTCGCTCGCTGATAAGTCGGATGGTGTCCGGCGGGAGTGCTCCCGTGGGATTTCTAACTTGTCTCGTCGTGGCCTTCGTCGTGCTTTGACTGAGAGCGATGTGAATGTTTTTCTCAAGGTTTTTGGTGGCCGTTTCCAAGTCCTCCATCGTGTCGATGAGGATGAGGTCTTTTGGAGGGTGCTTCTGTATTGGGTCCAGTTGCTTTGCCTTCTGATGAACACCGGGCTCCCTATCGCGATGTTTTCTATAACTCGTATCAGGATGGGATTGTGATTTGACGATCCCTCGTCAATGTTCCGGACTTCCTGGACTGCTACGTTTTATAGCAGTGCGATTTCCAGGATGTTTGGGACTCCATTGCCTTGATAGTGAGTTGGATTCGACGGTCCAAATATCTGAAGCTCCGAATTGTCGTCCTGGAACATTAGGATTGCCCGCCGGCGTTGGCTGGTCGTTCTGCTGTTCCATAGTGGGGATTTCGCATTGAAGTCTCCTATGGCGACTATTCGTTTCCTTGCAGGGGAGATAGCTTTCAGGTATTGTTGATCGATGCTTCCTTGGGGCATTTGGTAGCAGGACACTACCATGAGCTAGTCGTGTTGCCCTGGACGTATGATCGTCTCCTGGACCTGAACGCCATGGCTTCGAGTTGGTCCAGGTCCAGGAGAGCGAAGGGATGGTGGTTAATCCCGTTTTTGACTAGTTTAACGTTTCTTAACCATATTATTGGTGCAATTTCTATTGAAGGGAATTTGAAAGATGAAAAATATTTTAATCCCGTTGGGGATGAAATTGTTATTAAACTGATATCCAGACGCATTAAACTCTGCAGAGCGAAACTGTTTGGTCTTCAGAAAGACCAGGTAATATCCCATCATGCTGTAAATGTATCAGAGTACTTAAGCGAAACTTGATTACTAAACCCTACGTCATGGGATTTTTCTGTGGGGTTACCTAGAAAATAAAGTATGCAATTAATGACCTTAAAGAAAGAATACACACAAGAATAAGAAATATTATACCTCAAGTGTTAGAGAAAGTTAGGTAGGAGTGTTACTACAACTAGGTAATTATCAATAATTAAATAGAGAACATTTCTAATAATTATTTCAATACATTTTAATAAATAATTAATTTCAAATAAAGTCTGAACAATATATATTATCAATTAAGTTTCTACAATTTCTCAGTTTAATATCTGTAGTTAACTCGACTGTAGTAAGTTCGAGAATACGATGGGCATTCAAGTCAGTTGCCCGACGGGGAGCTTTTAAGAGTGCAACACTGCTCCACGACCACTACGTAGATGAGTGACTTATGAGTGACGTATTCTCCTATAGAAGTTGCTGTAAGAATTGCATTCATACTGACGTCTCGAGTGTCGGACTGGATCCACTATTGAGAGTGTCGTTGAATACACACGGTCAAGCCCTAACTGGAAGTCCTGAGTATTTATGTCCTCGTCTATATGTGTAACCATTTCCTTCGAAGCCTGAAACTTTAAGGGAAGGATGTCGGTTTCTGTATGTGTAAACTTTAAAAAAAAGTTAAATGTTGTAAGTATAATTCAATAATATACAGATGTACTGTTGACTTCATCGCTATTTGCCAAATAAAATACTCTCTTATCTTGCCGATAAACGGAACAGTCTATCTGAGCCTAGCCATAAAAACAAGTCGCGGTATGAGATAAGAACCGTTTGGGATTTTTTATTTGGCAAATAGCGATGAAATAGACTATAGACTGTAATATATATATATATATATATATATATATATATATATATATATATATATATATATATATATATATATATATATATATATATATATATATATATAACCTCAAAGTGCGATATATCGACACTAAGTGAAGAGGTCAAAGAACTGCTTGGTCAGGTGAGAATAGATATGAAAAAAGCGCTAAGACAAGAAATACTGGATGAAATAGAAGGAGACAGCGTAGCTAATTCAAGTCAAGATGATGTGAAGGATAACAAAACAGCTGAGAATATAAGCTTAAAAAAAGAAAACAAATTAATAAAGGTACTAATGGATGAAATGCAAGATAAAAACAAAGTACTGAAAGAACAAATAGAGTTAATGAAAAAAGATAAAATTAAAACTTATGCACAAGTAATTAATACAGACATTATTGCTCCAAAGCGGCTTTCAAGATTAGTAGTAAAAAAGAAAAACCGAGCAGATGGAAATGATCTCAAGAAATTTGTGACGCATTACCTAAATAAAGAAAAAACCATTCAAACAAAAAAAGTGATTTTCAAAAATGACAACGAAATAATTATAAGCTGTTTAAATGAAACAAGTGTTATTGATGCAGAAAAAATATTATCCAATAAATTATCTAGTGTGTGCGATATTGTAAAGGAAGATGTTAAAAAACCGAGAGTAAAAGTGGTTGGAATAGATAATTTTGAAGACATGGATCTAAAAGCACTAGAAGAAGATATCAATACAAGAAACTTTAAGAAGTTTGAAAGTAAGTGCACAGTTGTTCACACATTCATAAACAGAAAAACACAATTACAAAGTGTAATCTTAGAGGTTACATCTGAATTATATAAACACATAAGAGAAAATAAAAGCAAACTTTTTGTTGGTTATCAAAACTGTAAAGTTTATGATGATCTGAATTTACAACCGTGCTTTAATTGTGGTAGATTTGGACATAATGGGAACAAGTGTCATAATGATACAGTATGCCTAAAATGCTCGGATAACCATAGTACTGTCAATTGCAGAAATACAACGGCGATATGTTGTGTTAATTGTAATTTTAGTAATAATAAATATAATACGAATTATGATACAAAGCACGTGGCAAATGATAGTAAAAATTGTATGGTATTGATAAAGAAGATTAAAAAATACGTAGTAGACATTGATTATCCGATGAGTCCAATTATCAATAGATTCATCCGTAAAATAGATATTATCAGAACGGAAGGTAATAAACAAAAGAATTCAAGACTGACGTCGGCGTCATCAATATTGTCTCTCTCACCAAGAAGCGGAATCAGCAGTAATCAGAAGACGGTCAACGCGGCGAATTTGAAGAAATGAATCTAAATAAAGAAATGCAGGAGATTCAAAGTGAGATATTTCAACAGGAAAGTAGGTTTAGTAGCCTGATTTCACTCAATAAATATATAAAAAAAACGGAAGGATTTATACTGTATCTAAACATTCGAAGCCTAAATGCAAATTTTTTAAAACTTCAAACATTTATTGAAGGATTAGTTACCAAGCCTACCGTAATAATATGTGTGGAAACCTGGATTCTTGAACACAGTAACTATTTTTCGCTACCTGGGTATAAAATGTACTATAATAATAGTAAAATTAATAGATCAGATGGTGTAGTAATATACCTGGAAGATGGTATTATAGAGAACACTGAAATAATTGAAATAGGAAAAATAAAAATTTTGAACTCGATCATTACAACAAGTAACGGGAATGTTGAGATATCTGCTGTCTACAGATCTCATGAAATACCAAAAACTAATTTTATTTCGAACATTAAAGAATTATTAAAGATAAAACAAAGGGCTAAGAATCACATAATTATTGGAGATTTTAATATTAATTTACTAGAAGTAGATGGGTATAGTCAAGAACTATTGATGAATTTTCTAGACAAAGGGTATAAACCGGGTTTCAGTGGAATTACTAGACCACCTGATAATCATACTGGCAATACATGTACAGAAGGAACTTGTATTGACAATATGTTTACGAAGGCAGAAACAATTATAAACAAGCATTTTAAACTTATAAGCTCGTTAACGGATCACTATCCTTTATTTATGTCATTAAGTAAGGTCAAGAAAGGGAGATCGGATTACCAATTGAAATTTGTAAACTATAAAAAATTAGATAATTTAGCTAAAAAAGAAAATTGGGACATGATTTTAAAAATATCTGATCCTGATCTGGCAATTGAAGAATTAGTAACAAAATTGAACAACTGTGTAATAATGGCAACTGTTAACAATAACTCTAATAAAAAGATAGGTAAATATATTCCTAGAAATAAATGGATTACAAAAGCGATTTTAAATTCATGTAAACAGAAAGAGCTTCTGTATGAAATTTGGAGAAAGGATCCAAGTAATGAGACATTGGAAACAGAATATAAAAATTATATGAAAATTCTAAATAAAGTAATAAAAGAGGCCAAAATTTTACATGAGCGTAAGCAAGTTGAAGAAAACTGTAATAAGCCAAGGAATCTTTGGAAACTAATTAATCAAAAGCTAGGTAAAAATAATAAAAAAGAGAATTTTATAAATCAATTACATGATGAAAAAAACAACATAATAACTGACGACAAAAAAATAGCTAAATATATGAATGAATACTTTACCAAGGGTAAAAAATTGAGTGATAATATCTTAAATAATGAAAGAATTCAATTGCCAAAAATGAATCAAAAATCAAACTTTATATATCCAACCAATTTTACAGAAGTAAATAAAATAATTGAAGAAATGAAGCTAACAAACGGAGGAGTTGACAACATAAATTCAAAGACACTCAAAGCATTGAAAAAATATATTATTGAGCCGATTGTCTATATAATTAATTTGAGTATTCAACAATCTGTTTGGCCAAATAAACTAAAGGAAGCTGAAATAATACCAATACACAAGGCTGGTAGTAAAAAATCAGCATCAAATTATAGACCTATATCATTAATCTCTAATTTAGCCAAAATATTTGAAAAAGTTATATACACTAGATTTTGGAATTTTTTTGACATGTGTAATATAATATCAAATAAACAGTTTGGTTTTGTCAAAAATAAAGGAACCAAAGATGCAATTACGTTAATTACAAAATTGATTTATGAAAATTTAGATAAGAGCAAACCGATTGCAGTTACTTTTCTTGACTTTGCTAAAGCGTTTGATACAGTCAATCATAGAATTTTATTAGATAAATTATATAACTATGGAATTAGAGGAACAGCAAACAAACTGATCACTAGTTACCTAGAAAATAGACACCAAAGTGTAAAGATTAATAATTGTAAAAGCGAAAGTATAATATTAACGACAGGAGTACCTCAAGGTACAGTTTTAGGCCCGTTACTATTTATTGTATATGTTAATGATCTCTTAAAGGAAATGCCAGATAATTCAATAGTCTCATATGCAGATGATACAGCGATAATATCTACTGAGAATACATGGTCTGGGGTGGAAACAAAAATGAATCAATACCTGCACAAAATATATATATGGCTAACACTAAATAAACTATCTTTGAATGTTAATAAAACAGTATTCATGACTTTTGGAAATTACTGTAACAGTGTTCCAAAAGAAATAAATATAAGTATTAATGGAAACAATTTAAATAGAGTTCAAAACTCAAAATATTTAGGTATAATCTTCGATTATAATATGACATGGTTACAACATATACAATATATAATTAATAAGACAAAATATTTAATTTTAATTTTAAGAAAATTGAAAAGTTACATGGATACTAGAACATTGAGAATGTTGTATTATACACTCTTTCATAGTATTATAAGTTATGGCATTACTGCCTGGGGAGGTGCATATTCGAATACTTTGAATTTACTACAATCGTTACAAAATAGAATTTTAAGAATTATAAATAAGAATCAATTTATAACTGATGATAACCCAATGAATATAAGGCAATTATTTGAATATGAATCCCTTGTCTATCACTACGAGCTACTGAAGAATAAATATATTAACTCAAGTAGTAAAACTAGAAACAAATGTATACAGTTACCGATTAGTCACAAAGCTATAAGTAATAAAAATAGTTATATTAAAGCAGTTAAGGTATATAATGATCTTCCAAATGAATTAAAGGTTATCAGTACTAAGAATTATAAATCAATTTTGAAAAGATTTATCAAAAGTAATACTAAGAAAAAGAATATATATATATATATATATATATATATATATATATATATATATATATATATATATATATATATTAGAAAATATAGGATATTTTATTTACGTCTCTTGTGTTAAATTTGCATAAATATTTATTGTGTATTTAACATTTAATTTAGAACATGTACATTTAAGGTAAAATATCGACCAGCCCAACCGTTTATATAATAATTTTATCCCATAAATGATTTGTACCCTATACTCGTATATACAGTGCTATTCAAAAGTCCCCTCCCCCCCTCTTATCTTTTTAACGATTATACATAAACTAGTGAAATTGGGTAACTGAATATTAAGGGTTGTAAACTTCCCTACTAGTGATGATAGATGATGTATGCGTCAAAGATGACGTCACAAGGTCATTGTGACCAATAATTTTAAATGGAACCCTATGGCAAGCGACACCTCTTTTAAAAGGTATCGAAAAAACGTATTCAATGATACTAATATTGTTTGTATTTATGGTAGTTTTGATGGATTAAATCAGTAATCAGTAAACTTGGATAATAATTTTAATTACAGATTCAAGAATCAGTACCTACTTCTAGTAATTGTTCGAAGTGAGCTCCATCTACTTCCTGACAGTATAACATCCTATTGCGAAACTCTTCTCATACTTTTTCAAATGTGTCTGCGGAAATAGCCCTACATTCTGTAACAATACGTTGTTTTAAAACATCAATATTGTCAGGCTGAGTGGCGTAAACCTTCGATTTAAGATACCCCCACAGAAAAAAAATCTAAAGTTGTGAGGTCCGGTGATCGAGGTGGCCATTCCATTGAACCTCGTCGTCCAATCCATCTACCAGGATATTCTTCATCCAAATACCGTCTTACTGCACCGTAATAGTGTGGAGGAGCACCATCCTGTTGGAATATTATTTCTAAAATGTCGAATTCATCTTGATTATCTTCCAAAATTTCAAGGATTAACGGTTCTGTTGCATTTTGCAACATCTGCAGATACACCTCACCGGTTCAGTTGGTATTTAAAAAAACAGGCCCAACGATGTGGTTTCCCAGTATACTTGCCCAAACATTGACCTTCTCGGGATAGTGAGTATGTGTTTCACGAAACTTGTGAGGATTTGCGTCACTCCAATATCTCACATTTTGTGTATTTACATTTCCATTTAGATAGAAAGTATTTTTGTCACTAAAACAAATTGTTTTGACATAGTCTGGCTGTTGGTTAATTTTAGTCTCCATATTTTCACAAAATTGCAGTTTTCGGTCCGGATCGTCGTCTGAGAGTTGATGAACCATTTTTAATTTGTATGGGTGAAATTTGTTTTTTTCAACACCCTGTGCACTGTACTTTGACTGACTTCACAGGTTGATGCAACTTGAGTTGTTGAAGAAGTAGGATTTACTATTACTTCTGCCAGTATATCAATTTTTTTCTCATCAGAAATTTGTGGTCTGCCAGATCGTTTTGCATCATTAATACTACCCGTTGTTTACTTACGAAGTACTTACTTAATAAACTTACGAAGAAGCTCTCTCAAATTAAAAATGCGTTCTGCTGCATGAATATTTTCTCCAGTTTCACCAAGTATTAGGATCGCTGCTACTTTATCACCTAAAACACGTACCATTTCTCTTCTTGAAGTACTTAAACGTTCAGCTCACAACAGTTTAACAAATTATTGAATGTACAAATATTTTAAAATTACCACAAGGTACTAAAACAGTTAAACGTTCGATCAACAATACACAAATTATTAAATGTATAAAAACATTAACAGCTAAAAAAACATTAAATTGGGGAGATTTGCAAAAACGTCAGATTATTTACTATCCAACTATCCAGTGGCGGAGCTTGAATTTTAAATTTTATTATTAACTGATTTAATTCATCATAGCTTTGCGGTTTTTGAAAGCCAGTTGTCAAAACTGCCGTAAATAGATACAATATTAGTATCATTGAATAGCTTTTCTATATATATATATATATATATATATATATATATATATATATATATATATATTATATTATTATATTTATTTAATAGAAATGAAAGGAAGATGTTTCGAATATAGTTTTATTTCTTTTTTTAATTTGACTGTATAATATTTTACCAAATTGTAACAACTGAAGACTATGGAATAGAAATAAAAGGAAAATATATCGAATATAGTTTTATTTCCTTCTTTAATTTGACTGCATAATATTTTACTAAATTATAACAACTGAACACTATCGGATTATGCTCCCGAAAGTATGACATTTATTTTGATAAAAAATGTATAAAGGGATTATAATTCCCATTAAAATAGATTACTGAAACACCAATATAGATAAGAATATAAATTGCCACTATTGATATAATTGATGTAATCATTAGTGACTTATTGTTATTGTGCATGCATTCTTTATTTAGCCTTGGTTTCTTAATCGATTATAATTAGACAATGAGAAAGTTGAAAAATGCATATGCTTATTGATACCACACATATATTTAAATTTTAATAATATTGAAAGTACATAGTAATATTCTTATAAAAATAAACAGAATTCAGATTTTAGCAGATGAATTCTAATTTATTTTTGAATATAAGTGTAATTATTGAAGCTGTTAGTTCAGTTGTAACATCCAGTAATAATGGTCAGTTCCATTATTACATCAGTGTATGTTACCAACACATGCTAGTATTACCAGTAGTTCCAATTTATAATAAGATATATCAGTACTAGTAAAACTCATTATATGCTAAATTGTCTTGCAATTCTAAAAACTAAATTGATAAACTAATAGTCGGTAGATGGTGTTACTATTGTAATAAAAAGTAAAACAAACTAATGAATAATTATAAAGGCCATCGTTATGGGATTATTGTAGCTATTCGTAAATACTTTATTTTCATATAAATGATTAGGTATAATTTGTAATACTACCGACTAGCGATTCATAAGGTTTCAAGTTAGTAGGAAATAATTAGTGTTGATAAATTAAACAATTAATATTGGTAGATGCTATATTCTCTTCATTTTAAAAAATGATTTCAAGTGATCAACTATCATACAATACTATTAAATAATTACGTAATTATTACCAAATATGATTGTAAGTAATTATAATACATCCACGTATGTTACTTAAAACTGCTAAACCGAATAATTTGGAAACAAGTTATCTGAAGACATTATTAAAAAAATTGTCGGTCGTTTAATCTGCATTAATATAACATATTACCAAGCAGTCATGGGGTATTTCTATATTTTTTTCCTCGAGGGGAAAATCTTCAAAAGACATCTGGCCTCTGGTGTTCTGTTATTGTTTGGCCAGGTGGTGTCGGATTCGTATACGCCTAGCGACTAAAAAACCCCCGCTATCCTATCAGTATAACATCGTAGCCCGACATTGTGGACCTCTCCAAAGGACCAGCACTCTCTGCTCTTGCGTTTGCCTATATCGAATAGGTATTCCGCGAAACAGCCGTGCCCAGTAAGGACCTGGGTTAAATAATACCCGACATCGCCATGTGCCCTTTCGCACCATGGCTTTAAGTTCGGCATTAGTACCCTCGTCCATCCCCTTGAGGCTCCGCCTCCCATCTCTCTTACCAGTGTTTTCATAGGATCTCCTTTGCTGCACCTCTGTCAGCTTCTCCGTACACCTCCCGTCTCTTCCTTGCTAGAAGGTCAATGGGTGGTATACAGGCTATCACCAGCATTGCCGCTGCCGATACGGTCCTATATGCACTACAAACCCTTAGCACTGCTTTTCTCTGGACTATGGTGAGCTCTCTCCTCCACGTGTCCCTTCTCAATATATCCACCCACACCGGGGCGGCATAGAGTAAGATCGGCTGCACCACCCCGCTTAGGACTCTCCTCTTTGCCACCCTGGGGCTCTTAATGTTTGGCAATCAAACGACTAAGGGCAGAGACAGTTTTGACAGCTTTTTCAAGCGTCTGTTTGATACGTTCCCTAAACGAAAGGGAACCATCAATCCAGACTCCCAGGTACTGAATATTCTGATTCGGTATTTCCTACTCGAAACGTGATGCACGGAGGCTTTTTCCTCCTTGTCAGGAGGACTGCTCCATTCTGTCCAAAGCCAGAGTCAGTTCCCTATCTTCAATCCATCTCCTGATCCTCTCGACAGTGAGGTTGGCGTTTTTCTTCACGTCGATACCACTTCTTCCGATAACGACCACCGCAACATCATCAGCATAGACCAAGACCTTCACTCCTTCGGGCACTCTGAGTCTAAATACCACATCGAACATAATGTTCCATAGGGTAGGACCCATGACCGACCTCTGTGACCACACGAGATTCCCCTCCTCTCGCTACCGTCCCCGGCCAGCAATATCAGGTCCGGGGTATTTCTATCTATATTGTAACAAGATGATAACTATGCAATATTCTTATTGTTAAAACCTCTTGTATAATGTTCCTTCAGGCAGATCAACAGATTTGTGAATGTATGGTTGCCATTAAGCTCTCTATTTAAAACAACCTTTTTCAATATTAGTAAAGCAAAGTTGTGTTTATGAAAATTTATTAGAAAGTTAGCGACGATATTCTGTTGTAAAAGTGCCCTAACGGTTGCCTGATTATGGGTGGGTTTGGTCACGTGGATGGTATTCTTTCAACATGTGTCGGTAAAGGTATAATTGGCGTATATTTTTCTAAATTCCCATAACAAGGGTTAGTTAGATAAAGATTTTATATTTTTAAAGACTGAATTAGGCAACCTAAAGGATGTCTCAAGAGATTCGTCAAAGTAAATTATACAAAGTAGTCAAAGCAAATTGTATTAGATAGCAAATTAATTGAAATAGAGGAAGGACTAAGATAAAATAATTAATGCTGTAGTATTTAATTAAATACCCGTCGATTGATCCATGAAGAGCTTTCGTTGCGTTTCTTTTTCTGTATAATAAAAGGCATGGACCAATCATAAACTGATCAAGTAAACGTTGTGACACGTGGCGGGATACGAAGGAAAAATTAACGACATAATCGATATTTTATTCAGTTAATAATCTATACATACAGTGCTATTCAAAAGTCCCCTTCCCCCTCTTATCTTTGGAACGATTATACATAAACTAGTGAAATTTGGTAACTGAATATTAAGGGTTGTAAACTTCCCTACTAGTGATGACAGATGACGTATGCGTCAAAGATGACGTCACAAGGTCATTGTGACCAATAATTTTAAATGGAACCCTATGGCAAGCGACACCTCTTTTAAAAGGCATCGAAAAAACCTATTCAATGATACTAATATTGTGTCTGTTTACGGCAGTTTTGACAACTGGCTTTCAAAAACCGCAAAGCTGTGATGAATTAAATCAGTTAATAATAAAATTTAAAATTCAAGCTCCGCCACTGGATAGTTGGATAGTAAATAATCTGACAGACTACAATCTGATCTGGCAGACCACAAATTTCTGATGAGAAGAAAATTGATATACTGGCAGAAGTAATAATAAATCCTACTTCTTCAACAACTCAAGTTGCATCAACCTGGTGTTCAACACAGGGTGTTGAAAAAAACAAATTTCACCCATACAAATTAAAAATGGTTCATCAACTCTCAGACGACGATCCAGACCGAAGACTGCAATTTTGTGAAAATATGGAGACTAAAATTAACCAACAGCCAGACTATGTCAAAACAATTTGTTTTAGTGACGAAAGTACTTTCTATCTAAATGGATATGTAAATACACAAAACGTGAGATATTGGAGTGACGCAAATCCTCACGTTTCGTGAAACACATACTCAGTATCCCGAGAAGGTCAATGTTTGGGCAGGTATACTGGGAAACCACATCGTTGGGCCTGTTTTTTTAAATACCAACTTAACCGGTGAGGTGTATCTGCAGATGTTGCAAAATGCAATAGAACCGTTAATCTTTGAAATTTTGGAAGATAATAAAGATAAATTCGACATTTTGGAAATAACATTCCAACAGGATAGTGCTCCTCCACACTATTACGGTGCAGTAAGACGGTATTTGGATGAAGAATATCCTGGTAGATGGATTGGACGACGAGGTTCAATGGAATGGAATTAGATTTTTTTCTGTGGGGGTATCTTAAATCGAAGGTTTACGCCACTCAGCCTGACAATATTGATGTTTTAAAACAACGTATTGTTACAGAATGTAGGGCTATTTCCGCAGACATATTTGAAAAAGTACGAGAAGAGTTTCGCAATAGGATGTTTTACTGTCAGGAAGTAGATGGAGCTCACTTCGAACAATTACTAGAAGTAAGTACTGATTCTGTAATTAAAATTATTATCCAAGTTTACTGATTACTGATTTAATCCATCAAAACTACCATAAATACAAACAATATTAGTATCATTGAATACGTTTTTTCGATACCTTTTAAAAGAGGTGTCGCTTGCCATAGGGTTCCATTTAAAATTATTGGTCACAATTACCTTGTGACGTCATCTTTGACGCATACCTCATCTATCATCACTAGTAGGGAAGTTTACAACCCTTAATATTCAGTTACCAAATTTCACTAGTTTATGTATAATCGTTAAAAGGATAAGAGGGGGGGAGGGGACTTTTGAATAGCACTGTATATAATTGCATCTATGATTGTAATTAATTAGTTTATATCATACTTTTGGTATAAAGAGATATGCTGATATTTAACATCAGCACAGACGGTAAACCGAAAATCAATCCTATTGGTCGAAGTACGGAAGCTTCAAGATTTCAACCAATCCTGGGCTGGTTCGACTAAACCGCCCCTATGGAATGTTCAGCCCTTGAAAAAATTTACAAATTCTGTCAATTCTGTTTCGGTCTTCTTTCAGAAAATATTTTGATTATTGTAATTACTTTTCTAAATTTTGTTGTTAGTTTCGGGTTACCTCTGTAAAACACTGAAAATTTACCTTATTTATTTGCGTAAGTTCTCAATATTATTTTGTATTTGTTAGTAACTTAATTATATTATTTTCCTCATTTTATTTCTTTTCAATTACCTACATGTTAAATTTATTTTCCATTAAATTATACGTTTCCCTTGTTAATTAAATCAGTGTATATCTCTCGCTGGCTAGTGTTATCTTTAATATTCTGAGGTAAGTCGAAAATAACGAGTAATTAAGGTAAGGTGAACTAAGTGAGTATCTGTTCTGATATGGAGCCAGAACAATCACAACCTGTGACGAGAGGCAGGTATTGGGTAAGAAACAATTTATTTTATTTTCTTACTCAAGTAAGACCATTTCACGATTGAACCCACGTATTAATACGGTCAGATAAATTTATATAAGACTCCATTTCATTATAATTTTGTGCGAGGTTTTCTTTGATATACTCTTTTTACCTTTTGGTAAGGTTATTAAGATTAAAGGTCAAGCGGCAACAAACCTTTGCTAGAATATTCTCCTAAAAAATAATTTAAAGAGACACTATTATTATTTTATTTCAGTTTTTGTTAACTTTGTATATATTATCTGTAACTTACGTTTATTTAGTATTGGTACGACCTTGGTCGTTCTATGTAAACTTATGTACCGGTAAATAGATAAATAGATAAAATAATAAATGCGCAAATAAATAAATGATAAGTTATAAATAACTATTGTAATCATATACAATTTGTATAAACTGATACACAGTTTGATGAATTTTTTATGTCAACTACAAAGAGATTATAAAAAATATAAGTATAAAGAAAGTTTATTGAAAAGTTGACAAATATATCGACATAAAAAGAGAATAAATTATGCATTTTAAAGTTACAATAAATAATAACTTGTTATAGAGATTGATTAATTATATTTAGCAAAATCGAAGGTTTATTTTAACAATGTGCGAAACGGGAATCTTAAGAAACAACGCTGTTTTACCTTGTATCTTATTTTGTAGCACA
Source organism: Rosalia funebris (assembly GCA_037954035.1). NCBI lineage: Eukaryota > Metazoa > Arthropoda > Insecta > Coleoptera > Cerambycidae > Rosalia > Rosalia funebris. Next base: position 41,654,228 of record JAZFAV010000022.1, on the reverse strand, counting down.
ATTTATAATGTTCGCATATTAACCTTTAATTAATGGAATAAAATTATTACTACTTTTGTTTATAATTTTTTTCTTCATATGTTTTAGTAAATCAATGTCTACCATTGTATATTAATAAATAAGAAATTGTTTATTAACATTATATACGGAGTGGAAAAATTTCGATTCTTTATAGGCAATGTTATTGAATATAGGAGTTAGGGAAAACCCTTCACTCTCGATTTGTTGGAAATCTAGTAGTGGGATACTATACAGTGCACGTCTAAAGTTCCCCCCTCGCTCTCCCACTAACCCTTTCCATTAAATCCGTAATTTTAAATGTACCCTGCCCATATCAGGTACCTTTTTTAGTTATATGAAAATGTATGGTAATATAGTTGCCTTTGTTTAGTATTTTGCAATATGGCAAAGTAAAAATCAGAATCAAAATGCCGGTGAGCACATGAAATTGATATGTATACCAGAATATCCCCATATGGATATCGTGCTATACCAGTGTATCTTCACATGGATACTGCTGTATAGTTTATTTCATCGCTATTTGCCAAATCAAAAATCTGAAAACATAACCTTGGCTTGTTTATATAGCTAGGCTCAGATAGACTCTTCCGTTTATCGGCAAGATACGAGAGTATTTTATTTGGAAAATAGCGATGAAATGAATAGTAAACGCAAAATCATGTAATAAGTAATGTAATACAATATGTTACTTTACATGAAGAAGTTTATTGAACCAAAAACAAGTATTCATATAAAAACTCATAACACAAAAGAGGAAAACAATTATTTGTGAAATTCTGTGAAATGTTCGGCACCGCACAGCCCTAGTTTATTTGGACATTCGTACAAACATTTCGGGTTAACTACCTTTGGCCTAATTTACGGCAACTAACACATATTTTTCGAAGTGCTCGACTTTTTCCTTCTTCTTTAGGCAAGTTTATCATGACATGTTCTTTTTTGGGAGCATTGTTTGAAGTCGATGGTCTTCTTGAAGTCGAATATTCTGTCGTCAAGATTGTGAATGTTAACATATGTTATATCCATATGTGGATATTATGGTACCTTTATATATACTCCTAAATATCCAGATGTGGATATATGGAGTGGAAGAGGCTAACTTTGGAATTGAGAAACCTAAAAGAACTAAAATTGGCATACATACATTAAGGTGTAAAAATAATAGTTTAGCTAATAATCAAAGAACGCGTTGTTGCGCTATTGGTATATTATTTTTTAATTTCAACCGTGTACGAATAACACCTAATTTGGAAGCTGTTAGCAAATATCTACTCAGGTAGATAAGGTTTTGATTAAATTTAGTATTGGCATACCGTCTAACTTTTCAGGCCATGCCTCTCTGTAAATGCTAAATGTCAGGTTTTTTCTAACAGGAATCACGCAAAAAGTCAATTAGACGTTTTGATATACAGACACACATACACCCATGCACCCATACGTACGCACGCACACACTCGCTTACTCTCTCACACACACACACACATATATACACACACACACACACACACACACACACACACACACACACACACACACACACACACACACACACACACACACACACACACACACACACACACACACACACACACACACACACACACACACACACACACACACACACACACACACACACACACACACACACACACACTCATACCTATACCTACACCCACAGCCAAACCCACAATGTTCCATCTTATGTTGAAAATTGTATATTGTCTCTCATCAACCATATCTAAAAATCCTCGACTATGTGATTTTCAGGGGCGTAGCGTGAGAAAAAAATCTACGGATGTGATAAAAATTATAAGGGGAAGAGGTATAGTCGGGTGTATGGTAAGCCATATGCAAATGGTAGAAATAAAAAAAGTTACACTAACCTAAAATGATTATGCCGAGGCATATATTCTAATTTTTAAAATGAAGATCAATTCTTCGGTTTTTGATTGTCCAGCGAAAACGTCTATCACTGTTTCTTCAAATTAAAATGTTGGAGACGATCTCATATCTACTAACAAGGCACTTTCAATATTCATTAATGCTAAAGCTGATAGTCTTTCTTGTTTTTGAGAATTTCGCAAGATAAGTCTTTATTCTCGTTAAACACGAAAATGTTCTTTCCGCGGAACTGCTTGTGGCTGGAATAGTCAAAATTAAACAACACAATTTTGATGACTCCGGGAAAACAGAAGATAATTGAAGGGATATGATATATTGGTGAAGCTCAAACATAATGCTCGATTTCATATCGGGATCACTATAAATCACTGAAAGTTTTAAACGATTTGCATCAAAGGATGTTCCATATGTATCTCCTAAAGAAGAAAAAAGTTCGTCAGGAAAACGTTTTAAGAATGAAGTAAATTGTGTGGAATCTAGATTTAAGAATTTCAGTTTAGAAATTTCACTAAACCGTTCACTAATGTTCAAAGTAATAACGTCCAAAATTTCATAAAATAATCGTGCGTAGGTGTTTTTCTTATCTTCTTCAGGAATTGAATCCAAACGCATTCTTTTACTTGGTGGTTGATTTTCTAACATAAATCTGTCCATACGGTCCCAAATGCCACAAAACTCGTTTCTCATTTTTTGAGTATGTGATTTGAAATCGGTGACCTTTTTATTGCAGTAACTAATATCTGATATATTTGTCTGTAGAATTTCCAACAGACTCTCGCAATATGGGAATATTGCAGAAAACACTGCTAAGAAAAAATTAAAATCAAAGTCGCGCAATAAAGTTAAAAGACTTCTAGCACAAATAGCGATTTCTCGATCCCTTTCCTCATTTTCATATTCCACAATTACCTGAAATAGCGCTTCCAAATCTTCCTTATGTTATGGCGACAGTCGCCAAGATGCGTTCACATAATCGCATAAGTGAGTCCGGAAATAATGACAGCACCCACTCGAAGTTCCACTGTTGACTGTGTAAGATCCTTGACCTTTTCGCCCATCTAACTCATAGCTTGGATGTAACGTGAACCATCGAATTTCAGCACTACAGCAAGTAACACGGGAGTCCAATAATTTCGGGCGCCTTCACGGCCGATTTGAAATAACATAGTTCAGGGTACCGTTTAAAGTAAATAATGTATGTTCGCGGTCGGTTTAAAATAATTAAAAAGTTGCAGTAATTGAATAAATCGATTGAACGTCTAACTAACACTAATTTGTTAATTCTTCAAGGGATGCGACACATCACTTGCATCCATATACGCTACGTCCCTGGATAGTGTATAATTTTGAAGTAAGCAATTTAGCTTTTCTTCATGAATTTGGTAGGTAAGCTAAAATTTTATTACTATGTAGAGCACGCTAAACAGTAAAAATTAAAGCGTCCCTGATTTTGGACAACAGCGTTATAATAGGGATCAGCGGTAACCAAAAGTGCTTGTTATATTGGGTTAAAATTTCGGTACTACTAGTATACATTTCCTCCATACACATAATATTTAAAAAAAATTATGGATATTGTATAGTTTATTCACTGCAATTATTGCAAAATCTAGGTAACGTTTAGGATTGGTTGGTTGTAGTTATTTTCTTATCGTATAGGGCCTAAATTTTTGTATTTATTTTTTTTAATTAACAATGATTTTCGTCCTGATATATCGAATTTAGCTTCAATTTAATCTTCATCATCTTCAATATTAAGAGCAAGCGTTCTCTTAGTCTTGGTCTATTAAATGCTACAGTATTAATAAGATTCATTTTAGTTTACCAATATATTTATTAGGTTACTTTGGGCGAAACACTGCCATATTAAATTTTTTGTAATTTTCATACATTATTTCGAACCATTAAGCTGAAATATTGTAAATATCAATCAAATATTCAACAACTAAATGTATTCATATGAGTTAATACATTTAATTATTGGCATTCCTCAAAATGGTATACAAAGATACTGAAAATAATATTTTACCTTAGAAATATTAATCTTTATTAAATTTAGGACATAAATTCAGAATTGACTCCACATGCCATATACAAGTATGGTTAAAATTACCAAGAACTATAACTTATATTAAAAAATTAAAGTACGGTAATAAGGATAAGTATTAAAAATATTTTGTAGACACTTTGTTCTACTCAACAAAACTGATTTATAACCATGTACCATAAATAAAAAAGAAATTGTTAGCCAATTCTATTTCTAACCATTAAATCTGCCCACAAAACAGAGATCGATAATGACGGATTAATTTTTCTATACCACCTATAGTTAACAAGATTCCCTATAAAAACATCAAAATTTGCCCACTCGGTATATAACTTATAAATAGTCAATGAAATCCTGTATGCTTGATGTAAATTGCTCTTACCTTATTTAAATACTTGCTTTTGGGTGGTATATTTGATGTTTGATCCATCACACAAATACCATATAATGTTTGAACAAACACAAAACGAAGGCATGATAACTTAAGAAAACACAGACCAGTTATCATGTTGAATACAGGGGGTCTATAATTTCGCAAAACGTTCAGAGAATGATGAATTTAATACTATGAAAATATATTAATACTATTGAACGAAATACTATTTTTAATGAATTATTCTCATGTCATTTAACTTTTAACACTTTTTTCAAAAGGAGCTAATTCCAGACATGTAATGCTTAATTTGTGAAGAAATTGTTTATGTTTCAGTATATCTAGCACAGTTAGTTGTGAGTAATGCTAATATTTAATTTTTTTCCGTATAGTGAACACCCTAAATAAAACAAAAATAAATGATGTATGTTAAATCACTTGTTTGGATTTAAACTTCAACGAACAAGAATTTTGGTGTGTGAGAATAACAGTAATACTAATACTAAAATTATACTGCTCATGCAACGGGTTTGCTTCTACTTTATAAGTTTCGTTATGTTCACATGATTGAAAGTAATATTAAATACAATTGGCAAAAGATTAATTTAAAGGAAGAACATTATAAGGTTTCAGCAAATCATCATAAACGTTGGTTACAATGTATATAATTATATGATAAGACACATAGCAGCATCGAATTACGTCTGGGTTTCAGATAACATACTGAAGGTTTTATGTTACCTGATAATAAAGTTATAGAAGTGTGGAAGCCACTTTGAATAATGAATGGAGTACAATATATTTTATATAACATGCATATAGGATGTATATAGGATGTCATATGTAAATATGGAATGATAACGTAATTTCACTGTTTAAACATCACTTTAGTTACTTTCGTTTTTTCTTTTTGAAAATGGTTTTTTATGTTGTAAGAAATGCCAGAGTGTAATAAAATTACCTTATGGAACAACCGATATTTGATTTTTAATATCTGCATTAAAAATGTCTTGTTTCTGTATTTTAATAAAACTTCTACCGCATTGATTTAGAATTTTTTAAAACAATAATTAAACAATTTGTAGCAAAGATAACGGTTGCTGTTCTAACGTCCCATTGAAATCTAATAGTTTTCTTTGTATATAGTAGTAAATGTTCTCGTACTAACAGCGCCATCTTCTCTGATAAGACAATATTTCATCTAACGTTTGTATTGACTGAATGTAGAAATTTTAATAAATATAGTAGGTATCCTCAGAACGTTCTTACATTTTATCAAGGAGACTTCTTCTATAAATTTAATGTTTCAAAAATCAATCAAAGAGGTCGCGCCTAACAACAACATATATGAGTATCAGTTGTTTTACTACAGGCTGAATTTTATGTATTTAGTTTTATTAAATATTATCAAATTACCTAATTCGATTAATTATAATTTAAATCTGATGTACCCAAAGGTACTTATAAACACCTGAAATTGAACGCTTATTTGATAATATATGCTAAAATATAACTATAACTTTTTTTAACAAGAATCTATTTAACGGCTTACATTTTTTTACAAAAGTATTGGTAAGTATGTCTTATCTAAGGAAATGTATCTACCATAATATAACCGATAAACTGTTAAATTTATAAACCATAATAGAACTGTTAGTGCTAGTAATATTGTATTATAGGTTATAATGGCGTCTGTCGTTTAATTATTGAATAAATGCAATGTTTGAATGTAATAAATTCTACTAAGTTATGTTATGACTGTCGTCGAACTTATGTTAACGTATTGCTGGTTGTTTTATAAGCTTCCTCAGAAGAAATCTGAAGATTGATTTCTTTTGATTATTGAAAACGTTAAGACGAGTTTAATAACTAGGGTGTAACTCGAAATGAGTTTCTCAATTTCTCAGTTCATCCGAGGGATAAAAGAAGATAAAGCTGAAACCTATCTATTAGGAAAACGCCTAAAGATTATGCGCATTTCGCTAACAAATTAGGCGTTACCAGGAGATTAATAAAGAGTGAGTTTTAATTACCTCCTGATGATGTCAAGTCGGTGCGAAACTCTCGTTGAATAACGTATAATTTTTTGGTGTTGGAAATCTGAATTAATGTTTTTGTTACTGCATTGATGGTTTCAACCCAGGATTAAGATGAAATAGGATAGACACAATTTCTTAAATTAGTATGGAAGTTAATCACATTAACTATTATTAATAATTAATAATTTTCACAAATTATACAATTAGAAGTTTATGATTAATATTTACCTAATTCCTATTTCTGTTATCTATTGAACGTATCATCAACGCAATATGTGAATGAATTTCTGTTAAGCTTGTCATTTATTAGATGAAATTAAGATCAGTACGATGTTATAAAATGTTAATTGATAATTTTTCTATCACAATTTTTTAAACATAAAACAGAAAAAGTAGGTATAACAAAATTCAATAAACTGGTTGCATATACAAGATATAATATTTTTTATATGATATTGTTAAAGTGCGACCTCATTGAATACTTTATGAAATATTAATGTTGTTGAAATAGTCTCCTTGATACTCGATAAAATTTGTAAATTTTAAATTTATGAACTGTAAATTATAGAGTAAAATTTTGAAGATACCTATTATTTTCATTAGAATTTCTGCTTTTGGTAGAAACTTGACTTAGAAGTGTTATACTATGAAAGAAGATGGCGTCTGCAGTATGAAAATATTTTTATAAACCAAGCAAGCTACTAGATTTCAACGATACATTAGAGCAGTAACCTTTACCTCTAACAATACACGAAAATTTATTAAAAGTGTCTTAAATATTAAATGTACAATAAATTGGCTATTATTAACATACGGAAATTTATTAAGAGTCTCAAATATTAAGGGGGCACGTCAGTTTTCAACGTCGTTTTTTCAATGAATTTTAAGAACATTTAATTCAGCAACTAATAAAGATAAGAACATACGGTTTATTGTGCATACAAATTTACACATTGATTATTAAACAAAAATTTTTATCTAGCTAAAATTTCCCTCTCCCACTCCCCCTCAGTTCTGTCAATTCTACCGTTCCCGATGGGACCATGCTCATAGTTCCTAGGATTGGCAACGTACGGTTCATCTGAAAGCAAAAATTTATATCAAGTTTTAAAGTGTATGAGAATGCGCATTATTTGACATGGACATTTTTTAATTTCGAATTTGTGACAAAATGGTGAGCACTCAAAGTTGACATTGCGTTTTATTTAAAAAAATTTCACTTTCGTGCGTGGTAAGAAAAATGGAAAAAATTGAGATGCCGAAAAAAGCCTATGACAAGCGACGCGTAATTTAATAAGCTTTAAAATAAAAAAGAAATAGAGAAAACCTAATTATTCTGTATCGAGATATCTTAGGAACCACCTTGAGATGTTAAATGGGCCTTGTTGATCCAGAATCTGGAAATTTATATAGATTTTATGTATCTGTAGGGGATACTGAAATTTTAGAATGTTTACAATAAACTCAATAAACTCTATAAATATCGGTGTTATAAAGGCAGTGTTTGCTTAAAGTTTTCTGGAGCATGCAATGATTTATGATCACCCAACAAATATCACTGATTAGATAATTAGATAACAACTAACGTTTAAGATGACTTAGATATAGAGGAAAATAAATTACATATGGCTACTGTTTTAAAGATGCCAGCTTTGTATGATTTTGGTATAAACATGTCACAGTAACCTAAAGCCATATGCCACAATTTATAGATAAAAGTTTATGATGAAATAAGTGGTATTATGCAGTGGGTTTATGTAAATATAGTTAGTGGGATTAAAGAGAAAAAGTTTTGCATATTTTATTTTTATATACTATTTAGTAATAATACACTTATATATAGGATGTATGGATAGGTATATTTATATTACGATCAAAATATGTCAAATAAGGAATAATTTTTATTTAGCTGTTACGTTACGTCAACTATCCTGTCATTAGGATAGCACGTACCGCTACTTTAATAGAACTTAATAAATAAGTACAATTATGCTTTAATTTCATATCTTGGTGGTGCTATGTACACAATATTAGTTTATACAGTTATCAGAACATTTAAGTTACCATAATGGCGTCCAATGTTTTGTAAATAAATATTACGTATATTTATAATATGATTTTATAGATATTGGATGCACAGTAAGTAACGAAAATTCTTTGGACGAACAGTTTCTGGGTTATGTAAATGTAATTTTCACTCTAATCTACTTCTGCGTACTTGATAACTTCAAAAGATGAAGTGAAGTCCCTGTAAGGTAACTCCTACTTTAGATTTATTTAAAAATGTTTACTACTAAATTTCTAAACATTTTAAAGTATCACACATAATTACCACACAGTTGTTGATACTACTCCATTGTCCTAATAATCTTTGAAAGAAATTTGACTTGATAAGTATATACCATTCAATATATTTCAAATAAGCAGGGGGAGTAACTATATAACGACTACAATGTTCTGGTTTAAAGCGATTTCTAACTGTAAAGTGATGATAACTGTAATGCCGTTTATTTAGTACATGTAATAACTACCCACTGGTAGTTCTGGTCTTAGTTGGAGCAGTATAGATGATGCTGGGCCAATAATGAAAACATTAAATTATAGCTATCTCTGCAAAATAGAAATCTCGTAATAAATCGAAAATAGAAGAAACTCACATTTAAATAAACTGGATGCTACAGACAATTTTTGTTTCAGTTTTGCTGAACATTTCAAATTGTTATCACAACGGTTGTGTTGAATAATCAGTCAATATGTAGTAGGTTGCAATCAGTCAATATGTAATATGTAGTAGGTGACTATAGGGTAATACACACAGGATCGGTAAATGGAAACGCGGGAGTAGGGATCGTTATGCGGAAGAACGCAGGACAGTGTGTAGATAGCTACCTACAATACAGCGAGAGAGTAATGATGGTTAGGTTAGATTCGAAGCCAGTGGAAACAGTAATAGTGCAAGTATACATGCCTACTTCTAGCCATAGTGAGGAAGAGTTAGAAGCCGTTTATTCGGACATAGAGCAGGTAATAGGATTTGTGAAGGGTCATGAAAATTTAATAATAGTGGGAGATTTTAACGCAGTCGTAGGTGAGGGGAAAGAAGGAGAATTTGTAGGGCCTTATGGATTAGGAAACAGAAACGAGAGAGGTAGCAGACTGATAGAATTCTGTGAGAAGCACAAGATGGTAGTCGCGAATACATTGTTCAAGAATCACGTTAGGAGGCGGTACACATGGAAAATGCCAGGAGGGATAGACAGGTATCAGATAGACTACATTCTGGTTAGGAAGAGATTTAGAAATCAAGTAAAAGACTGTAAGAGTTATCCAGGAGCAGATGTAGACAGCGATCACAACTTGGTAGTCATGAAAGCTAGATTAAAGTTCAAAAATCTGAAAACCCGGAAGGATAAGAAACGTATAAATGTAGACATATTGAGGGATCAGAATATGAAAGATAAGTTCCAGGAGAAAACAGATCAATTAATAAATAAAACGAGTAAGGACGAAATCAAGAACGCAGAAACTGAGTGGGAGGGTATCAAGAATAGTCTAGCTTCCGCGGCTACGGACGTTTTAGGACACGATAAAAGGGAAGCCAGGAAGCCCTGGATAACGGACGAAATCTTAAACTTAATGCAAAAGAGACGAGGCTACAAAAACAGACGAGACGAAGAAGGACTGAAAACGTATAAGGCAATAAAGTGGGAAATCATTAGAAAATGTAGAAAAGCGAAAGAACAATGGATAGAGGAGAAATGCAAAGAAGTAGAAGATAAGTTCCAAGTAGGTAAGACCGATGAGGCTTACAAAATAATTAAGAGGAACTTCAGGGATGTAGGAACAATAAGTAGAAATGTTAGGAGTCAATCGGGGGACATACTGATAGGAAGAGAGGAGAAAGCGGATAGATGGAAGCAGTACTTAGGAAATTTATACGAGGGCCAGGAATTAGGAGAGATATTAGAGGAAGAATCTAGCATCGATAGGGAAGATGTAGGAAAACCTATATTGAGAGAGGAATTTGAAATAGCACTAAGGGGGCTAAAGAATAATAGAGCGCCGGGTGTAGATAAAATACAGGCGGAAATTTTGAAATATGCGGGACAGAAAGTAGTAAATAGGATGTTTGAACTGGTAAAATACATATACGAAACGGGCGAGATGCCGGAGGATTATAAGAGGAACATTATCGTTACTATACCGAAAAAGAGAGGAGCCGACAAATGCGAGAACTTTAGAACGATTAGCCTAACTTCCCATGCGTCAAAAATCTTAACTAGAATAGTGCAGAAGAGGATGGAAAATAGAGCGGAGGAAATACTAGGAGAAGACCAATTCGGGTTTAGGCGAAATAGGGGAACTCGCGAAGCTATTCTGGCGCTAAGAGTAATGTTAGAGAAAACAATAGAAAAAGGAAAGAACGCTTATATAGGATTTGTAGATTTAGAAAAAGCTTTTGATAACGTAAGATGGGAAAAAATGTTCGAGATACTAAAGAGCGCGGGAATGAAGTATAGAGATAGGAGAGTAGTACACAATCTATACATAGAGCAAACTGCTGTTATAGAAGTAGAAGGGGAAGAAAGGGAAGTAGGTATTAGGAAAGGAGTAAGACAAGGATGTACGCTATCACCACTAATTTTTAATCTGTACATCGAAGAGGCGATTAATGTGGTAAAAGATAGAGTAGATTTCGGGATTAAAGTACAGGGACAGAAACTAAAAATGCTGAGATTCGCGGATGATATAGCAGTATTAGCATCTAGTAAGGAGGAACTAGAATCAGCATTGAACGAAATGGAGGCAGTGTTGACAGAGGAATACGGAATGAGGGTGAATAAAAACAAAACTAAAGTGTTCGTGTGCAGAGGGCGCGAGAGCAGAGCAAAAACGAAAGTACAAATTAATAATGAAAGATTGGAGGAAGTTAAAGACTTCACTTATTTAGGAAGTAAAATAAATTGGGATGGAAGAAGCGATAAAGACATAAAACAAAGAATAGCGCAGGGTAGAGTAGCTTTTAACAAAAAGAAAGCACTTTTATGCTCGGGGGTAATAAACTTAGAAACAAGGAAGAGATTTTTGAAAACATATGTATGGAGCACGGCACTTTACGGCTGTGAAACCTGGACGGTAGGGGAAGCAAGTAGGAAGAAATTAGAAGCTTTTGAGATGTGGTGTTACCGAAGAATGATGAAAATACCATGGACTGATAGGGTTAGAAACGAAGAAGTATTGGAGAAAGTCGGCGAGAAAAGGAGTATGTGGAAAAACTTAAAGAAGAGAAGAGATAGAATGGTAGGCCACTTGCTGAGACATGGGGGAATAGTCCGGGATATTTTGGAGGCAGAAATAGGAGTGAAGAAAGGCAGAGGTAGGCCTAGATTAGACTACTGCTCGCAAATAGTAAGGGATGTAGGTTGTAGCACAATTAGCGAAATGCGTAGGTTAGCACAAGATAGGAGAAGCTGGAGGTTAGCGTCCAACCAGTCTTAGGACTGATGACCTAATGATGATGATGTAGTAGGTTCATAGTTTTATTGTATTTTGTGGTTTTATTTAGATTTCGTCATATAGTTATAAGAATACGTACATTAAGATATTTGTACTTGATTGATCTTATTACTATATATAGTAAGATTTTTATTTATTACATTTTGTGCATTAAGAAATTATAGTTTACTATGCAATAAATAATATTTGTATATAAATATCAGTTCGATAGAAATGTTATAAAACACATTCTATATAAATAGACTAAATATACATACATGTCAGTCCTTGTTTTCTTCGTATATTGTAAACATCAGATCTACATAAAATTTGCTCCATTGACAGTCAATAATATTCTCTCGCTTTCATAAACATGTTCTTCCTATATTTGGTTTAACTGCCATTTTACTGAAACTTCATCAGATGTACTATAATTAAACTATCGTGAGATGGAGTTTTGTTTATACTCCAATTCATCTGTAAATTCATTAAACATTAAGGATAAAACAAATTAAGCCAAAACAGATATTCCCCCGGCTATATGCCGTCAACGAGTGTGAGCGCTGAATTACGTGGTGAAATTTTCCGTATTTTTGTTCTAACACAGAACTAAAAATACAATGATTTGGATTGCTCGAAAATCACAAGGAAGATGCAAAACGACCTCTATCTCGGAATATGGCTAACTACAGACCAGTTTCGACCTATCTTGGGTCTCGTTAGTGTAGTGTAAGCGAGTATACCTTTGATAAACGAGGCTTCACATCTCATAGACACCGTCATGTTCTACAGTAGTAGAACTGTAGAACGTAATGCGCCATCTCTCGATGGTTTCGGAAACAATCCAAATCGAAATAAAACTCTGTCATTTATAATGACTAGGAATTATTTATAACCCAAAGTTTCCAGATGGTAAGTTTTATAAACTATCGTGAGATGGAGTTTTGTTTATACTCCAATCCACCTGTAAATTCCTTAAAGGATAAAACAAATTAAACCAATACAGCTATTCTCCCGGCTATATTCCGTCGACGGGCGCTGAATTACGTGACGAAATTTGCCGTATTTTTTTTCCAACATAGAACTAAAAATACGATGATTTCGAAAATATACAATGATTTGGACGTTTATCAAAGCCATACTGGCTTACATTACACTGACGAAACCCAAGATAGGTCGAAACCTGTCTGTAGGTAGCGGTATTCGGAGATAGAGGACGCTTTGCATCTTTCTTGTGATTTTCGAGCAATCCAAATCATTGTATTTTTAGTTCTATGTTAGAACAAAAATACGGCAAATTTCGCCACGTAATTGAGCGCCCGTCGACGGCATATAGTCGGGAGAATAGCTGTTTTGGCTTAATTTGTTTTATCCTTAAAGTTTAAGGAATTTATAGATGGATTGGAGTATAATCAAAACTCCATCTCACGATAGTTCATAAAACTTACCATCTGGAAACTTTGTGTTATACATGTAAAAGTAAAATTAGTAAAATTAGTAAAATTAGTAAAAGTATGTCGTACTTCAGCAGCTTTAATAGAAGACGTGTTGCTCCCATTGTATTTTTATATAAATATTTGCAAATGCAAGTGACTAACCTTCATCTCTCCAACTTTCCCTAACAACTCTGTGATTTAGGGATAGGCAGGGTTATTACGTTTAAAAATTTGTGGAACATTACATTCTACCGTCATCATTAAATTGCATTTATGTTTTCGATTAACCTTCTACATCTACTTAAGCTGCAATAGAATAAGTTTTTTCTAAACCTAAACCACCTTTATCAGGAAAAGACCGCACTAAATAATTTGTCAATTGAAACGCTTCATCCCCTATAAGCACAGATGGTAGTGAAAGGTGTTTTTGTTCGACTGTAGTAAAATCAAAACATTTATTATTAAATCATTTATTATTAAATTCTTGTTCAATATGGAGATTTCGAAATATGCCAGTATCACGTTGACCTTTGACCTGTTGCACTTATATTTACCATTATAAATTAATAGTTGCTATCAGCTATAGGCAATAGCACGACGATGTTGTGTGGCTGTGTTAATTTTAAAATTCGGATCCACAATTAGTGGTGTATATAATAATTTGTTTACAAATATCTAGCTCCTAAATTTACAGAATTATAATTCATTATGCTTGAATAATATGCATAAATACATTCCAACTTTAACGATAATGCTAATTGTTTACCAACTGAGATTGTTTCACGAAAGCAACATACTCGTGTTAAAGAGGGATCAGTAGTAAGTAAATTATAATTTATTCACTACTGATCTCTTTTTAACATAAATATGTTCTGACAATTATCAGAAAAATCGATATTCATACGAAAATAATTCCAAAGTTTTTGGTCATCTAGTGGTAAATCTTTAATAAAATTACTGAAGTCTGCCTAACTGTTTCTATTTAAATTATCAGGATGTATATACCACATGTATCTATTCCTAAGTTAGGATATCTTCGTTCGTTATTATCACAGATAAAATTATTATATATTACAAATATATAGACGCCACATTACTACTAGCATTAATGCTAAAATTTCCAGATTTTGTGGACAAAGTCAAAATGTTTAGTAGGAAACATGTCTTAAGAGAAATACCCATATCGATGGCTTTGAAAATAAATGTAGATATATTGTACACGTATATGGAATAAACACATTTCTTGTAGATATATACTCGATAAATAAAACGATGAGAAGGTTTTTCAATATAACTCAATTGTACCTACGAATGTAATTTTGTTCGTACAATTCTCTGATTAACATTAGTTTCACGATACACTGTTGTTAGTGTATAATATTAATGGTAAATTTTATTTTATCAATTATACTTCTTTCTGAGTATATTTTTATGAGGAATTAGTTAAAAATATAAATATATGTGTATGTATTGGTAGAAAATTTATAAATTAATTAAATATTCCGAATACCAGTTATAATATAAATGTATAAATAGAGTATGATTAATGTATACAAACTATATCAACAGACTTAAAAAGATAGTCAAAACAAAATATAACGATTAGAAATCATCTTGAATTGTTATTTTTTGGTTCAATATATTCAACGTGAATAAGAGGTGAACTTAATTTCAATTAATTCGAGTGTTTTAACGTCTTCCTAGTAAACTAACAAAATTGAACTAAATATCATTACTTTTAAGACACATTATACTAACAATAAATTACATGAATCAATCCACACAAATATTTGTTCAGAACTCATTAATTTACCATTATGATTTACCTTATTTCTTTCTATATTATCGATAATAAGTATCGTGGCTATTTTAATACTGCGATTTCTTTATCATATTATATTACTTTAATAAGTAATTCGGAGTAATACTTGTAAGGGTAGGTCGTTTCTGTTTCTCATTATAATAACTTATACTGAATTTGTTATACAAGAATCATATTATCAAAGGAATAATCAGAGTATAGCTTTATATCAGGATATCATCAGAGTTTAATTTTACTAACAAAAAAATATTTGGATCTACTATCTTTCTTTTTATTTATTAAATGTAAGTGACATAATATTTATTATTCGAAATATATTGTTTACTTCTATTTATATTTGCGGTAATATTGATATCGATGGCGGCAAATTAGGAGACTTATTTATATTTTGTGAAATGTTTTTCAATATTTAGCCCCATGTAACTCTGTTACATGAGTTACATATAAACATGTGAACATATAAACTCATGTACATATAGTACATAATAGCAATTGACTAATAAGTTATTATATTTATGTACGACCTTTCGTAGATGAATGTGACTGATTTGCAGACTAAGCATTATTATCATTACAGGATGATAAATTTTATGTAGTTGGAAATTATCGTGTAATAGTCAATGAGGTATTAAATTTCTTATAAATAAGAAACTGAACAAATATACATTTTATGCATAAATTAAAAAAATGTACGTTGCAAATTCCGAATTAAATATAGACATCTGTTTTATATACCTTAATAACATAGATTTTGTATGGGCATGATATAACTAGTCGCGAGTGAAAAGTTCTAAGTAGTTGTCTTCACAATATACAGTAGGACTGTTATAGACGTTGTTCACTGTATACTAAGTTGACTAAGGGTAGATATTTAAAGTATTATTCTTCTCTTATAATCTCAAGAATATTTAGAAATATGAAGTAAATTAAAAGATATATCTATAATTTAATTTGATATTGTACGGTGAATAAAACGTATATTGTTTGTTGGTTAAAAGTATTTAAACGTAATAAACCTGTAATTTACACTTCGTTATAAAAAAAACTTTCTTATTCAGATATGCTTAATTCTATAATCGAAATTTTTATACATTACACTGTTGAAAATTTGCCGTAGTAAATTTTACCACTTTTAATGGTGTGAGAATGAAGTAATTTACCATTTTTGGTATAACATTTTACACCAGTGTAATTGGCAAAATTTTACATCATTATAATTAGAAACTTTTTTACATTTTAGGTATACAACTATTATAAATAGACCACAATATAGTACAGTTTACTTCCGTGTAAGGTAGATTATAATCTCTGCGCCTACGTGGTAACTATTTTGGAGTACGTATCTACATACAACTATATATGTATGTATGTATATAAGCTTTACTCTGCCAATGTTGAAACGTGAGGCAATATGGCTGTTCATGATTTCGGATTAACCAACTTTTTCCCAAATTCTGTTATGTGTCTCAAGAAAGAAGAAAAATCAGTTAGTTTGGCCACGTTTATTAATTTTTCTGCAAAAATGGATGAATAGTGTGTTGAATTTTAAAAGTCGTTGGATAGCTTCATTGAAAATATATTCTGTATACGTACCCAACCTATTCGTGTTATGCGACGATGAAATAAACAAGGTAATATAAATGCATATTTTGTATTTATCACCGCTTACTTACTTTCTGAGCAATTTTAGGAATAATATTACCAAATTTTTATATTTTCAGCAAGAACTAAATCCCAATAAGAATTATTAATAATTGTTACAACTAGGAGCAATGTGCCTATTTATGAATATTAACTTATGACCAAATGGTTTGTATATCGTAAGAAGCAAGCATAGTCTCGTGACCAAGTTTATTAAAACTAATAGATATTAGATGTCTGAAGAATATGTTAAATTTTGACAAATTATCATTTTTATTGCCCACTCAATAATAATATAAATCTGGCCAAGAATGTATCCAATTATTGAATAATAAATTTAATAATTGGGTACATTCGTGGGTTTGATGTGGTTGCGTACACTGTTACTACTACATTAACACTGTTTAAATTATAATACTAGTTTTCAGTAAAGATTAGATCTACTCTTACAAAAATTATTAGTAAATAACAGAAGGTCCAAAGGCATCTGGATATTAATGAAGTACATTTATTGTTTATTAACAACGAGAAACACTTAGGTAAGGATAGAATCGTAGTATTTAATTTCGAAACTCGATAATACAAAATACTATTTTAATTATAATATAGTTTAGTTCTTCACGAACACATTAATATTTCGTATCACATACATATACACCAATATTTCATTAGCACAATAAAGAAATTAACTTTGTATATTAGAAATAAAAATACATTAAATTGTATTATACTTCGAAGGCGTTTGATTTTCAATCATTGTAGAATATGGACAGTAAAGGGTGTAAAATTGAAATAAAGTTTGCACATAAAGGTGATAAAGTTAATTTAAAGGTGATTTTACTCCATTACTGGTATAAAAATTCACACTAGCGATTGGTAAAATTCTACCATGGCTTTGTGGTGTTCATTTCAGAACGAACTTGTATGTTCCTATATGTAGGTACCCCATTTGGTGTGAAATTGGTGTTAAATTTTGCACCACATTTTAGACAGTGGATAATGACATATTGTCTGGTCTTGTATTTCCTGGTATCTTCCAAGAAAAAATTACAATTATTAAACCTATAGTCAATAAATCGAAAAATATCTATATATTATAGTGACATGTTAATATTTATATCTTAACCATGGATGAGAGTTAGCGACAAGTAATTTTCATATGGCATATCTATCATGGCATATAAAAATTTAGTGAAGACATATTAAAGGCATAAGTTGTATACGGCAACTATATTTTGATAACAAACACAAATATATGTGAGTTTTAGACAATTGACTATATTAAGTATTGAATTTAATTCCAACTTATGTTTTCTCTAAATGTACATCAAACGTTTCCAAATCATAGACACCGGTAGATGAAGAACACCAGACGAATTAAATAACATTGGTTTAAATTTTTGTGCTAAATTATTTCTGCTAATCATTTATTTGACTTGACAAAGTTGGTATTTACCTTTTGCCCTATTTATTTCTTAAAATTCTAAGTATCCCATTATATATAAATAAAAACAAATTATTAAAAATGTATAAAACTGTGTATTTACTTTACAAATTATTTAACAGTCAGCATGATTAAAATCATTTCTTTCAGTAAAAATCTTCTGATGATTGATGTATACTCTTTATTTTGGAATATGGTCACCAGTTGGTTGGAATCCGTTTTCATCTGCGACGAATTCTAATGTATAGGGGGTCCCATCAAGTGCAACCCATGAAATTTTCCCACGAACAGCTATTGCTTCGTTTTCAGTACCTGCATTGCGAAGTTCGCCAAGTTCAGATCTTGATACACCATCACTTGTCTCAAATCTGAAAAGAAAATAACTCAGTAAAATATATGAGCGAAAGGTAAACCCTGGACGAAGACTCTTGCTAAACATAGGGTGTCTCAATTGGATCTATAGGATTTGAATTGCGCGCCATTTGTGTTCTGTTAAAGATAGGGCGTTAATATTTAACGACCATTTACATGCTGGTCATTTATATGGTGGTGAACATTATGACATGCCGCGATTAATAGTTCAACAGCGAACAGTTTGTGTACAACTGTTTTATGAAAGTGAGAGATCATTTACAGTTTAAGAATTCTCATTAAGAATTAAGCATTAAGAAAATTTTGCATAAAATGAGGACAAAATGAAGTGCCTATAGAGTTAACAGTTCGTAACTTAATCAAAGAATTTTAAGACACAGATTCCGTTATTGATAAGGCAACACCAATACGTCCTGGTCGTAGTTAATCAGATGAAAATATTGCTGCAGCGACAGAAAGTGTACGAGAGTATTCAAACACATCAATTCGACGTCGTGCACAACAATTGAATCTATCAAGAGCCAATCTGCATCTGTCAGTATACAAAATTCAGTTGACACAATAATTAAAAGCTACAGACCACATACAACGTCGTGAATTTGTTGTTCACGATGTCGCATTGATGTGTGGTACTTCCGTATACTAATATATACGTCAATAATTTAATATGGTTATAGATTTATTAAAAAAAATGTCTTAAATTTAATATGTAGTAGACATTTTTAAACTTTATCGACTTCCACAGTGGGATTCCTACAATAATCCTCAAATGTTAATAGGCTGAAATAATTATATTAAATAAGATTTCTATTAAATTTAGGTAATGGAATAATAAAACTGAATAGAAACTATACTAAAAAATATATTAGAAAATTACATTAAAGATTATCGAATTAAATTTTCAGCAGGGTATATATCCAATAAGTTTGTTTTAATTTATTATTTCACCTGATTATTGTTATTATTTTAGTTATTGAAGTTAATTGGCGACTGATTGCGAAACGATTTTAGAAGTTTCATTGATGAGTTAAGGGGAATTTTCGTTGATACGTTGCATTTTACGAATAATATAATACCAAAAAAAAAACAGTTAATGCAATTTAAATGCAGTTTTACTTAAATGTAACAGAAATAAATAAGCAACATAAAGATTTTAGTTATTCGAAACATATAATTTAAACTGCACCTTTGAATGCCCTACTTTAAAAAATAAATTAAGGAATATATTTCAGCACTGTTTTGTTGTGTATGTAGGTATACTTTATATCCTGATTATGAATAAATATATCGCGAATATTAATCAAGTAGGCGACAGTAACCTTTTATATGATTAATTTGAAGTATATGAAATATTTAATTTTTATAATATTTACCATATGCGAATGTGGTAATATTTATGATAATAATACCTCAAATTTTATGATAAAGAAATTTAATTAAATATAAGTCATCTTTGATTTTATGTAATAAGTCCTGTTTGAATCTCAACTTATTTTCTTTTTAAATAAAACTGCAATAAGTGATAAATTATAATTTTCATTGAAAATTCATGTTGATAACCTGTTCAAACCACAGCGTAAAGCAATATCTTTTCTCACAAACTCTTTTCCAGAAAGTGACACAAGAGACGCAATAGAGTAGTGGTTACAACATTGCTTGACCTCATCTTTCATCACGTTGTTAAGGAGCTTTATGATTAACTACTGCTGAAATATTGAAGTTATTCTAGACATTGACAAGCTAGATAATTTTTTATAGTGACAGCTATAACAACCAGTTAGACATTAAATTGTTATTGGGTTTAATAATAACGCTTGGAAGTGGAGAAAGCTATGGAGAATAATAATCACTATATTAATAATATATTTATCACATATAAAATTAAATTAAATTTTATATAAACTATATAAAGACAAACTATGTCATAGACCAATTAATATTTAAATTTATCGCAATCTATTTCAACACGGGAAATAGCTAAATTCTTTACAAAATTGATGCTTTACCGGAAAGCTTCGAAACCTTTTAAATATCCAGTATTTCAACATCTAATTAGTAATTAAATACCTTGAATAAATGTTAGTGTGGTTAATCTTTTAATTTAATATTTGTACTTTGGTTTATGTTATGTTAATTATCAATCTTGCAGAAATTTAAATTCTCTTAATAATAATAAAATAAAAATAACTTGCCGTTATAATGTGTCAATTATTTAATTTAAAAACTAGGAGCCATATAATTTTTGAAACTATTTAATTAAAACGATATAATGAGAAGACGCTCCATATCGTTATCTTATGCGCTTCAAGTTTTAGATGGATATGAATGTTTAAATATCCATAAATCACACTAAAACTAATACTAAAAATTTTACAACAGATAAGTCGTAAGAATTTATAAGTAACGTGGGTCTGTTATATTACCCATAGACTATTTGAGGAGTTATCAAGCAAAACGCAATATATCCATTTTTCCGTCATTTAGAGTTACGTACGGTGCACCTGTTTTAGGTCTAAAATAAATCCATTGACAACCTCAGATTTATTCAAAACGTAATAATTCCCACTGACATTGAGCCTTAAATGTTAGTGCTTCAATCAAAACGTAATAAATCCAGTGTTGCAAAATTTATTTTGTTTTCATTCAAATTGTAATAAATCCAATTGCCGGTAAAATAGTATTCTTTATTAAAATTCAACGATTATCGAGTTAAACTAAACTTAAGTTCGGTACATGGAGGCATCCAATACGATATAAAAAGTTTAGAAAATACTTTCAAAAAAAAGTAGAAGGAATTTCAGACTTGAAACAAATTTATCTGATAAAAGAGGAAATAAAGAAGACAACAACAATAAAGGTGGTTGGTTTCCAGAATTTCAGATTTGAATCGCTAACTGAAACTCCAAAGAACTTAACTAAATGAGGAAAATTCGACCGAAACCTAAGACTGGAACAGGTGGCACCTAATAAAGCCATTCCAGAGAAGAAAAAAAATCTCTGAAACATCAAATGGATGAATAGTTAGATCTAGAATGGATGGATGATCAACAGTTATTTTGGTGTAGAAGCCTTTTAAGTGTTGCTGTGCAAATCCTTGAACGAGAAGAGGCAGAAGAACATGAGCAATGTTCATAAACTGACCATGGTGCTCACATTTAATTTTTTTTGTTCTTTTGTTTATTCCTATTATTTGTCAAATAGGTTAAGCATTAGTTATTTAACAACACCTTTTTTTATTCAAATAAAACTTGTTAAACCCTCAACTGCCAATCAATTAAAACGTAATAAATCCATTTTTTTTCATGATAATTACTCCTCGTATCATACAAACGCTACAACATATATTGTGTTGTTATGTTTTATCCATTCTGCGCATTATGTCCAAATGAATTTTCTTTATTCCCGAAAAGTTTTTTTGTTTTTCCATATATTGCGTTTTGCTTGATCACTCCTCATTTGTCTGTCCCTATCCAGAATGTTCTTTGCTTATCCACAATTTTATCTCAAATAACCAATTTTTGTAAAACTAAATGTGTTTTCTTGCACAATAAGAGAATGATTTGCAACATGACCTAATTTTATGTAATTTTTTTTTTCATTTTGCTAACTATCTGAAAGAATTATTTCAAAAATTTACTCTCAACTTTTGTATTCCTATTTCTCACAGCCATACATAATAATTATGCCAATGCCATCTATTTTTGTCAGCATAATTTTGATGCCTAAGTAGTTTTATCACTGTTATTATATATGTTAAATATTATACAATTTAATTAAGCAGTAGATAAACGCTTCAGTACAATTTTGTTTTCATGAAGTTAATATAATTTTGAATAATATATTTAACGGTACAAAATATTTAATGGTACAAGGTGTAGCTTAAAGAGAAGAAGAACTGTTTATACAATTTTATATAAAGGATTTTTTATTTTATGGCCGCGATAAGGAAAAGTAATGACAATTCACTGTAAACATGTAATATCGTAGCTAAACTGAATTAATACCTTGCCTAACGTATGTATATACAATTTAATAATATTTTTTAATTAATAAGGTCATATTTATGATATTACCATATTAGGTCACATCACCTTTGTGTATTAAGTATAATGTATTAGAGGACTAAAGATATGTATATTAGGTATGTATAGGTATGTATGTGTATCATGCATCTTAGGAATGCCTAATAAAAGCCACTTCATAAGGTCGTATTATACGAGTATCTAATACACAAAGATGTCCAATTATTTTTGATAAATAAATCCTTTAATCGGCAATTATTGCTCATAAACATATTTTGAATGAGATACCAGGTTAAAGTTTATAAGCGAATGGAAGAAATATGTGTGTACAAAGTGCATTCCAATTTTCAAAATATTTTATCATTTAAATGGTAGGTAAATATAAATGAAATTTCGTATTGAAGATCTACAAGAATATCTTACAGAATAATAAAATACAAATATATTAATGAAAATATAATGTGGAATATGAATAATGTATGTAAATAATATTATAAATTTTATATTTTGAACTAATTAAGGGCATATTTTGGCAATTGTGATTATTTTATCTTAAAACCCTTTTGATGTGATAGAACCTTTTATTTTTGTCTAATATTTATTTAGTTTTTCTGTCATTATAAATAAAAAGAGACATGACTTAGTGTTTTTACCTACATATTTTTAATTACGTAATCATATAGCACATTTTTCTCTAAATGATACATGAACGTTTTTATATTATATTAATTTATATTTACTTAGTAATTTCCAAATTATCCAGAAAATTTTGAATTATACATTTCATTATAATGTACCGTGAAAACAATTGTGGTAGTTTTTAATATATTACAAAAAGTAATTTACATAATGCTATGACATAAGTTTACTGTTCAATTACTAGTTGTTTCAATTTTTAATCTCTATCACACTGTATTTCTACAATCTTTTCTTTACTTCGCAGTTTACTTAAATTAGTGTCCACCCCATTATCTTTTTCTTAACTATATTGCTAAATTAATGAGGTATGTGAATGAAGTATAGTTAATAATAAATATAATAGCATTTAGTTTATAATAGTATTTATTCAGTGACAAAAGTTAAGGAAAGAAATTTAAATGTAGCAACTTAAATAAAACTGCATCTATTCCCAATAGAGATACATATTCAATAGGTCAGATTCAAGATAGAGGTTTTGTAAAACATATCGCGCCTAATTTTCCTGGAATAATAGTTACGTATACCAATTATTGAACTACGGAAATAATGATTATTGTAACCTCGTATGTAACTGTATAAGATTAGCAATTTGTAGTAAAATAATACTGATTTTAAATTTGTTTAACTGTAAGAGTCTCTACTCTTCCTATAAAAAGTTAAGACTAGTCTCTAACATATCCAATAGCTAATTGAAGATTTATAGATTACCTAATAATCCAGATTTTGTAGAAATTACTACTTTTGTAGAAAATGAGTATGGATTTTTCCCATATGAAATATTTTGTCTAATATCTAATATATTTTTCAATTAATTTTGTAATTAAAATTATAATAACTAACTGTACTAAATATACTAACTAATACTAAATTATAAAAAGTATAATTTATGATGATCTGAGGCAATGAAACCATCCATTCGAAATACTAAAAGTTTATTCTATGTGCCCTCTCTGTAGTTATTTAGTTACTAATACTTATACATACGATTCAATAAGAAAGTATAGATTTTTTTATAAACTGATACGCGTTGACAGTTTTATATAACTTGTGTTATTTATCACAACAGATGCCTTTTGAGGAAAAATCCTTAACAAGGACTATTTATTAGGGGTGAAAAATGTGATATCCAAAAAGAATAATTACAAAATACTACACATATGTTGTGTTAGCATTATCGCCTTGATTAATATTTAAATACCGGAGAAACTAGTATTTCAATAATACAAAGAGGCCATATCATACCATCGTAATGGTAAGATACTGTACGGTATATGGTAGATTACGGAAATATGATACTACTGGACCGTTGTGTTAACATATGAATTAACAAGAACTTGATGCAACCAGAACAGCATAAACATAATTATAATTCAAATACAGTATATTTTTTTAAATAAAAATTTTGTATACTTATTTCACAATATCGCAAATAATGTAGAAATAAGAAAATATGTATAATGAATTCTTAAATTTAAGGCTCTATATGCCATTTATATAGAACATTTTTATATAGGGTGGGCTATTTAATTTTATACCTTGTTTCATATACCTATTTTATAAATTAAAGAAAAAGAGAAAACATATTCAACCTCTTTTTCTATATGTAAAGAAACTAATTTCTTCATGAATCTTAAATACTAGTCGGGGTTAACTAATATCGCAATTATTATATAATTTTGGAAAGAACTGAAATATGATACTGAACTATACGAGTTGTACCCAAGGTGTGATATATTTATTATTTGCCGCAAACACTAATTGCATTACCTATACCTCAAATATTAAAAAGCTGCTTGATGTCTAAGATGTTGTCCAATCATTTTTCATCAATTAGCTCGATATATCTAATACATAAAAACGAATCATCTAATACAATTACATCTAGATATCTCTCATTAAATACTAGAATTTTCATTTCAGAATAATGGATAATTTTAAAATAAATCAATACAACAAACATTTCAATAGTAATCTCTGCAATAGTAAATACTATTTTACAACAACAAAAAAAGAAAGTACCAAATATAATATCTTTCGTTGCAAAAAAATTAAAAATATACTAAGCCTAATCTTTGGTTTCGTGATAAATATTGCTTAAAACAATAAAAATGGATCACATATATAATTCTTTACTGCATTAAGCGTCCAAATTTAAATTGAATGTTGTTTGTGCTTCTATGATAAACCTAGTAGATCGGTATAATTGTAATAAATAAAAAGTTTGGCTATTACAGCTGCAGATTGAACTGTCTACAGTTCATACTGCATTTTAATCCTGGCAATAATTTTGAACTTTCGAACATAAAATTCAGGGAATTCATATTCCTCAAAACACCGAAAGATTATATTACTTTCAATGCACGAATAATCAATCAAAATTATATTTAATGATAGATTATTTATAAGTAGTTTTAATTAATATCTTTATTCGCCCCGTAGACCCAATTTGGTTTTACAAGCATTGAGGACAATACAACAGGAAAAGCTGTTGGCACATCAGAAGAAAATTAAGAATATATTTTCATTAAGAATTACGTAGTGACAACTGACCTAAAAATAAAATGCAGTAGAGGCACATAATATTGATAAAACAACATTCAAGGTGGCTCTAACGGAATACATTACATGTTATTAGCATTATTGTTTAATACACATAGTCTGGAACAGTTACGTTTATTATACTTTCGTAACGAAAATATATTTCTTTCATACTTTGGTTTCTATAAACTTTGCTAATCTTGAGACTTTTATATGACGCACTTTTCTGGGTGTTTTATATGTGGCCGTGATTTAAAATTGCGATTTTATTTCATCATTCTTCCGCCCACATATTTGTGAGAAATTCTTTCGTTACAAAATTGCTTAAATTTAAAACCATAATGTGTTTTCCAAACCACCGAATGTGTAAAAGCCTTGAAAAGAAATTGCAGATAAATGTTATCTGAATCTGAATCATCGAGGCAGAATAAGAAGACATTCCATTATATACATACCTTGGATTTTAATGCACAAGGTAGGATTTTTTAAAAGTTCGGACTATAATGAATCATAGTATGAGGTAACAATTAATGTATTATTCTGTTAAGTGAATGGGACTAAAACACCAACTAAATATCATTTCAAAAATCAAGAAAGCGATAATAGTTTAAAAATTATAGGTGAAATGATTGTTGACGTTTTGCTGATAAATAAGAATTTTAAACATAAATAGAAATTAGAAGAAAAACCATATATAATAAATGACATTAAAATTATATGTTGCCATACACTCTTATATAAGACGTAATATAAGTACATACATGTTCTTTATATAATTTCTCATGATTTATTTAAATTTTGGTAAAGAGCATTAAAATGAATTACGACTCGTAGTATATTAATTGATATTTTACGGCGCAACTTATAAGCCATTTCATAGTGTACTCGTGGTGCTGCATAGGTTGCAGTTAAAGAAACTTATGAAATTATTTCCACGTTGCAACATACTTCGTAAATCTCTAAAGCCGAACTTTAAGCATCATTCACATCACGGTAGCACGGCAGAAGAAATTTTAGAGATATGTTAATTTTTTTCGTTTCATCACTCATTCGAGGTTATATAACTTTTTCAAATGACGAGCTAGTAAAGCGGTGACATGTATACATGGGCCAATAAATATTAATTAGGTAAGACGTGACAAAAGATAAAAATATCTCACACATAAAAATTCAATAAATACAGCTAGACATTAAAGCGAGCTACGAGGACACACAGATGAAAGTGACTCCAAGGTTACATCCTAGTTACCTTGATTCATCTTCACTTTCGTTTTCAACTCATCAATATCATTAACCTCACATGCACACGGGATCGCGTTCGTAGGTATTCATTCAGTAAGTACGAATCGTGGCTATCTTGTCTTTTGTTCGACGGTAATTGCTGAATTCTGTTAAGAGTTAGCAATATCATTATATAATTGTTAAATATTAACAAGAAAATTGTATAAGCTCATTCCGTGTATGATTGTTTAGACTCCCGCACCGCCAAAATAAATATCATTGCATTCTTGTTTGACTATTGCAAAATAAATGGGCATATACCGATTTTGTCATAAGACACTTTCTCACGGAAAAATGAACCTCATTAAATATTAGTAAATAGAATCATTTAGTATTACTATCTTGATCAAATGACTTACACTCTTGATTGATTGAATACTTAGTCTAAAAGGTTACGCATTCCATGAAATTTGTCATAAGAATCATAATTATATTATATAAATAATATCTATTATGTCGCATATTGACTTCGAGATCACTACTATCTTTATATCTTTTTAGTATTTCAATACATGAATTGCAAATTTGAACAGAACTTAAGAATGAATTAATTTACTATATTACAATCATATTATGGTGCTCTATTCAAATATTGAAAAAACCTGATCACATAAGATTTTATACAACGAAAACTCAACTTCACATAACACAGTGGAAATCCGAAACTTGTTGATGGATTACATAATCCTTAGAGATATTTAATTATCATCAACTCCTAAATTTTAAAATCCTATAAATATTTTTTTTTATTATACTCATAATCTAAATTAATGGAAACCTAAAATTAATGTCACTTATTTCTTTCCTGATTTTTATTTATTCATCCGTAAATTTAACTAAACTAGATTAAACTTAATTAGTATGTTCGGAATGTGTGCAAAGATTTTTAAAGCCTACTGTTTTACCAGCTTCGTCGTGAATCCTTCCACTATATGTTAGACATAAATGAAATACGTATTAGATACATCTTAGTAGGTTATAGATTTATACATTATGTTTTCGATATCAGTTATTCATTTAAAATTATTTAATAATCGCAACATTACAAAATATTGGAAAACCAGTAAATGTCAATAATGATATTAAACATTTAATCAGGTAATAACTGTGTTTAAATATTGTTTCTAATTAACGTTATATTTGCCTTTTGCCCAAATATTATGTAACGGTCAAGCATTTAAATTGATGATTTTATAAAGTTATGTAATAATTTTTTTATTTGGGAATGCTAAACGGATTTGTATTAGATGAATCTAGCCACGGGGAAGGTTGTTCCACCAACAATGAGTTATTGGAAATATTATGCGCGCAATATGCATTTATCAATACACAATCGTTTCTCCACTAAAATGGGTCCATTTTAAAGTTATTATCGGAAATTATAAAATCCGAGAAGGTTGTATATAAATGTAAATAATTTCACGATTCTAACGATTCACAAATATTATGTTTTAATACCGTTATTTCTAGCCAATAGTTTATATAGATACATCAGGTGAAATTTTGAATATCTGTAGAAACTGTATTATGTATTATGTACTATACCTATTTATTGGCTTTTAAACAAATTGATATACACCTGAATTAGATATTTGCATTTTATTGCAAGGAAGAGATTATGCTCTTTGTCAGAACTCAATTCACCCAAATGAAGATTAAAATGTAATATATTACATGTCATGCTTTCTTTTCAATTATTAGAAACAGACGTGTGTTTAAATAACTTCTATAAAGTTATGAATGTGAATATAAATTGCAATTTTGTAACATAAAACCATAGTTTTATTTATTGATACTGAGTATTTATATTTTGCAATATATGTTTTAGATTAATATGTGATCTTCAGTAGTCCAGCGTCATCGCATGTTCAAATATATTTACCACAAAAATCAGAACATGTTATACAGAATAGTCATATTTATCGTTTTTAAATATGAGTAAGTTCCCTTATATGAAATCATACAATATGCTCAACTGAAGTATTTAGTTCATTCTGTTAATCCAATATTCAATTTAAATTATATACTTGTATATATAAAAGGATGGATTCAGAACTATTTCTTTTGACCTTTTAATATTCAGAAAATACGACGCTTCACATCTTCTGAAATTATTATCAATCACACTTTGTCTCAATTTGTTTTTAGTTTTTAGTTTGTTTTTTTTTTAATTTTTATTTAAATTAGATTTCTCATTGTTAAATTATCGAAAAACTATAAAATAAGTGTCACTAACTATAGTATACTAGATATATGTAAAATGTGGTATAGTACATTTTACTATATAAGATCCTTATATTAGTTATCGTACAATACTGAGTGTTAAATTATCAAAGAACAATAATGGAAATTAAATTAATTTTATTCTATTTTTTTATATATTTTCACATGGATAACAGGAAATTGAACATAATTGAAAACAGCAGAAGCTAAACGTTATTGAAATTATTTAAATTAGTATGTACTATTGTATACAGGATGGAAGCACTAACTGGAATAGATATTGTAACTTGAATATGAATGTTTTTAATAAACATTCCTGAATGGGATGTAACCGACCCCAATATTTTCTTCTAATATAAGGGTATATGGAATAATGCATCATTTGAAAGGTTGCATCGAGGGGAATACAACGCATATATCATTTTATGAATTTTTACTTTTCCGCACTCAACTTACCAGAGTGGAAAAGTAATGTAATCATGTAAAGAAATATGGAAGAGAAACCTTTTTTCTAGCGTTTATTTTTCGTTTTTCGGCCTAAAAACAAAAAAATTGTTTATACAAAATTTGTATCTATGTGTGTGTCATTGTCGTTGTCGTCGGCATTAAAATTTCTTGTTAGCACGATAACTCAACTAAATCATGTCGGATCGATCGGGTTTTGACTGATTCTGATCGAGGACATCTCCCAGACGATACCTATTGATTTTGAGGTGAATAGAACATACTCTACCATGTTCATGGGCGATGAGAAAGCACAATGGTGGACTATTTCAGAATATTTTTTTTGTTAGCACGATCACTCAATTAAATCGTGTCGGATCGATTGAGTTTCGACTGATTCTGATTAGGGACGTCTACCAGTTGACATCTATTGACTTTGAGGTGGATAGGACATACCCCACCCTGTCCATGGATCATGAGAAAGCACGATGTAAATGTTTATGTTCATTCTGAGATTTTAAACATAAACATTTAACGCGTTGCTGATTTTGCCTTGAACGAAAAAAATACATATTGGGTCTGTATCATAGACGAATGAATGAGAAAAAACATAATTTCGTTCGATCACAAACGTATTGATACGGCACTGGAGTAGTCGTCAATGAAAAAAATAAAACTGTTGCATAAAACACATATTCTGCATTTATGTGTTGGTTTATTTTTTCTCGGCCACTCAAGTTCAAGATAGAGATGTTCTACGTGCGGAAAAATCCGTTTTAAGGTTTTAAAACTGTTTATTTTAATTGTTACCTGTAACAAGAATAAAATATTACCTTGTAAATTAATCATCATTTCATTATAAAAGATGCACAAAGTGGGTATCGCTTCTTTATTAACGAAAAACTAGTCGACGATAAAATCTATTTATTAAATTTCCTCCGGAGTAACATGTTTGGTTTAATGTGATTTTTGCTGCAGAACCTTAATGTTGTTAGGTTGTATTTCAAAAAACCTTGCTTTATAAGTACCCCCACAACAAGAAATAAAGTGGAATAAGGTCTGGAAATCTTGGCGGTTACTCAATTTGACCTCGTCGTCCAATCCACATATTTAGAAATAACGCTCCTAAATACTAAACAAGAGTACTTCATAGTGGGGTAGAGTGACAATTGTGTCAAATAATAACTCAGTATGTCCAATCACGACGATTATGAATATGACAGTAATTTCAGATTTGTGTTATATCCACCATTAAAATAAACTCGAAAAAAAGCGACTCAATTTTATAACTGTTTTTGGTTAATGCGTAGATTTAGATGTTGGTTTTTAAATAACTGAGAAACCTGTGTTTGACTTCAGCATCTTTTGCCATACTCGATTATCATTAAAATTTCAATACGAATCAGAAATGACATGAAACTAACAAAATAACTAAGATAAATTAAAAAAAGGCAAAAATATGCATTATCAATATTCCTTAAAACAAATAACGTTAAGTAGAAATAAACGGTACACATTTTGTACATCTTTTACAATCATACAAATTAATCTTTTATTTTTTAAAGGTTATAATTTTAAAGCGAAGTGTGTGTTTTACAGATATACCCTTACATTTGAAAAAAATAGAGTTGAAGGTACTTCAGGGGAAAATAAAGGTAATAAATAAGATAAGGCGCCCTAAGTGTGGGTAACCAAAATTGAAAATCAACTTATTTATGGAATTTTTGTAATCCCCGATATCCGACATCACTTATTTTAGTTAAGGTCTCCACTCTATACATTACCGTTCAAATGTTGCTAGTACAAACCAAAAACTAACGTATTTATTTCGTTTCTGACATCGTCGGATTAGAAAATAATAAATGGTATACTATTATAACCTTAAATAACAACATATATAGTTTATCAATAATGCTTAATGGTAAAAATATGTAAACTTCTAATACAAAATCTACAAACAAAATGATGTTTATTACACGGATGAATCCAAAAAGCTAAAATTTTATGCGTGGTATTGATTGCAATCTTAATTACGCCCATATATGGGAGCAATCTGCAATCTCCAAAGATATTCCGACATTCCACGCCTCCTTATACAGCTTCATTCTGCTTTTATTGTCGTTAGTTTTTTTATGGAATATCAAAGTTTTTCTTATACGAGGTAGAAATACGCATTTCATTGAGTTTCGATGTTTTCCGCATTATAGAACTGTCTAAATAAATTGGCAAATTTTATATTTGGACAGCATTTTTTAAATTTTAATCATTTCTCAAGTATATATCGATATATGTTTATATTGTACAGTATTTGAATGTACATATTTTTACTCGTGTTGTGTTATATTATAGATAATGGGATTCCTGATATTTTCCATAGAATAAGTATTTTGGTCAGTTGACCATGAATAAAATTATAATCTAAAATTTGCAAAGGCAGTACCAGTCTTCTTAGTAACGAGGTAAGACTAAAAATGGATGTTTTTTTAGAATGGATAAAATTACAAAAGTATTTAAAATTTGTGGTAATTAAAAGCTGTTATTTTTGTATTAACTTTCAACCACATTGAAGCCAAAGTGTTGATATATTTCTTGCATCAATTCAACCTAATAATTATTAGTCGTGAAATAAAATATTCACATTAGCAATGCGTCCTGCGACGTGACATCAAAAATGACATTAATAATATAACCAGCAGCAACATGCAACATTTGTAGCACAGTTATTGGTAATCATCATTAAGAAAACGATTCTGACAAGCAATTAGTGTGAATTATTTCTAATCTGGTTGAAGTTTAAATGCCAATAAATTAATCTTTCCTAAAAGCGGTTTGTAACAAAATTAAACGATAGTGTAGAACTATTAGCTGTCACCGATTATCCAGTCACTTATTTTATTTGTAAATTTATTCACGTACATACTTTATATGGGAGTTCTTTTAATAGAACGGTTGTATATTGTATGTATTGTTTATTATGACTTTATTACTTCTAATTATAAAGTTTGTACAACTCAGACATATCGTTGATGGTTTTTATTGAAACAATTAGGAGTTATTTCTAAATGCTTAACTATCTTTTCAAAACTTAGTTAATATATATTTACACAGAAGAACCGTCATAAAGCTTACATTAGCATCAAAACTAGATATTGTATAATAACATTATTTCAAAGGATATACAAAATAACGTTATAAATAAGATATAAAATTGATTAAACGATCATAAATTTTGCCATATATTTAATACATTTATTTTTGCCTTATTTTAACACATTTATTGTAAAAATGGTATATATAAACTACATGAGAACTTTATAGAAAGTTATTAGTTTACTTACTCGAATTTATATCCATCTATACCAATATTGTCACTTTCGTATTTTACGATAGTGGCATCTTTTGAATTTTGTTGTGGAGCAGCCAGAGCTGCTACAATTATGGTGGCAAGAACAAAGATCTGGAAAAAATAATGTTGCATTAGAAAATATTTAGGATTCTTCATTGGAGGGATAAATTTGAATTTATTTAGGGTTCGGGTATAGAAATTTTGACTTTATTGATTACCCATTTTGTCTGCTTTGGATATGTATGCCCAGCATATATGAACAGTTTTAGAATTATTCGATAAAATAGTTCCACGTCGCATATCACTGAAGTTCGTTAATATTAACTGATTTTCTTACATTTTGAGGGTACAGAGTACGATATTCAATGAGATATAGTGTTGAGATATTGACTATTAAACACTGTTACCGTAAAAGAAGATGGTTTAGCAAATGATTTTATAATATACAAAATATAGTTTTTAAATAAAAGGGCACTATATAGTTAACAATAGCTATTATAGCAATAAATTTTGACTTTTCTTTTACAAATAGAATTGCATCATTTAATGATTAAAAATACATAATAATTGGTTCATGTATCTGTAGGACATATAACCAAAATTAAAAATTACAGTTTTTCCTTTACATAATTTTATTTCCCTATTTGATTACATATTGTCAAAATAACACGTAAAAAATAATAACCTTTGACAAGTGAAAAACATTAATTATCCTTCAGTTAATTTTACAGTTAATTTTATCCTTAAATTAAATTTAAAAAACATATATGACATGTTTATATATGTCCGTATTATGCTTTACATTATATCTTTAGTGTAAGTATTTAATATTATTATTCTTTATAAATATAACCTACTTTTTAGAAACAAGATGTTCAATACTGACCGTGTGAATATATTTAATATATTATATTAAGTATATATGTATGAAGTATATTATAATTTTATACTATATATACAAATTTAGTAGAAGAAAAATTATATTTATTCTTCTTCTACTAGAAGAAGCAGTGGTATCTAAATACCGTGAAGATTGGTAAATAAAATTATTCCTTTTAAATTCATATTTAGTTGTGTCCTTAAGAACAAATAATTTACATTTTCTTTTGCAATCTGCCTAATTATTGCATGTAATAAGATAATTTAGTAAACATGTATTTTATAATATATGGTAAAAATGTTCGATCATGGTGAATATGAAATATTTTAAAAGGAACCATCTAATAAATTACAACATAGAAGCACAAACTATTTGTGGAGGAAAAATTTAATTTTCCCAATTCCAATTTAATAGAATAAAATCATGGAATTTGTTACATGTTGGTCAACGATATGTATCACAAATATTTATCATAACATTCAAATGGTCTTATTATTATTGTTAATTTAATTTGAAAATACCTTAAAGTATTTTTGAATTTGATATTTGACATAATATTTTTAAACACAAACCACATTTTTGTGTCATGTTATTACGAAGACATAAATTTATGAGATATATTATCAAATATTGCCCATTTTATTTGAGTAATATGTAATGTATGTAAAAATACTTTATTTAACTAGAAAGCATTATACATTATTTACATTATACAGTTTTTGTGATTTCTATAGATATAATATATTTGTTGTATTCCCTTTACTTCAATAGTTAATTAATATAAGCATATTTCGATAGTAATGCTATGTATAGGGCCACACCAACAAATGACATTTCGTGACAGAAATGGCATTTGATTGTATTCTATTCAAATATTTTTTCATCTATATAATGTAGTAGTAACACACTAGTTTTACGGCCATTATATGCATTATTATTTGTTATGGTTGAAGAGTTTGGATATTGGTTTAATTCATGTAAACCAATATTATTACCATTTCAAAAACAAAACATTACCGTTACTTTTTTATGTCTATTTAACACACAATTCTTAATGCTGTATTTTCCTTAAATTATTAATACTTTAATAATACTATTTCAGATTTTAGATAAACAAAAAAATTATAGCCTCCGACTGACAATAACTGCCAAATTAATAATAATAACTAATAATATTACATAAACATCATTAAGATCCCGTTAAATAATAATTTTAATAAAAATATTTTGAAACAAATGTCGGTCTTTTAAGTCAACTCTATTTGTGTATAGTTTGTATGTTATACAATTTTGTGCAATGTAATAGTTTTTCCGCATTTTTAAATTACCAATTATATTAATAAATATTTTAGCAAACTTACCACTTTCATTGCAAATAACTGTTGTTTACTGTACATAAACAATGCACGTCTCTCAATGATGGTTTACATTTTATAGCCTCTTAAATGTATGTTCTATTGCACATCCTCCCACCTACCAAATAAGGCAATAAGTAAGTGTAAGAAAATGCATAAGTAGTTTTTATTACTGCAATTAGATTTACAATTCCTTCTTAAAATTATTTTGCAGGACACATTTTCGTTAATGGATATCGTTGTGTTATTAATTCAGGGTCACAAATACATCCTAGTTGACATTTACAATCTCATTTCATAGCTTTGTATTGTAGTCATCTTCACCACATTTCATTATTTCGCATAATATAGCAGTATAAATAAATGCGTAATGCACAAATACTTACAACAGAAAGAATCCAAGGAGGATAAGGTTTTAAACCAGTTAATGAAGACGAGAAAATTGAGGTTATAATAACTGTTACAATACACTACAGTTATATGAGCACCTTCTGATATCAATTATTTTATTTTTTTTATTATGAATATCATGAATTATATAAATATGTCTGAATAAGTACTATTTGAAGAAGTTTAAAAATATAAATATAAAAATATTTATTTTGTTAATAAAAAAACTCTATACTAAAAAAATCTGTATCTATTAGTATATGGTTTAAAAGCATTACATAGGGGTTATAGATTAATATATTAGTTATTAATAAATCATAGTTATTATTGTTATAAGTAAACCATAGGAACTGACTTATAGATGACAAAAAGGATAACACAATTGTGTTATATGTATGTGGAAATAATTTTGTTATCCTTTTTGTAATCTAGAAATTAGTTTCTATGATTTACTAATAACAATAACTGTGATACATTATGTAGAATGGAGTTGATAATGTTAACAATGGGGTTGTGAGTATTAACGCATAACATTGTGTTCAATATGGACATATAATAATTATATATATATGGAAGAATGAACTTTTTGTTTACATAGCTTTATTGTACATCCTTCATTTTCAACTTTACCATTATTATATGTTAATAACTAATCGAGTTCCATAAATTCCGGTGGTACCTTAATTTCCCACATATTTTATTTTCTAGCTCTAATTCTGTTTTTGGTTATAATTTTAGTTCACCCATTATAAAGAAGTCTGACAATACATGACAACTCAAGATATATTTATTGAGGGAAATTGTAAGAACATGGAAAATGAAGATAGATAAAAATAAGTCGAGTAGAGTAGTAGATGGAAAATAAGGGAATAATGCATGTGCAAAATTTGGGCGTTCTCAGTAACTAACCCGGTTCATCAATGTTATAATTAGTAATAATAAATTACTGTAACGAATTTACTACAAAGTTCTTTATTTCGAATACTTATTTACAACTAAACTATTTACAAGTCCAACTAACTAACTAACTTTCTTTCTACTTTAACTTTATAAACTAATTCTTGCACTGTATTACACAATATCACTTTCTTCGCACCGTGTCGCTCACTATCGCGGTCCAAATTCAACTAACTGCTGGCCGGACGACACAATTCTTATATAGGCAGTAGGACGTCTCTCCAGACATTTCTAGATAAAGAACTTTGGCGAACCTTCTAGTATAGACCGCACTGGAAGTGAACTCCACACGATCTTGATGGTTTCGAATATTCCCGGCATTCGGGATAGCTCGAGGCGTTCGTGACACTGCCCTCCTCCTAGAACTGATCGTCCGGATCAGTTGAGGAGCAAGGTTTCGAATATTTCCGGCGTTCGGGATGGCTCGAAGCGTTCGTGACACTGCCCCCTCCTAGAACTGATCGTTCCGATCAGTTGAGCGCCCTTGGAATAATGACAAGCGGTCGATGTGAACAACTTTCAGTTTTGCGCGTGGTCCTTTCTGTATCCCGTAAACTAGGTCATTTATTCTGGTCACAATCTTGTAAGGACCCTTTCAGGATTTCTGCAACTTCGGACATCGGCCCTTTTTGCGAGACGGATTGCATAACCATACTAGGTCGCCTTCTTCAAAGCCTTCAGTATTCGTCCTTCGGTCATACCTTGTCTTCATTCGGTCGCTCTCAAATCTGGTCTTTTCTCGCATTTCTTTTTTCGGCCTTATGAGCCTCCTAGAGATGTTTCTCCAGGGACTGTAGGTAGTCTTCGGTTGTCATCGCTTGATCAGTCTGTCTTCCGAACATTAAATCCACCGGCAGTCTTAATTTCTTGCAAAAGAGAATGCGGGCTGGTGTTTGCCCAGTAGTTTAATGGGCAGCAGTTCTATAGACCGACAGGAACATCGGTATGTGTCGGTCCCAGTCGGTTTGGTGCTCGCTAAACATCATTCTCAAATTGATCTCCAGTGTACCATTGAATCTCTCGACCATTTCGTCTGATTGGGGATGTAATGGTGTTGTTCTGGTCTTTCGAATTCCGAGCAACTGACACACTCCCTGGAACACATCTGATTCAAATTTTCTGCTTTGGTCGGAATGTGGTTCTAATGGAACTCCAAAGCGGCTGATCCAATTGTCGACAAGTTGCTCGGCTACAGTAGTTCCCTCCTGGTTAGGTATGGCGTAAACTTCCGACCATTTGCTGAAGTAATCCATAGCCACCAAGATGTAATGATTTCCCAATTCAGTGCGTGGAAATGGCCCGGCGAGGTCGATAGCAATTCGCTCGAAGGGAGCACCGACGTTGCATTGCTTCATGCGTCCCCGGCACCGAGTGTTTGGGCCCTTGCTGTTAGCGCAGACGTCGCATTTCCTGCACCAACTTTCTACGTCTGACCGACTTCCTACCCAGTAGAATCGTTCCTTCACTTTACCCATGGTTTTAGCTACCCCAAAGTGCCCTCCTCCAGTTCCGCCGTGAGTATTTTCCAAAACCTCGGCCACTCTATTCCTGGCTATCACGATCTGTAGTCGATTCCTTGTACCATCCGGACTTTCCCAAACTCTTTTAAGAACCCCGTCGTTAACCTACCTTTTGTTCCAGATTTAAACAGTGCTGGCAGTTATCATTTGCACATGGCCTTCTAGACATGGCGTCAGCATTGTGGTGATGCTTTCCAGCTTTATGATCAATGGTGAAATCAAAGATCTGTAATCGCTGAAGTCATTTCGCAATTTGCCCTTCTGGATCTTAGAATCGGAGTAGCCACTTAAGAGAAGGGTGATCGGTTCTTAACAGAAATCTTCGTCCGTACAGGTACTTGTGGAAATGCTCCAAAGCCTTCACTACGGCTAGAAGCTCCCGTCGAGTTACACAGTAGTTTCTTTCGGGTTTGGACAATGCTTTGCTGAAATAGCCAATTAATTTCTCCAGTCCATCCTGTTCTTGGTACAGTACTCCTCCAATTCCCTTGCTGCTGGCATCGATGTCTGCGATGAATGGTTTGTCAAACTGTGGATAGCCTACTAATTCTGAAGCTGTAGTCAGTTTTTCCTTCAAAGTCTCAAAGTATCCTTCGCAAGCTTCGTCCCATTGGAAAATAATTTTATCTTCTGTCAATTTGTCTGCCTCGCGATGTCGCGATGCTGGTCTTCAGGAACTGGCTAGTTGCGCATCGCTGTCGTCTTCTCTAGATCAGTGCCTACGCCCTCTGCACTGATGACATGTCCAAGGTATTTGACCTCCGAGCAGAAGAGCTCGGACATTACATTTCTTTGGGCTAAGCTTTAGCTTTGCAGCGTCCAACTTCTTGAAAACTTCTCGCACGTTTGTCAAATGTTCTTCAAAACTCTTTCCCAGGATGACTACGTCGTTGGGGTAAACCAAGCATATCTCCCAGTTTAGTCCTCGCAACACAGTGGCCATCAGTCGCCCGAAGGTGGCGGGGGCATTACACAGATCAAACGGCATTACATTGAAATGCCAGAGTCCATTTCCGGTAGTAAAAGCGGTTTTTTCATTATCATTCGGGTGCAGCTCCACTTGCCAATACCCACTCTTCAAATCCAGCGTCGAAAAGCACCTCGCTCTAGATAGGCTATCTAGTGTGTCATCAATCCGTGGCAAGGGATAACTATCTTTTTGAGTGACGTCATTAAGTTTCCTGTAGTCGACGCAGAACCTTTTTGACCCATCCTTCTTCCGTACAAGGACTATGGGAGAAGCCCATGGACTCTGTGAGGGTTCGATAACGCCTTGTTCTTCCATGTTCTTAATTAAGTCGTTGACTTCTTCCTGCTTAGCCCAACGTACTCTTCTAGGGCCTGCTTGATAAGTATCGGCGACCCTGTGTCAATCGGGTGATAGGCCATGCTAGTTCGGCCAAAGTCGTTTTCGGAGAGTGCGAAGACGTGATTAAATTCCGCCAATAGTTTCTCTAGTTGTCTAATTTGTTCTTTAGGTAGGTGGGTACTAGAATGTTCTAGTAATTCACGAAAAGTAGTTGGTAGTTGCTTATTTCTATGAGCATTTTTTTCTTCCACTACGCAGTTACGAACTAGTGTGACTGTCTCGAACGTTCCTAACACTGTTCCTCGGGTGATCTTCTGCTCAAAGTCTATCAAATTGGCAACTCTTACTGGAATTGCCTTCCCCGTCTTCACAAGTGTCCGTCCAATTAAAATGGCTTTTCAATAACCCGGACTGGTCAAGTCCGGGTTATTAGGCTCTACCACTCTCACTAGTCCTCCATCAACGCCAGTTACTTCCACATGGAGCACACTTTCAGCATGAGCTGCTAACAGTTCATCTTTTACCACAACTACCCTGTTTGTGCTGACGTCGCTCCTGGAGTTAATCATTACTATCTCCTGGCTTCCGATGCGCATTGTACTTGACTCTAGGTCCAGCTTGATGTTATGTTCTTCCAAGAAATCCAGTCCAAGGATGGCATCATCAATTATGGGCGCTATCAGGGCCCGATGTACAATGCATATATCCCCTAATTGCAACTCTACGTCACATTCTCTTTGGCTTTCTGTGGTTTCGCCTGTCGCTGTTGTCAACAATAGCTTCTTTCTTAAGGGTTTTACTCGCCATGCAACCGCCTTAGAGGGTCGAATAAAAGTTCTTGATGCCCCAGTATCCACAAGCATCTTCGCACTGTGGCTGTTCTGGTGCCTTCGAGGAGCAGTGATCCACAGCTGTTGGCTTTGCTGATGACGATTGTCGATGGGGCTTGGTGGGAGAGTGCAGACAACCCTTGAAGTTGGCTGCTTTTAGTTTTTCCGACTGTCTGTCTCTGCTGCTCGCTTGATTTCCGTGAGCTGGGCAATCACGTCGTAGATATTCCATTCGGCCGCAATTCCAGCACCTTAGTCTGGTGCTGTCCACTCTGGCTGGCTGTTGGACCCCAAGTACAGCACTTGTAAGACGTATTCTTAGTTGGTTGACCTCCCTTTGGATCTCTTCCATTTTTGATACTAAGGCCTGATTGGATTTTTGTATCTCGTCAATTCCTGCTTCCTGTGCTTCTAGCTTATTTTCTGCTTCTTCCCGTAAGACTTGGAGGTCCATCGCGACTTGTTCTTTTATCTCCTCTTGAAACATTCTCATGTCGTTGTGTACAGCTTTAATTTCTTGTTTCATTTCATCTTGTCCTCCTTTCATTTAATCTTGTCCTGCTTTCATCGCAGCTAACATTGCTAGTAGCTCATTCATTTGTTCCTCCATGGCAGCGGTTTGGCTTCTAGTTCCTACTGGCATCCAACTCGCTTTTCTTCAGAAATTTTCCAAGACCCAGTAGACGTCTTGTTCTTGACGAGACAATTCAGGTGATGCGTCACACTTAGTGGTTTTCTTGGATGTTATCAAATGTTCGATAATGTTCTCTGATTTTCTCGCAACGTCGATCTTCGACCTCTTCACGACGAGACGAGTTCAGTGATATGTCACACTTGCAGGTTTTCTTGACTGCTGTAGAAAGTTCGAGAATGTTCTCTGATCTTTTTGAAACGTCGATATTCGATCTCTTCACGATGATACGAGTTCAGTGATATGTCACACTTGTGGGTTTTCTTGACTGCTATGGAAAGCTCGAGGATAATCTCTGACCTTCTTGAAAGGTCGATCTTCGACCTCTTCACGATGACACGAGTTCAGTGATATGTCATACTTGTGGGTTTTCTCGTCCTTTGTCGAACCTTCCAGAATATTCTCAGGTCTTATCGGAGCGTTGATCTTCAGCTTTTCCACGCCGGGACGGCTTCGGCGATGCGCCACACTTGGGGGTTTCTCCTCCAACTAAACCAAGTGTTCCAGAATTTTCTACCACGTTCTATCCCAACTTCTGACACCAATGTAACGAATTTACTAGTAAGTTCTTTATTTCGAACACTTATTTGCAACTCAACTATTTACAAGTCCAACTAACTAACTAACTTTTTTTCTACTTTAACTTTATAAATTAATTCTCACACTGTATTACACAATGTCACTTTCTTCGCACCGAATCGCTCAATATCAGATTCAACTAACTCCTGGCTTGACGACACAATTCTTATATAGGCAGTAGGACGTCTCTCCAGACATTTCTATATAAAGAACTTTGGCGAGCCTTCTAGTATAGAACGCACTGGAAGTCAACTCCACACGCTCTTGATAGTTTCGAATATTCCCGGCGTTCGGGATCACTCAAGGCGTTCGTGACATTACATTCTACATCTCCATATGGCTTTGGAAGTGCTAAATGCCCTTTGGTAATATATATAAGTATGATAAACCACGGTGATAAGCATGGTGATAAAGTATCTCTCAGTATTTATAATGTTTTTATTAAATAATTTCTTGAAAAACTCTGAAGTTGGTTTACTTTATTTTATAAAAAGACTGATGCATAAAATTATTTCCCTCAGTTTTTGATTAGTAACGTCAAATTTCATGAAATGATCAGTGACGTTTCAAATTGCAATCCTTTATTTTTTAAAACAAGGTTATTCTATAAATTCTTCCAAGTACAATGCTATACTATTAATGGTCTCTTATTTATCAATTATAATATCCATTTAAATTTGAATTCGTTGTTACAGATGCTCTAAATCATTGAGCTTATTAAAATAAATTCGCGATTTTAAGTAACTCCACAAGAAAATATCTAAGGGGGCAAAATAGATAAACATGACCATTCATTTTATCCTATTCATCTATCGGATAAAGTATCGTCAAGAATGGCCGGATATTAATATCAAAATGAGGATCTCCGTATTGTTGAAACCAATATCTCATTTTTTGCATAAAGAACTACTAAATAAGTCGAAATATGAAAATTATAAATCTATCTAGTATCATTTCAGTTTATATATTTCTGTTATGTGGTTCCTGAATACAACAAAAACAAAAAATAACAAATTTAAAAATATTTAAATCATATTCAGTGGTAAAAGTGCGAGAATATTTTCATATTTCAGGCAATACGTTTAATTTAGTGTTTTCACTGACCTGAGATCTGCCTTGTCGAGCACCTAAATCTTTTACATTACCAATTTCAGAAAATGTTTGATCTAGTCTACTTACTGTTGATCTCTTCAAATAAATGATCTATCAGGATGTTCTTGATTAAATTGCTAACAAGCCTCCTCGTGAAATCTTAATTTGTCACCATATCCAAGCATCATTAACACTTTATTAATTTATTTTCTTTGCTAATCCAAGTATCAACATTTTTATATTGTTAGAAAAATAATATAAATATAAAAGTAAATTCACTGTGGAGCAATTGTTTTGTCATTCGCTATTACAGAATCTTTTTTAAGTGATTTTAGTAATATTTAACTACGATAATTATTTATAATTTATAAGTTAATATATTCATATATTATCCTATAACTTCTAATTTTTTTTGTGCGGGAGGTTAGGAATGCTTTATTTATTTATTAGCATACTTTTTGTACTAATAACATAAAATGTGAAAAAGTTTCATATGAAAAAATATACAATGGTACCCCACTCTTACTCAACCCGGTCCATCCGTTTTGTTTGTCCGTCTTTAAGCAAGCCTCTGTTTGTTTGTGGGCAAGTAGTTTGTACTTATATATTGGAAAGTGAATGTGTGTAAATAGATAGTATAGACTTACAGAAGCACGTTGTGATATGCATATTTAGGACGGTAGGTACATATATAAATGTATTTTCAGACATGCAATGTCTGAAATCATTTAGTTGATCTCAGTGTGTACAGTCTTGTGTTGCGTCTAAAATAATCTTTTTCATGTGAGTTTTTTTCTTACTTTCCTATGAGTGAGCACTATTTAATGTGTAGTCACCTCGATCACTTCTCAGAGACTCTTGACGCTCTGAGTGACGAACAGGGGGAGCGTTCCATCAAAACCTCTTGATGATGGACGAACACTACCAAGGGTATCGAGACAGGCATATGGCAGACTACTAATGGAGCATCAAACGATATTGCCCTGAGAAGATCTACAGGCGCAAGAGCTACAAACGTAAATTTGTGTCCGAATAGGAGTATCTAAATTTTCATCCATATCAGTGGTTACAAATCACTTATTATCTATCGGATTTATGATGAAATGTTAAAATATATGCACACTAATCTAATGTAAAAATCATTTGTACCTACCCATATTTGTATATATGTATTATATTTTGCGCAACTGATTTTTTTGCCATCACGCTATTATACCAAGCGTAAAATTTCATCAAAATGAGATAATGTCAAATTGCAAAAAAATTTACAGCTTACAGAGTAAAATTATTGATACATTTAAGCTCAGTGTCTTAAAATTAAGTAAGAATAAGTGTTGTAATAAATGCAAAAAAATTTTTGTTTCCCAGTATATACTAGTGCAAAGTACAATTAATATTTCTGTTACTACACTAAAAAATACAAACAGTATTAAAATAAATACAAACTAGTAAATACATTCAAATTTATTTGACATATACATTACAATCTAGAAGAACTTTGTTCATATGTTTCTTACAGTATTAATATCATTAGCCTACATCTACCCCTGGTCTGTTTATAT
Source organism: Rosalia funebris (assembly GCA_037954035.1). Lineage (NCBI taxonomy): Eukaryota > Metazoa > Arthropoda > Insecta > Coleoptera > Cerambycidae > Rosalia > Rosalia funebris. The sequence continues at coordinate 41,609,917 of JAZFAV010000022.1, read as the reverse complement.
TTATAAATCTATAAATACTCTCACGAGTATTATATTTTTATATTTTCCTAAAATAAGTAAAGTAAGTAAAAATGATCTAACAGTTCTCATTTTTTATTGACAGAAATAAACTTGCAAATAAGTACATAACTTCAATATTACTACTACTAATCATTTGCCGACTTTTTGATGTAATACTGAAGATTATTTAATTTAAATTAGGTAATTAAATAATAATGAATTATTTAATTGAAGTAATATTCGTTTGTGTGTTTAGATGATTATGAGTCGACTCTGATGTGACATAAAATTATTGCCTTGGATAAAGCTTTCCAAGTATTACATCACTTCACTGAAGGCGGTTCTTCTGACGAGGACTAATAATAATGGTATGTATATTGCTGTAATTATGCCTCGGGTATAATTGATTCCCCTTTTTATTAATATTTTTCGAACATAGAAAATATTTCCTCGATTAACAACTCTTACGCACGTAAAAAAATATATTTATACTAAATTAATTTAAGAGTTTCCTAAATATTCTTGCATGCTGAAACAAATAATGTTTTAAGAGTTTCTCCATCGTCCTTAATTTCACTAATACAATATGCGTCTACATGTACTATAAGAAAAAATATACAACAAAGCCTGTGCGAAACATTGGTATTTTATTCTTTCTGTAGTGCAACAGTTTCTTCTGGAAGGACAAATCTGTTAAAGTGAGCTCCTACTGTCCTGCAGAACACATCTTGGCATTTTGAGACATGCAAGCAGTCCCCATTCCTAAGTAACAACATTTTCTCAGTCGTTAGCCAGAGCAATAAAGAGCACATTTGAGATGTTCACACATTGAGTGTGAACATATCAAATGCAGTCTTTATTAGCGTAGTGCTCTATTATTTACAACGGAAATGAGTAAAACAACTACTACGTTTTTATACCACTATATTGTGGTATAGAAATAGTGGTATAAAAACGTAGGAGTTGTTTTACTCATTTCCGTTATGAATTATGAACCACCACAGAGTAACGGCTTCCTCAATTAATTTCGTGCTCTATTATAGTTATAGCTATTGTAGTGTAACCTTGATCACCGAATCATCTGTAATAATGCCAAGAAACTGTGTAAACTAGCCGAATCATCTTTGCTACACCTACGATTTGATATTGGATTTTCAAGTATCAATAACGGCCTTTAAAATCCCGCATTAAGAAATGCTAATATCACTATTTTAAGTGTAAAATAGGTGATCAAGGTAAAAGTTGGGCTCTTCATATTTGCTATGTCACGTGTATCAGGTTTCTTACAACGTGTCCTAAAGGTGCACGACGTGCCTTTTGTCATTCCTATGATTTGGAGGGAGCTGCTATTTCTGTCTTACAAATATAATCGGAATGACTTCAAATTCAAACACACTGTAAAATATCCTAATATTCCATCTTGATTGAGACCAGTGCCTCACAGTTCGGTGTTACCTGTACCTCTGCTTTCACAAAATATAACACCAAGTAACCACGAGACTCCTAGTGCACCATATTTTCTACATCAAGAACCTCTCAAAGATCTCGTGTGATATTTATACTTTTCTAAGAAATAAGCCGAACTTCCATGCTAAATGTTCCAGGCTAAAGAATTGGAATATTCTTCAGAGTGGAACAAATATTTCTTATTATCGTGGTCGCCATGCAAAATTTGAATGTTTCTTCTGTATTAGAGATGGTGTGGTATTTTGTAATGCTGTCTGAAGGGATATCATGACAACAAAAAGGTTCCTTTAGAAAACGTTAAGTAGAACGATTTTAAGTGGAATAATTGCGGGACCAAAAAGTTGTGATACTTTTACTCGGTATGAAACTTGGTTATACAAAATACTGTTGTTTTCTTTGTGCATGAATCGAGCTGCCGGGATAGGAACTATCTGAAATGGAAAGTGATCAAAACGAAAATCGCTGACCCCAGGGAATAAGAATGTCATACTTGTTGATACCCAGAAAATTTATATACTCCCTTTGCACATCAAGCTTGGGTTTATGAAACATTTCGTCAAAGGCATAGATAAAACTGATTATGAGTAAGTTTCCCAAGATAATATGAATGGATAAAAATCATTAATAATAAGTTTCCCAAGATCTCTAAAATAAAGGAATTTATATTTGTGAGACTCCAGATCAGACAACTATTTTGAGATGAAAAAATTCGATGAAGAGCTAAATGAAATTAAAACAGCATCATGATTGTTTTTCAAGGAGATATTGAACGGCTTCTTAGGAAACCGTAAGGGAGAAAATTACGAGGAAATTGAGCATAAAAAGACATTTTTTGCACTCACATTTAGCGTTTTTCCAAAAAACCTTGGAGCAATCAGTGATGTGCATGGTGCAAGAGCTTATCAGGACGTTTCAGATATTGAGAAGCGATACTAAGGCAAATGACGCCCCGCTATTTTGTCAGACTATTACAAGACGCTGAAAAGAGATACAGCCGAAAATCATATATCTGTAGATTTTTAAAGAATACTTTATCACTTATACAACGTCACTTATCGATAAATAATATATATATTTTGAAAGTTTAATTGCATTGTCACTTTTAAATCCTGCACTGACATTGGGCATTAAAAGTGTAAAAATCACTACAAAATTCACCTACTTTAGCTCGTAACACAAAAAGTTAAATTTTATTTTCCAACGTTACCTTCTTAATTATTCATCAGCAAACGGATATACACGATAATAATGTAATTTGATTTACTTTATCAGTTAAAGGAAACATGGAGGATCTACAATATCTGCTTATGATTACACTGAAGTATAAATGCATTGTTAAATCAAGTAATATATGAAGAACAAAAAAGAACACATATAATGAAGAGACGGGTTATTAGCTTGCAGATTGAATAGATTGTATACCTTAAACTTTAAGTAATACTGGCTTTAGCTCATGAAGCATAAGATTTCCATTTTAAAATTATATTTCCAGAAGATGCACATTTTAAACAGGTTTTAAAACATACACATCAATTTAATTCTTGAGTATGTTAAGCGAGAATTTCAAAACCATTTTCTTTCTTCGATTAACAAATTGTTTACTTTATGTATTCGATCATTGATCAAAGTTTTCGTATTGAATTCTATTATTAGATTAAATTTTGCCATGAAATCGATTAATTTATTTTTCAATACATATTAAGATATTAAATAATAATTATCAACATGAATTAAACCCGAAAAATGTATAAATTCATTCATTATATTAGGACTAATCACAAGTTATTTTTTCTCGTTTAACTTTGTATACTTTTTTAAAGCTAATAAATTTATTTTATATTTACGTATTATATATTATTTTGTAGCGTTTCATGTGCTCTTTCGTACCTTATTTAGCTATCATGTATTTAACTATTTATTTTTTGATATTTTCTTTCTACAAGGTTGATGGAAAAATTCGAACTTTCGTACTTTTGCGCCATTACTGGAAAAGGCTTATTCGCCGAATTGTGACTTGCGATGCAAAGTGAGTCTATTTCAATAATCCGGACAAACAAAGCCAGTGGTTAAACCCGGGGAAAAAGCGGAACCAGTACCAAAACGTGACTGATTCTCAAGAAAGGCGTTATTGTGTGTTTGGTGGAATTTTGAAGGTACAATCCACTTTTAACTGTTTCAAAATGGTCAGGACATCAACGCAGACCACTACTGCGACCAAATTGACCGGATGTATGTGGCACTCAGCTAGCCAAATATCCCGATTTGGTACAATCGAAAGCGGGTGTACTTCTGCAGCAGAACAATGTAAAACCGTACGCTGCCAGACAAATCAAGGAAAAGATAAAAAATCTTAACGCGATTGAACTTTTTCCACAACCAGCATACTGTCCGGACCTTGCGCCATCCGACTGTCATCCTTTCCGCTCAATGGGGCCCTTCCTTCGCGGACGCAGCTTCAATAATCTGGAGGAGGTCGAAAAGTTGTACTGCTGCGGGATCGAGCATCTTTCCGATAGATATGTTCAAGCCATAGATTCTTGGGAGAACAGCCTTTACTACAAAGCTTAAAGTTAATTTATCGTTGTCTTACTTATGTTGAAAGTTTTAATTTAAAAAAAAATAAAAACTTTTAGTTCATCCTGCACCCTCCACCTAATGTACCTACTTGTAGCATCCTTGTTACTACCACATTTCTTTAATTGGTATTAAAACTTACAAAAAATATAATTATTTGTTAAACGGATTTAAGAATAAACGAAATATTACAAGAAGAATTACAAAGTTGTGAATTTGCGGCGATCCCATACTACTTATAAAATTATTCGACATTCTAAAGGTGTAAATGCCGAGACAACTTAATCAGCGTAGCTATATTTGGATTTTAAATTATATGATAATGATAAATATGAAAATATTTCTCATATGAATAAATATAAATTATATAGACTTTATTTACTGACTTATTTATATTACCTTTTCAATTATTTATCACCTACTGGATGCAGTCGGCGCCGATGAAATTTGATTGACATATGGAGAATCTACAGTATGACTGATAATTATATTGAAGTGTACATGCTTTGTAAAATCAAATAATTCATGGAAAAGAACAAATAACACATATGTAATGAAGATAAAAATTATCAGCTTGTAGATAGATGGATAGTATGCCTTAAACTTAGAGTAGCTCTGGCTCATACAGTATCAGATTCCCATCTTAAAATAATGTTTTCAAAAAATTCAGAGATTTATATTATTATTATGTTCTGTGGGTTTGGGCCTCATCAGCCACTGATCGCATGGGTAGTCCCTTGGCGATCCCCTCTTGTCCGGGTCATTTTCCAAAAATGCTATCCCATAAAAGGAGCAATTTGGGCACGTCCCTCGCCTTAAGCCTCGCTTCTTCTAGGATAACAGGGGTCCCTAATATAGGGCACCTCCTCTCCTTCAATGCAGGGCAGGTGTAAAGAAGATGAATCGAGGTTTCCTCGTCTTCTCTGCAGTATCTGCATGCCGGGCTGTCAGTCAGTCCCAGCTTATGCTTATATGCATTCAGGCTACTATGGTGGCCCGTTATGATTCCTACCAGGATTCTGGCTTTTTGCCTGTTCAATTTAATGAATTCTTGGGCCCATTTCTCAATCTCTGAGTATTCGATGAAGAGTTTGGTTATTCGACAACCTGTTACTCTTTCCCATCTTTCTCTATGCTGGTCTCTTGCCCAGTCATTGATGCGGTCTTTGATAAGATTCCGACTTATTCCCATTTCAGGTTCTGGTCCATAGAGGTTTTCCCTGGTCCCTAGTTTGGCAAGGTCATCTGCAATTAGATTTCCCTTAATGCCATTATGCCCAGGTATCCATAAGAGTTCCACCGATCCCTTCCCTGCCAAGTGGTTCAATGCTTCATAGCAATTATAGACCAGCTTCGACTTTGTTGTTGTTGAATTCAGGGCTATCAACGCCGCCCTGCTGTCCGAGCAGATACATACCCTCTCCTGGGTCCGATTTTGGTCATCCCCCAGAACACCGTATGTAATTGCAACTAGCTCGGCCTGGAGTGCGGTAGTGTATCTACCCAGGGGGAAGGTTTTACCTGTCCCATAACGTCGCCTATACACTCCCGCACCCGCTCTGTTCTCACTCTGGCTCCATCCGTGTACTAGATGTCTCCATCGAGCTCCAGCTCGACCCTCTATCCAGTCGGTCTTACTGGTGAGGGTGATATTATATTTCTTGTCAAACAGGAAGTGGACACCCGTGCTGTCAGAGGGCATCCATAGGAGCCCCTCCTCAGCTAGCTCTCTTGAGAGTCTATTCAGGTTCCCTATCTTCTTGTTCAAGTTTTCCACTCTGTGCATTGCCTTTGCAGCTTCCGCTTTCAGGGTGACATCAAGAGGTGGTATTCCCGTCAGTATCCCCATCGCCTCAATCGGTGTCGATATTGAGGCTCCGGTTATACTTCTTAGAATCAATCCTCTTAGCTTGTTAAGTCGTTTGACTTCTGAATTTAGACAGGCTCTCTTCCACCAGACCAGTGCTCCATAAGTCAGTCTGGGTTTGAGAATTGCCTCATACATCCATATCATGGTCTCCGGTTTCAAGCCCCAGCTATTACCAATGGCCCTTCTCAGTTGCTAAAGTGTTGCTGTGATCTTGAAACATATGTGACTCAGATGTTTTTCCCATGAAAAACAGTTTCTCGTCCAGGATTACTCCTAAGTATTTCACTTCGCTATTATTGCTTAGTTCTTGATCACCAAGTTTCAACGGACATGTTCTGTTCCATTTATATTTCTTGGTGAACACCATCACCTCAGTCTTAGAGGGATTGACCGAGAGTCCCTTATCCCTGCACCAATTCCTAACTTTGTTTCATGCTCCCTGCATTATATCAAGAATCGGCTCCAGGAAAGGACCCTTCGTTATTATTACTAAGTCATCAGCATAGCCAATTAATTGGTAATCATTTAACCTTTCAAGCAGCTCATCCACTACCAGGTACCATAGAAGGGGGGACAATACCCCTCCTTGAGGGCATCCCGAGTCGACCCGGCCCTTGATGGTTGTCTTGCCTCTGTTGGCAATAAGCTGTCTGTTTGCCAACATATGGTCTATCCATTCAGCGATTATTCTGGGGGTATAGCATCTACCTAGTGCTCCGCTAATCACCCCCCTGGATGTGAAAATGAAGGCTCCTTCAATATCAAGAAAGGTGCCGACAATGTATCCTCCGGAGTCCAGTTGTGCTTGTATCGATGACACAACTTTATCCAGAGCAGTTTCCGTTGACTTACCAGCTTGATAAGCGTGCTGGCTCCCTTGAAGCGGTCTCTCTTTAGGACAGTATCCCGAAGGTACCTGTCAACTAATCGTTCGGCCGTCTTCAGTAAAAATGAAGTGAGGCTAATCGGTCGAAAGTCCTTAGGGGACGTGTAACCGACTTTGCCCGGTTTAGGTATAAAAACAACCCTTGTGCCTAGCCACACTTTTGGGACCTTCTTCAGTGCCAAGCTGGCCCTGATGATCCTTATAAGTGGACCAAGGATTATATCTTCTGCTTTCTGCAGAAATACCGGGAAGATTCTACAGAAGAACCGTCCGGTTCCGGTGATTTATATGGATCAAAGGACCTCAAGGCCCACCTCATTTTAGTCGGTGTGACTATCTCCTTCACAAGTTCCCCGTCGTCCCCCTCTCGGTTTACCGCCCAGGTTCCATGTGCCCCTATTACTAGTGGGTCGGAAATGTCTCCCGTCCCCGGTCTATGAAAGCCCGGAAAATGTGCCTTGATGAGATGGTCTAATGTTTCCTCATCCGATTCCGAGAAATTACCGTTAGGTAGCTTGAGCGATCCTAAAATCGCTTCCGGGCTACGAGCAAGGATCTTGTTCAGCCGTGCTGCCTCAGTCCCTTTATTTATCTCATTACAGAAAGAGGACCAACTACTTCTTTGGGCTTCCCTAACCTCAGCCCTATACTGATCCCTGGCAGTTTTATAGTCCTCCCAGGTTGTACGGCTGTTACGTTTTCTGGCTCCCTTAAGAAGGTTTCTTACCTTGCATTTAAGGTTTTCCAGCTTATTGTTTAGGCGTGCAGTTCCCTTCATAGGCTTCTACCAATCCTCTACTCAGTCGGGAAGCTGCCTCCTCCAGTACTTCCCTCTCACTAATTCTGGAAGGGATCCCCCGAACTGCTACTAGAAGATCTGACTTGTACTGTTCCCAATTTGTGAATCTGGGGTTGCGGACTCACTTCGTCTTTTCATGCTCCCCCACTCCCAGATCAAACTTAATAGCAGAGTGATCAGAGAGTGTAGGTTCATCCGAGACTCTCCAGTTCCGCACGTATCCCGCCAGGTGTATGGATCCCAAGGTAATGTCAATTACTTCCTCCCTTATAGCATTATGAAAAGTGGGTGTGTTCCCCACATTTAAAATATCTAGCTCTGTCCTTACCAGATATTCCATGAGCTCCCTACCTCTGCTGTTGGTGTTCGTACTACCCCAGACCATATGGTGTGAGTTCGCATCACATCCCATCAGCAAAGGCAGGTTGGCTCTTTGACAGAAGTCCACAAGTTCCTTCACCTCCGTTGTTGGATTGTCCCTGCTATCATATGGTAAGTAGACTGACGCTATGAGCACCTTACCTACGTTATCAAGCATCATAGTTACTGCAATTAAATCTCCTGTTGACCATTTCCACAGGGGTGTGGCACTGATGTTCTTCACTACGATGCCGGCTCTGGGTCTGTTGGTACTACTGCTTCTGTAACAGAGAAAATTACCCAGCCTTGTTATAGATCCCCGCACCACCCAAGGTTCTTGGATGAGTGCTATTCTTGTGTACATCTTAGCCAGATCCCTCTGTAGAATAGCAGAGGCCTCTTTGCTTCGATGCAAGTTAATCTGAATAAATTGGGTTCGCGTTAAAGCCATTTCGTCTTTCCCGCTCCTCCTTCATTGATTTTGGCCTTCCTTACCTCTTTCGGTTACTTTAATAGTGACCCGACCGAGGTGGTAGAAAGGCCTATATTCCAGTGCTGCGAGTGCCCTGGCATGAGACTCGGGAATCTGCAGCACTAGGAGCTTTTTACCCGCAGCGCTAGCAGGTTCTCCGTCCTTTTCCTGCGGCGTACGCACTACTCCCCACGCCGCAGTTTTTAGGGTGGGGTTGAATGCTTCCAGATCCCGAAGGATCACCCCAGGTTCCTCCTTGGAAGGAAACCTGGCGGTGGCTTTCAGCGGTCTCTGGAGCAGCTCAACACCCCCCATTTTTATTTTCGGCCCCGACCAGGTTAAGGTGGTTACTATCCCTAGCAACCGTTCCCTCGATCTCTGGTCGGAGGCAATGAAGATAAATGCTCCCCCGTTGCAGAAGGAAGTCTCGAGTCGGGGCCAACTCTCAGGGGGTACCGTTGGCATGGTCCCGATGAAAGTGTCCCTAAACTCGGTAAATTCATCCCGCGTGAAGAGCCTGTCTGGGTAGTCCTCCGCTACCGCTACTACCGTGAGGGGATTGGCTCTCTGTGCAGCCGTCAGTCCTCCCCCACCCCCAGCAGTTATCACCACTGGTGGCGGGAAAGGTCCCACGGCCCTCCCCTCTCGGTTTTTTATTAATCATGCCCGCCGATGGAGGAGTATCATTACTGTCCTTCCTCCGCTTCGACGGACCTGGAACCTCATCATCACTGAGGTCGCCAACACTCCTAGGAGCTGCTCCCTCACGTCTAGCTTTAGCCAGCTTCCTTCGCTGGCTTCCGCTCATTCTTTTTCTAGCAGTTGCCCTACTTTCGTCCCCCGGTTTACTCAGGTTTTCCTCGCCCCTTCCCTCAATAGAGATCAAGGGCAAGGTCCTGAGTGTGGCCTGGGTGTCGGCGATGGAGCAACTGCTTGACAGGGAGGATGGACGCTTTCTACCTCCTTATCCTCCAAGCTTTTTACTACTTTTCAAATTGGTTCCATTTTGGTCCCACGAGTAGCTAGGGAAATAAAAGTCCATCCCCGCAGAACCCCGCATGCGGGGGTAAGAGATTTATAAGTTCTAGAATAAACACATCGATTTAGTTTTCGAATTTTTCATGCGAGAACTTCAAAACCATTTTAGTTCTTTAATTAACAACTTGTGTACTTTGTCTGATTCGATTTTTAATTATCAAAAGTCTTCTACCAAAAGATGACATTCAATTAAACTGTGTCATTAATTGTATTATTTTATTTTTCAATGTTTATTCAAATACTAAATGACTAAAATAAATACTAAATAAAAACACAGTCATGAATTTGTAATGTTCTCATACTATTTATAAAATTCGACATTCTAAGGTATGTTATATAAAATATATTGTATTGCATTCATTACTCAAAGTAGTTCTCACACTTCTATAACTTTATTATCAGGTAACATAAAACCTTCAGTATGTTATCTGAAAGCCAGACGTAACTTAATACTGCTACGTGTCTTATCATATAACTATATACATTGTAACCAACGTTTATGATGATTTGCTGAAACCTTATAATGTTCTTTCTTTAAATTAATCTTTTGCCAATTATATTTTAACTTTACTTTCAACAATGTCAGCATAACGAAACTTATAAAGTCGCAGCAAACCCGTTGCATGAGCAGTATAATTTTAGTATTAGTATTATTGTTATACTCACACATCTAAATTCTTGTTCGTCCGTTAAATAAAATAAATTGTTTTTAAAAAGTTTAAATCCAAACTAGTGATTTAACAAATTTGGCGCAGTCGTTGTAGGATTTCACGCGTTATTAGAACACGGATTTGCCTCACTAGTAACGTGGAATTCCAATTCCGAAGTGAAATCAAGAACAAAGCTCAAGAAGAAAAGAAACATGAAACAAGAATACTTCAAAGAAGCAACTTCGAAACACGAAGACTTCAACAAAAGAAACAAGAAACAAATCTACAAAGAAACAAAGAAAACAACAGGGGAAATCGCAGATAGAACACGGACCTGCCCTCACTGTTTGTGATTCTCCTCTGCAAGCCATCCTTCCCGAAGACACCCCGCTTCCAGAACACGGAATTGCCTTACTGGTTGTGGACTCTGGCCGGAAGACAAATGGAAAAAATTTGGTAAGTCAAAGAATTGACACGTTACCTTTGAAACATTTATTTATAATTTTAAGAAATATTATACAGGATATAGACCAAAAACTATTATCCTTCCCATCTACAAATTTATTTTTATTTAATTGTATTTAATTAAATAACTTTACAACAATTAATTTAAACATAATAATTAATTAACTTATAAAAATGGCAAACGAAGCTATCTTAGAACCTTACAAACTGTCGGAAATTTTCTCAATTGTTCCGGAGTATGACGGAAATCAAATTTTCCTGCAAACATTCTTAAATGCTATTAAATGCGCTTTCGACATGGCGGTCGATAATCAAAAAATACTTTTAACTCTCCATGTTAAAAATAAATTACGTGGAAAAGCCGCTGAACTAGTAAATTCTAGGAACCCGTCGACTTGGGAAGAAATCAAATATCTATTAGAGACTCACTTTGGAGACTCTAGGGACCTTACGTCTCTAATTCAGGACTTGCAAAGAATTAATCAACAATCAAACGAATCCGCTTTAAATTTTGTATCCCGCTTGCAAACGCATAATGCGAAAATGCATGCAGCGATTCAAAAACAACATTTAACCGCTGATCAAAAAACCGCGCAATCCAATTTAATCGAGACAATGACTCTTAACACTTTATTGACAGGGCTGGATCCAAAATTAGGATCTATAATAAGAGCAAGTAATCCTATGGATATGCTTCAAGCAATATCCAGGATTAAACGAGAACTTCAATTGTCATACTTTGAATCTCAGAAATTTCAAAAAGCGAACAAACCATTACCACCTAAATCACTAAATGCTAAGAAGATATGTACATATTGTAAACGTAATGGACACACAATAAATGAGTGCCGAACGAAACAACAAAATTCTTCAGCACCTTTCCAAAATTTTTCTAGGCCTAATTTTCAACAAAATTTTAATCAGGCCCAATCATCCAACTTAAATCAAAATTATCAGCGACCTCAATTTAATCCAAATGGAAATAATAGACCGACGAATTCAAATTTCCAACAAAATAATTACCAGCAAAATAGTTTTCAACAAAACAGGCCTTCAGCTATTAAACCGAATCCCAACTATATAAACCAATCAAGACCACCAATAATTCGGCCAAATCCGAATTATAATCAACAAAGAGCTCATCATATGAATGCTCAAATGAACCAAAATTTTGATGATACGGCTCATCAATACGATTCACAATACACTGATGATACTGCTCACCAGTATAACTCACATTCACAATATACTGATGATACCGCTCATCAATATAATTACAATTGCGATCAAAATTACGAACAATATCAAGATTCATATTCAGACGAACCAACATATCAAGAAAATTATTATTTTTCAACAGACCAATTTAATTATTCTGATACTGATCAGGATTTTCGGCAAACTACTCAAGCTCAAGATCATCCACCGGATCAACAGCTATGCGAAATAACGGAATTAGAAAACCAAATTCAAATAATGAATTTAAACACCAACCAACAGCAAGACAAACAAATATTCCTATAAATAGAGGAATATCAAGTGCCCTTTTAACAGTAAATCCCAAAAACTTATATTACATTGAAGATGCTACAAAAAAATTTAAAATATTAATAGATACAGGTGCCGGACTATCCATATTTAAGCCAAAAACTTGTGAAAAATATTCTAAACGTTTTCCCGAAAACGTTATAATACAGGGAATTACCGATCAAAAAATTCTAATTAATGAATCTACACTCGTTCCGTTTACTCTCAACGATCCTCACAAAGTTTACATTCATAATATTGATATTGAATTCGACGGATTACTAGGATCCGATTTTCTAGAACATTACAACTGCATTATTGACATAAAAAATAAACAATTAATTACCAATTTCAAAACTGTACCTTTATTCAAAGCCACAGAAAATTCCACTAATGTACAAAATAATAAAAAACAAAATGTTCAAAATAATCAATTTCTCAACAAAATTTCTATTAACCCTCGTACAGAACAAATTTCAAAATTTCGATGTAATCTTGTAAATACAGAAGCCATATTAACAGCTATGGAAATAGATAAAGTACGATTTCCTAATGCATTAGTCAAAATTAACAATAAAGGAGAATTTCTTACCTCCGTATTAAACGCAAACGCAGTCCCAAAAATAATAGATTTTTCCGAAACTAAACTAGAACCAATTCAAAATTTTTCATTAAATAATTTAAACGAATATAATTCTGAAAATTATACAGATAGACGCGAAGAAATAAGGCAACAACTTCGTCTTGATCACTTAAATGAGGAAGAAAGAGAAATAATTACTCAACTTTGCCTAGACTTTTCAGATATTTTCTATCTCGAAGGAGATATTCTGACATTTACTAATGAGATCAAACACACAATAGACACCAACAATGCTAAACCTACTTTTACAAAGTCGTATCGCTACCCTCAAATTCACAAAGAGGAAGTGAAAAAACAGGTATCGAAAATGCTAGAACAAGGTATTATCAAACATTCAAATTCCCCTTGGTCTTCACCGATTTGGGTTGTCCCCAAAAAGCTTGATGCGTCAGGTAAACAAAAATGGCGTGTCGTAGTTGACTACAGAAAACTCAATGAGTTAACTGTAGGAGATAAATACCCTTTACCAAACATTTCTGATCTTTTAGACCAACTTGGCAAATGTCAATATTTCACCACCCTCGATGTGGCCTCCGGTTTCCACCAAATTGAGATCGAACCCAGTGACATTCCAAAAACCGCTTTCACAGTCGAAAACGGTCATTTTGAATTTAATAGGCTTCCATTCGGTTTGAAAAATGCCCCATCAACCTTCCAAAGGGTAATGGATAACATCTTAATAGGAATCCAAAACGAGAGATGCCTCGTATACATGGACGATATAATCGTCTATTCCCCAACAATCCAGGACCATGTTTCACGGCTTACCGAAGTCTTCAAACGTCTTCAAAAAGCTAATTTAAAAATTCAACCGGACAAGTTTGAATTCCTTCGTAAGGAAGTTGCATATTTAGGTCACCTCGTCACCAAAGAAGGTGTAAAACCAAATCCAATTAAGATCGAATGCATCAAAAATTTTCCCCAACCAACTAACCAGAGAGAGATTAAATCATTTCTTGGCCTCGCCGGATATTACCGACGATTCATTGATAATTTCGCCAAAATTTCCAAACCTCTCACTAAATTACTGCAAAAAGACCCCTTTCAATTTTGATTCAGAATTTTTAAAATCTTTGGAAGATTTAAAACAAACCCTTACGTCAAGCCCCATACTATCGTATCCAAATTTTGACGAGCCATTCCTACTCACAACAGATGCGAGCGCTTTTGCGATCGGCGCTGTACTCTCGCAAGGTCCAATAGGTAAAGATCTACTCATAGCCTTCGCCTCCAGAACTCTCTGTAGCGCGGAAACAAAGTACTCAACAATAGAACGAGAACTCCTCGCTATTGTTTGGGCCGTAAAACATTTTCGCCCATATATTTTTGGTAGAAAGTTCAAACTGATAACAGATCACAGACCTCTTACCTGGCTTTTCTCTATTAAAGACCCCAGTAGTCGCCTAGCACGCTGGCGCTTAAAACTTGAAGAGTACGACTACCAGATTGAATATAAACCTGGCAAAATTAATAAAAATGCGGATGCCTTATCCCGTATCAAAATTAACCATTTTCAAAAATGTGTGGATTTCAAAAACAAAATTTTAACATCAAATACAGACGACGAATCAATTAGTTCAGAAAATACCGAAATTTCACCAGAATCAATTTTACAGGAATTAAATACATTTGTTCACTTATATAAAACCCAGTCACTAATAGACTATTCAAAAATTAAAATTACGAACAATCAATTATTGGACAAAGGACATAAAGACATAATAACGTTTTTCCAAAAAGACAAACTCGAAGACTTACATTATAAAATAATCGAAGATATTTTCGAGGAAAAACCAAATTTTATCCACAATAAAATTAATATTGTCACGAGTAAAACGGTGAAAAACCGAAAATATTATATTGTTTTGTTACCCTTCGACACCGAAGAGATAATCGAAACAATGTTTATTACTCTTTACAAAGACAAAGACATTTTCGAATCTTCAAAAACATATTTCATTGAAAACAATTTAGAATTGCCAATACTCGAAATGTTGTCATTTATTTTCACTGAAAAAGATTTAAACCTAGTTAGTTGCCAAAACATAACTAAGACGCCTGACGAAGATCAAATTCCGATAATATTAGACCAAAACCATACAGGAAAAGCAAATTTACACCGCGGAATAAACGAAACCATTCGGAGAATAAGGAATAAATATAACTGGCCCGGTTTAACTAAAGACGTAACTAAATTCATTCAAAATTGCGAAATATGCCAGAAAACAAAGACTTTACGGAAAAACTTAAGCAATCCCCTGGTGATAACTGAAACACCAAGAACACCATTTGAAAGAATAAATATCGATATACTAGAAATTCCAAAAAGAAATTATGTTTTAACTATTAGAGATGAACTAACCAAATTTACTCAAGCGTACCCATTAGAGGATAAATCCGCTAAATCAACAGTAAATACATTACTTCTTTACTTTCAGCATTTTGGTACTCCGCTTCGTATACATTCGGATTACGGTAAAGAATTCGACAATGTATTACTTAAAGACCTATGTACCTTATACGACATAAAATTAACATTTTCTAGCGTTAGCCACCCTCAATCAAACGGATCTGTGGAAAGATTTCACTCCACACTTTTAGAGATGATTCGTACTAATCAGGCTGAAAACCCTAATGAACATCCATTAAACGTAATTCCTTACGCTGTTATTTGTTATAATAACTCGACGAATAAAACACACGGTTTCTCTCCATACGAGCTAGTATTTGGACATACGTCCAGTCGCCCACCTGAAACTTTGTATAACCAAAAAGAGTTGATATCAAAATATATACGAGACCTAAATAATAGAATTTCATACTATTATAAAATTGCACGCACAAAAACTGAGCTTCAAAAAGAAAAGGCTAAATTAAGATTCGATAGAAACGTTCCAGAACATCCTACACAATTTAAAATAGGCGATAAAGTCTATGTTAAGGAATCTCAAATTAAAGATAAATTACATAATAAATTTAACGGTCCTTTCGAAATAATAAAAATCTTTCAAAATTCTGCAATTTCATTAAATCTCGAAACGTCACAAACGACAAAAGTCAATTTCGACAGGATGAAACCATATTTTGAGAATTAAATTATTTTCAGGTTTCTTCTGCTGATTGGAGCAGCAGTATCCCAATACACCATTACTCCAATAAACAACACCATTGGAATATATTATCATCGAGACAGCGAAATCGTTGTAACAAATAAACAATGGACTCTTCTGGTTCACAAAAACATTTCATCAATAAAGAACACTTTTGAACATAACGAGAAAATGCTTGAAATTATCTTACACGCTATTAACCCCACATTTGAAAACATGAACCTTTTTCGAGGTGAAGTAAAAACACACATCAGCTTATTAACCCAAATTTCAAATTCAATTCAAGAAAAATTAAGCGAAATTTATTTTGATACTAAACGTTACAAACGTGGTATTCTCAATGGCATTGGTACAATATTTAAGTCAATTACAGGAAATTTAGATTCCGAAGATGGCGAATACTACATGAATTGCATCAATAAATTAACTAATGACGAGCATCAATTAGAAAATTTAATCAAAAATCAAATCTCGGTAACAACATCTGTCATAAAGAATTTTAACGCTACCATACAAAAGTTGCAAATTGATGAAGCCACCTTCAATAGAGATATAAAAATAATATCAGACGCAATTTATAGGACAGCAGATAAAATTAAAGTAATTGAAACAAAATTAAGATTTTTAGAAAAATGTGAAATTCTCATGGAAAGTTACCTGTATATCGAGAATCAATTAAATGATATTCTAAATTCAATAACTTTCGCGCGATTAAAAATTATTCATACGTCGATAATCAATCCTGAAAATTTGATAACCTCGCTTCAGGAAATTTCACAAAATTTACACCAAAACAATTTACCACTCATTATAAAATCTTCCAATATTGCCAAATATTTGGATATTATGGAATTAGAAGCATACCAAACTGATTCAGACTTGGTATTTGTATTAAAAATCCCTCTAATAGACCAACAAAGATACACCCTTTTTAGATTATATCCAATCCCTATCCTAAATAATAGAACTGGTCTATATCATGTTTTATCTTCATCACAAAAATACTTAGCGCGTGACGTCGATTCTTTGATGTACATACCCATCAAAAATCTGAAAGACTGTAAACCACTTTTCTTTGGCACAAAGATATGTTCCAATCTATTTGCATACCCCATCGACGACAATGCTATATGTGAAGCCCAAATCCTGAAACAGTTAAAAACTTTACCTGAGAGCTGCCAAATTTCAATAATATTTGCAAAAGGCTACAATGTCCAACAACTAACGGACTCATCATGGCTAACAATTACTTCAGAACCACTTCAAATTACTGTAAATTGCAAACAAATAAACACCAAAACAGAGATCATTTATAAAAATTCCATTCTTAAATTGCAACCTGGATGTAGTGCTTTCATAGGAGTGACAAAAATACAAACTGACCCTAAGAACTTTTCGCAAACCAGTGTTAGTGATCACCCCATTTTAATTCCCTTTAATTGTTGTCAAGGAATCCCCGATGACATCCAAATCCCAAAATTAGAACCATTAAAATTGAATAACTTAAATGTGGAAGACCTCGAGATTGCCAAACACAAATTGGACGAGTATTCTCGAACGTTAGACGATTTGATCAATGAACCATTTGTCACCAAACACATCTCTTGGTTCACTTATTTTATCATTACACTAATAGTAACTCTCATTTTGTTATATATTTTATGTAAATTCCGAAAGAGAAACAGATTAGCAATCGCCCTCACAACAAATTCACCACCACCTCCACCTGGACCTTCTAAACGCTTAAGAGAATCCTTCAGGAGCATCCTGCCCAGAAGAAGACCATCGATCAGATCCAAAGATGAAACCCCATAGGAAGAAATCGAACTGAACTAATGTTTCTCAGTTATAAATCGGTTTCAAAGACTCTATATATTTTAATTTTGTAAATTTTATATTTAAAAAATATTAATTGTATAATTTAAACTTAACTTAAGGCTTCATATTCTCAATTAACTTTATTATTATTATATAACATCAATAATCGTTAAATTCATAATTATTAATTTCAATTTTACTTATTTTGAAAAGTTGCTGTATAACACCAACTTTTTGTTAAAAAGGGGAGTTGTTATATAAAATATATTGTATTGCATTCATTACTCAAAGTAGTTCTCACACTTCTATAACTTTATTATCAGGTAACATAAAACCTTCAGTATGTTATCTGAAAGCCAGACGTAACTTAATACTGCTACGTGTCTTATCATATAACTATATACATTGTAACCAACGTTTATGATGATTTGCTGAAACCTTATAATGTTCTTTCTTTAAATTAATCTTTTGCCAATTATATTTTAACTTTACTTTCAACAATGTCAGCATAACGAAACTTATAAAGTCGCAGCAAACCCGTTGCATGAGCAGTATAATTTTAGTATTACTATTATTGTTATACTCACACATCTAAATTCTTGTTCGTCCGTTAAATAAAATAAATTGTTTTTAAAAAGTTTAAATCCAAACTAGTGATTTAACAGGTATATTCACGAAAACAAGTTAATCAACGTAGCTATATTTGGTTTTTAAATTATATAATAAAAACGCAAATATTTCTTATATAAATAAATATAAATTATGTAAACTTATATAGACTGATTTATTTATATTACTTTTCAATTATTCATCAGTTACCGGATACACACGATGATGATGGAAATTTACTTGTTTTATCGGTCAGAGGAAACCTAAAGGATTTACAGTATGTGTTTATATTATACTAAAGAACAAATACGTTACATGCTTATTTAATATATTAAGTTCATTAAGCTTTAAACAAATTTTATTAAACAAGATCTATTCAATCCATTTAATTTTGATCCTCTTATTCGACGAATGTAGAATCGAGTCCATTACACGAATACGAGAAAACTAGCGGATAAAACGCATTAAAATAAAAATAAAAATACTTAAAACTGTTAAAACTAGTGTAAAACTATGGTAATTTTCAATTAGTCTGATTAGCAGAGAACAGGTGTACAAAAATGATGAGGACTAGACATACATGAAAGACAAACGTCTTTCTGCTTTACTAGACAACCCTGGTGTGGTGTATGCAAGAGATATCTTAGAGTGAGGCCATGTACTGTTGTACTGTAACAAATATGTGGCACCCAGACAAAGACTAAAACTGCCGAAACATTTTGCTCTATGGCTAATTGTAAATAATAATGATGAAAATATACATACAGTAATAGAATATATTTATAAAAAAGAAAACAGGAGATCTTCAGTTCAGTTTAGTTCTTCATGAACACCGAAAGATTACAGGTTTCTCACTTGAGAAACGTGTAATCTTTAGACTTTTGTTGAAGACTGGTCTCCTGTTTGTGTTGCTGCATCAAAGGTTTTTCTCTGTGCTTCTCAGAAGTATGAAATCAATGAAACATGAAAGCTTATGAAACCAATTTAATGAAACAAATATAAGAGCTCAGATGTGATGCCGTTATTAGAAACAATCCTTTTTCTTATTTATTCATCTTATTTTTAAGGAAGTGAGTTTTAGCTAGAGTTATTCTTCCACCTAACTGCCAAATATTTATCTGCCACCAGAAGACAATAAACTGAAACAAGAGCGAGAAGACTTTTACGAACAACTCCAAAATGTAATCGATAAACTACCACAGAACGAACCACTTATAATCTTAGGAGATTTTAATGCTCGAGTAGGCAATAGTGTAATCCCTGGCATAAAGCAAAGATTCAACAAATACGTGATAAATGACAATGGAGACCTAATGATCGACTTATGCTCGTCTGAAAATTTAACAATTAATAACATTTTCTTTGACCACAAACCACAACATAAATACACATTTAGAAATACTCGAGGACATAAATCAACCATTGACTACATAGTAACTAATGGATACATACACCCGTCACAAATTATAAATATAAGAACCCTAAACTCTGCTAATGTAGGCAGTGACCACAGTTTGTTGCTCGGAAAAATCAAAATAAAACACACGCTGAAGAAGAAAAAAGAACCACTAACACATATTCAAAAAATAAATATATTATCACTGTGGGACACAACGACAAAAGATCTGAAAGAAAAAATTGAAAAAATCCTATAAAAGATGAAGATACTATTAACGCCAGCTGGGAGAAACTGAAGGAAAACATTAACGAATCGGCAATCGAGGCTATGAGAACAAGGAACTCAACTCCACATAAATGAACGCCAAATAATACACCATGGTTCTATAAAGAAGTCAAGGAACAGTGCAGAGAGAAAAAGCAAGCATATTTATAATATAGAATGCAAACACCAGAAATATATGAGGACTACATTGTATTCGCAACGACACCAACGAATTAGTCCGAAAAGTGAAGAATAAACACTGGGAAATCTTCTCTAAGAAAATGAAAAGCGATTTTTATGGACTACAAAAACAGATATTGAGACTGATATGAGGTCAGCGAAAAGAGACAAATGAGCTTGTTAGTACTAGCACAATTGAGAATGAAACGTGGGTGAGATCTCTACCAAATCTTTATCTTTACCAAACAGAAAAAACAGACATTCAAACGGAACCAAACACACCTGAAATAATGGTCAACGATGAAATATTGCTAGAAATAAAAGATGTAAAAATCGCACTAAAAAAAACTTAATTATAGGAAGAGTCCAGGTCTTGACCATATAGCTAATGAATTACTTAAATATGGAGGGGAAGAACTAACCCAACAATTAATAACTCTGATTAACAAAATGCTATTTCTCTGTAAAATTTCAGACGAATGGCGAATTAGTACCATGACCCTACTTTTCAAGAAGGGCAATAAAAAACTACCAGCAAATTACAGAGGCATCAATCTGCTTAGCACAACCTTAAAGTTCACTTACCAGAATTATAACAAATAAAATAAACGAACGACTCACATTGGCAGACGAACAATAAGGGTTTCGGTCAGGAAGATCATGTACGGACGCTGTGTTTATATTAAGGCAAATAACAGAAAAGTCGATTGAATACAACCGACCAGCCTTCATGTGTTTCATTGATATAGAGAAGGCATTTGATCGAATACAACTAAAAGACGTACTACATCTTCTATATGACCGACAAATACTACATAATATCATTAAAATAATTGAAAATATATATTTTGTAAATACAATCTAAGCCAAAGTCAACGGCGAGCTCACCGAAAAAATATCCGGTAATAGTGGCATCCAACAAGGGGACTCTTTGAGCCCGCCCCTGTTTAAATAATAAAACAAGTACGAAAACACAAAGGGTATAAAATGGGAGATAGGGAGATAAAAAATTTATGCTATGCCGATGACGCTGTATTAATAGCGGAAAATGAAGATGATCTACATATACTTTTGTTTCAATTCTATAAAACAGCAAAAGCATTTAACATGACAATATCAACAGCAAAAACAAAATGCATGACTACTTCAAAAATACCAATTAGATGTAAACTCTGTATCTATAGAGTATCAGCAACAAGAATGAAATTTAAATACCTCGGCATAGAAATATCTGGCTACTGAGATATTGAGGCTGACGTAAGAAGCCAGGTGACAAAGGCTAGAAGAACGTCAGCATGTTTGAACAACATAGTATGGAGAAACAAACACATAGGGATCGAAGCAAAATCTAGGATATACAAAACAGCGATCAGACCTATTATGACATACACAGATGAAACCAGGCCCGAAACAGCTAAAACAAAAAGAATACTAGAAACAACAAAAATGAAAATAGTACGCAGGATAGCTGGCAAAACCTTGCTGGATAGGGAAAGAAGTGAGGATATCAAGCAAATGTGCAGAATAGAAAACATTAATGAATGGGTATTAGACAGAAAAACAGAATGGAACGAACACATTAAGCGAATGTCAGAGGAAAGACTAATAAAAGTAACTAGAGACAAGTCACCATCAGGACGCAGAAGCGCCGGAAGATCTCGGAAACGGTGTAGCGACAATATTCCAAATAACCAGACTTAGGCAAGAAGACGAAGAAAAACAAGCAAAATGCCTATATAAAAGAAGGAAGAAGAAGAATATAGGTATTTAAGAAATATATAGTGCAAGACTATTTTCAAATTATTGATAATAATTAGCAGACCTACAAGTTGAATAATAATTTGGATTGTTAAATTATAATAAATGACATATTAGATTGTTAAATAATTATCTCTCACATTTTGTTCCAATTCTCATAATAGTATATTACTGCCATATATTCTTGTATATAAACTAAACAGATAAACTCCTATTAAAGGTTACTGAAATCGTCTTTGATGTTGGTCCGTAATAACGGAGTTCATTCATCTTAGTTTCTCCTCAATTTTCAATGATTTATTGATAGTATTTAGTACAAAGTATTTAAGCTGTGGTGAACACAAGAGAATACTCTGTAAATTTCTGATGGAAGTTCATTTTCTAACATCGAATTTTATGTACTACGTATCAGTGATGTATTTCATTAATTAAACCCTTCTTTCACGAATGATCCTCGTTACATGTACCTAATTGTGGCTGATGCATCTAGTATAGTTTAATTTTAGCTAAAAATATAATTATACGGATGTAGTAAAAAAATTTTATGTGTTAAGATGTGATGTAAGTTCGAAGACCGACCTTGTTCTGCCTTAGAGTGTGTTCTTCACCAAAGGAAAACTTGTAATTTATTAACGGTAATTACATGTATTACAAATATGTCCTATTAGTAGATATTCTACAAAACCTAGATTGAACAGGACAATAGCTTTAGTTGAGGTGGAAATAAAGATTAACTATTGTATTAAATAGTTAATATGATGTAGTAACTACATATACATTATGTCCTATAATAAAATTATAATCTAACAGTGATTTCCATCTGTACTATGCCAAATTTTATATTTATTCGTAGGCATTTATAATTTGGTTGTTCTGTTAAACATTGAGTTGACTGGTTCTTTTTGCAATTAATTTTTTTTTATAAAATATGCCCTTTTAATGGACTTTTTTCACAAACTATGATGTAGTTATGTATACATTATTTCTTATTTTATATAATTATAATCTAATGATGATTTGGATTTGTATTTTGCCAAATTTTGGATAATTCCTTAGTAATTGGTAATTATTATAATATAATATTAATGGTTACCATGTTAAACATTGAGTTGATTGGTTTTCCTTTATAATTAATTGTTTGTAGTATATGCCCTCTTAATGGATATTCACCAATAATCAGTTTATTCAAGTTGATTATTGGAGAATATATTGGTTAAGGTGGAAATAAAAAGATGAAAAAAGGGAAAACTTTTATATTAAATAGTTAATATAATGTAACTACGTATATATTATTTGCTATAATAAAATTGTAATTCAATAGAAAATTAAATCTGTACCATCGTTACTAGTTGTATTATTTATATTGGACGCATTTATTTGTAACAATATTATTATTATTATATTCTGTGAGTTTGGGCTTCATCAGCCACTGATCGCATGAATAGTCCCTTGGCGATCCCCTCTTATACGGGTTATTACCCAAAAATGCTATCCCATAAGAGGAGCAATTTTGGCACGTCCCCTGCCCTAAGCCTCGCCTCCTTTCGGATAACAGGGGTTCCTAATATAAGGTACCCCTTCTCCTTCAGGGCAAGCCAGGTATAAAGAAGATGAATCGATGTTTCCTTTTCCTCTTTACAGTATCTGCAGGCTGGACTATCAGTCAGCTTCAGATTGTGCTTATATGCATTCAGACTAGTATGGTGGCCCATAATGATTCCCACCAGAGTTCTGGCCTGTGCCTGTTCAAGTTAATGAATTCTTGGGCCCATTTCTCAATCTCTGAGTATTTGATGAAGAACTACAGAAATAAGGAGTTTATACTCCAAACACATCTGCAAATGCCTTATATAATAAGGACTAAATAAATTAGGTCAAAACAGCTATTCTCCCGGCTATATGCCAAACGTCGAGCGCTGAATTAAATGACAAAATTTGTCGTATTTTTGTCTAACAGAGTTAGCACTAAAAATACAGTGATTGCTCCAAAACCACCAAGAAAGATGCAAAGTGTCACCTATCTCAGGATATCGTTAACTGCAGACCGGTTTCAACCTCTCTATCTTGGGTCTCGTCAGTGCAGAGTAAACGAGTATAACTTCGACAGATAAAGCTCACATCTAGTAGACATTGCTACGTTCCACCGCAGTAGAACGTACCAAACGCCATCTCTTGGTAGTTTCGAACAGTCTAAATCGAAGTAAAAACTTGAGATCATCAATATAATGCAATGTTTTACTATCAGACGGTAACATTCATAGCCAGGAGAATAGCTGTTTTGACCTAATTTGTTTAGTCCTTATTATATAAGGCATTTGCAGATAGGTTGCAGTATAAACTCCTTATTTCTGTAGTTTCATTGTTATCAACTGGTAACTTATTACCAGACAGTTTACTGTCTGTTTCCCAACATTTGGCCTATCCATTCACCGAGTATTCTGGGGGTGTAGCATCTGCCTACTGCTCCACTAATCACCCCCTGGAAGTTGAAGACTTCTTCAATATCAAAGAAAGTGCCGACAACGTATCCTTCGGAGCCCAGTTGTGACCGTATCGATGACACAACCTTATCCAGAGCTGTTTCTGTTGATTTACCAGCTTGATAAGCATGCTTCCTTGAGCTTTTACCAGCTTGATAACTCCCTTGAAGCGATTTCTCTAGTAGGACAGTATCCCGAAGGTACCTGTCAACTAATCGTTCGGACGTCTTCAGTAAAAATGAAATAAGGCTAATCGGCCAAAAGTCTTTAGGTGACGTATATCCGACTTTGTCCAGTTTAAGTATAAGAACAACCCTATGTGCTAAAAACCCGATGGCCCCGGAAATGTGCCTAGCCACATTTCCGGGGCCATCTTCAGTGTTTAGCAATTTTATAGCAATAACTTATTTTTTTAAATTTACAGCTCAATTCTGAAATAATTGTATTATTTCGAATTTGTCATAATGATATTCAAGATCTGGTTTTCTGTTTCTTTATGTATGTAAGGTACCCCTATATAATGTTTCTAAAATTGAAAACTTATCGATTTATATTAAATTTGAGGTTTATTTAATACAAAATTAATTGACAAAATATTCGGTGATTTTAATTCTGCCACCCTGAATGTGAAGTTAATAACTTGATCACCAATTCTAGTATGTTCCTGGTATATACTTTTCATGGAAGTGGTATATACTCGTACTACACGCTAAAATTTAAGTTAATTACTACTGATGGAAAAATAATTTGAATAAACGTTATTTTAAGTAGTTATTATTTTCAATAATCTTAAAAAGTAAATCTAACTGTTTTAAGTAGTGGCATTGTTTTGACCATTTCATCGACTCCTTCTTTTTCCTGTTGGTAAGAACATCGACTTTTTCATCATTTAGATCTGACAAAGGTCATTTTAGTATCCAACTCATATATTTATTTCTGTTAGATGTATTATAGTAGATTTTGGTGAGTGCGTGGGTATCATCTTGTGACCAATATCTGCAGTCATAATTAGGAATTAAACAAAGAAACACATGATCTCAATGAGAGCATTATTTGTGTGTGTACATGTGTGTACATGTAATGAGTTTTAAATTACTCAATTAGCCAATTTCTTAATACTCAATTCTCTATTTTGAACCACTCCCATGAATATGTTAGTCTTCTCCGAAGCTGGTTATATGACCTTGTGTATCTTAACAACACAAAGAAGATGTACTTACTTTCATCCAAGATGTACACTATTAAAATCTATCTAAGAAAAAATACTTTACGCAGAGATATATCTATTTTATATACTAGCATTATTTCTTATTTTATTACATATAGTAATTCTTCACATCAAACCAAGGAATTTAACAGGTAACGCGTTATAACATTAACCGCCTTATATCTGTCTTACGTATTAACAACTCTTATATCTTACTATCTCTTCTTAAAGTATAAAAACTCTATCTCTTCGTTAAAGAGTTCGAGTTGTACCAGAGTTAGAGTTGCCATTCAAACTATTCTCGATTTCCAACTGAACTATATTTATTACATATAGATTCTTTGTACAATAATTCCATGAGATTATTGTGAAATCGAGGACAATTTAATATTAAAATACAGGGTTAGGTACGCAGTTTTTTGATATACGTTCCGATGTCATCACTGTTGGAGTTTTGATTGTTACATATTGTTTTTAAATGACAATATTCTTATTTTATGACTTCATTTAAGAGAGCACAACTTTTACGTATGATACGCCAGATTTTCTAATAGGTTACATAATAAGTATTTTGAGAAAGAAAACAAAAAAATAAACTACTTTTCGAACAATATAATGAAAAATAATAATAAATACAGACAAAAAAATTAAATTAAGCATTCAAATTGCCTACTATTCACTGCTTCACAATGTGCAAGTCGAATTAGTTGTAAAATGTTGATATACCTTAGATATAAGGTAACCCCACAAGAAATAGTCCAGAAGAGTTAGATTCGTAGATTTAATTGGTCACTTTATAGTTCATATCCTAGTAACTAACCTACATATTGGGACGACTGGTGCTGATGTAATCATGCATAATTCGTGAATGATGTGCTGGCACATAATCATGTTGGTATCATATTGACTGTTCTGATATTTGGAGATTTTCAATATTTGGATACAGTGCCACAAATGAGAGAAGTGCTGTTGCAGTAACTCAAATACTACATTTAATCTACTAGGAATATCCTCTTACTGGAATGTTCTCATATTTAGCTTACCATGTCTCCCTTAATTTTTATTTATATGCAAGATTAAAGTTTTTTGTAGGTAGAGCATTAATACTCGCCCACTTCCAAGGAGTTGTAACAGACTTAATTAAAATATCTATGTTTTCTTTATGTTTTATACATTTCTTTATGTTTTATATGAGTGTCTTTTTATTTATACATTCTCTATAAACTTTTTTATGGATCATAGTCCTGTGAGAAGTAATTATATTAGCTAATATGTTGTCTTTAATTCGTTATGTTTGTAATCTTATTTTGTTCACTGAATATTTACTATCTGTGATCTGTGTACATATCTTGGGTTCTCACCTATATTAACATATCTTATATACTTTCATTAATTGCACAAAGTTCAGCTGTAAAATTGTAGCAGCTTCTGATAATTTGAATTGTCGTATTCACCAGTATTTGAGCGAAAGAAGGCACAACCTACTGCATTATCTATTTTCGAGGAGCATCAATTATGTGATGCCCTTCAAAGCATCACATAAGTAATGATTAATGAAGCACGTTATGGATGACATATTTTAAATTTATTTTATGTTTCGAAACAGTGGAATTATTATTGATTTAGAGAGAATTATTGAGAACTATATTGCTTAAATTTCTACTTACCCTTGTATAATAATATTTACCTAATCATCACTAAGCAATCTGTATATTATCTGCTGTGTAGGATATTCATTTGATATATGGTATATTTCTACTCTACCATATATGTGATATTTATTTTTATGTATTTTTTATTACATTCATTTCAAATGTCATTAACATCTAACCCATTATCTGTTCAATATATATATATCAATTTTTTATGTTTTATAAAAGAAGGTTAAAAATCATATGAATCGAAAGGTCGTGTCATAATATATTATATACAGTTTTTTTTATTGTCGTAGAATCATACATTATGCAATTTTATTACAATTATTATTTCACAGCTTCTCAACGAATCCAACATGCCACTCAGACAATATATTGTATATTCTTAAACAAATTTTCATGTTACTTAAATAAATGTGGAAGAAGCTTTTACAAACTTTCAATCAGCCTTGAAATGAAACCTTATTATGTAAATTACAATTTGTATAATGCATCTTTGCGCCTGTATCAATTTAGTGATGACACACGGATCACATACTACACCACTCACAATTGTTACTAATATGGCACAATTACTAGCACGTATGTCTGACATATGTTTCAATCAACTACGTACGGCATAGACAGTTAATAATTTACCAAACAAAATGCAATTATGAGGTCACGTCTTAGCTTTACTATATAATTTGATTCATTGGCGTCTCAATATTTCTGTAAAATTCATTTCATTTTTGTTTCATTTAATTTGATTTTCGTTGAATTTATTTAATTTACTTTGATGGAAATATCACGTCCATTGAACGTTTTTGTGGAGAACCTTTTCATTTCTTTGTCATAGGTTGACGGATTTGTATTGTACTAACTGTTATCCTAAAATGTGTTTTCGGCATGACACTGTTCAAAAATGTCAGTTGATTAATTCATATGATTGTTACCTGTGACGCACACTCAAAGAATCTTTATACAAACCATACTTCTTGTATTTGGTGTGAATTTTATGAATATATTTTATTGTTTTTTTTTTTTCAATTATAATATGCTTGTACAGTTTTCTATGGTTTTTAATGAGACTTAGCATTAGATTAAGAGTGGACTTACGGTAAAGTTGAATGCACGAATATATGTTTGAAAAAGATGTGGAATATGATGTTGATATATCCGAATTCTCGTTAGGTGTATAGTATAGGGGTGACTTAATTTATTTACAAAATGGTACTAATGTGCTAAAATAAAATGTTTATATTTTTATATGTATGTAAGAAATATCACATTTGAAGAGTGGATTTCTATATTAACTGTAACGCCACGTTGAAGTAAATAATGTACAGATGCATTTGAAGCAGTTTTCTGTTTACAAATACAGCTGAACATAGTTAAATAAAATATATAGTCATATCAAAATTCACATATTTTTCTTTCTCGGAGATGTTTTCAACATATAGGTAAATAGTTTTATTAGAATTATTTACGATTATTACGGTCATTACAAAAATATTTCAATAACTTACATAATATTTATATTAATTATCTTAGATTTATATCAATTAATCCAACCTAGGTCTATACAATATAATATAATAATTTTTATTCCAATTATAAGCCAATTTTACAATGAATAAAAAATATTTCTAATAAATAGAATTTGTCAAAATAAAAAATATACGATATTATTGACAAAGTTTTCTATTATTTGAATCTAAAATATATTACATTTGCTATTATCTGCCGTATTTACCGTGAATAAATTAAAGTCAAATAAATCCCGTTTTGCCAGCAATAAACAGTTCTCTTAGTGTAACAACATGAAACAACACTTTAAATCACTAGGAGTTGTAGGCAGTGCTTTTAATCGAAAGCCACACTCACTCAAAAGGTTATAACGATATATATTCTACAAGAATTCAAACTATTTAAAGAAGATTATAAAGGGGTTTTACGTAAATCTCAAGGTTAGGTTACATATTAGTTATATTCAATGAATTTGAAACACATGTGCCAGAGAACCGGAAATTCTTATTATAATTATACTCCGTTAATAGACATAAACAAAGTCACTAAATAAAATAAATGTAATATATAGTTAAATTTTAAATTAATTTAATATGAATATTAATGTAATAATAAAAAATGTTCGCAGAAAGTTAAATATATATATATAAGTACATCCATTTTTTAATGATGTATCTTAAATAACCATTGTCTGTAAATTTCATCTATTCCAGCAAATTTCAAAGAGTTCTTAAATTACAGATATCGAATGTAATGGCTATCCGTTGCGGATAACAGTATTCAAAGAATGCAGTTATCCTTCGTATGATAGCGACAATAATACTAAATGTAATCTGTACGTGGGAGATGTTACCTATACCATGACTATGAATATAGAAAAAACATTTTCGTTGAAATTTTACATCCTACTAGTTATCAGAATATAGGTACTTTAAAATAGAATACCTGGAATTTACTTTCAGGTACTCAGGATCTAATTAAGTTAATTAGATCATGAGGTTCTTACGTACGATAACAGGACTAATGATATTTTCAATATATGAAAACGTAGCACAAGTTTTTTATGTAAAGATGAGAACAATCCATTGAGTGTGCGTGTGTCTCGATTATTCATTACTTTTTCATGATACGCTATATTTGTCTTTAATGAGACTCACCTTTCATTTGTTTAGAAAAGGTTAATGTACAATAAGGCAATAAGAATTTTAATGAAAATCATACCTAATGTATACATTTAAATGACTTTTTAAAATAATTTATATGTTAATCTAGCTATCTTCTTAATCGAATAACCTACTAATATTCTAAAATAACGTGGTTATTTATTATGGACTAAATAAATTTTTGTAAATTACAAATTAAATATAATAACATTTATTTTATAGTGATAAATGGTTTACAACTGTAAGGTTATGTAAAAACATAATTCTTGATAGTCTGCAACATTTCCGTGATAGATTCTATAAAAAATGTTACGTGAAAGGTATTTATAATAATTAACTTTAAAATTAAATGTAATTAAGACAATTATTGATAAAAAACATGAGAGGACTTCAAATCCTTAGTCCCTTCAAATTAGAGAAAAAAAATCACTAATTTTCGGAAATTTTTCCTACAGTTAAGCGGCCTATACAGAAAGTTGTGTTAGGATTGTGTTCATATATTGTGTTGTGAACATATTGTTCACCTAGCGTATGGTAAAAAAAGGGTTGTTTTTTAGATATAGACATATATCGTTTTTGGTCGTTTTCTAGGTTTATTGCGTTTTTCTGAAAAACTATGCATTTTTTGGAAAACATGACCTGATTTGATGTTGTAGATTCTACGACCCTCCATAATTTTTGCTCTTTTAATTTTTTCGAAATTTTGTTTAGTTGCGCCGCTAGAGCGCGCTGAATTATTTTTGAGCTGTTTTTCGATTTTAAGTCAAAACTATGTATTGTAGAGAAAAATATCAAGACATCAAAATTGTAGATATAAAAATTTGCGACACATTTTGTTCTTTTGGTTTTCTTAATGTCGCACGGTTTTGCCACTAGAGGGCGAAAACCCTTTTTTTTTTGTAGTACTCTTGTGCAAATGAAAAAAATCACTCTAGAGCATTATTTTTGATTTATAGGCAAAACTATGAATTTTTTAGAAAAGTTCAATCACAAAAAATTGAAGAGCAAAAAAACTTCCTACAAATTGTCTTACACTTTTTTTTTATAAAAAATGTATAGTTATGCCTATAAGCATAAACAAATATTGTCAACATACTCTCTATAATTGAATTCATATATGAACAAAAGAAAAATATCGCAGTATCGAAGTACTTTTATCTAACCACAAAACAAAACTGTAATTTCTGTCGAGCACCTGTTTATCACATTTCACCAATTGTTCAATAACAACATACTAGTCAATAATTAATTACTAATCAAAACATTACTTTAAATTAAAAATAGGGTTTTGCATTATGATCTTTACAGAATTGTTGTGTATTTTATACTTTAAATTAATTTAATTCAGTTTTTCACATTTAAATTAATCAATAATAGCCTTTATGAAAAAAAAATTAATTTAGAACCTTAGAACTTTAATTTAGATCATTGTAATTGATGAAAATTGAACTTAAACATATTATCTTAAAGTAGAGTACATAACATAGACATATACATACTCCGACATACATTATTTATCGTATTTCTACATTTTTAATAAAAAAATAAAAATAAATTCTAGCCAACATATACCATAAAGCAAATAAAAAAATTCTATTAAAATATGTGGACATATTATATATTTTAATAAAATTACTTTGTGGCTGCATATAATCTTGTTATATTCTATTTGAAACCCTACATTAGAAAATTTCAATAAAACACTGATTACAAATTTCTTTTAACATGTTTTGAAATAATAGTTATTAATTATATAAGGAAATTAACAAGCTTTTAATCCACGAGAAAAAATCCCATTTTTTCGAGCGGATTAAACGCTGTTAATTCCATTTTATCCATGTTAATAACATCTTATCCATGACCACGGGCAAAACCGGTCAATTAGGAGGCAAGAAAATCTGGTTTTGAAAAACGTCAGATTTCATAGATTTATTTTGATCAAGAATTTTGATTAAGCGTCGTATTATGAATTTTAATCCACTAGTGTATTAGAAGGCCTCTAAGTCACGAAAAACAGATGCTTTAAACCTTCCTAATATAGTAATCGTGGATAAAGTAAAATTAACTAATCCTGTATGTTCATATTTTATAAACATTAAACCTTAAATTTATAAATTTTGAAATTTTCCGTCACCTACTGTAACTCAAGGATAAAAGCAGCAAACGTATACTTTAGATGTGATATAGGTAGACTAGGTAGATTATAGATGCTCATATTGATTTTTTAAAGAAACCCCCGTCCTTCTCTCTTTTTAGTCCTTTACTTGCACTTAAATATTACATAAGTAAGCATGTAATTCTTAACCAATTAATAATGAGAATGTATTTACAACCAAACGTTCTGAGGATATTTTCTTATCATCTCAATCTATAAACAAATTATTTTATACGTATTTAATAAATTCAATTACACTGAGTGTTTAAAATATTACCATACACATTGTAGATGCTTCGATATTTCATTACACTTATTTTAAGCAAGAAATAGAAATTTCCAAATTAGTCTTAATAAATATACCGCCAAACAACCACCCACTTCCATATTACACATGGATTGCTGAGAACACAAGGTACTTAAGGAGGTATTGAAACTAGAATAATCCTGATCAAGTAGCAAGAAGTAGAAATTTCCCAATTAGTCTTAAGAAACATACCGTCAGACAACCACCGCTCTCTATATTATACATGAACCACTTAGACCCCCAAGTTACCGCCAAGACGTAAGAAGAAACTCAAGTTACGTCACTTTATTTTATCAGTTTTTGAGATTAGAAGAATCCTGATCTACAGCAACCTTGGTATAGGCCAGGTAATACAAATGCATTTTATCGACATTTTCAGACGACATTCGATGTATTATAGGTGATTATTCGATGTATCATAGGTATCTTTGAATAAAACAGATTCAGACAAACCTTCTGTCACTGTATTCAAGATTCAGTTTATTGTGCTTAGCTTTTATAGTCAATCCGTGCAAAGTCTTCAAGACGAATATTCCTTAAAGGTTTATTCCCACTACACCGTACCATACTAGGACCGTAATCGTATCATGCTAACAAATATAATTTGCATCAATTTATATCAGACAACGTCCACTAGACCATCCCATCACCAGCCAACACCGTAGCGTGCCATAACCGGACCATTGATGCAAATTATATTTGTTTGTATGTATCGATACGGTTACGGTTGTAGTATGGTCCGGTGCAGTGGGCAGAGACCTTAAGGCTACAATTTACTTACGCATAAAGCTAAGCTTACGCACAATGGAATTATTGATCATCACTGGGAAAAAGTTTTCATGCGACATTATATCTATTGCAATTGAACATCGATTTATATTAGTGTATGATGCCAAATATGAATTATTTATTACAAATATTGGATGAAATGTTTATAATTATTCAACAGGGCAGTATATGCAAGTATAACATTATGGCGCCCACCTCTATATTTTGTTAATATTCTATGACATTTTCTTAATACTCTTTTTGTTTATGGTATGGAAGGAGGTGGCCCGAAGACTTGGCCACTGAGATCTTCAGATTTGATTTCTATCAATGTTGGAAATGAATGAATTTATTTATTATCGCTACAGTTATATATATATCTGAATCGTATTATTAATAAGGAAGCTGTCTGAGGAATAATCACTGTTCATGAAAGTGCGTCCGCAGTGTTTTGTATACGCACAAATGTGGCTGTGGTATTTTCAAAAATTATAATTGTGTAATTCAAAACTATAGTTGTCAGATTTTCTGCTTTTATATTACTCAAATTGTAGTTATCCCTATAACGTTAGAAAATCACACTTAAACATTTTATTTTGCGTATTTTGGTCCACCTAACATGCCCTTAAAATATCTCTCGATTCACTCTGTATCAGTTATAGAGTTTAACAGATATGACACTACTATAGTAAGAAGAGACAATTACTACGTACTGTACACACTGTAATCTGTAGAAAACGAAATATAAGAAAATCGGTACGACTTCCAAAGTATTCGAATAACTTATTGGACTTCTTAGTGGTAAGTAATACATGTCGTTGATATAAATTATTTATATATCTCGTGGCTATATATATATATATATATATATATATATATATATATATATATATATATATATATATATATATATATATATATATGTGCGCCCATGTGATATTGCACCCATGCTTTAAACTTTTATTACAGATTTGCATTTTCTTTATAGTGATATTCAATATTCTAAAATAAGATTTTTAATAATTGTTATTGTCAGATTAATCTAAAGTATTTAATGAAATATGCAGCAAAATTTAAGTAAAAATTTGATTTAGGTACATTTTACTTAAATCAGGAGAGCTTAATTAAATTTACAGGTATAAAAGCATGAACTTTTAATTGGGTTTCGTCTATAATTTAGGTGAAATTTCTTTGATATTTACAAATATAGTAAATGTCATGTTAGTAGTTAGTGATGTCCTTGCCACTTTTTTATCACAATCTTCTAACCTGTTGAGTTAACATTATCTGTAAACTTATAGTTATGCATTATTAATAGAACTTTCGCTAGTTAAAGTCATCTTATGTTGCAGAATGCAATTACGCAATTGTAAAATGTTATTATGTCATAAAATGATACAAGAATATAAGTAGTATTTTCTTTTAATTTTTATATGTATTTACAAGATAAATAAAATCAATTGTTTCAGGGTTTTTACAAAAATCTCCAAAGCAATTGACCCGTGTAATACTCCAAAGTATATTACACAGTTATTGGATTTTCTAGCTACTTGTAAATCTTCTTAAGGGGAGATTGGCAGATGAGCACCTTGGGGTTGGAACCCATTTTCGTCAGCAATGTATTGTACAGAGTATTGGACACCATCGGGTCCGGTGTAAACAAATGATCCACGAACAGCAATGGCTTCATTTTCACTTCCAGCATTGTTCACTTGACCGCTTTCTTGTTGGGAAATACCGTTGCTAGTTTCATATCTGGAAAACATAAATTATAAATACATTATGTTTAATAAAATTGTTAACTTACGCAAAGTTATATCCATCAATACCAATGTTGTCACTATCGTATCTTGTAACAATGGCATTTGCGTCAGGTGTATTTTGTGGGGCAGCTAAGGCGACGGCCACAAGGGCGGAGAAGGCAATGATCTATAACAAGAAACAACCCTCAATATATACCAAATATATAGGTAATACCAAACTATATCTCCTATGATATTAAATTTTAATATAATGGAAATATTTAGTTGAATTTACATTTATGGTAAACCACCCCTAAGCACTCACCATTTTCATTTTGAAATGTATGTTATTTTACTGACTACGAGTACAAACTGAAGATGAGGTGGAGATTCGCGCTTTTATATGTCCCTGTACAGCCCAGGTATTCTTTACCATCGCCGCATGTTCTCGCTGACATTTACCTCCACTTCTTGCGCATCTTTATTTTGGCATTGTGATCTAAAAGTTCATATGCGAGTCCACAAAGGTTCTTCGCTGCCGTTTGACCCATCTCTTGCTTGAGGCTATACAGACGTACATATTTTGTTAGAATTCGGTAATTTAAATGCAGAACTTAACCCTGATGACCTTTCAAGGAAGGTCACTTTGCCCTGTCTTGGTAGGTACCGACTTATATACATTTCTATTTTATTCTGTGGACTGTTATCTAATATAGAGATAATTATTTGCTATGTAACGAAATCATTAAATCGTGACAATATATTAAATAAGGATTGTATTCGCAGCAATTCGATTATCATCAACAGAAATCTTATGGTTAAAAAATCAATTATTTAAAAAAATATTTACATATAAAATCTTGTTGGAATCTAGTTGGAGGTCAAGATAAAAGGACAAATTAATAAATATATTTTATAGCAGTTATAAAATTTAAAGCAGTGTATATCATAGCAATATGCAGGAGGGTCTAGAAATTTTTATATTATTAGATATTTCCACATTAATGAGTAGTTAAGAGAAATAAAGTTTTTTTGTCTTATAATACTACATCTAAATATAAATGTAGACTGGTCTCTAACAGTTTACAAAGTTTTAATTTTGAACTGGAATATATATACAGTGAATTTTTTTAATATCTTTGTATGGTGTAACAATAATTTTAAAATGTAGTTTTTGATGTACTACTAATTTTATTAAAAGAATATGTCACTTTTGAATTTTGTCTAGTTTACTTAATTATTTATAATTATTGTTTGCATATGAACGATAATTACATATATTATAACAAAATTTAGAAACAGTATATGAAAACTTAACATTTAATATTTATGGCTGTATAAGTATTTTATACTTATGCAATATAATCATTTCATACATTAAACTTTTTGAGTTTCAATTTACTTACACAGTTCTGTCATTATGTAAGAAAGTTACGTCATGTTATTTAATATCGGGAAATGAAGAGAAAGTTGGAAACTGGAAATGACCACTGGAAACGTGATATATATTATTTGCTCTTTTCCCTCATCTATACCAAATCAGTTCAAGATTACTATGGTCAAAAAAAGCTGTCCTCAATTATCCTGTCGATGATCGATGTCGAAGTTAATTCAATTTGGTAGTTAGTTTATTTTATTATCCCACTTTTTATGAGAAAATAATTAAGAAAGTGACCTTTTAAAGAATATGTGTATCATTTAAGATGAGCACCCTTAAATGATTTTTTATCATTATTTTTATTTTTAATCATTAAAAGGTAAGTGTAAATAGAAAAATTTTTCTTCTATTTACACCAATATTAGTTAATATTGTATTCTAAAATCGATTAGAGATAATACAGAGAAGAGTAAATATATGGGGAATATGCAAGCAACATTTACTTTTATTAACTGCCAATTCTTAATAGACACTAACAAAAGACAGATCTGCCATAAAAGTAATTAACAACAATAATAAGTAACACTTCTATGATTGCCAAAAATAGATACGGACTTATTATTTATTAATTTATAACATTGGTAAATTAGTAATTAATAAGATACATTACTAGACAATAACTGTACTTTCAAGGTTAAGAATAATTGGACCCACAAATCTTATTCAGAACTATTTATTAACAGGTAGTCAATAGCTTCCATGTTTTATTTATAATACAAACAATTAGAAATATCATTTTCAGGCGTGCGAACTGACGATGATGATTTTCATCGTCAGCAACTTTAAATCCCAGAGAATATCCACTTATTTCCTATTCCCATGGGGAAACTTACATGGAAACGAACATTAAAATATCTAAAAGCTATAAATATATTTTAGAAAATCTTAGATATTTACTGATGTTATTATTGTATACACAGGTAGTATGATATCGAAATTATGTAAAAAGTACGAGTCTTTCGCGCAACAGCATACGATACAGCTAACGATCAAGTCGATGATGCAATAAAGAAAATTTACCGTTTATGTAGATTTCGCAGCAGATAACGACGGTACTCCGGGAATTCCCGTAAAAGATGAATATTAATAAAACAACTGTTCAAATGAAAATGGCAAAATAGTTGGGATGAAACAGAAACAGCTTATAGAAGAATATTTAACCCTGACTTAGTTTTCCACAAAACACCAAAACACTATATACTACACTCAACGCGTGTTTCGGCAACAAAGTTGGTATCATCTGGAGATGATGTCAAATCATCTCTAGATGATGCCAACTTTGTTGGCGAAACGCGCGCCGAGTGTAGTGTATATAGTATTTTAGTGTATTGTTGTGGAAAACTAAGTCAGTGTTACTTTTACTCCAAAGGATTCCGACCCACTCTAGTAAGTCCTTCTAAGTATTGACAAGCACACTTACACACACGATGCAATTCATTAATTTTAAATGAAAAACAGTTTTTTTTTCAAAGAACAATATAATGTGGAAAAAACTGAGATTTGCATCTTATGGATATTATAACTTCATTCAATATGGTCACGTATCTAAAGCGAAGAATTATGAAACCACCCATTCTATCTGATGAGCATTCTTTGTAACAAAACCTTAAGCTCACATCTTCTTAAAAAAATCATAAGCAGTTAAAGGTAAAGTCGTTATCTTATAGCATTTTTTATGGAAAAATAATATAATAATAATTTATGCACTATTAATACTGTTGCTATACGCTAACAATGTTGATTATAAAAAAGTCATTGCAATTTATATTGCTAATACTCTAGATATCATTTAACTTTTTGTCCCTATAATATACTGCACGAGTATTGTTTATTTCATCTCTGTTTGCTAAATAAAAAATCTCAAAAACTTCCGGTGCCTTGTTTTTATCGCTCAGCTCAGGTAGATTGTACCGTTTATCGGCAAGATAAGAGAGTTTTTTATTTAGCAAGTAGCGATGAAATGAATAGTAAGCAAATCGTAATTATATTGCGCCGCCGCCCCCTCGCTTATATCGAAGACACCTCCGGATCATGCTTCTAGAGGCGTTGGATCAAAAAATGAAAGTTACCACGTTGTTCGCAAAGGTCGATTTACTATATTGATTTTGTCAAAATGCCGAAATTCGAACGAAAAGCATTTCGTACATCGACCTAAAAATTTCGTAACACACACGAAAACCGCCGTTTAGTAAATAGATAATTATAGGGAAAAAGCTGGAATCAATTGCCAATAAATGACGACTAATGTTATAAAATATCTTGCAACGATAAATAAATATTATAAGTACTCTTATTATAAAAAAATATAATAATTACTTTACCCGAATGTAATATTTAATTTTTGATTACTATGTCATATTAAATAGTTGTAGAATAAGTAGTACTACAAATAGTAATATATTTATATAAAGTATTTCTATTTAAAAATTACAATACTATACACAGTAATAATTATTGCTTAAAAAAGTATATAGGTATAAGTAACATAGAACATTGGCAACTAGATAAGATACTTTACTTATAATTGCTAAAAATATAGAATTTAAAGTTATTATTTGATCTTATGCCCTGGAATAATATACTTGAGAGTGTAACTATGCTATATCATCATCATTAGGTCATCAGTCCTAAGACTAGTTGGACGCTAACCTCCAGCTTCTCCTATCTTGTGCTAACCTACGCATTTCGCTAATTGTGCTACAACCTACATCCCTTACTATTTGCGAGCAGTAGTCTAATCTCGGCCTACCTCTGCCTTTCTTCACTCCTATTTCTGCCTCCAAAATATCCCGGACTATTCCCCCATGTCTCAGCAAGTGGCCTACCATTCTATCTCTTCTCTTCTTTTAGTTTTTCCACATACTTCTTTTCTCGCCGACTTTCTCTAATACTTCTTCGTTTCTAACCCTATCAGTCCATGGTATTTTCATCATTCTTCGGTAACACCACATCTCAAAAGCTTCTAATTTCTTCCTACTTGCTTCCCCTACCGTCCAGGTTTCGCAGCCGTATAGTGCCGTGCTCCATACATATGTTTTCAAAAATCTCTTCCTTGTTTCTAAGTTTATTACCCCCGAGCATAAAAGTGCTTTCTTTTTGTTAAAAGCTACTCGACCCTGCGCTATTCTTTGTTTTATGTCTTTATCGCTTCTTCCATCCCAATTTATTTTACTTCCTAAATAAGTGAAGTCTTTAACTTCCTCCAACCTTTCATTATTAATTTGTACTTTCGTTTTTGCTCTGCTCTCGCGCCCTCTGCACACTAACACTTTAGTTTTGTTTTTATTCACCCTCATTCCGTATTCCTCTGTCAACACTGCCTCCATTTCGTTCAATGCTGATTCTAATTCCTCCTTACTAGATGATAATACTGCTATATCATCCGCGAATCTCAGCATTTTTAGTTTCTGTCCCTGTACTTTAATCCCGAAATCCACTCTATCTTTTACCACATTAATCGCCTCTTCGATGTACAGATTAAAAATTAGTGGTGATAGCGTACATCCTTGTCTTACTACTTTCCTAATACCTACTTCCCTTTTTTCCCCTTCTACTTCTATAACAGCAGTTTTCTCTTTGTTTAGATTGTGTACTACTCTCCTATCTCTATACTTCATTCCCGCGCTCTTTAGTATATCGAACATTTTTTCCCATCTTACGTTATCAAAAGCTTTTTCTAAATCTACGAATCCTATATAAGCGTTCTTTCCTTTTTCTATTGTTTTCTCTAACATTACTCTTAGCGCCAGAATAGCTTCGCAAGTTCCCCTATTTCGCCTAAAGCCGAATTGGTCTTCTCCTAGTATTTCCTCCGCTCTATTTTCCATCCTCTTCTGCACTATTCTAAGTAAGATTTTTGACGCATGGGAAGTTAGGCTAATCGTTCTAAAGTTCTCGCATTTGTCGGCTCCTCTCTTTTTCGGTATAGTAACGATAATGTTCCTCTTATAATCCTCCGGCATCTCGCCCGTTTCATATATGTATTTTACCAGTTCAAACATCCTATTTACTACTTTCTGTCCCGCACATTTCAAAATTTCCGCCTGTATTTTATCTACACCCGGCGCTCTATTATTCTTTAGCCCCCTTAGTGCTATTTCAAGTTCCTCTCTCAATATAGGTTTTCCTACATCTTCCCTATCGATGCTAGATTCTTCCTCTAATATCTCTCCTAATTCCTGACCCTCGTATAAATTTCGTAAGTACTGCTTCCATCTATCCGCTTTCTCCTCTCTTCCGATCAGTATGTCCCCCGATTGACTCCTAACGTTTCTACTTATTGTTCCTATATCCCTGAAGTTCCTCTTAATTATTTTGTAAGACTCATCGGTCTTACCTACTTGCAACTTATCTTCTACTTCTTTGCATTTATCCTCTATCCATTGTTCTTTCGCTTTTCTACATTTTCTAATGATTTCCCACTTTATTGACTTATAAGTTTTCAGTCCTTCTTCGTCTCGTCTGTTTTTGTAGCCTCGTCTCTTTTGCATTAAGTTTAAGATTTCGTCCGTTATCCAGGGCTTCCTAGCTTCCCTTTTATCGTGTCCTAAAACGTCCGTAGCCGCGGAAGCTAGACTATTCTTGATACCCTCCCACTCAGTTTCTGCGTTCTTGATTTCGTCCTTACTCGTTTTATTTATTAATTGATCTGTTTTATCCTGGAACTTATCTTTCATATTCTGATCCCTCAATATGTCTACATTTATACGTTTCTTATCCTTCCGGATTTTCAGATTTTTGAACTTTAATCTAGCTTTCATGACTACCAAGTTGTGGTCGCTGTCTACATCTGCTCCTGGATAAGTCTTACAGTCTTTTACTTGATTTCTAAATCTCTTCCTAACCAGAATGTAGTCTATCTGATACCTGTCTATCCCTCCTGGCATTTTCCATGTGTACCGCCTCCTAACGTGATTCTTGAATAATGTGTTCGCGACTACCATCTTGTGCTTCTCACAGAATTCTATCAGTCTGCTACCTCTCTCGTTTCTGTTTCCTAATCCATAAGGCCCTACAAATTTTCCTTCTTTCCCCTCACCTACGACTGCGTTAAAATCTCCTACTATTATTAAATTTTCATGACCCTTCACAAATCCTATTACCTGCTCTATGTCCGAATAAACGGCTTCTAACTCTTCCTCGCTGTGGTTAGAAGTAGGCATGTATACTTGCACTATTACTGTTTCCACTGGCTTCGAATCTAACCTAACCATCATTACTCTCTCGCTGTATTGTAGGTAGCTATCTACACACTGTCCTGCGTTCTTCCGCATAACGATCCCTACTCCCGCGTTTCCATTTACCGATCCTGTGTGTATTACCCTATAGTCACCGCTCCAAAAATCTCCTACTTCCGGCCAGCGCATCTCACTTATACCTACTATATCTAATCCTAACCTATCCATATCTATCTTCAGATTTTCTAGCTTCCCTGCCTGTCTCATGCTTCTGACATTCCACGCTCCGACTCGTGAAATGCTACACTTACTATTATTGCACTCGATCACGTCTCCCGGAACAGTCCTCACCCGGAGATCCGAACGGAGGACTATTTTACCTCCGGAGTTTTTTGCCCCAGGAGACGCCATCATTAATTAAGGATAAGCTTTCTGCTAGCTGTTCTGAGGATTATAATGTGGTGGTTTCCTCTTGCCTTCCACATCGCAGTCGTGTGTGTCATAGCACCATACCAACCCCCACGGTTTCTGCCACTATGACTACTGAAAGAGCTGCTGCCCTCCTTCAGGGACTTGTCTTAGTTTGGTTTTTCAATAAGGACCCTCCCACTATGGTTAAACCTATGGTATGGCTCCTTAAATCATTAAAACGCGCAAGCCGACTCACCCGCTCTAGTTTGCACTAGAACTTCGTCAAGGTGCAAGTCCTATCGGATCAGACTATGCTGTATATGATTTTATATTAATTTAATACACAGTATGTTCTTTCTTTAAAGTAGATACTTTCATCAGATGAATTAATACATTTTAAGAGATAAGTAATGAACACGAATAATGCAGAAGTACGAGTAAAAAGTACAGTGATAAATAGAAATAACATTAAATAACTCAAGGACCGTACATTATAGTTATAAGTAATGCCCATATAGATCGAAAGGGTATAAATAAAAAAAGAAAGTGAATCGAATTAAAAAATACAGTATATTTATTTGAAATAGCTGATTTTATTGATATTGAATTTATCGTAGGTCAGGGGCCTTTTGAGACGGAAGAGCCAAAAGTTACAATTTACAAAATTTCCCAGTTTATCAAGAGCCACTAATATTTTTGTTTCAATATTGTGGTATTTGATTAAGATTAGGTATATAAATTTGATTTTAGATTTAAAATAAATAGCTTTAAATATGAAATAATATTTATTTATATAAAAGTTTCGCACAAAACATAAAGTATTTTAGAATAATAAAATTAGTAATCAAATAATATAATTATTGAATAATAGATAGTTACAATAGTTACATCAATGGGAGCATTGGCCTTGCGTGCCTTTTGAAAGTTTGGTTAAATCTGGCTCATAACTTGTTGTTTTCAGTTTCAAGCACGCCTCTAGGTTTTTATTTGTTAATTGGCTTCTTACTTTACTTTTTATTATATTCATGGAAGAGAATGATTGCTCGCATGAATATGTTGACCCGAAGATCGTCAGCACTCCAAATGCCAACTTCTTCACCTCATTATAGCATTCTGGACGACTATTCCATGCGTCAAATATGAGTGCCTCAACTCGCGGCATTTCTTTTAGAGCTGTCCACTTGTGCAGCGTGACATGCATGCTTTTCTGGACCTCCAACTCTTCTAACTTGCTCTTGAGTTCTGTGAGCTTGCCACTCCACAAGTGTTTGGTTTTAAAATCCAGCAATTGCATCTGAAGCGAACCAGCATCGATTCCAGATGGCTCAATGTTGATCTCTTTTGTATTTGTGTTGAGAGGATTTACTATGAATGCCAGAGTACTTGCGTTTGTGTTGAATTGCTCAAATCTCTCTGCGAATCCATCCTTCATTTTGTTTATAGCCATGCAGAACTAACTCGTGTCGATAGTTGCATTGGTTTCATCGCGATATTGTTTAAAATTTTCGAAATGAAGTAATTTACCGCTCTCCATGTCTTCGACAAAAAGAAGTAACTTACTTTCGAAACAAACCACTTCTTCAAGCAAGGCATAGGCTGGGTTTCCCTTTCCTTGCAGTTTTACATTTAGCTCATTTACTTTCTTTGTGATATCCACCATGAAGTTCAATTTTTGCAGCCATTTGTCTTCTTTCAATTCGGGATGGACAATGCCTTTTTCATTGAAGAATGTTTGTATTTCACTCAAGCAAGAAGCAAAACGTTTCAATACGTTACCCCTGGAAAGCCATCGCACTTTATTGTGCAGAAGTAGGTCAGAATACTGGCTTTCTATTTCTTCAAGAAATTCCTTAAACTGGCGACGATAGAGTGCTTTTGCCAAAATGCTGTTAATGATCTTAATTACCAAATTCATGATCTCAACTATTTCGGCCGGAAATGTTTGGGCACAAAGCGCCTGTTGATGAATTATGCAGTGAAACATTAACATTTCGTGGTTTATATTTTGCCGAAGAATCGTTATCACCCCTTTATGTATTCCTGTCATACTTCTGGTTCCATCAGTTGATATGGAAACGATTTTATTTATATCGATTTCATAGTCTTCGAGGCATTTTTGCACAGCATTTGCTATATCTTCTCCACGAGTTTGCCCTGAGAGCGGCAGCAATCCTAGTAGTTGTTCTTTTGGACCTTGGGACGACATATACCTGACGAAAAGGGTAACTTGCGCCGTGTCTTTTATGTCGCAAGACTCATCCATAGCAAGTGATAATGCAGAAGCCAGTTGAATGTCTCCCACTTGCATATGTGTTACATTTGAAGACATTTTAGCAGTTCTATCTTGTACTGTTTTAGCAGATAATGGAAAATCTGGTTTTATCCTCTTTGCAGTATATTTCTTTTTTGTGCAGAATAATATCTTTTTACGAGTTTTGAACATAAAACAATATAATTATTAATATTTGCGCATGGAACTGGAGAGCCGCATCTTGACATCGAAAGAGCCGTATGCGGCTCGTGAGCCGCAGGTTGCCGACTCCTGTCGTAGGTAGATCTCCTTTTCTAAACAGTCGGTACACATGGAAGCATATACTTTATACACACATAAACCCCTTATTTCAGAAACGTATGTAAAAAAAATAATAGTCATTATGGTAGCGCAAGATATTAATTAATATATAGTGTACTAGTGTGTTAGTTTTCGCATAATATTTCAAAAACCAATCGAAGTATCTCAGGAACTTCTAGATTTAGAGACAGGGAATAGTATTAAAAGTACCCTTCAAGTAGTGAATATATTTATAACATTAGACCGATATGATAGTTTAATTGATTAACTTAAATAAAATTTTGTATATATGTACCTATATAAAATTGTAAATAATTATTGACGAATATGTAAACATTTGATTATAATCATATAACAATAATATGCCGTCAGTTGATAAATAATAATGAAATTTGGAAGAAGCGGTATAAGATTTATACAAAACGGATTCATTAGTTTTATTAATTTCAAATACTGTAAA
Organism: Rosalia funebris; assembly: GCA_037954035.1. NCBI lineage: Eukaryota > Metazoa > Arthropoda > Insecta > Coleoptera > Cerambycidae > Rosalia > Rosalia funebris. The sequence goes on along the minus strand of JAZFAV010000022.1, from coordinate 41,564,984 downwards.
ATTAAGCTGTAATTAAAAATAATAGCAATTATAACTGCAATATTTGAATTTAGCATTACTTCATAATAATTAAAATATTTCATAACTTTTATATTTTGGTGTATTTTAGATATAAAATACAATTTCTTATAACATCAAACAATATATTTTATGATACTTTATGGGAAAGCCCTCATCAAACTCGACCAAAAAATTCGAATTTTTTTTGCCTCTTTTGATACCTTATTATATGTAGAATGTGTTCCTAAAACTATTTGGCCGAAAATATTTTTATAAAAAAGATATGGTCCTGGAATTGCTAATTAGTCGCAAAATATATTAATTAGCTTTTACATACCAAAAATTGTTAACTGAATCTTTAAATGCATTTTTCTCGAAACCATGTTCTTTAAACTGGTGGGAATTGTAACTCAAAAACTAATTGACGGATTGTCTTGATTTTTTCTTATCTTAAAGTAAATTAATTTTATTGGAGCTTATACCTAAGAAAACATTGATTTCGCTGTTATTTTTCTTGTAACACTTTAAAGAGCGAGAAAAAAGTGAAAAATCTATACCGAAAATTTGCAGGTCCGCCATTTTGTTAATTTTCGATATTCTTTTATTGATATAAGCTCCAACAAATATCATATATATTATAAATTTTTTTGAAATTTTCATTTCAGATGATTTTTACGAGTGCTAGAGTTCCCACCAATTGGACACCTTTTTTGGGACGGTCACATTACCTAGCATATAACTAATTACTGCCATTTTTCTTGTAAACCTTAATACTTGATAAATATGTATAAAATGAGTACTATATTTAGTTCCTTCTATGAAAAAAAAAAGAAGAAAATCATGTACTTTTTGGGTCGCTTGATGAGAACCTCCCCTTATGTATGTTATCCCCATTAATCATTAATTCAATCTCAGGAATAACTGATTACAGATAAGTTTGGGTAATTTTATGATATTAGATAATTACTACATGTACAAATTATATAAAATTTATAATACAAAGATATTTTATTACAACTATATCAAATGAGTAAAGAATTAAACATATGTTAAAATCATCTCGTAGAATCCCGACAGAAATAAGTTAAAGTTTTAAATAATTTAAATAACTTAAACCATATACACTCCTTTACTAGTTTCTACGTAGTTTGTGTGCCCAGCAACATAAATAAATAATACATACAAATAACATATCTACAAATCCGCACATTTAAAAATGGAAGTGTTTCATTGGAATGTTCTATTCTCGACACAGAATAAGTGCAAATATAATTTTCTATGCAAATTTCTCAATTTAAATAAATTACCATATTATATTGAAAGTAGGTTATTATAATTTTGTAATCATATAGTTTTGGTACATAAAACAAAAAATTATGAAAATTATAGTCAGTACTAATTTCAGATTTTAGAAGTAAGAGAAAAATGTAGGTAGAACATTATATTGCTCGGATAATATATATTTTTTATGATTATTCGTTTTTATTATTTTTGTCAATAAAATAAAACAATTTATTACCCTTAGAAATTAAAAAATATTTAATGGGATTAATAACCATAACAACCTTGCATTTTTTCTTGTATTAAAACATTGATAAACAAATCAAATACGTATATTATAACTGCTAATAGTATTAACTTTGCAGGTGTTAAACGTTATTTTTAAATAAAAAATATATTTGTATAATAAGAGAATGAAACCCTATTATTATTCAGGAGGTCAACTGACACGCCTTTGCCTATTTTTATGATATTTCTGTTTCTTGGGTGAAACATGAAAATATGTATTCATATTTAATAAAAAAGCGAAGAAAGGGGGTGAGTAAAAGTATTCTAGTTAATGTCTTAAGATATTTGTATTTACTATTAGTTAAGAATATTTAAACCGCTAAGTAGCAATGTGACGTAGCCTTGTCTGATGCCTATAACTAAATTGCCGAACACTATGTTCATGAATTATGAAAACATTATGTTTTCATAATTTTGTTATAAATAATAATTTATAACAAAATTATGAAAACATAATCATTGAATCGTTGTTGTTCAATTGAATTAATATTGAACCACAAACTATACTAATTTGTATGTGACAATTTTAAAGCAAACGTAATACAAATTATATTAATTTGGTCATAAAATACACACACTGTTGTCATTATAATGGCCAGTAGTTGATATGATAAATAATCGGCTATATTATTTTGATGTTTCTGACAAATTCAACTGATTGACAGTGATTTGGATTAATGGTGATAAATTTTCATTTTAATTAAAAATTGCTAAAAGATAGTTTTTTATTTAATTTTATATCATTTCTGTTTTTAATTAGAAAATATAATACATCTGTTTATTAATATATAACCTTTACTTTACATTATATTAATACAATATTTCTTAAATAACTTTTAACAAACTTCTGACAATGACCAATAGCAGTTATTTTATAGATCTGCTACATAAAATATTTACTGTGTAACAAAATCACGTCGAATGATTATCTTTCAAAGTATAGTCGATAGCTCATAGTTTGATACTTACATAAATTTTAGATATAGAAATTTTATCATTGTGAATGATGTCTAAAAAACACTATCAACCTCAGATTACTTAATTAAACTTCCATCAAGATATATGGGGATTACACAGGTACTTCATAAAAGATATACTAGGACATACCTACAAGTTTTGCAAACTGTATATTCTTATATCTGTACATACACATCTAAGTACAGGGTGTCACACCAGGAAGTGCATCGATCGATATAGGGAAAAGTACGCACCAGAGAATTTTGAAAATTTGGGACGATACTAATGGTAGTGTGGCCAATTTAACTAAAATAATTACAAGCATCTGACGCTTCCGGTTATACCGGAAGTCGATGCCAACCTGCTTATTTGAAATAGAATACCCTATATATTTTAGGGTTTTCAAAAAGAGAATAGAATTCTGAGTCAAAAACATGTAGGATGCCTAAACCCAGTCGTTTTAGAGATAACAAATTTTGACAGGTGCAATGATTTACAATAACCTTTATAACTTTCTTCGTGTAAAAGATACTAATTTGCTCTTTGACATGTAGAAAGAACACAAGGAGAGCTGTACTCTACAATTGAACTACATTCAATAATAGAATACCAAGTGCTCCATTTTTGACGTTACATTTTGTAAACTTCAAACCGCGAAAACTTGTTTAGGTCAAATGAAATACCCTATAGTTTTCTTGATCAAGTTATGTAAAATTAAATTCCTTTCTTTCTAATATAGGCATTATGGGGGTTTAAGTCACAAATTTTTTGAAGTATTTGCGATTTTCTTAGAAATTTAAGAATTTTTAGTAAACATTTTATCAAATTAGCCATGATTAGAAACAATCAGTAATGTCAGACATTCTCTTATGTCAAAAAATGCCACCGCGTGTAAATTACAGCCACGAAGACTTTTGAATTTGATTATTATTTATGTAGAATGTGATAAAGTAATATCAAGAACTTGCAGCACATTTGCTACTCGATATCCACAAAAACGGAAACCGTCACCAAATACTGTAAAACGCATGCTGAGAACGTTGAAAAGTAATTCTGGGGTATTTTAGTGCATTTCCAATGATGTCATTAAGATAAGCTCCTTTGGAATCGGCACTATGCAAATATTCAGTTCACAGAATCTTAATTAAACATAAATTTCACTCGTTTTCGTTCGAAATAATGCAACCATTAAAGGAAACAGATTTCCTAAGAAGAGAAAATTTTTGTGAATTTATTCTAATAAGGTCTGTAGCCGACGATTCTTATTTGGGAAATATTATATGGTCATATGAGATTAAATTGACCAAAACTGGACTTTTTAATCGTGTGACTCGAATCCTTATGTGTTCAGGGAGTGAAATTTTCAAAAACGTTGGCAGTTTAATATTTACTGTGCCATAAGAAACGATAGAGTGGTGGCATTAGAATTTTATCAAGAGAATTTAAACAGTAAGTTATAAAGATTTCTTCTTCTGCTAATACGTATAATTAATTGTTTTTGGTTCTGTTTTTTTTAGGTGAGATATATCTAAATATTTTACAAAATTTGAATAATAACTATTTAGAAAATTTACCTCTCGCCGAACATAGAAACATTTTTTATCAAAACGACGGTGCTTCCCCACATAACGCGTATTTGATAAATAATTTTTTACAAGAAACTTTTTTACGATCAATGGATCGCCAATAATGGACCTTTCCTATGGCCTCCTCGCACACGCGATTTTTCAATTTTAGATTATTTTATTTGGAGAACTATTAAAGATAAAATTTATGAGAGCCCATTAACAACTATTGAAGATTGTATGCAAAAAGTAAGAAATGCATTTCAAAACTTATCACAGTATTCAATTAGAAGAGCTTCCCATGAAGAACTAATACGAAGGTGCGAAAAATGTGTGGAGGTTCGAGGGCGGAATTTTGAACAATTATTAAATTAAAACGGAATCATGTTTTTGGTTCATTTGGAATCATGTTCATTCATCTTAGCTATTTTAGTTTATGCAAAGTGTCTTCAATCCTATTAATAGTCATGTTACAGTGTTTACTGTTATTTTCCGTTTTTGTGGATATCGAGTAACAAATGTGCTACAAGTTCTTGATATTACTTTATCACATTCTCCATCAATAATAAACAAATTCAAAAAGTCTTCATGGGTGTAACGTTACACGTGTCAAAAATTTTTTTAAATTTCAAATATCTCTAAAACGGCTGGGTTTAGTCATAGGACATCCTGCATGGTTTTGACTCAGAACTTTATGCTATTTTCGAAAACCCTAAAATATATAGTTCTATTTAAAATAAGCAGGTTGGTATCGACTTCCGGTATAACCAGAAGCGCCAGATACTTGTAATTACTTTAGTTAAATAGGCCACACTACCATTAGTATCTTCCCAAATTTTCAAAATTCTTTGGTGCGTACTTTTCCCTATATCGATCGATGCACTTCCTGGTGAGATACCCTGTACTTAGATAATTATGTATGTACAGATATAAGTTTATACAGTTTGCAAAACTTGTAGGTATGTCCTATTATATCTTTTATAAAATACCTGGTAATCCTCATCTATCTTGATGGTATGAGTTTAATTAAGTAAACTGAGGTTGATAGTGTTTTTTAGACTTCATTCACAATGATAAAATTTCAATATCTAAAATTTATGCAAGTATAAAACTATGAACTATCGACTATACATTGAAAGATAATCATTCGACGTGATTTTGTTGCACAGTAAATATTTTATGTAGAAGATCTATAAAATAACTGATATTGGTCATTATCAGAAGTTTGTTAAAAGTTATTTAAAAAATATTGTATTAATATAATTAATATAATGTAAACTAAAGTTTCCCTATATCGATCGATGCAGTTCCTGGTGAGACACCCCGTATAAATATAATGCCAAATAAAATAGGTTGTTAACAGTTAAAATAGGTAATTTTGGTAGTTAATATAGGTAATTTTGAAAATTGACAATCATCTCGAACTACGAGGTAGTTTTAGACAGAATAAGTTCATAATTGAACAGTTAATACGAGTACATATAGAGAACTATATACAAAATGGCTTTAGGAAATAGATTATTTTTACAAAATAGACAACAATGTTTTTTGACTTACAAAAACCTTGTTTTTGACCTACAATACGACGTTACAATATAACAATATAAAAATTGCCTACGAAAACCTCAAGTTGTATACAATGTTTTTTTTAATGGCTATGTGGCAAATGGACAAACTCAAAGACCACTATGACCTCGAAAAGAGAGTGTCGCCAGAATTTACTTTATACATACTATTTTTTATATCAATAAACAACTTGTAGATGAATGGATCAATCAGTGGTGAAAACCCTGTATGTACATGATCGACAGACTGATAATTTTCTAAAGTAATGAATCTATGAACAACATATTAGAAACTTCAGGAACTATAAATGTATTAGCGGAAAAAGGATTGGTTAGGAGTCTCCTCTAAAACTTCTCATATTTGTCGCGCCTGAACACCCTATGAGAACCGACGACTAGAACTACCAAATGAAGAACTCCGATAAAACAAATCATTATTTATTCTATTCAAATGATGAAAATATATATGGATTTAGAAATACTAAGTTGATAAATATTATTGGAAATACGTCTAGTAAGTATCCGTTTAAATGAATGGCTAGAGGTCAAATAAACCTTCCCGATATTTACGTCCTCTTATAAATCATATAAAATACTAGCTATATTTGGAATATTTACGATGTGAGAAAAAGGAAATTTATCTAAATTTGTTCAAAAATAAATTTCACAAAGTCATTAGTCAAATGATGTAAACATAATATACAATGATGGCCATAAAACAGACTATGTAACTATAAAATGGAATAGGAGATTCCTTCAGTAGTATCCGACTTGACGTGTAGATGGCGGTTGCTGTTTGCTGTTGTTTAGTATTTGTGGCTGCCAAACAAATACTAAGAAACTTAATGTCGTCAAACTTCAAAATTAAGTTTTATAAGGTTGGTACTTTCTACCATGGTGATTCTTCAATAGTGAACGCTCTTGGTCACCGTTATGTGATACAATAGTCCAACCGATATCAGAGCAGAGCTAGATTCTACTTTAGGGGAGTCTGCTCTTTCGTTTATAACAATAAAATATTGGTTGGCAGCGTTTAAACAAGGCCGTACGAACTGCTAAGACGATCGTCGTAGTGGTTGACCAAATTAGGTGACCACACTAAAAATGGTGAAGTAAATCCACAAAAGAAGAAAAGAAGTGCGATAACTACAGAGGTATAAGTATAACTTCATCAACCGGAAGACTATATGGAAGAATCCTTAAGACAAGAATAGAGAAAGACATTGAGGAAATGGAGGAACAAAGCTGTTTTAGACCAGGAAGATCCTGTACAGATAATATATTTACCCTGAGACATTTAGTGGAAAAGTATCAGTCAAAAGGAATGGAACTCCATGTAACTTTTATAGACCTAAAAGAAGCATTCGACTCCGTCCCGCTCCAGAAATTGTGGACTGCACCAGAAAAATCGGACATCGACACGGTATATATAAACGCAATTAAGACCATTTATAGAGAAAATCATGCTGTCGTCAAAGTTGGAAAACATACCTCGGCCCCTTTCTCACCAACAAAGGGCGTGAAGCAGGGATGTTGCCTCTCCCCCACCCTGCTTAAAATTTACTTAAATGCTGCTCTAAAACAATGGACTGGAAAGTGCAGCCCGATGGGAATACGCTTAGAAAACAGTCACCTATACACCATCCTCTTTGCGGATGACCAGATAGTAGTCGCAGAGGATCAGCAAGATATGTCATACATGCTCAATAAACTTATAGAAGAATATAATAAATGGGGCCTAGAGGTAAATACAGAGAAAACACAGTACATGGTTGTAGGAGGTAAAGGAGAAGACATAGAACTGGACAGAGGGATGATAAAAAATGTGACCGAATATAAATACCTTGGGGTTACAATTTATGAAAATGGGAGAGACGACAAGGACATCAGGGAGAAGATGGCTAAAGGAAGGAACTTGATAAAAACACTATATCCCATCCTGTGGAGAAGTAATATTACAATTAAAACAGAAAAGAATATTTTTAAATCAATAATAGAACCAGTCATGACGTACGGATCAGAGGTGTGGGTTACAGGCAAAAATATGAACCAGAAAATACTTGCAGCTGAGATGTCGTATTGGAGAAGATGTTGCAGATTAACTTCATTAGATCATGCCAGAAACGAAGATATTAGAGAAAGAATGACAGCTACAGACACTATTGCAGATACAATAAACGAAAAACAACTAAAATGGTACGGACATCTAAGACGCATGAACGCAGAAAGAATACCACAGAAAATCTGGAATTGGACCCTATACAAACGAAATAAAAGAGGAAGACCACGCAAGAAGTGGATAATGAATATTCACAAAGGAATGGAAGAACGAGGACTACAGGATGGAGACTGGAATGATAAAGAGAGATGGCGCTTAGGATGCGAGAAGCGGCGATGATGCTGCAAAACCTCTCTCTCTCTCTCTCTCTCTCTCTCTATATATATATATATATATATATATATATATATATATATATATATATATATATATATATATATACATATATATATATATATATATATATATATATATATATATATATATATATATATAAATTCACAAAATGGTATCGGATGATCGTCGACTGAAATTGCGTGATCTCGCAGACGTGGTAGCATATTTCAAAATGATATACGTTGTATATTGACGGAAAATTTGGACATGAAGAAGCTGTGAGCAAGATGAGTCATTACTTACAATGAAACAAAAATAGAGTCGTGAGGATGTTTCAGTCCAGAGTTTTGGTGAGGTTTCATAGAGACAAAGCCGAGCCTTTGCGTCGATTCATAACCATGGATGAAATATGGATCCATTACTTCACACCTGAGATGAAATAACAGTCAAAGCTATAGACTGAATGGGAAGAATCGGCTCCAAAAGATACGAAGACAGTTCTATCTGCAGACAAAGTCATGGCGTCAGTTTTTTTGGACGCACGTGGGATAATATTCATTGATTATCTTCAGAAAGGAAAATTAATCAACAGCGAGTATTATTTGGATTTATTGTAGCGTTTTAGTTATGAATTGAAGAAAAAAATGGAAAAAAAGTTTCGTTTCATCAAGACAATGGATCCGTTATCGCGATGGCTACAATCATTCAGTTGGAATTGATTCCCCAGGTACCCTATTCGCCAGACTTACCCACTCGGATTATTTTCTTTTTCCAAACTTGAAAAAATGGCTTGGTGATAAAAGATTTGCCAACAACGAGGAGGTGGAGTTTGCGGTTGATGGCTATTTCGAGGAGCTCTACAATTCTCACTATAAACAGGGTATCGAAGCTATTGAAAATCGCTGATAAAAGTATATAGAGCTAAAAGGAGACTATGTAGAGAAATAGAAATATTTTTTTCCAAATTTATCGTATTTTCTTTGTTAGGTCAGGTACTTCTGTGACTACTCTCAACAAGAAAGTAGTTGTAATTGTTATAGTTATAACATGAAAATAAGTATTTTTCTCTTCATCTATTTTGAAGACTGAATGAAAATAAAAGATTGGTAAGAAGGCGTACATTACTTGAAAGAAAAGGCATCTTATTTACACAAAATAATGATATTTTATTAAATATCTATTAGATACTAATATTACATATATATATATATATATATATATATATATATATATATATATATATATATATATATATATATATATATATATTCTATTATGCAATATCAATACATTCAAAATATAATGGAATAAGTGGTTAATTGCCACCTAGTCTTCTAATATATAAGTAAAAGAGAAGTAAGGGTGTGTTCATTATAATTTTTATGTGTAACCTTGCCCTTTATAGTCTGAGGCTACAGGAGTAGATTGTAAAGCAAAAATAAGTTCTTGGCTCTAAAATAACAAAATTGCACAAAAAATATTGAAATAAATCATGTAACATGTGATACATGATGAGGTATATGCTCAACATGTAGTAAAATTCAAATAAAATATACATGATGTATAGTAATTAAATTATTGAACTTACGTTGCCGCTGGAAGAAATAGTTCTCATAAAGTCTATTCAAAGATTCAACAAGTTATTATAGTTTTAATAATAAACTGAATGTTCGAGGATTAAATTCAAATACCCATATGTTTAATGCATTCAATTCTGGTAATTTTGAAGTTATTACATATATTTACAGAAACCTGGTTCGGTGAAATTGTTAATTCTTGCGAGATATTGTGTAAACATTTTAGTGTATGCCGATCTGATAGAAATTTTGTCATAACTAATATAACTAGAGGCGGTGGTATTTTATTGGGTTTATATAATAGATATAATAATGATGATCTAGATATTGAATGTGGAAAAAATGTAACACTGTTGATAGATATAATATAATATCAATACGAATTGATATAATTTACCAATATTCATTTTTGTAATTAATATTCCATCAGTATATCTTCGAAGACGAATTTGAATTATTAGAATACTTTAGTGAAAGTATAATTTAATTCATTGGGGGCTTGGGAACTTTAACATCCCAGAGTGTGACATTATTTCTGACATAAATATGGGCATCAGGACATATGTGCTATAATATCCAGTCACTTCTAAATTTAATTACCTTGAGTCACCATTTCCCTTACCACTCGACATTTCTTGTACTATAAATAAAAAAATAACCGCTTCAGATATACCTAGAACCGCTTGTTTCGTTATGTACAAGAGGTGCCACCGTCGCGGCTTCGTATAATTCATCAATAAAATAAGTAATGTTACGTAATAAAATAACAATAAACCATAAGTTACACGTTATAATTTATACGCTTTTAATACTGTAAAACACTTACTCTCCTAAAAGCGTTATCAACTGAATTAATTCGGTTAATCCTATACAGCTTTAGGTATGTTGCTACAGTTGTTTCAGCGGGCAATGTTTGTTGTGGTGAAAAATATTTTTACATGAAGAAAGCGATTATTCAACATTTAGTGATGGATTATTGGCATAATTAAAATAATCATTGCAATGATATAATGAAGTTCACATTTACATTTATATACATTTGCTTTAATTCGGTAAAATCTAAATATTTTTTAAAATAGTGTCAAACTTGATTATAAAATTATTATTTTTTGCATTTCTTAAACCATGTATCTATGTGTGTATAATATCCATTATATGTAGTGACTCCACTAACGATAAGGAAATATTTTGTAATTTTTCTATTGCCTCTGTTTTTAAATCTACTTCAACTTGAGGATTGAGAAATATCGCTTGGCATTCCTTGATATGAGCTGCCTCTTCTCTAGAATCAATTACAATACTACAATCTTTATGAAAATGTTCAAAATAATAAAATGCTGCTTGTAATACTTGGCTTCTTGAAATTTAAAATTTATCTCATGTATGAGGACCGCCACTTTAGCAAGTAATCGCTTCCTCAGTCCACTTTTGTAATCGTTTACTAGTTAGTAAGAATGAACAAGATGATTTAAGAGGCTCCAGTGTACGTATTGTAATAATAATAGCTTTTTCTTTATAGATTTAGTATTGCTTTCTATTTGCTCCCCCACAGATGGTATATAAGTTTACAGTGGTTCGACCTGGTAAGTTCATGGAGGGATTATATTTATCCCAGAAGTGTCCAAATTCTTGTTGATTTAGTACTAAATTACAACATGCATAGATCTCAACATAAAAATTAAGTTAAATATAAAATAAGTTCCCGGTCTTTGGCAACATTTTTATGTTTGTGGTGTGCACTCTTTACAGTCTTACAGTCCAAAACATATTATTAAAATAATTTACATATTGTTAAATTAAGCCTATAAGTTCCTTATAAATTTATTTACTTAATCAACCTTAGGTACATTCAATAAGCTGATTTACTGAGTCACCATCCCCACGTGTGTGCACATACAAGGTGTTCCAGATTTAAACGGACATACTCTAGTGGAAGGTAGAGTACACTCAGATGAGTTCAAAACACCCCTATACTTACCGTTGAATGTGAACCGTTTTCGAGAAACGGGGTGTTTTATGGTTTTTGACCAGAAATTTAGTCCTCCATATTTTTGAAATGATTGCACATATTTAGATAAAACTTAGTACACATATTATACTCTTTTAGATTAATAAATAGCTTAAGTGATTTTGGAAAAATTCAAGGATCGACCTCCATTTTTTTAATATGGCTCTTTGAGTCGTTAACATCACACTGTATATTATTTTGTGGTAAATGTTAGTAAACTTTCAAAAAGCCTATGGACCAGTTTATGAAATAATGTCATAATATTTGATGGCACGTTTATGGTTATTCTTCAATAAATTTTCAAAAGTATTGAAAGACCAAATTTGACATTCTACAAATAACACAATTCAGTTGCTAACATCATTATTGTATTAATTTTAGCTAAATATCCCGCAGAAAAGGTTGATATTTGTTTTTATTTTGACATTCAGTGCTTTTTCCGTCCAAAATAAAGCACATTCCATTTATATCACGAATAAAAAATAAGTAAAAAACGATGCGATTAATACATGACATTGTTGCATTAAAAATCTCAAGTAGACACATGTCAAATGTGTAATTTTACAAATAAGAATTGCTGTTCGCTCTTAGTAATTATTGTTAGAATAAGTGATAAAAAACCAGTTATAATACTAAAAATTTTAAGATGCCGTTTCAATTTAGTAATGAAGAATATGCGGATATTATTCTTGTGTATGGCTTTTGCGACGGAAATGGGAGAGCTGCAAAAGGAGATTATCAAAGTCGTTTTCCAAATCGCCGTGTACCAGATCATAAAACGTTTTCAGAGGTATACCAATTTAGTAGGGAACATGGACAATTTCCGTCAATGACAAAGCATGAACATGTTCCCAGAGCTTTTCCACAAGAAGAGCATATATTACAGGTTGTGGGAAATACTCCATCCATAAGTGTTAGAAAAATAAGTAATGAGTTAGCAGTACCTAAAACAAGAGTATGGCGAACATTAAAGAAGGAAAATTTGTATATATTTTATGTTAAAGCAGTTCAACGTCTAGAAGACAGCGACGACGTTCCCCGCTTAACAATTTGTAGGCGGATTTTGGGTCACAGAAGAACAATATCGAGAGTTCTATTCACGGATGAAGCCCAATTCATACGTGACGGAATTAATAACTGTAGAAATCAGCATGTTTTGGCAACTGAAAATCCACATGTAGTGATTCAGAAACATCCCCAATACAGATTTAACATTAATGTATGGTGTGGTATTTACAATAATCATCTAATACGGGCCCCACATTTTTGAAGGAAGGCTAACTGGTGAGGTTTATTTAAACTTTCTTAGAGATATCTTGCCAGATTTATTAGAAGGCATCAATAGGGGTTAGGGGTTTGTGGTTTCAGCACGATGGTGCTGGACCCCATTATTCTGCACTGGTCCGGGATTGTCTGATCGTACAGAAACACGAGAAATGATGATATGATAATACTTCCCTATTTTACGAGCGTTTAAGAAATTTTGATGCAGATTTTATTTTAGACGAATATAGCACCGTGGTCTATATACGGTATATGTGTGGTATATATATGGTATATAAATACCAGATATTTAAAATATCTGGTATTATAATATAATATTCCCTCTGGTTTGATTGTTTGATTAAAAAAAGATAAAATTTAAATACGGAAAATGAGGACCTACATAATAATTCCAAGTAATTACCATAATAACTGACATTGAGCAAAATATATAAAAAGATATATACAGGGCGGAAACCTTAAGTGGAATAAATTCTATAATTTTAACATTTCAATACAAATTCCTAAAATAGATTGATTTTTAAATTTGGTTCCCTACACTTAGGGTTTAACGATGTTGTCTTATCTACATCCAGGTGGATCTAATTATCCCTAACATAAGTTTTTAAATGAAAATGGAGTGAGTAATTATTTCAAAGGTGGCTCATACATGGTTTTCTGTTTTCTTTAATTACTGCTTTAGAAATGTAAAAGAACTTATTTCTATTATAATCACTACACTGTAAAAGAGGTAAAAAGTGTTTTATATTCTTTCTTGTTATGAGAAATATTGATAAAATACATTTTTTGTATTGTATTGTCTCAGTTGTTTTGAAGCTCTAAACTTAGTTTAAAAAGATATGTAAATGTAATATCACATTGCACTTTGTCTTTGTATTAGCTTCACATGTTATTTCTGATTTTACATTTGAGAACTAGCAAAATATCTTATTTAACAGAAGTTCTTCGTATTAAAATTTTAATAATGATTAGGTATGGAGATAGGTACCGATCTCAAATGGAGGTTGTCATTTAATATAGGGACCAACCCATATCCATATCTATCCATATCTATCACCTATTAATCAGGGTATAATTAGTAAAATTGAGTTTCTTTACTGAAAGTTTGGTTTGGTTTGGATGTAAGAGATGTACCTAAAAAGAGGTAAAATATTGTTAACGATAGAACTAAATTAACTATGTTGTTAGCTATTCAAGAAAGCCCCGTAGTTATACCACAATTCTGAAGATATTAAAAAAAAAGTGGACCTTATAAAATTAAAAATGACCCGAATAGCAGTATTGAGTTTTGTGAGTTAATGATGCAATTTATTTTATCCAGAATCATATACCTTTACAATGGATAATATTTCCTGATTAAAGTATATTTACTATAAATCGTGAAGTTGATCGACACAATTGTCGTTATTGGGTACCAAGGGGACTATATCACGCAACGACTACAAAAAATCAGTGTGTGGGTTGGGATAATAGGTGATAGGGTTCTCGGATCGTTTTTCGTTTAGTTAATAACCTTGATGATTCAATATATCTAAATTTGCTTCAAGTATATTTGTTTACATCTTTGTCGGCTATTTTTGTCACTGAACTAGATCTATTACTCCAGAATATGTTTTTAACTAGATGGAACTTCACCCCATTATGTTGTATCGGCATGGCAGTCGAAATTTAGAGAAGATATTTGCAAATACGTTAACCGAACGACGATGTTCTGGGGACGCTTTCAAGAACAAGAGCTTTGAAATAAAACGTGACAACATTGAGGTTTTGCAGCAAAGAACAAAGCATGAAATTAGACAGATTATTTGGATTTGGTACATAATGTAAGAGATGGATTTTATCATCGACTAGCTTTTTGTCAAAAATGAAACGGAATCTATTTTGAATATCTTATGACAAAATGATCGTTGAAGTTTTTATTAGTTTTAGGTAATAATTTGAAGAGTTTAAAAATTGCATGTATTGAATTCTTCTGAATTGAATGTGATCTATGAAATGATGTGCCACTTGACAGACATACGTTCATATTAAAAAAAGTTGGGCCCGATTACATCCCCCGTTGTGAAGATAACTAAAGATGATTATCTCCTAAGTGTGGGTAACCAGATTCAAAAGTAATCTGTTCCAAAAATATTTATTGAAATACTTTATATACGAGTTACATAATATATTCCAATTAACGTCTTCACCCTATATAGATCGCGTTCAGATTAGTATTTAAATAATATTCACTACCACATTAAAATTATTGATGTCTTAATACATTTTGACAAGTTACAAAAATGGTAACTTATATCTCCAAGTATATGGTGATGTTATTATAGGTACAAGATAGTCTTAATGGATTTGTATTTTATTTACTTCATTATTTGTCCCCGAAGTGATATAATTTATTATTCTAATAATACCGATTCTATCTATAATACTTGGGTTTGACTTTATAAGGGCGCGTTTTTACTTGAAAAGCAGCGTTAATAATTTTCAAAAATCAGTATCAACTTAATATCAAAAACCATTCAACAGATTTTAAAATCCTTGAACAATGACGGTAACTATATTTATATGAATAGCATATTATATTTTACATTGTGAAATATTAGGTAAACCAATTTGTTTTATTTACTTTTATGCAGTAGCTACTTTCTTTTACATTAAGTACATTTATGAAACTCTGGCTAAATCTTTTTTTAACAAGATGTGATCATGAAACAAAATATAATATTGCATAGAATAATTTCGTAGAATTATACACATAAACTGAAAATGTTTCCAAATTAAAATGCTAATATATTTTAAGAAAAAGATAAAACTAGAGATATAAGGCCAAATGAGCCCCCATCTTGATTTTCTAATTCCTTTACGCAGGTAGATAGCCTACAGATGGCACATACAGATAATTTGTAACCCTTAAATAGCTAGGTTAAGCCTGACAATATTTTAAGCAAATAAATTTATAATAACATGTAAATACTTACGAAATTAACTTAAATAAAATTTTATTACTATTTTCTAAATATGACAATTAAATCTTAAATGTAAACTGGATTTAGTTGGACTGGAACACAGGAAAGAGAGGACATTTTGAATTTTGGCAATAATTCTGTTAATAAAATATCTAATACTGTTTAGCTGTATATACAAATGGATATGTATGTATATATGTATGTTAAATCACCTGTATTGATTTAAACTTTTTAAAAAGAATTTAATTTTTTTATATGAGACGAACAAGAATTTTGATTTTGAGTATAATGGTAATACGTACTAAAACTATACTGCCCATGTAATGACTCTGCTGCGACTTTATAAGTTTTATTACGCTGACAGAATTAAAAATAATATCAAATATAGTTGGCAAAAGATTAATTTAAAGAAGTAACATTATAATGTTTCAGCAAGTCATCATAAATGTGAGTTGGTTACAATTTAGTTTTATGATAAGACTAAAAGTAGTATCAAATTACATCTAGTTTTCAGATGATATACTGAGGGTTTTATGTTACCTGATAATAAAAGTTATACAAATGCAAAAGCTACTTTAAATAATATATCCAATACAATACATTTTATATAAAATGTATATATGTATGTGTATATATATATATATATATATATATATATATATATATATATATATATATATATATATATGTACATACATATATAAATATAAATTTTTTAATATTATAATTTGCTATTCAGTAATTAGCTCTGCTAATAGATGACGTATGTAACAATAAAAAATAAATTGGAATGTTAACCATATACCTGTTGACAAGATTAACTTAAACCACATTTCAATTATTATTTCATTACGAGTAATTAAAATACAGGGAATTACATAATTATTTCATTAGACTATATATAACGTTGAAAAGTAAGTTGAAATAGTAAATAATCTCATATGGATACGTTATTATTACAAGAAACTTTACTTTGGATACATTATACTGGAGTAGGTTGGAACCTTTGGTGTGAAGATAACACTAACATAGTTTTCCACAAAACAGCAACACTATACATTACACTAGACGTGCGTTTCGCCAACAAAGTTAGAATCATCTGGAGATGATTAAAACTGTAGTTTTAATAGTGTTTTGGTGTTTTGTGGAAAACTAAGTTAGTGTTGTTTTGGATACATTATTGTTATATACTAGAAACGATAATGGTGCAAAATTATCAGTGATATTCATGAAAGTGCGTTATTTATAATTATTAGTATTCGATATGTATCATTATCAAGGCTAATGGTACTGGTTACTTTAAAATCATTAACAAAAATGAGAAAATAACTAGGGATGCCAAAATGGTATTGAGATCTGATGTAACAAATGTAACATGAATCTTAGTAATACCTGCCATTATGTAAAAATATTATACTATTGCTATAAACCTCAGAAGATTACTTGTTATATCCATTAAAGTCAATATTCTGTTGTACATATTTATATATTCATGTATTTTAATTTTCTCTTATTTTTCTTCGTTGTGCTTTTTCTAAATTTCTTTATTTACATACACTTTAAGTAGTATTATTTATAAGTACGGAGTAATAGGAGGCGTAATAATACCGAGAAGGTTTCTACACATGTTTTTTTTAAGAATTTGATTACTTTTAACTACTTGTATAGTGTTTTTTAAGGTTACATCAGTAAAAATATTAGTGTTGGAATATCATTTCATATCAATCGATAATGCTTTGATTTAGCTGCTTTATTACTCAAGTACAATCTTAAAATTTTTATGTTCTAAAGATACACATTGTCCCCTCTTTTTTCAAAAGGAAACTTCTCAAGGGAAGGGTTAAAATCCATCTTCAATTTTAATGTTTTCTATTTTTCTTAATTGTCTGACGCAAATGACCCCATATACTATTTAAAATTAAAAAAAGCGACTTAAGGAGACGTTAATACTAATTGATACATGATGATAATAATTATAACCAGTTTATGAGTCTATTCATTGAAGAGGGGAAAATGCCAACTCCAATTATGCTGACCTTATGTACACTACGTAAATAACACAAGACAAATCGAAATCAGCAATAATAAGGACTTAATTTAAAATACATTTTTGCAATATATCCCACTATGGAAACAATTATTTTCCAAGAAAAAGACGTTCCATATGAGAAATATATGGTATAAATTGAAAGAGGAGAAATAATGCTCCATATATCCTATTATATGACTAAATTAATATCTGATTGGATTCTTGAGAGAATAAACCTTGTGTTTCGATCAGAAATATTGATAAATAGAAATTGATATATTGCATGTATCATAAAGTAAGAAAATCTTACAAGATAAATGTTAGTTCAATTGAGAATTTGAATGAAATATACATGAATGAAAAGAAAATGTACGTAACCATACAGAAAATTATTTATTTTAATTTTGTTGAATGTTCAACGTTTAAAAAATTGTCGTAATCATTAGACATAAATGGCATCGATAACAAAATCTATCGATGTAAAGTAAGAGGGAAATATATTGCATGAAGTCATTATGGTTTGAGTTAAAACTTGGGGTTTAACTGTGTGGGGTTTAACTCCACTACAACATTAGATGCATATATTTTGTTTTAACTGACAACAGTTTGTTTCTTTGGATACACAACGTCAGACTGCGGAGAGAATGATTACATACAGAGCAAAGGACCAACACACCCATACTCAGGGAGAAGTACCATACTACCCTCATTGAGACTCGAACCCAATGATACAATGACAATGTATGAACCCCCAATACGGGGCTCAAAAATAATATTGTCTCCAGTACCTCGATAGGAAAATCTGATGATAGGTCATCCATCTATATTGTGGATGCCGAGTAAAGTGTTGAACTTTTATTAGTTCGGCGTCAGCCAACTGACCTGAGTTTCCGTATTCTAAAATGTATTCCCATAGAAAATATCATTTCTTTTACTCCTTTATGTATCGTATTGTATGTAAATGTAACAAAAATAAAGAAATGATGTGCGGGGTTTAGGCAAAGATATCTCGCTTTTTCTGTCAGTAAAATTAAATATCTCTAAAGTAAAAATATTAAAATAAAAATTACTGGTTCACTATTCAGTCAGAATAGTACTGTGGCACTAAACTATAACTATTTAGTTCGTAGTCTTATATATACTTTGTTAATCAGTAACAGATGAGTGGGGTTTATTTAATCTCACGCACATACTCGTTGTCTCACTCTGTCATTTATGTTTTCCTACTTTGTACCATTTCGTTGGTAAACCTGTATAGTTGTATTGATTGTCTGTCAATTGGGCAGGCAACGTTATCATAAAGACTTCACAAGAGTACAAAATATTAAAATTTAATCATTTTTAAATCTAAGATTAATTTATCATAGATGAAGTAAAAACAATGCATGAACTACTAGGTAAATAAAAATTGGTAAATAACGTAAGTATTTATTACAGATTGTATTGAGGTAATAAAATAGAATAAGCTAATATGAAGACTGTGTTTTCTAAATATTTATTATTAACAAAATTTGTCGGCTTCTTTTCTATATAATTTCAAAGTTCATATATATCTAGGTCGACTATCTGTATAAAATTATTGAGGACTAGCATTCTATTAAATGTACAACGTCTTAAAAATAGGAAACATTACTATATAAATAATAAAATTATTATTAAATCTTCTAGGGTCTTATGGTGTGATAATTCCAATAATATAATGTTCACTCTTTCTTTTTTTATCCATATATTTTCTATTTATAAATAGTTTATTACATATGTCCTGGACAGCAGATTTTAACAAATGTAAGATTGTAAATTTTACTTGAGCTTGTTTTTTTTTCATGTATATACTTGTAAAATTGCTTCAATAACTTATTCTTATTCGTCCAACTTTCCCTTAAGAGGAAATACGTAGGAAATAACCAATACCTTTTCACAGCAATAGAGAGTTTGGCAGGATAGTTTGTGTTTGGATCTACATTTACTCAAATCGTCTCCATTTACAAACAGAAAAATACCAAACCAGGGACCAAATAAGAGATTTACGAAATTAGTAAAATGGAATAAGGAAAATAAATGAAAGAATATACAGCCTACCAGAAATTTACCTACGAAACATTCTAGGACTCTAGGAAAGTGTAAATTTTATATAAATTATGATTTATTTGTTATATATGTTAATAATTGAAAATATGTAAGGAATATATAAATAATAGTAATATTAAGTTCACTGAAACTATAATCATAAAACCCAAAGCATATTTTTTTTTAGAAAATAGCATATGTTTAGAAAATAAAAAAATGCATTGCATATTTATACCAAATATACAGTGAATCCTAAAAGTAATGTATAAATTCGATTAAAGTGGTGTTCATTATGGTTCAGAATAATTGAAAATCTTAATTATTATTCGAATATAAAAGAACAAAATCAATTAATTAATTATAATAATTTCTTAATAAAATAAAAAAGTAGTAGTATTTACACTGCCGAATATTAAATATAAATAAAGGTTTTTGTTTTACTTCAATGAGTTTGTTAACGCTTTTTATTATCTGTTAATTTCAGAAATTCGTATGTAATCCCTTATTTTATTTTTACGTACTTACATTTTTACTTATTTTACTCTTTTACATAAAAAGTAGTTTTTTCAAATAGTACACTACAAAATGGGACTTTAAAAGAATTTCGATAACGTCGTAACTTGGCTCGAAAAAACTAAAGGATAGCTCCCAAATTGGAATTTAAAATACATATTATTTTTCCGAGCCAAAAAATAATGTAATTGTGTAAAGATAAATGGAAAAAAATTGTCTGGCGTTAATTTTTCGTTTTTGCCTAAAACCCAAAAGAAAATGGTTTTTAAAAAACTTTTGCTGTGTGTGTGTCGTTGTCGACGGCATTTATTTTTGTTAGAACGATAACTCAACTAAACTGTGTCGGATCGATCGGGTTTTGACTGATTCTGATCGGGGACGTCTCCCAGACGAAGCTTATTGATTTTGAAGTGGGCGGAACACACTCTACCATGTACATGGGTCATGAGAAAGCACAATGGTGGACTATTTGAGAAATATTTTTTGTTAGCACGATCACATAATTAAATCGTGTTGGATCGATCGGGGTTCGACTGATTCTGATTATTGACGTCTACCAGATGACATCTTGATTTTGAGTTGGATATGAGATACCCCACCCTGTCTATGGGTTATGAGAAAGCACAATGGTGGACTATTTGATAATTTTTTTCTGTTAGCACGACCACTCAATTAAATCGTATCGGATCGATCGGGTTTCGACTGATTCTGATTAAGGACGTCTACCAGACGACATCTATTGATTTTGAGGGGGATAGGACATACCCTACCCTGTCCATGGGTAATGAGAAAGCACAATAGTGGATAATTTGAAAAACTGTCGAATAAAGCACATATTCTGCACTTATGTGTTATATATTTTTTCTTGGCCGCTCAATTTCTATATAGAGATGTTCTAAGTGCGGAAAAGTGCGCTTTAATGTTTTAAAATTGTTTATTTTGACATTTGAGTGATGAAAAAGAAAACGTTAGTACCCATTTTGTCGATTTATATATTACTGTTTTATACTCACTGTATGTACTCAACAAATCAATATTGAGGATAGATAAAGTATATTTTGTCTATTCATTATGTTATAGAAGCTTTTAATTATATATGGATTATAAATATATGCTCAATGCATTATTATAAGCCATACTTTACTATTTAGTATTTAGCATCTGAAGTAAGAATATTGGCACAGCTTACTGTATTGAGTAAGCTGTGTAAGCTGTGATATTGGTAAGCATCAATTGTTCCTGATGTGCTAGACCTGAAATAGTTTGGCAATACATCGTATAAGCGCTCTCTCACGGACATTTCTATGAACAAGTAGTGTTCATAGAAATGTTGCCCTACTAATGCTCGTAGTCAGTCTAGTCAGGTAATGAAATTTACTTTACTCTATAATGATACTTCATAGTACCATAGGTAGATGTCGATAACATCTACATCGCTGGTTTAATCGTGTTAGTTGATTCAATACAATCCACAATTTATATCAAAATATATAAGTGCTTGGTTAGTTACTGCATCACTGTCATATTATAACTAGCCATTTTTTCACAATTGTCGTAGAATATATAACACTTACTTATGCAATTAAAGTATATTATTATTTTTGGAACATGTTATACACCGAGTGGTCATATTACATGTATATTCTTGTATATTCTTATATGTATGCATATGTACACTCCTGTATATCTCAAAGGTTTTAACATCAAGTGCACCAAATTATCAGTATAAGTTTCATATTTAAGGATGTTGAGATTAGCAAATTTCACCAGCAATACAGTGTAATTTTTGTTACAAATTAATACAATAATGAGGTATATTGTAAACAATATATCATTGTATTATTTGATTTAGTGACAGAGAGGTCACAAAACTTAAAATTATTTGGTTTTCATTTAATTTTTCTAGTATTTGTTTCTTTTCGTTATTTAAACAAATCATTTGAAACAAATTTAAGGCATTTTAGGTGGATTTTACTTCTTATTGCAACATATGTAAATAGATATGTATCCGATGTGGCATGTAACTAAATTTACTTTAATATGAATTGAGAATTTTAATATATTTAGTCCAAGTATGAAAGTTCTTTTTTTTTTTAAATAAAGGCTATAATAAACTATTTGGTTATATAGATATTTGTCTTTTTTGCAGATCGTTGAGGATGATCGTAGAGATGGATCGTTGAGGATGTTAGAACAACCAACATCGTCAATGATCTTCAGCAAATAATTTTCCAAATATTATGGAATATCTAACCGAAATACCTGATGACTTCCACATAGAAATCAATTTTCTTTGTTTAAATTCCATTCCAATCCGGGCCCAACTATTCACTCAAAACCATAGTATGAATGACATTTTCAGAAGTACTCATATAGGCACCCATATAAAGTGTATTACTTTGCCATTATGTTGTAGTGTATGTAATAATTAATCTTTTTTGGAGAAGCAGATATCTATTCTAGGGATTTTTCAGGGAGTCTGAACTAAGAGAGTCTGTACATATTACTGAAACTTTTTGCGCCAGGTAAATATTGTGGCACTTATTTTATCGTGATTCAATATTATTCCTCGCTTCAGCCTTAAGAGTATGTTCTTTATGATATCCTTATTTGCAGCTTCAAATGCAGCTCAATCGACTAACTTATTTTTATTCTTAAACTTATATTTTTTAATAATGTAATAAATAGGTACCCCCATCTAAAGTATATTATTTAATTTCTGTTTTGTAAGGTGTGAAAAAATTGTATTTTTTTAATTAATACGGGTATATCTTATTTGTGGGGATTTTTCAGAACCTATAATAATGAACTAAGTACGTCTGTACATAGTACCGAAACCTTTTGCACCAATGAGGACATAAAAACTACCGCCTCCCATATTGCATACAGTTCTGTTGTGAAAATGGGAGAGTATCTAGGACGAATCCATGAACGCTTCCTTCCGATGATTTGCTTCCTATTCTGTGAAGATAGTTTGGCTCCTTGGATATTTATATAAAACAGAAGGAAAAAATGACCGAAGTACGATGCAGATTCTTTCAGATTCTTTCTACTTAATACATTCCAGGTTTATTTTAGGAAGCATCCATGACTATGGGGCAATATTGGTTGACGTATAATGGTATAATAATGGTAAGTTTAGTGATTATTTATATGTCTGAAAAAGCCTAGTATTGACTAATTTGGTTATACTCGTAGTAGGATGGCGTTTAGGATATATATATATATATATATATATATATATATTGATTTGTCTAGTTCAGTTAAACAGAAATTTAAATTATTAAAAATAAATATATCCATAAAATGGCGAAGGTTCTGGTCTCAATGGTCTAATATTTCCCGTCTAATTAAGCAATACATTATTATCTCTGAATATTTGTTTTCTATTTTTTAGTAACATGATCGATCTTGATAAACTTAAAACTATTTTTCGAGACCATTTCTTAAAAAATTTTATAGTTTATTGTTATTACTTGTTATTACTATGGTTGTATATGTATCTATAAGATTCTATCTTGAGATGTAACTTGCGCATGATTTGTTAATTGGTATTTCTACGTGGTATGTTAGCATCGTATACAAATGATGACATATGGAACTTTCTGACACATTCTTGACTATATTTTGTTAAATTTTAGGCAAATAGTGATGGCGATTATGCATTATACCGACCTAACCTAGGGTATCCACAGTTATGACGTTTTAAATAATTATATTATTGGATGTCCAAACTGAAACAACTTCAAAATTCAATAAAATATATCGCGACATGGTATTTTTTTACTTAATGATCTAGTATAATGAAATTATACTAGATAACTATATAAACTTAAATAAATGTATTTAGAAGTAAATAGCTATTCCATTGCATCGTAGCTCCAGATTTACAATATTAGAAAGAAATAGCTCGGTTAAATATTTAAAACTTATATAAGGTTACATACCCTGCTGTTCGGGGATATATCGTCACCTGAAATGCTTATAACACATGTACATTTTCACAAATTGAAAGTTATCTCGTGAAAATGTAAATAAATCTTTTCTGGTCATATAGAACCCATATCGCTCCCATTAAGAAAAATTAAATCTCATTATGGAATGATATATTTATTTTCCTATAAAACAGCATTGAAGAAAATACAAAAAAATTTCTACATGACATAATAATATGTTTCTAAACTACGATATTAACAAAATAAGTTTAAATATTCATACAAAAATAAAAACAATATTCTTTGGAAGTTGCACAGGTAGAAAACGTACGCATATTGTGATAAATAATACTCTGATCGGGTAGAAAACTTTTATCTGCATCACTGTCGTCAAAACATTCTTCATCTTCAAAATGTTCACATTGTTCACACTCAAAGTATGAGTCTTGACTATCTTTATTGTACAATCCAGAAATTCATCGACGATATTTTATGTACTGGATCCAGTCAATTTATTTCCAGTATTTAGTAATAGTATCTCCAATTTATGCAACGGATATCACATTTAGAATTGTTCTGCTTCTTTTTCTGCCGGGGACACCTCGTCTTTCAAAATTGTCGCCGAAATTTTTAGGAAATGTAATGGAGTGGCCTATGTTTTTATGCTTTTGACTGATTTACGATAGTAATAAATTAACGGATGTGGATAAAGTTAACTAGTTAGTGAGTTAGCTTTCTGATCAAGCTAAAAATATTTGTGTTGGTTTATCCCTTGTGAGTTATAATTATCAAATTATTTGGAACGCATTAATTGAAAAGTATTATAATCCTCGTGCTTTAGCGATAAATTATTTAGAGCAAATAAAGAATTAAAACTCGCGATTTTGGAATGAAAAGCCACATATAATTTTAATAGTATTTTAGAATAGTTTGATTCCACTTGTAGGGCTCTAAAAAAATAGATACAGACGATTCGTTAAATTTTACTTAAGGATATTTATTGTGGACAAAATTCTAATACTAGAAATTTCTTTGAAAATTCACATCGAAAATATACCATCCTTAAACACGAGGAATTATTTCATTTTATAATAGAGTAAGTTCAAATTTTTTCTTTATCACCAACTTCTAACAAATTTATTTCAGGTAACTTTAAAAAAGAACAAACAATTTTTGTAGAAAATGTTTTGTTTGTGATCAAATCAAGACCAAAAATATTTTGTTTGTGATTCTAAACAACATTTTAGTGTAACTAAATATTCTATGTATCTAGCTATAATGCCATCAGAGCGATACAAAATTGTTAAAGAGAAATTTGTGTATAAATTGTTTTGATCAACATCAATTATTGTTTGTCAATCAGTTATCAATTGTTCGGTATCTCGTAAAAATAATATGCCGTGGAGAGTGTATGAATTCAAACATTATACTCTTTTACATCTTGTCGCCCGTTCCCCCTTTCCCCTAATTTTGCTACCAATGCTTTTACTAAGCCAGATAAAAATAAATCTGTTGTGGTCGATAATAACCCTTTAATATCACAAATGGATGCTTAACCTAGTACGAGCTTTTGTTCAATGGTTGATAGTTTACCTAGATTCATGTGCATAATTTTGCTTGCTACTGTAGTTGGAACACCAATGTCAGGAACACCAATGCTGTCAAGACTTTTGTTAAATTTGGCCAGTGAAGAACATTTCTTGATTTCTAGTTGTGCTCAACGACTTTGGGTTAGATATTTGTAAATATGACATATCTATCCGTAGTATTAATTGTCGGGAAAGTTTAGTGGACAGAAAAAGTACGGTTAGTTTTTCCTTTCATTTTGATTCAAATATTTCATATTCAATGGAAGTTTTGTTAGTAAATATTACTGATCTGTTGCCTGATTCTGCGAACGGAAGGGAGTTGTTAACACATTTATGTCATTTACCTACCATTGGCAGATAATACTTTTGACCAACCAGGTATTATTGAAGGAATCATAAGGGTGCAATTATTACAATCCCGTAAAGTTACGGGATCATTACATTCACTTACTGCGGTTAAAACTATGTTAGGGTATGTGGGTATCGGGTTCAATTAGTGCAGTCCAAATCGCGTCGATCTTTTTTTTTTTTTAAAGTATATTGTTTCTCAAAAATATGGAAGCCTTAATGATTCTGAATGTGAGAACATCTATTTGTCTACTGTAAAACGGAATTTTTGGGACGTTATGTAGTTACTTTACCATTTGAGAAAGGTCCTTGTGAACTAGACGATACCTACTTAATGGCACATAAACATTTTTATTCCTTGGAAACAAAATTTGAAAAGTTTCCTCAATATAAGGTATATCGGCAAGATAAGAGAGTTTTTAATATGCAAATAGCGATGAAATTAATAGTATGTCACTTAGCGACATACTATGATAATGATATGATGATCTAAAGTATAATATTCCACATTATTTTATTCCTCATCAAGGAATATTTAAACCTAAAAATTCATCAATTCGTTTGAATGAGTTATTATGTACTGTACTGTACTTAAATTGCAGACTGATTTACTTAATATATTTCTAAATTTTAGATTATGTCCAACGGCCTAGTTCACAGAAGATATTAAAAAAATGTATTTCAGAATTGAAATACACAATTGTAAAATCGTGTGTTTCAACAAATTTTGTGACGATTTTCAAAAAAATTATCCGTTTCAAAGGTTCCTTCCCATTCCCTTAACACCATAACTTTTGGTGGAAGATAATTCGCCTTTCTTAGCGCTTAGCACTCTCAGACAACTAGCCGAAGAAGAATCTAATATATATCTACTTGCATCAAAGGTAGTAAAAGAGTTCTTGTATATGGATCATTTAGTCGTTAGTGTATTCAGCTTAATGGAGGCTAAAGTTTTATATCATTAATTGTTCTATTTGCTTCAGGTAATTTTGAATTGACGAAATGGGCAATAAGTTCGGAAGAACATTTTAGGGAGATACCCAAATAGAAGCGTTCCCTAAAAATGTTTGTTTTGACAATGATAGTTTGAAAGTTCTTTTGAAGGTCTTCAGTGGTACCCTTGTGGGGATATATTCAAATTCTGTCTAAATATTCAATTTACAGATTGTATAAAAAATGTGCTTTCTACCGCTGCACGAGTGTTAGATCCAATGGGGTCGATTCTGCTTATTAAATTATTGATAAAGAAATTATAGGTATTTTGATTAGATTGGGATGAAGCTTCAACTGGCGATCTTCCAAAATAATGGGCCGATTTGCAAAGGGAAATCGGGTTGCTTAAAGAATTTAAAATTCCACGTCGCTTAAGAGTTGAGAGTCAGTCTTTGGGAATATAAATAGATTTTTGTGATACTTGCTTGGACTCATTTGGAGTTTGGTCATTTATATCAAAAGTATTTCCACGGACTGTAAAATTAAAATTAATTTGATTTTCTCAAAAACAAAAGTAATTTCTATGAAAGTTCAGTTTATCCCCAGATTATAATGTTTGCTGTTTTATTGTTAGCCAAGTTATTATATTTCATCAAGCAAAGTTTAATTTCCCGATTAGTTATTGAAAGAATTTATGCTTGTTCAGACACAGCAGTAATACTTGTTGGATTGTATCTCCCCATATAGATGGCAAAATTTTTTTGCTAATAAAGTGGCGCAAATTCAGTATCCAGTCGCACTTGCTAGTTGGTTTCATATTGAAGGTAAAAATAATATAAGTGACTGTCTATCACATGATTCCAAAACAATTTATTGCTACTGACACTTGGATAATTGGACCTAATTGGTTAACATTTGATACAAATCTATGGCCTACTAGTTCAATTTCAAAACCCTAAGAAACCTTATCCGAAGAAAATATTGTTTTGTAAC
This sequence comes from Rosalia funebris, assembly GCA_037954035.1. Classification (NCBI taxonomy): domain Eukaryota; kingdom Metazoa; phylum Arthropoda; class Insecta; order Coleoptera; family Cerambycidae; genus Rosalia; species Rosalia funebris. Next base: position 41,536,694 of record JAZFAV010000022.1, on the reverse strand, counting down.
TATGATTTCGATCGATTTCCTTCCTTTGTATATGCTGATTAATCGCTGTTCTTCTTGGAAATGTTTACTTCAAGTTACTGCTTTTATATTGAGGTTTCTTAAAATTTTGCGAACTTTTGATATCATCATTTCTTCTGACATTAAAAAGGCAGAGCGTGCTTTAATAAAATTAGTACAGTACAAATATTTTATGTCAGACATTACATTATTGGAAAGAGAAAATATACTTCCTTGATGACTTCGTTTTTTAAATCAATTTTTAACTTGACGGAATAGTTAGAGTGATTGGCAGATTAAGTAATTCTCAATTAGGGTTTGAAATCCAACATCCCATGTTACTTCCCAAAAGTGATCACTTTTTGAATTTACTGATGAAAATCTTCATCACTTGTCCCCATTTAGTGTCTTCGATATTACGTCAAAAATATTGGATAATTGGTGCAAGTTATGCTGTTTGTTATCGTCTTGGTGAATGTAATAGTTGCTGTAAATTTCATCCCAAAGGTATTTTTATTTTATTAATCTGCCTTTGCATTATTCCGCATGGTTAGTTTAGATGAATAGAAAAGATGTGAGTTTTAGAGATGGAATTATTTGAACGAAAAATCCAATCCAAAGGTGTATTCTAGATAATACCAATATATTATTAATATAATCAATATAACGAATAAGTAGATAATAAATGCATAATGACATATATGAAATACATGTATGAAATATAATTATAACTGTAGAATGGCTATATCGCATTGATTGTATTATACCATAATGTGTATTTATATTAATTTTATTCCCAAAATGTATTACATTATTATATTACAATTATAATGATATAAAATAATATCAGTTACTCAGAGTTTAAATTCTATAGTAGAAATAACGAAGGTTTAGACAATTTTAACACCAATACTTTGTAATATAAACATTTGTATCTGAATATTATATATTTTGTTCTAAATAATGTTATTGTATCCAGAATATTACATATAATATTACTACATATATATATATATATATATATATATATATATATATATATATATATATATATATATATATATATATATATATAATACTTAAATCAGTCTAGAACATTGAAACTTATAGTTGCAGTTAACTAATACTTAAAAAGGTTTCTAGTATTACTATAAGAGAACATAAATAATGTAATTGAAAATCTTACAAAAAATAATAATACTGTTAAAATAATGAGCGTATGATATTGCACTTGATAATTTTATTGATACCATAAATTTAACAATAAAATACAGAAAGTTTTCGAAGTAAAAGTGTAAAAAAGTGTTAGAGCCATGTTAGATAAAGAGGCAAATATAAATTAAAAGTCTTTAGAAGTTCTGATAAACAGAACACATATTATATGAAAGGTCACACACACAACCGAAATATTCGAAAGGCCATTACATTGTAATGGATAAGTATTCTTAGAAACATTATTAATGTTACATTAAACAAAATAGTAGTACAAATTGTTAGTAAAATTTATGACAATTGAGATAATCGTTAGAGATAACGTATAAGATATCAACGTGTACATTAAACATAAAGTATTAGATGAATTTGCATGATAGCTCGCAACTCATTCATTGTTATGGAGGTATTGTATAATAATTTATATACTCGCCTATGAAACCCAGTAGTTTTCCAAGTGTATTTAAGGGTATTAAACATATGTATTACAAGGAGCCGTGCTTAATTACAGACAGTAAAAATTATTACTGCCAAGCTTTGAAATGCTAAACGATCATAATTTTCAGTACACCCCATGTTATAAATGAAGTTAATTGATGATAATAATAGAAAAGTTCAAAACAGCAATTCATAGAGCTCATTAATTAATAAAACTGCTACATACAATAAAAATAAGATAGATAAATGAAAAGTATTGACCTTTTCAGTCTTATTATATTCCTAAAATAACAACTACGTGTGTCAGAAACTGGAATTCAAATTACTAAAGAGTTAACAGTGTGTCTCATTTCTCTTTAGCATTGTTTCGTGGCACAAAATATCACGAAATTTTACTATGTAGTTACTATTCGCTATATTCCAAATAAAAAACTCTCTTATCTTGCCGATAAACGGAACAGCCTACCTGAGTCTAGCCATAAAAACAAGCCACGGTATGTTTTTATTTGGCAAATAGCGATGAAATAAAGTATACCTTAAAACACGATTATGAGCAATCTATAACACTATTGAGAATTATATATCTTTGTATCAAGGCTATGGGTAAATAATAAGTCCAGGTAATAAATTCCCGTGACCTATATATGGTGAATAGTGATTCAGTTAATGAAGAATGACCACTAAATAAAAAATGAAGATGAAAAAATAATAGTTTGAACTGATTAAAAACTGAGCAGTTTAAAGAAACTATTGATGAATGATTGTATAATAAATATTATTAATATCAATTTATTCAAGTCCAACGTATGAATGTGAAATAATTCGATACAGGCATGACAAGATTGTCAAATAAATTTAGAGATCCAGTAATTATGATTTCGATTAACTAAACTAGATTGACTAAGTACTAACGACTGAAGATTGATTACGGACTTAAAGTGTTTCTATTCCAATGAATAATGGTTTAGAGTTTACTATACGTCCAAATAACAATAACTATGACTTATCTCTGCTCTCAACTATAATTCTAAAACAGATATGAAAAAATTGTAATATTAAATTGTTTAATTCTATTTGCATTTCACGTAGACTTTCACAGAAGTTGTTCAGTGAGGTAAATTCTTCTGTTTATTTTATTATTTTATTTTACTTATATTTTCTTATGTTATTCTATTACAAAAGTAGTAAATTTTGGAATTTTTTAATTGTAATGTATTTGTTATCCGATGTAATAAAATAATAATGAATTTGTCTAATACATTTGATCTAAATATCCTTAAAATGTGTAATACATCTTCATGCTGATCAAAAAACATTTTACTAGGACAACGCTTTGAAGATAACGACAAGAGGACTAGCTTTGAAGATAAAGATAATTACAAAGCTTGTTAATAAAAACAAATTTACTCCATGTGAACTGTATCTAATTAAAATCTGTTTAAAGAAAACAGAGATTGTTAATATTACTAATAACTGTGTTATATAAATTAATTTTTAAAATTCAACTGATTATAGTCTAACGAGCATTATAAAAATATAATTTACAAAGTTGTTATTTACATAATCAAACGTGTACAAAATATTCTGATAACATAATACCAATAAATTTTTATTATGTTTCATTTTTGTTAGAAACTAATATTCCTTTGTTAAATTTCGGTCACACCCATTTGAAACTATCCTAAATCTAGTGACGTCAGTTATGGGAGTAGTCAGAATAGAGATACAAAATTTCTAATCCTTCTTTTTGGATTTTTGATCATTAAACAAATTCGAAGTAGGCTTCTTGTTTATAATTAATTTATGTTTATAAATGTTTATAATTAATTTATTATTATTACATTTGAGAGAGTACTCTGAGAGTACAACACTGCTTTAAAGAATACAAATAGGTTTCCAATATTATGTAAAAATATGTTCTGAATAGATAAACATGCACAACAGATAAATATGATTAATTATTTATGAAAACGATTTGTACAAGGAATATATACATTATGTTTTTTTATTTCTTTGTACTCTATATATACTCTATTATATATATAATATATACTCTATTGTAACAGTTAAGCCAATAATTTTCATGTTCTTCTTCTTCAATTGCACTGAATCGAAATATATATTAACTAACCAATTCTAATCCCTATTTACTAAACGGCTGTTTTCGTGTGTGTGTCACGAAATTTTTAGGTCGATGTACGAAATGCTTTTCGTTTGAATTTCGGCATTTTGACAAAATCAATATAGTAAATCGACCCTTACGAATAAAGGGGTAACTTTTGTTTTTTGATCCGAAGCCTCTGGAGGCATGCTCCGGAGGTGCCTTCGATATGAGCGAGGGGACGGCTCAATCTTATTGAGATTTGCTTACTCGTATTATATTAATATGCAATAACATATGATGAATAAATCCTCGTGTTTTAAGAGATCTGTGTTTATTATAAAACAATATTGACCACTCATATGATGCTAAAGTAACGTATGCCATACTTTTACATACTGCTAAAACTACTAGTAAAATTACTTTTATGTTGTATATCAACATACCTAAAGGTACTAAGACATACAACTAGATATCTTAGAAATGAATTATTTTTCAATAGCAGGACTTCACTAATAGCTTATTAATATGATTAATGTTAGTTTTAATGCCTTGATTATTAAAACAATAATTCTAGAATTTTGAACACCCATCACCTGAAAGTGCATTCGATGTTCTTATGCAATACTAGATTAAAAGGACGAAGCAGTTATAAAGAAACTGAATAATATTCCTGTTCATAAAATTACAAATTTCATAACAATTTATATTATGGAATATTCTGCAACTACAAATTACCACCTAATATTTGAAAGTAGGTTCTGACATCTATAAATTGGCATTAATATATTGCAAGCAAATAAATAAGAATACACCTTAAGGCATGGCATTAACAGATCACATTGTGGATGAGTATTTGGAATATCGATTATTATTAGCTAAAATATATGTGTCAAATGATTGCCGAAAGACAAAAACTGTGGAATTTTATTTTAGATTAATTATGTTTTAACAAAATATACATTATGTTTTTATATAATTAGTACAAATCAACATTTAAATCTAGAAGGTCTTTTTAAAAAATTTAAAATTTTAAACATTTTAAAGAAAAAAAAAACAATGAGATATTTTTATTGTTTGCAGATCTAAAATTATTTTGTGGGCTCGATTGAAGCATGATAGAAGAGTGTTCTGCACTGGACAGAAAATGTATTATTTTAAGGCAAGTTCTAATCGGTCTATCAGTTCTTTATGAGTCATCGTAAAATTGCTTTACAACAGCAGTTTTTGATGACCAAAATTTTATCATCGATGTTTATGTGGCTTTGTGGAACACCTTATGTATTTCAATTTCTACGTTTTTATGCAGTAATTTGAAAATTAACAAATCCAAACGAGGATTATTGCAAACCTGGATTCATAGTGACTCCTCAGAGTTGTTTGTGGACATGTATATTAGAGAAAATTATCTATTTTGTAATTATTAATTCTTATAAAAAAGTAATGTAATAAAACATTGTTTCATCTAGTGGTCACGATAACGATGAGACTATATTTTTCTACGAACTCACGAAACCTTTTTGACAAGTGATACTCCATGACATTAGCTGAAGAACCCCACACTACACTAGGTTCTAGAAAAATATATGGACAGACAACTCCTTAATCGAACTGCACTAAGAAACAAATATGTTGACTAGGTACAAAGACGTATTGCAAAATATTCGCAATCACGTTGGGGAAAATTTTATATACTTAATTATAGACAAAGTAACTGATGCATGCGGACGTTCAGTAGCAAATTTTTAAGTCGTGAGTTAAAACCTGTCAGTGTTAATGATAGATATTTAATGGCTGCCTAAGATAGACCTAACCACAAAACAAGTGTAGATTTTGTCATTGAATGATTTTACTATGTAAGGCCACATCACGATCATTTTTGAAAGGTATTAATAATGCTAACCAACACAGCTGTATATATGCGAAAAGCAGGAAATGTGTTTAGCTGAAACTTTTCCAAATATAATTCACTCTAGATATACAATTTATGCATGTAACTAGTGATGAAGCGTGCATTAAGATTGTAAAGCTAGCAAAAGTGGATATCATTCTTCGCGTCGGCATGGTGGTAACCGGCAATGCGTGTGCGCTGTCTGGGCTAACTCTCCACCGCGGTTTTAACGGACTCTATTGAGATCCGCGGTGCAGTGAGGGAAGAGGGGAGTACGCAAAAAATGATATGCAATTTAGCTAGCTTTACAGCCTTAACGGACGCTTCGCCATTTAACCATTGGGTTAAATGCATAAATTGTATATATTATGTATATAATGTATACAATTATGCAATAGCAGAAATGATGAGAGAGGCAGTTTCCCTGTAGTTAACATTTAGAGAGGTTCTTGCAGGCATACCAGTTGTCACAAGATGGAGAAGCTGTGGCTTATTATAATAAGCATTTTGAGTAACTAAAATGTGTTATATTTAGGTTTGATCACAATGAAAGCATTGCCATACAGACAGCGTAAGAACTTACCACAATTATATAGAATACGAGATGATGTCCGTTACATTAATAGTAACTATTCCATCTTAATTACTGCAATAAAGAAATTGAAAAGATGTAGCTTAGCATTTATGGTATTATATACTGCTAAATACAAAATAAACAACTACAATACACGTGAAGTCAGTATTCTCATTAAAAAAGAGTGCAATATGTATTTACGAAAAATCCTGTTATCTTCTACTTTACTAAAATATAGTTAACTTCTCGTACTGTCCTTTGGTGATAGTAGATGTTGAAAGGACCTTTTTTTGCGTCAACTAGTATTAAATGATAGGCGTCGAGGTTTTACACCAGAAAGCTTAGAATCTAGTAATAAACTTTTTAAGTAAGATTTTAGACAAGTTTTTTATTTGTATATTTATTTTCCCATTCTTCGGTTTATTTGAATATTTATTATTATTCGTTATTGCATTATGATGTACTTTCTGTCACCTAACTATTGCCATGTGACCCGAGTTCGACCCTGTTGCAGCTTGCCGGAATAGACGCTTTACAATTATATTATTATTATTTCACCATGGTTTTGTTGAATAATTAATTTTTAAGATTTTACATATATATATATATATATATATATATATATATATATATATATATATATATATATATATATATATATATATATATATATTTTTTTTTTTTTCTTATAATTCATTTATTGGTCATTAACACCTTATATTTTTTTGGTAACTCATTTATTTTTTGTTTGTTATATATATATATATATATATATATATATATATATATATCTATATATATATATATATATATATATATATATATATATATATCTTGTTGTATAATTCTTTATATTAAAAAAATTTGTTCTATTTTGTTGTAGACATATTTTAGATAATGATTATTATTATTTTTGCTTTGCTTTTTATTTGCTTACTATTAGTGTAAAATTAATATAGTATTTGATATAGTTTTGATTATGTTAATTATTAATTAATTATTAATTATTTTATTCAGTTTATGCTTAAAATTATTATTTTAATTATAGATATGTTTTATGGGCAAATTATTTGGTATTTGGGTAATTGGGCATTTTTGATAAAGTTTGAAAGTTATAGTATTTTATCTAACATTGTGTTTAGCTCGTAAGGGGGTATTCTGGCCTAGTTAAAAATCAATTTAGTTGTATATATGCTCACGAGAAAATTTTAAAATTCCAATAATTTATGGAGATACAGCTATTTTAGTGTCGCAGCAACTAAGCTGACCAATGAACTTTTGATGCTTCTAAAGATGTGTTGACATTCATTCGAACTCGAATTCCATTGAAACTCGAATTCGAGTTCGAATGAATGTCAACAATCGAGTTACTCGAATGCTAGCAATGCGTGCACGCATTTCAGTAATATTTACTGACGTGTTGGGTAGTTACTCGAAAACGAAGACATAAATTTGCATTTCTTGCCTTTAAAATGACGATATTTTCAGAAGTCGACAACGTTAAATTTATAGAATTATATAGTGCACATCCATGTTTGTAGAATCCAACTCTAAAAGAGTATAAATATAGAGATGTACAAAGATAAAGAAAAAATAAAAAATCTGTGCTCAATATACTACCAGGAAACCAAGAAGTAAAGAAAATAAATAGATAAGTACATCTAAAAAATATGAAACTCACTCATGATTAACGTACTGGTCGGAATCGTGTGTTGTTGACATACATACTAATGAATGTTAACACACCTTACAGAAGCTAGAATTGCTTGTAAATTAGAACGAGTTTCCGAAAATATATATTTTGAAGTTGAAGAAGGCATACTCTATAAAACAGGAATTACCGATTAACAAAATGTAAGTATAACCTAACATTCTACGAGTTAGACCGCTGCGGCTGCCTGGAACTTTGAACGTTTCCATTGAAAGCGTTGAGCGTTTTCCTGAAAACTACATTTTTCAATATGGTTGACATGATATCTCAGATTGTATGTAACCGATTTACTTCAAATTTTGTACATACCTTCAGTGTATAACTTTCTATCGCCCCTACTATTTTTGTATCAAAATTTTCTTTTTAAAAAATTAAAAAATTATGAAAAACAGTCGAAAAGTGCCTTTTTCTCAGACAGCCGTCATTTTATTTATTTATTTATTGATTTGTTACAAGTGCTCTACAGGGAAACCCATTTACAGAGCAGGAAAGTACAGTGAGTGTTCACATTCTAATAAGATTAATAAATTTCACAAACATAAAAATCGAATTTAATACAAATACGTACATACATATTTAATACCTAGATATATAAGACAATATATCAAAAATAAGAAAATCAAAGATGCGGATCAAGCATAATAATGTTTAATAAACAGGAGAGTGCAGTTAAATATATCGAATTTATGACAGTTTTTGTTGTATTTAGTACACATTAAAAACAAGAGTGAGAATTTTAGAATACTAGTACGCGGAATAGAGAGGTAAAAGCTCTTGGATGTTCCAGCATGCAATTGAGGTATATAAAAATGTAGCTTGCCTAATAGGTTTTGACAGTCAATCATATTATGTATAAGCTTATATAGAAATATATAAGCTTATACATAATATGATTGCAAAATTTTGCGAAAAGAAAATTTTATAACGACATATACTCGCCGGCTATAACGACATTCTTACTAATTAAGAATCCTTTTTTAATTTTGTATCAGATGACCAGAAGGGTTGCAATCATATCGACCAGCCCATCTCTTTTTATACTCCCCACTTTACCCGCTTATACCTTACTTAATTTTCATTTCCTTTTTCAAAATTTTTTTTGTATATATTGAAAATATCAATAAATATGTTGTAAAAAAATGAATTGTAAAAATATTTCTTGTTTCTTTTTTTCTTATCGAGCTTGGCAAAATGCCCAAAATTTATGCCTCTAGACCAGAATACCCCCTTAAAGCATTAATAGTTTCTTTATTTTTAGTTTTAAATATAATTTTTGAATGTATGTGATTAAAGTTTTGATGGTATCTATCGATCGTATGGTCTTACCACCTTCTATATTAGATATTGTTGTTGATGATGGTTCTTGATGATCTAGATAGATTTTTGCATTTCACCCTACGTTCTTCTCAGACATTCGTTTTGGGTGGTGGAACTGAAACATGTTGTAATTGTGGTTCATATGCATTTTGTTGCTCGAATTGTATTATGAATGAATGATATTGGACAGTTTGAATTATTTGCGATATTGGAGTCCTTTGCGGTTTGCGTATTTCGGATGTTGTATGTATTTTTTGTATTATCGTGTTAAATTAAAACCTCCACATTTTACATACTTTAGAAGGTGTTAACTGTCAGCGGTTGTAACGTTTGCACACATGGTATTGTTTAATCGTATGATTTGTCTTTCATGCGGTCTTCTTTCCAGATTATTTTTGTGTGGAAGATACATTTCACATTATTTTGTGGCGTTTTTAATACAACGTCTGTAGTTATAACTATTATATATTGTGGATATAGTTTAGTTTTCATTTTGAATATTTCTAAATCATTTAGTTTTTTTTATGTTCTTGGATTCTTGTTTATATGTTTTACATTTTTCTATTTTTAATATAGTTTTTAATTTTGTAGACGAAATTATTGTGATTTACTAATGAATCTTTTACAACTATTGGTAGGTTAAATTGATATTTGTTTATTTTTTATTCTATGCTTTGTTTTTTATTTTTCGATGAAGGGTTGTTCCATATTTTCTTCAGTTTCTACTTCTTGTAATTGTATACATTAGATGTACTTACAGAGTTAACGTTTATAATACTTGAGAAGTTTCGGCGTTTACTTTAATATCTGGAGGATATAAAGTTCATAGTGGTTGAATTTTATTTGTATTCTTTCGAATTTGTATTGCGGTGTTACCAACTAATATTGATCCATAGTATGGAAAAAGGTACCATTTCTGTTAATATTAATAGTACTTTTTGTATTAATTTAAATAACGACTTAGAGGACTTATAATATATTTTATAATTTTTAAACTATATTTAAATATCCCAAATATTTAATCAGTTTTTGGTAAGTTTGTTATATACCACTTTTAATATCAAAATTTCTGTTCTCAAAAATGTGCCTGATGATATTTTCTTATAACAATTATCCAAACCCTTGATTTAGTAACATATTTTGTAAAGTTTGATTAATATATGCAAATTCTCATAGAAATTCTGTAATCAGTATGTACAATGCGTACGTATAATTCTGTAATACATATTCCTCCTAAAAATGTTTAGAACCTATATACCCCTTACCTCTGAGAAGTACATGGTAACATCTTAGTCATACTACCCGATGCAATTCAGAAATACAAATATGCATGTGCAAAGCCACAACTTAAAATTGTATCATATCAGGCATCACATTAAGAATTATGAGGGTAATCACTTGGCGAGGCCCAAAGTATGCCCAAAATATTAGACAGAAGCATCTCTGTATATGAAAATTGTTGAAAGGTTAATATAGTAGAAACTAGACGCAAAGTAACACAATTAAATATTCTTTAGACTCAAATCTCGAAGTCATATATAGGCCCGGAACAGATTCAATTTCCATTTAAATAATAAGTACAAAAAGATAAGTATTTCTAAAACTTACTCCTGCCACCTCTGAGAAAAAACTCTTCAACTATAGCAGGGGCAATTACCAATAATATCGGACGAAATCCATCGAAATTAAATTCCGCAAGCAATGTTAATTTGGCTACCAATCTGATTACTACTTTAATAGTATCAATAAATGCAGCACATCACTCATTCCTAAAATACACCCCAAACTGAATGCAAAATTTGTCCTCCGGTAGAATGAAATCGTGTCGGATCGATCGGGTTTCGACTGATTCTGATTAGGGACGTCTACCAGACGACATCTATTGATTTTGAGTTGGATAGGACACATCCCACCCTATCCATGGGTCATGAGAAAACACGATGGTGGACTATTTGCAAAAAGTAAAACTGTCGCATAAAACATATTCTGCATTTATGTGTTGGTTTATTTTTTCTCGGCCACTTAATTTCGAGATAGAGATGTTCTACGTGTGGAAAAGTCCGTTTTAACTTTTAAAACTATTTATTTATTTGGCAAATAGCGATGAAATGAATAGTAATCCAGATAGACAATGAGCATTATGTTGAGAGTTTAGCAGCTTATTTTGAATAAATTAATAGCGACGACAGTTTTGAAGTGATTTTCGAAGAGAAAATGAAGCACAAAATACATCAGATAGTTATATAAACTAAATTTAAATGTTAATTAAAGTACCTAGCCCTGTAAAGGATGTAATCTTAGATTTATACAGGGTGGGGCATAGGAGCCTGATGGATTTTGTAATGAAATAGAGCCTTTCCTATTTAACTTTTTATTACTATATTTTTGTTATTATAAGCCTACTATGTCATTTCATTTTTTAGAAAGGACATGAGTGAGTTGTGTTCCACCATTCTGAAAGCATTGACCTAGTTTGATCATTACTTCAGAAATTGTCATAATTTCATCCCGAATTGTTGTCATAAATCTTCAATATTGGTAGGTCCGCGGAGCATACACTTTGATTTAACTCCAATAACCAGGAATCGCGAAAAGGTTAAATCGGGAGAACGGGCAGGATTAGGAATGTCGCCGATTCGGGAAATTAAATGTTCATGAAATATTTCACGTAAAACATCTATTGTTGCCCTTGTCGTGTGTGAAGTTCCATCTTGTTGTAGGTGCCGGATGGTGCTACTGCACATTATACAGTTAACCTCCGGCTGCGAAGAGGACGCTGGTGAAGTTTAACCACAGAATTTTAGCGTTTTTCGTGTAACCATATAATTTTCTTCATTACATATTTTTGTTTCTCTCATTTATTAAATAATTGATGCGATAAGTATTTTTTCTAGGTTATTTATATACAAATCGTAAAATGTTGGTAACTAAATGTAGGGAAGAAAAAACTTACATCAGAAAAAACGTTTCCGAGATATTATATAATATTTTATAAATAGTTATAAAATACAAAATACAAAAAGTCAACCAAGATAAATTAATAAACGCCGAAAAACTGCCGAGATCAATTTTATATAAAATATATTTGTGGTGACAATTTTCCTAAAATACACGGGGTACCCCTACTGATTACTAATGAACCATCACTGAATTCAAATGTGTAAAATTGTACACGGTGTTCCATTTAAAATACATAAGTAATAGCCATTTCCAGTCAAACCGGAAGTATTAGAATAATCTCTTAATTGTGAGATTAATTGACTGAAGACTGATTTTTACTTATTATTGTTAAGAAACAGCAGATATTACGTGGGTGATACTAATATCGTTTACACCGTGTATAATAATCGAATATATTCAAATATCATTTAGCAGTAATAACAGTGACAGTCTAGTAAGATCAAGATAGTAGTACGGATGTATATCTAGGAAACGAATTAGAATATGAGAATAAGACAAGTGAAAGGGGGATGCTGTAGAAGGTCAATAGTATGTCATGCGTCAATGGAATATACCCTAACATTTATTAGGTCAAAATTTCCTGGAAGTATTGTTTAAAATATAAATGAAACATTTTGTATTTTCATAAACCAGTCCGTTGTTGCAGGAATCTAAATTAGTCAGGTACATATGATTTACTTTTATATTTTTGAGAATAATATAAATTGGGTATTTTATGGGAAAGAAAAAATCCCATTAACCGGATACTTGTAAATAAATATGAAATAGCCAAACAGGCACAGTGACACATTGTGTCACAATACCATAGTATTGTAGTTTCTTATTTTTTATATACAGAGTTGACATATTTCTCATAAGAGTAAAGGCAGAACTAAAATTATGTTTTGGTAAAACCTAAAAATAGTTTAATTGGCATGGTCTGTTTAACATCAATATAATGCAATTTTTGAAAATGGAAAGCACGGAATGTTTTTGTATTTACGATTACTTAGAGTAAATATAAGTTAAATCAAATAGTTCAAATCAAATAGTTATGATTTGGAAGAAATCTTCATTAATAATTATTTACCAACACTTAAATAACAAGCATGCTACTTAAGTTATATTGTTATAGTCTTCATGCACTATAAGTAGATTTCAATTTTAACCATTACAGTTCTATATTAAGGTTCAATCTATTAGTCACCGCATTTAGCGTGGGTATGATTTGAATTCATAAATATGAAATAGTCAAACAGGCACAGTGACACATTGTGTCACAATACCTCGAAACTTCAGTTTTCGCGATCGTGAGTGTCTTGACGGTAATGAAACTAAATTCTAAACTAGATCCTAATTATAAATATAATACATTTTTCTCTATGTCACGGTTTATATTACACAGGATATCTTTTTGGATTTGAATTGAAATTCAGTTTCCTATTTTTGTATTAGACAATTCTGTTTTTTTAAAGAACATTAATTTTACATATTTTTGTAGTTTATTCTCATATCATTTTTTTGGATATTAAAATGTTGAATTTTATGAGATTAATGACAATGGGATCTTGAGACGATACGTTAAATTTTCAATCCATGGATTCAAAAAATCCATTGCCACGGGCAGTTTCGATAACTTCTTTTGGAATTAATTCATTTTTCGGATGGATCCTATGTTAAACTGGAACTCGGTTTAGAGATTGGTACACATCCAATCTCGTCTTAGCTATTGTTCAAAAAACTATTCAGAGATACTCATCTGCAACTAATGAACAGTTAATCGAAATGCATGCTCAGGATTTGTTACCATCGTTCAGAATAAATTATATTTATTTTAAATGAAATCAAGGGTAAGAATAATGCAAAAATAAAAAAGTAATTTAAAGGCACTGCTTTATTATGTCATTTCTAAAATATGTGGCTTTCAATTATGCCTCTTCTTTACTATAACAAAATAAATTATGTGGTAATCACTTCAACTTTTATTAAGTAAAAATGTAACAAATCCAATCCTATTTACAATTGGAGAAACCCTTTAAATTACCTCCATTAGCACCAGAATCTTTCTTGTCAATGATATTTGATTATTAGGGATCGATTAATGTTGAATAAGAACATAGAGAAAGTTATAAATATCTCATTCTCTACAATATTGTGCCAATGTTTTTGATGTGGCATTATATCGATGTAATCTGAATGATCTATAATAATAGTATTTGTTCTCTGTTCATTAAATAATATCAAACTGACAATTACTGGTTTACTTAACACTAATTACAAATAAGTCAAAGTAACTTATTGGTTAGAACATTTCTTATCCTAAAATATTGCAGAGAACATTAAAAATAATAAATAAAGTCAATATATAGAAGTATTGTTTCAAAATTTAGACAATAATGGAACCCGTTTAATATACGGGGTCTCACGGTAGCCGTTCGTTAGAAGTTCTCGTGGTTAGAAAAGAACTTAGAATTCTGAATTTCTGGACTCCAGGGTTATTCAAGATTCTCTTTCCTTTCGAAATATTTTCAATGTCATACAACTTCCGGTTATCCGGGAAGTCGCCAGTAACTTCCTTATTTTAAATAGAACACCCAATATATTATTTCATTTTTGGATTCCTGAGAAAATGTCATGAGTTCCATCAGGTTTTCCTATACCTATTTTCAACGCTATAACTTTCCCTATACCTATTTCCAATGGTTTTCTTATTAATCCATTATTTTTTATTAAAAGCCGATGAAACTCTAAAAGCCCTATTTAATAATCCTTGATTTTGACAGGAATTGAAACAATGTTGATTTTATGTCAAAGCAGCATCAGCTCACAAATTTGTGAGGTATCTCCTTATAGTTCTGGTGATTTTGTTAGTTTTCTCAAGTATAGTTTATAATGGAGAATATTTAAGAATATTCCAATAATGATTTGTTAAATTTGTTTTATATGCATGGTGAATGTAGACGAATTGTCAGAGAAAGCCTGTAATAGATATTGAAGGTGAATGACAACAAGGTGAATGTGTTGGCTTATTTTCAAGCTTATCCACGGAGTTCAACTCCAGCAGCAGCGCTAGATTTGTGTATTTCAAGAGCATCAATCCACAGAATATTAAGAAAACATAAAATGCGTCCTTTTTCTGAGATAATTGTACACGGATTACGTCTTGGTGATGAGGCAAGACGAGTCGACTTTTGCGAGTTCATGTGCATAAAAATGACAGAAGATCCGAGATTTCTCCAAAAGATTATGTGGACTGATGAATCAAAATTCAGTAGGCAAGGAATTATAAATCGCCGAAATAATCACTACTGGGCACAAGATAATCCACACATCATAAGGTAACATAATCACCAGGACCACTTTAGTTTTAATGTTCTTTGTTTAATTATGGGCAATAGAGTGGCATATCAAGCGTACGATGAGAATTTAAATGGGGCTAGATATCTGGAGACACTCAGAGGGTTTGTTAGTGATATACTAAATGCTCTACCTTCACATGACAGAGCAAACTGTTGGTATCAGCTGGATGGTGCTCCAGCACATTCCACTAGAGTTGTACACCAGCAGTTGACCTTGATTTTCGAGGATCGGTGGATTGGCCCACAGAGACCCTGGAACTGGCCACCTAGATCATCCGATTTGACGCCCTTGGATTTTTACCTCTGGGGCCGTATAAAAGAACTAGTGTACTCTAGGCCTGTACAGACTAGACAGGAATTTTTGAACCTTGTTCACGATGCGTTTACTAATCTAAGTCCTGACGAACTTCGGGGGTCTGTTTCGCCAGGAGTATATGACAGAGTTTTGTTTGAACCAAAATGGTGGTCATATAGAACAATTATTGTAATTTTACATTAATTTATTATTTCTTGTCAATACGAGTATGTTCCAATTTGTTTATATTTTTCATTTGTTATTACGTTCTAAATTTTATTATGTTCCTGTTTTGTTTTCATGTTCTAATTAAAGTGAATTTCTGCCGTTTCAGTCATTTTCATTTTGTTTCGAAAAACAAACGATGTTTCGGTTTCTGCTAAAAATCGCATTAAAATAGAAAATATGGATTAACAAAAAAAGCCGTTGGAAATAGGTAGGTATACCGATGCAGAATCAAATTCTGCATCCGATGATGCAATAATATACAGGGTGTCATATTTCAAGTAATAAACTTTTTCAACTTTGAAAATGATGTAGTTGGTGATAAAATTTTGGATACCCTGTTTGCAATAAATTAATTGTCAATATGGATTTCTAAAGTACTATTCTTGTGCTTCGGTCTACCCCAAAAGCACTTAGCATCAGTCGAAGATGGGTAAAAGGCACAGTGTTGAAAATAAGGCTACGTCTTTCAAAATTTTCAAAATAATCAAGATATTTAAGAAACAGTTCAAAATAGATATAGAGAAACCTGACAAACCCATGAAATTTTCCCAGGAATCCAAAAATGAAATAATATACCGGGTGTTCTATTTCAAGTAAGGAAGTTACTGGCGACTTCCGGGATAACCAGAAGTGGTATGACCTTGAAAATATTTCAAAATGAAATAGAACCTTGAATAACCCTGGAGTCCAGAAATTCAGAATTCAGAAAAGAAGTTTTTTCTAACCACGAAAACTTCTAACGAACGACTACCGTGAGAAACCCGGTATATGTATATATATATATATATATATATATATATATATATATATATATATATATATATATATATATATATATATATATATATATATATATATATATATATGATATTTGGTATAAAAAACATATTTCATTTTCCCAACACAATCCAACTATTGTTTATATGTAAATATTTACTTACAACACATGCATAGCCTTATATAAAACAGCTCAAAATAATCTTGCATAATAGCTGTGATCTGTCAAGATTATGATGGCTATGCATGTGTGTATCTCATTTATTTAAAGACACTCCGCACCGACGTTACTACATATTATATAATATTATATATTATATACATCCATAAACAAAATCTCAAGATACGTAAGAGTAAATATGTTACATTGCGACATTGAGTTCAAAAATATTCTCACAAATAGTCAGTACTGTCTATCCTAAAGTTAAAGAATTGACTTATTACATTGGAAGCATCCTCATGATCTTTTGTTATTGTTGTATTGTTGACATCATAATCATTGATGTATTCCACTAATGTGGGGACGAGATGAAAGTATATAAGTAACGTCAAGCAAAGTCAATGGATCATATCAATTTGGGTTCTTACCAAACATCTCTATGAATACGGTGAGTGGAATAGTTAAGGTTCATTTTAATTAATTTAATCACGTGTCATTACTCAAATAATCTGTTTATGTTGTCTGCATATGAATGACTGTCTAAATTATAAATTATGTAATAATTTTGATTAATTAATATATTTATTATACTAATATTTAGAATCATTTATTTTTCACAAATTCAATGAACATTTCTGCACAATTGTTATTGTTTTAATTAATTACTTATCAATTATTATTGTAATAATTTGTTTATAATATGTATTTGTTTATAATATGCAAATATTACTAGTGTTATTATTATTCTACTATTTCACTAATGATTTTTTAATTTGTTTTCCATAATGTGTTTAATACGAATTATTCTAAACAGTGTGTGATTAATTTGATTTATATAGGAGTTGAGTAATATTCAGTATTAAATTATTATAATCAATATCAATAAATTATTCATTTAATTATACTTTATATAATATCGATTTTCATCGAATTTTTTTAACGAAAATAATTGAGGGGTTACTATTTATCGTAGTACTATCGTAGCATATATATTTATATGACTACTGGAATGGAAACAATAATTCATTATTTTAAGTTTTCTTATCGAGTGTTATTTGTTCCGATATGGCAATTAAATATTTTCATTTATCTTAAATACATAAAACAACATATTTTACGAGTAAACTTTATGCAATTATCTCTTTTATATATATATTTTTGGTAATATAAGCTGTTTTCTTAATTCAAAATATAGCCAATGTAAAATATAAAACTGGTAGAATATTTTTCACGTCAATATTCTCTGATATACGTTTTTCGATTTATGCCATTGGGTTGGTTAATTGGTTTTTTTTATGCATATTTTATGCCATTACTTTATCAGTAGCGTTGTATAATGACTGCATCGGTATGCACATATATACATACATATGTGCATTATGTTGATAATATAGAATTTACATTTTTATATTGGACTGAAGATAAATAACATATAAATTAATAATAAATTACAATCTCTTGAACTATAAAAATAATTAAAAAGTATAATTAGCATTTTGCCTTTATAAATAAATTAAAATCTCATTTTCTTAAACAGTTATTGTACAGTTGTTTATTCTGTATATTTTTGTATATTTTTAAAAATAGTTAACAGTTACAATTTTCCATTAAAGAATTAAATTGAAAAGTGCCATCATTTTGAAAAACAGAATAAGTTGCATTAAAAAAGCTGTATTAAAAGTTGTATTATGTCAGCGATTTTATCTGTTTATCGGTTACTGGTTTATCATTTTATAGTTGTTTTGAATATACCGAAATACGACAAAATGTATATTTCCTTTAATTTAATTTTCAGTATAATGTTTCACTAAAAAAAACAATATATAACTCAATTTATACCATAACATGTAACGCTTAAACACTTAAAAATAGTATAGTTCATATTCTTATGTAATAAACTCTAATGGGACCAAATTATAGAGTGAGCAGTTTAAGTAATGCGGAATTATATAAATATATAATCATTTATTTTGAAATTTTCCATATTTTTATTATTCAAAAAAATACAAATAAAATGATAATACAATTTGTTGAATTGATGTTGAAGATATTTTTAATCATATTTTGTTTCGTATTTATGATTTTTGGAAAATATTCACTAAAATATCAAATTATACATATCAGTATATTTATTATTACATTTCATTACTTTTCAAATAAAAAAAAGTCTCTTAGTATTTAATTCTTTATATACTCGTATATGGTTCACTTTTTCACATATATGGTTAGTTTTTACCTAAATCATCGTTACCAGTTTGCAAATGGTTAATAATTAAAAGATCTCATTATATCTCACTTTTATTAGTTCATATTCAATATTCAATAGATATTACCGAGATTTTTAGAATTTTTTAATAAATTGATTATCAATAAAATTGTTTCAATCTGCATTGAATTAAATAATAGCTCTTACTGTAACAAATATCCCACACATAATCTTAAAGTGTTTAGGTTATCCTTGACCATTTAAAGGAAAATGTTAATGGTACTATGATTTAATGTCAGTGTGTAAGATTTTTCCATCATTTTGTTACATGTTCTGCATGTAATTGGCCCAGAGAATGTTATCTCTAACAGAGAATGATGGTCAGTAGTTTTGTTGCTGTTAAATTATTTCGATTATTGATCATTTTACTTAATATTAAGTGAATTTACTTGACGTGTTACTGACATTAATATACATGACTACTCAATCTCATTAATGGTTAATATCATAACATGTGCTTCCAATATAGTACTTAGTTATTGTGTTATATATACAAAATGGTTATTTGTTAAAATTTATAATCTATTTTCAAAATATGTAGTTATGCAGTTTTGTAAGGAAAAATAATAAAATTTATATTTCAAATCAAATCTTACTTCTTAAATTATGTGCTTGAAAAAGTTTACTGGGTTATAAAAATAAATACGAATCATACAAGGCGTTGCATCAATATAAATTATAAAATATGTGCCTCTTCTTCACCATTTGACCTTTACAAGAATTGTTTCTACGTCTTCGCTGACAGTCAAGGTAAATAATAAACTGTTACTAAATATATTTATTTGCCAAATGTCAAGTACTATTAAAAATCGATAATCACATTGGATTAAATAAAGAATCCTACACAGCTTCTTAATAAATTTACTGGTTTCGCATGATTTTAGTCGAAGTCAGTTTTACATTAATTTAGTTGAGTAAATGAATGTTTTAATTTGATTTAAATAATTATAAACTATATTCACGGTCACTCAAATGTATCCTGGAAGTGAACCATATACCTTTCGAAACAGGACAAAAAAATTGTGCTTTGAGGAAATATTATCACTGGTAAGAAGAATATGCTTATAAATACTTTTTTAGATTAATTATTCTGATTTCTAATTAAAGAATTAACTGATAATAAATTCAAATGGACATGTAATCAATAATTTGGCTCTAAATAAACGTATAATTGGATAGACTGTATGTGATGTGGTTGGTTTAATATCTCCTTTTACTATCTCGTATCTTACCCACATAATATTTCCCATATATATTTCGTAATTGACAGCCCTATAGCTTATTAACATTTGCATTTCAACTCTGCATTGATTTGCTGATTACTTTTTTATGCGAGTATTTAAGGTATACATAGAAAAACCTTTTGTGGAGGTGGAGATAGATACGATTACTTGAATATTTCGATATTGAGTTCGAAATATTGGAATAAGTTTCGTAAACTATTATCTCGAGAAAAAAAACTCGTTGTTATAGGTTAACAATAATACATATGCTGACATAAATATTTTATGGGATGCTTTAATTGCTCCTATTATGATGTTACCGGTATTTTTTTTAAACAGACAGCCCTATTTTTCAGAACGGTATTTGAAGATGTACATGTTTCTGCATATAGTATGAATAAAATCTCAGAACTGTTCTAGTTTGCTAACCGTATAATTTTTATAATATACCGATGTTTTTATCTATCACTAAATAATTTAACAATCGTGATTTCAATAAAATTTATTTGTCATTTATGTACCTACACAATGAAAAACCAAAGTTAACTCATATCAGCAGTATTTTTTCTAATCAATGTAACATAATTTTATTTCCTCTGCATAAACGTGATTAAATCAAATTTACAAATATCTTCATATAATATCTAGTGCAAGACACAACTTTTCTCGTGAGATTTTATTTTAATTATGATTACTCCATCGCAACGTAAGAGTTTATGCAGTTCTAGTTTCTTAACGCCCTCGCCCCGAGAAAAATATATGGTTGCTATTAGAAATTTTTAAGCTTTCTGACATAACTGATTGTATAAATCAACACCTTAAGGAAGTTTCTTCACCAGTCTATTTTATGCTAATATTGTCTTAAATAATTGGTTTCAAATATAATAGACTTGAATCTCAGATTCAAGCCCCACTCCGCCAGAAACAGATGTCTGTTTTCTTAAACGTTGACCTTTTTAAATTTGTTTGGTTTTGGATTTGTAGGTTGCTTAATTTAAAAGGTATATTTGTTGCGTTTTTTATATATTTTTAAATTAATTCATTGGAATACAAAATTATAATAGCATTCTAGAGTAAAGCGATTTAATTGTGGTTGTTGTGTTTTAGTATTTACTGAAGTACTCTTAAGCATTTCGGACAATATAATAATTGAGAGTAATTTATTTGATATTGATTTTAAGATACCTGTCCACAAAAAGTAAATATTATTACGTTTTCAATAAGCATTGTTAAGATTAGTCTCTTTGTGCTCAAATATTTTCTGTAATTTTTAATTCCTCTGTAATATATTTGACATTCGTCAAATATATTACAGTCCTGTTCATTATAATTACGTTATTCAAGGCTTTAAATAATTATTCATACACTACAAATAGGTGATTTCTAAATAAAATATTTTAAGTTGTCGTAAAACCGTTACCGTACCGTTAAAACCGTACAAATATACTATGTTAGTATAGAGTATGTGTATACTATTTTTTGTTATTTACTACAAGAAAACTACAGCAGATGATGATAGGGTTTAGAAAACGTATAAAATCGAGACACAATATCTAGGCTTTTGTATTCGTATTTTCTAATTTATTGAGTTATCTGTTAATTTAAAACTTCCAGTTTTGACTAAAATGGGTTAGAGTTGGTATAAATTCAATATCTCAAATATGTTCACAAACATGTTTTAGAAGACTGTTTGGAGACGTGAAATTTAAATTGTATGGGTGTAGGAATAAACTTACCTGAGCATACTTTTGGAGATTATAAAAATTAGTATATATATATATATATATATATATATATATATATATATATATATATATATATATATATACAATAACTATTTGTTGAAATTGTCATGACATTAAGAATATTTTAACAACATTTTAATTTAAATTACAACTATATTTAAAAGTAATAATTATATGTACAATAAAAAAATTATAATTACAATATATGTATTGATTCATGTCTAATATATATTATTAGTTTTTAGTACTTCTGGCTCTTGCGGGCGTTATACACGCTAGACCCCAAAACCTTCTCCAGAGAGTAGCAAGTATAATCCGCTTTGATAATAACGTTGAACCAAACGGATTCTCTTATAAGTAAGTATTAAATGACTATTTTGTTTACGTTTTAATTAGCTGTATCTCTGTTTTATTTATGTTACAGAAGTAGATATATATTATAGGTGAATATTTCTCTACATGTGAAAAATGGTACTAAAATCAATTCGATGATATGAATGTTTAACATATTCTAAATAATTTTTTGCTCAATGTTAAAAATTGTCAATGTTTTTATTTCCGTTTCGGAATTAGTAATACAAAATCTGTTCTCTCAATCTGTTCAAAATTTTCACAAAAATTTTTGACAAATAGACTTTATGTAATAAATATTTGTATATACTTTGTTTATTAAGTATTCATGTTAATCTCATTTTTTATTTATCAACATAATACAAATTCTAGAAACCTACTTTAATTTTGTATCTATTATCAGCATTAAACAAAAATCTAAAAATTTGTTTAGATTTCCATATTTGTTTAGATATACATAAAAATTACATATTAATAAAAAAATATAAAAAAATATAAAAATAAAGTGGGATACCAATGGGGTTTTAAGAAATATATGTTTTTTCAATTGTGCTTCTCCACATAGGACAAATTTCGTGCCTTTGCCCAACCCAATTTATATAAATATTTACACACTTCATCATTTTCAAAAATTAACTTACAGGAAATAGTTTCTATTACTGGTTGCTTGTTTGCTTTACTTCTTACTTATTGACTCAGTTTATTCTTACTTATTATTAGTTCTATCATATCTCCTACACTTTAATGATAATATTTTATTTTTTCAGTGGAACAAAACCATTTATTTATAATACAAGTTAAAAGAATTCAATAAAGATTGTAACGTTTTAAAATACTTTCGAATTTATAATACGTTTTATTTTTTTAATCGAGGATTTTGAATAGTCTGATCAAAACATCAACTATGAGACTTGCTGTTCTGATGAAAACATTGGATTTTCAAGTATAGTTAAATAATATCTAAACAAATTATTTATTTGATAACTCCTTATGTATTACTTACCTCTATTAAAATGGTGATTTAGTTTCACTTTTGGAATCTGTTTGTTGTAATTTGAATTAGGATAATTATTTAGAACCGTTAATTTCTCTGAAATTTTTATCTTTCTTTGAATCGTCTTAATTTAATTTTAGATAATTTCTTGCATTTAAATGTTTTGATTTTCATAATTAGCTGTTTAGGACGAGTACTCCACTGTGCATAATATAGTAAATAGGTACCTCATGTATGTAGATTTCTTCATGATAATATTATATCGCATTTGACTCAGTTATGTGGTCGTCTAAGTTCCCCAATTATAATTTACATAATATGTTACTTAATCTTCTCCCAACACCAGAACTAGCAAAACAAGCCAAATATTATAGACTTTCCAATTTCTTCTTGTAATATGGCCTTAATATAATATCTAAAACTATCACATTATATCAAATGTATTTATAGCTGTAGAATCATTCTCAAGACATAATTGTTCAGGTGTTATTTGTTTGGAATATTATTTGCATTTATAATGCCAATTATATATTAGTTTTTCTTTAACTTTAAAAAAAATACATACTGCTGTGCAAAAATAAATTAGATATTGAATAAAAAATACAATTTTAAATCTTAACATCAGAGATGAATGGCGGCAAATGAACCACGTGAATAATAAATTCCCGTATCTCCGAAATGAAAGAATATGTAAAATAAACCATATTCTGAATTTAGCTACAGTTCACATAGGTATGTAATTGTTTAAGTGAAACTAGCGTTTCAATATCAAAGAGAGCAACATTCTTGAATTGTAAAATTTTCAAATTATTCTAATGTTTATATTTAAATCTGTTATAAATTACTGACACAGTTAAAAATTCATAACTGATAGATGATTTAACTGACAGATTTAACACATGATGTAGGTGTTAAATATTACATAAACTAGTAATAAAATTAGTATAAATATTATTTGAAATATCAAATTCCTTGTAAGATTGCTTTCCACATACGTCCACGTTAAACAAGAATATTTGGTATATTGGAATATCATTGGAAATGGAGTATTTATTCAACGATAATCAAACAAATCAAGTTTTAAAAAAATCCATCTGTTGCAATAATTAAATAGTTTACAGTGACGTACCATTAAATAGAAAAATAATTTTAATTATTTTAAATAAGTATCTTTATTTTTTTTTTGGTATATTTTAAACATTAACTTTTAAGTTGTACACTTGTTGATCATTTAATTTTTTTAAACGATCAACATTGACACATTTTAAACATAGAAGAAGATACCAATTAATTTTAAACTTTGCTCCATCTCTTATTTATTAATCTTAAAATTTATTTAATGGGGTAAGTTTTAGAGAACGAAGTAGGTTCTTCATAACATCACGTAAATGCATCAGTCGCTGAAAATTTATATTGAAGGTACAAATAGGATGACCGTGGCGAAAGGGGTTGAAATTGCTATATTTACATCATTTTGATTCAGTTAATGTATTATGGAAATATATTCAAAAATAACTGAATTTCAACTGTTTTCATTTTCAAGTTCATAAAAACAGTTTAATCCTAAAAATATTGTATTGTGCAATCCAATAGACCAAAAATAGTAAAAGATGCTATGTTTCAGACCTTCAGTTTACTGCTAAAACTCTAGCTTTAGTTTTTTTAGAACTAAACCACTATTTTTAGAAGGATTTTTAAACTATTGTCTTTCTTGAAAACTAAAAGATTTTTTTACATTTTTTTATAACTAACTGTTCTTCCCATTTTTGTTGTTTAAATTTATCTTGAATTTTTCTCTAAAACATGTTTTTTATATTTTCTATTTTGTTTCCTTTCTAAAAAGTGATAAATATTATAAAAATCATCTTTAGAATATTTTTAGCTATATTAATCATATTTATAAATAACTTAGTAATAAAATGAATTATTAATAATAAAGATACTGGTTGACATTAAACTTGAAAGTGAGTGGTATTTAAGTACAAATAACATCCTAACAGCGATGTACAAAAGGTATAATTTTCACATTTCAGTTATTTATGTGATTATCGTAGTAATATTACATCATTAAGGACATAAGCTAACATATCTACGTTAATAATCATTATAGGAAATACACCGTTTAAGAAAATGTCATAAAATATTATTATATATTTCTGTCAGTGGTGCCAAAACAACTACGGTAGTAACTAAAGATACAACAACGGTATTAATTGCAATTTTATTGAATAGGTTTGCTTTTTGATTATAAATATTTAAAAAATATATGAATTATATTTAATTCTATGTACCTGGACATATTTGGGTAAAATAGACTGGGTGAATGGATGAATTTGATGCGCATTCAAGACTACATAATTTTTACTGATGCCTGAACTGCTACCAGTAATGGAAATATTTTTTGTCAAATTGATTTTAGTCGTTACATGTTATTAGTTAATAAAATTAATATGGTTAATGATGCTGACGTAAAGTGAGTTAATGCAAGCAATTTGTATAATTATGTTTTCTTTATAAATCACTCATTACAATATAAAATATAAATAAACCATGAAAGGTTATGCCAATAAAGTATTTAACATATATGTTTGAACTCGCAATTCTGTACCTTTACTTTTTATTGCTTTAGTAGTAATTAAATTCAAGACAATAGTTAATGGTTAAAAATATTAAGGTTATCGACACATAATTAATGAGAAATAAACAGTTATAACGACAATTACATTTTATGCATGGTGCTGCTATTTTATGCTAAACTTGCTGCAATTTGAATTAATTGTTAATTTTATACAATTAACTGTTTATTCTTTGAGGTATACTTGACGCATCCTCGAAATATTTCGAATATATATTTATAAAATCAATATCAATACTATGTAAGTTTTTAATATTTAGTGCATATGTGTTGAATAAATATGCATCACCCTTGAAAACAAGATTCAATTAAAATTCATTGAATAGCCACGACTTAAAAAGAATTAACTGATTGATCAGATAAAAATCTAATTCGAGTTTAATATTCGGAAAGTTAATGATTCATATCTTGTCGCTATATGGACCACTAGCAGACATTAAAAGAGTAGTTTGATATTCAATACAGAATAATCTTTTTATTTTGAATACCATGAGAATTTAAATTTTCTGTTAGAAATATATTTTCAAAATAATGTTTAATGGGAAAAGACTTTTATTTAAAATAGACCTTAAAAACCCAATTATAGAAGAAATAGTTGTAGAGCAAGAGTTGTTCAACTAGGTATCCTCGAAAATATCTTATACATATGCATAGGATATTTTATTATAAGTTCAATATAGAAGTATGTCTTTATAGTTTTTACTAAATTAAAGTTATGTATATTTAAATTAACTCGTTAACTATTCAAATACAATATGAGCCATATCTCAATGTTAAGATATGATCAAACTATTTAACCGTTGCCATTTTTAAGCATTAACTAAATGTACTATTTTATTTTATTCATCGAATCGCCACTCATTAAATTATTATTAATTATTATTTTGTCTACAATAGTAGCAACAGAATGTCCAGCATTATTGGTTAAATAGTTTATAGTTATACACAATTATACAAAGAGAGATCTAATTGGTTTTCTTTTAATTCTCGAAGATGCTATTGACACAAACTATATATTTTGTGCAAACGAATAAATGCTTAATTTAAAATTGAATGGAAGGTTATACATACAGTTAATTACATTAATTTAATTACACTATAATATATCACTATAATATACATGAAATAAAATAAATCACAAATACTGTTTCAGTGTTGAGCAAAGTGACGGAACTCGACAGGAGGCCCAAGGAGTTATTAGAAATGCAGGAACCGATAACGAGGCGCTTGTAGTAGAAGGATCGTATTCTTACGTAGGAGATGATGGCAAGACGTATGCAGTTAAATATACTGCCGATGAGGAAGGTTACCATCCAGAAGGTGAACATCTTCCACCTTCAGCTGGAGTTAAGAAGCTTGGAATTCCATCGTCAGCGCTAGCATCTTTGGCTGGAGGTGGATTGGGATAGGATGTTGGGAAGGAACATTTGCTACCTCACATAATTCCTCATTTCATCATATCATAAGACTGTATATTCAAAAAATAAACTGCCATTAAAAAAATTAAGAATTTTATATTTTAAGCTATTAAAATTAACTTGATACTATGGTTCTGGGGAAATAACGATTATTAATTGTTATTATATAACATATAATATTATTAATTAATCGTAATTTATTATATTATTAATGATTATTACTCATTACTTCACTGCAGTAGTTATGAAAAATAGAAGGAGTTAAGTATTTTAAATGTTTACTTGGGCACACATAAATTGACGTACTTTCGGTAAAGTCTCCGGAAAAGAAGATTACACATAGAGACGACAACAAATACACCCATGCACTGGGAGAGATGCCAAACGTCCCCTGCTGGGACTTGAATCCAAGCAATCAATGGCACCCCCGATAATATACCCAGTCTGTCAATCATAGACCACAATACGAATTACAATCCTAAATAGTTGTTCCATATTCACCTTCTTATATTATATGCTCTTAAATAGATAATCTTAAATAAAGTATACATGGTATACTATAAATTGAATTAACACTAGTTCCATATTAGAAAAAGAAAGCATTTTACATAGAAAAATATTATATTTATATATAACAATAGAACAGAAGAACAATGGATAGAGGAGAAATGCAAAGAAGTAGAAGATAAGTTGCAAGTAGGTAAGACCGATGAGGCTTATAAAATAATTAAGAGGAACTTCAGGGATGTAGGAACAATAAGTAGAAATGTTAGGAGTCAATCGGGGGACATACTGATAGGAAGAGAGGAGAAAGCGGATAGATGGAAGCAGTACTTAGGAAATTTATACGAGGGTCAGGAATTAGGAGAGATATTAGAGGAAGAATCTAGCATCGATAGGGAAGATGTAGGAAAACCTATATTGAGAGAGGAATTTGAAATAGCACTAAGGGGGCTAAAGAATAATAGAGCGCCGGGTGTAGATAAAATACAGGCGGAAATTTTGAAATGTGCGGGGCAGAAAGTAGTAAATAGGATGTTTGAACTGGTAAAATATATATACGAAACGGGCGAGATGCCGGAGGATTATAAGAGGAACATTATCGTTACTATACCGAAAAAGAGAGGAGCCGACAAATGCGAGAACTTTAGAACGATTAGCCTAACTTCCCATGCGTCAAAAATCTTAACTAGAATAGTGCAGAAGAGGATGGAAAATAGAGCGGAGGAAATACTAGGAGAAGACCAATTCGGGTTTAGGCGAAATAGGGGAACTCGCGAAGCTATTCTGGCGCTAAGAGTAATGTTAGAGAAAACAATAGAAAAAGGAAAGAACGCTTATATAGGATTTGTAGATTTAGAAAAAGCTTTTGATAACGTAAGATGGGAAAAAATGTTCGAGATACTAAAGAGCGCGGGAATGAAGTATAGAGATAGGAGAGTAGTACACAATCTATACATAGAGCAAACTGCTGTTATAGAAGTAGAAGGGGAAGAAAGGGAAGTAGGTATTAGGAAAGGAGTGAGACAAGGATGTACGCTATCACCACTAATTTTTAATCTGTACATCGAAGAGGCGATTAATGTGGTAAAAGATAGAGTGGATTTCGGGATTAAAGTACAGGGACAGAAACTAAAAATGCTGAGATTCGCGGATGATATAGCAGTATTAGCATCTAGTAAGGAGGAACTAGAATCAGCATTGAACGAAATGGAGGCAGTGTTGACAGAGGAATACGGAATGAGGGTGAATAAAAACAAAACTAAAGTGTTAGTGTGCAGAGGGCGCGAGAGCAGAGCAAAAACGAAAGTACAAATTAATAATGAAAGATTGGAGGAAGTTAAAGACTTCACTTATTTAGGAAGTAAAATAAATTGGGATGGAAGAAGCGATAAAGACATAAAACAAAGAATAGCGCAGGGTCGAGTAGCTTTTAACAAAAAGAAAGCACTTTTATGCTCGGGGGTAATAAACTTAGAAACAAGGAAGAGATTTTTGAAAACATATGTATGGAGCACGGCACTTTACGGCTGCGAAACCTGGACGGTAGGGGAAGCAAGTAGGAAGAAATTAGAAGCTTTTGAGATGTGGTGTTACCGAAGAATAATGAAAATACCATGGACTGATAGGGTTAGAAACGAAGAAGTATTGGAGAAAGTCGGCGAGAAAAGGAGTATGTGGAAAAACTTAAAGAAGAGAAGAGATAGAATGGTAGGCCACTTGCTGAGACATGGGGGAATAGTCCGCGATATTTTGGAGGCAGAAATAGGAGTGAAGAAAGGCAGAGGTAGGCCTAGATTAGACTACTGCTCGCAAATAGTAAGGGATGTAGGTTGTAGCACAATTAGCGAAATGCGTAGGTTAACACAAGATAGGAGAAGCTGGAGGTTAGCGTCCAACCAGTTTTAGGACTGATGACCTAATGATGATGATGATATAACAATAGGCTGATGAAACCTAATAATATAATTTCTAGGACCAAAGACCAGACACAATAACTATAAATTTAGCATACTCTGGTTACGAATGTAGGTTATGAGGAAGTAAGTGTAAGTTAGTAACAGAAATAAGAAGTATCACCAGTTAATCATTTTTCTAATTCAGTTTAATAATGTAATTAATTTGACTGCATACAAAATTGTGATAAAGATAAAGTTTTTCATACTATCCATAGTTTTATCAATAAATGATTTTTTTTGAAAGAATATATCAACTTTACTTTTACTTTTTTAACGTATTGTTGAACGTACATTTTTCAGATTCTATTTAGAAAGTTTTTCTTAATACCACGGCAACGTATATTAGGAGTTACCTATACACCAGTCATAAAATAGAGGGTGTTAAAATTGTATATAAAATACGATTTCATTAAAAATAAACCTATTTTGTAAATATAGATGTATAGTTTATTTCATCGCTATTTATCAAATAAAAAATTTCAAAACATACCGTGGCTTGTTTTTATGGCTAGGCTCAGGTAGACTGTTCCGTTTATCGGCAAGATAAGAGAGTTTTTTATTTGGCAAATAGCGATGAAATGAATAGTATCTCGTATCACGGATTTTAACTTTTTAAAGTTTGTTGCTTTTTACGATGAAGCGACTTTTGCATTAAATGGAACAGTACATCTTCATAACTGCAGATATTTATTTCAAGAGAATGATGTCACATTGTTAATGATGGACCTTTTGAAAAGCTTTAAAATGTTTGACAACAATAAAATTGTATTTGTATTATCTATTTGTTTTCTGAAAAACACCAATTATCGTACGAAGGTAGCCCTACTGTGGACTTAAATAGGACACCCCTACTATGTTGCACGTAGAACACTTTAAGAATAGATATTTTTTTTTAAACGGAAGGGGTTAAGATTTAAAAAAGATGATGGCGTCGCAGCCAAAACACAAAATGTAAAAAAAAAACTTTTTATTTCAATCAATATTTTCTTGTTTTTCTTTTGATTGACAATTTGCTGAACCTAAAACTCACATAAGAAATTTAAACTATTTTTCAAATAATTTCTGTATTATTTTATTATTTAATCAGAATTTCCCACTTCCGTTCAATCCCAATACTCCTTTTTAATGTTTAAATAGAGTGGTGTGTGTGATTTATCATTCTATTTTGAAATTAATTTGGAATGGTTTTTAAGTCTTACATTGACAGTATGACGTTTAGAATGTTATGTATTATTAGACAAATCAACCATCCTAAACTGTTCTTGTCTATTTAATAAATATTTATAAAATCAGACTACTCTTTTGAATTTACTGTCACATTTAGATAAACGTTTAATGTAAATACTACATAGTTTTTTGCGATATTTAAAACGGAACTTTTTTATTTATACATATGTCTGAACGTATTATTCATCATTTATTGTCACATTGATATATTTTATTATTTTTAATTTACAGAGTCATTCAGAAATATAATTAAATCTAGTTTTAATATTATTAGAATGATAACGACAAAACAAAGAAGAAGTCATGATAAATCTTTATTAGCAAGTATTTTGATAGTTATAGTTTACAGTTAATAAAATAGAACATAATGTCTTGTATAATTTATTAGTTCCAGAAAAACAAAAAGTCAACAAAATAATCAAATCACTACGAACACGATACAATTGTTTTACAAATTTTGAGATTTTTATCATTGTTAATAACTAACCAACATCTACTTTAGAGCGTTTGATTCAAGCTGTGTTATTTTAATACTCTATTTACAATTAAATTTAGTAATATTAAAAATGTAATATTTTGAAATAAAAAAAAATAAATAAACGAAATAAACCCTCATATTGCTGGGTAGAGAATTGTAAATCCAATTATTCCAATTCCATTTATTCTGAATTGTCATTTCAATGTATGTATTACAGGGAAAGTCGATTGTTAGTAACAGTTGACTGTACCTAGGAAGAGTCAACTTTTACTAAAAGTATCAGTAAAAAGTGGTTAAAAATAAACAGGTCAACTTTTCCTAGGAAGAGTTCACTATGCCTGCTGTGGTTTAGTAAAAGTTGATTCAGAGATGTTGTTTGCACATATAACCGCGCGCGCATGTCTTTGTTTATCCCCGCCAGGCATGGTTCCCGCCAGGCAGTCGCCATTACTCGCCTGACTCGTCCGTTTGTTGTTGTGCAATAGTGACCAAGAATTCAGTATGTCGTCCGTTTGCTGTTGTCCGTTTGTCCGTGTCTCCGTTTGTTGTTGTCCGTTTGTCCGTGTCGTCCGTTTGTTGTTGTGCAATAGTGACCAAGAATTCAGTGTGTTTTTACATTTAAATAATTAGTTTCAGTGTGCAATAATTATGTCAGACTCCACGGCAGAACTGTTTCGTGAAAAAATCCAGCTGGAACGCTCGACTTCCAAGATAAATTCACTCACATTGACTAAATTGAAATATGATAGCTACATTCAAAAAGTAAAAAATCTAAAAACTGCGACTAAAAAGGAAAGTAATGATCTCAGGTTTTTAAGACGATATGACATTATTGAAGTAAATGGTATTACAAAACTAATACATTCTGTCACAGACCAAGAAAGCATAAAGTATTATGTTTTTGATGAAGAGTTGTTTGGAGTTCTTAATAAAGCGCACATATCCTCTGGACATGGAGGAAGAGATCGTATGATTCAGCAATTGAAAGGAAAATTCCAAAGTGTTACTACAAAGGACATTTTACTATTTTTAAGCTTGTGCGAACCTTGTGTTCAAAAATTGAAACATAAGAAGAAAGGACTGGTTGTAAAGCCTTTGTTATTCAAGGAAATGAATTCACGATGTCATATCGATTTGATTGACTTTCAGTCGCAACCTGATGAAGACTTTAAATTTATAATGGTGTACCAGGATCATTTGACAAAGTTTGTTGTGCTAAGACCACTGAAATCAAAGACTGCAGACGAAGTGTGTGATAATATCATTGATATTTTTACTTTGTTAGGCTCCTTGTATTTTACAGTCAGACAATGGCAGAGAATTTGTTAATAAAGTCATTGACGGTTTGGTTAATACATGGCCGAATTTCAAAATGGTGCATGGCAAACCACGATATAGTCAAAGTCAAGGTAGTGTCGAAAGAGCCAACCAAGACATAGAAAACATGATAACTACCTGGATGCAAGACCACAAAACATCAAAATGGAGTGAAGGCTTAAAGTTTATTCAACTTATGAAAAACAGCGCATTTCATAGTGTGATAAAAAGATCCCCGTATGAGGCAATGTTCGGTTGCCCCCCAAGACATGGCTTATCTACTTCAAAACTACCTACTGATTTATAGGCAAATTTAGAAACAGAAGAGGATCTTCAATGCGCCATTGATCAAATTCAGGAACAACAAGAAGAAAACGAAATTGAAAGTAACGGGAATGGAGATCCTGATAAAAATGAATATGATAATGAAAATGAAACAAACCAAAATTTATCATATGGTGAAAAGCTCGCAGATGGTGGTGATTATCTCCTCACTGACCTAGACAAGTCTACTGAGGTCATCAAGAAGCAGAGAACTGAAGCTTTCCACTGTCTAGAAGAGCAATCTAAACGCATGAAAAAAACCTCAGATCAGATTCATCCGCCCGTAGAAAAAGGAACATCAGTTCGAATTCCTACCCCAGATGTTGACCGCGGAAGAGGAGATGCTCGATCTATCCTTGGCGTGGTACTGGAGATTGTCGATGACGGATTCTATCGAATTGGAACAAGAAATGGAATTCTGAAGCAGCTTCTCTCAAGGTAATTTTTCCAAGCTAAAATACAAGATCTCTCTCTCTCTCTCTCTCTGTCCCTAGTATTAAATTGTTCAAAGTTCAATGATAATATTTTTTCAGGTCTCAATTCAGTAAATGTCCCACGAACATTATCCAAGAAAAGGAAGTCCCTATGGATAAAACAATAGCTGTGAGAACGGTTGCAACTTCACAATCAGTTGGAAGTGGACGAGGATTTTTCAAATGCTCTTGCAACACGAAATGCATATCCAAGAAGTGCATGTGTAAGAAGAAAGATGTGCTCTGCAACTCAAAGTGTCACAAGTCTTTACCCTGCTGTAATAAATGATAAATATTTCTCTTTATGTATTCGTATTATAAAGGTTTTGCTTTTTTATTTGTTTTTCATTATGTAGTAGACCATTTCCTTGCAAAAGTCAACTTTTACTAACTCAAGGCAGTAAGAGTATACTTTCCCTAGGTATAGTCAACTCTGACTAGTACATGTTGATCAAAATTCTCCACATTTCGTTTTTAATCAACTTTTACTGAAGAGACCAGTAAGAGTCGATTTTACCTAGACAGAGTCGACTCTTCCTGGAGAATCGAGTTTCCCTGTAACATATGCACTTTTATTTAATTTAAAAATATTAAATAAATAATTTCATTCTAAGAGAGTTAATGGAGAATGCATATTTTTCTCAAATAATGCAATTGTGGAATTGAATTGTGGAACTTTCGTCATTTAAGACGTTATTTAGAAATCATAAATTATGTAGAAAATGAATTTATCCGTTACTTGTGGACCGTAATGTATATTAATATTAATATGCTCTTCAATTATTATTTATATTTTTACTCTAGAATGAAAATCTTTACACTTTTTGATACTATGCAACTGCATATACAACATATTGTACTGCCTATAGCATAACTGCAAAAACTACCAAACTGATAAAAGTGATTATTTTTATTAGACTATATTAAGAAATATGTTCTTAAGGTATAATGAATTAGATTATTTACACAAATAACATATTATTATAAAGGTTTATTAAAAACTTTAATCAAAAGAATGATTTATTATGGTAAATTACTCAAAGTAAAATGTATTTCAAATGAATATAATTATCCACTCTCAGGATAACGGTCTTCTAAAACAATTCAAATACAAGTAAGGTAATGGGGTTTATAAACTACATATATATTATAATTATAAACTAAACGTAAATGTTATAAACGTTCCGATTTGTTTTCCTTCTTCCAATTTGAACCAAATGTTATTCAAAATATAGTGTTATTTTTTAATTATTATTTTTTCAAATCTATAAGTAATCTATTTTGAAATGATTGAGCAGTAAAATAATTGCTTGTCACAAATAGAAATGTATGTTAACACACTTACATTCTATACGTCAGCATTCTATTATTTATACAAAAATGTGTACTATGATTGTCAATTGCTTTAAATAATATTTTTCTTAATAGTTCACCAATATATTTATTGTCTTGGAGAAGATTTATTGCACTATGTATGTTATACAGAGAGATCCAGATTGGTTGAACGTGTCACTTGTTAAATATTTTTTATGTACCGCTCACATGCCGACTAATAACATTTTCAAGTTATAGAATTGGTAATAAGGATTTAGACTGACAGATAATATAAACTGTAAATCTAAATTCAAATAATAGTTTCAAAAAATCCAAAAATACATTTTATATTGGTCTCGGTTTTACTTTAGAGACTTGAATTGGAATATATTAACCATATTTTAAATATATATGATGATGTTGGTGACTAATTGTATTTTTTTAAGCAATAGGTACAGTAAGATCTTTTTAATATGTAACACGAAAACTGCATTTTATTTTTTAACCAAAATGGTTATTAACAGATCAGAACCATTTTCGTAAACCTTAATTTAACAATAACAACATAGAGAACCATTTTTATAATAAACCATTTAGAAACAACAGCACCAATATTTCTTAACACTAAATGCTCAAAACATTCAGCCTTCATTTAAAAAGACAGAGGTATACTAGTATTTTTAAATTCCTAAAAACTTGATATAATAATAATAATATTTATCTTCCGATACTATAGATATTCCTATACTTTAAACCATATATGTACTAACATATTCATTATGTCATTTTAAACATATAACAGTAACAGTATAACATTTAAACTACATCTAAACACAGACCTACAACAAGCATATCACAAATATATAAATACATAATAAACAAATTGTAATATACTTAATATATTTTAGGTACTAAGATATTCATCGATTTATAAAATGATTTCTTAAATAAAATTATTTTAGATGTATTTTAATTAAAAACAGTTTTACAACTTTTTATTTCTTCATGTAAGTGATTAAAAATTTCCCAACCCTTTTCCCTCAAGTCCGAATCACTTTAGTAATTTTATGAGCACATTCATTTTATTGAAAGGAATAAATAAATTATTTTTTTATCTAGTATTAATATTACTCGTATGTATACATATCTTTATTAAGTATATCAAAATTGAAATAAGATGGTAAGATAATATTTTATACTCTTTAACAATAGATTTACATCTCTTTATTATGGATAGTCCAAATATGCTATATTTCTGCCCTAAAAATATATTATATGAATGGAATGGGTGGGTGGAACTAATTCAGAAACAAATGTCATATCTTAGCCTAGCATACACCTCAGCAAAGTAGACATATTTTAATTAACTTATTTTAGGAACATTTATGAATTGATTAGCTGTTCAATTGGGTTTCAAAATTAATGACAATGCCACGTCCTATTTAGGCAGTTGTCAATATTAACGTCTAGAAATTGTATTTTTGCGATATTACTGGTATTATTTTATTGCCTAAAATAAAGTTATGACATTGTCAGGACACTGTTTGTCTACTATGAAAAGTCAATGCTCGAGTTTTTTTCAAAATTCAAATATAATGAATTTTGAGAAAACCAATTGCTCACCTCTTTTAGTAAAATTTTGCAAGACGCCTGCAGCTGATTTATGTTATGTTTATCAGAAATTATTATTTATATAATTCACGTAAAATGTAAATTTTGCTAAATTGCTCAACAAATTAAATTTTTTAATATATAACAGAAAAATATATTTACTTGTACCGATCCTTAATTGTCCTGTACCAGTACTGATGATCATTGCGTGATAGTTAATTCTATAACTTCCGAATTAATATAATCCATATTGTGACAATCAGGGACACGTATTATTTTAGATGTAATAAAACTTTCAATCCAGTTAAAAAGTATACCCCTTATTCAATATATGTAAAGTTTATTTAATAGCTTTTGGTGGTTATCACTATTGAATATCTCGCAAACAAAAATTAAAATAGGGCACTCGCCTGCTTCAACATATTTTATTATTTCGTTAAAAAAGGACAATTCAGCCGTTTGAGTAAATACATTTTCTAAGAGACCATGCTGATTCACACAAAATATATCACATTTGTGTAGAAAATGAAGCAACCGGTCTAGATAGCAATACTCTAGCATTTTTGCAAAACCTGTTGATATTTTTACTGGTGTTGTGTTGGAAAATTGTTTGAGTAATATTTATTTTTAGCATTCTATCAGTTATATAATTTGGAGCATCTTCAAAGTATACATATATTAAGAGTGTTAGCGACCTCATATTGATCTACCAAAATTATACTATTACGCTCAATAACTATCTTTGATTGATTTTGTTTATTAACTCAGGATTTTGTTGAAAAATGTTGAAGAACTCTGATGATTTTGTAGGATTAACATAATTTTGATAACAAGCTTTTTTGTATTCTTTATTAGCTTAGCATATCTCCTCTTCTCCGCACTATAAAATAATATTTATTTAGAATGTGTTAGAGTTTTTAGAGAATATAGATCTATAAGATTACAACTAGAAACTTTTATTTTTCATCCATTGTTTACTTTTAATATTTACATGATATTTTCATTTTAAAAATGTATATTAATGTAAATAAAATAAAAATGAATTTATTAAAATCTTCAAAGGCTAAATTTACATCACTAATATGATAAAATTCATTCCATTGGTCGTTATGAATGTCATTTCGAAAGCTACTGCATTATTGTTAAAACATCTTTAAAACAACAGTTCATATGGGATTATTATAATTTACGGATATGTCTAAACTCAATTCCACAAAACTGTTTTGTGGTCTTAAATAGTAGGAGTATAATTTACTAAACACCATGTACCACTTTCTGTACAATTACTAAATATTTGATCGATTCCAGAGAGACTATAACATGTCACTCGGGTATGCCACCCAGTATATGATTAAGTTTGTAACACTATGGAATTTTATTATCATTTGTAATATTGTATTAGTCCATATTAAAATCACCACAAAGTAGTATATTTAAATTTGGCCTACATCTATTGTAAATCTTTTTATAAATATATATCTACATCACCTGATCTATGTTAAAATTAAAGTTTCTTATTACACTATTTATACTATATATGATATACCACATATTTCTCAATGTTCATCATAAACATAAATATGTCAAATACATTTTTTATATTCTATACTATCTTTTACTAATGGCCAGCATGAAAACAGTTAATCAAATGTGGATGCGCCCAAGTTTCTCTCCTGCAAACAGAACTTAAATTACATATACAAATGTCTACATATAAACTATTCAGTTTACCAGCGTTTAAGCATTATATATTTATTAAAACTAGATTAGGATTGGTCATTATGTTATTTGTCCTGGTTTTGTCTTGCGATAGTTTAAAAAACTACTAATGCCAGGCCCCATATGGCCTCAATGGCTAGAGTCTTTGTTATTTTATATAATATGAATAATATGAATTACGTCTTCCCATTCGTTACCATTTGATTGATTAGTTTGTAAAGTACTTAATTTCAAATCATCTGCTAAATTAGTATACTTGTCCAATATACTTTCTGTTTCTGCCTGCATTATATCCAAACTAATAACATTTTTTTTCATATCTTTTTTATTGAATTCATTATGACGTCTTTATTTTTTTATTTTATATTAATTTATATATTTTTGATTCTACTTATCATTCATAATTTTTTCATCCTTATCAGATTAATTCCTCATAACTTTGTCACTAGTATATCTATTTATTTTTTGTTTATTTACACTAGTTTTTGTTGGTTAATTATATATATATATATATATATATATATATATATATATATATATATATATATATATATATATATATATATATATATATATATATATATATATATATATATATAGATGAGAATTTTTGAGCAACAAAATATGATTATTTAATATTTCGATGTGACTGCGGAATTTCTGTTTTATAATATCATTTTTTCTTATAACATAGTTATAAGACAAAGACGTAGAACATCTCTATCTTAAAATTGAGTGGCCGAAAAGAAGTAAACCAACACATAATAGCAGAATATGTGTTTTATGTGACAGTTTTACTTTTTTCAAATAGTCCATCATTATGTTCTCTTATCACCCTTGGACAGGGTGGGGTGTGTCCTATTCTCCTTAAAATCAATAGATGTCGTCTGGTAGACGTCCCTATTCAGAATCAATCGAAACCCGATCGATCCGACACGATTTAATTGAGTGATCGTGCTATCAAAAAAAAGTTCTCAAATAGTCCACCATTGTACTTTCTTTTGACCCATGTACATGGCAGCGTGTGTTCTATCCACCTCAAAATCAATAGATGTCGTCTGGCAGATGTCTCCAATCAGAATCAGTCAAAACCCGATCGATCCGACACGATTTATTTGAATTATTGTGCTA
Source organism: Rosalia funebris (assembly GCA_037954035.1). NCBI lineage: Eukaryota > Metazoa > Arthropoda > Insecta > Coleoptera > Cerambycidae > Rosalia > Rosalia funebris. The sequence continues at coordinate 41,497,009 of JAZFAV010000022.1, read as the reverse complement.
ACAAGAATAAATGACGATGACAACGACAACGACACACACAGCAAAAAAATTTTAAAAACCAATTTGGTTTTTACGAACGAAAAATAAACCCAAAAAAATTTTGTCTTTCCACTTTTTCTTTACACGATTATATTACTTTTCCGCGTATATTGGAATGCGGAAAAGTAAAATGTGAATATATACATTATGTAATTAATTCTTAGTGATATCTTAATTCTATTAGAAATCGCGTCCTTTAAATCTTCATGTGCGTATTATGTTAAACTATTTGTATTGATTTTTGAATGATTCAAATATATAAAAATCGAATGTTGTCAGATCATGTGATCGTGGAGGCCACGTTATATCTATTATACGGCTATAGCTAATTATACAGTCATAATAAAATTCTTAAAGAAATTGTAAGGTTGCCTCAGTTGGTGAATATAACTATCTTGCAGTGTATTATCATAATGCAGTTATTCTACAAGATGTTCCAGAATATGTTTCTGATCATCATTTATAGTATCGTCAAAAAACATCAGTACAAGTATTCTGAGGTGAGATTCATCTATTCAAACTCCAACCTTAATAATAATAATGATAATAAGTGCCTATAATTATATAATTGTACATATAGATACAATAATAAAATGAAGCAAGAGTAGCTATATTCATATGAGTACTCTTCCATTTAATCACCCCATTGTAAGGTATAATGAAATTAAGTATTTCAAGAGTAAACACGATTGTGGACGACAAAATTATTTTTTACCACACACTACTATGTAGCATATAAAACCTAAAAGTATTATATTTTCATTAACTTTAAAGTATACTTTGATGAGAGATACTTGATTTAAAGATTTAGTTGTATTAGCAGATAAATTTCCACAAACATCCTCCAAAGTTTTTTGTGACAATATGACATTTCTTCTAGGTGATTTACTCTTGCCAATTACCCTTACCTTGCCTATTAGAATTTGAAATTTTGCCATCAAACATCATACATGTTTAAAAAATCATTTTCTCTCGATTTAGAAACCTGTTGCCATTGTTTTTAATATAATTTTATATTAAATAATTTTATTTAAATATGTTTTCGGATATTATGAACGAAATTCCTACTGCTGCAAAACTACGAATAGTTTTGGTTAATACGAAAGAAAAAAACGAAATCACAAAGAAAAAACTTATAAAATCATAGAAATTCATTGCGCAATATTATAATAATGGTAATTTATTACTGATTTGTCCTTGAGACTATATAGACTTCAGATCAGCTCTAATACATTACATTAACATGTATATGGGAGACTAGAATTGTGCAGAATTATACAGTTATTGTACGTTAAAGTTATCAAAATATTAATTATACTGTATACTGTTTATATGCATGTTATATAGAATCCTCTCTTATATTAGATTAAGACTTAGAATAATACTGTATTTTATAATATTGTAATATACATTGTAACAGGCCATTAGCATACAGGATGTAATGTCCAGAAAAGAGTATACCAAAGTCATTGCGGTTATCGCGTAACTAAAAACCTTTTGTGCTTATCATAAACTTACATTGTATTTTATCGCAATTATTGCAACTTGCTAAAAATCTTCAAGAAAAACATTTCTTAGAAACATTCCTGTAGCATCAGCAACAGAAATGTTTTAAATAGAGAAACAACCATTAGTAGCTTCAGTAGTCGGTAAATTCAGTAATCAGCAGTAATTAGTAATCTTCAATTAGTCGTCGAGTAACGTCGAATAAGTCTCAAGTTAAAAGTATAAAAACCGGTTACTCCTTTTTTGACATAGTAAAGTGTTCAAAATCGCAACGTAAAAATAAATTGTTTTTAAAAAGTTAAATAAATAAAAAGTGATATAAAATGCATATTTTTATGTGTTTTTGATGTATACATATGTGTAACTTAATTCATTCTATTTACTTTAATAAAAACGTAAAGAGAATTTGGTTACCTTTTAATAATTGATATTATAACTACAGAAATAAGGAGTTTATACTCCAACCCATCTGTAAATGCCTTATATAATAAGGACTAAACAAATTAGGTCAAAACAGCTATTCTCCTGGCTATATGCCAAACGCCGAGCGCTGAATTACATGACAAAATTTGTCGTATTTTTGTCTAACAGAGTTAGCACTAAAAATACAGTGATTGTTCCGAAACCACCAAGAAAGATGCAAAGTGTCACCTATCTCAGGATATCGTTAACTGCAGACCGGTTTTGACCTTTTCCATCTTGGGTCTCGTCAGTGCAGTGTAAACTAGTATACCTTCGATAGATAAAGTTCACATCTAGCAGACGTTGGTATGGTTGGTAAACGCCATCTCTTGGTAGTTTTGAACAATCTAAATCGAAGTAAAAACTCGAGATCATCGATCTCGAGTTTTTACGAAAAGTACAACAAATTTTGTCATGTAATTCAGAAATTTTTCTATAGTTACAGCTTCCTCGATGTTTCTTCTTTATGAGTTTAGAATCAATTAGATTTTGTCCTCTCAACAGTTGATTTTCTCTAACAGTACTAGTAACAAATATATTCATGTCTGTAAGTTTTTGAATCAACGCAACAAATATAAAAAATTATCAAAAAAGTTGGAACGTCGAATGTTACCATTTTTCATGTAATACTTGAGAATATTCTAGTACAGCACCCGTACCAACCCCAAGTTCAGCAAATGATGTTCTGTTTCATTCTGATGAATGTTGAATTCCCTTGGTATGGCTGAAACAAATTTATACCTAAGTCTTATCATCAATCGAATATTTGTTTTCATTTGGTGCATATTTCATAAAAATTTTGTTGAGAATATCAAACATTTAGAAAATCTATTCTTTTGGTTTAGTTTTTGATTAAGCTTTGTGTTGAAAATTGGACATAATGAGCTTAAAACGATCTTATTACTTCACTTACTACTTCATTATGTATTATTATCCATATTAGCGCGTTCCCAAAACATTCATTTCCTGGGAACTGTTATGTCGCTACTCTCAATCAAAACTCCAATAAAAGCTTTTATTTCGAATTTCATATGGTAATTACTTCGATTTTTGCTGTTTCTGTTGTGCATATGTGTTAGTCATATGTGATGAAAGCTATTACTTCGTAATACAAAAAAAGCCGATAAATAGTTCTATGGAATTTGGCAAAGTGTTAACGTTATCAGAAATTTCCATTGAAGTTTCAAGTATCGGCAAATATTGCTTTACCCACTTATAGTACAGTTAACCTTTGTTTCAAATCAGATAAATGCACTTAGTCTTCGCGCGAAAAATCATTGTTGCAATATTGCCTTTGGAAAATTAACTCAACGGGAGCTTGAATTTGATAGCCTGTTAAATTTAATCAACATTTTCATCATTATTCTCAGCATCTTCCACCATAGCAAAGGCTTTTTCCAATGAAAAGCCTGTAAAAAAACAGGAATTCTTAATAAACTACACATAGGATGTCAACAAAATATATCTTCCAAAGTGATAAGAAAACAAATAAAATTGTTACATTTGAATTTATTTATAAAACCTGTTTTTTTGCGCAAATCAATGTTTGTTGAAAATTTCTTTTTATATAACGTAAGAATAGATTAGTTATGTACCTTTGAAAGCGAACAGGGTAATAATCCATTTTCACTTTATATAATTTTTTACCAAAAAGCACAAAAAACCTTAAATAAATATTATATGTGGGAGGGCTCACATTGACTTTTGCATGCCTAATAATTACTGTATAACGCCTGCCGATATTACCACTTGCATATACATAAGTCTGTACATGTTAGTGGCGCACTAATATTAAGTCATTAGGCATATATGGGTTAAAAGTATTTTCAGTTTCCATTGCTTGTTGCTTCTCTTTAATGACAAGTTCCTAACATCTTTCATTTTTCAGTGTTTAAAGTAACTTCATATCTTAAAGAAATACATATTATCATAGTTGTCTTATTTGCATTAACTTCATGGTCAAAAAATATGTAATATGATGATTACATTGTTATCTCTGAGGTAAGTAAAATAAAATTTTCAGTAAACACAAAAGTCAAACCCTCGTAGACTGAACTACAAAAAATTTGCATGTGCAATTAAAATGATAACAGAAAAGCTAACAATTGCTGGAAATTCTCTCGTTGCTATTGCGGGAAACGGATAAATGAACTATTTTAGTAACGTTAAATGAAATCAGCAGAAAAAAAATTGTGATGGAAATCTAAATTTCTTATTCTCAACGCTAGGTGTTGCAGTGACAAGAGATAACATTTTCTCAGAAACATACTAATATTGTTGTACAGTTGTTTGTATTTTTTGGAGTTGGTTAGTACCAGTGACAAATTAAACTCAAAAATAAGTACATAACGGGAAATATACAGATAACGCAAACGTTCCTCGACCATAGCAGGAAAATTTACAAGTTCCAATAGTACAAGATCTGACAAATGATTCTTGCAGGTATCTGTTTTTTTAATGAAACGTAATTCAAATGAATGACTAATGACAACGTAATACATTGCTGCCGGGTAGCCTATCAAAAATTATCCGGGATTATCTTTAATTAATTATATTATAATTAATTTATTTTAATGAATTCCAACTATATTTCTTAAGTGAATTATACGTTATTTGAAAGAAAATTACCTGAAGAATTTAAAAAGTAATGGTTGCTAGCTCTCAGTCAGCCGCAACCTCTATGTTGTCAGATGTAAACAGGTATATTATTGTTAATTATTTACACTCTTCGTGTTTTTCAATAAACTGTTATACTAAATTGAAGTTTAGTTTTTGCTGTACACGATAATACATGGTTGCCTGTAAGAAAATGGCCGCAAGTAGTGGTTGCCATAATTTGAATTAATTATTCTCGCTCTAAATGAGTGTAAGCAAACGAGCGTAAACAAGGAGCTGCCAACCATTTTTCTTTATTCTTCACGTCGTTTTCTTTCAAATAACGTTTAATTCACTTAAAATATATAGTTAGAATTAATTAAAATAAACTAATTACAATATATATATATATATATATATATATATATATATATATATATATATATATATATATATATATATATATATATATATATATAATTAAAGGTAATCGCGGTTAATTTTTGATAGGCTACGCGGCAGAAATGATTACATTGTTATTAATCATTCATTTGAATTAAGTTTCATTAAAAAAACAGATACCTGCAGGAATCAGCTGCCGGATATTAGGCTACAATGGACGCTGTACTAATATAATGCGCATAACTATACTACCTATCACAATCTGCGTGCCCTACACACACGGTGACCATCAGTGAATTAGTACGATTTGTAAACAGTAGTCACAGCGGTGTTATAAATTATAATTTTTCAAATTGTTAAATGGTATTGGTATTCCCAAGAGCAGTCGATGCAACAAATTGAAGTTTCATTTAATGAAACATTTCCTGGTTGATCTGCATCAGCGCTGTAATCAATTCATAATACTACTGTATTAACAACTTTGAACTACACGGCTGTATTGCTTACACTAAGAGGGAGGAAATAAATAATACAGTCTTTATAACAACTTAATTAATGAATTAAAAAATATTTATCTATGATGCAATAAAAATGTCTGTTATAGTCACTGAATTGTTTGAAGTAAAATGTCTGGTAGCATACCTAGTGACCCCAATTTATTATCCTACTGAGAAGTATTCGTCAAAATTGGTATTATGCATCATAGACTAATCAGTATGTTTAGCAACGGACTACAATAGACGAGTTGATTGAACCGAAAGATAAATAGACGTGTCTACAACAATCCTTAAAAGTATGTCAATTTCTCCGGCACACATTTCGTGAATGAAAACGAAAGTCATGTAAAGGTCATATCTCCTGTAATCTCAACTGATGAAGATACAGCTTCTTATACAACAAAATAAATGACCTATTTAATGCAGTAAATAAGCAGATGCCAATAATAAAATAAATTTGACCTGGGTGTGAAACACGAGGTCATGTTTCACTAATACATTTAAAATCATCCTTCTACTCGTAGTTGTATAACGTATAATAATAGTGTTCTTATTTCGCGATAGGCATTATTAGATTAAAGGATAACAGTTATTGTTAGTTATAGATTGATTGTATGTTAATGGAGTTCGCTTTTTTAAGCACTTCATAACTAACAGGCTTCAGATATATGAAACATGTATTACGTATGAGGCATATACTGGCAGTGACTGAAATACACTACTAAAATTACCGTAAAGTGAATGTTTACAATAAGACAGTTTTCACAGTTTTTAGTTGAATTTTGTATTAAATTTTGTAATTTTTTAAAGGCCTATTTTAGATTTCCTGAACGAACAAAATAGTATTTTGTTCGTTATTATTGTTTTGTTGTAATGTTAGCTTTTCTTAAAGAACAAAATAGTATTTTAAAAAACATTAACTGAATGCATTCATATTGTACATCCAAAATAAATAGCATAATTTGGATAGGATTTAAATCGTATTTAATAGAAACGAATGAGACAATGAATTAGAAATTTACGATATATCTAGGTAATTTAGAACCATATTTTATGAAAAATGTAGTTGTATATTTTATTGACAACGTAGTACATATACATTTTAAGGCTAATTAAATTTGAAGATATAGATATATAAGAAGTACTAGAACACTCCTTCCTATGTAATACAATATAAATATTATTATATGTACATTGGGGATAAAATATCGAAGGAAAGCCTCTTTAATTGTTAACGTACATTGTAATGCAGATATTCTAATATGCATTGGTGATAAAACACTAAATGAATGAATCTTCAAATTTTTAAGCATCATAGGGTGAACATTTGAATTGTATTTACCAACCAATGGAGATTATCACATAAAGGACCAAGTTAATTATATAGAACACTGATTAAACCACCGCAAACGAATTCGTTGGTCTAATAATTTATTTCCGATGGAATCATCGCGAAACAGGTACAATCACGATTCCATCCTCATTGGAAATTGTCAGCACAGTGTATTTATTGTGTGATGTCCTAAGAAAATTGTATGACAGATCCATCACTTTGAAAGTGAACATACACATAAAAAGACACGACTTATCGCATAGAGCTTCTTTAACAGTTTTTTTTAACAAATCACTGAAATACATTATGGATGGACTACCATAATTAACTGATGTTTTTCAATTAGTCTTCAAATAATAATGTTTGTTTCCGAAAGTAATGATAGGTAAGTAATGATCATCGATATATTTCTTTAAATACAATCAAGAAAACATATTCCGCATTTAAGCAACTCTCTGTTCTGTTTGATAGTATTCAAGGTGAGGAACAAAAGTAACGTAAAGTAGATTTTAAAAAAGGACACGAGAAAACATGTTTGGATGATTTTTTAGTAGTGCATGTAGTATATTAATATAGTGATGCGAAAGGTTTTTCACTAAAAGGTTTGTGTTCTATATATATTGAATCTGTTGCTAATAATATTGTTATAGACGGGTAATCATATTAGGATAATAGTAACAAGATATATGAATAAATGAAATAATAAATAACTTTATTTTACTCACCTCTATTGATAATTTATTGACCAAAGCAGTGATTGTGCAACATTATAGATGATGAACTATATACGAATATAACATTTTTAGAAATAAATAATTTTATACCTGGTTACTACATATTGCTTCATCTAATTGTAAGCTATGAATATATTTGTATGAATTTTAAAGAACATGATTATTGCAATTAATCATAAAACGTCTATAATTAATATAACCACATACGGTTATTTACAATAACAAATAAAAAATTATTTTTGTTTACCAAATTTTTATTAATAATTGGTATGAATATAAGTAATCCACAAATAAATTATAATCGCGTTATAGTTATATAGACAAAATTATAATCGCAAAATATTCTAAAAGGTTTCTTCGAATCAAAGGTGATGACTGGTGTAATTGTTTAATTAGCTTATCATTATGTATCTCAATATTGTATCTTCACCGTTGAAACAATAGCAAAAGATGAATGATTTTCAGGATGTGCTTACTTGCAATTTAAGTAATATTGGCATATAAAAGCGAAGAATATTTATGGTATCTTATAGTCTTCCAAGCATCTTCAAATATGAACGTATTGGTATAGTTTCACAATTGCAAATTAATACATGTGTATCTTATATGTTTTATTTTCAGATCTTCTCTGTCTTCACCTCATTATTCTTAGTGTCGAATTGTTTATCATATCCACAAAGAACTGAACCACGATATCCTAAAGATTACAGTGCCTCCAAGATTGTAAGCCATGAAAATAATATTGGCTATGGAAATTACAACTTTTCGTAAGTATTCCATATTTTTCTTTATTATTTTATGTCAACATAAATGATTTTAGGTTAGTATTAAAAGGTTCATGATATACTAAATATTAATTAATCGAGATTAAAAAAGACTTGGGTTCTTCGTTTCTTTTTTTATTATATTAGTATTATTTTCACTAAGACAGTAGTGAAAAGTATTTTTAATTTTTATTGCATTTTTCAATATCGAAAACTTATATTTATAATAATTAATACTTTGTTCAACAATAATTCTTAAAGCTAAATTCCTAAGGATTATCTTCCTAATGTTAAATAATAACAAAAACTGAGTGTGAAAATATGAAAGAAACTTACTTTTCTTTATGGTGAAAGGGACAGTCAACTAATTTTAAAAAGTAAAGATTATACTTTACGTAATATCTTAAAAAAAACAATTTATTTACTCAATGTTGAAAAAAATTTATACTGATGTAATATTAAAACTTTTTAAATTTTTAAATTTATACTATGATGCACTTTCAAATTGTAAATTTTAATTTATATACCATTTTTATATAAATTAATGGTAATATTTCACAAACTAGTAATAATAAATAAATAAAATTATTTGTTAGTCCTTATATAAGAATTTTGATAAAAAAAAATTTTATACCATGTTCCAGATTATACGTGAAATATTTATTGGTTATTCCTTTAATTAACACATTTTTATTTCTTGGCAAAATTTGATACTGTGCGGGAGTAAGATATAATTAAATAAAGTGTGACAAAAATGTTACATATTAATGTAATTAATATAAATTAATTTTGAATACTTACAAACCTATAATTTTATCTAAAATACAATAGAATACTTTTAAAATATCAAAGGTTGGTATTTTTAACTAAAAAATTAACCAAAAACTATCTTTAATGCAATAAATAAGAAATTGTTTAAAATATTTATAGTTTTAATCACTTTTATAAGATTCACTTTGAACAATTTATAAGACAAATTAAGAAACTATATTTTGTGTCTGTATAAAATTTAAATAAAATTAATAGCTCAAAATTTACTAAAACACATGTAGAAAGACGATTAAGGGGCGGCCTAGATATAGAGACATGTATACCTCACTATCAGTTTATCAGTCCTTGTTTTGTTTTATAATAAATTGTAATTAATTATGTAATTTAACAAGTAATTAAATACAAAGAGGTGCTATAGAAAATATTAGTATTAACAAAATGGACCCATAAATATTTTTTTATTCTGTCTGTTACTTTCACTACTTCACTATTTCCTGTATATCATAAATATTAAATGGAACCTTTGTAAATATGTTTGTCAGATTTTTTAAGATAAATTAAATTTAAATTTTTGTATTATACATTGTAGATAAAATAATGCATTTATCAACAGATCCGTGAATATACAGTGAAGGTAGAGTTTTTCGACAATTTCAAATATAAATTATTCATATTTTAGAATTAAAATACAAATATTCAACAAACATTTTTGTTGTTGCACAGCACATAAAGTAATTTTCGTTTTAAAAAATTAAAAATAGGAACCATGTATATTGTTATTGGTTACTGTTTGCACAGTAATTATATTGTCTTGGTTTATTGATGGTAATTAAGTGGCATTCTAAGCTGTATATTTTCTTGCGAGTCTTTGTTTCATTATCCTTTTTTATTTCAGTTATGAGACAAGTGACGGATCCCAAAGAGAAGAAAAAGCGGAGTTAAAAAACGCGGGTACTGAAAATGAAGCAATAGCAGTTTATGGGTCATACACTTACGTAGGCACAGATGGAGTTACATATAAAGTGACATATGTTGCAGATGAAAATGGATATAGAGCGTCTGGCGAACATATTCCTAAAAACGAATAGACCTGTTGGCTCTGGCTTAAATGTGATTTTTTATAACTATTTATTTGTATATATTACCCATAAATAAATTTTTTTCCATAGTATTATGTTAAATTATTAGAGTTAAATTAGTAGAGATTTTTTTCGCAGTTAATTATACTTGTATATGGACAGGATGAAGGGGTACTTCCCTGACTGAATAAATTACTTGAAGTGGAGCAAAAAAGCCTGCAAATCAGTAATAAAATGTATAACAGAAGATAAATAAGGTAAGAAACTTAGGTTTCTTACCTTATTTATATAGGAATAGAGTTTCCAATAAGGTACTGCACTACAAGTAATCCGAGAATCTAATTATTTATAGTATAGTACTCCCACTGCGCTTCACGCAACAGCATAGTGAAACCAACTTCTTAACTCAGTTTGGAGAATAAAAAGCCGCAACGCAGCATGTTACGCATATAAAAAATTTGATAACTACGTACTATGAACACCCGAATTACCTTTCTAATCCTTGGAAACGACGAATCAATCCAGTTGCCACCCTTCCTAACCTACAAGAATGACTATACGGTGTACCCCCCGTAACTCAACCCCTCCACTTACGAGATTCTCAGCTATCTGTAGACGTCAATTCTAAGATTTAACTTAGACGTACAACTTTTCAACGACAAAATGGTCGTTGGACTGTCGCAGCTATCGACCACATTACAACCACACTTTTGTCGGCGTGTAATTGAATGTGAACTCAGACAAACGACAACCTCTTTTTCGATAGGAAACGTGTAATCGACGCGCAATGCAATAATGGAATGAATGAACAACTGCCGCGATGGTCGGCAGATTTGGTTCTTTTCGGTTGTGGTTGGTTTGTGGCCGATAGGTCGCACGTGTGAGTTGGGTTCAGTTATTACCTGCGACAATTTTGTGGGTGATATCAACCACGCATTGCGACTGTCGTCGAAACCGACTACACAGTGTCGGTCGTGTGAGTGCTAACCTGCGTTTTCATACTAATTTGCTACTTTCCACTAGCGATGACTTTTCTGTGGTTCCAATATCGTTGTAAATTGGTACATCTGAATTAAGCCTAACCCAACAGTCGATTGTGGGGCATAGGATACTCATCATGTTCAGTCCGCCGATTATATGTCGCCCAAACATATGTCCAAACATATCGCCCAAACATGCCGAGTCGATACTCGGCATGTTTGGGCGAATCCACGAACGATCGAGGAGACCTTCGGTTAACCCACAATCCCGAGATAGGGCAGGCGTAAGAGTAGACTGTAGATGTTACAGAAAGAGACGCGGAAAAAAATATACAACAATGGTGCCCCAAAGTAAACAAACCGATATTCCAGACAACGGTTCTAACGTCCTTAGATCCCGTTTCACATGCAATGATGGAAATTTATTGACAGCTTTGATGCAGGAAATAATGAAACTAAGAGGAGATCGCTGCGTAACTCTTTCAGACCTCACATTATTGGGAATCGACGAAGGATTTCCAGACGAGTTCATCAAGAAACTATAAAGGTGGCTTGCGAGAGCGGCAATCCCGATGAGAATCTCGTTACCATAGCGAAGTCCTCGAACCTTACCCGGAATCCAGCCGCAAAACAAGTACATCTTGGTAGCTACTCCGTTACGAAGAGGGTAAAAGCTAAGGTCGTACCCAACGGAAAAACCAGAGCATAGGCTTGGTCGAGGGAATGTTTGCTGCTGTCGTGGTTTTCGGTTGCGCTGGCGCTTCTATTGGCGTTGCTTGATTTTTCTGGCAGCTGGAACAACCCTTGTAGACGAAGTTACAATTTTTGTAACAGTCTGCTGAAGTTATCGAACTTTTCCGGGACTCAGACGGTTTTTACGGTCCCCTGAAGAATTATCGCCTCCGCATTTAGCGCATTTGGGCAGTGCAGATGCTCTGTATGTGCCCGAAACATTGGCAGTGGTTGCACTGGCTCACAGCGAGTACTGCTCACTGTATACGACTCACAAACCAACCACAATTAAATTGGACTACTAGTCGGCAGCATCGAATCGCATTGAGAATATAATTATCCTTATCCATGGGTTCCACACCTTCCGGAATACTACATAGGACTACTTTTATTACTTTACCTTGCGGTAAAGAGTAGGTGTGATACTACTAATCCTGATCCGCTAGTGCTTTAGTGAGGCAGCGGTAGTAGTTTACGGTTGTCTGGTGCACTTGAAAATAAATAAAAAAAAAATACAACAAAAGTAAACAACAAAGAAGTTAATGAATATTGAAAAGTTAAATATTTAAGAATTATTCTCGAAAGACAGCTAAGATTTACTGGACATATCGCAGATAGGTTAAAGCAGTATTATATAATCATGAGTAACTATACCCTTTAAAATAAATAGACGAAGTAGACTATCGACAGACAATAAGCTATTACTATGTAAAACGACACTAAGACTAATACTCTCACCTACGCATGCCTAATATGGCACAACATATCGAAGACGCAATACCATAGACTGCAAACGACGCAGAAAAAAAGCATTGAGACTTCTAACAAATTCAAGTGGATATATTAGCATACAATACTTACATGAAGTAACGAAAACATATAAAATATTTCATTATGAAAAGTGCAAATAAATGTTACGCTAACCAAATATTGACATCAAAACTTACACTACAATTAATAAAAATAAATTTGGACATTCCACATACACATAAATATTCACACGACCGCCTTGACGTGCGATAATGTAGAATAAACAAAATAAAGCGCGAACAAGAATAGAATTGACAAAGACGAACAGAAAGAAAATCGATCGCGTAGCTAGATCTGTCGGCAGCCGAAGCAACAATAGGAAAACAGGTACACGGCACCTCAACAGTCACGGAGAATCATCGCATAGTCAGTTGCAAGTAGAGAAGTTTATCAAAACAACTACAGGGTGGCATCGTTACCTCCCCTAATATGTTTTAGGGAAAATTCCGCCAAGGGAAGGAAATCACTCACCCCTACTTACACATAATGTGACATAAACAAATTTGTAGTAAAATAATCAGTAGAAAGTTTTTAATATTATGGGTGCACCTGAAATGATAAATGTCCTCTGAAATGTATCTTGCAGAATTTTAATGATAAATACCTACATAATCTTTGTCATCCATATCCTGTACTGTCATATTTAATAATTCATCTCTTCTACAAACTCCATGAATGCCCATTATTAAAGTAACCTAAAAAGGCATATTACAAAATTGTTCATCAGGGGCTTTTTATATAAATATTTGTAGGGAACTAATTTTGAGAATATTTTTATAACGACAGTTTTTTAGCATTTAATGTACTTTTTAACATTTATCATAACGTAGGAGGTTCCACTTTTACTCTTTTGTATTCAAAATAAGTCAGTAACACATATTCAGATATTTTCTTAATTTTCTTATCAGTACATTAGTTTTTGAAGTTATTAGAAGGTTTCATACTGTCTTGCAGATTTTTGATGAATAAATTACGATACTGCACTTTCTGCAGCTCTCGATACTGCAACAAAAGTTTTTGTTCCTTTTCTCCTCAATATCGAGGCAGTTTTCGAAAAAATATTATTTAATACACGGTTACGAAATCGCTTTTACATTCAGCTATGGATACCACCCCAATTATCATTAAAACGTGATATTTCGCAACCTATAATCAAAGTGAGTGAAAATAGTCCTATTTTATGAAAGTTTTCTAAAAAAAAAACTATTGAACCTTCTCTTCGTGAAATCTCTTCATGAACTTGAAGATAGTCTTTGCCAAAAAGTTTTACATCTATTGAAATATGTCAAGTGTGCTATATTTTTTACTATAAGAAATGAAGGATTTAGTTTCTTTAACTTGGTGAGTAAATACCAATAATAGTTTTTGATTATTATTATTATTATACTATATAGATTTGGGCCTCATCAGCCACTGATCGCATGGGTAGTCCCTTGGCGATCCCCTCTTATCCGGGTCATTATCCAAAAATGCTGTGCCATAAAAGGAGCAATTTAGGCACGTCCCCCGCCTTAAGCCTCGCCTCCTCTAGGATAACAGGGGTCCCTAATATAAGATACCTCTTCTCCTCCAGTGCGGGGCAGGTGTAAAGAAGATGAATCGAGGTTTCCTCGTCTTCTTTACAGTATCTGCAGGCCGGGCTATCAGTCAGCCTCAGCTTGTGCTTATATGCATTCAGGCTACTATGGTGGCCCGTTATGATTCCCACCAGAGTTCTGGCTTTGTGCCTGTTCAATTTAATGAATTCTTGAGCCCATTTCTCAATCTCTGAGTATTCGATGAAGAGTTTGGTTATTCGACAACCCGTTACTCCTCTCCATCTTTTATTGTGCTGGTCTCTTGCCCAGCCATTGATGCGGTCTCTGATCAGATTCCGACTTATTCCCACTGCAGGTTCTAGTCCATAGAGGTTTTTCCTGGTCCCTAGTCTGGCAAGGTCATCTGCAATTAGATTTCCCTTAATGCCATTATGCCCAGGTATCCATAAGAGTTCCACCGGTCCCTTCCCTGCCAAGTGGTTCAATGCTTCATAGCAATTATAGACCAGCTTCGACTTTGTCGTTGCTGAATTCAGGGCTGCCAACGCCGCCCTGCTATCCGAGCAGATACATACCTTCTCCTGGGTCCGATTTTGGTCCGCCCCCAGAACACCGTATGTAATTCCAACTAGCTCGGCCTGGAGTGCGGTAGTGTATTTGCCCAAGGGGAAGGTTTTACCTATCCCGTCGCATCGCCTATACACCCCCGCACCCGCTCTGTTCCCACTCTTGGCTCCATCCGTGTACCAGATGTCTCCATTGAGCGGCAGTCCAGCTCGACCCTCCATCCAGTCGGTCTTACTGGTGAGGGTCTTATATTTCTTGTCAAACAGGAAGTGGACACCCGTACTGTCAGAGGGCATCCATAGGAGTCCCTCCTCAGCTAGCTCTCTTGAGAGTCTGTTCAGGTCCCTTACCTTCCTATTCATGTTTCCCACCCTGTGTATTGCCTTTGCGGCTTCCGCTTTCAGGATGACATCAAGAGGTGGTATCCTCGTCAGTATCCCCATCGCTTCGATCGGTGTTGATCTTGGGACTCCGGTTATACTTCTAAGAATCAATCCTCTTAACTTGTTAAGTCGGTTGGCTTCCGACTTTAAACAGGCTCTCTCCCACCAGACCAGTGCTGCATACGTCAGTCTGGGTTTGAGAATTGCCTCATACATCCATTTCATGGTTTCCGGTTTCAAGCCCCAGCTACTACCAATGGCTCTTCTCAGTTGCCAAAGTGTTGCTGTGATCTTGGAACATATGTGACTTAGATGTTTTCCCCATGACAGTTTACCGTCCAGGATTACTCCTAAGTATTTCACTTCGCTATTATAGCTTAGTTCTTGGCCACCAAGTTTCAGCGGACATGTTTTGTTCCATTTATATTTCTTGGTGAACACCATCACCTCAGTTTTAGAGGGATTGACCGAGAGTCCCCTCTCCCTGCACCAATTCCCAACCTTATTTAAAGCTCCCTGCATTATATCGAGAATCGGCTCCAGGCAGTAACCTTTCAAGCAGCTCATCTACTACTAGGCACCACAGAAGGGGGGACAATACCCCTCCCTGTGGACATCCCGAGTCGACCCGGCCCTCGATGGTAGTCTTGCCTTTATTGGCAGTAAGCTGTCTGTTTCCCAACATATGGTCTATCCATTCAGCGATTATTCTGGGGGTGTAGCATCTGTCTAGTGCTCCGCTAATCACTTCCCTGGATGTAAAGTTGAAGGCTCCTTCAATATCAAGGAAGGTGCCGACAATGTATCCTCCGGAATCCAGTTGTGACCGTATCGATGACACAACCTTATCCAGAGCTGTTTCTGTTGATTTACCAGCTTGATAAGCATGCTGGCTCCCTTGAAGCGGCCTCTCTATTAGGACAGTATCCTGTCAACTAATCGTTCCGCCGTCTTTAGTAAAAATGAAGTAAGGCTAATCGGCCGAAAGTCCTTAGGGGACGTGTATCCGACTTTGCCCGGTTTAGGTATAAAAACAACCCTTGTGCCTAGCCACACTTTTGGGACCATCTTCAGTGCCAAGCTGGCCCTGGTGATCCTTATGAGTGGACCGAGGATTATCTCTTCTGCTTCCTGCAGAAGTACCGGATAAATGCCGTCCGGTCCCGGCTATCTATATGGATCAAACGACCTCAAGGCCCACCTCATCTTAGCCGGTGAGACTATCTCCTTCACAAGTTCCCTGTCGTCCCCCTCTCGGTTTATCGCCCAGGTCCTATGTGCCCCTACTAGCAGGTCGGAAATGTCTCCCCTCTCCAGTCTATAAAAGCCCGGAAAATGTGCGTTGATGAGATGGTCTAAGGTTTCCTCATTCGATTCCGAGAATTTACCATTAGGGAGCTTGAGCGATCCCAGTATCGCTTCCGGGCTGCGGGCTAGGATCTTGTTCAGCCATGCTGCCTCAGCTCCCTTATTTATCTCATTACAGAAAGAAACCCAACTACTTCTTTGGGTTTCCCTAACCTCAGCCCTATACTGATCCCTGGCAGTCCTATAGTCCTCCCAGGTTGTACGGCTGTTACGTTTTCTGGCTCCCTTGAGAAGGTTCCTTACCTTACATCTAAGGTTTTCCAGCTTATTGTTCCACCATCTTACCTGGCCTTTCGGCCTAGCTCGTTTAGGTGTACAGTTCCCTTCATAGGCTTCTATCAATCCTCTACTCAGTCGGGAGGCTGCCGCCTCCAGTACTTCCCTCTCACTAATTCTGGAGGGGATCCCCCGAACTGTTACTAGAAGATCCGATTTAAACTGTTCCCAGTTCGTGAATCTGGGGTTGCGGACCCATTTCGTCTCCTCATGCTCCCCCACTCCCAAATCAAACTTAATGGCAGAGTGATCCAAGAGTGTGGGTTCATCCGAGACTCTCCAGTTCCGCACGTATCTCGCCAGGTGTCTGGAGCCCAAGGTAATATCAATTACCTCCTCCCTTATAGCGTTAAGTGGGTGTGTTTCCCACATTTAAAATATCTAGCTCTGTACTTACCAGATATTCCATGAGCTCCATACCTCTGCTATTGGTGTTTGTGCTACCCCAGACCATATGGTGTGAGTTCGCATCACATCCCATCAGCAAAGGCAGGTCGGATTTTTGACAGAAGTCCACAAGTTCCTTCACCTCTGGTGTCGGATTGTCCCTGCTGTCATATGGTAGATAGGCTGACCCTATAACCACCCTACCTACATTTTCAAGCATCGTAGTTACCGCCATTAGGTCCCCTGTGGACCATTTCCACAGGGGTGTGGCGCTAATGTTCTTCACTACGATGCCGGCTCTGGGTCTGTTAGTACTACTACTCCTGTAACAGAGAAAATTTCCCAGTCCCTTTATAGATCCCTGCATCACCCAAGGTTCTTGGATGAGTGCTATCCCTGTGTGCATTTTAGCAAGACTCCTCTGCAGAATAGAAGAGGCATCTTTGCTTCGATGCAAGTTAATCTGAATAATTTGAATCATTCTTTTCTTAGCACTTGCACCACTTTCGTCCCCTGGTTTGCTCAGGTTCCCCTCGCCCTCTTCCTCAATAGAGGTCAAGGTCAAGGTCCCGATTGTGGCCTGGGTATCGGCGGTGGAGCAACTGCTTGGCAGGGAGGATGTAGGCGTCCGCGGTACAGGCCCGCTTTCGACCTCCTTATCCTCCAAGCTTTTTTCTTTGTAAACTGGTTCTATTTTTGGTCCCACGAGTGGCTAGGGAAATAAAGGTCCACCCCCGCAGAGCCCCGCATGCGGAGGTAAGGCGACTTAAATACTCAGGAGTTGCACCAGATGCTCCTGAGGCACCGATAGCGACTCTAGGTATCCCCTGAGAGCCAACCAGTCCTATAGGCTCGGTATCTCACACCATCGGATTAGGGGGGTGTGTCATACCCATCCAGTTTCACCAGGCTGAATGGGGGGCTGTTTCTTAGTTGTGAACTGGGTTTGTCGCCCCCCCCCCTTGAGTAAACTCAAGAAGGATTCATACCCGGGATGCTGGCAAGCCACATCCCTTCATTCGCATGGACGGGCTCTTTACCAGGGCCGCCTCATTCATACTCCCATTCGCTTGGGCAACCCCTACTTAAAGGAGTGCCATCATTCATACAGGTATGGACCCTTAGAGCGCCCCCCACCCACAAGGCCCCCCCATCAACTGCAAGGTCTTACAGCCCCTAGGGGGAGAATTTTTGATTAACTAGAATCCTATATTGATACGCTTTCTCGGTGATTTGTGTTTACTATATTGAGGCGCGGCTACTTTTAACCTAATATCCTCTGAAAATACTATTTTTTTGGGGTTTTTCTGCTTTCATCATTTCAATAGACAATTGCAATATCGCTGTTAATTTATTGCATATCTCTTTGGAAAAATTATTTATAATAATTATTATCTAGATTTTAGAATATAAATTATGACTGTCTTACATCACGTTTTGATAGATAACTAAGCTTGTATTTAACAATTATTTGAGAATTATAGTTATATAATATAAACATTTTAAAACAACAGTCACAGTAGTTAAAATGAAATAAGAAAGATCAAAGTTATTAATCATGCATATTTATAGACACCACAATAACTGTTTAGTTGTTGTTTGTAATGTGTTATTCAAAATCTCCTAATAGGTTGCAATTATATAAAAAGATCCTACGCATACAGTCTAGGTGAACACTATCTGAAATTTACATCTTGTTCTAGGTAATATAAACAGTGTGAAACCTTTAAAATATCACTGGGTTACTTATGTCATAAAGTTGTCCAGTTGTATTTAGATAATCAACATATGGTTAACTTAAACTACGCATTACAAAACCTGAATATATTATCGTGTCAGGATGAATTTAATGAAGATTGATTAATCATATATTAACCACACTACCTAAAATATGGTGTAAAAGTTCATATCAAATTTATAGTTAGGCGCCTTGTTGAAAGACATGAAAGAAATAAACAGTTTTAAAACTTTAAAACGGACTTTTACGCACGTAGAACATCTCTATCTCGAAATTGTTATATGCGAATATGTGTTATATGCGACAGTTTTACTTTTTTCAAATAGTTCACCCTCATGCCTTCTCATGACCCATGAACAGGATGGGGTGTATCCTATCCACCACAAAATCAATAGATGTCGTCTGGTAGACGTCCCTAATCAGAATCAGACGAAATCCGGTCAATCCGTTCATTGAGTGATCGTGCTAATAAACAAATTTCTCAAACAGTCCACCATTGTGCTGTCTCATGGTCCATGAACATGGTAGAGTATGTTCTATTCACCTCAACATCAATAGGTGTCGTCTGGTAGACGTCCCCGATCCGAATCAGTCAAAACCCGATCGATCCGACATGATTTAGTTGAGTTATCGTGTTAACAAAAAATAATTCTCAAATAGTCCACCGTCGTGCTTTCTCATGACCCATGGACAGGGTGGGGTGTGTCCTATCTACCTCAAAATCAATAGATGCCGTCTGGGAGATGTTCCCAATCAGAATCAGTCAAAACCTGATCCATCCGACACGATTTAGTTGAGTTATCGTATTAACAAAACAAATTTCGTAAATAGTCCATCATCGTGCTTTCTCATGACCCATGGACAGGGTGGGGTGTGTCATATCCACCTCAAAATCAATAGGTGTCGTCTGGGAGACGTCCCCGATCAGAATTAGTCAAAACCCGATCGATCCGACATGATTTAGTTGAGTTATCGTGCTAACGAGAATAAATGACGACGACAGCGACGACACACACACTGCAAAGAATTTTTAAAAACCATTTTTTTTTTTGTTATTAGACTGAAAAACGAAAAATAAACCCAAAAAAAAATTTAGTTTTTTCACTTTTTCTTTGCACGATTACATTACTTTTCCGCTTATAGTGGAGCGCGGAAAAGTAAAAAGAAAAACTAAGTGAATATGTAAGTTAGGCATTAAGTTTTCTTTATTTAAATATGTACATGTAATGTAACGTACAACTTTTAATAGTATTTGTAGTACATTTACCACATAATAAATTAAAATAGAATATCATATCACAATATATACCAAAATGAATGAAAATAAAATGTGGTGAACATATAGAAACATAACATATGATCTATAATTTTAGAACTTAAAATTATTTGAATTGCATAGTGCACTCATATTATTATGCTGTTTTATATTCCACTAATAGCTCGATATTATTGTCGAGCTATTAGTGGAATATAAAGTAGGAGTAGCGCTCTCTATAACGTATTATATCAATTCTACACTCATGATATATTGAAGCTTATAATCATAATGATGTAAATATTCGCCAATTGCACCGGTTTTTAATTTTACGATAGAAATAGTATAATCTTGTGTCATTTTCACCTCATTAAAAATGGCGAAGAAAACAATGTAAATTGGAGTATAATTGTCTCGTACGAAAAATGGGCATAATTTACTGGTAATTATTAGTTGTAACTATTAATATATATAGTTTTATATAGTTCGTTTTATGTACATATATTCATTTACATAGTTATTTTTTATGAATATCAAGAACTCATGTTTTTAGTTTTACGTTTTAAATCTGATGATGTCAACGTAGTTAGCAAAATATGCCTTGATCAGTGTATAATGTTTCGGTGTTTACGAGTAACTGGTATGGTCTTCCTTTTTGTACTTCGGTTCTGTTCACTTGAATAATCATTTAGATTATTTTACTTGTATTATTATTTAGATTGATTCTCAAATATCTAGCAAACAATATACATATATTTAGCTTCTTCTGTTATATATTACACGTGATTCAGCTGTTGATACTGTTGACAACAAAGCTTAACGATTTCGTTTTCTACAAGTAATTCACTATAACTTTTAATTAGGAATATTACATACATTCACCATTAGCATTTTTGTAATTATGTTTTATGGCAGACGGTATGCTGCAATGTCCTTATAACATTTCAATAAGTAGTTGCAAAAGAGGTACATATATTTAGTTAGCAATGTTATTTATTTAAGGCAAAATAATCATGCATAATGTCAGTGTGTGCACAAACATGCGGTGAAGCAACCTGTTAACGCATCACCGTGTGAATTTATTACATTTGTTTCCAATACTTTAAATAACATCCAGACAAATGAATATGCCCTCAATTTGGTGACAAACAAAAAACATAATGTTAATTTTGATTCAAAATCAATGTTTATATTCTGAAGATTATAATCAAGATTGTAAGCATTTTCTTAATTATAACCAAAAAATTATATAAAACGTCTGCTCTGCCTCGGTATCCACTACCCATCATAAGAAATTACTATTTTTTTGTTATTTACTTTCGTATTGTTTTAGTTTCTTGAATGCTAGTGAAAAGTAATGATAAATTCGATAAAATTCGTTCTGATGTTTTTTCTTTAATCACTTAAAAGATGTATTTGAAATACAACTTTGAGAGCTGCACTTTAATTTTTATGATCTCAGATTTTTTTCAAGAAAGCTCTATTTTTTATTACGCTATTTAAAAAAAACTTTTTTTACTGTACTGTAGGTACGTAAAATAAATTGGTTAAATACTAATTGTAAACAAATGTTTTTGAGATCAAGAGAAAATAGAAAGCGTTATAACAATCATAAAAAAAAACCAAAATCTTTCGTTCACATTTACTGTTGAGCAGCATTAGCATACGAACATGGATTATATTTTAAATATTTAGTATAAATTAGTTTCCTTGTTTTAAGTTTTAATAATCTTTATTATTTAAGGGGAGGTTCTCATCAAACTCGACCAAGAAATCGATTTTCTTTTGCCTTTTTTGATACCTTATTATATGTAGAATATGTTCCTAGAACGATTTGGCCGAAAACATGTTTATAAAAAAGATATTGCATAATAATGGAACCCACATTTTTAAGAAAAATTACATAAAAATAGAGTTCCCGCAGTAGAGCATGTTTTATCGTAATATTTTTGAAATGCGCGCCTATATTAACATTCTATGGTAAGTATAGTTACCCCAAATGCCACCAGATATCAGAGGATATAATATTAGATAGTTTGCCTCTCTATACGTTTATGTCGATGGATATAGCGCGTATCGTCAGTCGAACACGCGTTTTTCTCGAAACTATGTTTTTTTTAAACTAATACTACTGATAGGATCTGTAACTCAAAAACTAATACGACGGATTGTCTTGATTTTTTTGATTTTAATGTAAATTAAATTTATTGGAGCTCATATCTAAGAAAACATTGATTTCGCTATTATAACACTTTAAAGAGCGAAAAATAAGTGAAAAATCGGTACCGAAAATTCGCAGGTCCGCCATTTTGTTAATTCTTGATTTTTTTTTAGTAATATAAGCTCTAACAAATATCATATTTTATATATATTTTTTTAATTTTGACTTCGGATGATTTTTACAAGTGTTAGAGTTCCCACCGATTGGACACCTTTATTTGGGACGGTCACATTACCGAGTATATAACTAATTACCGTGTCATTTTTCATAATAAAAAAATGTTTTGTACACCTGAATACTTGATAAAAATGTATAAAAAATTTTGCGTACTTTGTTTACTTCCTTTTAATGAAAAAGAAAACATGAAGAAAATCATATAATTTTTGGGTCGATTGATGAAAACCTCCCCTTAATTTGATTTGTCGAATTATAACTAGGAGTTATTATGGAGGTGTGGAGTGCATTTATTAATTGGAACGGTTACATCCCTATCACATTCAAAAAATCCAGCCAGCGGCTGGAACTAGGTTATGAAGTCGCACGTCTTATGTTTTGCCGTTGGATAATGCATCGCTCGAATTATTATCAAAGACGAGGCCCAAATCACACGCGACGGAGTGTCCAATTTTAGGAATTTTTACCTTTGAGGCTACAAAAATCCTCACGCCTATATCCAGAAAAACTTCAAACACAAGTTCTTCCTTATTATATGGCGTGTAGTGGTGAATTGGTGGACCGTGTTTGTTTGAAGGCAGATTGACTTGAACTACTAGAAATCTACTTTCTACTACTAGAATTTCCTGCGAACAACTTTGTCCAATTTATTATTGGCGCAAAATGTCCACAAGAGAGGTATTCATTTCCAACATGATGGGCCACTATCTTACTTATTGTTCTCGGTCACTCCATGACCGAGAACATTTCAACAACGAGTTTTCTAATCGCTGAATTGCTTGTGGAGGTCCTGCAGCTTGACTAGATAGGTTTCCTGACCACTGTTCTCGATTACCATGTTTGAGGTGACATGAAAAAATTGGGGTACAGCTCGGAAGTCACCACTATAAACGAACTATGGCAAGGAGTCGTAGCAGCCTTTGATGATATGAAGAATCAGAGACAAACCATTGTGAAGGCTACACATTAATTGGTGAGGTGCAGAAAATGTACCGAATTTAGGAGAAAAATTTTCAGAACCTGATCTAATTTTAAGCATTCCTTATCTAATATTTTTCCTTATCCTAAGCATCTAATATTATAATGTTAATTTATAATGTTAAATTTGTGAAGAATTACCTAGTTTTTATGAAAAGGGTTGTCACGTTTGTATGTTCATGCTTTTTCTATATAAATTATACCCACAATCCATCCAGCTTTTATCTTTTTGTATACATTTAAAATTTCATAATTACGACCCTGTCTTTTTTGCTAGGTATTCTTTTTGCTATCTCAGAATAGATATAAATCTAAAATATTTAATAGCTTCTATTAAACTGTTTTATAAATAATGCCTTGTCAATGTGTTAATTCTGATGCGTTAAATTATTTTGCAGAAGCGGTTTAAGTGTGCCGTCAAAACTGAATCACTATTCTCATTTTTTCTGAACTTTTTGATTCCCCTGATGTCCCAAGTGAGGAATGTTGCTGGTAACTTTTATTCGATTACATCCAATCGTTGTAGAGAATAGCTCTTTGAATGCCAGACCAAATGCATAAAACATCTTTTATTTTTTTAACCAGCACTTATCTATTGGAACAAAGTCAATGATTTTTTGAGTGATAGTATACTCTTATTGTTAACCTGTTTACAGAATAATAAGACAGTTTAGATACAAAACAGATAGAATAAAACATACCTAATCAAAGAAAAAATATCCTAAAACAAAGTAAAGTTGCACTAATAAACTACCTGAAAATTGAAATGATTGACTCAAAAATTTAAATGTTATTTAAAATTCCGTAGCTTCTAAAAAACTTGACTACTCTCAGTTGACGGAATTACTCTAATATTCGTTCTTTTGTTGGAAAACTGGCCATTCGTACTACAAGGGGGCTGCAACTGATTTACCGTTTTCTTTACCTATATATGGTATGTGTGTTAGTAAAGTAAGTGTTCAAACATAAAAAAATGTAGACCGCGACCGTTTTTAAAACATGAATAAAGAAAGAAATTTTTACGATTTTTTTTTTCGCCGATTCACTTTAAACCTTAAGCCAATATGTCGAAACGGTTTTTCCGTTAATACCTTTCATTAGGATGTAATTAAAAAAACCTATTTCAAGACGAGAATGACATGATTCGACAGAATCATGTCATTCGAAGATGATATCGACAGAAGCGTCGATTTGTCCCCCGAGCATATTGAAAAGGTTTTGATTCTAGAACTAGAAAAACAAGAGGCTTATTTAAATGTTAAGTACGCAAAAAACAGCTTATTTAAATGTTAAAATTTATAAACTGCTAAACATATTCAGTAGAATAAAAACGGTTTAGGTTTAGTTCACTTTTGAAAAGCCGCCTCACACACATTTGGACACAAGTTTAAGCTTTAAGTAAGTTCCATAATAATAAAATTTATCCTCATTGTCAATAAAACAGATGATCTAAAAGAACATTTTTTTAAGTTACACCCTAATTAAGGGTAATCACTAATATGCCAATTATCCCGACATATTTACATAACTCTTCTTATGTAAGTTTAATCATTCTGTTATAATCTACATCAGTAAGAGAACGGATTTTGTTCATCTTTACAAGCTACGGCGTTTTAAATTACATTTAAATTAATGGATAAATTACTTGCCGGTTATTCTAGTATAGATAAATATATTAGTATATTTATTCTTCTATTGATGCAAAGTTACTTAGCCAGAGAACACGACAAACCCCCTGACGTCAATATCTCCCTCAACGGAGAAGACATCCAGTGGCGCGACAACGTTAAGTACCTGGGAGTCATCATGGATAAGTCACCGTGGAGCGATCATGTTAACCAGGCCGCCATGAAAGCCAAGGGGACTTTAGCGAAATTCTACTCGATGCTGGCTGATGACAGCAGTAGTATAGCAAAGCGGGTTCTGGCTCACTCTCGGATTTGTCCGCGGACATTTGATGCGGATGGCATGTGGTCATTGTTGATCTGAAGAACTCTTGGCGCAGGTATAAAACGGGTCTGTACAGGTATAAAACAGGTGTGTACCGGTTTAAAACAGGTATGGTAACCTGTTTAATGACGTCATGTTTTTTTCCTAATACCACCATACCTGTTTTAAACCGGTACACACCTGTTTTATACCTATACAGACCTGTTTTATACCTGCGCCAAGAGTTCTTCAGATCAACAATGACCACATGCCATCCGCATCAAATGTCCGCGGACAAATCCGAGAGTGAGCCAGAACCCGCTTTGCTATACTACTGACAGCAAACTTAACGTTCGTAACAAAATGCTTCTTGTTAAACAGGTAATCCAATTTCAATTCATGTAGCTTCCATAGCTTGAGGGTACGTCGCCAGGACCTCTCTACAGCGACTTCAGGCCGTGGAGAACGGGGCACTGAGATGTGCCGCGGGTGCACCGTGGTACGTGCGAAACTCTGCTATCAGAAGACACCTGAAGTACACTCCGGCCACGGAGATCATCCAAAATAGGGCCATCAGCATGTATGAAAGAACGACGGACCTTGAAA
The DNA here is from genome assembly GCA_037954035.1 of Rosalia funebris. Lineage (NCBI taxonomy): Eukaryota > Metazoa > Arthropoda > Insecta > Coleoptera > Cerambycidae > Rosalia > Rosalia funebris. The sequence goes on along the minus strand of JAZFAV010000022.1, from coordinate 41,470,885 downwards.
ATTTGCTCATCAGGGCAGCGACCAACTGCGACCCAGGGGGACCAGAAAGGCACCCCGGACTGAAGATCCATACAATCCGCTCGGATCTAGGTTCGTAACTATAAGCTTTCCGTTTCAGATAGACGCCTCTAGAAGCCAGACATAGATAATATTCTTCCCTGTCATACCGAGCGGCACCCCCATTCTGCTCATTCCTATAATATTTCGGGCGAGATCGCGAGACGCCGTAAGTTCCGAACCCACCCATCCCGAACTACAATTCTTTTCGGGAAATAAATCTACCCATCTCCGGAGTCCGCGCCAGATTCCCGACATGACAAAACACCCCCGAGGGTTGACATCCAACGAAAAAAGAACACGAAGAGAGAAGAGTGTCAGAAGAGAAAGATCCCTGTTGGCAGGGGTCCAACGAGCCAAGATCGGAAGATGTCCGCTATCCAAGTTATGCTCCTGTCTGGATAGCGGCATTTGGTCGTCACGCGTTGGGAGCAAGCAAGGAGTCTCAAAACCCGATTTACTCTTACGAGGCAAGTCTAGGTTTACAGCGATGTGCAGGTAATAGGTGATAGTACCGTCTAACTCGCAAGAAACCCCACATTCAAGGCCATTGCGCACCCATCGGATATGGCACAAAGTTACTTTTAAATCTATTGTATTTTAAAGCTTACAACGAATAAGCCTCTAATGAAGAAGCATATTGTCAAAATATAAATTCTAGGAATTCATATATTTTGAGAAATTTTGGTAAAATAAAGCGGCGAAATCCAAAATTGTTAAGGTGCGAAGATGAGATTGTTACAAGTATTGAAAGTTTAATTCAACGAAAATTTATCCCTGATACTTCTACAGGATTCGTGAGAGAAGCTTGCATGAATCAAATTTCCACAAATATTATAAACAATAAAAAGTCAAAGTCCTCAAAGAATATAAAAATTATCAAACGATTGCGAGAGAACGACTGTATTTATTTAAAAGCTGATAAAAATAATAAGGTTGGATAAAAAGAGTATTATGAAAGGGCAGACAACCTGATAGTAACGGTCCTTATAAAAAGCTTCCCCGAAACCCATTACCAAAAATGGTCACTGAAGTAAGAAATACACTCAAATCCTGTAACAACCTTATTACTTCACCTCTAAGGAAAATGTTGCATGTATATAATCCAAGTGTCTCCAGATTATACTACTTACTTATCTAAGATACATAAACCAGGTAAGCAGATGCATCCTATTGTTTCGGCAATTAGATCGCTGACTTACCACCAAAACATCAAAATGGTTAACAGAGGAGTTTGAAAGTTTACCCATTGCACCACCCAGTTTCTCAGTGATTAATTCCAATGATTTTATTAATAACATTTCATTAATAAGATTAAAATATTCAGTTGCAAGAGGGTGAAATTTTGGTACCTAACCTTTGATTTATGCTCATTGTTTGCCAATGTTTCGATACCACAAACTTAGGACTACCTTACAGATTTAGTCCAATCAAATAATCTCAGTCCAGATGAAGTAAAAGAATATATTCAACTCACTAAAATTTGCATGAAACATAATTTTTTCCAATTTAATAACGGTTATTTTGAATAACATGAAGGGACATGGGTAACTCTTTGTTACTTTTCATTGCGAGTCTCATCATGAATAGATTTGAAACAGAAGCAAGAAGAATTGGAGTACTTCCCTAGAGTTTGCCTTAGGTACGTGGATGATGTGTCCGCAGTATTTCACTCACAAAAGTCATAAACACTGATAACAGTTTCGCGTCAGTAAAATTCACATATGAAGTTAAAACCAATGAGCAGCTACCATTTATAGATGCACTAGTTATTAGAAATAGTGAAAGTAAGTTAGAATTTGATATATACAGAAAAGATACCAGTACCCTCAGATACATCCCTAATGATTCCCACCATTGTATTCAACACAAAATAACGAACCTTAATTTTCTAGTCCATCGCCTACTAAGCTTCAATCTCGATAAAGATGGATTTGAAAAAGAAAAAGCAGTAATGAAGGATATAGCCGAGTGTAATGGATATTCTGTTGGTATAGTTGAAAAAATGATTAAGAAACGTAAATTTAAGCAAACACTTCGAAATTCCTCCACCTTGCAAATTGAAAGGAAAACATCCGAAAAATATATATCTATTCCTTACACTTCTCGATTCATCCGTGGTATTAGTAAGATTTTTTAAAGATAAGAGACGATGGTAGTTCATTCTTCGAGAAATAAATTAAGACAACATTTAGGCAATCCAAAAGGCAAAATTAACAGCCAACAAGATTTACGAAATCAGATGTAACGACTGCAATCAAAGGTATGTTGGACAGACCAAATGATCTATTCAAACCAGCTTCAAAGAGCACATAGCGTATCTCAAATATGGTAGAACAGATAAGCCCAGTGTTACCCAACATGCCTTGAAGAGCAACCATAAGATAGACATTAGCGACAATATTAATTAGGAATGTAACAAATACTAGACAGCTAGATGCATTTGAAAGTTTAGAAATTGAAAAGCGTAAAAATAGTATGAAAAGTGACAGAGAGCTTATTCTACATAGCCCGCTTCATTGATTAGTTACGCATGGCTCACTAGGCCGCAACCATGACGATCTGAACTCAGTGAGCCGGAACCGTGACGGTCAGGTCTCACTGGGCTGCAACAATAATTTAGGTATAAATAGGATATATTGTTAGTATAAGATTATTTTTAATTATCTCCAGATGATGCCAACTTTGTTGGCAAAACTCGTGTCGATTGTAGTGAACAGTGTTTTGGTGTTTTGTAGAAAATTTGACATAATTTTCTACAAAACACCAAAAAGGTGTTATGAAAGGTACTTCTTGAAAATATTTAAAATCTTTAGTAAAAATAGTAACAATTTTGGGCAATACGTTTAATATCTTTCTTTGATGATTTCATTATGTACATTTAATATTTATAAATTATAGATAATATATGGCATTAAAACATATACCTATGTTATGATTTAATTACGACAAACATAACAAATAACAGAATTAATAACAATTAATAACTCATTCACTCTACATCAGTCACATTTCATTTTTTTTATTGATGTGAATAAACTTGAGGATAATTTTCGTATTCCACTTGTTCATAATTCATATGTTGGTTTTCTTCGTGTTGTTGCATATCCAAGGCTTTCTGGATTTCTACTGGGATAGGTGGGGGAGTAGGTAAATGGTCTCCTTGGGGTTGAAAACCATGCTCGTCCGCAATATAAGTGAGGGTAATTGGACGTCCATGTTCATCATGGTATGTAACGGAACCTTGTTTTACTAACGTTTCGTGCTTCTTGTCGCCTTTATTTTTAAGGTAGCCGGATTCTTGAGCATAAATTCCATTCCCGGTTTCGTAACTAAAAGATGAATGCATATTTTAGCATGATTACGAAATTCATAATTAATATCTTATTATAGTTAATATTTTTATATTAACATTAATATGTATTATATTTGTTATTACATCATGTAGTACATACATATATACATGCATACATATCAGTAATAAGTATGTATTTTATAAATATTTTCTTAATAATGACAGTTACAATTGAACTAGAATATATCTCAATTCCTTACACTTTAAGTAATGATCTGAATTTGATATATGAGGTTAAATTGTAAAGCATTTTATTAAATAAATGAAATAAAATACATTTCATATATTTAATTTAAAATAATTTCAAGTACACAGGAGGAAAGTAACAAGGTATACGATATGCTAATATCGGAATTTAAAACCATTCCAAATAAGCATATCATAAAATTATCTTTAAAGTTAATTGGTTGTCTGGTTATTTAGTTTGAAGACTCTTTATTATTTTTAAATGATCTCGTACATATTGAGTTCAATGCGGATTTATTGTCGTCATGAGATGAATAATGAGCATGTATCGTAAAGGAAGCCGAAATCAATTTTGAAGAGAGAGTTCCTTTACGTTGTATTCATTGTCTCCGAATTTTTTAGTAGAAATTTGTCGGTTTGCACTGCATTTTGCCATTCTATTCAGCGCTCGTCGATGGTAAATAGCCAGGAGAATAGCTGTTTTAGGCTAATTTGTTTAGTCCTTATTATATCAGGCATTTGCAGATGGGGTGGAGTATAATAATCTCCTTACCTCAGTAGTTTGAAAACTACCCTCTGCAAAGTAAAACTTTGCATTATATTGATGACGAAGCTTTACTTTGATTTAGATTGTTCTCGAAACTACCGAGAGATGGTGCTTGGTATGTTCTAATGCGGTAGAACGTAACGACGTCAGTACTCGTCGTAGGCATGTAGGCAGGAGGATAGTTTATACCCTCTATGCCTTATATAATAAGGACTAATTTATTTAGTCCTTATTATATAAGGCATTTGCAGATGGGGTGGAGTATAAGAATTTATTACTTCAGTAGTTTGAAAACTACCCTCTGCCAAGTAAAACTTTGCATTATAACTCTGAGCTCCCTCCTTCTTCCTTAATAGCTCTTGATGTTATATTCCTCCAGAATATATAATGATGTCTTTATAGTTTATACCATACCAAGTAAAGTATTCTGTATAACTAAATATAACCAGATTCAGGTTTCGAGAATATCTAAGGAATATTTTTAAAATAAAATATCTAGTTTTTCCAAAATTAATAGAAATAAAATTTCCTCAAATTTCAACCTTATAACACATTTCAATGATGACAATTTTTCTTGTATGTCGAAATCAAGCTTTGAACGACAAAAAGCGTTCTCATGTGAAGCGCACGCACAGCATATAACTCCTAGAATGCTTATGCTTGCGTTAACAAAGAAATGTTATAAATATAAGTTACACCAAAAAATCACACACTTGTTACTTGTCTTTTTGTCTTAAATCATTAAATTGTCTTTTAAATTAAATCAAGTCGTCTGTATAATTATTAAATTTTTCAAAGTAAAATAAAATATTTTTTAAAAAGTAAAATTTAACTTAAGTGATATAAAATTGGCCCAGTCGGTAGGATTTGAAGAACACCCTGTATAGGAGCCTAACTGTTGAAAACCACCTGAAGAACAAGGACAACACTCCAGAAGTGCCTAACTCCAGAAAAAGGATCGCCAGAATAAGGAGAACTTCAGTACGGGTGGCGGATTCAATCCCTTACTCAAAGAAAGAACCAACTTCCACACAGAACCAACAGATGAATAGCTTCGTGTAAGTACTTATTGAATCATCTCGTTTAAGTGTAAAAATATATATTTAATAATTGTGTCTATTAATTGTTCGCGAAAGGTACAATTCTATTGTCTTTCCCCATTGCAATTTAAAATAAATAAATAAATAAACTTAAACATTTAAATTAGTTTATGCCAGTAATTACTAGAAATATGGCTCTACAACAGCAACAAAATCAGCCTCAGCAAGAAGTTGTTGAACCCTATAAATTAAATGAAATTTTCTCTATCGTACCTGAATATGACGGTAATCAAATTAATTTAAATACATTTATAAATTCTTGTAAAACCGCGTATGACATGTCAGTTGGTAACCAGAAGGTACTATTAACTGTTCACATAAAAAATAAATTGAAAGGTCGCGCATCTGAACTAGTCAACTCTAGAAACCCAGTGACATGGGATGAAATAAAAACTTTGTTAGAAAATCATTTCCGTGACAGCCGAGATTTAACGTCTTTAATACAAGATTTGCAACGGATGCGACAGCTTCCTGGTGAATCTCCGCTTACATTCATCACACGTCTACAGACACATGAAGCAAAAATGCACGCTTCTGTGCATAAACAACGGTTAACACCAGCTCAAAAACAAGCCCAAATTCAGTTAACCGAAGGTATGGTTTTAAATACCCTACTCACAGGGTTAGAACCTAAAATTGCGCATGTTGTTAGGGCAAGCGATCCAGCGGATATGTTAACGGTAATTACGAGAGTTCGTAGAGAGCTCCAACTAAATTATTTTGAAAATCAGAAATTAAATCGTAATAATAATACACGCAATACAAATTCGTCTTTGCCTCCAAAGCAATGTTCATTCTGTAAGCGCACTGGACACACGCCAGTGAGTGCCGTCAGAGACTACAAAGTTCTCGACCCCCTAATTTCGGCATGCCTCAAAATTTTTCTAGACCTAATTATTACCCTCAAAATCCCGGAACTTCACAACATTTTCAACAAAGACCCAACTATTATAATCAAAATTCTGGAAATTCACAAAATTTTCCAACAAAGACCACCTGTCATCACACCAAACCCAAACTTTAACAGTTCAAGACCCCCTGCGATTCAAACGAATCCTAATTATTATAAGCCAATTTCCACCAGAAAGACGCTACATATTAACCAAAATAATGAAATAGAAAATACAAAACCAAATCAAACTTTTTATGAAAATAATAACTCTGATTATTATACAGATAATAATCATTCCATAGATCCGAACTATTATACTAGTAATACTTCGGAACACGATGGTACCTATATAAACTATTATACTGATAATAGTTCCTCCGAAAATTATTTTAATGAACCCTCTTTTGATACGACGCCTACAAACAGTCAGGATTTTCGAACAGGTCCCCCTTCCCAGTCGGACCCACCTTATCAAAAATCGATAGATTCCAACATGACGGTATTACAAACCCAATTCGGCAACATGAACTTAGATAGTTTCAACCCGAATCTGAATTTCCCGGAACAAGAGTTTCTATAAGTCCTTTATTATCTGTTAAATCAAAAAATTTATATTACATCTACGACGCTACCAATACACATAGACTATTGATCGACACAGGCGCAGGTCTATCTATATTTAAACCTAAAATTTGTCAAAATTATAGTATGAGATGTCCTGAAAATGTAACGATTCAAGGTATAACCGATCAAAAAATAATTATTAATGAATCTGTTTATATTCCGTTTGATCTCAATAACCCGTTTAAAATATATATTTGCAATCTTGACATAGAATTCGATGGTCTCCTTGGTTCTGACTTTTTGGAACATTATAAGTGTATAATGTTGAGTTGTTGACATAAAAAATAAAAAACTTATAACTAATTTTAAAACGATTTCGATGCATAAAGTCACAGACCAGTCTCTCTCTACAGACATACAAAATTCTACAAACCCAAACGTCCTTAATAATACTCAGCATTTCAAATATAATTTCAATAGAACCGCGTACGGAACAAATTTTCAAACTTAAATGCCATTTGACTAATACTGAAGCTATACTGCTAGCTACAGAAATAGACAAAGTAAGACTCCCCAATGCTATAGTTCAAGTAAATGATAAAGGTGAATTTATTACATCTATAGTAAATTTAAACGCAATATCCAAAACCATCAACTTTTCGGACATAAAATTAGAACCTTTACAAAATTTCTCACTAAACAATATCAACGAAAGAAATTCTCAAACTTATATAGACAGACATCATGAAATAAAATCCCAACTCCGTCTAGATCATTTAAATGAAGAAGAAAGTGAACTAATCACTCAACTTTGTTTAGATTTCTCGGATATTTTCTATCTTGAAGGTGACCAACTAACATTTACCAACGAGATTAAACACGCGATAGATACGAATGATGCGAAACCAATATTCACAAAATCGTATCGGTATCCCCAAATACACAAGGAGGAAGTTAAAACACAGGTGTCCAAAATGTTAGACCAAAATATTATTCGTCATTCGAATTCCCCTTGGTCCTCCCCAGTATGGGTTATCCCCAAGAAGCTCGATGCTTCCGGTAAGCAGAAATGGCGTATGGTTGTAGACTACAGAAAACTTAATGAGTTAACTGTAGGAGACAAATGCCCCTTACCAAATATTTCAGATCTCCTAGATCAGCTAGGCAAGTGTCAATATTTTACAACATTGGACTTGGCATCTGGGTTTCATCAGATCGAAATAGAGCCAAAAGATATCTCGAAAACCGCTTTCAGTGTGGACAATGGACATTATGAATTCGTTCGTATGCCCTTCGGACTTAAGAATGCTCCTTCCACCTTTCAAAGGGTGATGGACAATATCCTTTTAGGTATCCAGAATGAAAGATGTCTCGTATATATGGATGACATCATCATATACTCCCCAACCGTACACGAACACCTCTCTCGTCTAACAGAAGTGTTCAAACGTCTTCGCGATGCAAATTTAAAGATCCAGCCAGATAAGTGCGAGTTCCTCCGTAAAGAAGTCGCGTATCTAGGCCACCTTATAACTAAAGAAGGAGTTACACCGGACCCCGATAATATATCGTGCATTCAAAATTTTCCCCAGCCTACTAACCAAAAAGAGATCAAATCCTTTCTCGGTCTGGCAGGCTACTATCGAAGATTTATCAACAATTTCGCTAAGCTATCTAAACCCCTCACCAAATTGTTACAAAAAGATGTCCCCTTTGTTTTTGATTCCGAATGTAAGAAATCCTTTGATGAATTGAAACAATCTCTCATCTCTACCCCAGTTCTCATCTGTCCGAATTTCGACGAAACCTTTCTACTCACCACTGATGCAAGTGCCTTTGCCATCGGAGCTGTGCTCTCACAAGGTCCCATTGGTAAAGATTTACCAATTGCTTTCGCTTCAAGGACACTCTGTAAAGCCGAAACCAAATACTCGACCATAGAGCGTGAACTCCTCGCCATTGTTTGGGCCGTGAAACATTTCCGTCCTTACATATTTGGTCGAAAATTCAAGGTAATAACCGACCATAGACCCTTAACATGGCTCTTCTCCATAAAAGATCCCGGTAGCCGCCTAGCACGCTGGCGACTAAAACTCGAAGAGTACGAGTACGATATCGAGTATAAACCCGGTCGCATTAACAAAAATGCGGACGCTCTGTCTCGTATAAAAATACATCACCTTCAGGACTATTCTAACTTTCAAGCTAAATTTAAACTATCACCGTACCCTATTCAAAGACCCTCGACTTCAAAAGAACCCGATTCTGATAACCATAGTGACATGACAGAAACAACCGAAAATGACGCCGTAAAAGAATTTGAAACCTTTATAAATTTGTACAAAACAAAATCACTCATCGACTATTCCAAAATCGAATTTTTAAACGGACAACTCCTAGACAAAAGCAACAAAAATATAGTTACGTTTTTCCAACAAAACAATCTCAAAGATTTTCATTATAAAATCCTTGAAGACTTGTTCGAAGAAAACGCAGACTTTCGGAGTTTAGAATTAAATAAATTATCCAGTAAGTCAGGGCGACATAGAAACTATTTTATCGTAGCTCTACCATATGATCCTGATACCGTTATTCAACACCTGTTTGTCACATTATACAATGGTCGTGAAACATTTAAGGACTCTGAAACGTACTATATTGAAAATAACATTGACCTACCTATTCTAGAAATTTTGTCATTTTTGTTATCCGAAAAAGACGTAAAACTCAAAATTTGCCAAGATGTTACTAGGACGCCTAGTGACGATCAAATTCCAATAATTATCGACCAGTATCACACTCGTAAAGCTCATCTCCATCGAGGCATAAATGAGACTATCCGACGCATTAGAGAAAAATATAATTGGAAAGGGTTGACAAAAGACGTTGACAATTACATATAAAGTTGTGAAACCTGCCAAAAAACAAAAGTCTGTCGTAAAAATTTAGATACACCTTTAGTTCTCACAGAAACCCCAAAGGTCCCTTTTGAACGTATAAATATTGACATTCTCGAAATCCCCACAAAAAATTATGCACTTACAATACGTGACGAACTGACAAAATTTAGTCAAGCATATCCTATTAGAGATAAATCGGCAAAATCAGTCGCAAACACCCTCCTAATCTATTTCCAACATTTCGGAACACCCCTTCGAATCCATTGCGACTATGGCCGAGAGTTCGACAATGCCATCCTAAGAGATTTGTGCTTTCTCTATGATATCAAATTAACATACTCTAGTGTAGGACATCCCCAATCTAACGGTTCCCTAGAGAGGTTTCACTCCACTCTATTAGAAATGATCAGAATACATATGACAGAACATCCCGACGAACACCCCTTCAACATATTACCTTATGCTGTAATATGTTATAACAATTCCGTTAACAAAACTCATGGGTTTACACCCTACGAGTTGGTTTTCGGACATACGTCCAGCAGACCACCCGAGACATTATATAATCAAAAAGAACTAGTCACTAAATACGTTAGAGATTTGAATAATCATCTCTCCTACTATTATAAAGTCGCGCGTGCAAGAATGGATGCACAGAAACAAAAATCAAAAGTTCGGTTTGACGCTCACGTCTCAAGAGAACCTCCGGAATATAAAATTGGTCAAAAAGTTTACCTAAAGGAATCGCAAATCACCGATAAATTACGAAACAAATTTAACGGCCCATTTGAAATTTTGGAACTCCATAAAAATTCAGCTACTCTAATTAACCCAAAAACTAACCAAAAAACCAAAGTCAATTTTAATAGGTTAAAACCATATTTTGAAACATAATTACCTTGCAGGTTCACCTTGCTGATCGGAACAGCAATATGCCAGTATCAGATAACACCTATCAATAACACCGTCGGAGTCTATTACCATGACGAGACGAGGATAGTAATTTCCAACGACAGATGGACCCTTCTAGTTCATAAAAACTTATCAAGTCTCGAAGAAGCTTTCATCAACAACAACAAAATTTTAGAATCCATTGTTAATATATTTGCAGTTGACACACGTGAAACAAAAGAATTCCTGGTGAAAGTCAAAACGCATATAACACTTTTAAATCAAATATCAACTTCCCTTAAGGTAAAATTTGAAGAAATCCTTGTTAATACTAAACGCTTCAAGCGTGGTATATTAAATGGTGTAGGTAGTATATTCAAAGCAATCACCGGCAATCTAGATGCCGAAGACGGTCAACTCTTTACAGATAGTATTAATAAATTAAATAATGACCAACATCAAATTGAAAATCTCATGAAAAATCAAATATCTGTTACTTCTACCGTTATAAAAACCTTTAACCAAATGGTTCAAAATTTACAAATTAACTTTGAAACCTTTAATGAAGACATGAAAAAGATTCAAATAGCATTGCACAAAGTAAATGATAAAGTTGCATTAGTTCAGGCTGAATTAAGATTTGTTGAAACATGCGAAAAATTAAGCGAAAGTTACTTGTACCTTCAGAGCAACTTCGATGACATTCTAAACTCAATCACTTTTGCCCGCTTAAAAATAATACATTCTTCGCTCATTACACCTGAAAATTTGATTACTGCACTTCAGAAAATCTCTCAGAATTTAGTCAAAAATAATCTACCCCTTCCAGTAAAATATTCAAAAACTCCTCAATACCTGGACATAATTGAATTAGAGGCTTTTCAGTCAAAATCTGATCTTATATTTGTTCTAAGAATACCATTAGTGGAACAACAACTTTATACTCTGTATCATCTATATCCTATCACAACTCTAGACAATAGAACTGGCCTACATCACGTTTTGTCATTTTCTCAAAAATTTATAGCGCGTAATGATGATTCATTAATGTACATCCCTGTCAAAGATTTGAGTACATGTAAACAATTAGCTGCTCCCAGAAAATTATGTTCTGACCTTTACGCCTACCCGATCGACGGCAGTGCAGCATGCGAAGCTCAACTACTGAAAAACTTCAGAAATATCCCGGAAAACTGTGAAATTTCGCTAATTTATGGACAAGGCTACAACGTGCAGAAACTACAGGACAATGTGTGGTTAATAATAGTTTCTGAACCTATTCATATTACTGTAAATTGTGATTCAATGGACACTAAAATTACCAGTGTAAATAAAGACTCTATATTAAAACTACAACCGGACTGTTACGCATTTGTCGGCATAACAAAAGTTCAAGCAGAAGGCTGCAACACCCTTAATATTACAGACAATTCACACCCCGTGGTTATACCTTATGACTGTTTTAAGGATATCCCAGAAAAACTTCAATTGCCCAAATTGGAACCTCTCCAGTTCGACCACCTAAATGTAGAAAATCTAGATATAGATAATCGTAAATTAGAACAATATTCCCGCGACCTGGATAAGTTAATAAATGAACCATTTTTAACAAAACATATTGCCTTAACCACATATATAACTATTGGTGCCGTAGTTTGTCTCCTCATCATCTACGTCGTCTGGAAATGCAAGAAGCAGTGCTGTTGCTCTAGAAAGTCTAAGGAAGCAACCTCCAACCAGATGTTAACAAGAATTAATACCCTCCTGCGTAGAAGACCCCATCTACACACCGAAGAAGAAATGCAAGATCTTCCCTAAAAGTCGGCTAATAACACCGACTTTTCAAAAAAAAAGGGGAGTTGTTATATGCTAAAATATAATACAAGTTTAAGCCATCTAGACATATTAATGTCAAATATTGCGTAATATGAAACCTATTATCAAGCGATAACAGCTCCCTCAGTAGCAAAAGCATTTCCCATGCGAAATGCAAACATAACACATTTTCCAATAAAGGTTCTTGAACGACAAAAAGCGTTCTCATGTGAAACGCAAGCACAGCATATAACTCCTAGAATGCTTATTCTTGCGTTAACAAAGAAATGGTATAAATATAAGTTACACCAAAAAATCACAAACTTGTTACTTGTCTTTTTGTCTTAAATCATTAACTTGTCTTTTAAATTAAATCAAGTCGTCTGTATAATTATTAAATTTTTCAAAGTAAAATAAAATATTTTTTAAAACGTAAAATTTAACTTATATATATATATATATATATATATATATATATATATATATATATATATATATATATATATATATCCCTTAGGTGGATATAGTTTAACAGTTCCCAGTGTGCCTGAGAGGCACTGAGAATTTCGCTGCATTTACTATTTATTAGATATGATATCGTTAACCATTAAACAATCATTTCCAATTAAGTATACATCACAATTGCATTTAAGGCATTCAAAGATTGTTTTAGTGTTTAGAAAGTCCTGTGTAATGTTCCTATTATTCATGTTTTCAGATCCGCCATTTGGGTGATATGCGACATACTTTACAGTAAAAATATGAACTAACTAGATCGAAATAAACTTTCTAAAAGTAATTAAATTTGCTTAAATTTAATGGTACCTATTCATTAAATATTTATTACCTTTTATTCGTATGTGTGAAAGTTTTTCATTATTGAACGAAATGAAAAATGTTTTTGTTCTACATATAAAGTTTATATGGTAAGAACAATTTGCTTATGAAGATACTTATAAAGAAACAAAATAATGTATAATCGGTGATCACGCTATATCACTGTCGATAAAATTCGAAAGATATTACGTGGGAAGTCAGTGCCAGAGCAATTAAAGAATAATGAAGGTACAATGTCAATCTTTTGTATTGTTTTTGTGTATATAAACATGACATACTTACTTGAGACGTTAAAAAATACTTCTTGTTTGCTACTAATTCATTAGTATCCAAGTACCAAAATGAAATACTTTCCACCTTTTGGTAAAATGCACGAAGAAATCGGCTTATATGCAATAGTAGTTATACCTCTGTAAGTAGTGATCATACATACATAATATATCGAAGAAACAACTTACAGTAACTACAGTATTAATAAATATAAATATTTCTCTGAAAGAAATAATTTCAAATGTATTAACAAATCCTGATCAATAAAAACATATATGATAGAAATTAATGTTTTCATTTATTAGGTAAGAAACACATTTCTTATGTACAATAAATGTTACTTTTAACATATAAACATGTTGATATATCAAGTAGTGATTTTTAAATAAATTTATTGATATGGAACATATTATTTCAGGAGAAAACATATTTAACATCGATGTTAAATAAATGAAGAGTTACCATGTACGAAACCAATAACATATATACAGGATATATATGTACACACCGTCAAAAGTCTTGGACCCCCCAATGTTTTGTATTAATAAATAATTTTTTTTTTAAATATTGTATTTGTTTTTCAAAGTATGTTTTTCCTAAATGTATTTTGTTGTAATACAGGAATAATTTTTAAAAAGTTAGTCAATTAAAAAATAATGAGAAAAAAATTACCAATTTTTAAGTAAATTTATTATGACAAAAATTAACAAAACATATTTCTTAACAAAGTAAACTACAACTTAGTAGTCAGCATGGCCTCCTCTGCTTCTCGGGAACATATTGACATGCCTGTGCATTGAAACAATTAAACTGTTTATAATTTCTTGACGAATATTGTTAAATTCCTCTATTGTTGCTACAGCTAACTCTTCCGCATTTTGGGCTGGGTTCATGCGTTTGTGAATTCCTCTAGAAACAAAATCCCAAATGTTCTCAATGGGATTCATATCTAGGGACTTAGCTGGCCAATATGATGGGGTAATATCTCCCTGTTCTAGTACCTCTTGAACCGTTCTTGCGCGATGTTGCCTAGCGTTGTCGTCCATGAAGATGAACTGATTACCTAATTCGTAGAGTAGGGGATAAATAATGAGCCTGATAACACTTTCAATATCAACTTGTCTTATCATATTCTGATTTATGGGAATTAATGGCGTACGGCGATTGAATATTATTCCTCCCCAAAACATTATTGTCCCACCATTGTAGGGAGCAACCTCACGGGGAAAATGTAGTCTCTTTAGACGACCTGGCTCTCTCCAGACCCTTTGCTTATTGTCATCACTCACTAGTCCAATTGTGATTTCATCTGTGAGCAAGACCCATTGCCACTGCTGCAAAAGCCAATCACTACGTTCTCGTGCCCACTAAAAGTGGGCAGCTCGATGTCGTGGAAGTAGAGTGGGTATCTTTAAAGGCCTTCTTGTACGTAAATTTGTACGATGGAGTGTTCTTCGAATTGTAGAGGTCGATATAACATGGCGAAACGTACCTTGAAAGTGAACCCTGAGGGCTGGAGCGGAAGCATTTCGGTGTCTATGGGTATTGAACCAAATACCGATCTTGCCGTTTGATACTTGAGGCCGACCACTACTTGATCTTCTTTCCACTGTCCCTAATTCCTGATACCTATGCACAATTCGCACAACAGAACATCTAGGAATGACTAACATCTCGGATATCTGATGATTGGAATGTCCAGCATCATGCAAAGCATTAATTCTTGCCCTATTAAATGTAGAAACCTCAAGTCCTGGCATTGTAACGAAAGAAACGTATCAAAGTCGTTTTGCTAAATATGCAATAAAACTGACGAATATATAAAAAAATTATAACTAATCAACAATATTTTATCTAGCAATCCATTTGATTTTGTTTGACAGCTAAATAACTCACCTTTGTTGCCTAGCAACGAAAACAAAATAAACATAGTCGAAATCTGTAATATACGGGGAGTCCAAGACTTTTGACGGTATATATATATATATATATATATATATATATATATATATATATATATATATATATATATATATATATAGGTAGTACTTAAGTCCATTTATTTTCGTCCTTTTCGTTGAGTACTGCTTTTCGTCGTGTCTCTGTGCTGTCTATAACTTTGTTTGGTATATCAGCTGATCGGTGGTCTTTAAGCGACGATTTTCGGCTAACATCTGTATTTTGACAAGTTCAGCACAAATGCGGACTTCGAGAGTGCGTCGATTACCAGTCGTAAATTCTATAGATCTCCCTGAATAGTTGTCGCTGAGCAGAGCCCGTCGTCAACATAAACAAAAGTGATTTTATGTTTTAGTAGCTCAAACACTTTATCAATGGCACTTTAATATTTTTAACTTGTTAGTCATCATAACTGCAGGCGGTGTTTGTTTTTGTGCATTTTTAAGAATCGAATTATGACGCTCGTCCAATCCTGACAAATCTAATTCATTTCCGTTAAACTTGTGTACAGAACAAATGCGGAATAGTTATTGTTGGTGTAAATATTAACTAGAGGTTTGGTGACACAATTTCCCATTCCGGTAAAAAAAATGCGTGTTTAATCTCATCTTTGCGATAGCAAACGTCATCTGTGTGCCCTATCTTTCGACAGTGGGTACAGATTTTAACATGCTTCAAATTTTTGTGATCGGCCATTAAATCGGTTGATTTCATTCCAGATGGTCCAGGCAAAGGTTTGTCAAGAGTAAATTGAACACATGTTACATCTTGTCTACAGTCTACTTGTTTATGTCCATACCGATAGCACTTCCGATACTTTTCTTGAGATTCAGGAATTCTATCGCGCACGTATTGGGATGGTGAATCTCGCCATTAATAACTAATTTCACGATTTGAAGAGAGTTCATGTTTCGTAATACTTTTTTGAGCATCACAAGCCGCCAACAGTTTTAGTAAGCTCGTCTCATCTGTCGGATTTTGCATGCAAATTCTGTTTTTTACCTCTACGTCTTGCACCCCATCTTCAAGAAGACTTACTGTTATTTCCCAAGGAAAATTGGCATAAAACCGTTTGATAGCAGCAAGTTTAACATTGCCATATTCGACCAAAGAATCAAAATTGGTACTTTTAATGACAAGGCATGCACGAATTCTGGTAGCAGGAGTACCTTGTGCGGGGAAAGCGACTTCAAAATCCCTGCGGAATGAGGCCCAGTCACGCACAAGTGGTTTCCATTGTTTATAAAAGCGAGAGGCACGTCCACGTAGAGCCTCGCCGGCTTTCAATATATATTAGTTCGGTCATACTTCTCATTAAAAGACGGTAAAAGACCCAAATAAAGAGAGAACTTTTAATGGAACATATTTTTATAATTTCCTAGATTGTACTCCACTAATGTTATATAATGTTATAATAGTTTATTTTTCTATTACAAAAGCAAGTAAGAAGACATTACTCAATATCTGCTCATTGGGGTACTTTGCACTAAAAAATATATCTCTGATAAAGCAAATTTGTCAAACGAGAGAACATAAACCTATTAATTGTGGTATAATAGGCGAAATAGGTAGTATATTTAGATCAATCACCGGAAACATTAATGTCAGAAATCGAAAATCGATGAACAATCTTTCAATAGAGATATGTACAAAATTGAAAGGGTGATTCATCAATTATGTAATAAAGTCACTTTGGTTGAATCCAAGATGAAATTCTTTGAGATTTGCGAAAAACTTTTGGAAAGTTAGCTGTATCTTCAGGACTACCTTAACGATAATTTAAATGACATTCCGTTTGCACGTTTAAAGATTATGCATTCACCAAATAATACACCAGACAATTTCATATCATTATTCATTAAAGAAAGTATCTCAAAAGTTAGTAAAAACTAATTTAAGTATTTGCTTCTGTTAAATATTCAATTATTGCACAGTATTTCGAAATTATTGAATTAAAAGTATTCCAAACGTATTCAGGCCTTACATTCGTATCAATAATTCCTTTGATTAAATAACGATTTAAAGTTTTCACTTATTACTTATACCCTACCCCCAAACTATAAAAATGAATTACATCATATTTTATTTCACAATATACAAATCACAATTTCATAAAACAAAATGCATTACTCAAATGATTATTTAATGTACATACATATATTCCCATCAAGGATCTGAGTGCATGTAAACAATTAAGTCCACGAAAGAAATGATGTCCAGACGTCTACGCATATCCAATACACGACAACGTAACATGTGAAGCTCAGCTGTTAAAGCGTTTCAAAACTATTCCAAAAAAAAATGTCAAAGAAGTGTAATATTCTTATAAACTTGTAATGTGCAAAAATTTCAGGAAAATATATGGCTGTTGTTGGTTACAGAGCTAATTCATGTCGCGATAAACTATTTAAAATCAACACGCAAACATTATATTTATATCAAAATATGTATTAGAAGAGTCATCATCATTACCACATGCATATATAAGCAAATACTTTACAGAGAATCCGGAACATCATAAGAAAAAGACTCGATCTCCATTCCAATGAAGATACATCTTCAGAGAACAAAGCGTAAAAGTTGAGGTCACATCAATTTTTTCAAAAATGAGGGAGTTGTTATTTACGAATATTTCAAGATATCAACGATACTCGTATCATATGTCAGCATCCACTAATAATAGCTTCCTTCCTTCGAATCATTGTAAACATGCTAGTATACGAGTATTGCAAATCTAAAAATGCTGATAATATACTTACATAGCACTGCGTGCGACCAAGCTAACTTGTTTTTTAAAATTATAATTAATTTAAATGCAATTTTCTCGACTGTGTACGTACACAACATTTTTATTAAAAAAAATTTTTTTAAATAAAATTTCTAAAGTGAAATATATTTTTATTAGACAAATAAATTATTTGGGGTCATGCTAATTAATTAGGATCCACTTCGAGATATCGACATTTTTATATTAGTATGAATGATTAATACCATAACTATTTGAAACTGCGCATCATTAACTATTAATTGTTTTAAAACACATAGCATGTGAATTTATCAAGCCACGTGTAGATTTCAGAACAAATTAAGCTATTAAATGCAACTTTTTTTTGTATTTACTGATGAAGTCATCTTTTGATTTTCTTAAAATAACTTAACCATCACTGCAATAATATGGACATGTTTATAATGAAAAATAAATAGACCCATAATAAAAAATTATAAAAAAATTCAGTGCATGTGTGTACATACGAGTATGTACGAGTATATATAAATAGTTCTTCTAAGATCGTAACGTTCTAAGAATCCGTTGATTGTTTCTGCCTATTATTTTCTTCCTAATTTAAAAGGAATGTATGTAATTTATTAAATAGGAAAATTGTTTGTGTAGTTATGATAATACAGTTTAGATATTCGTAAGAGAAAAAATATAATTTTATCCTATGTTGTTTAAGTCGCTAATAATGATAATCATGCGGATATATTCATTTCAAATTTCTTGCAGTACAAATTTTTTACGCACTATTAGAGAAAGAAAATGTTTTCTTTAGTTCTCTGATTTGTAAAACAAGTATTTAAACTACATATATTCAACGTATCTTTATGGTCCAGTAAGAACGTATAAATGTATGTACTTATTTATATACATATTTTTAAAACAGACGCATGTTGCATTATGGAAAGTTTAAATTCAATGTCCGTCTATTAGGTCTAGTGTTTAATATCGAATAAGTATGGTAACAGTTGATCAATAAGAAAATTTATGATTTATGTGTGAGTTTTATTTTGTTCATACATACGAAAACATTTTGTTATATTAGATATTTACTTAGTAGTCCACATAAATTTACCTTTATAATTTATATAAAGCCACATATATATTATATATTTGCTCGGCTTTCTAATTTTTCATTATTGTTTTATTATATAGCGAATAATATAGATCTCTTAGTAGAGGGTTTAAAATTTATTTTAATTATAATAAATAGAACTCTTCATTACTAAAAGGTAAAAAAAAACAATTATATTAATTGTTGTAATTCGTCAATCAATAAATTCAATTCATTCTCCAGTGGGTATGTATTGTGATTAAACCCACAATGAGCAATATGCAATATGATGAAAATAATGGTAATACTAATCGAGAAAAAAGTGTAGACCACTCATGGTTTTATATGATCATTTCGAAAACTTAAATCCAATATATTTGAAATAGTAAAATATAACTACAATAAAATACCAAATTCTATAAATTAAGACTATGACAATACTCAATATGATAATACAAAGAATAAGTGATAGTACTCTTTTAAACAGTGCTAAAGAAATATATACTAAACTTGTTGAGAAAGATCATTAAAGCATGATTATATGCAGAAGAAAGCATATCTTATTCCAAGAAAGAAAAAATATTTTTGCGTTAAAGTATTATATGTAATTTTTATACAAGTACTTCACGAGTATTTCAAACTAAAAATATTTAGTTTGTTTAGATCTCATAATTTAAAATAAAAAATAGCAATATAACAATATTGTTGTTATAATGTTAAAATATTATAAACTCATTCTCAGTCCTTAAATAACTCAAAATTATGGAAATATTACCACCTTTTGTGAAACATGGATATTGAAAGTCTGCCTGAAAAAAGCTTTGTTTGAACAGTGAACAAAATCACAAATTGTGATTATATTAGATTAAAACAAAGTAATGTGAAACATTATTATATTAATCAAGATAATTGCACATCTGTGACACCCTGCATAATTTTGTCTCATCTTCATTGATCTATATAGACTTTACAAGCTTGTGAACAATTTCCTGCTATCTGTTGTATATAAGTCACTGGCTTTATTATAAGTATAGAATATGCAATATAGTGAAATATTTTCGATACATTTGTCCACATATTAATTTACTATTGTTTATATTTCAGGAAAAAGTACTTAAAGTATTTCATCACATTTTTACTTGATGCTAAATTTTTACAAAAGATCTTTTACAAAAAATCTTTAAAATAATTAATATACGTGAATAATATATGTAATTAGAATCAATATATAAAATATAGCAGAAATAATAAACCTGAAAGCCTCTTACAAAGAGCCAAATAGTTTGGGCCTGGGCGCAAGTAATTTTATTTATGTACAACATAAGTATTCTATAATAAATTTATATTTAATTATTTTTGGTAATTTGTATATTTAGTATCAATTAGCAAATGAATTTTCATTATTTGTACACTTAAAATCCATTTATCCATTTTTATACCAAATAATTTTAGTTTTCAGCACTCCACTATACGCAAAATAGTAATGTAATCGTGTAAACATTTTTATTTTCTAGGGTTTATTTTTCGTTTTTCGGCTTAAAAACAAAAAAAAAGGTTTTTAAACCATTTTGTGTGTGTGTGTGTGTGTGTGTGTGTGTGTGTGTGCGCGCGTGTGTGTGTGTGTGTGTGTGTGTATGTGTGTGTATGTGTGTGTGTATGTTGTGGTCGTCGTTGTTGTTGTCGTCGTCGTTGTTGTTGCTGTCGTCGTTGTGGCGGTATTTATTCTTGTTAGCACGATAACTCAACTAAGTCGTGTCGGATCGATCGGATTTCGACTGATTCTGATCGGGGACGTCTCCCAAACGACACCTATTGATTTTGAGGTGGATAGAACACGCCCCACAATGTCCATGGGTCATGAGAAAGCACGATAGTGGACTATTTGAGATTTTTTTTTTGTTAACACGATAACTCAACTAAATCGTGTCGGATCGATCATATTTTGACTCATTCTGATCGGGGACGTCTCCCAGACGACACCTGTTGAGTTTGAGATGGATAGGACACACCCCACCCTGCCCATGGGTCATGAGAAAGCACGATGGTGGGCTATTTGAGAAAAATTGAAAAAGGTGAAACAGCCGCATAAAACACATATTCTACATTTATGTGTTGGTTTATGTTTCTTATGTAAGGAGTTGAGAAATTTTATTTGAACTGACATATTAAAGATTTTTGGTTCCAATGTTTTGCTTACCTTAGACATGCATGGTTGTTGAATATCGTCTGTATCTTGTTTACCCTTTTTCCATAAAGGGTAAACCATACGTACCTTAAAAGGTATGGGTATATTTATGCTTGTAACATGTTTGTATTTGACATATAGTGAACATATTTGATATGTAGTAAATGTTTGACGCCTTTTATATAATTCGTTACTAGGATATAGTTTCGGATGTATAATTTATTTCATCGCTATTTGCCAAATAAATAATCTCAAAATATGCCGTGGCTTGTTTTTATGGCTAGGTTCAGGTAGAATGTATCTTTTATCGGCAATATAAGCGAGTTTTTTATTTGGCAAATAGCGATGAAATGAATAGTACATAATTTTAGTAAACATTCTTGTACAATCTTAATTTTATAGACAGACAATCTTAATTACACATTTTAAAAATATGTGTAATTTTTACTTCAAAATAACATAATTATTACTGGAAATACATACAATATTGTTAATACATTATTAACTGTAATTATTCCATATCTAGATATCTCAGTGGCACAATATTAAAAATAAAATAGACATACATAATATTAGGTCATATAAATTCGGAACTAACGATAATATGACCGGTATTGAATACTTAAATTATGCCTTTGCACGGGTTACAAACTATGTATCTACATAGTACAAAAAGTTCATATAAACTTCTTTAATTTAAAATACAACAACTACTTGAAAAAATAATTTACTTTAAATAAGTAAGGGTCTAATTAAAACGAAAATATCTTAATTAGTACTAAAAAGACATACGTTTTAATATTAAAATGTGTAGTAATTAATTACTTGAGTGGTACAAATGAGTCCCATTAATTGATGATAACTGTTATTATGAGAAAATATTAGTTCATTAAATATTTCAACTTCTAACAGTGTTGAAGTAGTGAAGTGAGTGTTTTTTTTGGGTATGTTTGTATTAGTTTATACTGTTGAGTATAATTAAAATATGAATAACCGTAATGCTATTGTTATCACAATTACGCTAGCTGAGTATATTAATTGTTTTTGAGCAAAATATTTACTGACTCGTGTAAACAAGTGTACGTATGAAAACATAAAGAAAACGGTATATGAATAAGTATAATAATGCGGTTGAATCCTATAAATACATTACAGCTATTCTTAAGGCATTGTGAAGATTCTTAACATCACAATGTATTTTTATTAATAAAATGAGTTCTTCCTATGTCTTCTCTGTAAAATGTACTTTTGCCTATTTTTGTTCAATTTGATGTATGCCGTCATGTGTATTTTCCATTAAAAAAATTAATTTATTTCATGTACAATAGTCATGCTGCCATCAGACCACTTATAAGATAGAGCGTGTAAATCTCAATATTGTAAAGTATGTTTATATTTAAAAAAATAAACTGTTTTGCAACTATAGAAGTATAGTAGTAGCAGGGATCTGGTAGACATTTTTAAACACTAATTTAGTACCGTGTAGTGGCTAATATCATTTCCTAAATTAAAAATATAAAGAAAATCTGTTTTTGACTGAAAAAGGTAAATTAATATATATATATATATATATGTATGTATATATATATATATATATATATATATATATATATATATATATATATATGTATATATATATATATATATATATATATATATATATATATATATATATATATATATATATATATATATATATATATATATATATATATATAACAACTACCTACTATATATATAGACAAAAACTAACGAAAATTATTCTAAATTAAAGTTATTGAAGACTACCACATTACTAAACTGATTAATTAGTCCGTTACAGCTGCTATCAGGTAGAATTTTTAAACATTGTATTTAGTAAATAATAATGTGAGTCAAAATGGCTCGTTTAATAGAATAGAAAGGAATTGAAGAGTTAACAATGGTTGGATATTGTGGTAGACTAAAATTTCATGGGGTGGCATGTCAGTTGTTTAATTAATAACATCAAGGCTACTTTGAGATCAATGAAAACAGAAAACAATAAACCAAACGTATTGCTTGAATCACATATGAACATAATTGTTTTATAGAATTAGTTAAGAATAACACTCAAAACCGTAAGTTGCATAATGAAAAATTCCGTGCAACAATCTCTAGACATATAAAAGAAATTACAAGTTTACCTAACAAAGATGGCACCACCTACAAGTTACACTGGTGATATCGTCTATCAGTGTAGAGTACATTGGTGGCATACAGTAAATTAATTTTTCATAAATCTATGATCAGTTTAAGACTGCTTCAATTGAAAGCTGAATATGTCAAAAAATTTACTTCGCAAGCAAAAAATTGGAATTTGGACAAAATGTCTCATACAAGGAAGCTCAAGATTTACTGAGTTTCATGTTAGGAATATTTTAGAAATGACATTCTTAGTGTGTATAATAACTTTTAAAAAACCGACTAAAATAAAGTAACTTAACTAAAACCCAAGAAATAAATGTTTTCTACCACAATTTAATACTTACTTGTTGTTCCATTTAATGTAATTAAGAAATTATTGTTTATTGTGTAATTTTTGTGTATTGTATATTATTAACTGTTCTGCAGTTAATTTCTGCAGTTAATTTCTTATCGTATTGAGTGTATTACTGCATTTATCAAACAAAATGGTACGTGGTATCTCTACAAGTTCAAAAATTCGTGAGTTATTGCTTAAAAATTATTGCCGCAATAAAACTATACGCGAAGTGGCGGATGAACTCAATATTCCTAAAACTATAGTGTGGCATATAATTAAGCATTACGAAGAAACCGGAAGTATTCTAAATGAAAAAGGTAAACTCCGGGTTGTTCAATAATAGTTTCTGATAGGAATAAGAGAATATTAGTACAAATATGCAATAAGGTCGAAGAAGTACAGTAAGGCAAGTTAGGGCTGAATGAAATCATGAAACTGGACAAAATTTGTCAAAGGAATGTTGTCGCAAGTGGATACATAAATGTGAACAATGTTTTATATGGTTGAATTACAGGTAAAAATTTAAAAGTGTGTTTTAAAAACTTTTTTGATAGACAAAGGAAAAGCCACTGTCAACGGCTAAACAAAAGCAAGCCAGGCTCATGTGAACAAAATCTAAACTGTCTTGGTCGGCAGAAGGTTAGTCTAGAGTAATTTTAAGCGACGAATCGAAATTCGACATTTGTGTTGGTGATAACCGCAAACGCGTGATTTGCACTAAACATGAAGCTTTCTACAAAGATTGCTTAAAATGCACGGTAAAATTTCCTAAGGGAGTGATGATTTGGGGTTGGCTGGCAGCTTCAAGATTAGGATGTTTTTAATTTATTGATTGTATAGTGAATGCTGCGAAATATGAGCAAATACTTCAAAACAGTCTACAACCAAGTATTGTGGAGCTAAATGTTGGCGAAAATTACATTTTCCAGCAGGATGGGGCGGCCTGTCATAAAGCTAAAACCTCAAAAAGTCCTGTCTTTAATGTTATTGAAACAATATGGTATATGATGAAAGTCACATTAAGGAACAATCCACAACGGAAATTACCAGAATTTAAAACCAAAATAGAAGAGTTATGGAATGGATTTACCCTTGAACCATGCAGATCGTTAGTGGACTCAATGCCCAACCCAATTCCAGCGGTAATAAAATCTAAGGGAAGCGTTATTCCATATTAAAAATAAAAATTATTACTTTGTCCCAATACTTAGTTGTCACTAGTTTTCACACATTTTGATCACTCTTATATGTTATAAGGTTTGTTATAAATAACTATTATGTTTATTGTGTTGCTGATTGACCTCACTTATTGTTAATTTGCTAATTAGACAGTATTACATTTTAAAAAGAATAAATAGAAAAAAATAAACTGTCAAATATCTGAAATATGCGAGTATTTTGTTTTGTCCCAATATATAATTGTTAGGGCTCGTATAAACAAAATAAGGACATTCAAATGATTCATTATTTTAGTTCTTTTATTTAAAATATCTGCAAGAAACGGTTTTGTGCTAACATAAAAATAATTGCCACTTTGTAAGAATGACACCATCTGCTTGGGGGCTTAGATTTTTTTATTTTGTAATTTATTTAAAATCGAAATTATTTACTTACCTAAACTGATATCCTTTATGGTCTTGTTCGAAACTATGTTTTATAATAGGAAGCACTGGTTTTTTAATATGCTCGATCTGTTGAAGTCCATAATTTGATATATCTATTGAGTACGTTAGCTTTAGGACATAAATAATTTCAAATGCGACCTGCAATAAATAATTGATTAGTATAACAACTAATTAAAATTTAATTGAATTAAACTCGCCTGTACCAATAGAAACCTCATGTCTGAGTGAAATTTGAAACTGATGTTCTCTTTAGGACACTGTTCCGTTATATATATATATATATATATATATATATATAACCCTCATCTAAAAAAAAATTTCACATCTGAAAAATGTGTTGAGTTGAGCCATATGTTGTATAGAAATAAGATAGTAGTTTCCTTTTAATGGCTGATATTCATTCTTGACCGCTATCGCTTTTTAAGTATATAATCACTAAGGTAATAAACACGACATATTAAATTTATTATGTTTCTATTTGATAAGTATAACAGTATTAACAAGGATATTTTAATAATAACATTGTTTAGTTAAAAACTATACCTTCTAAAATTCATAAATTTGTATTTTTGTTCTTGAAAATTACAAATGTAATATTATTTCTTATTATGAAAGTATAAAAGAGAATTTTAATAGTTTATATCGGAAAATGAAAATATTTAAGGACTGCGTGTTAGCATATATAACTTATAAATATGTGTGGCTCTACCATTTAATTCAAACTTTAAAAATTTTTTTTATAGTTTCGAGATTGAGGTCTCCTTAAACTGGTGCATATAACTATACCTGTACCTGTCTTTATTATCTAGTAGAAACTTTAGACGTACTTTTCTTATTCATATTTTCATTAAACTGGAACGTGGTGCTGTTTCGTCGTACATTACATGTAACTTCTTGAGATCAGGTTTTCCGGAACAGGTAGAACTAACACTGGTGATTGGTGATTGGTGATGAGATAGCAGGGTCGGCTCAGAAATTATCCAGAAAACTACTCTGCAAAAATCATTTGTAATAAGTGATAAAATTTGCTCATTGGCGCAATCTTCGGTGTGATATGTGAGGAAAGAATAAATCACACCAACTCGTAGATGTTACCAGTTCTATGATTTAGATGACTTGTATGTTTGCATGCTCATCTTTGTTCTCATGCATCATATTTAAATTAAACCAACAAATATATATCTTACTTTTATGTCCAATACAATATAATAAAAACTGACAAAATTATATGTAATTAATAGTATATATCTATTTTACTTTACATGTATCATCTTAATATGTAATTTACCTACAAACTTTCATTTGTTATTATTGGGTTATATATTTTTGTTACATGAAGAAAGTAACAACGAATGTGAGCAAATCAATATATTAGGATCATTATCGAAAGATAAAACTCTAAAAAAAGTAATTAAAAAAATAATTTAATTTAGGTAGAATTATAATTTATTTTGTTTTGCTTTTTTGTTTTGAAAATTTGAAAGGAATTCTAATTAGATTATATATAGAGGGTTTCTCAATTTGATCTTTAGGGTTTGAATTGCGCGCCATTTGTGTTCTATTAAAGATAGGACGTCATTATTTGACAAATGTCATCCACAAAACATACGATATCAACATGTCACGATAGCATTCCCCATTTACTGTGATAGCATTACTAGCTTCACTTCCAAAGAAGTATGGTTCAATTACTCCATCACTCCAAAATACGCACCAAACCGTTTATCTCTGTGATTGCATTCCTTTTTCGTGAACAGCATGTGGGTTTTCGAAACTCAAAATTCAACAATATTGTTTCCTATCAAGATCAAAATGTGTTACATCGCTGAACAAAATTATGTTACAAAAATCAGAATGTATTTTTTTCTAACACCCAATTAAGAAATGTATGACGTTGTAAACGGTCTGCAACTTTCAATTGTTCTGTCAACAGAATTTTGAATGCTGACAGATGTAAAATCCGATGCGTGCTAGCTCTTGACAGATTCATGTGTTACGTACGATGTTGAATTGATGTGTTTGGACGATCCTGTATACTTTCTCTCACTGCAGCAAGATTTTCGTCTGAGAGACCACGTGAACTTACCAATAACAGAACACGTCTCTTCAAATTTTTTAATTTACGTTACGAAATTTTAACTCTGTAGGCGCTTCATTGTGTCCTAATTTTGTGCGATTTTCCTTAATGCAACTGTAAATGATCGCTCATTTGCATAAAACCGTTGTACATAGACTATTCATTCTTGAACTGTTAATCACGGCATGTTGATGTCGGCATTGTATGATTTGTAGATAACAGTCGTTAAATATTGACGACCTATCTTTGACAGAACACAAATGATGAGCAATTAAAATCCTGTAGTTCCAACGGAGACACTCTATATATTATATAATATAGTAATGATACCTTCTGAAATATATTAGTTACTAATTGTAATACAATAACCTCAATACTGAGATAAGTAATAATAAGGATAGATATAAATAATAATTCAAGTTTTTATGGCACTTTTATTTTGCTTTCACATGTATAAATAGAAGGGTAATAGAGTATCACATAATATCATGATTATGTTTGAGTAGATGATCAAACTTCAGAGTATCATGTAATTTCACACTACAAGGTAACACCTTTACAATCATGTACATCTGATGTGTTTTATTTGTATATATATATATATATATATATATATATATATATATATATATATATATATATATATATATATATATATATATATATATATATATATATATAAAGCGAGGTAAATGCTCAACTTATAACAATTTTCTGAAGTTTGCTTTGGCATACCTCATTTGCTAATAATCTAAGTAATGTTGTTTTATCACAAATAAGGCAAATGAACCGATATAATATTTATTTATAAATATTTTAAGAAACAAATTTAACTGGATGGTTTATTTTCTTCTGGTTGTGGATTAGCTGCAATGTAATCTAAAGACCTCTGAATCGCTGGTGGAATTGGAGGAGCAGTTGGTAAATGTTCACCTTGTGGCTGGAATCCATTTTCATTAGCCAGATAAGAAACTTCAATGGGAGTTCCATCATCAGCAGTATATTTATATGAGCCCTGAACTTCTAGAGCCTCTCCGTCTCCAGATGGTTTAAGTTGACCTTGTTCTTGAGCTATAATGCCGTTAGCTGTTTCCAAACTGCAAGTATAACATACATTTTACATCCTCTTTAATTAGTTCTATTTTAGCACAAATTTCTCTTTTTAAAATGTAGGTACTTAATTTTTAAAGTGACTGGAATATGCAAATATATTATAATAGTAATTATATTGTATATTAAATAATAATAGTTGTTGTATTAATCATATTTCATAATAGTTATTGTTATACTGTGTTAATTAAATATACGTTTTGCTTCCAAATATATATTAAAATTTTATTATATTTTCCTCAAAAGTGGTAATAACATTTTTGAAATAACATATGGAAACATTAATTAAATAAGACTTGTTTTGATATTTTTAATTAATAGGCAATTATACATGAATGTGGATAAGAAAAATCTGAATTAAAAAATAAAGTACTTAATTAAGATATCTTAACTAGTTACCTCCATTGATAAGATCCATCGGAGTTTATTCCTTCATTGTCATATTTGATTATGGCAATAGGTTCACTGGTTGGTTGCTGTTGAGCAAGGGCGATTGAAATGAAGGCTAGGATTGCTATAATCTGCAAACACACAAAGAATAAAAGAAAACATGACATTTTTTTAAATATCGCTTTTTGTTCATGAGTATCTCATATAATATATTATAAATTATTATATAATATAACTATTAAAAATGAAAGCATATAGCATGTAATCTAATACTTATAAAGTGTGTCAATTACAGAATAGTACCCTGTACATATTTTCAATTTACTTTAATGCAATATTTATTTGGTGCGATTCCTAACAAAAGCCAATAAGTAATTTTAAATTTATTACAGCAGGCATTTATATATTGAATACACATACGCATTAACTTTGCATATTTATTTTATTATATCAGTTAAACAAACATAATTTCTAAACGAAGGCTAATATTTAAATTGTCAAATGTAAATTGTAAGTAAACATTTTGGCAAACATTACTCAATATCATCTTAGGCAAAGAAGTTGTTCTTATTGCGCATTTCAAAAAGTTGCGTTTCTCGTCAGATACATATTGTTCCAGTTTTTATTATTGTAATATATTTTACCTGTGTGTCTGACTCAATAAGTATTTACAAGTACATACATGTATTTACAAGTGTCTGACTTTAGTAAATTATTACAATACATACTATTACAATAGTATGTATTGTAATAATTTACTAAATTGTCTCAATTTTATCAAATGATAATTCTTGTTTTCTTTATTATTAAAAAATTTTTAGGAAACGTTTTATACAGGTATAAAATTAATTCGAAATAGATTTTTTGTTTGGAATAAAATGTTTAGTATGGAAGTCAAAAGATTTGTATATGAATTAATATTTTTAAGTTCCAGTATCAAAGAGCTGCTACAGAACTCGAAAAATACAGTATTCCAACTTTTATTTAAATTATTTCAACTCGTATTTTTACAAAACATATAGTACTAATGGCATAGAGCTTACACGTTTCGTCATGGTTATTTATCTCTTATTTGTCATGTAAATTGTCTTCTATTTTATAATTACAATGTATTTCCCGCTAACTATATATTATGAATTACAATTAGTCAGTGGTGACAATGCACTATCCAATTTTTATATAACTTTAAAGAATGGACACACAAGTAATATTTTTTAATTCTAACACAAAACACTAAACACATTTCTCGCAATTCACTTGGTACACCAATATTTCGCAAATTTGTTGAATGTACCTACCACTTTCATTTTTGGTATAACTGTAACTGTGTTTAATGACAACTAAATGGATAATGCCATCTAGAGTATTTATATTTTTAAATTTTGCCCCACTACGTATATACCCGTAAGAGTTATCAAATTTACTTTACCTAGTAATAATCTATGTAAACATGATCTTTACATGCCGTTACATAACATCAAAGACATTGAGGAACGTCACTTTCATTTACTATTTTCTGTTAAATTAACAATTATTAGCACTATTTCTATTTTAATTTAAGGTAAATATAATAATTCACATGTCTTTGTCATGATTGCAATGCTGCAGTAAAGAAATTATTTAACAAAATTTGTCTGACTATCTAACTTAATTATCTATTTAATGATAGGAATGTACTGCAACTAGTAATTAACTGTGAAATTAAAGTATCAATGAAAACATTAATATAATTTCATATGCCATAATTTTTGTATGTATTGTAATTAAATTAAATAATTATTGTAAATGTAATTAAAAGATAACTTTTTACTGACCATTGAAATATGTTGTGGCTGCAACATATATGTATATTATTTAATAGCTACTTTTTCGACGGCATATGGAATGCCTAGAAAATTATTAGGTTATGCATTTCAATCTCTAGATTGATCTATATCCCTAAAAATCATGTTTAAAATAGAAAATTTATCAAGTATATTATAAGAAAATAAGATGGGCATTCAGCTTAGTAGTCCGACATGAAGTTGTAAAAGTGCATCACTTTGCTTCGCAGCCACGACATTGATAGGTGACCTATCGTATTATTTTATAAAGGTAGCTGTAACAATGTCGTTCGTACTGTGATCCGGGGTAGTGGATGGGACCCAATATTGCAGGTGTCGTTTCATGTTTGGGTTCTAGTTCCAACTGAGAGCGATTGGCATCTATACCTGAGAATGGGTGTGTTTTTCTCACTTTAACATGTAACCTTCCACTCCGTAGCCTGAACTAATGTAATCCCGATAGTGACCCGAAGTCGATGCCGCTTAATCGACGAGGGAAAATTCCAACTACCTGCTCAGGTTACATAGTTATTTACTGGAACAACGACTTGCCTGTGTGAGTAACTGTATAGAAAATTGATCGACTCCAGTTGATTTTATTTACAATTTAACCCATACTTTTCTGTTTTCAGGATTAATCATAGTTTTCTTTTTGAGGTTTTCTCGTACTGTTCTGTTTCCAAGATTAATAACACTTTTCTATTTTCAGGGTAATACATTTTTTTACATTTTCACTTTTACATTTTCATCGTTCTAAGACGAACTAACTTTTTTTCATAGCCTAACAAGTCCACAAAATAGTTTTTAAAACAGTTTTTCGGACTAATTTTCTTCACAGCGAATCCCCAAACCAGGAGCCAACGAACACCACCAGGCCAGGCATTCACACCGTAAGGTGTGAGGACGGTATGAGTTTAGAACACGAGGACAGCGGCTCCGTAAGATATTCGAATGAGTCCGAATCCGATAGGAAACCGACACCCATCCCCGTATCCCCGATGCCTATCCACCACAGGTGCTAGCAGAGCAGCAGCTCCAACCGCTCCTATAGGAGTGAAAATTCCAGGAGCCGATCGCCAGTATGACGGGCAGAGTAAAAAGGAACCCTGAGGGAGGAACTTCGCAGGCTAACAGAGGTTTGTCAAACCCAGGGGACCAATATTGACGGAATGGAAAGGCAGCTGACTCAATAGCATGCCGAATCGATAATCAAACTACAGGCCATGACGACTCTCCTGGAAAATATGGAAACGGTTGACACCCAGCCAAAAGATCTTTCCGTAAGGACCAACAATATAGGACTAGCCCGTGCCATTTCAGGACTCAGCCCCAAATCCAAAGCCCCGGCAAATAAATCCGCGACCCCCGCGGAAAAATCCGAGACCCCCACGGAAAACTCTGCGACCCCTGCGGAAAAATCTGTGGCAGCCTCCAATATTCGTCCGGTAATCCTGAGGAAAAAGGAGAAGTGGAGCGAGGTTAGCCAGGAGCTAGAAAAACGCGTAATCCACTACACCAATGCCAGATTGGTAAGCGATGGCATCCCGATCCATCTCACGACGGTCTAGGACTACCGGCACCTGACCAAGTTCCAGGACAAGCACGAGTACCACACGTACTCGCTGCCTGAGAATAAGCTCCTACGAGCGGTAATGAGAGGGCTCCCAGATGGCATTCCAATGGAGGAGATCAAGAAGGATTTGGTAGACGAAAGATTCGTGCCCGCGTCTATTAAGAGGATGACGAGTCGCCCACCAAAGCCATGATGCCACTTGTCCTCGTCCAGCTTCCCGAGAAGGACGAGGGAATCCTGGATGTCACTCGTTGCTGTGGACTAGTCGTCAAGGTCGAAAGACAACGAGCTGAACAGGTAGTGAGTCAGTGCCATCGATGCCAACGATGCAACGCTTTGGACACGCGCAGAGCAAATTCACCGCGCAACCAAACTGAGTTAAATGCGGTGGCAGCCATCACTCCATGGACTACAAGGACAAATACAGTCCAGCGAATTGCGGCAACTGCGCGGGACTCCACCCAGCCAGCTACAGAGTACAGCCCAAAAGCGGATACGGTGAACCCACAGGCCGCCCCAAATAGCCCTCTACAAAGACGTTGCCAGCAAGACGCTTCTCCGACGCAGCAGGATGAAGCCTAGGAAGCGTGCCCCCAAGACCGCTCCAAAGCTACTCACAGGATTGCCCCCAAAAACATCCCAGCTGCCTCAGCCACCGGGTCAGCATTGCCTCATGGCAATTCTTGGAAGATAACAGACGTCATCTTCATTCCCAAGGTAGGCAATAACCTAACTCACCCTTCGAATTATAGGCCCATTAGTCTACTAATCGCAATCAGCAGAATAGCTGAGAGAGTCATCCTTAACCGACTCGAGGAGCTATCCCGCGACCTGAACGGCATCCCAGATGAACAATTCGCCTACCGACAAGGACACTCCACTGATCTGCAGGTCTTGAGGCTGGTGAAATACATAACAGAGGGGGAACGTTGCGGAGCTATATTCCTAGATGTTGCCAAATCCTTTGACAGAGCTTGGCACCATGGACTAGTCAAGATGCTGAACCAATGATATCCAGTACTGATGGTAAACTTAATAAAATACTTTCTTCGCAGTAGACGAGCCAAAACGAAGGCGAGGAACGTCCTCCCCAACTACAGGATCATAGAGACAGGGATACCGCAAGGAGCAGTCCTATCTCCACGCCTGTTCTCGATTTTCCCCTCGGACCTTCCTAGGACGGATCAAAGCACCGTTGCCCTCTATACCGATGACATCGCGATTGTCGCAAAGTCAAAGCGGGCCCACATGGTGACGATATACCTCTACAAAGCCACGGACGAATTAGAGGAGTGGTGCGACAGAGGGAAGGTGGCCATCAATGCGAACAAGAGCACGGCCATTCTCTTCAAGGAGACTAGGAAAACCCCAGCCAACGAAGTCACCATCAACGAAGAAGTCATTCTACGGACCGACATCGTCAAGTACCTTGGCGTGACGATGGATGCGTCCGTGACGTGACAGGTCCACATTAGGAACCATACAGGGATAGTCAAGTTCACTCTGGCAAAAATCGGCTCAATGCTGGGACACAACACGGAGCTCAACCTAAGGAACAAACTGCTGCCCATCATACAGGTAATACAGCCCCAACTAATGTATGCTTCTACCGCCTGGGAGTACGCTGCTAAGAGGCACATGAAGAAGATCCAAGCCGTAGAGAACATCTCACTGAGACGTGCTCTGGACGCTCCCTGGTTCGTTAGAAATGACGACATCAGAATAGATCTAAAGTACAAAACCATCACGGAGAAGATCTAAGAGTACAACCCGGGAGGACCGCACCACCACAAGAGACCAAAACTACACGTCCTCACGTAAGAAAATGGGATACGCACCTCAACTTATTTATTTATTTATTATACCAAGCCATATACACCTGTCGCCCGATAACCTTACCTTACAGGTAGATCGACATAGACATTTCCACACCTACCTACAGGAAGGGGCCTTATTGCCACATTTCCTGTCTACCGACACTGGGAGGTTGGGCTGGAGGTTTCCGTAAACCCCCAGACAATCCTCCGTCCTGAGTTACAAGACTCACCCTAACGTATTTCCAACCGAATTCCGCGTTGCGCGCGGGACTCACGGTTTATGCCCCCGGGGCAGACAGCCGGCAAGACCAGCAAAGCTCCAAAAGAGGCCACTGCCGACGGGGCTAAACGAGCTGGGACAAAGTAAAGTATGTTCGGACCCACCATCGCCAGGCATTTCGCTCCTGTTCACGAGTAGCGCTTTTTGTGCTACTCGTGGTGGAAGTGAGTGAGGCTTGGAGAAAGACAGACTCACCATTCACGAGGCTGTCCAAGCCTACAGCGATGAGTGGGTAAAGGGCAATAATCCCGCCCATCCCTCAGCAATATCTAGGTTACCGTGTCGTTAGTTTGATATTGGTGAAGTCAATTTCTGTGTGTTCAAACCAAGGAGATTAGAGAGAAGGAGAGTAAGCTCCTGCTTTCAGCTGAGATGAAATACGGCGGTAAACCATGGAGTGCTGCGGACATAGTCGAACGTACGCGGAAAACCAATCGAGGTGGTTAGCACATGTGGAACCAAACGCTCTCGACATGCGCAGAATAGCCCGAATGATATTCCGCGCACGTTCGAGCACGGTTGCAGCGCCGTCTGGTATACCGCCATATTTTCTATCAAGCGAACAATGGTACATGCATGGAAGTTTATTCTCCTCTCTAACCTCTTTGGTTCAAACTTATAAACTTATGTTCGTTAAAACATTTTTGGTAAAGGAATATTAAATATAATAATAACCTAATTTTTAATTTAACTTAATTAAGAAAATTATAAAATTTTTCTCCATCCGGCTGTGCTGTCGGGCATAAAAATGAATTCATTAATATGTGTGTGTTAATACACGCCAAGCACTTGTTCTGTATTTGTAATATGGATGGTTGAGTTATTGTATTCCCCTATCAAGGCAACAACAAGAGCATTCGTAGTATGGCCTGGTGTGGTGGTGGACAGGAGCTAGTATTCAGGGTGTCTTTGTTTATTGGGTTTGACTCGGATCCAACGGGGATCTACAACAGAGTTGCCACTATATCTCTCCCTAAGCATGGATATGTTTGGGTTCACCTATACAGAGTAAGTCGGGAGGAACGAACCAAACTCCAGGAGTGTATTCGCGTGAAAATAATGTAAGAAAACTCAAATGTTGTTATCCGGTTTTTATTTGTTTTCAAGTTATAGCGTAATTAAAAATGTTTATCTAGTAAGCCATGTTCGAGGTGTGTATTGTGACAGTGATTTAAGGTTTATTTTGGAGTTTGAAAGATTAAAGTATTACAAAATGCCACACACGTATTCAAATTTGGAATATGCAAGTATGGGTTTGTTTATGGTTTTTGTAATGGAAATGCAAGAGCTGCTGTTGAAGAATATTGTCAACGGTTTCCACATCACAGATATCCTAATAAAAATGTATTTACCAGAGTTTTCAACAAATTGTGCGAGACCACAAAGCCTCCTAGTGTTAACGTAATATCTGAATGAGCTACTCGATAAGATTTGGAAGAGGTAGAAGATATTCTCGATGTAGTAGCAGAAGATGCAACGACCAGCTCACGAAGAATTAGTATTTAATTGGGAATTCCACAAACAAGAGTAATAAACACACTCCACCAGCAAGGCTTACATCCATACCATGTACAGAGAGTACAGCACCTACAACCGGAAGATTATCATAAACGTATTGAATTTTGTTGGTGGATGAATAAGAATCCTCGTGTTGTATCGCGCACATTTTTTACAGATGAAGCAACATTTACCCATGACGGCATTAATAATACTCACAACTGTCATGTATGATCAGATGAAAATCCCCACGCAACAGTCGAAAGCAATTTTCAACTTGTGGTGTGGTATGGTCGATGGTTATTTAATTGGCCCTTTCATTTTGGAGAATCGCCTCACAGGACACAATTACTTAAATTTTTTACAAAATGCATTACACGGACTACTAGAGGATATTCCTTTAAACATCAGAATGCATATGTACTACCAGCACGATGGAGCTACTGCACATTTCGCTCGTCAGATCAAGGAACAGTTGGACGAAAGGTTTCCAGGGCATTGGATTGGTTGCGGTGGTCCTATTAGTTGGCCTCCAAGATCTCCAGACCCCACAGCACTTGTTTATGGGGCTGGTTCAAAGATTAAGTGTATAAAGTAAGCGTGGACACTCGGGATGCACTAACTCAACGTATTAGAAATGCTGCAGCCGATCTTAAACAAAAACGTGACTCAATCAGGAGAGCTTTTTTTTTTTTGTCGAAGGGAAAATCTTCAAAATACACCTGGCCTCTGGTGTTCTATTGTTATTGGGCCAGGTAGTGTCGGATTCGTGTGTACGCCTACCGACTAAAAACCCCCCGCTATCCTATCAGTGTAATGCCGAAGAGGAACTGTTCTCGCTTGACTTCTCTTCGGCATATCAATCAGGATACTTTTTAAATCTCCTCCCTACGTCCACTCTCCGAGTTGCCACGATTATGGGTTCGGGCCCAGCTCCCTTTCTTCTTCCTCCTTTTTTCTCATGATTCTTTCTACCATTCTCTCCGCACACATCCAAACATTCGCAGTGTTACTCATCTTTCTAACTAATTCCCTCAAACTTCCCGGCCGGCCAACTCTCACCATACACTCTTCCCTCTCATCCGTCCACCTCGGGCACCTAAGCAACGTGTGCTCCGGGTGGTCCCTCTCACCACAGTACACACATTCATCACTCTCAACTTTCTCTATCCTACACAGGTATTCCCCGAAGCACCCGTGACCCGTCAACACCTGCGTGAGATAGTACCCAACCTCACCATGCTGCCTCTCAACCCAAGGCCGGACGTCAGGGATGAGAGCTCTCGTCCATTTCGCACACGTCTCTCCCTCCCATCGCTCCTGCCATCTCATCCATAGCCTTTCCCTCACATCTCGCCTTCCACCTCCTCGGTATACCTCCTCCCTCTCCCTCGCTAGAAGGTCGATCGGATACATACCGGCTATTACGAACGCCGCCCTTCCCTGCATACTCAAAACCTTTACCTTCCACCTCTTCACATTCATAACATCCACCCACACGGGAGCGGCATATAGCATTATTGAATGAGCCACTCCCGCCAGGACCCTCTTTTTAGTAGCCCTTGGCCCCTTTAAGTTGGGCATCAGCCTTCCCAGGGCCGCCACCGTTCTCCCCACCTTGGTTAGTGTCTTATCGAGGTGAGTCCTAAAACTCATCACTGGATCCAACCATACTCCCAAGTATTTTAAAGCAACACCCGGCTCGATTCTTATACCTCCCACCAAGAAGTCAATTGGCGATGGTTTCCTCTTTCTCGTGAGGATGATGGCCTCTGTCTTTTCTCTGGCCAGACTGAGCTTGCTACCCTCCACCCATCTCCTGATCCTCTCAGTCACCAAATTGCCATGCTCTCTTATGTCCACCCCCTTCTTCCCTACCACCAGGATTGCCAGATCATCGGCATAGCCCAGCACCGTTGTTCCCGCCGGGACCCTAATCCAGAACACACCGTCGAACATTACATTTCACAGGACCGGTCCAAGTACTAACCCTGTGGAACGCCACACGCGACCGTCCTGGTCTCCTCCCTTCCATCCACCGACCTCATGACTATCACCCTGTCTTCCAGGAAGCTTCCCACTATATTATACACGTATGGTGCCACCTCCCTCCTCGTGAGAGCCCCCCTAATAGCCTGCCAGTCAGCTGAATTAAAGGCATTCTTAATGTCCAGGGTGATGAGTGCCCCCATCTTCCCCCTCTTCCAGGCCTCCAGTACCACCTCCCTAATTTGCGTGACCGCATCCACCGTAGATCTTCCGGCTCTGAACCCATATTGGTTATCCGAGAGCCCTCCACTCCTCTCCAAATCCTCGAGAAGCCTAGCTAAAATTAGGTTCTCCAGCAGCTTCCCGATGCCATCAGTCACGCAAATAGGCCTGTACTCCTCTCTCCCTCCGTCCGCCTTCCCATCCTTCCTCACTAACACAAGTCTGCCCCTCTTCCAACATTCAGGGAAGATCCCGCTCATCATAACACCATTCATTATTCTGAGGATCACCCGCGGGTGATCCTCAGCGACCACTCTGACGACCTCAGCAGGTATGCCGCCCGGTCCAGGAGCCTTGCCCGTCTTTACCCTCCCTACCGCCCTCTTTAGTTCGTCCATTGAAAGCGGAACAACCTCCCCCTCCACCTCTAGCCTCCTCCATAATGCCCTCTCTCTTGCCGGGAATAAGTCCCCCACCACCTCCCTCATTTTTTGTAGTGATGGTGCCTGTTGGTAGGCTCCCGTCCTCTTCATCACTATCCTATAGGCATCGCCCCAAACGTCCAGATCCAAGTCTCTACATAACTCCTCCCATCTCCTGCGCTTCTCCTCCTTTATTCGCTCCCTGAGTCTTTTCCTCTCTTCTTTATACACCTCCTCCTCTGCTCCCCTTTCCCCTTCATCCGTTTCACTGCCCCTATGCCTGTTGACTCTTGTGAATCTCCTTCGGGCTACGATGCACCTCATCCTCTGGGTAGCGATCTCATCTGTCCACCAGTAGATACTGTTGGACCGCTTTACCCTCTCCCTTTTCCTCATCATGGATGCATCGCACGCCCTCTCCACGGCTCTCGCTAGCGTTATTGGGTCCAATATCCTACCCTCCTCCTCCTGCCTCGTAATACTGGTCCGGAATGCCTCTCTATCCCAGTTGGTCGTATACCACCCCTTCGCCCTGGTCCTGTTGATGTTGACCACCCCTTCCTCCCATACATCGAATATAATGTATTTGTGATCGCTGAGGGTTTCCTGCTGTGAAACCCTCCAGTTACCAATCTTAACTGCCGCCCCCTCCATCGCAAACGTGATGTCTGGGATGGACCTGGCTCTCCCCCTCACAAACGTGGGGGTCGTACCCTCGTTCATCACTACCATGTCCAATCTTGCCACCCACTCCAGCACCACTCTCCCCCTCTCGTTTAATTCCTCCATTCCCCATTCTGGGGCTCTAGCATTGAAATCCCCCGCGACGATGAAGTTGCCCCCTACCCGGGAGATCAATTCCTTGATACTGTTCAATGACGCCACCAACTCCTCGATTGGGGAGTTAGGGGAAAAGTAGCAGCTACAGATGTTAACTGCTCCAACCCTAAGCCAGGCATAACCCAGACCCTTGCCCATCTCACTACTAACGAGTCCTCTGCTGGATATCCTAATCGCCGTATCGATCCGGTCGCAGGTCCACCACCCTTTCCCCCTAGTCATCCCTACATTCGGCTCGCTAGCTATTATAACGTCCACCCCCTCCTCCTTTACCGTCGCC
The DNA here is from genome assembly GCA_037954035.1 of Rosalia funebris. NCBI lineage: Eukaryota > Metazoa > Arthropoda > Insecta > Coleoptera > Cerambycidae > Rosalia > Rosalia funebris. The sequence continues at coordinate 41,431,049 of JAZFAV010000022.1, read as the reverse complement.
CACATCAGGTCCTGGGCTGCCCGGCACCTATTCAGATTTATCTGAAGGACTTTGAAGGCGTCCGCTGTCCTATCCCCTTCTCCATATTCTCCATTCCCGCACTGAACGCAGGGCATTTATTAGTGTCCGCCCTGTGCCCGTCCTGTTTACATACCGGACACAATTCCTGGTTTCGGCACTCTACGGCCCTGTGCCCCTCCTTCCCGTACCGTAAGCAGAGTCTACTCCGATCAGACCCCTTGCAACCCGATCGGGCATGGTCCAGGCCCCAACACCTGAAACACCTCAACGTCTGGAACTTGGGTCTCACCCTACACCTCCCCCATCCTATCAATATCCTTCCACGCTCCAGAAGTTTTTTCGCCCCCTCTCTATCGATTTCAATATGTGCAGTCTGGCTTTCCCCCGGACCTCTCACCAACGCTACCACATCAAACGCCTGCCCTCCCACTTCCGCCTCCACAGCCGCCTTAACATCCTCCTTCGTCGTCATCTCATCAATATCTTTGATGACCAGTCTCTCCGCGTTTTTCAGTGTCCTGATCACCATCCCTCCCACCTTCGTTGCAATTTCAGCCTTCAGCATCTCGGCGTTTTGGGCACCCCCTTTCACCTCGAGGAGGAGTTCTCCCTCCCTGTTTTTCCTCATATTAGTTATTTCTACCCCGACCAACTTGGGGTCCACCCTCCCTCTCACCTTAGCAAGAACTTCGGCGAACGTGGCCTCTCCTGCATCCTTAATAACCACCGCCGCGGGCCTATTTCCTCCTACTTTGGCCCTCGTCAGCATTTCCTCAACATCCATTCCATCTATTCCTTGGCCTTCCCTTCTTTGTTTCCTCCCAAGTACCCTAGTCCATTCCTCACCGCGATTCCCAGTCTCCTTCTGGCTTTCACGAGATTTTTGTTGCACGCGTCTGCTCTCTATCATCTTGTGATATATAGTCAATTCCACCCCCTCCTCTTCCTGAAAAACATACTCGGCAACCTTCCTGATCGTGCCGTTGTCTATTTTCCTGTGGGTAGGGAAGGCCAGTCTCTTTCGCCCTTGCCCCCTACTCATATCCCTGAGGTTTCTCATGGCCTTAACCATGTCCCCCAGATTAATTTCTTTCTCCCAGTTTTCAACTGAGACAAGCCGGTAGGCATACCTGCACGTAATCAGCTCCTCTTCTCCATCCTTGGAGGGTCTGGCCGTGCAGTGCCGAATCAGGAGAGCTACAGGCGCCCTTCGTAGAGGAAGCAGAAAATGTTAAAGGTGAATGGCGGTATTTTTGCACATTTATAACGGTATGATGACCAAAACGTTAATGTATGAAGTTTCGTTTATTTTTTAATTACGCTATAACTTGAAAACAAATAAAAATCGAATAACAACATTTGAATTTTTTACATTATTTTTACGCGTAAAATACACTCCTGGAGCTTGATCCGTTTCTCACGACTTACCCTGTATATGTAAGCCACAACCTGATATATTTAAGGAAAGAAGTTGGTTTTTGTGTATCTTAATAATAAAAAAAATATATTTTATGATGTGAAACGATATCTTTGATAATGTTTTCAATAATATAATAAGAAAATGCTATCAATCATATGATTGGTAGCATTTTCTTTACTACATCTTACATAGCAATCTTTACTACATATGTAAAGATTGATCTGACAACAAGAATAATATCATTATGATTCATAAAACAGATTAAAATCTTTATGCTTGATGTATATGGTATGCTTGATGCTCTTCTATAATTTTAAATTCGTTAAGTAATTGTAACTCTTATTGATACCGTAAACCGCATTACATTATGATTCTGCGGTTAAAGAAGAAGTCATAACTTCTTCTCATATATGTATGTATCCCAAATGTCGTTCTTTAAGGTCTCTCAGTTCTAAAGTTCGTCGAAGAGAGGGTAAGAGATTTTAAATGTACATTGCATATTATGTCAATATTCATTGTTGCGACAAGTGTTAATAAAACTTATTTTTGTACTCTTCATGTTGTTTAGGAAAAGTTTTTGACCAACCTTGAAACTTTGAAAATTTCGTTTAATGAAGAAAAGATTATTTTTACATAGCTTTATCCTGCGAATGCATAAATAAATTAAATAAAAATAAACCTAACCAATATATAAAATATAATTTATTGATCTCTTATGTACAACAAGTACATTTTTAATTACATATTGTAAAACGTTAAATATATTAATATAATTATATAAATCAAAATATAAAATCATACAATCATAAAAAACACAAAACAAAGAAAAATATGTCAAGGGACTATATCAATCAAAAGATACTCGTAGATAGAATACAAATTCATCAATACTTTAAAAGCATTTGACTAGTAATAAGTTTTTTAAGTACAGATGAAAAACTGTACTTAAATGATGAAAAATTAAATGAATATTAAGAACATATGCATGTTCAGTTTATGTGGCTAATCGTGGTACTTGACTCGATTGAAGATGCCTAAATGGCCAGCAATATCTGAATAATAGATTCCGGTTAATATTTAACGAACTTAGATTAGTAATTATATTGTCAAGATATAACTGTGTAATAAGTGTATATAAGTTTATATAAATATAAGTGTATATAAATTATATAAGTTTATCTGCATGGTCACATCTTACATTTCTCTTTACATTTACTTTATATTTCACTTCTACAGAAGGAGGAAATTAACTTATCATTTTGCAAATATATCGTTTTTATTTTGCTATAAGCAAGTCAATTTTCAGAAACACAAATAATGGCAATTAATTTAAATGTGCAATATTTCAAAAATCCTCTTGATTTTAAATTGTCTATATGCGTGCATCTAATATTGTGGATATCATATTATTGAGGCATATCCTAAATTGTGATAGCACTACCGAATTATAGAGTACTTTAAAACTGGAAAGATGTAAAAAGTGTAGGGTATTTCTAATACGATGTTCAGGAGATTAATACATTTTCTCCATTATATAATTAAAGTGCGATATGAATGTCAGTTTTTATCAAATATTACAACTGAACCAGTGAATGTTTTCGGTCTAGAAAGCATTTCTATTTCAAGTCTATAATCATAAACTATCGTGTTATGTTTGGTTGTTATAGACAAACCATTACATTTAATAATATTAAGTAAGTAAGGTAATATTAAAAAACTTTATTATATATGCACCAAAATTTAAGACTATTCAGATTTCTTTGTAAATTTATAGTCTCAAAAAATGAAATATTGAAAAATAATTGTAAATCATCTGCATATAAAAGACAATTTATTATAACGAATCTACGATATCATTAATGAAAATTAAATAAACGCAGTCCTAACTTCGACTCCTGTGGAACAACTTTCTTTAAGATAAGATTTAAGTGAGATTTTGGTAGACATGTTACCATCGTATAGTATAAAACATACTGTGTTCTATTTGTAAGGTAAGGGATGAAATACTTTATTAATTCTGTAAAGAATCCGAAAGTATCTAATTTTTTTAAGTAAGTACATTGTTGTCTAATCTGTTAAAGGCTTTTGAAAAGTCTGTGTAGATTACATCAGCTTGCTTACCATCATCAACAGAATCTGACAAAGTTCAGTTAAACACAATAAATTAGTAAGTGTAGAATGTTCAACAAGCTCCTCATGTTCCTCGTGTTCAAGAAATAAATGAGGAAAACATTTCAGGACACTTTGTACGAGTATAATTCTGCATCTGGCGTGAATAATCTGAATGTCCACGGTCTTTCCATTAATTGATTTTGGTAAATATATTTCTATTTATGAGAGGCTGTATACTATTCCCATCATATATTTACATCATTCAAATATATTAACATTAAAAAGTTATGGGTATTATTTCCAAGTCTGCTCATTTGGTTCTAAAAATCATAGTCCTATTTGTTTTCCATACACTGTTACATCATCTACAGTAACATAGAATACTATATTTCAAAGATGAAATACTGTACTATTCATTTCATCGCTATATGCCAAATAAAAAACTCTCTTATTTCACCAATAAATGGAACAATCTACCTGAGCCTAGCCATAAAAATAAGCCAAGGTATGAGATAAGAGCCGTTTGGAATTTTTTATTTGGCAAATAGCGATGAAATAAGCTATAAACTGTTCAGTGATGAATACGCTGGCTATCCTTATTCTTTTATTATTACATATCTTATTTCAGTTCGATTAATATTGTTATGTGTATAATGTGTTATTACGCATTATATGTGGTATTGTGTCGAAAAAAAAATTGTTTTTGTCGATTCATGGTTCGATACATAAATTTGTTAATTATTCCAGTTTTTTAATAATTTATTGTATATTCAAAATTAATTTTGATTTAATTTTGATGAATATAGTAATATATTTTTAATACGATAGTTTTATTTCAAAAATGTTCAGTTCACTTTTATTCTTCAAAATATTCATTTAATTGCCTAGTCTATATGGTGTAAGACTTTAAAATTATCCTTACAAATGTTCCTTTTGTACCAGCATATTATGCAAAATTATTTCATCATATTAATAAGACTTTTGAACATACTGCATTCAAATGAGTTTGTCATACATACATATTATGGCATTCAACTATGAGGTACAACAGCTAAATCCATATAGAAATATTACAATTTGTATAATGGATCTTTGTGCGTGTATCAATTTAGTGACGACGCACAGATCACATGCGACACCACTCGCAAGTGTTACTAACATGCCACAATTACCAGCACGTATGTCTAGCGACATATGGTTCAATCAACTACGTACTGCACAGTCAGTCAATAATTAGCCGAATAAAATGCAATTATGAAGTCACGTCTTAGCTTTATTGTATAATTTGATTCATTGGCGTCTCAATATTTTGGTAAAATTTATTTCATTTTTGTTTCATTTATTTTAATTTTTGTTGAATTTATATCATTTATTTTGATGGAGATTTCGCTTCCATTAAATGTTTTTGTGGAGAACATTTTAATTACTCTGTCATAGGTTGACGGTTTTGTATTGTACTAACTGTTATCCTAAAATGTGTTTTCGACACGACACTGTTTAAAAATGTCAGTTGATTAATTCATACGATTATTACCTATGACGCACACGCATAGAACCATTATACAAACCATACGTTTCAAGTGCTACGTATAATAACAGATGTGATGCGCTACGTTCTAAACTTAGTAATAAGTGTAATAACACGTGATCTCTGTGTCCTGGATTGAAGTTACCATCAGAACATACAGTACGAAACATAGTGCCAGACTTGTGAATCATTCCAATATACTGGCTAACAAGCTTCTAGTCAATTAAGTGAAGTAGCAGGCTACAAATTTATACTTGGACACCTCATTAGAAGATATGATTAATATTAGGTATCTTATAGACATTACATATATAAACTTGTACATGTACTCATGTTAGGTGGTTAGTTAGTTCTAGTTAAGTAACTTACGAATAGAGATTGTACACTGGTATAATTTTCTTCAGGTTGCTTGTTTCTTTTGTCAAATAAGACGTTTATTGTTCCCCTGGGACAGATTCATGGAATTAAAATTAAAAAATTAAATAAAACTTGTTTGTTGAGTATTAGGTTCTTAACTGTGAATGAAAAATGTAATATATAAAATGCTTACCCATTAGTAATATACCCTTCTCATTTTACTAACAGTATTCGTAGGTTTATTAAGAAATTAACAGAAAAATAACAGAAAAGAAATTATATGAAATAACGACCAATTAGTTTGTCAAATTTAAATGAATTACAGTTAATTTAACCAAAATCTGATGTCGTAGGGTGTACATAAATAAACTTGGGACAAAAATTGTGTGGTATATGTATTAGGTATTATAGAAGAAATTTTGAGAGATGTGTTCTATCTTTAGTGTGACTTATGGGAGATAATATTTGCATTTTGCAACTGATATTCCAATACTCACCAGTAATATATTTACACTAGAGTCCAGGTAAAAATTATCAAAAACCAACAGTTTGAGAAATACAATTCTAATACAGAAAAATATCGGTATATAAAATATAAAAAAATATTTGCAATTTATGTAAAAACATGTCAAATTTATTTACAAATTATGTACAAAAATATAATACTCCATATTATATATTTTGAAACTCGATTTTATGCCTTTTGTTCTGGTTCGGGGTGGGCGGCTATCCATTCCAAAGCTTTCTGTATCGCTGGTGGGATTGGTGGTGGAGTGGGCAGATGATCTCCTTGAGGCTGGAAACCGTCTTCGTTAGCTATATACGAAACTTGGATTGGCGTTCCATCATCTGCGGTATATTTGAAAGATCCGCGTACTTCTAAACCCTCAGTTTCCGGATTTCCTGCATTCTTGATTTGTCCTTGCTCTTCAGCGATGATGTTGTTGCCTGTCTCAAAGCTGAAATTGTACATTATCTTTAATACTATTTTTAATATATCTTTAATATTAATAGTAATGGAGTTTTCTTAATATAATTAGTATAAGATATATGAACAATTTACATTGCTACAAGAGAACATTTTATTCTATTGCATGTTATAGATATGCGTTATATGCATAACATTCCATTGCATGTTATGTATTATGAGATATAAGCAAACTAAGTTGAAAGTGATAAATTACAAAGGGATATTAAATACTAGGGTTTAATAAAGAATGATGCTGTTATGTTATGGGTTTTGCAAGGACTAATGCATCAAATATTCGCCAAAGAAATAATAATTTGTCAATAAGTAGGTTGAAAATATATGGCCAAATATCTATTATATTTTTATAAAAAAGAAATCTACAAACCCTTCTTTACATGAAAAACAGGGTGTTAAATTAATATCGCTATAAATTTCATGAAACATCATTTAAATACATATAAATCCATATGTATTCAGTCGGTTATTATTTTAATTCATCGTTTTTACAAAGATTTAGTTTTTGACCTTATGTCAATAATAAAGCTTGTATAAAATAAGGTTGCACCGTTTTCATAAGAACTACCATTAAGCAATGACGAAATTTGATATAAAAATTATCATCTCATACAAAAACACAATTTTGTGTGTAAATTACCTCCACTGGTATGAACCATCAGCATTTACTCCATCATTTTCAAATTTAAGAATTGGAATTGGTTCAGTTGATTGTTGCGGTGCGCATGAGATGGCCACCACGGCCAGGGCTAAAATAATCTAAAATGAAAGCAAATATGTGAATATTGATAAAGGGTATATTAGTCCTTTGATGAAATTTACAAATCATTGTAAATTTTTAGCATTGCATTTTTACTCATCGGCACAATGAGTTAAAATAAAAATAATACATGAGTATTCGTGATAAATGCTGTAATAAATAAAATATAACAATAAAAATGTATGTATGGCTAAATGGAAGAGATGAAGAGGAAATGTATGGGATGAATCATATGTTGTTGATTTTTATATTCAAGTGAGCTTCTCTAGCCATAAACAACACGATAATATTATCAACTGGCATACACTGAAAATTTTAAATACGTACTTAAATAGTACAAGGAATACAATAAGAATACGAGAAGGCAACGAATTAGACATATCATGATGAATTGAAGACAATCCTTCACATCTTATGTTTACTCTATATCTATAAGCCTGCATATAGTTTATGTTTACTCGCCGCCACGTTTTGTGTAATTCGTTGCATCACAAGGTTGATTACCACCAAATTAATTTTATTGTATCTACAACCCATCAGGCATCAGAACGATTTTTATTGTTCGTACACAAGAATAAACGTGATGCCGAAATATCCTGTTTACTGTATGACCTCTTCTGATGACCTCAATCTATTCAACGATATTTGTGATATTACATTAAACAGTTATTAAATATTGCTAAAGAAATGATGTAAAATCTTCCTATCCAATGAGAGTTTGTTTATTAAGCGTCGTTGCTGTTGCATTACAGAAGTTGTAAAGGTATTGTCTTATTTTGATTGCATAACATTACCAATGGTTTAACACTTTTACTTGATGACTATTGATCTTCTTCATGCAATGAGATGTTTATATATATATATATATATATATATATATATATATATATATATATATATATATATATATATATATATATATCCTTTTGTAATAAAACTTGTTTAAAAAAATTTTAATTGATAAAGGCACCCATGAAATGATAGAATATGTATAATCACATATTGAAAATATGAGTTCTTTATGATGAAAATATATCCTTTTATTAGCTATACATACTTAAAAATTATTTCGCTGTATATATTTTTATATTTATTTTTTATTATGCTAAGTATTATGCCAACTGTAGGACATCTAATTTATACAAAATCAATTACACATTTTAGCAACTTAATTAACTATACACTACAATCGAAAATTAGGACTTCACTAGAAAGTATCGGAGATATGTACATCGGAGTATTTATAATTGAATGTCCAGTAACATTTTCTGGACCTCAAATACTATTTTATAATTATTTTATTTTGGTATAAATATTCAACAATTTCCTTATAAATTTTTCTATTAAAATACCTGTGAATACTAACATTATATTGGCCAATTTTTTTGGAAGATTGTCAATATATTATCTGACAAAAAAATATAAAAGACCGACAAAAACCATTGTATCATATTTACGTCCCCGTAGACACTATTCTTAAACTATACGTACTAGTTTAAATACGGTTTAATACATACATAGTATTATGATTATGTTATTTATTTCATCTTTGATTATTTTGTTTAAATATTAGTTTAAAAACCATAGGCAAAGTTCTAACATGGCTTTATTCCTTCCTCATACTTGTCCTCTTGGCAATAGTAAAATATTTCAAAACCAATTTTACAAATCTTATAAAACATATTTTGATGTACATAGATATAAGCGATACCGAGAAGTAAAAATCTTTTAAATTATTATAAACGAACATTACAAGTACTTATAAGTAAAGATTGCTTGAAGGCCTGTTAGGGGTTGTAATATCAGTTTTTACACAAGTTATATTTCACATTTAAATTCTGAATTATTTTCTTTTTTTATTTGTCATATTAATTTATATGTTAGTATGTATTTAGATTTATCATCTACTTATTCAAAAAATCGCTGATAAAAATATTTTATTGGCAGTTTTAAAATAATATGTAATTTTGCTCCAAATACCTACTATTATTAACTCACAGTACTTTTTAATTTCCAAATAAATTTGTAGATAGAACGCAATTATTCATTAATTTTGTATGAATTTTTGTCATTAGATTATTAATATGTTAATGCCAGATTCATCAATATTTGTATTCGTTCTTGCTTATTTTCTTGCTTGTTTGAAGAAAATTCTTAACGTAACGTTTTCACGTACACGACTCAAAATCACTTATAATTAGACACATACAACTGCACATTGATTCACTATATAAAATCTTCACTGTAAAATATAATCACTCCTTTAATACATACCAGTTTCATGTTAGTGGTAATTAAGGTAAGTCTAAACGCAACTATGCTTCTTAAAATTAAATTAAGATATTTATATTTTTAAAATTACCCTCCCCACTACCTAGCGCCTTCCGAAAAAAGCATTCTTAAAGATAATTATACGTGTATACATACATGAACTTTAATGTCAATGACGCAATCCTTGGATCATTGAGGATGGTAGTTTTGTCTGGGACTTTCATTACCTACAATTTGTAATTAATTAGCGGTGATTACCATTTTGCTGAGGATGATTTGTACAGCCCACGTAATTAGCGATTATTTACAAATACACTGAATACTGCACTTAGGCGTTGCCTACTTAATGAAATGTCAGAATAAAATACCAACAAAAATATTACATGAAGGGGTCAAGGACAAAGCTTTTTGCCAAATTCCATTTATATGTTAATTGGGGATATTGTTAGGATGGCTGTCATCCATAACAGTTGCATAGATGCCTTCATATAACATAGACTTTTAAATAAATTCTAATATTAATTTTTTTTTGATTTTTCATTTTCCCCTTCTACAGTCTTTACTTGATATTATGACATATATAGAGTGTAATAAGACTTTGTGTTATTAGACAGACATATATTTATTTAGAAGTCTAATTTCAAAAGACAAATTATGTTCTATGATTGATGCATATATGCATCAGTAATTACTTCGTACAATTACAAAATATATTCATATCGGCTAGAGATGCATAAACAAAAAATTCACGACCATTACGAAAAACAAAGTACATTCTATATCGCAATCAACATTAACATTCAGACGTTGCTTAACTGTATTGTGTCTATTTGGTCAATGTGTTGAATAATATTTCTTATACTATGTATGTTGATGGATACGAATATAGAAATTGGTGTGTATTAACTCAATATATCTTGTCAGATTAATTAAGTCTGGTAACAAATGCTTCTAATATCACTTAAGTTCTGACTATATTTAATAACTGAAGCATAAATATAATTTTTCGAATGTTTTTTTTTAATAATCTTAAATATATCGACTATAATTTATTGTTAGTTGTAGGGACCTTTGGAGCATTGTTGATTTGCAATGAACAATTAGAAGAAGATTCATCATTTAATATTTTCGAAAAATCCTTCAATATGCTTAAAAATACTATGACTACTAATGACTAATTAAACAACAGCATGAGGGCATTTAAAACTATAATTCTTACAAGTAATCATGAATGAAATTTTTTACAACTTTGAAACGCAAATAAGAGTGTCTTTAAGATCTTAATAACAACTATCAATTTAAAGCCTGTCGACAGTTGTAGTAGATTAGTCATATTGCAATACAAAGAAGCATCTTATATAAATCATCAGCCGTCAGCTACTATGAAGAATTATTAAAACTCGTTTGGTCTGCTAAAATAATTAATAAAAGCAGTAAGTTTTGATGATAATGACAAGACTCATAAAGCTGGGTTAAATAATTTATTGTTAGAAAAATTTTATTGACGTGGATGGAATTATAGCCTAGAAGGTGAAATTTGAAAGATTCAAGATGAACACTAATAGTTTTTTTTAATAATATAATGCATTATCTTAATAAAGTTTCATTCATGAAATTTTTAGATTTTATCTGATCCTACTTTATTATCATATCATGAAATCAATATTGACACCTTATAGAATTATTTGTATTAAATATTTCAATAATTAAGAAAAGTAATGTTATAAATATGTTTTATATGGACGTGCATTCTTAAAAAAGTGTATAGGTACATTTATTAGCTTCATCGTTTATACGACGCACAACGATTTGCTTAAAACGAGTTTATTAGATAATAACAGTTACATTTTAATTATATAATAACAGTTAATAAAATAGTTTTTTTTACCACGTGACTTGCTGAAGGACATTGGTTACTCTTTAAAATATAATGCCGGATGCTTACAATAACATGGTAATTGAATTAGTTTGTTGCATATGATATGATGGTTGATTATTAATGTAGGTACAGCATGTTTTCTGATGCGATAGAATATTGCGCACACATTTTCTCTGATGTGATACAATTCTATAAGTACAAACTTCACCTCTCGTATCATATACTAGTAAAAATGTCGTAAATTACAAGAGAATCAGAAATTGCTTTTGATTTTGACTTTTCGGATATATTAATGATTTTCTTGTATGTAGTAGGGATGGGGCACTATAGCTGACAACCATTTTAGAATCTGTCAAAGATGAGTTCAGATAAATTTACATGAAATTAAATATAAGTATGAATAGTATTTCCTATATCAAAAGTTAAATATTTTGAAGATTGAATAGGTGATTGCATATCACCAATTTTAGGTAAACAAGATCTTTAATATTCATCTGTATAAAAATTTCTCATGTCCATAGATAGTCGCTACGTTATTTAAACAGTACAAAATTATTACAAATGGTCCAGTAGCACTTGAAAAGTTACATTGAGGATGATATAACAGAAAGTGAAATGTCAATTCGAAAAATTTACTGCACAATGGATATATCCGTTTTTAATACATTCACAATTTTCTATTTTATTGCTTTTATCTAATAAAATTATTGGCGAAAAAAACTTTTTCTTTCTCTGAAGAAGTTTTTCTTAGAGAAATTTAAATTTTTGCCTGGTATTGGAAGATTGTCAATGATTGGTTGTTATTTTAAGATGAGTAAATCACGCACGTTTTGCAAGTTACGACTTGTTAGAGGGTAGCCTAGGAAGTCTATTTAGTTGCACATGAGACGCTGATCAGTACGGTGCAGTTTGTGATCTATTTAATTTTGTGCTTATTAACCACCATACTGTCATCAAATCGGTAAGCCTCGTACATTATCATTTTATTATATTTTTCATTTATGTGTAATAGAAATTATTCATATGTATATGTGAATTATGTAAAACGTATTGTACTTCAAATGAAATGTTCAAATGAAGCTAAAACAAAAAATTTATTTTAATCAAATTAATTTGTTCCATTATTGGGACACCGGGTAGTCACATGTACCTAATAGGAAAATTTTATTTTAGGGCATTAACGACCGCAGAGCTATTAGAAATTGTAGAAGGCGAAGAGTCTTGGTCCGACATTGGGAAGGTTGATATCTTTATAATTCCTCCAAATGACGGGGATGATAGTGAACAGGATAGTGGAGATGAGGATGAAAATCGGCTTATAGGTCACCTTACTCAACGCCAGCTCCAAACAGAAGCTACTGTAACAATTCATTGCAGAGATGGTTTGGGGTGAAGATGAAGAATACAATATACCTCTTTCAGAGCTAAGGAAGGAAAAGAACAGAGTTGTGAAAAGGCGGTGGACAAAAAAGGATATTACACCCAACTTTGCAGCATTTATTTGTCCCAAAAAACAAAGTACGTCAACATCTGATCCAGTACGGTGTTTCGAATTATTCTTTGATGATGAAATATGGCCATTTTTGCGATAATATGTTCGTAATCTATGCCCAATCCAAAGGTGATCACAATTTCGAAATAAATATTGGGGACCTAAAGTGCTACATTGCAATATTACTATTGTCAAGTTTTTTTCCCATTAAGGAACCCATTTGTTCCGTAAAATACCTCGAAGTGTTTAGTAACGACAAATACGTAACAACTATTTGCATTTATTTTCGGGTCTCTTTTTAATAGTACAATTTACGCTACTAAAAAACAACTAAAAATAATATTGACTAAAATGGATTAACATTTTTTTTGCTTCTCTATTATCACACAAACTTATATCAGCGATACAGCGGTCATCTAGAATGATAAGAAATAAGAACGAATTTATCGCCATTCGAATCGATTTAAATGTTCACTCTATTACAACGCCAACCATCTTATTTTTAGTTAAACCATATCCGACGTATCTCTTACACAGAACTTCCAATCGTTTACTTACCCTTGTCTCTTTATAGTATCTAAGGCATATTTTTATGCAGTTTATGAATCATAGGCGTGTCATAAACTCATTTCTGCCTTAAGTATTCTGTTCTTAAGTGTTGTACATATTTAGTTATAATGATTGTTTCTAATTAAATTATGAAAAAAAGATCTTATTGTGGTATAAGATCTCAATCCAAATTTAGTGTATTTTTTACCATATATATGCTTTTCCAACAATCAAGACTTCAATTGTCAATTACGGATTTTAAAAGCATTAAATTATTTTTATTCATTACTTTGATACATATATTGAGCTACTTTTGATTTTTCGATTCTAATATATTTAAAAGGCGCTACATGTTTCTTGAATTTAGTGTTCGTTGGTCTTTTGGTACGCCCTACGCCCTAGAATTTATTGAAAATATTACTATTTTATATATCTCCGATTTATTTATTTATATATCCTCGACATCTATTCTATATACCCCCGATTTAGTACCATTTTATGTTTTCTGTTTTTAGTATTGTTTATTACATATAAAACATATTATATACATACTATATACATTATAAAAATGTTTACCAGGTTATACATTTTAAATATAAATTGCAGCGATTTCTTGATACATCTTTTGTCATTGTTGTAATGCAGTATACGAGTAGAAGTGGCATAAGAGATAATATGATAACCCTAGATTTACTCAGGAGAAAGTATAATATTGCTTACAGGCGCTTTGTGTTTTGTTAAAGTATCATGAAAACAATGAATCTAAGTCTGAAATGCGGATGTCGCATATCTGTGCATTTATATACATTAATGAATATATTAAATATCTCAGTACCTGAAATATTTACGAGTATTAAGCTTTTTAAGGTAAGTTTGATGTTTATCAAGTTGTGAAAGCTTATAAATGAATAGTACATGGTATGATAAATAAATGAATGATAAATAGAACAGTTCCTTCCGTAGCTTAGCATAGAACATTTTAACTATCTAAATAAAAATTAAAAAATCGCATTTCTTAAACATTTAAATAAGTTTACTTACTTCTTACTGATATATGCTTTAGCTGGTGTTCATTGAAGTTAACTTAATGACACCCTCATATAAAAGTCAAAAACGTATTAATATTTAACATAAAATTGTTACAAATTTGCCAGAAAAAACAAAATGAAAAAATAGTCCATTATGAATGATATAATTTATGGAAAATATATGGAAAATATTTAAAAATTTATAAAAAATAATTTTCACACAGAAGATAAAGGAGGCTTTCCTTATGTGTAAGAAGAAAATATTTGCAAACATTTAATATGATACTATCAATTCAATCAAATATCACAAATAATTTTACTTTGGCTAAATCATAGGAAAATGGTTTCATTAATTTGATATTCTCATGCCCACGCTGAAGTTAATATTAACATTCCTTAATATAAATGTATGTACAATAAGAAGTTATACATTTTCCAAATGGTTTGATATGTTTTATTGATCACTAGGCTATAGTTTTTGTATCTTTTGGTTTTAGTTCAGAGTACACTACTTTCCGTAAATGGTGTTAATATTATACAATAAATTTTTACTATATATCAAATCAAGAAAAGTTATAATATAAACAAAAAATAAGGAAGCGGCAGGATATAGAGACATCTCTGGTGAGTTTAAAGTATAGACCAGATATATTAATCTAAGGTAAAGAACAGTAAGGGGTAAAGAACAGTAGATAGTATTGGTCGATCCAAAACTCAGTTTTTCTCAGGCCATAATATGTGTAAAGCGTCAGGATGGGCGCACATATATTAATCTAAATATTAGTCCATATAATCAATAAATGTATGATAGAAGCTAATAATATCCCTAAGGATTGGAATCTAGTTTATATTATCTCAATATATAATATAAAAAGGAAGACAAAAGACTGTGACAACCATCATAAAGATATACAAGATTGAGGAACGAAGTGGATTCGGTGTAAAGTCATGTTATAATACCGTATGTGTGCTACAAATATTGGAAAAACGTAAGGCTAGAAATGTATCTGCAAACTTAGTATTCACAGTTCTGAAGAAAGCATTTATCACGTATAGTGGTTAGGGAAGATATTTGTAATAGAGTTCGATAAGTAAAGGAGAGGATGGCGTAACTATGGCTTATAATTACTTTTCCACACTCCACTATACGCGGAAAAGTAATGTAATCGTGTAGGTAAAGAAAAAGTGAAAAACAAAATGTATTTTGGGTTTATTCTTCATTTTTCGGCCTAAAAACTAAAATAAAATGGGTTTTAAAAATTTTATTGCTGTGTGTGTGTCGTTGCCATCGTCGTCGTCGGCATTTATTCTTGTTAGCCCGATAACTCAACTAAATCGTGTCGGATCGATCGGGTTTTGACTGATTCTGATCGGGGACGTCTCCCAGACGACAACTATTGATTTTGAGATGTATAGAACACACTCCACCATGTATATGGGTCATGAGAATGTACAATGGTGGACTATTTGAGAATTTTTTTTGTTAGCACGATCACTTAATGAAATTGTTTCGGATCGTTCGGGTTTCGAATGATTCTGATTAGGGACGTCTACTAGACGACATCAATTGATTTTGAGGTGTATAGGACACACCCCACCCTGTCCTTGAGTCATGAGAAAGCACGTTGTAAATGTTTATGTTCATTCAGAGATTTTAAACATAAACATTTAACGCGTTGCTGATTTTGCATTGAAAAGCATATATTCGGTCTGTATCATATATGTACGAATACATGACAAAATAAAATAATTTCGTTCGATCACAAACGTATTGATACGGCACTGAAGCAGTCGCCAATGAAAAAAGTAAAACTGTCGCATAAAACATATATTCTGCATATATGTGTTCGTTTACTTTTTCTCGGCCACTCAAATTCGAGCTAGAGATATTCTACGTGCGGAAAAGTCCATTTTAAGGATTCAAAACTGTCTATTATGATATTTTAATGCTGATTTATTCGAATTATATGTAACTATATGGTTTTTATGTTATATGTAACTATATTGTGACTTCTTAAGATGTACGTCAGAATCATTTGGAATGTTTGAATTTACAAATATTTTGAATAAAAAATCAGTGCTCCCAGAATTATTTCCGATAACAGAAAGAACTAAACAGGGCTATAGTCTGTTACCTACTCTTTTTAAAATGTGTATCCAGGATATATTGAGTAACTGGAAAAATATAATTACAGGAATGGGAAATCAAATTGGTGATAGCTGTTTGCTAACAAACCGTCCGTTTGCTAACGACGGTTTAAGTCATTATTGGTTATGATTAAGAAGTCACGGACTATATGTTCAGAAAATTAACAGAATAATATACAAAATGGGGCTTTAGAGTAAAAAGTCAAGAAGAAGAAGAAGATCGGAACTGCAAATAACCATAAAAATTAAGAAATGTAAGCAATACAAATCGTTTCTCCGCTGGAAGAATGACCTAAGTGCAAATTTTCATTTTTTTGTTTCTTTTGTGCCAGAAATTTCAAAAAGTACCAAACTTTTGGTGGAATGTCATAATTATAGTACAAATAGATGCCGCGTGAGGCTGCTTACGTCGTTGTTCCAATCGCGCGTTTTTCAAATTGGCGCCGGCAAAAGAACGCCGTAACTGCTCAATTGTGATTTTGAGTTCAGAACGTACGTGTCGGTTTTAGTAAAACGACGTAAGTGCTAAGTAAGTAGTTTTTTTGTGATTTTTGTGTGTGCCTTCAGTGGAAAAAACGACGTATTTGACAGATAAGTCCTTATTGACACCAGATTTTGCGTACTTTTTATAAAATCTAGTGAAACAACGACGTAAATGTCGTATTGCATCATTATTGCAATGATGCATGTTGCTACGAAATGTTTATCTTTATCAATGACCTACTTGTCCTTTGTGATGATGTTGTTCCAATAGGTTGTACTGATTCTAAAATAAAATAAAATAATAATCAGTTTTAAGTCTAAAAAGGAAGGATCAAATATGGTTTTTGCGGTCTACGACTTACAGGCGATATTACCAGTTCCAATGGGACAGTCCTCTGCCTCCTTCTATAAATCTAGGCTTAACTGCTTCAATTTTACGGTAATAATTATTATATTAACGCCATCTTATTTTATTTTAAAATGTTCTCTTTATAGGTAACCGATATAAGCAACGACAGTACAGTATGCTTTTTCTGGTACGAGGGCCTTGGACGTAGAAGTGTTGTTGAAATAGGCTCATGTGTCCTAATGTTCATTGAAATAATTTCCATCAGTAAACCTGGTGCCGATATAGTATTCTACTCAGATAACTGTTGTGGTCAATAAAAGAACGGGTATAAGGGAAATAAATATTTTGATAATAATATTACGCTATTTTTGTTTTATGTTTGTCTTTGCTATGTACTTATATGCCGTTCAAACACTTTTCATAAACTCCGTCACTCACAAGTACCTAATATGAGGACACACATAGAATGAAGGAAGTACTCCACATAGTACCATTGAAAAATCAGTAAGAGCGCCAAGAAAGCTGGCCCTATTTATGTTCCAGACCAACTGGTGACACTGATACGGAATTCAAAAAAGAAAGGCAATCCTTTACATGTCAAAAAATTTAGTTTTCGAGATTTCATTGATCTAAAGATTCTGGCGATTTTCTTAAGCAAAGAATAATAATATAAATAATATCCTTAAAAAACTTGTTTATAATGCAAAAATTCCAATTGCTGACAACAAAATAATCGGTTTACAAAGTCTGTTGACATCCAATATCCTTAAAAATTATTACGAATCGTTTTTTAATAGCTTAGTTTAAGTTCTCTTGTTCCAATGTCATGGTTCAAGAATATAGAACTTTATTGATTTCCTAATAGAAGTAAGAGAAACAAGTTGTTTTGTACCGATATCCCAAATATTAGATTTTTTATTTATTTTATTATTGAAATAGGATAATTATTTGAATTTGTCCAATCATAGAATATTGTTTTTTAGTTGTTTTTTAATAAAAAAAATGTTTTCGTAATCATGTTTTTTAATTATCTACGGCGATAAAGACAGAATAATAATACCTAATTGCCCCCCCACAAACATTAAATTTTTTCTGAAGTACTCTTGGGTACTGTAAGGGAGAGAATTAGTATTATTAATATGAAGCAAGATCTTTTTAATTCACACTAGCCGAAAAATAAGTATTGTTGTCACAAGTATTACTTAAAAATAGGTTTTAGGGAAAGAACGACGTAACTGGAAAGGTGCTTCAAGAAATGGGGGTAAACTTGCAGATTTTTCAAAATATGGCAGATTTGGTTTTACAGTATTAATTATAAGTATTATTTTGAATATAGTTTAGGTTTAAAAGAAATAGTGCTATTTTATGTTATTTATAATTAATACCATTGCAAAAACAAAATATTAAAACACCATTTTCTCAAAACTTAATAATTTGCACGTAGGTCGATGTTCCACAGGAGAAGCGAAATATTAAACGAGGAAATCGAACACATTTAAACGAGAAGAACAAGAAGACTACATACAAGCGTAGATACGATTAGAATGGATACGAGACAATTGTTCTGGCATGGCCGCGTAATGAGATCAGAAGAGGAAGATTTGCTATATCATGGAATCATGGAATTAGGCAAATAATGAATGATAATTTGTAACAACGTTTTCTTAAAAAGTTGATACATACAGTATCATGGTTAACAATAGTAGGAGTACCTCATTTTTAAGATTGAGTATTAAATATTTTTATGTTCAAAATAAATCACTAAATCGTCTTGTCTCGTAGTGAAGGCAGGCAAAATACAAGTAAAGGGGAGAATAGTAATTCGGCTATACTCTTAACTCACCTCTACAGAAAATAAAATAAATAAATCGGCCTATCATGTGTTATGTATGAAATTTGGCTCCTGTTTGATAATGATACAGTTTTTAATAAGGATATATATACGGATTCTAATGGAAGGAAATGAGGCATATGATTACATCAATAATAAATGTTAATTTAAAATAAAGAATATACTTTATTTAACTCTTAATCCTCGTCTAATCAAGTGCACACTATAATTATATTAAAAATTAGATGTAAATTACAATTTTACAAAAATATATTGTGGACTATTTTATTATACGATTAAGCAATATTTTATGATTAACGACAAAATTACAGGCGGTGATGTAATAATTAGAGAAACTTTAAATTTTTGATAAATTTATGAGCAATATAACATTTTTTATTATTGTTTTTGGTAATTAATAGTTGTCTTACTATTTTGCTACGTTCACGACTTCATTACCTTGAAGATTTAATTAGAAAAATAAATGGTAGTTCGTTGAAACTAATTAAAATGTCATAAACGTTTGATGTTCATATACGATCGGTAATAAATAACAAATAATATATGGGGTGTAACGGAAAATTATAGATAACTATACTATTAATTATAAATTCTGAAAAGAAGAACATTATTATTTCATATACTATACATTGTATATATATTTCCGTTTTATATAAATTTTGTATCAGACCTAAATGATTTATCTATTTCACATAGACACATGTTTCCATTTTGATCCATTCATTATAATGAAGATTGGGGACAAATACCATACTTGAATACTTTTCTTCGTCTGTTGGCTAATATATACTAGAAAAGGTTTACAATAAGTATGTGGATATATACATATATAATAGGTTATATCCATGCCTGCAAATAATGAGAATTATGAATCTGGAAGTATTATCTGGAGAATAAAAAAATAGGATTCTGTTGAAGAAACTGGCACAATGCGACATTTTATCACATAAATAAACCAGATGAAGATATCTACTACGTAAATTTTTTTAGAAAATTCATTGAGCCCCGACCAGTTGAAGCGAAAAGCAAACATTTATTTTCAAATTATCGGCAAGGGAAATACAATACGAATATAGTGGGGATTATTAGAAGTTAAAAGTTGATGCAAAAACGTTTTTATTAACTCAAAATTGATTAAAGGTACTTTATAAAAATTTTAAGTATTCACCGCTTTGTTTAATGCACCTCGTCAGGGATTCAAAAGTATTTTACAGCATTTATAGCAATATGGTTCAATATTCTTCAATAATTATTTATTCTAGTTCTACTTCTTGTAAAATTATCTAAAAATGTCCTTAAAATCAAATTATTTAGTAAGGGAATGGAAAATCAAACAAGGAAACCTCGGAGGAAATTCATCTTGTAAATGAATGTAATCTTATCCGGTGATTACAAGTGATGTAAAGTTATCAGCCAGCCGACAAAGAGCCTATACTATGCTGTAAACTATAGTATCTTGTATGCTTCATATCCGCATATTTTGAGAATTAACGTATCCTAAAATAAAATACGCCAATCACAAAAAAAACACGTTTTGTTGTCTAGTAAATATTTAGTAAATTCTTTAAATTATTACCAGCACCTCTTATATAAACTAGAAACAGTTCTGAGAAACGTGAACATTCTTTTAAGTCATAAAAATCCTCTAGTATTACTGCTAAGTTTAATAGATCGTTATTCATTCAATTATTACCACTACCTTTTTTATGAACCAACTGAGTGAAATTAGTTCATAAAACAATTTAAAGTCACTCATAGAAATCCTTTGGGATTATTGTTATGTCTAAATAGTGCTTTCAAAAACTGTCCAAATATAATACTGGCTGTGTATTTTCAAGTTTTATTGACTTGGAAATATATAGGAAACATATCAGTTTTCATACAAACACAAGTTCGAAAATTCACCTCAATGCCTCAATCACGTAAATGTTATGCTCTCTGGTAAAACCCGTCTAGTGATGAAACCGACTAGAGTGTCAGCTAGTGATAAACAACTTTGGTGAGGATAATTTAAAAAGGAATTTCTCTACTTATTATTAATGCCTAAAATATTCGATATAGGAATATATCGAAACATTTTAGGGAGCGATATATACAAGACATTTCAATAGCATATTACTAATTTTAATTAAATGTTTTGCTTTAAAATAGTAACGTAGGATATATACTTTTCGCCAGGAAAAAATAATGAAATAATAATAAAATAAATCATATTAAAACTAAATAAATAAAAATAAAAAATTTAAACAAATATGTGACAATAATCCAAAATAAATGTTAAAAATATATCATTTATGTGATTTATAAAATTAAAAAAACTGACCAAATCTGAATAACATGTCCACTTAAATTACAATCTTACGAGTAGACTGTAACTGTCTATGATTATCAACTCCAACATTTTAATATGATTACGAGTAAGCAAATCGCAATAATATTGCGCCGCCTCCTTGCTCATATCGAAAGCAATTCCAGAGCATACCTCTAGAGGCTTCGGATCAAAAACAAAAGTTACCACGTTGTTCGCAAGGGTCGATTTACTATGTTAATTTTGTCAAAATTCGAACGAAAAGCATTTCATACACGGACCTAAAAATTTCGTGACACACACACGAAAACACCCGCTTAGTAAATATAGATATGTCTATACTTAGTTTGATCATATTTTACATGAAATTTAATCAGAGAGGTAAGACACAAGACAACAGCAAAAACAAACGCTCCGTTACGCAAACTGACAGTTCATGAAGTTTACTGTCTCGGCTCTGATTGATTTGAGGCAAATGTATCTCCTCAAATCACCTCAAAATGCTATTTCGTTGATTTGTAATCCCCGAAAATGTTCAACTTATAACATAACGTACACATAATTCATAACGTTTTAAACTCAATATAAGGAAGAAGCCCCTCCAAGGTGTCTCCACGTTGTCGTCGTGGAGGGGCTTGCGAGTTTCCAGTGATGAAGTAGGCTAAGTCGGCGTTAGCTTAGCTAACAGCAGGGCTACCCTTGCCGAACAGCTTACTACTGAGGATTCCAGACCAAGAGAGACACACGGGAAAAAATATGGACCATGAACAGCGACGAACAAGGAAATACGTTACGGTGCAGTGGCTCGGATACACAGTACCGGTCCGTGGTGAGGGTGGTGGACCAGGCCCCCCCGGATCGTCAACATGCGACTGGAGCCCACAGTACGGTGGAAATCCAGGCCGATGTGGGTAATACAGCTACTGGAAACAAAGACGGTGAAAAATTAATATTTACTCCAAGGAGCAGTCTCAGCAGAACCCCTCCCAGTGGTAAAAACACAAAGGAGTGGCAAACGGAAGGAGAAGGCGATGCAAACCTCTGGGAAGACGAGAGCTCCGATACAGAGAGAATAAAAGGAGCCAAACGAACGCACAAAAAAAAACGAGACATCACCTGGGGCCAGGAGCCCTCACAAAAAGAAAAGAAAGAGGGATCCACGAGAGATCACAAACCCCGACGACACTTGCCAGGCGATGGCAGCGGTAAAAGCAACTATGGAAAGCCTCACAAAAAAAAAACAGGGGAGCTTAAGCGAGAAGTCATAATAAGCACAAAAACAAAAATGGAAATAAAGGCCATTACGAGAGAGCTTGCAAATATCGTGGAGACACTAAACAGAAAAATGGCAGTACTCAATATTGCCCACACCAAAATGTCACATATTATTACGGAACAAAAAAATAAAGAATCGAGCCTGAAGTCAGTTGAAACTGTATCAACAGACAACCCTCCCCGCACAACACGAAGCATAGGTATACAAGCGGACGCGAGAGATATAAAACAAGAAATATTAGAACTGCAGGAAGAAAACCGGAACAAAATAGAGACGAAAATTGCTGCAAAAACCGGATGGGAGGGATTAATAGAGGTAATCGATATAGAATGGCCGGATTGCTGTTACCAAAACACGAAGGATATAAAACTGGAGTCACTTAAAGAACTTAAGGGAGATTTAGCAATCATCGCGGACCCTAAGAGTTCTCTTACCACCAAGGCTGAGCAAGACTTGAGGTATAACTTCCCAGAGATTGAGATAGGACGTATTGAATATGCGAAAAAAAACACGGAGTTGATATTAAGTAAAGGAAAACAGGGAGTTAGATCCAGAACTCTGTATATGCTGCCATACATAATTGATCCCGGGGGCATAAATGACTTGAGGGAACTGTATCTTACCTTAGAGATGCTAAGGGAAGAAGTGGGCAAACATGGAGTGACACAAATTCAAATGGTGGCTCTAGGTAAACTAGAGAAAAAGTACCTCCAAAAGTGCACAGAAAGTGTATCTAGGGATACAAAGGTGGCAATACAAATTATCACACCGAAGGTGGACGGACAAACGAGACAGAAATCTTCCAACTACAACGAAAAAATACCGACTGAGAAGGTTATAATTAAGTCGGAAGGTAAGGATTATGCGGACATACTCCGCACGATAAAGAAGAACGTGAACACTGACGAAATTGGTGTGAAAGTGAAAACTATTAAAAGGACGGCTAGGGGTGATGTACTTATGGAAATACAAGGAGGAAAAAATGAAGCTGATACGCTTAAACAAGCAATAATTGATAAAAATGACAAAACCCAGGTCAAGATTAAAAGCAACGATGACATTATATATATATATATATATATATATATATATATATATATATATATATATATATTGGACATAGATGGGGATATGAATGCGCTGCAGATAGAAGAGGCAGTCAAGAGAGGCGTAGGAAACGTAAAAGAAGGCGAGGTCAGAGTTCTTTCCTGTAGACCAAACCTGAAAGGAAACCAAACAGCTATATCCGCAGTCAAAAAAGAAATAGCAAACGAGCTGACAAAACAAGGAACTGTAAGGATAGGATGGGTATCATGTCGAGTAAGACCAAGAGTAAATATTATTAGGTGCTATAGATGCCTAGAGTTCGGTCACTATACTAACGAATGCAAAGGGGCAGATAATACAAATATCTGCCTTAAATGCGGCCAAGACAACCATAAAGCCAAGACATGTGAGAACACCAACTTCTGTTTAACATGCAAAAAAGAAGGACACAGAGCTGAACAGACCGCTTGTCCGTACTATCGAAGACTCCTAAGGGATAGCACCAAGGCAGCCTACGAAAACAGGCATAAGTACCCAAGCACAAAAAACGCCCAGAAATATTAAAATACTACAAGCCAACGTAGGACGTGCTTACGCAGCGCAGGATATGGCATATGCTACAGCAATTCAGCAAGAAGTCGACATCTTGATATTGGGGGAGCCTAACAGAACGCGAATCAAGGGGGCAAACTGGCTAAAGGACAGCAGAAAAGATGTAGGAATTCTCTTTCTGACAAAAGACCTGGGTATCATAGAGCATGTAATACATGACGGCCACGTCATAATAAGGTTCAAGGAACTGGATGTGATCTGTTGTTATATATCTCCAAACATCCCTCTCCGGGATTATAAGAAGGAGGTCGATGATATAATGGAACATATTGGTAGAAAAGAGACTGTAGTACTGGGGGATATAAATGCTAAGTCTACTATATGGGGATCGCCTATTGTCGATGAAAAGGGCGTCTATTGGATGGAATGGGTTGATGCGCTAGACATGGTGGTCTTAAACACTGGAACAATGCCAACGTTCGTAAGAGGAGATACCAGGTCGTACATAGACGTGACCTTAGCCACAAATAAAATAGCAGAAAAAATTACAAATTGGAAGGTTCTCGACACCGAAACATTGACAGAGCATATGCACATAACTTTTGAAATCATGATGGCGCAGACCAACACCAGAAGAAGCGTAACACGAGAAGTAGATTGGGAGGGATTCAAACTTAGTATGGAGATAATGACAAACGATACTAAAGGGGTAACTCCTGAAAGGGCCACCAAGTTAATCTAGCTCGCGTGTAAAAGTAGTACCCAAACCCGAAACACTCACCCTGGAAAACCGTACTGGTGGAACGATAACATTGCGGGGAAAAGGGCCGAATGTAACAGGCTAAGAAGAAACCAACTACGGGCAACTAGGCAAAACAATATTGGCAGAGACGCCATTGAAGCAATTAGAACAGCGTACAAGTCCTGTAAAAAAGAACTTTGCGGCCTTATCAAGGATGCCAAAAGTAAACACTGGAAAGACCTGTGCAAAGACTTGGACAACAATATATGGGGTGATGCATACAAATTGGTAGCAAATAAGATGAATATGTTAAAGCCATATGAACCGAACCTAGAAAAAAAGACACAGATAGCAACAGAACTTTTTCCACCTGGTAACGACACATGGGAGATAGAGGAAGTAACGGAACAGGGACTTCCCCTCACAGAGGAAGAACTCAAAAAAGTAGCTGCAGATATTAAGAGCAACAAAGCACCAGGAATAGACCAGATACCTCCAGAAGCTATTAAAATAACAACAAGATGTGCACCAACCTGGATCCTGTCTATAATAAACAAACTTCTTATAGAGCAAAAATTTCCAGTGGGCTGGAAAATAGCAAAAATGGTTCTAATACCGAAACCGGGAAAAACCGATGAACTGGCATCCTCGTTTAGACCACTCTGCCTGTTAAATGCACTGAGTAAGCTATTGGAAGGCCTTATTAATTAAAAACAGGTTACATGAAGAACTCCAAGAGAGAGGAGGGCTACACAGACACCAATATGGTTTTCAGAAAGGGAAATCCACCATCCAGGCAGTAGAAACAGCACTGGACACAGTCAGGGATATAAATTGTAGATACTGTGCGTTAATTACAATCGATGTCAAAAATGCTTTCAACACAGCTTGCCATAGTAACATAATTGGGAAGCTACAAGAAAGACAAATCTCCCCATATATAGTAAATTTTATATCGAATTATTTAAAAGACAGAAAGCTACAGGTAGAAAAGGGTAAATTGATAGATATTGGAGCTGGTGTCCCCCAAGGGTCGGTTTTGGGCCCAACGTTATGGAATATTTTATATGATGACGTGCTGAGCCTTGAACTAACCAAAGACGCTGTGACAATAGGATTTGCCGATGACTTAGCATTGATAATTGGAGCCCAAAACGAACACGACCTTGTTGCAAATGCCAATACATGCCTAGCAAAAATAGATATGTGGATGACGAGCCGCAAAATTACTCCTGCCCCTCATAAAGCTGAAGAAATTTTACTAAGAGGGCAACAAAAAAGGGAAAATATAACATTCAGGATTGGTGAAACAGATATAAAGCCGGCAAAAAGTCTAAAATATCTTGGTATTATCATTGATGAAAGTACTACCTTCGTCAAACACGTGAAGACGGTTGCTGGCAAGGCAACGGAAAAAGTATCTCGTCTCAGTAGACTGATGCCTAACCTAGGAGGTCCCGGGAATGGTAAAAGGGCAGTATTATGCAGTGCTATGCACAACATCGTTTTATACGGAGCCCCAATCTGGCAAAGAGCTATAACGAAAAAGAAGTATAACACCATGATACAAAGAGTGCAGAGAAGCATGCTGTTAAGAGTAGCCTCGGCATACCGTACCGTGTCTGAAATGGCGCTACAGGTAATCACAGCGACTGTACCTATAGATTTGCTAGTCCAGGAAAGAACGTGGATATACAACAACATGAGTGAAGACAAAAAAGCCGTGAAAAGAGAAGCTAGAGAAAAATCGTTAAATACGTGGCAATGGAGATGGGAAAGCGAGACGGTGAAAGCACAGTGGACAAAGAGACTGATACCTGACATAAGGTCCTGGAGCAACTGTGAACACCGACAATTAGATTACTACCTTACTCAAGCCCTAACAGGACATGGTGTCTTCAGACACTATGCCAAACGCTTTGGGAAAGATACAACAGACGAATGTATTTACTGCAAGGATATAGACACTGCTGAGCACACCATATTCATATGTAAAGAGTGGAACGCGATTCGGGAAATTACACGTAGACAAGTAAAAGGGACGTTAACTCCAGACAATGTGGTGGGAAAAATGCTTATAAGCAAAGAAAACTGGAACAATATACGGTACATGATAAAATGTATAATGAGCAAAAAAGAGGAGGCGGAACGAACCAGACAAAATATAATGAGGCAACAACTGCAATAAGAACCCGAAATAAATAGCAAGCCACTGACATTTAAGTATGGATACCGGAGTGCAGAGGGGACTTATGGGAAGGTTTTTAGTCGGTATGGCCAATTACGGAGGAGTCCGACACTATCGTGCGATAGCATGATGTGCGTAAAAGCATTTTCCTTCCCCTAAAAAAAAAAAAAAAAAAAAAAATATAAGGAGGAAGGTTCTGCTCTCGTTATACTTTGCTAACGCTCGTTCGTTACCATTAATGTTAAGTGCACTAGAAAAACACGAATACCATATACATTTAAAATGTAGCGAGAGATTAACCACAGATCATTGAACGTCCTCTTTATATGACATTCTGTACTATATTTGATATGTTAGTAATTAAACATTAATATAGATAATTATAAATATAATAATTAATAGAAGTTATAGATATTAGAATTACCATTACAAATAAATAAAATTAGATATTAAAATACCAATTAAAAATATAATTTCTTATTTTCTTATTTATAAGAGTATAAGAGTACTGAACTGCTTGAAAGATTTTTGCAATCAAAGACTGTTTGAATTAAATGCACGATACTAGCTCCAGAAGTTGTTTTAAAATCCATGGTCACCTTTACCAAGATAATTTTTAGTTCAGTATTTAATGCGGTTTTTTTTTTGACTTTGACTAACATAATTTTGTTATGGCCCCCTTTAACTATGATAATTTTTCATATGATATTCATGTTAATCAGTATATATGTATGTTTTTTGGAATGTACTATAACCATATCAAAAATAGGAGACAAATTTTCCATTTCCTTTTCCACCGAAAGATTACACGTTTCGTGATGCGCGTTTTAACAACTAAGTTGCCATCATCGGGAGATGATTAAAATTCAGTTTTAATCATCTTCTTATGATGCCAATTCGGCTTACAAAACGCGCATCAAGAAATGCATAATTCGTATAATTCGGTGTTCGTGGAAAACTGGTCTCCTACCTTTTATGTAATATGTGTAATTGTATAGTAAACAAACAACTTAGTATACTGCACTATAAAATAATTATACTTTTATGACAATGAAATAATGGACACAATGGAAGACAAAGAAATCAATTTGACAATTTTGTTTATCTTGTCGCAGCAAGGAGGTTTTAATTATCACATATTTTTATATAAATTATTTAAAATACTTGATAATTGACCAACCTTCACGTTTAAATGTTTAAACATACATAGTCTTATTTATCTATCTTGTATCAACAATGGTTCTACCTATTTCACTTTTACAAAACTAGGGAAATATTACTATAATAATTCAGCAAAATTTGCCGATTTAGTTATTATAAATTATTATGAATTAGTGATTCCATCATCTGATTATCTGTTTATTGAAAAGGCATGCCATAATGCGTCGGTATGATGTATGACTCAATTATATACCATCTGTGCATATTTAAAAATATTTAGAGAAGGTCAAATCGATGTAACTGGTTAGTAATGGTATATCAAGACTTATTTAAATTAGTAACTGTCATATTAACTTTGAAATAAGTGTCATACAAAATTTCCGTATTTTCACAACCTATTTTTTAGGCATACATTTGAACATTTTAGAATATATCTAAATATCTCTGTGAATAGACATGTTACTCTTACATAATATGTAGCCTTACGTCCCTTCTCTGGACTAATATGAATTAACAGAAACAATCATCATATTTGGTAATTGCATTCTAAGATTGTAGTAAACTTATTAATAGTTGATGAACATTATAGTAAAGTATTGGAACAATTTTGATAACATTTTTAAACTTAAGAATGATTAACATTAACATAAAGTTGAGTAACTTTTAAATTACTTTTTAATATTAATATACATTAAGTAAATGTCTTTTACAGCGTCCCTGCCCCAGAGTATGTTATATTATACTTAAATTTTGCCCTACAATATTTAATACTATCCTCAAAATATAGCATAAATGATTTATGGTACGTACTTAGCAATATGTAGACTAAAACTAAATTAACATTATATTCTAACAATAAGTATTTTTTATTATTATATTTGTACTATCAAGTATTCCAAGTTGTACGAAAATAAATTGTATTAAACCACTTAAGATGTTCGATAATTAATGATTTTAATAAATAATTTATATTTTACAATGAAATGCCAGTGCGTCTGCAAATTCATACCTTTTATACACAACAGGCGTTACAGTTATTTTATTTCATAGTGCCAATATATTTGCGCATGATTCGTAATACCAATATCGGCTAAATATTTACAAAATAAACACTGATTTAGTGATTTATGTTAAAACATCACATGCCGCTAATATTTTAAGTAGAATTTGATTATGTGAAATGTGTAAATATTAAAATATAATTTTGATGTTAATGATTATAAGGTTGCTGTGATTTGTGGTCTTCCATAATAATTAGGAGAATCTAAATCAAACCATAGTTTATGTATTTGAAGTCTGGAACATATACTCTAAATTTACTGTTCAATGAAACTGTTAACTCTCAATTATTATAATGATAGCCATGATGATGATGATGATAAATGATGATAGATGATGATTGAATTATTTGATTGATTAAAACCACTTTATCAAGAAACTCAATTATTTTGATAAAATAATTGAGTTTCGGATAATACGAGTATGTTGTTAATAAATATCTTAATTTTTTAAAAATGTGCTACCTTTATTAATAAAAAACTTCTTAATTTTTATTACGAAATCAGAGTGTATTCCTATTAATATAAATATAAATGAATTGAAATAAAATGTTTAACTTTCTTATTATCTCAATTATCATTGATATATGAAGTAGATACAAATAAAGCTTATTAAAATAAAAATTTTGGAGCCCAATTTACATAATTCATGACAGCTTGGACAAAATATAAAGATGATTTTTAAATCTGCTATATATTTAGTGGATAGTGCATATATTTCAGTACAGTTGTAGAATGTTTCACTATTGGAACGGTTTAGTCCTCATGAGCTCGCAAAACATAGATCATTCCATCAAATTATTTAAAATAATGATTGAACATTCTGAACTATTTAAATATTGAATTAAAAATTCACTATATATATTTATATATATATATATATATATATATATATATATATATATATATATATATATATATATATATATATATATATATATATATATATATATATATAAATATATATAGTGAATTTTTAATTCAATATTTAAATAGTTCAGAATGTTCAATCATTATTTTAAATAATTTGATGGAATGATCTATGTTTTGCGAGCTCATGAGGACTAAACCGTTCCAATAGTGAAACATTCTACAACTGTACTGAAATATATGCACTATCCACTAAATATATAGCAGATTTAAAAATCATCTTTATATTTTGTCCAAGCTGTCATGAATTATGTAAATTGGGCTCCAAAATTTTTATTTTAATAAGCTTTATTTGTATCTACTTCATATATCAATGATAATTGAGATAATAAGAAAGTTAAACATTTTATTTCAATTCATTTATATTTATATTAATAGGAATACACTCTGATTTCGTAATAAAAATTAAGAAGTTTTTTATTAATAAAGGTAGCACATTTTTAAAAAATTAAGATATTTATTAACAACATACTCGTATTATCCGAAACTCAATTATTTTATCAAAATAATTGAGTTTCTTGATAAAGTGGTTTTAATCAATCAAATAATTCAATCATCATCTATCATCATTTATCATCATCATCATCATGGCTATCATTATAATAATTGAGAGTTAACAGTTTCATTGAACAGTAAATTTAGAGTATATGTTCCAGACTTCAAATACATAAACTATGGTTTGATTTAGATTCTCCTAATTATTATGGAAGACCACAAATCACAGCAACCTTATAATCATTAACATCAAAATTATATTTTAATATTTACACATTTCACATAATCAAATTCTACTTAAAATATTAGCGGCATGTGATGTTTTAACATAAATCACTAAATCAGTGTTTATTTTGTAAATATTTAGCCGATATTGGTATTACGAATCATGCGCAAATATATTGGCACTATGAAATAAAATAACTGTAACGCCTGTTGTGTATAAAAGGTATGAATTTGCAGACGCACTGGCATTTCATTGTAAAATATAAATTATTTATTAAAATCATTAATTATCGAACATCTTAAGTGGTTTAATACAATTTATTTTCGTACAACTTGGAATACTTGATAGTACAAATATAATAATAAAAAATACTTATTGTTAGAATATAATGTTAATTTAGTTTTAGTCTACATATTGCTAAGTACGTACCATAAATCATTTATGCTATATTTTGAGGATAGTATTAAATATTGTAGGGCAAAATTTAAGTATAATATAACATACTCTGGGGCAGGGACGCTGTAAAAGACATTTACTTAATGTATATTAATATTAAAAAGTAATTTAAAAGTTACTCAACTTTATGTTAATGTTAATCATTCTTAAGTTTAAAAATGTTATCAAAATTGTTCCAATACTTTACTATAATGTTCATCAACTATTAATAAGTTTACTACAATCTTAGAATGCAATTACCAAATATGATGATTGTTTCTGTTAATTCATATTAGTCCAGAGAAGGGACGTAAGGCTACATATTATGTAAGAGTAACATGTCTATTCACAGAGATATTTAGATATATTCTAAAATGTTCAAATGTATGCCTAAAAAATAGGTTGTGAAAATACGGAAATTTTGTATGACACTTATTTCAAAGTTAATATGACAGTTACTAATTTAAATAAGTCTTGATATACCATTACTAACCAGTTACATCGATTTGACCTTCTCTAAATATTTTTAAATATGCACAGATGGTATATAATTGAGTCATACATCATACCGACGCATTATGGCATGCCTTTTCAATAAACAGATAATCAGATGATGGAATCACTAATTCATAATAATTTATAATAACTAAATCGGCAAATTTTGCTGAATTATTATAGTAATATTTCCCTAGTTTTGTAAAAGTGAAATAGGTAGAACCATTGTTGATACAAGATAGATAAATAAGACTATGTATGTTTAAACATTTAAACGTGAAGGTTGGTCAATTATCAAGTATTTTAAATAATTTATATAAAAATATGTGATAATTAAAACCTCCTTGCTGCGACAAGATAAACAAAATTGTCAAATTGATTTCTTTGTCTTCCATTGTGTCCATTATTTCATTGTCATAAAAGTATAATTATTTTATAGTGCAGTATACTAAGTTGTTTGTTTACTATACAATTACACATATTACATAAAAGGTAGGAGACCAGTTTTCCACGAACACCGAATTATACGAATTATGCATTTCTTGATGCGCGTTTTGTAAGCCGAATTGGCATCATAAGAAGATGATTAAAACTGAATTTTAATCATCTCCCGATGATGGCAACTTAGTTGTTAAAACGCGCATCACGAAACGTGTAATCTTTCGGTGGAAAAGGAAATGGAAAATTTGTCTCCTATTTTTGATATGGTTATAGTACATTCCAAAAAACATACATATATACTGATTAACATGAATATCATATGAAAAATTATCATAGTTAAAGGGGGCCATAACAAAATTATGTTAGTCAAAGTCAAAAAAAAAACCGCATTAAATACTGAACTAAAAATTATCTTGGTAAAGGTGACCATGGATTTTAAAACAACTTCTGGAGCTAGTATCGTGCATTTAATTCAAACAGTCTTTGATTGCAAAAATCTTTCAAGCAGTTCAGTACTCTTATACTCTTATAAATAAGAAAATAAGAAATTATATTTTTAATTGGTATTTTAATATCTAATTTTATTTATTTGTAATGGTAATTCTAATATCTATAACTTCTATTAATTATTATATTTATAATTATCTATATTAATGTTTAATTACTAACATATCAAATATAGTACAGAATGTCATATAAAGAGGACGTTCAATGATCTGTGGTTAATCTCTCGCTACATTTTAAATGTATATGGTATTCGTGTTTTTCTAGTGCACTTATTATTAGTATTAGTGCATATATTTCAGTACAGTTGTAGAATGTTTCACTATTGGAACGGTTTAGTCCTCATGAGCTCGCAAAACATAGATCATTCCATCAAATTATTTAAAATAATGATTGAACATTCTGAACTATTTAAATATTGAATTAAAAATTCACTATATATATTTATATATATATATATATATATATATATATATATATATATATATATATATATATATATATAATGTATATACAGGGTTCGCCAGGGAGATATGGTGTTTTTGAGACGACTTTTATGGGCGACTGTGTGGTGCGAATGTTTTCAGGGTGGTTGATATCTACTCGTTGCGGGATGCCATTCCAGTAGCCATGGGTTTGTGGCACATCTGTTTATTTATAACATTTTCTTTGAAACTGATCATGTGTCCTGCTCACACAGTGACGATTTCGAAACCATTTTAATGTTGGTCGGCATGGTCGGCTCGGATAGAGCTGAAGTTGTTTTTTTTTCCGAAGCCATAACGCGCGAAATTGAAAGGATTCGTCATGCCATGCTCGAAAGGAGTATAAATGATTTTGCCACCCATCTACAAGTATGTTTCGACAAAAATGGATGCCACCTAAGTGACATGATTTTTCGCAGCTGACTAATGTATTCTTCAATGGCAATACAGGCTAATGTATAAGAACAATTCATTTTAAAATTCGTTCAAATATACGCATGTGTGCTGAGGCTGACTGTCAGCCCGGCCTGCAGATACTGTGAAGAAGACGAGGATACCTCGATTCATCTTCTTTACACCTGCCCCGCACTGGAGGAAAAGAGGTATCTTATATTAAGGACCCCTGTTATCCTAGAGGAGGCGAGGCTTAAGGCGGTTGACGTGCCTAAATTGCTCCTTTTATGGGATAGCATTTTTGGATAATGACCCGAATAAGAGGGGATCGCCAAGGGACTACCCATGCGATCAGTGGCTGATGAGGCCCAAACCTACATAATAATATGATAATAATAATAATACGCTTGTGTCATTCTTTTCGAAAACATTGTACCTCCCTGACAGACCCTATACAATATGTTTGTTATTTTATAATATATTTTACTCTTTTTGGTACGTACTGTATGATATGTGTTAGTGTTGTTTATTTAAAATATACTACATTAGGTTGTTTACTGTATACTGTAATTGTTGTTTGTACCTTCTGTATACTTATTTAAATAAATAAATAAAATGAGAGTTATATAAAATTTCAGAATTTAGAAATCTATTTACTTCCCAATTGTTTATCTTCGCCATTAGACACATTTGAATTTGGGATTTTTGTGTACAAATTTTATATTAAAAGGTATAAGTTTTGACATTTACACATAGAATTGTCTCTATGAATTATCGCTTTGATTAACTATGGATTTTAAGGAATACATTCTTTTAGTTAAAATTGTTCAGAAATTAGAATTCACAGTAATACCAGTCTTTAATTATAATTGTATTTTATCTTAAAAATTTATAGGAACACGATTAGCTAAGTATACATGAAATTAAGTGAAATGCATAAATATACAATACGCAGCTATTTACAACAAATGAACACTCAATGGATAACTCCACTTCAGAATTTTCTTTGGGGTGGTTGCTTATTGTAGACTGGCTGTACATTAGATGCCTGTCCAGGCTGATCGGGTTCAGGGTGAGCAGCAATCCATTCCAGCGCCTTCTGGATCGCTGGGGGTATTGGAGGAGGCGTTGGTAAATGGTCTCCTTGAGGTTGGAAACCATCTTCATTAGCGAGGTAGTTAAGAGAAATTGGTGTACCATCAGGGGCTGAATATTGGAATGATCCTTGTACTTCTGGTGCGGCATTTTCAGAACCACCATTTTTTATTTGTCCCTGTTCTTGTGCTACTATACCATTTCCAGTCTCGTAACTATAAATATTCGTTAACTTTATAAATTATTCTGAACATAGTACATAAAAATACTTCTATCATTTTTATAACACAGGCTACTTAAAAATTACCCAATGAATAGTAATAATTGTCACTCATTCACGTTTTATTACATCAACATAGTTTTTTGAGATAGAAAGGGAAACTGTTTATTTGATTCGATGAATCATTGCATTATAAATTCAAATTAGTAATTTACATTATTGAGAGCTTTATTTTATATTCATTTATAATTATTATTATTAATTATTACAATTTTAATGATTTATTATATACGGTTATAGTCAAGCTATTGCTCAATATCAGTACTGAAACACTGATTATATCATAGTATTGAAAACATTCTTATATCAGTACTGTGGCGTGCCAGTGAAGAGTTGTTGATCCCACTTTAAACTTAGGCATGTTACCAGTGTTTCGCCAACTATTACAGATGACATATTCAGGGCTGCTTTTTTGTAGACTTTAGACTGAGCCTAGTCTTTAGGATACATTTTTGCTAGTAATATTCACAAAAACAGTCCCAAAGAAGTCATATACAGTGACGAAATATAGCAATAATTATAAATTTTGGATTTATCCGAAAACAAAAGAAAATCTAGCAACTTGTTGAAACTTTTTTTTTATTTAATGCATTTATAACGTGCTAAATTCTTCATATATTACTTCATATATATGAATTTTCAGGAGATTCTTAATTTATAATTATTTTATAAAATCATGCAAATCTAGAATAATTGATTTACTTATTAACTGTATTATAAAATTTCAATATTGTGCACTTATTGAGTAACATTATGCATTCATTGCGCATGTTTTACACTTACTCCATTTGAAATCTAACATTTACAAAAATATTTTCATTACTGGTAATTATAATTTAAAACAATTACTAGAGATTCTTTCTTATGCTCGATGTCGAATATTAAATGTAGATAGATACATTTTATTATATCATTATGTACATTTAAATACTATACTATTAAATAGAATAATTATTTAACTCAACTCAAACGTGATTAAATGAAATGCACATTAAAATAAGAAAAATAATATGTAAAATGACAAATAATAGTCAACACCCGAATAGCTAAAAAAATATAAATGAAATACAAATGTTCGCCAAAAATTTTTAAAATGTTTCAATAACTTTATTCGTTTACTGTGACTGAAGCATATCCACGGAGTTTGTACTGCATATATTACTACATTTATCAAAAGAAAAATACTCGTACAATATATATTCTTATAAATATTTATAAACTTCTTAAAATTCACAAAACAAATATTAACGATGCATTATTAATTGTTATTTTGCTATTTTGGAAGGGATTTAATTCTTCGAACAATCAATACCAAACATAATGTATAATGCTACATGTAAATTTAGGCATGAGTAACTTGTAAGCATAAACAAGTTGTCTTCAAGTAATTGTGTTAAGAATTATCAAATTTACACAGATATTGAATTTCACTAATTGAATTAATGTATTAATTTTATTCATTTATAAATTTAATGTGAAGTATACTATTGTTATTTCCTAAAATAATGTTACTACTAGATCCAAAACACTGCTTGACTGAATTTATATAGCGAGTAAACTAGTATATGTATTTATATACTATGTAGTTGGATATTTTTAATTACATACGAGTATAAGAAGACGCAAGATTAGAGGAAGATAAAATTAGTGCAGTATAGGATATAATCTCAATGTTGGCGTCGTCGTAAATCCCTTAACATAACCCCCAAAATATCGCTTTTAAGTGGAAAATATTGTGTTACAGATTATGTCAGAAAAAATTATATACTCGTAAGAGGTTATGTTGCGTCACTTTTGATTAAGAATTTGTTTTCACGAAAGATAGCAAAATTATGAAAAACTACTATCATGTTTATTTTGAAATTATCTTGTAAGCTTTTCCAGTTCTGTATAGTTTTCATCACAATTACATCATATGATACCACAGGTTGTATTTAACATATGTATTTTTTTCAAATAATTAAATTATGATAATTGATATCGTTGATTTGACATTAATTGTTTCGGATTACTTGCATACTATTACTAAAACACTTATTAGAGGTTAAATTAACAAAAACGAAAGTAAAGTAATGAGTTGGCTATAAAATCTTATTTCACCAACTCAGTATAATGTATTTTTTAATGAAGTTTTTACCACGCCCCCATGGTGGCATTAAATATATTTTCTATAGAAAATGTATTGCACAATAAAAGTTCGTAAAATATCTTAAATACTACAACTATATTATAATACTACAACTCCCCCCCCCCCCCCCCCCTTAAAATTATTATTTACTTCACTATAGCTTAAAAGCTTAAATTTTTAGGTAATATAATCTTAATTAATGATAACATACAAAAGTAAAAACAGTTTACCTCCACTGATAAGATCCGTCAGCATTCACTCCTTCATTTTCGTATCTCACAATTGGGATGGGTTCACCTGGTTGTTGTGCCCATGATATAGCAAACAGAGATGCCAACGTGATTATCTGCAAAATTTTTCATTATTATATTTATTACAATATTATACAAAATATTAGAATCAAATAAATAGATATTAATACAGGAAATGTGTTGAAATCTTCGTTGCGAAAACAAAATGTTTAAGATCAGTTGCCACAAAATACCCAACCAGTATACTTTTTCAAGGAGCGTTTCAAATCAACCAAACTGGTACTATTGGGAGAATACGACATCAACTTGATTAAAATGTCAAAAAGAATTGTTATGATAATGATACATAGCATCGATTTACGTCTTCATGCTGTTGATGCAGTTAGTAAAATATGCATACTATAAAAGTAGTATAGTATTTCGATAATTTTGAAAAAATGGTTTTCTATGCATTATAATTAACAGTTAAAATATTAGGTTCAGTTTAATTTTCAATAACGGAGTTTTAAGAGTGGATTTTACTTTTCAATCGGTCAAGAGTAATGATTATCATAATATTTAAAGGTGAAAATAGAAATAAGTAATTAAAAAGTGTACATAATTGGTTCTAATTAATTCTCATAAATATAACTGTACACTAATATCACAGCATGCTTTCCACAATTTCACTTATCCTTGTTACTGTTTGTATACGAACGATGCCACTAAATGCTAAGATCATCACGTATAACACTATTTTTACTTTACCTACCACTTTCATTTTGATGATAATGTTTAGAGTCAACTAACCCCATTTGTGTCAAAGAGATATTTATATTTGTCGGTACATCCCTACTCAGTAGTGCGTACCTTCTTGAGGCATTATTAAACATTAAATAATAATGAATACATGCAACCCACATGAACTTTAAATTTGTGACGAAACCACAATTGAAAATGACAGTGCAATGACTCTGATCCGCGTTAGTTGCCAATTGACATTTAGAAGGATAACCCTATAATTTTTCATTTGTGTATTCTAACATTTATGTAACATACTTACATAGACGAACTAGATAATTCTTTTGTGTAATATACTATTCAGACAATAACACGTTTAAAGTAATATTTAAGATATGAATAACAACAATGGTTAATAATAATCAAGATATATGGCAAAAAATAAAGTCAAACTGTAATATATTTTACTGTGTTGAAAGTTATAACCTTCAAACTATATTATTCACAACATATAGATATAAATTCAGATCAGAAACATGTCAATGATATATTACTTATATACCAAGATCCAAACAGCTAAGAGGGAGTATCCGAAAAGTTATAAGAAGTTATAGAAAATATTATTAAAAAGTTAAATGCAAAGGTCATTATTAGTTTGACGTGAAATATAAACGAAACTAAACACTAAACGTTAAAATGCTTTGATTACAAAAAAAGATTACTAAAATTGTACTGCTTGAAAACATAATTTTAAGAACATAAAAAAATAGATAGGTAAAATATTTTTTTAATATGTAAGTACCCATAAAGAAATAATATAATGACACACTTTCAATATGTTCCCCTCAAATAAGTATTTGATCGGAAGCATGTATGTAGAGTCTGTTTCATCTCTATTTGCAAAATAAAAAACTCTCTTATCTTGCCGACAGACCGAGCCACCAAATACATACAGGACCGCATTTATGCGTTTCATGTGGGCAGAATAATAGAAACAATATATTTTAAATCAAAATAATATTTTATACCTTGTCTATGATTCATTAGGTATGTGCTCAATTTAGCCAACAATTATTTTTGTATAAAAATGATTGTTTCCCAGCAAGGACCACGGTGAAGTATGAGCGTATTCCTTGTCAGGAAGGGGAGGGTCGGTGTGGGTTTCGTGTAAGCATAAGCACAAGTATAAAATTTGACGAAAATATATTCTTAAATATAGTAAAATAAAGTAATATTAGTAAAATAAAATAGCATTTATATACCTTGCTTATGTAGAGTAAAAGGATCGATGGAATTATAAAGTAAAATACTTCTTTTACGAATAAAAAATATACAAAATAATAACAAATTTGCATAACTTATAACTTGAAATAAGCTTCTTTCTTATAAAGTAAAAATAAATAATTGAAAATATTAAAAAATATATTAAAACACAAATATAATTATTACTAGCCCTAAAACATGCAAATGCATTATAGATTGGATAAAAAACAAATCATTTATTTACCTATTCGCCGTCAAATTGTCACTAAGGTCACTATTATAACTTTCTTCAGAATCTTCACCCACATTTATGATAAACCGGTCTTGATGGGAGTTTATGGCTCTTCCGAGTTCAATGTACTCATCTTTAATTTTTCTTACATGCTCTATACATTTTTTCCTTTTATCTGGTGTTACTTCCTCTACCTCCGATTTTATAAGATCAATAACTTTTTTATCAAATTTAGGAAACTTATTGTTTCTTCGAATTCCTTGCTTTAATTCACTCCATATTAATTCAATCGGGTTAAATATGTAAATATACGGAGGTAATCTTAGAACAGTGTGTCCATGAGCTTTAGCCATTTCATCGATATAATATTTGTTAGAAAAAATATTCTTTTTTACCATTTCCAAAAGTTGAGCCTTCGTAAACTTTTTCTTAAATGTTTAATTATGATTTTTTTAAATTGTCGAATTTCTCCTTTATTAGTGCTTGTATTTGGAATCTTCTTTAAACATTTTGAGTAATATGGGGCGTTATCTAAGACAATAACGCTATTCCTTTCAACATTCGGAAGTAAGATATATCTAAAAACCATTCCTCAAAAATGTCAGCATTGATATTTCGATGATAATCTACGCTTGAATGCTCTAATTTCATTCCACTAAGTTTGAGGCAATTAGGAACCCATCCATTCTTAGTACCATAATGTAGAATTAATAATCTTTTTCCTCTACTTGGAGGCATATCTACCTCCATCAATCAAGTGTCGTATCAAGTTTCATCCAAGTAATAAATCGATATTTGTTCTTCTCTAAACCTTTTTATGCTTTCCAAGTATTCCATATACCACAAAACAATTTTACGACTTTCCATTATCGTCGCCATTTTATTGAAAATTTTAAATATATATCCTACCTTTTTAAGCCATCGCCAAAGCGCTATTTTACTAATATGCAATATATCATTTCCCTTCAATTCCATATGTAATGAATCGACAGTTGGAATTTAATTTTTTTTATTTGTCATAAATTGTGTCCTGCAGTAGTTTTACCTATGATGGATTGATTTTCTTTAGTATTCCTGCGTCGTCAAGTACTTTTATTTCCGTAGTTCCCTTTTGAAGTATTATAAAGAGTCCATATCGATATTTCTGTCAAATATGACGTTTTCACTACAGTATTTTTTTTTGGCGCCGGCGGGGGAAAATCTTAGAAAGACACTTCATCTCCTGATGAAGTAGTGTGGGATTCGCACCCACTAAAAAACCCCCTCCTTTTTCTCACTTTTCCATTCCGGCACCGCTCTTCAGCATAACATCAGAATGGTAAGTTGTCGGTCTGTCTCCTTTCTTCATTCCCCGTGTCGTTGTCGTTGTTGTCTCGTTCTTTCTTCTTTTTTTTTTTACATTCCATAATCTTTTTTATGGTGAATTTTACAGCACGCCAGTTTTCCTCTCTCCTGCAGATTATTTCAGCAAAGTTATTTACATTTAGGGCTTCTCCAGTTGTAACTTCGATTTCTCGTCTTTCGGCTCGCCACGCATCACATTGAAAGATGGTATGCTCCGGTGTGTCTATTTCTACTCCGCAGTGATTACATCCTAAATCTGTTGCCTTGCCGATGCGATGCGCAAATGACTTGAAGGATACATGGCCCGTTAGTATTTGTGTCATGTAGTAGTCTATGTTGCGATGGTTACATCGCACCCATCTCCTGACGTCGTGGATTAACAGCTTCGTCCACTGTGCAACATTTTGTGTTTCCTCCCATTCCTCCTGTCACTTGTCAAGAGTCATTTGCCGAGCTGCTATTTTGGCCTGTTGAGTCTGCCCATCCGGACGGTCATGTAGATATCGCCTTTCTTCTACCAGTAATTCAATTGGCGGGATGCCGGTTATTACTTGGATTGCTTTGGTAGATACGGTTCTATATGCAGATGCTATTCGCAATAACACTTTCCTTTGAGTTCTAATCATCAAGTCTCTATACTTCCTTAGAATC
Organism: Rosalia funebris; assembly: GCA_037954035.1. Taxonomy (NCBI): domain Eukaryota; kingdom Metazoa; phylum Arthropoda; class Insecta; order Coleoptera; family Cerambycidae; genus Rosalia; species Rosalia funebris. The sequence goes on along the minus strand of JAZFAV010000022.1, from coordinate 41,389,115 downwards.
ATTGCCCGGTACCAAATCGGCGCTCCAATAGTAGGATTGACTGCACCGTTCCCCATAGTGCTTCTCGCTTACGAGCTTTAGGCCCGCCAATATTTGGCATAATTGTTAGTGAACCGATCCTTGCCTCAGCCTTTGTCACCGTCTTCTCCACATGCTTGCCAAATTTTCCCCTGTCATCAAAGTTTATTCCTAAGTATTTTATCGTTCTTGCCGGTTCTATTGTGGCATTTTCTAGTTCAAAACAAACTCCTGCTCTTTGTTTCCATGGGCCTTTCAAAATTATAGCTTCAGTTCTTTGGGGCGCCAACTCTAGATAGTGGGCTCTCATCCATACACTTACCCTTCTCAAGGATTTGTTTACGCGGAAAGTTAATTCGTTTAGGTTATCAGTGCAAGCTAATATGGCCAAGTCGTCTGCAAAGGCTATACTTGTTATGCCCACACACAGGTCTTCCTTCAGCACTCCATCATATAGAATATTCCATAGGGTCGGCCCTAGTACCGAGCCCTGTGGAACGCCTCCTGTGATATACACAGTCTCCTCTCTGTCAATGTATAGTTTTCTGTACTTGAAGTATGCCGATATAATGTTGATTATATATTTAGAAATGTCCCTTCTGCGCAGTTTTCTAATAACGATCTCCCACCCCGCTGTGTTAAAGGCGTTTTTAACGTCTAGTGTTACTAGCACACACCATTTATTTCCACACGATGTTATTATATTTTGCACCTTTTCTACAGCTTGGATGACTGATCTGCCTTTCCGGAATCCGAACTGGTTTTCGGACAGTCCTTCCCCAGAGTCTAATTCTATTACCAGTCTTCCTCGTATCAATGCCTCGTACAGCTTACTCAGTGTACTTAGTAAACACAGTGGTCTTAAGGCCGAAGGGTCATTTAAGGTCCTTCCTGCTTTTGGTATCAGAATTAATTTTGCTATTTTCCAGTCTGTAGGGAATTCTTGTCTTTCTATCAGGGTGTTCATTACACTCAGTATCTACTTTGGTGCTATCAATACGACTTCCTTGATGGATTTCGGTGGTATGCCATCAAGTCCAGGTGCCTTTCCACTTTTCATGCTTTCAATTGCGGCTTTAAGCTCATTTTCTCTAAAAACATTTACATTTTCCTCTACTGTGCCTTCTTTCCAAGTATCTTGTCTGTTTGGGAATAATACCTCCACTACCTGTCTTTTCTTTTCCAAACTTGGTACATAAGGTGTTAAATTTGTTAAAGACATTGTGGCTATCTTATAGCCTTTTCCCCAGATATCTTCATTTAGTTTTTTACACAAGTCTTTCCAGTGCGTGTTTTTCGACGACTTTATCAATTTCTGCAGTTGACGTTTTTTTGTTTTGTACATTTCTTGTGTTTCGTCGTGTATCCCGTTTCTCGGCGTCACTCGCGTTAGTTTCCTCCTAATGCTGATACATTCTTTCCTTTTTTTTTCAATATACTCATTCCACCAATAAGGCACTCTTTGTCTTGGCCTGTTTGCAGTATATAATATGCTACTTTTGTAGGCATCCTGGATTATTTCAGCACATATCTCTGGAGTTTCTTGGTTTATGCCATTTACTTCTAGTCTCCATTCTAGATTTGCTTTAAAGAGCTCCCAGTCATTTATAACCTTTGTTTTCTCAATTGGTCGCCAGGGAGATCCTTGACCCCTGATTTCAAAAAATATATAGGCGTGATCACTCAGTAATACGTCATTTAGAACTTTCCATTTCACAATGTCTCTCCCTATTCGTTCTGTAGAGCAAGTGATATATATGTAGGAGCTCGTGTTGCCTCTGATAAAAGTAGAATTTTCGCCTGTGTTGTGTACCACAATATTAAATGTCGCCATCCACTCCACGAGATACTCACCTCTTGTATCCATTACTGGTGAGCCCCATAGGGGCGATTTTACGTTTAGGTCCCCCATTATTATCTTTTCTCCATTCTTCCCATTGATATCATGCATGAGACAATCGATTTTAGTCTTAAAGGTTTCTAGTGAAATATTTGGAGACAAGTAGCAACAGTATACTCTGCAATCCCTTAGCTCGATACATACATACCCTTCTTCTGCATTAACTTCCTTTACCTCGATTTTTGTATTTCTAAAAAGTATGGCCACATTGCACCTTCTATCTATAATCCAGTTTGATCCTTCTACAGTCGTCCAATTTGGTTGGCCAATTACTATCATGTCTATGTTCAGTATTGCTGCCACTACGGAAATAGCGTCGTGGGCTACTTTCCTGCGATTAAGGTTCACTTGAAGAATTTTTAGGTTATTTGGAGGGGCCACTTATTATAATACTATTCCTCTCCTGCCGTGCTTCAGAGTGGCTCGATTTTTTCGGCTCTTCATGCTCAAATACGCTATCAGTTCTCTTTGAGTTTCGCGTTGAGAATTGTTTCTCTCTATTACTTATTGATTTCCTAAAATATGGACACTTTGTCTGGTCGGCTCTGTGTTTCTCAACTTTACAACTGGAGAAGTATGCTTCGTTTGCGCAATATTTTGCCTTATGTCCTCTTTTACGGCATTTTAAACATTCATCTGAGTGGTCATCCCCCTTACAGTCTTGTTTTCTGTGTCCAAACTCTAGACATTTATAGCATCTGAGGACCTCCACTCTTTGTCATATTCTACAGTTGTTCCATCCTATTCGTACTTTAGCTATCTTCACAAGCTCTGTTGCGAATCCCTTCCGCATTACCACTGTGGCTGCCTTGTTTCCATCGCGGTTTGGTCTTAAAGATGTTACTTTTATGTCAGCAGATACATGGCCTATGGTGCTCATTAAAGATTCCTTTATCTCCGCTTCCGTAACAGTAGCATCAATGTCCGTAATGTGCACAATTGCTTCTGGGTTTTTAGTTCTTACATCGGTATCTTCAACTTTTGTTTTTATTTTTTGCTTGAGAAGGTTAGCTTTATCAACTCCCCTTCAACTTCAAGTAGGAGATCTCCTCCGTCAGTTCTCTTTACTTTCGTGATTACCACTCCAATTCTTTCTGATGTCCAACTTGCTTTTTACAGACCTAAGTACCTCTGCGTAGGGTTTGTCTCCACCTTTTATAATTACCTTTCCGGGTTGTTGTTTATTCTGCCTTCCAATGCTACCTCTAGCTTCTATTTCTCGAATAGGTTTGGTTGTCCAGGTTTTTATATTTATACCAGTCCCTCTGAAAACAACTCTAGGACTTTCCTTATATAATCTTGTTCGAGGTTTTCCGACGCAATAAATACTACCTTTGTTCTTCCATCCTCCTCAGTCTTTTTCCTTATGTTTACTATGTGATCGTATATAGTTTCTACGTCATTTATGCCTTCTTTGCTGATTGTGCTATGAGTCACGTAACAGTAAGTAGTTTTTTCATCAGCTTCTTTCTTCTTCGAGCTAGTGGTTTTTGACGTAAGTACTAGATAGTTCGCTTCTCCTTCTTCTAGTGACTCAGATATCAAACTCCTTATTTTGGGAAAGTGTCTTTGAGCCAGTTTTATCGCTTTGTCGTCCTTGTTTTGTAGGTCTACCAATATAGACAGGTCCCACCCATCTCCCACACTTGTTGGATTTTCCCTCTCGCTAACCCTATTTCAGTAGACATCCTCCGTCCATATTTTGCCTAGAAAAGGGGCAAGGCTCGTGAAGCCTCCTCCTTTACTGAGCATCTCTTGAATTTGCTTGGATTGCTCATTCGCTGTTCTTTGTCTTCCTTTCTTCTCATCTTCAGTCTGTACGCCAATGCTAGTAGTCTCTTTGCCCATCCTTTCAGTCTGTGTGCCAATATTTCTGGTCATCTTTCTCAACGAATCCGTTTGTTCTGTCTGTATTGGAGTGTCTGCCATAACTTTTCCTGTCCGTCTTGCCATCTTTGTTTCCTTAGGAAACTTTTCCCATTCTTGACTCTTTCTATTAATAACCTCTAAGATCTGGCTCATTTCATTTATACCTTCCTTTATTTCAACTTTGGTGTACGGGTTTGTTTTCACCAGGTCCTTTAGTTCTCGTACTATGCTCAGTGTTTTCTCCATTACAGATTTGTACTCCACGAGTTCGATTACTTGGTTGTCGTCCTCCTCCATTCTTCTTTTTATACTGAATAGATCACTCACTGACTCACTGCGGGCTTTTTTCACAGAGTCGACGTCCTTTTTCTTCACTGGTGGTGACCTTGGTAGGGAGTTTCTTCTAATGGTCGGGTTTTCGCTCTCATTCCATACATATCCTGTGGCTTTTACTGACTTCTCAGCCGAGTTTTTTACTTTAGAGGTTTCTCTACAGTATTACTATCCATATTGGACTTATATTATAGGGAAATGTATAGATGTATCTTATTACATTACCTATTGATGACACATTATCGTAATTAATTAAAACATTCAACATTACATGTTAGTCGATAATATGAAAATATATTATTTTATATAAAATGTAATGAGTTGCATATTTGAGTTAATAGAATAGTAACCAATATTCATGGTGGGATTATATTTATCCAATAAGTGTGGAAATGTTGATTAAGTAAAGTAAATGGTAAATTACACAACATCAACATAAATAAACAATTTTGAAACCTTAAAACGAACTTTTCCGCACGTAGAACATCTCTATCTCGAATTTGAGTGACAGAGAAAAAATAAACCAACACATAAATGCAGAATATCTATTTTACGCGACAGTTTTACTTTTTTCAATTTTTCTCAAATAGTCCATCCTCGTGCTTTCTCATGACCCATGAACTGGGTGGGGTGTGTCCTATCCACCTCAAAATCAATAGATGTCATCTGGTAGATCTTTCTAATCAGAATCAGTCGAAACCCGATCGATCCGACACGATTTAATTGAGTGATCGTACTAACAAAAAAAATTCTCAAATAGTCCACCATTGTGCTTTCTCATGACCAATGAACATGGTAGAGTGTGTTCTATCCACCTCAAAATCAATAGGTGTCATCTAGGAGATATCCCCAATCAGAGTCAGTCAAAAACCGATCAGTTCGACATGATTTAGTTTAGTTATCGTGTTAACAAAAAAAATTTCTCAAATAGTCCACCGTCGTGCTTTCTCATGACCCATGGACAGGGTCGAGTGTGTCCTACCCACACTCGACCCTGTCCATGGGTCATGAGAAAGCACGACGGTGGACTATTTAATAGGTGTCGTTTGGGAGACGTTCCCGATCAGAATTAGTCAAAACCCGATCGATCCGGCACGATTTAGTTGAGTTATCGTGCTAACAAAAAATTTCTCAAATAGACCCAAGGGAGGGGGTGGTGTGTGCTATCCACCTCAAAATCAATAGGTGTCATCTGGGAGACGTCCCCGATTAGAATCAGTCAAAACCCGATCGATCCGACACGATTTAATTGAGTTATCGTCCTAACAAGAAATTTTAATGTCGACGACAACGACGACACATACACAGACAAAATTTTTTAAAAACCATTTTTTTGTTTTTAGGCCGAAAAACGAAAACTAAACAAAAAAAAATTTTCCATTTTTCTTTACACGATTACATTACTTTTCCGCTAGTATAGTTGGGTGCGGAAAAGTAATGTGCTGTGCGTTATTCATATGTTTCCTAGAGTCTATAAGTTCCTTTATTTAATATAACTTATTTATTTGATCAAGTACATTGGACATAATGAATTAGCTCTTTGCAATGGAAAAATATTCGTATCAAAATTCACGCCACTAAACAGATATTTAATAATTATAGCGACCGGAAGTTGATCGATCGAGAGGATACGCTGATTTCTTGACTACCTGTCTATACGAGTGCGCACGTATACGACAATGGCTGGTCGATAAAATCGAGCGGCTCTACTAGTAGTTCTAATTTTTAGTTCGTTCGTCTACACTGTATGTAGTTTTCGATGATTTCTGTCTACTTTATATAGACAAAATTTTTTTTGTCAATAATGAATAGACAATCATGAAAAATCCTCTTTAAATCTACACTGTATGAAGTTTATGTACCGTGTTAAAAAGTTAGTTATCTAGTAATGACTAGCCAATCATGGAATATTATTTTTAGATGTGTGACATGTAAATAGTATGTTTCAACTGTTGAAAATTATAAAATAATTTGTTCAGTAGGATACTTACCGCTATGCTGGAACACTATAGTGCACTTTTTTATTTTATTTAAGCACCTACCTCTATTTTCTAATTCAATTCAAACGAATACTTTACTTTAATTCTATTATAGCATAACGCATACCATATTTTCTAGGTTAAAAAGAAAATTGAGATAAGCAAGTACTTATCAATGCCTCGAGATGTGCAACAAACCCGAAATTTATTATTTGATTCGTTAAAAAAATAAATATTAGCAATAGCATTTCACAAGAGAAGAGATTGTCGCATTTTACAAGACAGAGATCCATAGATAGTCTTAATTCAGTTTACTTTTAATACACAGTTAAACATAAATGAGTTTTACACATACAAACTAGGGCAAACACACCCATGCTCAGGGTGTATTTACTCAACACCTCCCTAGGACTCAAACCAAGCGTACGATGTTTAAACGTAACAGGTTTCGTGTGAGATATTCACTCGATTTTTTTTTTGTATTTGAAAGAATATTTTATACAGTACTATGTACGGAATATAACATCGTTAAAATATTCGCCGCGATTCTGCTTGGTGGCACGTATTCGGGAGGTCCAATTATCGCTGATTTTTTCGCGTAAATCTGGCTGAATTTGCTGTATGGCGTTCGATATATTGACTTCGAGGACATTAATTGTTTGCGGTTTATTCGTATAGACCTACAATTTAAGATACACCCAAAGGAAGAAGTCTAAAGGCGTTAAGTCGCATGATCTCGGCGACCAGTTCACGTCGCTGCTGCGCGAGGTAATCTTGCCCTCAAATCGCTCATGCACAGTGCCCATCGTGATATGCGCTGTGTGGCACGTAGTGCCGTCCTGTCGGAATCACATGTCATCGGTATCTATATCATCCAGTTTAGGCCACAAGAAGTTGCTTATCATCGATCTGTAGCACTCGACGTTGGCGGTTATGACAACGCCTGTTTCATTTTGTAATAAGTACGGACCGATGATTCCACCAGACCAAGATTCGCAACAAACAGTGGCTTTCTCGGGATGCATTTGATGCTGGTGTACCTCGTGTGGATTGGTATCGTCCCAAATCCGACAATTTTGCTTGTTCACATATCATTCATCCAAAAATGGGCCTCGTCGCTAAATATGATTTTTTTGACGAAATTTGCGTCAACTTCCAAATGCTTCCAGAGCCCAATCAGCAAATACACTGCTTTGCCTGTTGTCGTTTACCTTAAGTTTTTGGTTCAGTTGAATTTTATACGGGTGCAGACCCAAGTTCCGCAAAATTTGCTGAGATGAAGTCGCAGAAAGGCCAAGTTCTTATGAACGACGAGAAACTGACTGCCTCGGGTATTCTCGTACACTCTCCCACCCACAACAGCGACTTTTTCAGCAGACCTTACGTTTCGGTGACGTACGTGTATTGGCTAATTAATCATCAAACCAGTTGACTCGAATTTGGCCATCAAGCGTCGAATAGTCGACTAGGCGGGACGATTGTGGCGAGAATAAAAATCACGTAATGCGTGGAACGTTTCTCGAACGGAGCACTGATTTTGAAAATAAAGTTTTATGATTTGTACGCATTGTTGACCACTATAACCGTCCATGGTGATTTGCTGTACACTATTGAACAATTCACAACAAGTTTGACACATGTTGCTTTAACAGAATGGCCGTTATAACTTAACAAATTTCAAGTGTCCCTATTGAAAACCCCTATAGTTGCAAACACCTCTATGAAACAAAACAATAGGTCAGTTATCCATGTTATACACGCAGAACAAGCAAATTATCTCACTGGGTTATGCAATTAAACATAATTTGTATATTATAATCATTAAGTGGGATGCTTTTTCAAAGAAACAACAAATACTTACAACTATTTTCCCATATGTTGAGTATATATAACTAGACTATTGGACTAGTCTATATAACTGTACTTACTTGGAAAGTTCCTATAAAATACAGGTTATCTTATATGTACTAGACAAGTTATGTTTTTAAGTCATATATGTTAGTACCAGGAAATTTGTTAATTGGAGATGATTCGTAAAAATAATGAATAGCATTACGCTATGTTAAGTATTTCAGTGAACGAAATTAAAACAATTCGCGTCTGCGTCGTAGTCGTATTATGGTCGGCTCGTATCGCATACAATTATTGTTCATTTCCCTTCTTTTCTATCACACATAAGTTGTCTATACAAGATTTGGAGTTGCCATCTCTGTATACAGATGACTAGTAATAACGTCATTTGATATCAGAAATTGTACAACTTCTGTGATAGTTAAATATTCCCAAATTAGGCATTACTACATCATCAAAGAGTATAATGTTAAAGAAGAAGATGAATATCAAATTGAGGAGACCTTAGCAAACACGATTAGCTTTCTTGGAGAAATATTAGAAATGTAAGTATAAAATCATTAAAAAGAAAATTAAAAACAATTATCTAGTATTATTTTTATTTATTTTTAATTTATATTTTTTTTAAACATAACATCTGAATAATTATAAAAGGCAGGCGGTTGCCGGAGTTGACATGTATACATGGCGTATACCGGGTGTCCAAAAAGTCTGGAAACGGTTAAATATCTCGAGAAATACACATTGAATCCAAAGAATAAAAACGCTTCCTTGATAACATTAAAAGTGCTATCCAATAATTCCAAACACAGCCCCCACACCCACCCCCTTGGTATGAGGCGGGGGGTCAATTTTAAAATATTAAATGGATACCCCTATTTTTTATTGAAGAATCGGATTCTACGGCAAAAACTACGTCAAGTTTGTCTGAAACGTTTTTCCAATTTTCGAGAGGTGGCGCTGTAATCACAAAAATATTTTTTTCGTAATTTGTCTCACGATCGGGGTGCTTGTTTTAGGTGAGTTCCCTTACCTTTCACCGCCGAGGCCATAACGGCAAAATCCCCTACTGAATGAGATGTTCAAATTGATGACCTTCAGCTATTTGACAGTGTCCCAATCGTGCGTACATGTTATCAATTACTTTCTGCAAAGTTTCTGGTGTTATCGTACTAGAACACTATTATCCTTTCTCTTAATTCATCGCTGTCTGCCGGTTTTTATTTGTACACATTGTTTTTCAAATAGCCCCAATAGTAATAATTTAGAGAAGTTAGATCAGGTAATCTTGGTGGCCCCTCAATCGCACCTCCTCTACCAATCCAGCGCCCAGGGGATGTGATGTTTAATACATTGCGTACAATCAATGCAATGTGACATTGAACCCCATCCTGCTAAAAGCAAACATTGTCTAACTCTATATCAGCAATATGTTGGATTTCCGGTAGTATCTGGTTCTTCAATAAATCGACGTACCTTTGACCTGTCAAATTATCATCGATGAAATACGGCCCGACAATTCGGTTGCACAGTATTTCAGCCCAAACATTAAGTTTTTATGGATATTGCGTATGGGAATCCCTCATCCAATGAGGATTCTCATCGGACCAATATCGTGTATTGTGTCTATTGACCTCTCCATTCAATTGAAATGTGACTTCATCAGAAAAACATGTTCAGAAAGAAAATTGTCCATTTGCGTCACATCGTCTCATCATTTCGCACAAAATTATTAGTAAAATAATTTTAATCATCTCCAGATGATGCCAACTTTGCTGGCGAAACGCGTATTAAGTATAATGTATAGTGTTTTGGTGTTTTGTGGAAAACTAAGTCAGTGTTAATAAAAAATGAGGGTTTCCATTTAGTATTTGAAAATTGCCCTCCACTTTCTCTTCCCCACGGTGGTAGGGGGGTATTAAATTTAACACTAATGAATGGCCACTTTTAAGTAAATGAATCTGTACTTTATTATTTTTAATTCTTCCGTAAAATTTTTTAGAAATTACGAAAAAAAAATTTGCTATTACAGCGCCATCTGTCGTGAATCGAAAAAAACGTTTCCGACAAACTTGACGTAGTTCTTGTCTCAAAATCCGATTCTGCAATAAGAATAGGAGTACCTATTTTTAAGATTTTAAAGTTTCCCCCAGCCCCATCCCAAGAGGTGAGGATGGGGGGACACATCTGGAGTCATTGGATAGCGCTTTTAAAATTATTAAGGAAGTGTTGTTTATTCTTTAAATTCAATGTGTATTTCTTGAGATATTTGACCGTTTCCAGACTTTTTGGACACCCGGTATATAAAAGACAAAGCATAGTAGTCATGCCATAGTTATCTAGACACACGGCGCGGCAGTGTGTCAGCCAAGTTCGGAAAAAAAAGAGCGACACATCTGCAGTGTGTAATATTACACGAACTATTTTGAGTTCAATCAATTACTTTCAAGGACTAAGTATTAATCAATTCAACAAACAGAGATGGCGCCACTGCACTATGTGATTTGTTAAATTATTTTCTGTTAGGTATACCCACAATAACCACATTGCGTTATATTAAATAAAAATTTTTAAAAAATTAATGATATTTCACCAAAAACAAATGTAAAAAGGGCGCCAAGTTCGGTACAAACGACGTTCGGGGTTGTTGGTCGATAAAAGAGTTGAGATCTGAACGAGTGCCATGTTCCATAGATACTTACAACAGGAACTTACAATAGGAATGTACAACGGTCTTCAATTGATTTATAACAAAATTTGTTACTGCTCATCAAGAACAGGAACAAGTCTCTATCGGAGCGCCCATGAGGTACGCAGTAAATAGCCTGGTCTAATTAAATAGCCGAAAGCTGCCATCACTCTTTGTTCTCACATTTTTTCCTATTATTAACGAGCAGTACGTTCTTTGTAATTGAATTTATAACTTGGCAAGTTTTATATACAACTAAATTGTTTGTAGTATAAAATAGAATAACTAGCAAAGTTAAAATTTTAAGTTTGTATTAAATATAATCACGTTAAATGTAATTTATTAACTATTAAAACTAACCAAATTATAAATTCAATGTCAAAAAACGTAACAAATTTCTTTTTAAATCAGTTGAAGACCGTTGTACATTTCCTATTATAACTTCCTGTTGTAAGTTTCTATGGAACTTGGCACCCGTTCAGATCTCATCCCTTTTATAGGCGAAGCCGACAACCTAAAACGTTGCTTGTACCGAACTTGGCTCTCTTTTCACATTTATGCTTTTGAGATTATACCAACATTTTTGCTTTGGCGAATAAATTTTTAATTTCATAGAGTTTTCAAATAAACATTAAAATCTTTATCTTGGGACTTTATTACTGTAATAATATCTCCTCTGTATTGTATTTTGTCGTCCAGTAATATCACTTTCACTGAGGATTTTCTTAGCCATGAACATTTTATTTTCAGCCGAATTTTTATGCAACCTTCGATAACCGCTGTGAAATATAATTAAAATGGTTATTTCTTAAAATAAATGTTTAAATTGTGCACCGATGACTGCATTTTTTTGGCGGGGGCGGGGGGGATCTTCGACAAGACACCTGGCCCCTTGACGTTATCGGTGTTCATTGGGCCAGATAGTATCGAATTTATATCGACTAAAAACCCCCCTTCGCGAATCTCGCTTAGCGTCCGAATCACAGGAGAACTTCTTTCATTTACTATCCCTGCGACCCGTCATTCGAGATCTTTATTTTCTTATCCTCTCAATCCTCCTCAACCCTCCTCCTCAATATCTCCTCTCTTCGCCTTGTAACCACAGTACTTCTACTTTCTCTATCTTTCTCACGCTCTCTCTCTCTCCCTCGACTTTATCTAGGCCTCCACGCCTTCCTCCTTCTCCTCCCTCTCCTTCGCCCCATAATGGACTTCACGATCTCTTCAACTACCGTCCACTATGCGCCGCTCACCAGCATAGCGGACACCATGTTTTAGGTCGAAAGGGGATCTCCCGATCACCTGCTACGAAGACACCTGAAGAGAGTATGCCCCACGTCGTCCACTTCACTGCAGTACCAACAGTGCCGGGATCCACATTTGGTGATGTTCCAGAGGTACTCGGCGAAGTAACTGTGCCCACTCAAGACCTGCGTCACGTGATACCCCACTTCCCCGTGACTCCCTTCGGATCAGGGTCTGAGGCCCACAGCCCCTCCCTCGCCTCCCGGCTCTCTAATTCCCATTACAAGGATCTCGGTACGGATCTCTCTCTTTGTCGCCACGAAATCGATCGAAGGTATACCGGCTATCACGAGGACCGCGGCGCCTGACACGGTTCTGTAGGCGCTGTAAACCAGCAACACCCCTCTCCTCTGCGATTTCCCTAGCTCCATACGCCACGTGCCATTTGGGGTCTCTCAGGTTTAGCGTCAGTCGCCCCAGAACCGACAACGTCCTCCCCATCTTTGCCAACGCCCGAACTTCGTGCTATTTAAAATACAGGCCCGAGTCTCCTTAGATACTTCAAAGTTTGCCTCGCAACCCTGACGCCCCCCATCCGATACTCGACCTCTGGAGGCTTTCTCCTCCCCTTTTCTCTGCGGCCAGGCTCAGCCCTCCTCTATCCATCCACCTCCTTATTCATTTCACCGCGAGGTTGCCGACCTCCTTGACATCGACGCCTCCCTTTCCCTACCATCAACACCACCAGATCGTTGGTGTACTCGAGGATCGTCATCCCTTCTGGGACCCTGGTCCCGAACACCCCATCAAGCATTACGTTCCATAGGACTGACTCGAGAACCGAGCCCTACGGAACACTGCACATCATCCTCCTAGTTTCCTCCCTCTCCTTCGCAACCTATATGACGATAGTTCTGTACAACTTCCAGCAACTTCTCTAGAACATCAGTCACGCATATCGACCTGAATGCCGCAGGGTCTCTGTCAGGCTTTTCCTCTTTCCTTATACGAGTACGAGTCTTCCGCCCTTCCAACACTTAGGGAAGACCCCGCTCACAAGAACCTCGTTCATGTCATCTAACACCACTTACGGACGATCCTCATCGCTTTCGTAGGAACGCGAGATGCTGTCAAACTCCAGAGCGCTACCCATCCTGAACCTAGCGCAAACCCTCCCCAGCTCCTTCGAAAAAAAATGGAACAATCTCTTCTTCTACCTCCTGTCGCTCCCATGGAATGAGAGCTCTCGTCGGAAAGAGGGCGTTCGCCGCCTTCCTTATCGTCTCGAGAGGCAATGCATTCTAGTAGCCACCCGTTCTCTTGACCATCAGCTTGTAGGCCTCCCTCACATGCCGTGACTTGGACACGGGTCCAAATCACGGCACAGCTCGTCCCATTTGTTTCTCTTCTCCTTCTTTATACCTTTCCTAAGTTTCCTCTTCTCCTCCCTGTACGCCACCTCCTCCACTTGTCTGCCGCCTTCGGTCGCTTGCTCCCTACTACCCCGATTACTCCTGGTGTGCCATCTGCGAGCAGTGATGCACCTCGCCCTCTGGGCGGCGATCACCTCGGTCTTCCAGTAAATACTGCCTTTCCGCCGCCCAGTCCCGCCACCGTTGGTTGCCTGACAGTAGCGTTAGCGACCGATCATGTTTTATTTTAATACTGTCTGTTAGATAAAAACTACAAGTCGTACCGCGAATTTCTGATGGATCGTGGATGTCACACTCAAAATATCCATAAAATGAATGTTTGGTATAGCATAGTCGATAGAGGAATTCCGGGTTCTTATTTATTTAACGTAAATCTAATTGATGCAAGATATTTGGATTTTCTTCAAGGCCACCTTATTCCTGCACTAATAACATTATATCCAGATATAGAAGAACTTGATCTTCCGAGAAATTACTTTTTTGAAGAGGGTGCACCTCACCATTCTACAGCACCTGTCCCTCCCATTCCGGCTTATTTAGTTGAGATATTCCCGAATCATTGGGTAGGGAGAAGGGGGCCGATTGAGTGACCAACCAAATCGCCAGATTTAACATCCCCAGATTACTTTTTGTGGATATACTTAAATAGCAAAGTATACGTTACTAGTGCGGAGAATTTAGAAGATTTAAAAGCAATTTGTAACGAAATATATTATCTCCTGCAGTTATAGTTATTGATAATGTTCAAAAAGAATTTTTCGTCAATTCTAATCGTCTTGACTATTATCAGGCAGCCAATGATTTGATGCATAATTTTTGAACATTTGATTTAGTTGAGTATTTTTGAAATAATGATTGTCACTCAATTTAGTATGATGAAAATGGATAATCGTTTTTCTGCATTTTTCTTATCTAACTATACTCACGTTACTGTAATTATTACTTATATATTAATAATTAATACTGTGTGCATTAATTCTATTTTAAATTGCGCAACTAAAAATAAAATTTGACGGGTCCAAGAGTTTTTCCCAAAAGTTGTTCCTTGAATGCCTAATGAATATATTTATTACTTTATGAAACACTATATAATATTGTACCTGTTGTTGTTCATTTGTGTATATTGTTGTTACTATAACGTTATAGCTTATATTAGCTTACATTTTTACCACTATAAAAATGTAATTTTATCTAGAATTGCTATTATATCTAATATTCTTGTCTTAAGAATACGTATATTGTCTTGTAGAACATCTTGGGAAAAGTTATACAACAGAAACTACACAAATCCGAAAAAAAAGATATAAATGTCAATATTTAGAACGAAAGCATTATCACATTAGCATTAGTCGTGGTAAATCGAGTAATGAAAGCAATTTCTTTTATCAGATTCAACGATACTGTATTAGTTATCGCTAATAGTTAGAGACACACTTAGGGACATTTAATATTATTGTAATTGAGATAAAACTTTCTTATAAATTAATTTTTAAGATACAACGGAAATTATAAGATAGTAACTACAACATTATGATACAAAAAATAGTGAGTCGACTTTTTGTAAATTTAAATACGTTAACACAGTTTTGATGTAGGTGATATATCATAGAAGTTTATTTAGCCATAGTTTAATCAGCATCAGAGGCAACCGTGTGGTCATGGAGGAGGATTATATATGTATAAAAAACTGTAATACTCTAACAATAAGATAAAATTTAGTGTCATCTAAATCATTCGATAAATATCCTTTTATGGAGACTGAATATATTAAATAGATGATGTACGGATTTCGTGACAGTGAAAACAGTCATGCTTATAATGTTTATATGGGATTGAACAAAAAAATAAAAATACAAATACCTATAGCTTTTAGCTTACCTTGGCATTAAAAAATCTTAATATGTGAATGTGTAGTACATACAATTACTAATTTCAGCTGTATTAAAGCGCATAATGAAAATTAGTTTCCTTATTAGATAAAACCATTTATTTTTAATTCGCGATGACAGGTTCTACAGCTTATTGAGAAAAATACCTGTGGTTTCATTTGTACAACGTACGTATATGTACAAATGTACGGATTAGCATATTTTGTATTTCAAATTGTTACAACACAGAAGCATTATCTTAAAGTTTCTAAGAACATTTTATTGGGTATTGATTTTACAACGTACGAGTAAGTAGGTGCCGCGTAAATTACACTGCAACAAATGGAGAGACGTATTAACCCATAAGACTTCTATTAAATCTCGAGACTACATATATTTACTAAGTCATTAACCGTGACCCATAAACTATAATTAAATAAACTAATAGGTAGCTTTCACTAAGAAATTCAAATATTTTAACAGTCATTGTTTTACTATTCGCAATACCGTACCTATTTATGACCCCCTGATAATTAAATTTTAACCCAGAGTGCACATTAAATCCTTTAAAATGTTACGTGTGCATTAATTACTTGTGAATTCTTATTATTATGATTTGTAAAATAGTCTCAGCTATACGACCGCTCCATTTAAATACATTACATATTAATACATTAAAAACTAAATCTAGGGCTATTTTATTACAAGGTTCTTATATTTATTAAAAAAAAACGTTCTGCACTTTGAATATGATGAGACAACAATAAAACTTATGCGAAAAGTTTATTAATTTTTTTTCAGAAAAAAATTATTTCTAAATTTTCCACTATGCCGGTAGATATATCCTAATATTTTTATTTACAATGAACAGCGTACTTTGTTATCATTAAATTATAAACATTTATTTGCATATATTAACAATGATGGTGATGAATGCATAACTTGTAACAGAATTTATCCCCAACATGAAGTTGAAGTGATACAATACTGATTATTAAACCTATAAGCATTTTTATTATTTGTTTTGCCCGTGAATGTTGCACTTAGTAACTAAAATAACTTCCAAATTTACATATAAAAACAGTAATGCAATTAAAAATAGCCAGTCACTCAAGTAGAAGCAGCCTGATTATTTAACGATATTCATCCTGAGCGTGCTTCTATTTCGCAAACTGTATTCAGCAGACTGGAGGGAAAATTTATATAATTTGGTAACGTTCGAGATTTTCCTAAAACTGATCGCCCCACTGTATATACAAATGTTCAACAAGCTGAGCTTATGTCTGTAGTTGTATTTTGTTATTTTGTATCTAGTTGTTTTGCATCATCTATACAAAGTTACCATGATACATTATTTATCCAAAGATGACTTTCATATACGGACTAAATTTTGTGAAAATGCATCAATTGTGTAACCAGGATAATAATTTTGTGAAGAGAATTATTTTCTTCGACGAAATTATATTCTGTTTTAACGGGACTTATAACAGACAACATTGATTGACATTGTCGGTATTGTGCAATAGAGAACCCACATTGGGTGATGGACGCACACACCAATACCTTCAGAAACTAAATCTGTGGTGTGGGATAGTCGAAGAAAGGATACTAGGTTTCTACTTCTAGTTTGATCTGTAGGACCAGGGATTCCTTTATTTTTATTTGATACCATCATTATTAATTTTATTCCATAATCCATGGGAATCCGATATTCTAGGTAATCAACAATAAGATGATGCTTTTCCTCACTATGCTCGTTCTGTTCGTGTATATTTGGATGACATGTTTCCAATAGCTATAAGGGAAGAAGAGGGCGCCTAGAATTTCCTACTAGGTCATCAGACATAACCCTATTGGACTATTTTCTGTAGAATTACTTAAAAAGTACAATGTGTATTAACGGACGTCATAACTTTGTAGATATTAAAGAAAGGATCCAAGGAGGACTACGGATAATAGCACCGGAAATTATTGAAAATGTACATAAGGAATTTATTTACCATTTTCGACATTGCTAAACTGTGATTATTGTGAACTGTGAAGCATATCTTGAACATTTACAGTAAATGTGCCAATATACATTATTAAAACATATCAGTTAATATTATTGAATATTACTGTTGTTAGAACATGACTAACAGAAGTGACTTTCGCTTCTCAAAAATTTGTAATTTAGATTTTGTTCATATAGGAATTTTAAGTAGATAGTTATATGGATAATCACTTTATTGTTTTTCTTGTTTAATAGATATGTACTTATAATTGTCAATGCACTAGATTAAGTCATTTTCATTATAATTGTTATTACATTACCTTATACAGAAAAACTTGAGATATACGATATTATTAAAGGCGACTTCACACAGAAAATATACTAAGTTGACTTTCAAGTTCAAACAACTTTCGCACGGCAATAGTTGGAGCTTTTACCGGTATCACCAATCTAATGACTTGGTTTCTATATATTATAGAGATTTTTAAAACACGTTGTAAATCTATTACTTAAAATAGATACGTTAATAATTCGTGATCAAAAAATAAATCTAAGATAGATAAATATAATTGTTATGTGCAAATTTCTCACAAACTAAAGTAATCTGCGTTTAACCTAGAGACGTTTGGAAGTTGAAGGTTTATTTATTCATAGTAATTGTTGTCCAGAAGGACATTAGAAATTGACATTGACCATATCAATTTGCGTATGCCATTTGCTGGTATTCGGCATTTTACTTGATTTCCCATTAAACTTTCTTTTTAAAAATTCCATTAAACTAACTTTAGAAGAACCTCTGAACGTTGTTCGTGAACTGCTAGTTCAATTAAACCTTTACATCAGATTACTGATAAAACAGATAAAGAGACCAAGGAAGAAAAAACAATGTTTTTAAGGATTACATATGCTTTCGTACAGGGTGAGCGAAACTCGATATAGAAAAAATCTGAAAAGAGGTTCTTAAATTGGATTGAGTAAGGTCCATTTTAAGCCGAGTTTACATATATTACCATATTTGGAAACTGAAGTAATGGCGTGATCGAATTTTTTTTCCCAGAAATAGGTATACCTATATTTTTACACATTTAAAAAGAAATAATTTTTATGAACGAATTTTGCAAAGAAAACAATTTGCTATCTTTTTCCATTAAAAAATTATAAATTTGTAAAAAAAAGTATTATCAAAAATTCGCAATCGTCACGATTTAAACAAGTAGCCTTTGGAAACAAACAGCAAAGTCGCATCTGTCAATAGTTAAACATTATTAAGTATACCTCAGTGTCGAAATAATATGGAGTAACTCGTCGATGACATATGGATGGCTCAGGGGCAAGAAGTGTGCGGGGAACGAAATTCCATAGGCGTATCAATTTGGGGCAAAATATAAAAAAATAACAAAATAATACCAGGGTTTTAAGTGGATTTGTAACAGTTTTTTAGTTAGTAGACGATGTAAGTATCGTAAGTTATGTAATGTACTTATTTCATACCTACCCAGTCAGAACATCTCCTGTCAGCATATCCTGATAAAGCAGACATTTTGGCAACATGTGCCATATAAAGGGACGTAGGAGTAGCAAGCTACACACAAGTGACCCCTCTAAATCCATATATTGACCTACCGCTTTCACTATTTAAAACTATCATTATATTTATGTCACACCACTAACACAATCTTTATTTTATTGTATCAACAACACCGTCACAGTTATTACATTTATCACAATCATTATATATGTTACATTACTAACACAGTCTTTATTTTATTGTATCAACAACACATTTACTATATCTATCTATCACTATACATATATGCCACACTTATCGCACATATTTTATTTTATATTACCAATCACTGTAACTATCGCAATATCACTATGTTGCGTCGCATTAATGTTATTATTACAAGAATAACTCACTTTGGATAACACGACTTCCACTTGCAATATTACCATTCCACACATTCCACAGTTCACTATCAAAATCAAAACTACTAGTCACTGTCACTATCAAAATCACAATCACTGGAACTGCTATCACCTATATTGATTATAACTGGACCTATCAACGTTTCCGCTCTTGTGTCAAGAGCCCACATGCGTTGTTCCTCTATTATTTCGTGCTACGTCCGTTTTTATTTGCGCCCAAATCAGCTCTATGGGGTTCAATTCGCAATTATATGGTGGTACACGAAGTATGGTCACATCACGAGCTTTTGCCATTTCATCTACTACATATTTAATGTACCGGATTTTTTCTCGCTGCGCAATTTTTAATAGCTACACTTTTAACTTGTTTTCGCCACAATCTAGATTTTTAGATTTTAACCACTCCAGGATCTGTCCTTTTCTCCATGCTGATGTTGGTAACTTTTCAATTCGCCGACTTGAATGGTGCATTGTCCATCACGACAACTGCGCTGGGTTCTATGGAAGACAATACAGATGAAAACCATTTTTCAAAATCTTCACTAGTCATATATTCATGATAATTCCCTGTTCATCGCGATTCAAATACATTTAAACCATTTTCCAAAAAACCTGAGTCGCTTCCGATATGCGCTATTATTAATCTTCGTCCTTTTCCAGATGGTGCCTTCAATCATGGAGATAATCCTTCTACAAATGTCTGTCGGTTATTCAGAATATTGCAGTCTTGCCACACTTTCGTCACCGTATGACCTTCGTTTACCCAAGTTTCATCCAAATAATAAATCTTCCTACCAGAATTCCGAGACTCTCTTAGCTTTTCCAAATAACTTCTTCGCCATAACACAATTTGGTTTTTTTAAATAAGAAGACTCTTTCGGTTTCGTTCTAAATGATGAAAATTCATTTCATGCATAATTCTCAAAAGAACTTTACGAGAGAACTTCGGTAAATTTTCATCTTGAGCGACGGCAGCGTGCATTTTATTCAGCGTCGGAAGTTCATTAAAAAAATCCATGAATAATCCTACGAATTATGTGTTTAACATCTTCAACTTCAATCTTCTTCCTACCGCGGGTTTCTGTTTTCTTCTTTTTTGCACTTGTTTCTTCTTCATTATACTTCATTGCACGGTACACACTACTTCCACAGACTTTTGTTAACGAAGAGAACATATATCAACTGCCTCGGTTGTACTAATATCTGGGTTTCGGGCCCGAATTCCTTCGTTCTAGACTTTCTTTTTATCATTTGAAGTTCTTCATTTGTTAAAAGTCGCTGTTTTCGATTGGAATTCTTCGTCGTAGAACCACTACAACTTGCATCCACTGCTTCCATGTTAGAAAAACACTAAATACTCACTTTTATCACAGAATATAATAAATAAACAATTTCCCGAATCCCAAATCAATCGCACATAACCACAATGTAACACCACTGGCGCACTAAAATCTGGGCTAAACGACGCATGCGTCATTCTGTCAATCGACATTGATGCGTGCCGCCAATTGCTGACCAATCGAATTCAAATGTATTTAAAACCGCCTAAAATGATTTGTTAGCTTTGCTACAACAGCGCACCAGCCGGTACAACCGATTATTATGCGAGTTGGAATTCAATAGGAGAGGGAGTAGTTCGCATTAAACTACTGTTTCTATAAAACGGCACATAAAATTTGTATGCACATAATAGGTGATTATACAGAAATAGACAAACCGTTGAATAGTTATGGTGGTCTGATATTATATATGAATCACTCCACATTATTTCGACACTAGGGTATAGTATTATTTATTTATTTAACATTACAAAACACATAATATGTTACAATTGTTATCACAGAAAGAAACAAAGTATGTAGGCAATCACTACAACAAACTTTCAATGTGACCACTTTCTACTTCTAAACACTTATCCAATCTCCGCCTTACTTCTTTTACTGAAGCCTTTCATAGATAGCTTATCACAAGCATATCTAATTTTTTTTAAATGTTCTAAGTTAACAGATGGTGTTCTTTAAACTTTATTTTTCAAACTTCCCCACAAGAAGAAGTCTAGTAGAGTCAAGTCCGGTGGTTTAGGTGCCCACCGTATCGGTCCATTTATACCTATCCAATTTTCTCCGTAAGCTTCATTTATATATTGTTGGACAATTCTTGCTTTATAATGTGGAGCTCCGTCATGCTGGAAATACATGTTTGCTCGCAGCTGTAATGACACATTTTCGAGAAGCACAGGAAGTTCTTGAAGAAATTGCAAATATCACTCACTATTTAAAATTCATTCGTAAAAATATGGACTAATTAAATGCCCATTAATAATACAACACCAAATGTTAATTCCGAAGTGTCCTTGGTTTTCAATTTAATTAACAAAATGTGGATTTTTAGTAGCCCAAAAATTTTTCTATTGGGCTTACAGTTACTAACAATACAGCTTTCGTCCGTCCACAACACATGCTGAAAAAACCGATTGTCATTGATTTCTAAGTTTACCATCACTTGGACAACATAATTAATTCTTCGTTGTTGATGTTGATCTGACAAATGTTATGAGTTATGAATTTTATAATCGTGATAACTATTTTCTTTCAAAAATGTTCGTATCGAACTATATTTTAAATTCAACTCACGACAGGCTTGCCCGATCGAGTCCCTTGGGTGGTCTTCAAAATACTGCAAAACAGTGGCAACAGTATTGTCAGAATGGACTCTTTTAACAATTTTTCTTCTCTTTCGAGAAGAAAATGCCTCATTATTTGCACATGAATTGCGTTCTAATCTTGCAAATATTTTTAAGCTTGGAATAACATGTTCGGGGTATATCTGACGTATAACTGAACTGCTTTTCTAGGGTTCTTTTGAGATTCCCATAAACCAATACCATATCGACTTCTTCGTTGTGCGTGAACATTTTTCAAAGTCAAATGACAACAAAACAATATTTGTCAACGATTAGATTAATTATTGATAGATGCGACTTTGCTATTTGTTTCCAAAGGCTACTTGTTTAAATCGTGATGATTGCGAATTTTTGATAATACTTTTTCTTACAAATTTGCTTATAATTTTTTAACGGAAAATGATAGAAATTTTTTTCTTTACAAAATGTATTCACAATAATTAGCTCTTTTTAAGCCTTTATGCTAAAATATAGGTATGTTTCTGGGAAAAAAATATTCGATGACGTCATTACTTCAGTTTCCAAATATGGAAAAATATGCAAATTTGGCTTAAAATTGACCTTACTTGATCCCATTTCAGAAGCTCTCTTCACATTTTTTCAATCGTTTTTCCTTTTCTTATAATAGAGCTGAGACATCGAGTTTCGCTCACCCTGTACATACAGCAGTGAACAAGTTACATTTAATGTGTATAAAGTCTATAGTGCAAAAGTTATTCACCCTTAACTTTGAGAAACAATGGAACTACTGCCACTTGTTCAATAATAATTTTAACAACGATGACCTTTTGGACAAAACGTTTTTACTTTTCCGCACTCCACTATACGCGGAAAAGTAATGTAATCATGTAAAAAAAAATTTAATGATTTTATCATTGTTTCTTGTATCATTGTTTCTTATTAATAGTTATACAAATTCGCAATACTATCGCACCTGGTCTGCAGAGAATTCTCATATCTTAAGAGAATCCAATTGACATCCTATTAAGACTGGAGTTTGAATAGCTGTATTTTGATGCGGAATAATTGGGCCAATCCTTATTGATATTGATTTATTGATCTAAATCTTCAATGAATCAGTATTCTAGAATCCTTTATAATAACTGCACAATAAGTGCAAGAAGGTTATTTTCCACAGAATGGTACAATAGTTTACATGTTGCAACAACAGTGTGACAACTAAATTTACGAATAAGTTTTCAATATAATTACATGGTTCCGCAACAATTAATGAAACTGAAATATAAGAGAAACTGTAAATAAATCACAAAACATGTGAGCGGAACGTTCAAAATTTTAGGGAGCGGCACGTTCAATCAATCTTGATCATCTATTGTAACCCCCTGTTCTCCTTCCTTTTTTATGTGAAATCTGAAATAAAAACATTTTCTTACGAGAGCGTTTCATCCTCATAGCTTGCATTGATATTACCTTTGCAGAATATAACCTGCTACGCCTGTCTGCCCTTCTCAAGAGAGTGGACATAGAAGTCCAGGGAGTTGGTTGATCGTCTAATTTTGTATAGTGGTAGTAACCATACTACGGTGTGTTCTAATTCTCATTCTCCAGATTTTTTATATAAATCTTAGTATTGCTTGTCTTAATTTTCTCATTTACTTATCTGCTCTGGTTAATTTAACTTAGGATTTTATTTATCTGAATTTAAGTCTGATTTACTTTATTTGGTTTAATTCATGAAGAAGGAAATAGAAAAGAAACTCAGTATCCATTTTAATTTACATTTATTACCCAAACTTAAATAAGTGGAAATAATACTCTTAACAAATAACACAACTCTACTATTTATAACGGAAACTTTCATTTGTTTAAATAATGACTGGCATATGCAGAACTCTACAATATGCCTAGGGGAACTCCTTCATTCATTGGTTGCTAATTTTGGCTGGCATACGCAAAACTCTCCAATATGCCGAAAGAAACTCCTCTCGCCCCACTCGCGAAACTGAGAATCTAAACTCAACCATGAACTCGTAGTAAGTAAACGGCTTGTTGCCTTAGGTTAGGTATAGTCAGTTCAATAAGGGCCTTAGATATGAGACAACTGTTTCTAGTAATAGTTTTGTGTCACGTACCCACTCGCTCTGAGATTTCCTTATATAGTAGACAATGTGCATACGCTAAGGCGGTAAACACTAAATGTAATTACCATTTTAAACAACAGGTAAACGTCATCGATGAAGACATGGAATCATTGGTATGAAACAACCTAACAAATTTCACCTGTGGTAACTGCCAATAATAATTCATGATTTGCTGTCGACCCTAGATATATCAATGCTCTCGTATGGAAAGCCCCACTATCTGGTCTACAAGATAAAATAAATTGTGAACAACACTTATTATCCTATCAAACACATGATAGTACATGGTAATTTATATTTGTGTAAAATAGTTAAACATAGAGAATTAAGTTTCCTGTAAAATAAATAATTATAAAGGATTGAAAAACAAGAATATGCAGTAGCTAGCCTGTACTGAATGTGAAGCAATGAATTATTATTATGATACAAATTATCTAAAAAATTTGAATTATAACTAAGTACCACAGTGAAATAACGGCGCGGATAGTCATTAATTAAATTAATTCCCCGTTTATCGATAATTACTGTTCACGATAATTTAATTAATTGAAATACGAGTGATTAAATAACCCTCACCTAGCAAGAAGATAGTCACGGCATCGGAGACTTCTTCCCCAGGTTTACAACTACTACTTTCGGTGATGTCCATGACGAATGAGTTTGATTATACGCCAATAAATAACGATGCGGATAAAACAGTGGACAGTAACTGATAGTTTACCCGTCTTCTGATTTTCGGACCTAATCGTCTTATTTTCTTGATCTTCTGATGTTCTTTTCTTCTGTTCTGATATTTTGGTCTTCAGTTTTTCTGATCTTCTGGTGTTCCTGGCTTCCTCTTCTCGGACTAACTTCTAGCTGCCTGTTCTGGGATCAATGTACTACATCGGAGGCACACGTATTTAAGCAAAATTGTGATATCCTATGAGAGAGTACACAGATCCCTGAGACCTTCGGAAACCGGCATATGCGATCTCCCCAATTCGATATTAATTTTGGTCAACGAAATTGTCTATCAAAAATAAATGGGTTTATGCAGGTGGCTTATATTACAAATACCCAGCCGCTCGTTAAGCGCCCAAAATGTAGAGCCTCTATGTGTTTTACGAAGAGATTCTATTATGATCTTAATAATTTTAAATTAAATATTTTAAAACTCTTATTTCTGTTTGATAATTATTTATATTACATCTAATTATTCTGACTAATTATTAAATGAAATAAAAATAGTTTAGGGAATATCTTATAAGCCAAATTATATTTTTACATAATCACAGACTTCACATTATTTTTGTTTATAATAAAAATCAGATATTTCAATAAATATCAATTAAAATGCCTCTAATTAGCTTCATTGTAATTTTTTTTCCTCAAATACAACAGATACATAGTATTAACCACACATAACGTTAATTTACATAATATATATAAATTGATTATGGTTTATAAATTAACTAAATTAATAATAAATGTGCACTAATCAATAATTAGTAAAAATATTCTAGAACTAATTTTTTTCATTTCTGTCTTTACTTCTTTCGCATTATTGCTTACAAATCTCCTTGGTACATCTTCGAAAGTATTCCAAGGAATGTTATGTATGAATAAACCCATACTTGCGTCCTCTGAGAAGTGTTGTAGAGGCTCTCCTTTCGGGTGGTTTGGTTTTACCATAATTAATACTAAAATACATGTTTAATCCTATACAAGGTTAAACTGCATGATTAACGAAACGTAAGTCACGATTTAAACGTGACAATAACGATGTTCTAAAAATTTCCGAGCATAATTTTTTACCAAGGAATATTTCGTCGTAACTTTTTCATTAGGTAACATGTCGTTATTCATTTTTTTTACTTAATTTTTGTAACACCTCTTTACTCCATTGCAACTATATCTAAATTCATATATTACTGAGTTTGTATGGATAGATCTATTAGTAAATTTAAATATTTTTGTATGTATGGTTTTTATATAGTAAACCATAACTCCAAATGCCGCAAAGACACACACAAGTAGCAATTAAGGTGATATTGCGCCGAAGCCATCAGTGAGAGTGCTATCGGGTTTATTTAACCTCACGCACATATTCGTAATCTCACTTTGTCGTTTTCCTTTTTCCTAGTTTGCATCGTTTAATTTGTAAACTTACCGTATATAAAACCTATTATGTTTTTATAATATGGAAATAATATCTTTGAGGGCATAAAATATAGGCATATCCACAACCTAGTAATAAAGTTTTACTGTCAACTGTTTAGACAGACTATCTTCCATTTAATGACAAACTAATAGCTCTTTTCTATTATTCAGTACAGATTATCAGGTAATCTAATATATTTGTCCAGAGATTGGTCAATTTATACTATGTAGTTCATTCGGTTTACAGTCTGATTAAAATAAGCCACAATGATTTCAGCGATATTTGCTTACCTTGAAAGTTGCGGGATGTCCAGAAAGATAACTGTATACATCTTCTACATCACTATTCTCACTGGCTTATTACCCCAAACATTTTCATTATCAAAATATCGAAGTATCATTTATTATTTTGCATTATTTTTAGGGGTTCAAGTTTCAGTAGATATTTCTTGGGAATTTCCTTGGATGTCTTGTTGCGTATGTTTTTCTGAAAACCATAGAAGAATTAGTTGACAATATTTATTTGTTTTTAGATTTAACAGGTGTTTATTGATGCTGTACTTACCAAGGAGCTATATGAACTAGCTCATCTACACACATCAATAGTCTCTAAATCGAATACCCTGCTTATTGCAATTGAAATCGCATTTCCCAGCGTGTATTTGGTTTTCTATTGATTTCTTGGAAAATACTATTTTATGTCACGCTTACTTCGATTTATAATGTTTAGATCATCTGTGCATCATCATCTGTGTATGTATCATCTGTAATAGTATGTTGTATATAGTTCCGCTTGTTATGATACCGATATGTCTGACTGTATTTTCTAGTAATATTAAATAGAAAGAACGTCAGGGCGTCTCTTTGTGTGAAGCCCTATTAAATGTCAAATATTGTAGGATTTTATCCTGGAATACTTACGCGTGATCTGACATTAGACATTGTCACCTGTCATTTTGTAAGCTTGGCTGATACTCCAATCTCATACCAAATTATTACGTTCTATGGTATAGTTATGTTTACGCTATCATACGAGTATACAGCCTTAAGATTCACAAATATATAGTGAATTTCAGTACTGAATTGTGATGTTTTCTCTAATATTGGATTTGATTGACAATTGATTTTGCGGAGGTATATCTACATTAATATTCTCCCACTATGTTGTTTGAAGATAACATGAGTTTGTTAAAACATTAACAAATATCTCATATGATGCAACTCTCCTCCTTTCTTGTGTAGTGCGCATATCACAATTTTTACGTAATTCTTTTGAAATTATTTCGATTTTCTAAATAAGTATAATTACTTTACATATAATCGATAAGAGGTATTGACAACCATATTTCAATAATTGTTAATATCTTTTGTTAATAATTTTATCACACTTGACGGAATTCCTATATTTTTGTGGTCACGTTGGTCTAAGTTTGAATTTCTTTGCTCTAGGTTTTAATTTCTTTCGGTTGGGATTTATTAATTTCTTCGTCGTCTTCGTCCTTCTTCTAAGTAGGTCTATGACCTGTTCCTCTTTGGTGACTATTGTCACGAACGCCTCGAGCGATTCCGAACGCCGAGAATATTCCAAACCTTGAGAGCGTGCAGTATTAACTTCCAGCGCGTTCTATACTAGAAGGTTCGCCAAAGTTCTTTGTCTAGAAACGCCTGGAGAAACGTTCCACTGCCTATATAAGAATTGTGTCGCCCGGCCAGGAGTTAGTTGAATTTGTACCGCGATAGTGAGCGATATACAGTGCGAAAGTGATATACAGTGCGAAAATTAGTTTATAAAGTTAAAGTAGAAAGAAAGTTAGTTAGTTAGTTTGACTTGTGAATAGTTGAGTTGTAAATAAGTGTTCGAGAAATAAAGAACTTTCTAGTAAATTCGTTACATTGGTGTCATTAGTAGGATAGAACGTGGTAGAAAGTTCTGGAACATTTAGTTTAGTTGGACGAGAAAACCCACAACTGTGACATATCACTGAACTCGTCTCATCCTGAAGAGGTCGAAGATTGACGTTACGAGAAGGTCAGAGAACATTCTCGAAATTTCCATAGTAGTCAAGAAAACATACAAATGTGACATATCACTGAACTCGTCTCGTTGTGAAGTTGTCGAAGATCGACGTTTCTAGAAGGTCAGAGAACATTCTCGAATTTTCGATAGCAGCCAATAAAACCCCTAAGTGTGACGCATCACCTGAATTGTCTCGTCAAGAATAAGACGTCTACTGGGTTTTGGGAAATTTCTGAAGAAAAGTTAATTGGATGCCAGTAGGAACTAGAAGCCAAGCCGCTGCTATGGAGGAATAAATTAATGAGCTACTAGCAATGTTAGCCGGAATGAAAGCAGGAGAAGATCAAATGAAACAAGAAATGAAAGACGAACTTAAAGCTGTACACAATAACATGAGAATGTTTCAAGATGAGATAAAAGAACAAGTAATGATGGACCTCCAAGTCTTACGGGAAGAAACAGAAAAGAAGCTAGAAGTGAGTATGGAACACGTAGAAGCGGGTATGAAACAGCTAGAAGCGGGACTAGCTAAGCAGGAAGCAGAAATAGACGAGAAGATACAAAAAGCCAATCAGTCCTTAGCATCAAAAGTGGAAGAGATCCAAAGGGAGGTTAACCGACTAAGAATACGTCCCACAAGTGCTGCACCTACAGTGGGGTCCAACAGCCAGCCAGAGTGAGAGCACCAACTTTTGATGGTTCGATTCCTTGGTCGGTATATCGAAGACAATCCGAGGCTGCTGCTTGCGCAAACTATTGGGACGATCAGGAAAAGGCTATAGCTCTTATCGTCGCCTTAAGAGGGAGGCTCTCGATATACTCCGATCTATTCCGGAAAGTCAATAGAATTTTACAACAATAGTAGATCGTATGGAGATGCGCTACGGTGACAAACACATGCAACAAGTTTACCAAATGCAACTGAAGAGCCGAAATCAAAGAAGCAGCGAGACATTGCAACAATTTGGGGCAGACGTCGAGCGACTAGTATAGCTGGCATACCCAACAGCACCTCAGGAGTTTGCAAATCAACTGTACGTGCAATCATTTATCGATGGCTTGAGGGACCCGGACATACAGCAGGTGCTGAGAATGTCACGACATGACACTCCCAGCAAAGTATTAGTGCACGCTCTAGAGTTTGAGGCCGCAAAGCAAGCATCGAAAGGGCACGTGCGGGTGCGCATGGCCGAAGTCAACGATGAGGAAGAGACTAAGCAGGATCAAATTGGTAACTTCCTGCTAGAGCTGAAGAAGGCTGTATTAGAAGACCGAGAGCCACGCAGACTAAGGTGCTGGAATTGCGGGCGCATGGGACATCTTCGACGTGATTGCCGAGCTCACGGGAATCAAGCGAGCAGCGGAGACAGGCAGTCGGAAAAACTGACTACAGCTTCAATATTAGGCTATCCACAGTTTGACAAACCATTCATCGTAGACACCGATGCCAGCAGCAAGGGAATTGGAGGAGTACTGTTGCAAGAACAGGAGGGACAGGAGAAAATAATTGTCTATTTCAGTAAAGCCTTGTCCAAACTCGAGAGAAACTACTGTGTAACTCGACGGGAGCTTCTAGCCGTAGTGAAGACTTTGGAGCATTTCCACAAGTACCTGTACGGACGAAGATTTCTGTTAAGAACCGATCACGCTTCTCTTAAGTGGCTACTCCAACTCAAAAATGCTGATGGGCAAATTGCGAGATGGCTCCAGCGATTACAAACCTTTGATTTCACCATTAAGCACAGAGCTGGAAAACATCACCACATTGCTGACGCCATGTCTAGAAGGCCATGTGCAAATGATAACTGCCAGCACTGTTTGAATCTGGAGCAAAAGGAAGGATTCCCTCAAGTGACTTGTTGCCTAACGAATGTACAGCCGGATGAAAATTGGGATGTCAATCTAGCCGAGGATCAAAGGAATGACGAACATATTGGGCCTATAATGCGTCGAAAAGAAACAGGAGAGAATAGACCATTGTGGGCGAATATCAGCGACCTCGGCGCAATTACGAATTGTTACTGGGCTCAACGGGACTCACTGGTTATTGACGCCGGGGTTCTGAAAAGAGTTTGGGAAAGTCCGGATGGTGCAAGTAATCGATTACAGATCGTGCTACCCAAGAATAGAGTGGCCGAGGTTTTGGAAACTGCTCACGGCGGAACTACCCCAAAAGGCACTTTGGGGTAGCTAAAACGATGGATAAAGTGAAGGAACGATTCTACTGGGTAGGAAGCCGGTCAGACGTAGAAGATTGGTGCAGGAATTGCGACGTCTGCACTAGCAGCAAGGGCCCAAACTCTCGGCGCCGGGGACGCATGAAACAATACGACGTCGGTGCTCCCTTTGAGCGAATTGCTATCGACGTCGCCGGGCCATTTCCACGCACTAAATCGGGTGTGTTTCAGGGAGTGTGTCAGTTGCCCCGAATTCGAAAAACCAGATTTGAAAGCGACCGAATGAAGACAAGGTATGACCGGAGGACGAATACTGAAGGTTTTCAAGAAGGCGATCTAGTCCGGTTATACAACCCGTCTCGCAAAAAGAGCCGATGTCCGAAATTGCAGAAATCCTGAGAGGGTCCTTACAAGATTGTGACCAGAATAAATGACCTAGTTTACCGAATCCAGAAAGGACCACGTGTCAAAATTAAATTTGTTCACATCGATCGCTTGTCACCATTCCGAGGGCGATCTACTGATCAGGATGATCAGCACTAGAAGGGGGGTAGTGTCACGAACGCCTCGAGCGATCCCGAACGCCGGGAATATTCCAAACCTTGAGAGCGTGCAGTATTAACTTCCAGCGCGTTCTATACTAGAAGGTTCGCCAAAGTTTTTTGTCTAGAAACGCCTGGAGAAACGTTCCACTGCCTATATAAGAATTGTGTCGCCCAGCTAGGAGTTAGTTGAATTTGGACCGTGATAGTGAGCGATATACAGTGTGAAAGTGATATACAGTGCGAAAATTAGTTTATAAAGTTAAAGTAGAAAGAAAGTTAGTTAGTTAGTTTGACTTGTGAATAGTTGAGTTGTAAATAAGTGTTCGAGAAATAAAGAACTTTCTAGTATATTTGTTACAATACCATCGGTACTATGAGCTGTTTATCTGATTTACAGAGGGTAGGCAGATAACCTAGCCCTCTAACCCTCCTCTTTCTTCCGGGCTTGGGACCGGCAACAGTACTACTGGGCTACTCAATCTAACCAGTAGCACTACAGGCTGAGAATAACAATGGCACGCGGTGTTTTCAAGCGGTAACCCATCCAAGTGCTAACTGCGCCCGACATTAAATTCGGTGGTCGGACGAGGATCAACGTTCGACGTGGTATGGCCGTTGCGCCCCATTTATTAATTTATAATGCTTTATTGTTTTGCTTTGATCAATTTTATCCAGTTGCCTATGCCTGTACTCTTGTTTTTTTTTCGTGCAATGCACTCGCTTGTCTTCACTTTTTAAGTTTCGATACGCGTATTTTATTCGTGCTGTGCAGTCTATTTTAAGCTTTTACTTATAAGCTTTGTTTTTATTATATGTGGTTCGTTTTTATACCAATATTTCTTCTCTCAAGATTTACTTTTCTTCTGATGGGTTTGGGCCTCATCAGCCACTGATCGCATGGGTAGTCCCTTGGCGTTCCCCTCTTAGCCGGGTCATTATCCAAAAATGCTATCCCATAAAAGGAACAATTTAGGCACGTTCCCCGCCTTAAGCCTCGCCTCCTCTAGGATAACAGGGGTCCCTAATATAAGGTACTTCTTCTCCTCTAGTGCGCGGCAGGTGTAAAGAAGATGAATCGAGGTTTCCTCGCCTTGTTCTTATATGCATTCAGACTACTATGTTTGATTCCCACCAGGGTACTGGCTTTGTGTCTGTTCAATTTAATTGTTGGGCCCATTTCTCAATCTCTGAGTATTCGATGAAGAGTTTGATTATTCGACAACCTGTTACTCCTCTCCACCATTTATTGTGTTGGTCTCTTTTCCAGCAATTTATGCTGTCTCTGATCAGATTTCGACTTATTCCTACTGCATGTTGTAGTCCATAGAGGTTTTCCCTGGTCAATAGACTGGCAAGGTCATCTGCAATTAAATTTCATTTAATCCCATTATACTCAGGTATCCATAAGAGTTTCACCGGTCCCTTCCCTGCCAAGTGGTTCAATGCTTCATAGCAATTATAGACCAGCTTCGACTTTGTCGTTTCTGAATTCAGAGCTGCCAATGCCGCCCTGCTATTCGAGCAGATACATACAGGAAGGTTTTACTTATCACATCGCATCGCCTATATACGGGGTATATAGGCGATGCGATGAGATAGGTGAAACCTTCCTGTATGTATCTGTTCGAATAACTCCATCCGTGTACCAGATATCTCCATCGAGCGGTAATCCAGCTCGACCCTCCATCCAGTCGGTCTTACTGGTGAGGGTGATCTTATATTTCTTGTCAAACAAGAAGTGGACACCCATACTGTCAGTGGGTATTCATAGGAGTCTCTCCTCAGCTAGCTCTCTTGAGAGTCTAGAGGTCCCTTACCTTCCTATTCATGTTTTCCACCCTGGGCATTGCCTTTACGGCTTTCGCTTTTAGGGTGACATCAAGAGGTGGTATCTCCGTCCGTATCCCCATGGCCTCTATCGGTATTGATCTTGGGGCTCAGGTTATACTTCTTAGAATCAATCCTCTTAACTTGTTAAGTCGGTTGGCTTCCGTCTTCAAATGGGCTTTCTCCCACCAGACCAGTGCTGCATACATCAGTTTGGGTTTGAGAATTACCTCATATATCCATTTCATGGTCTTCGGTTTCAAGCCCCAGCTATTACCGATGGCCCTTCTCAGTTGCCAAAGTGTTGCTGCGATCTTGAAACATATGTTACTTAGGTGTTTTTCCCATGACAGTTATCCATCCAGGATTACTCCTAAGTATTTTACTTCGCTATTATAGCTTAATTCTTGGCCACCAAGTGTCAGCGGACATGTTCTGTTCCACTTATATTTCTTGGTGAACACCAGAGTCCCCTATCCCTGCAAATAATTCCCAACCTTGTTTAATGCTTCCTGCATTATATCGAGAATCGGCTCCAGGAAAGGACCCTTCGATATTATTACTAAGTCATCGGCATAGCGAATTACTTCAATATTTCAATTATGAAATGTCTTTTGAGAAAATTTAGTTCCTCCTATCACCACATTATTTTTATCTTATCTTAATCCATTATAATTGGATTATGTTTGTAAACTTACAGATTATTGAATGAAATATGACTTATCTGCTAACCTTAGGATTATGGTCGTATGCAACTTTTATGAGAACCAGTCCATACTCTTGTTCTTCAGTATTCGCATAAACAACAAGCTGCATTATTCTTTGATCGACCATAAAGCCCGTACCGAACTCGTACCATGTAGGGTGACTATAGTAATAAATATTATAAGATAGTTTTTCTATTATTCCTGATCCTAGGGTAAGAGACCCAATAGTTGGCATCAACCCAGTTATTGGCATTTCCATTAATATTGGTGATTTATAAGGTTTCTTCATATTATATACTTTTAGTTGACAAAAAGTCGTAAAGATGGTACTCTCTACTAACTAGGTAATACAGATTTATGTGTCATGGCGCATAGCATCTCAAGGTATAGTTTCATAGAGAGTCGTGTTAATGCAAGTGACAAATTTAACTGCTTTTGTAGGTGTTCTATGAATATATTTCAAATATATTTCATAAACATCTCCAGAAAAATAATATCCAAAGACCTGTAATCTTATTTGTTGATGGTCACAAAACCCATTTAACATATGAGCTAAGTACTTTATGTACTAAATTAGACATAATTCTTATTGCGTTATATCCGAACGCAACAAGAATTCTACAACCCGCCGATGTTGCTTGTTTCAAACCCCTAAAAACACGATGGAAGCAGGCAATATTGGAGTGGAGAAGGCATAATCCACTAGTTCAGTTGAATAAACAACATTTTGCCCCTATACTAGAAAGAGCCATTAGAAGTGTAAAACAATCTACCATAAAAAATGGCTTTAGGGTTTATGGTCTATTTCCTTGGGACCCTAATGCCATTGACTTCATCAAGTGTTTGGGAAGAAACAAAAAAGATGAAGGCCAACGTGATAACATAAATAACAACGATTACAGTTTAGAATATCAAGATTTTTGTAACATTGTTGGACCAGCCAAACTTCAAGACTTAGAGAAATCAGATGAAAATTTTCAAATACTTTTTAAAATTTATAAGAAGCTTAAACCATTAGACATCGCTAATGTTATAGTAGACGATCATAATGAATCCATCATCCAAGTAGAATATACGAGTACAGCCAATGATCAAAGTCAATTTACAGAAAAAGACTTTGACGATATGCCTATAATGATTGACGTCTTTGGAGAAGACGAACACCCTGAAATAGAAGACGTCCCCAATTTACGCGAATCGACCGTGAATAACATTCTTGAATCCAACGTAAACGTGCCGTTCATCACCAATGTTGAGGTAGATATCACCAAAATTCTTGTATCCACTGTGAATGAGTAGCTAATCCCTAGTACTGAAAATACACACGTTGTAACCGAAACTCGCGAACCTATCGAGAATTATCGACCCATTTCTGATCAAGATAGATTAAACCAGTTAATTCAGGAGACTTCTAGAACATCATCTAAATTAAAGGACTGTCTAACGTGGCCCAAAACTCCTGAACGAAAAAATAAGAGACAGGTAGAAAGACTACCTTTCGTAATAACTTCCACTGGTTGGAAAAAGATATATGAAGATAAACAGAAAGAAAAGGAAGA
This sequence comes from Rosalia funebris, assembly GCA_037954035.1. Taxonomy (NCBI): domain Eukaryota; kingdom Metazoa; phylum Arthropoda; class Insecta; order Coleoptera; family Cerambycidae; genus Rosalia; species Rosalia funebris. The sequence goes on along the minus strand of JAZFAV010000022.1, from coordinate 41,354,249 downwards.
AAAAGAAAAGGAGAAAGAAGAAAGGGCGCGTCAGAGAGAAGAAAAAAAGATAGCTAATAAAAAGCCAAAGCACGTGAAAAACTTAAGTTCCATTGAAAACATAGGAAAACATAATATGAACAAAAAAATAAAGGAAGTAAAAAGCTTAGGTTCACTTGAAAATAACGAGAAAAAAAATATTGAGAATAAAACTCCCGAGGACAATACCAGAACAAAAAGAAAGCCAAATCCTGTTAGAAACACTTAAGTTTCACGGAAAATAATAAAACTACCTCCACAGATAGTAGTGAACCATCAATGTCTAAATCGGAGATTCCTACTAATAATGTGATATGCAACAAAGGACTTTGTTTTATATGCACAAAAAATTTTTCTCTGATTAATTATGGTGTAAAATACCAAACGTGTTCAAGGGCATATCATGCTAAATATCTAAGAAAGTAGGGTTCATACCAAGAATTTTATAAATGTAAAGTTTGCATAAATAGGATTATTTAGTATTAAAATTTAGTATTGTTTTGTTCATTAGTCTAAAAGAGTTTATTGCAATAGTGCAAGTTAATTTCTGCAATATTGATGTAATCTTAGTTTTAGTTTACCTGAACTTTACCAAATGTATACCTAATAAAAGTAAAATAAATTTTTCTCGCGTTAATTTGTACCTATTAGAATTATTGTAGTCCACTAAAAAAAACTATTTAATTAGTATAGACTGCCAATAACTAAGTTTAAGCACACGCCAATATCTAGGACTTGATGCCAATAACTAGGTAATTTGTGGTGCCAATAACTAGAGATTACTGCCAATAACTGGTAAGTGCTATATCAGAGACAAAAACATTATTTTTAAATTATATGACTAACTTTTTTTTTACATATTATAGTTAATTATGTAGAAAAATGATCATGAATGTCATAAGCGAAGCGATTTCCAAATTACTAAATTTTCAATTGCGTAAAAGCGCAAACTATAGATGCAAGCTGCTTAAGATGCCAATAACTGGGTATTTTACCCTATTCGCCTCATGTTCTGTTGTGCAATTATGCCTTAACTTTTCCTATTTCTTGAACAAGTAGTGTCAAGGCTTCTGAGTATATAGAATTCTTGCATTCCATGTGCATACTTTAAATTCCTCACCCTTTCTTAGTTTGCAGTCTGTTAGACAGTCCCACTATTCCTCTATGAGCTTTCATAATATATACTTTTTGTAGAATTGGATTATTGTATATAAGTAGAATATCGTTTTATAATAATTAATAATAATTATTAAATAATTAATAATACCTACTAAAATATATGGTAGGTATTATTAATACACATTATTAATTTAATAATAACAATAAATTAACCTGATCCGATAGGACTTGCACCTTGACGAAGTTCTAGTGCAAACTAGAGCGGGTGGGTCGGCTTGCGCGTTTTAATGATTTAAGGAGCCGTACCATAGGTTTAACCATAGTGGGAGGGTCCTTATTGAAAAACCAGACTAAGACAAGTCCCTGAAGGAGGGCAGCAGCTCTTTCAGTAGTCCTAGTGGCAGAAACCGTGGGGGTTGGTATGGTGCTATGACACACACGACTGCGATGTGGAAGGCAAGAGAAAACCACCACATTATAATCCTCAGAACAGCTAGCATAAAGCTTATCCAAAATTAATGATGGCGTCTCCTGGGGCAAAAAACTCCGGAGGTAAAATAGTCCTCCGTTCGGATCTCCGGGTGAGGACTGTTCCGGGGGACGTGATCGAGTGCAATAATAGTAAGAAGTATAGCATTTCACGAGTCGGAGCGTGGAATGTCAGAAGCATGAGACAGGCAGGGAAGCTAGAAAATCTGAAGATAGAAATGGATAGGTTAGCATTAGATATAGTAGGTATAAGTGAGATGCGCTGGCCGGAAGTAGGAGATTTTTGGAGCGGTGACTATAGGGTAATACACATAGGATCGGTAAATGGAAACGCGGGAGTAGGGATCGTTATGCGGAAGAACGCAGGACAGTGTGTAGATAGCTACCTACAATACAGCGAGAGAGTAATGATGGTTAGGTTAGATTCGAAGCTAGTGGAAACAGTAATAGTGCAAGTATACATGCCTACTTCTAGCCATAGTGAGGAAGAGTTAGAAGCCGTTTATTCGGACATAGAGCAGGTAATAGGATTTGTGAAGGGTCATGAAAATTTAATAATAGTAGGAGATTTTAACGCAGTCGTAGGTGAGGGGAAAGAAGGAGAATTTGTAGGTCCTTATGGATTAGGAAACAGAAACGAGAGAGGTAGCAGACTGATAGAATTCTGTGAGAAGCACAAAGTGGTAGTCGCGAACACATTGTTCAAGAATCACGTTAGGAGGCGGTACACATGGAAAATGCCAGGAGGGATAGACAGGTATCAGATAGACTACATTCTGGTTAGGAAGAGATTTAGAAATCAAGTAAAAGACTGTAAGAGTTATCCAGGAACAGATGTAGACAGCGACCACAACTTGGTAGTCATGAAAGCTAGATTAAAGTTCAAAAATCTGAAAACCCGGAAGGATAAGAAACGTATAAATGTAGACATAGTGAGGGATCAGAATATGAAAGATAAGTTCCAGGAGAAAACAGATCAATTAATAAATAAAACGAGTAAGGACGAAATCAAGAACGCAGAAACTGAGTGGGAGGGTATCAAGAATAGTCTAGCTTCCGCGGCTACGGACGTTTTAGGACACGATAAAAGGGAAGCTAGGAAGCCCTGGATAACGGACGAAATCTTAAACTTAATGCAAAAGAGACGAGGCTACAAAAACAGACGAGACGAAGAAGGACTGAAAACTTATAAGTCAATAAAGTGGGAAATCATTAGAAAATGTAGAAAAGCGAAAAAACAATGGATAGAGGATAAATGCAAAGAAGTAGAAAATAAGTTGCAAGTAGGTAAGACCGATGAGGCTTACAAAATAATTAAGAGGAACTTCAGGAATATAGGAACAATAAGTAGAAACGTTAGGAGTCAATCGGGGGACATACTGATCGGAAGAGAGGAGAAAGCGGATAGATGGAAGCAGTACTTAGGAAATTTATACGAGGGTCAGGAATTAGGAGAGATATTAGAGGAAGAATCTAGCATCGATAGGGAAGATGTAGGAAAACCTATATTGAGAGAGGAATTTCAAATAGCACTAAGGGGGCTAAAGAATAATAGAGCGCCGGGTGTAGATAAAATACAGGCGGAAATTTTGAAATGTGCGGGACAGAAAGTAGTAAATAGGATGTTTGAACTGGTAAAATACATATATGAAACGGGCGAGATGCCGGAGGATTATAAGAGGAACATTATCGTTACTATACCGAAAAAGAGAGGAGCCGACAAATGCGAGAACTTTAGAACGATTAGCCTAACTTCCCATGCGTCAAAAATCTTAACTAGAATAGTGCAGAAGAGGATGGAAAATAGAGCGGAGGAAATACTAGGAGAAGACCAATTCGGGTTTAGGCGAAATAGGGGAACTCCCGAAGCTATTCTGGCGCTAAGAGTAATGTTAGAGAAAACAATAGAAAAAGGAAAGAACGCTTATATAGGATTTGTAGATTTAGAAAAAGCTTTTGATAACGTAAGATGGGAAAAAATGTTCGAGATACTAAAGAGCGCGGGAATGAAGTATAGAGATAGGAAAGTAGTATACAATCTATACAAAGAGCAAACTGCTGTTATAGAAGTAGAAGGGGAAAAAAGGGAAGTAGGTATTAGGAAAGGAGTAAGACAAGGATGTACGCTATCACCACTAATTTTTAATCTGTACATCGAAGAGGCGATTAATGTGGTAAAAGATAGAGCGGATTTCGGGATTAGAGTACAGGGACAGAAACTAAAAATGCTGAGATTCGCGGATGATATAGCAGTATTAGCATCTAGTAAGGAGGAATTAGAATCAGCATTGAACGAAATGGAGGCAGTGTTGGCAGAGGAATACGGAATGAGGGTGAATAAAAACAAAACTAAAGTGTTAGTGTGCAGAGGGCGCGAGAGCAGAGCAAAAACGAAAGTACAAATTAATAATGAAAGATTGGAGGAAGTTAAAGACTTCACTTATTTAGGAAGTAAAATAAATTGGGATGGAAGAAGCGATAAAGACATAAAACAAAGAATAGCGCAGGGTCGAGTAGCTTTTAACAAAAAGAAAGCACTTTTATGCTCGGGGGTAATAAACTTAGAAACAAGGAAGAGATTTTTGAAAACATATGTATGGAGCACGGCACTACACGGCTGCGAAACCTGGACGGTAGGGGAAGCAAGTAGGAAGAAATTAGAAGCTTTTGAGATGTGGTGTTACCGAAGAATGATGAAAATACCATGGACTGATAGGGTTAGAAACGAAGAAGTATTGGAGAAAGTCGGCGAGAAAAGAAGTATGTGGAAAAACTTAAAGAAGAGAAGAGATAGAATGGTAGGCCACTTGCTGAGACATGGGGGAATAGTCCGCGATACTTTGGAGGCAGAAATAGGAGTGAAGAAAGGCAGAGGTAGGCCTAGATTAGACTACTGCTCGCAAATAGTAAGGGATGTAGGATGTAGCACAATTAGCGAAATGCGTAGGTTGGCACAAGATACAAGAGAAGCTGGAGGTTAGCGTCCAACCAGTCTTAGGACTGATGACCTAATGATGATGATGATGATGAATAAATTAACAAGTAATAAAAACAAATATCTATAGATATAACACCATATATTGATAAACATTTAATCTGGGGAGAGGCTAAAACCTTCCATACAGCAACAAAAACAGAAAAGTTTTTCACAACCATCGAAAGATTACACACCACTTCTTAACGTTCTTCACCAATAAAATTGGCCTCCCATCATTGGAAGATGATGGGAGAGATTACAACTCAAACTGGGAGATGATTAAAACTGACATTTAATTATCTCCCGATATTGTCAACTTGATTGGCGATACGTGTGTCAAAAAACTTATAATCTTTTGATGTTTGTGGGAAAACTGGTCTCTTGTAAATATTTAGCTTATTAGATAAATAGATAAATATACATTGTTATACATATTTAGGTTTTTAACACACAATGCAGAATACACACTATGATATACATAAATATATGTTGTTATGTATACACATAATCATATTTTCTATTCCACTATAACATACAGCATATCTAAAATTTGTGAGTGACATATCTGATATTATTATCTACACGACTAAAAGGTCATACATATTTAATAATGAAAATAAACATCAATTTAAGGTAAATGTTTCGAATTATATAAGTTTAATTAACTTTTTACCTCAATACTACATTAATCCACACTCCAGAATTTATCAGCAATATATTTAGGATATATATACATTGTTCTATATATATATATATATATATATATATATATATATATATATATATATATATATATATATATATATATATAGTACACATATATTATCGACATATAATAGCCTCCAAGAAATCACAATAATTGTCAACATTAACACTTATATTATAGTAACATTGGGTATTTATACCTAATTATTATAATGGAATTGGCTATCATCAATCGGCTATTGTATATAACTATTATATAATTACGCAGAGAAAAAATATTTCATGACTATGTATATCAACGTACATTTTAATAAGGCTGTTACAAGTTTAAACTTTGCAGTAAGACTACTTATTTACAGAAAAGTACTATGAGATTACAAAATAAAATATGCACCTACATAGATTCAATTTCATTCAATCTGAATTTATTATAAAAACCGACAGATCAACACATTCATTTATTCATCTTGTGAATTCCTGTTCTACATTTCACTATTCTTCATGCATATGTACAGACATATGTTTAAATGTGTTTTAGCTAAGACACTTATTTTTTTCTAAAGATATCTTTTTTTTTTAAATAGATAATAAATTTTGTTATAAAGATATATTCTTATTATTTAATAGAAGGATACAGGAATAATTATTTTCACGTCATTAAAGATTACTGGATGATTAGCTATATATTATCTAACAATTCATGTTTATTACTTATTTGTTACTTGGGTGATCATAATTTTTATTTCAATGTATTGTACTATTACCACCACTAGTTCACCTTCCAAGTCTTCAATACATAGTTCAATATTTTGTAAAAATTAATTTAAGTTTTCAAAAGTTTACGTTACTATAATACTAAAAATAATGCAAGCTAATGAATCCAAATTTGCACATTCATTATTAGATTATTTATCATTAATATATATAATCTACACTAGCAAGATTTTTTAATGTAGAAAATATTTAATTTCGACTTTTTCTAAGTTATTTCAATGTTTTAAAAATATTAACTATTAAATATTGTTCTATAGTATTTTTATTTTTGATACTTATAGTTGATGTTTTATGTTGAGTTGATTTAGGAATTATAAGTTTTCGAGTTTTGCAGATCGCAAAAAGTTATACCTTTCCAGTGTAAAAGAAGAATATATACCTATGAATACAATCAACAAGTTAAATATAAATAATTCCACAATGACGTATATTTGTCATATGTAAATATTCTATATATAGGCGGTTTGTACAACTTATTGAAACTGAATTTGAAGACAATTGGAGGTATGTTAAAAAATACAAAATTTAGTTTTAAGACATTACTGATTCCTCTATAACCATTGATCTAATGTACCAAGAAATTAGTCAAAAACATTATAAAAACTGATCTCCTGTTTTTGTTGCTAAATCGAAGGTTCATCAAAAAATTTTGTTTGTTTCATGGATTTTAAATTTGACAACAGCCTTAGCTTTTATTTGATTTCATTAAAACATTGAAATTGTTACTGAATTAAGTAATGATATTAAAAATATAATGTAAAATAATACTTATTATTATTTTGAAAAAAATGTACTATTTATCAAGAATACATTACTTCATTTGTAAGTGATTTTTGAGAGTGCATTTCAAGTGATTTTTTAACAACCCAATAAAAACTAGTATAATATTCTGAATATAAACAATATTATAGACTATATGAAATAGAGTATTCATTCTTTATTTTTATAAAAAAAAATCCATATATTACAAAATAGTAACACTTACTAAGCGCTTGTGATGAAATTATATAATAGAGTGTGTATTAATGGAAACATTCTAAATTAATACTATTAATCTACTTAATTTTTTATGTTGTTATTGTCAAATAAATCATGACATATTTTATTATCATTTTTTATAAAATTTCTTATTTGCACCCATTATTTTCCTCTCCCACAAGTTTATTTTTTTGCTTTTCTTGCGAAGTGTGTGATGCAAAGAACTGCATGAGAAGACAAATTTATATATAAAGGCAATTATTATAAAATCTTTCGTAAGGATTTATTCTTAATCATTCTCACAGAGTAACAAGTAGTAACAATAACTTATGGATGTAAGGTAAATTTAGGAAATGAACTTGGAACTGTTCAAATCAGTCTATGGAAATAAACAGGTGAAATTTAAATCACAGAACTTAACACTAAATTACTGGCGGTATTGTCCATTGTAGTCTGGATCGCGGATTTCTCTCCTTCCTTCTTGAGGATTTTCTTTAGCATCACGTGCATCAGCCTCCTAAAAATCGAGTAAATATTTTATAATACACATCTTGTATTAGCTTATATAAATGTTAATTCAAGTAATTCTCACTCATAATCTTTTAAATACAATGGTTTGTTATAAAAATGGTTTCTTACATATACATATACATACATATGTAATTTTAAATAAAGGTATACTATTAAAATTATTACATGTATCAAATCAGAGTAATACTACATATTCCAAATATGGTAATTATGGAAGTGTTAGAATAGTAGATGAAAGTTAGTAGATGAAATTAATTATTAGTTTAGTGTTAGAATATTGATGAAATTAAAAGTTGCGTGTGAAGTAGATAATGCCTCAAGATAAGCTAGTTACATATTCTGGTAACTTAAATATAGTTGAAAATATAACCAATGACAGACCTTCGGGTATCTTTCAATCCATCAAGATACCTAAATATGAAAATAGCATGAGCAAATACAATAGTCCTATACTGTTGTTTTGGTTGATACTAAATGTGTTGTTGTGGTTGATATCATGAATTACGACATTAATGCATCAGTAAATTGAGAATTTACTTTCTCGGTTAACGGTTTACTAACCACGAAAGGAACTATATACTTACAATGGACTAAGTATCCAAAGGAATGGTTGCGGTAGATCGGAACATGTTATCTGTTTATTGTTCTCTAATCATGAAGAAAAATAGTTACAATGAATGAGACTATTAGTGAGCAGTACATGAAGTCGGTTCATAACGATTTACTAAACCTCGAACAAAACACAAGTATAAATAGAGATTAGAAGTATGTAGTTTAGAAGTTAGTTTTAATTATCTCCAGATGGTTAAAACCGACTGCTCTTCTTTTTTATTATTTTTATAGTGAATTATAAGTAGATAAAACTTTTTTGCAAAAAAAAACAGATCATTGAAACCACCTTCTCCATAACTTTCATTATTAATCGTCAAATATTCCTACATAAAAAATAATATTATTACTATGTATATGAGCAATGCAAATAAATGCAAAATTATGACATATTTTTTTATTGCTAAGTGAATTTTCAAGAACTTTTCATATATGTATATAATATAGAAGGTGAAAACCTACACTGGAATAAATACTCTAACTCAATAATGGAAGATTTATCAAATAAAATATTCTGAAATAGGTCGCCTTTTTATCTTGGTTGTCCCCACATAGAGAGTAATGACCTTTCTTCGTTATCTTCGAGTGAAGAAAATGTAACCGCCCTCAAACTTTTTTTCAAATATAAGAGTATGTCAAGTGATTCTTGACTAGTTTTCCGATGTGAAAGCACAATTTACACATGCAAAGTAACAGTAATTTAAATATAAAATTCGAAATCATACTTTTAAATTCTTTTGAACTGAGTTTAAGCGCAATTCAAAACAAAATAAAAACGAGATAAAAAAAAGGGGAAATGTGTATTATCAATTTTCCTCATAATAAGACGAAAGCCATGAAAGTCACAAAGAAGAAGGACGTTTTGAAAAGTATAAAATAAACGTTTTGTACACCTTGTATGATGATAATCATAAAAATAAGTGTTTTAGAAGGCAATAAATTGAAAATTTTGGAGCACGAGAGAATAGAAATTTTAGAGCATTTAGAGGTGTGTATTGTATTCTTCTCGATGTGATATTTCAAATGATGTCACTCGATATACCCTTACATTTGAAGAAACATTATTTAACTCATTGTCCTTTAAGTATGGACAATCAAGATCAACAAGTTTCAGGATTTTTTATTGAAATTTTCCATATACGAGTCATATAATTTACTCCAAGTTAAGGCTTCCACTCTGTAGAACAAAGTCACTATACACGTTACAGAGAGATTATATTTTTATAATCTAATGTCAGTTATTTCACTATGCTACAATAAAAATTCGTACACTAGTGATTGATCTATTTTCAGTACGTTTATTAAATAATGAACGATAGCAACTAGTTGTTATTAAGAGATATTTGGAACATATACTAGAACCAGACAATGAATGAGAGGCTTGTCCGTACTACAGATTCGTCTATAGAAATATTTATCCCAGACTACGCCGTTCATTTACTATTACAAAGAACTTTTAACTATAAATAAATAAAGGTTACGAAGATGCGTTGCACAATCACACCTTCATGTGAAAGCAATGTCATCTATAAAATAGTTTCTCATGGTATATTTTAAATTTCATCAATGTACCAAGTTAAAGCAATTGTGCACATCCCGTGTTAAGGTCAAATAGTTTATTATGCTACGTGCAAATGGTAATCTAATGCTTACGGGTATCTTCCTGTATGAAGAATATTGTATGAAGCCCATTTATACATATTTATGACAAAATTATTATTAATTTTGTCATAAATACATTATTCTGAAGGCTAAAAATAATTGGTTATTTTCCTTAATATATATTTATTGGGAAACATTTTACGTATTATTTATGGGCAAGAATTATTCAACAATAAAAACTGTGTATCATCACAGAAAGTATTTGATTACTTAACTTTTAGAAGGAACAATTATAATAGAGTAAAGAATTATAACTACAAAATTTGAACTCTTGGACATGAACTTAAACTTGATCTAATTGCAATCATCTAGATTATTCACTCGATTTAATTGTTGTATTTTATGAAAAAAAAATTCTTTATTTATTACTATTTGACCATTCTTTCCCTTTGATACGATTTTACAACGTATCACAATTACTCTAAATTTCATATTCTTTCGAATTACTAAATAAGCTCTTTCCGCATAAAAGCTAGGAAGGAAAGAGCTTATCTATAGAAAGGAAACCTCATTTACTACCATGCTTTCATAAAAATACTTTAGAAAAGGTTATGCTACTATTAAATAATGTTAATACCATTAACAAATATAATTAATATTTACTTAAATTTGTCGATGCTAGCTGATGTTAGTTGATCAGTATTGAAACGTTTTTCAATGCATATTAATTTTTGTAAGTAGAATAAGTAATATTCAATTTTATAATATATCACAGTTACTTTACCTCTTGTGCCCTAATTCCAGCATAAATCAGATCCAGAGCCTTTTGTACTTCCGGGCTTACAGGTGGAGGCGTTGGAAGATGGTCCCCAGTTGGGTGGAAACCTTTCTCGTCAGCTATGTAATTTACTGTAATAATTTGCCCTTCAGGTGATGTGTAGCTGTAAGAACCCTGTTGAACTTGAGCATTTAATGTTTCGCCTTCAGCATCAGGATCAGGACCCAAGTTCTTGAGGTAACCCTCTTCTTCAGCAATTATATTGTTTCCAGTTTCATATCTAAGAATAAAGGATTATTGCATAAAAATCATTTTTATTGATTAACATCGTTATATGAATTTCATCATTTAAATAATCAAAAATATTGATAGAAACACATTAATGAATCAAAATTTCTTATTAAAAATAATATACCTATTACAGGTACTATTTAATGAAAATCATTATGTGAAATAATTAGAGTTTGTTCTTTTTATCAAGTGAATAACAAAATTTCTATTAAATTACTATTAGATTAATATATACTACTATCAAATTACTATTACTTGTAAATTTAGATGATCGAAGTAATATCTCTCATTTTATGATACAACTTATCAAACATTCCAGAACACGATATTTCTGCTTAATTGCCATAAATATTTTGTATACTATAAATTTTTTTTAGGTACCATCATGCGAATATATAATTATTTTTGTAAATACAGAATGTTTAAAAGTTGAAATAAAAATTACAATGTCATCTTTGTCATTGACACTAGATCACTAAATTACCTAACCGACTATTAACATCTACCCTGTACGTTAACAATTTGCAAATATCATAGAAAACATTCAGACATAACTGAATAAAAATTAGTCACGATTCTGTTTTATACTATACACTTTGTATTATATTAACATTTATTTTAATTTTTATTCTATTCAACTTTAATTTCTTTTATAGGCATTCAAATGAAAGTAGTAGAAAAAATCAGAATTTTAGGAGATAACTAAATGTTGATATAAAATTTTGAGAATTCTAATTGTAGTATGTTTTGATGAACTTGTTTATATGAAATTATAATAAATGATTACAGATGGATAAGCGAAATAATTATTCAATTACAATTTTGCAAAACAAATATGTTGCATACAAAATACAATAAAATGAAATTGTTTATAATTGTCTATAATTATTTAGTAATTTAATTTAAACATCAGAGTTCGCAACATATTTTAAGTACGTTGTTGAACTTTTTAGGCAGTTTTCGTGAAATATGTATGTTTGTTTTTCAAGGTATCGCACACATAAAAATTTATTAAAATAATAGAATGAAATTTATATATTTAACAAACAAATGTATAACCAATCAATTTCTTTCGTAAACAAAAAAAATTCACACATTTCTCCTAATATAAATCACAGCTTTACTTAATACAAAGAATAATATAGCTTCTAAAAATAACTCATGATATAAAAAAGAGTCATGATCGGATAGCTTCAATTGTTTTAAAGACACTGGGCAATTCATATCACATAAGTTCAGTATAAAAGAGATTTTCTTTATATAGAATGCCATATTTATATTTTGATATTTATTAAATTACTATTATTACTTATGGCTCAAATGAATAAATAAGAGATTCAACTTGTATAAAATGCAAACTTAGGTCAGGGAACGATTTCTAAAACCAAAACGAGTTTTCTTTAGTGCTCGGCAATAAATTTAATTTAAAATTTATCATCCATCTTTAAAAAAAAACTAAATAAAAACCAACGAAGGTAACTACACAATATAAGAAAGTGAGTACTACTCGTATATGTCTACTGAGATAGTATCACTTTAATAAATTGATTGTTGAAAAGCCATTGTACTTAATAAGCAATGTGATATTAAATAGATCATCGACGATCGAGCTCAGAATCCATGCAGAGCTCGCATGTTAAACCTTTCAAAAAAACTTTATTTCGTAGAAGACAATGTGAAAGTAGATATTTTATTAAACCTTATTTCTTAAGGTAATCCAACGTCAAGTTCGATCCAGACCAGAAAGTTTATTTCTGCGAATAAATAATGAATGAGCTGGACAAAATGCAGTAGGTCTTGATTGCATCCATTCTTCAAATTAATTAACTTTCACCTTAAATGGGGAAATAAATCGGCAGAACTTCAGATAGCGGTCAGCCGATCATCCTCATTGGATGTGTAAAATACATACACGATATCCTTAAAAGGTTAAAGTTTCGGTAGGATATTATTTATTATTCAACAGTATATTATTAACGATGCACCGGCAACCATATTATTGGTTCTCTTTCTGTTGAAAAAAATTTAATGGCTAAAGAACATTTAAATCTTATCAGAAATGAAGTTATTCTGTTTGGCAACAAAATTGGGTCATGCACCATTATTCTGTAATTATAAGAGAGAACTTTGAAGTATTTCGTGATAAATCTGTGGATAATTTTCCATGTGTTATCTTAAGAATAATGTATATGCAACAAGTTATCAATTATGCCAGGAGGTATAATTGATAATTTAAAAAAATAATATGAACAGAGTATGAGTTTCAGAGAGAGTTAAGCAACAGTTTTATTACAAACTACCAAAATTATTACCAACAAGTAATTGGTGAACATTATAAAATTTATTTTAATTTAATACATTTGAATAAACAATACCGTTCAAGTAAGATCCAAATTTCTATAAATCAACAGATTCCTATTTAAATAAGTATAGTTTATTTCATTGCTATTTGCCAAATAAAAAATCTCAAAACATACCATGGCTTGTTTTTATGGCTAGGCTCAGGTAGACTGTTCCATTTATCGGCAAAATAAGACAGTTTTTTATTTGGCAAATAGTGATGAAATGAGTAGTATACCTACTCCAATTAAGAATACTTACGATGCTTTGTAACTACCATCTTCTCCTTGCTCCTTGTCATACCTAATTATAGGAATATAAGTGGAAGTCTCAGATGACTTTTGACGTGGTTCTTGATACTGTTGCTGCACAGGTTCGTCATATTGTCTTTGTGGGGAGGCTAGGCAAACACCTACAGCCAGCGTGAGAACTACCTGTAACCATAAATTTCTATAGATATGAATCACAACAATTTAACTTTAATTATTTCACGCAAATATTATATTATATCGCTATAGTAATGAATCGTAAATACAAATTAATTACATTAATGATGAGCGACACATTAATTAACAAAATAACATTAGAAGATTGTTTAAAATGTTTGTTGTCATTCTTTGAATTAGTTTAACAACTCCTCATACTTCATAGAGTTAATATTTTAATTAATCAAATTAATGATCAGTGCTTATTTTAAATAAATAGAATGTTTTTAATGGATTGTATCTCTTTCTCTTCCTATATATAAACATGGAATGTGGTTTGTCACTTTACATCGATACTATTATGGATGCTCTATATATTTATATATATATATATATATATATATATATATATATATATATATATATATATATATATATATATATATATATATATATATATATATATATACTAATTTAATTTTTAAAGAAATTTCGTCATGATAGTGTCATAATTACTTATTATAAACATTTATTTTCCATAGGAGACTCAACATTATTTAACGTATAAATAAATACGTACGGAGTTAGCCAATTCTTTGCAAATAAAATGATAGAGCGTCATAAACGTGACCTATAAAATGCATTAACATTTTTCTTAGTAATTAGTTTCTGTTACGCAAGGCAGCATCTTCAACATTCTTACCCACTTACTAGCGGAATCTTCTACGTAATTCTTTATACTGTGTGTAAATAAATACTGAGGTATAGTGAAAGTTATTTCCAGTTTATTACAATGCAATACAGTTTTATATTACTAACACGGCAATAAGTAATTGTATTTATATAAATTAGTGCACAGTGATACCAAAAAAGTATATATATATATATATATATATATATATATATATATATATATATATATATATATATATATATATATATATATGTATATATATATATATATATATATATATATATATATATATATATATATATATATATATATATATATATATATATAACTTCGTGACAGAATTTTTGTATCAAATTTCATAAAAAAAATGCTCTGGTAAAATAATACATTTGTCTGAATTATATTTTATCTTCTAACTATCTTCGAGTAATTGTGACATTTTGACATTGTGCAGTTTTCTATATGTATTCTTTGTTTTGCAACTGAAGTACATTTATTGCGTTATTATAGACATTGGGAAATTCTTGGTAAATTAAGTATAATTATTCCATAAAAGATGTCTATAACATCATTTATCATTTGGCAATTAATTTGACTTGTGTAATATTGTATATACTAGCTTACATACTAATGAACATGGTTTTATTAAATAGAGAAGAATTATTTCAAAAATTATTTTAAAATAGTTCGAATTGTCATCACTTTCAAATATTATTCCCTATGCCATAAATTCTAAATTTGCAAACACTCAGATAAAGAATAAAATAATACTTTATAGACTGGTTATTACCAGACATCTCTTATGTAGATTTATTAAAATAACTACTTATTATTTCAAATCATATTTTCTAATTTTATACTAAATTTTATAACTGAGTACATTTTACATCCAATATTAAAAAATATGCTTATATTTGTATATTGATTTTTATACAGGAATTTTCAAAAAGAAAGTGTCTATAGGAAAAGCAATTGACTTAAACATGGGTTCTCAAGGATTCACAAAAAAAATTGAACGATGAATCAGATAGGTATCTACTATGTGTCCTATTTTATAGATGTGACTGTAATATAATATGTAAATATATAAACCAGGTATATTAATTTCTTAAAGATTACCTATCGCTGCGGTTTTATTTAGTAATTTGATTAATGATAAATGTGAAATCGATTATATATATATATATATATATATATATATATATATATATATATATATATATATATATATATATATATATATCATTAAAGTTATTCAATAGCGTTACATCAAATATATTAATAATTACTACTGTATGTAGAAATTGACTAATTTAAAACCGATATTTTTATTAAATTTGGTTCTATTATTTTATCCACAATGTAGTTATAACATATATAAATATAGATTTGATTTTGATATTTGATATTATAGTTTAATTATGATATTATACACATTAGTATGTAAATTATATAAATTATATAAATTATAATGGTGGATTATATGTGTAATGGCTAATAAATTATAATAGTTCTCATTATAGAGCAAAATGTGTTTTTGTGTTTCTCTTTCGATCGAATGTTAAACATTATATTATAAGTAAATGATATATAATTTTGTTAATCAAGGCCTGTTTACAATAATCGGGATTTGTATATTTGGTTTTAAATGGTTATATCAGATTGTGTTGATGTTGACGATATTTTGCATAAATTTTGAAAATTCTTAAGTCACAATACATCCAATCAGTCGCTGTGTAAAAATTCAATGAATGGAATATAGAAATTCCAAGATGTTCTTTTATTTTCAAAATATTTCATAGTTAGGAATAACTAATAATAAAAAATTATTTTTACAATTGTTCGCCGAAAAATAAAAAACAATTAAATTTGAACATTAGAAATTTTGAAAAAGGTAAAAGATATTCAGAAATTATTTTATGTATTATCTAAGTTCCAAAGAATTAAATTTATCTGCAAAAAGACCTAACCTATACTAGAATCGCTTAACATTTAATGAAAGATGTGGTTGAAGTTCAGAATAATCTATTAGTTACACAAATATAATGAATAATAATAGCTCATTGAACAAATACAAATGAAAAGTAATTATGTTGCATTTATTACTATAACTGGACAATAAAAAATCCCGATGATAGTATGTAAAAAGACCATAAAGACATTAAACATTAAAAAGATACCAAATATATAATATTCTTCTTTCATAATATGAATTAAACAAAGTCCATAATAGTTTATTTTCCGATTTCTGATACATATTTTTTTAGTTTCAGTAGAAAGCGAGAAGAGAAATAAAATATTAAGATATAATCAATTCGCCACTGTCGCATAAAATGCACTGCCAATTGTTTTCACTGCAGTATTCGGCCACTGGGTACAACGTAGTCGAAAGCCGTTGAATAAATATAAACCGTATAACCATCTTCATTAGAACAGGTATCTTCAATAATATTAGCACGACGATCTTTAACATATATCAATCCGTAAACGTTATTTCACCACCCACACTCAACGAAAGTCCGACGCACCTTATGCAACGATTTAGAAATCGATTAAATGTCATAGTTGAAAGAAGTGAAAGGTAAGCTGTACTTACCAAAAACCTCATGATGATTCTTGGATGAAGCGACTAGGACATATACAAATTATCGATCAAAGTGAAATCTCTATATATACCCTCTCTACTGGAGCATCCTCACTCTTCAAATATATGCCTTAAATATCATCCATATTTTAAGATGAGATTATTTTTCTTGTGAAACACAGTAGGTGTCAATTTTTACCTAAATCTGTTTTTATGTAACTAATGAATAAAAAATTTCAAGTATCTATTACAAAAGATCGAAGATTCCAAATCGTGGTAGTCTGCTCACCATTGCTCCAAATTTGCATATCGATGCATATGTTTAATGGATATTAAAATGATCATAGTGGTTTCAAATGTATATAATGTGTACCAGAGAAAGGATATAGTTAAATATTGTTTAAATATTTAACGAGTTACTAAACTGTGGACATTTCCATTTACTTTTTGGTTTATTTTTTTATAACATAAGTTATGAGAATCAGAGATAAGAGTTCAGAATCAATATCAACTAATGTATATACCAATTAAATATATCTAATAGCAATATCATACCGTATAGTGTACGTATATATACAACGTGTACTGAGCCACCACTTTATATTAATGACCTATTAATTAAATTATATAATATTAGCAAATTGGTTTGTTACATGCAAACCCTAAAAATCGAAACAGCTTTTTATAATTAACACGTAAATACATTTGTTTCTATTAGTTCCAGTTGAAGAAGATACAATTATTTCCAGCTGAGTATTATATGTATTTAATTATTTTGTCTACCCAGAAAAAATATATTCCTTTATATAATATACTTGTATCTTATTTATCCTTGTCATAAACATGTTTACAAATTTTTTTGTGTAATCGTAAACATATTTGTTATTTCAAGTGCTCATTCTTTCCTCTATCTGCCATACATATATAATACATAACAATTTATTACATAAAGAATATACATAAAACGAGACATAAAATCCATGTTAGGGGTAAATGTGTCTATAAAAATTCCAAGTACTTATGGAATATATTTCACTGAAATAATGTGAGGCATTGTTGTTAACTAGAAATAAAATACGGACATAACAAAAAATGTCTTAGTCACAGATGGTCATGAAATGGAAAACGTCCCGATTGGTTTATGTCGTCCTTTTCAAATAAATTTGTTAAAGTTGCATGCCACATGGACATCCTCAATAACGTGCATATGTGTTATTAAGCCTAGATATTAAACAAATAATAATGAACTAGAAGTTCGAAAATTAAAATGAAATACTAAATATTTCTATGACTAAAATAAAGCCATATATAAAAACTGTTTGAAATAATCATCACCTTATTTAATGCGTAAGTATCGCCTTCTCATTCTGTTAAAAGCATTTTTAGCCTTACAGTTATATATTGTTCAATATTTTAAAGTTTTAGAGGGATTGCGACAATGAAGTTACCTTCAGAATTTCGAGAAACGTTTTGTTTGAAATGTTTCTCGCAGTACTGTTCCTCATCTGAAAGAAATTTAGTTTTAGGACATTCTTCAGTCCGAAAATTTTTTGAGCTGTGTTTCTAAATTTATGCAAGTAAAGTTATGCTGGTAAGACTATGCAAGATATGTTTCTCTTGAAATTGTTTACAGTGGAATAAAATCTAACATTAACAAGTGAATTTGTTGTGTGATTTACCTGGTTGATATCAGTAACAGTAAAATCGATTTTTTTGTGTAGGTAATTGCAAAATTTTAGAGAGACGTTCAGATATAAAATTTGACTGACTTCCATTGTCAAGTAGTGCTCTACATTCCTGTGTTTTCCCAAGCCTATCAAGAACTTTGACTCGAGCTGTGGAAAGTAAAGTTTGATGTCTTACAGAAAAGTCAACTGTAGAATGAGCGTGACATGATATAGAGTCATTGCGAGTATTGTTTTCGAAAGACCGTTCAGAAACTGAAGCAGAAGTATTGTTTGAATTAGATTCTCGAGTGTTTGAGTTATGGTTTGTATGCTTCGTGAACTGCAGTAATGTTTGATGAATTTTACCACATTTCCCGCAACCAGCAGATTTGCATTCTTTTGTGCGATGGTTATTGCCAAGGCAATTTATACATAAACGGAAACGTTTAGCAGCATTTAATTTGTCCAAGGCATTAAGCTTTGTAAATTCGGAACAAGTGTATATGTTATGTTTTTTATTGCACAAAGTACATTTGCCTTTATTAGAAAGTGTTAAAAAGGATCTCGAAGTTTTGTTACCATGAAATGTTTTTAAAGAATCTTGTTTTTGTTTGATATCTGAATTAGTAGCCAGAGATTCTAAAATACGACACTGATCTTTTAAAAAGTTAAGTAAACGTTCCATTTTTGGTAACTCGCTTGGTAACCTACCTGAATCGTTTCGTGATTCCCAAGCACGTCTAGTTGTGTTATCGAATTTGGTACTTGTTAAATATATAACTAAGTCACCTCAGTGCTCAGTGGGGCACCCTAGTACGTTTAGAGATCGTAAGTGTTTCTGTGTACCATCTAAAAGTTATCTGAGACCCTCGTGTGATTCTCTTGTGAACGCGGGCAAAGTAAAAAGCGCCTTTATGTGGTTGTTTACAAGTAAATGTTTATTTTCAAAACGTTCTGTTAGCAGTTTCCAGGCCAGTTCATAATTAATGTCACAAACTTGTAAAGATTTTATTGTGTCAGCAGCAGTACCTTGCAGTGATAAGCGATAGTAATGACATTTTTGTATGTTGGTAAGCCTGGAATTTTCATGTATAATTGAGCTAAAACTGTTACGAAAGAATAACCATTGGTCAAAAGATCCATCAAAAGTATCCATCCAAATTCAATTGAGGTAATTGAATATTGTTTAAATTTGAGGTATCAGGTGTTTGTGAATTGCTACCCCGTGATTCTTTATCAATGTCGATGTTGCACTATGAGAATCTAGAAATTGTTTAACTTCTGAGATAATTTTAAAATAAGCATCTTCGAATTATTGTCTCTCGAGTGCATGCAGTGCAACATAGTTATTTTCAGTCAGGGTCATCAGTTTCAATAAGTAGTTGATCTTGGTTAAATGCTTGTAAAAGTTGCTCTGCATTAACCAAACGGTTTTGTAAATCTATTAAATCAACAGTTTCATTCATTTTATTATTGTTAAAATGATTAATAGAACGTGTAAGAGAGGCTTTAGCAACCGCGCGTTTAACTTTGTTAGGGTCAGACATTGCAAAATGACATAAAAATGAATTTGTTAGTTGTAGAAGTAGTAAATATTTGCGTAAAAATTAAGTCGATTGTAATATAAATCAGTAAAGCTTAAGAAACCTTTTACAGTTTCGTGAAAGAAATAATGTCTGTGTAAAACTTGTGATAGGTGTATGAATCAACCATAAAAAACGCGTAAAAAGGTGTTACATTGTTTGAATATCGGCTTGAAAGTAAGTAAATATTTTATGCCAAAATGTGAATGTTTTAAAATAAAACGCAAAAAAGATAGGAATGTAGGTAAAAAGGAACGCACTGACCTGTACAGCTCTACCACGTTTTAACCTCGTAGCTTGTCGAAGACGATGTCCACGCTTGGAATACAATAATTGTGCGATGTCTCAAGCCACTACGTCGGAAGAGGTTTCAGGGAACCAAAACAGAGGCAAATTATATCTAATTTGCAAGAACTAAAGCTTTTATTTGGAGTTCTGAAAATCTTATTTTTTAAATGACATAACACGAAATAGGAGTCAAACAAGGACACATTCGAAACAACTCAACATTTGTATGGAAACTTATCAGCCACTTATAAAAAAACTCATGGAGAAAAGCTATTGCTGAAAATATCCATACCGAAATCTATCATTTTGTAAACGTTAAAAAAATTAGTGAAAATATTATTTTTGTTACCACTCTACAATTCTAGTGGAATTGAATAGAGAGAACAGTCCAATTATTCTTCTGCAATTTGCGTGAAAATGCAGAAATAGAAGCACAAGGATGTAGTGAATATTAAAAAAAAAACGTGAATTATCAGTACTCCACATTCGCATATTTTGAGTATTATCATAATTGATCGAAAGATGAAACGAAGATAATTTTCTATCTCGGTTAATTGGTTACCATCAGAACGTTAATTCTGTTTGTTTTTACTGTTAAAATTGTTTTTGACTGCTTATTTTGCTTAAATACTTTGTTTAATACCATAATAATTCCTCTTGTGTATTTTAATAAAATCTAGACAGGTTTATTTGATGCTAATAAGTTACATTGAATAACACTACGGTTTTGTATAAGCAAGTGTAACAGTTACTATTCATTTCATCGCTATTTTCCAAATAAAAAACTCCCTTATCTTGCCGATAACAGAACAGTCTACATGAACCTAGCCATAAAAACAAGGCAGCGGAAGTTTTTGAGATTTTTTATTTGGCAAATTGCGATGAAATAAACTATACATTTTTGCACACCATTTGCAATTTCTTTTTTGTTCCAGCATAGTATTACATATAATTAAAATACTATAATCATATTATAATTGTTATTATATCAATAATAATAACCACTCCAGTAATGATTGTTTTTGGTAATGATGTTCTTTTATTATTTAAGGATACATTTACACAACATTTTTGTACTTTAAGACGCCCGTAAATCAAAAGTACTAAGTATGAATATTCACTGCTGAATATATTGACATAATTTTTTAAAACGAAAACCCCAATTTTCTTGTTATTCCTTCTAATGCTATTTTGTTCATTATATGATTTATATTGCGTAAATATATCCTTACTCGAAATAAATCTCCGTATTATACAATAATGATTATGTGAGTAATGAACTTGAGGATATGAGCTAATAGCTATAATTTTCAAATTCTGTGAAAATGTTGTTAACTCTGTTTATTTGTTTCTGTGTGACATTAAGTGATTTATTTATATGATATCAAGTACTAAATACACCGGGAGAATGATTCATTTATCGTTAATAATTTACGTTTATGATAAATGCTGATTTGGGAGATAAGTGTTTCTTTATTTGGGAATAAATATTTCGCAGTAATATTTTCTTAAACAAATAATAGAAAACCAGTTTTATACAAACGCCAAACGGTTATAAGTTTCTCAATACCCGTTTCGTCAACTTAATTGAAGAAGCGCACGTCGAGAAACTGGTATTTTTTCGATGTTTTTGGAAAATACGGTTTTCCATGTTCATTCGTGGCCACTTATATTGGTTTCTACATCGAAGTCCAGTCCCTTCTCAGGATTTGAAACCCTGGGCATTTCTTTTCATGACCATATTTTAAAATTAATAGGAAATAGATAACCGGTGATATTTATCTGCTTCAAAAACAAGTAAAATACACATTACCCCAACTATGTACCTGAATAAATTTAAAAGTAATAGACATGTCCTGTCATCTACATAATCCACAATTTTAGATGCTAAGTGGAAATAAGTTGTATAGCTCCCTCACTGTTGTGGCTATCCGGCCGCTTCATGTTAACGTAATATTAGAACGTCTGCCGTCATAACATATATCAATTATTAGATAGATACTCAGCGCAATGAGTATTCAAATACAGTACCTCTTATATATTAAAATGGATGTTCATTTTAATATACAAAAGAGATATGACGAGACGTGCATTATAATCCTTTACATTGGATATAAAACTTCAACCCGACATATCTGAAAAAGGAGCAAATTAATCTTTCGAATAAGTTAGAGTTCTCTAAATTTTTGCATAGACGTTCCTAGACATTGATTCTTTATTCTTAAGAAGTTATAAAACATTCTGTAGCTTTTTTTATGTTTAATCGAAGAGATGCTAAAAATTGTATCGGCTGATATGATTAATATTCAGATAATCTATATTGCAAACTATGATCTACAGAATGATACACAGACATGAAATGAATTATTGCTTTATGCGTTGTTACATGAAGTTTGTCCAGGTTATCTTGCATATACGTAAAGAGGTGTCACACTGTACATTAATAAAACTTGAACTCACATAAAATGGGTCTATGTGTTTAGGTCTAAATGATTTATGACAATTGTCAAGGTCCCTTGACAATTGTCATAAGTCCTTTTTCCTAATAACACAAATCTTGAGATCAGCAATACAAAATAAATTTGTCGATATCGTAGTTATAGCGATGCATTTTCCTAAATGAGGTAATGGAATGGGATGCAAAACAGAAGAGAATAAACGAAGAGAGCTTTAAAGTACCTACTTTCTGAACGATGTCGACTCAACTGCATCAATAATTCTTAAATATACCTCACTCCGATAGTGGCGACATAGTTGAGAATAATAGAGCCACCAGCATGCAGACCATCAAAGGCTGGACGAAATACCGTTTCTACTGAAGGATTAACCAGTAGAACTGAATCTCGTCCGATTTACTTAATTAAATTAAATAAATCAGAGAGGTTAACTGAAAAGTTCTTTCCACGTTCCTCCAATTAAATTAATCTAATGATAAACAGGGATGTAGAGTCACCGTTTTAGATCGTTAATCTATACCAGATTTATTTCAACTGGAATCAACAAAATAAGAGGAGAAGTAGGTACTTAGTACACTATATAATACTAATATGAAAATTATATCGACAATCAAGTTACTACCCTGCTAATGTACCACAATGTTACCAGCATTGTGAAATTAACAACATCATTGTAGTTGAATAGAATAGATGATGAAGAAAATGTTAGGATACAAGGAGCACTTTGAAAATTAATGTTATGATATGATGAACGAACCAATTCCCAGTCAAGAACAGAAACCTAAATATATGCGTCATTGATTAAAGCAAAATATTCGACTCTACTACACTAATGGTTGAGAAAAATTTTGGAAATCTACAAGATATATCTATTAATATATTATACTTATTGAGCAATGTGATGTTACAATGAAAGACACAGTTATGTAGATGTAAATCAGACAAATACTGGAAAGATCAAATTAACAATAGACTATTGCCAGGATGATACCTTAAGTCTTATGGTTCATGTTCACACTAAATCCGTTGTGTCAAATCTTCTAAAGTAAACGTAACGTGCGTGCCGCCTGAATCTTTAAAATAATATCAAATTTAGTCACCTGATGTTGAAGGATGACATGAAACTCAACCTGAGAGTAAGGCGCACTTGCACTCTATGATTGCAACTAAGAATACCTTCAGCAAAGCAAGTGACATGTCGTCGAACTAGATATGTTCGTAACAATGAACATCCCAAGAAGGAAAGGTTGAAAAAGATTCGGAATCAATATAACACTTCATTACTCCAAGATAAAACGTGACCAGTCCAGAGTAACTGCATAGATCATACCTTAAAACTACAACTTAAAGAAATAAAGAGAACTGTCTGAAAATCAATGAAGTACATCATTAAATTCATTGAACATAGCTACTATTCTAGTTATCATGTATTTAATACTGGAGTAGGTTGTAAACTTTGGTGTGAAAATGATACTGATTTATACTGATTGAGTGTAGTATACTCGTATAGCGTTTTGGTATTCAGTGTTATCACGTACTCAAAATTATTAACTGGACTAATGCCTCGACTACTCACCAATGTTTTAAATCGCCTAGAGACTGTACTTAAAAAGACATCAAGGGGGACTAATTAATATCGCTGAGCTAGGTAAAAAGTAATTCACTGCACCTTACGAGGCAGAGAGATAATCCACAAGCAGAGCCCGCTAAACTGGCCAAAAAGAGGACACTGGTATCCTGAAGATAAAGGTATCGTGGTTGTAATCCAAGACGGCAAGATATCTACTGGCAACTACGAGAAGTGTAAAAAGGAGGTGGAAGACAAGTACTCTATAGGCAGTACATCAGGGAAGTCTAATTGTTGGATATCTGGCTCTAAAAAACTCCCAAAAAGCTTATCTGAGCAAATATTACCAATAGTGAAGGTAGTACAGGCGAAGATAGCGTAAAAGTACAACTTATTGTTTAATCCACCCCTGTACTATAAATATCAATAGCAGCCAATCCTCAACAGCAACAGACACCTGTTTCTATTGGACAGACAATGGACCCATAGAGCAGTGGATTAATAAACTGATAGAGCAGTGGACTACAATAGCCCAGATATTATCGATATGAAGACATAAGAAGACGCATTATAAACATAGCTTCTTCATTAACCCAATACATAATAAATCGAAAGTCGAGAATATTATAAATAATACAAAAATATCACCATAGAATATTAAGCACATTTGGAGCCTGGACAAAGTAGAAATTACTTCAATAGTCATCTTGGCAATAGGCGCAATGATCGAGAAGCTGAGCCGAGTATCCGAACTATCTCTTTAAATCAATACAGAAGGACATCGTACGTACTACAGACCTGTCGTGCAACAAACACTTCTGAACCAATATTAATGAATGAAGCGGAGCGCTAATTGGAATAGATTTAATTCTCTCCTTTATCGTTCGAGCCTAATTCGTGAAATAATCTCAGGAGTATGTGAATGTTTTCCATTAATTTTACTGAGAAAGTGCACTTTAAGCCTATAATAATATAATAATAATTTAATTTATAATAATATTTTGTACACTATATTAATACTATAATACTTTAGCATATAGTGAATTTAGATAAATTAATATGCGAAGATTCTAGAACGTCTTGCTACTTAATGGAGTATAGGAAATGTATTAGAATCTGAAGGTTTTTGTAATATATTTGTACATAGGTTGACATATGAGATAATTAATTGAATGCATTAAAATTGAGACAAAGTTAGGAGAAAGTTACAGTAATCATAAAATCAATTTATGGGACTTTAGGAAATAAATCTTAAAGCACAATGAACGGTCACGTATCACCAGAGGAAGAATCCATAAATAAATATTGTAGTTATAGAATCTAGAATCAATTTCCATATAATATAATTGCTGACATTGAATTTAAAAACGCAACTGAAAACGAACGCGACAAGGTTAAATACTAAAAAAGGTACACTGAATATATCTCTACTTATATGAGAATTATACAAAAAACATCTCTCACTTTAACACAATTGAGCAGTGATTTAAGAAACCTTTCATCCTAGTTACTAATAATTGTCACGACGCAGGAAGAAATATACAATTGTATAACTATTATATATAAATATTTACCATTGCATAAAATAAAAGTGAAAATTAATTAGGGTCATTTTGAAAAATCGTTGCTTAATATTACTATATAAATACAACTAATTCAATTCTTGATTTTGTTATATTTGTATATTTATATTAAACATTAATGATTTTCAAGTAAATACTAAAAATTATATGTACCTATCAGGTTATATTTATTATGAACAGTTGCAAATATACCGTTTTATTGCATGTCAATCCACGATTTAATATTCTTCCATCCATTCTAAATTATTCCATCCATCCATTGTAAATTATTTACAATGGATGGATTAAAAAGATTATATTCTTTTATTGATTCATCTCATATTATGTCTGAAAACCAATATGGTTTCGTTAAAAATAAGGGCACAAAAGATGAATTACAAAAAATCTCACAAGCTATATATGGTAATCTAGACAAGAGTAGGCCTATGGCTATAATGTTTTTAGATCTTGCAAAGGCGTTTAATACTGTAAATCACAAAATTTTATTACAAGAGTTGTATAATTATGGAATTAGAGGAGATGCACACAAATTAATGGCTGATTATCTACATGATAGGAAACAAAGAGTTAAAATTAACGATACTGTAAGCAAAAACATGATTGTGAACACAGGAGTACCGCAGGGTACTATCCTGGGCCCACTATTATTTATACTATATATTAATGACATGCTTAAGGACAATGTTGTATCTTATGCGGATGATACGGCCATTATAGTCGAGGCAGACTCGTGGAATGACGTTGAAAAGAATATGAATTCTCATTTAAAAGCTATATCGACATGGTTTGCTACAAATAAACTATCGCTAAACTCAGATAAAACTGTATATATGACCTTCGGCAATTATCGTGATAGCGTACCAAAAAATTTTCTAGTTCAAATTGAGGATAAGATTATAAACAGAGTAGAGAATTGTAAGTACTTGGGAGTTATTATTGACTATAACATGAGATGGGAAAAACATATTAATTACATTATAAACAAAACCAAATATTTAATTTTTGTATTTTATAAACTATCCAGAATTATGAACTCGGAAACACTAAAAATGATTTACTATGCTTTATTTAACAGTATTATAAATTATGGTATATTTGCTTGGGGAGGTGCTTACCTCAATGTTCTTAACCTACTAATTAACTTACAAAAAAGATTGCTGAAAATAATTAATAAAAATAATTTTAAAAAAGTAAAATTATATAACAAACTGGTAAATAACTTGAAGCAATTATATACCAAAAACAAAAAAAGTAAGCTCAAAGCGTGGATTGCATTTAATATCTAATGTCGAATACCTGATGTAATCAGCAAAAAGAAAGTACTACTAAATTTCGTGCAATAAGCTGTGACTACTAAGTGCGAACTTTAAGCACAGCTGCCTAGATTACAAGTTAGGTTTAAGTCAACTATTTTAATTTTAGTTCATACTATTGTAACCAGTTCCACCAACAGATAACTGTGTTTATCTTTGTGGGAGTTGCGCGGATTGTAATAATCCTTGTAACTTGTACTTGTACTTACTGGTTGAAATAAATAAAAATAAAAAAAATTCTCTTATTCTGCATACGAGATCCCTTCATACAAATTAGATGACCATTGTACTTTTAAAATTAATAACATGTATGGAAAATATATAATATATAGTATAATATAATATGCTGCTTCTTAGTGAAATAGAATGTTTGTATTTTATTAATCTAGTCTTTTATTAATAAGTATATTATTGCATATAGAGAAATATAGCTACATCTGATACTGTTCATAATACGTAGTAGTACGAAGTTAGTACTTCCTCGTATTGAAAATCCTAAACTCTGTTCGTTTTTATTCACCATATTGTACATAATATTATCAGATTTCTTGTATATCTATCTGTATAGTAAATGTACTTGTAAAATGACAATGATCTTAATTCACAATAGAACAATACAATTTTAGGATTAAGGGCGTTGAAAGTATTTTGTTTTGATAGGAAGTTAACATCCACGTCTGCCTTCAAGGATGTGTTATTTAAATAGGAACATTCTTATATACCCATCCTTTCTTGACATCAGCGACCTTGGATGTAATTTGTCATTCTAATGTTACTGAATTTACTAGAAGAAACTGTCGTGTTCTGCCTTTGCCGTTTCATGCCTCGCACAATCAGATTATGGTTAAGAATAGTAGATACGATCATTAGAAAATGTTGTTGTAGTTGTTTATAAAGATAGTTTAGATAATTTAATACAATGACACTGATTAATATAAACCCAATATAGAATATTATTAACCATAATTAGTTTTCTTATATAATTTAAAACGATATTTTTCAAATTATTAGCTCCGTTAATGAATGAAAAATACATATATTAGTCTAAGACCTAAACAAATATCTTGATCAAAAAGTTAAACTTCTGCTTTAGTTTCTATCATTCTTTTTGAAATAAGTTTTTCAGTATTCCAAGTTACGTTCCATAATGACGTCATCAATAACACGAAATATATTAATTTTAAAGACAACAATAATATAGCTACAAGAGTCAAACTAAATTGAAAAATATTTAACCTTTTGTATAACCTATTTATTTAAAGTCAAATTAGTTGTTGGAAGTGCTTGTTCAATGCACAAGTTTAAAAACCTACATATACATGCTATCAAAAGCATACTGCAGTAGTTCTAATGTTTTCGTTGTATATCTCCAACAATTATTTGTCAGTTCTTACAAATTTGCTACAGGAATTCTCACAATTGTTTAAATATAAAGGTTGATTGTACTGTCAAATTCCATTACCTAGTACATCAGTTTGAAAATAAAACTCCAATTGAATGGGTGCCTAGAAGGGCATATGTTACGAATTTGTCGTTATTGGTTTCTTTGTGTCTTAAGGACATATGTAGCATGATAAATAAGTATGTAGAAGTTTAGTTCTCTCCACGTTCGCTAGATCGCA
The DNA here is from genome assembly GCA_037954035.1 of Rosalia funebris. NCBI lineage: Eukaryota > Metazoa > Arthropoda > Insecta > Coleoptera > Cerambycidae > Rosalia > Rosalia funebris. Next base: position 41,325,256 of record JAZFAV010000022.1, on the reverse strand, counting down.
GCAAAATGCATCGCCAGTAGGGAACTGTTTACAAAACGCCTCCATCGTTCGGGTTAACCGTTTCATCGCCTTCTTGGTAGTTTATCATTCGTTTCCTTCTTTTATTCCTATCCTTTATGCTGTTCCTTCCTTTATTGTTCTGTATGCGAAGTTTTCTAATAATATTATCAACAGTGAGTGATACAAATTAGTCGGTAAGTGAATGTAACAACTTGAGTTTTGGCAAGAGACGTTTTTAAACATTGAACAGTGGTATGATACGAAACTGAAAACTCTCAGAAACGCGGGAAAGGAATATGTGAGCAAGCGTGGTAGAGGCGAGATTGTGGCAGCGGAAGAACGTCCGGCTCAGGTGCGAAGATGTCGAGCAAGTTGCACGAAGAATGAATGCCAAGCACTTTCCCTAGATTATGTCCACAAATTGTTTACACAATTTTGTGAACTTGACTATAATATACAATTTTCCTGCAGAAGTTCATCAATATTAGGGAGCCAAAGTGCAGGAGAGCAAGTTACTCAGACGGAACTTTCAGGAAAAATGCAGCGTTCGATTATAATGTCAATGGAAACGCAGATAGTCTCAAAACACTGGCAAATATTTTTCCGTATCTCTCAAACATATCCATGTTCTTCAGTTGAAACTAACAGACGGTGATATGGTACCCAAGGATAAGGAAGGAAGACATATGAATCGGCTCCGGGTTGTGAACAATCAAGAATTTCTGTCAAACGACATATTGAAAGCTTTCCAACGATTGAAAGCAACTATACCCGACGTTCATCTTCGAAACTGTGCTTGAGCATCTCACCTCTCTGTGAGGAAGATGCGTAGCCTTTTTCTAGAGATACACCCTGAATGTACTATGATCTCTCGTAGCATGTACAGAAAAATTTTTAAGCTGGAGTAACTTGAAATTCGGATCTTCACGGTACGATACATGTAAAGAATGTGACTTGAACTATGTTGAACCCATCGCAATACCAAATGACGAGGAACGGAAGAAAACAGAAGTAGATAGTGCGATGCACCATATGAAAGCGGATGCAGTATACAAACAACTTGCTGATGATGGATAGATCCCCAATTTTATAACCCTCTATGTCGATCGACAGAAAGTGCTGTTCATTCCAGTGCTATCACACTCTGGTGTGAACTATCAAAAACAATATTCTAGTTACAACTTGGCGATCCACAATATGATCAGTAACACAGCAAACATGTATTTGTGGCATGAGGTGATTGTCAAACGTGGCTCAAAAGAAATTGGGTCATGTATTTTGAAATGCATATCATCAACGTGGAGGAAACTGAGTGCAGATGAAGAGCGTAAGCTTATCGTGTAGTCAGACCATTGTGTTGGATAAAATAATAATAAAGATATTCTTACTGTGTACCTCATCATAGCCGTATATCTTTCCGAAATACACCAAAAGTTTATGATATCTGGTTACAGTTTCTTGCCGTATGATCGTGATTTCAGGCTTATCGAATGTCGAAAGACGAAGACTAAAGCTCTAGTACCACAAGATTGGAAGTATATTATTGCTTCGTCTAAAATCGGTACACCATTCACCGTAACAGGAATGATGCAGGATCCTTTTAGACATTCTCCCCCAAACTTTCATGGTTAAAAGCAGCAAGTTTCAAACTACAAAATGTCTATGGTTCAATATGTACCTCGACGACCCTACTTCCGTGTTCGTGAGGGAAAGTGCTCAGGCCGTGAAAGAGTTTTCAGTTGTTCAAGTACAATTTTCCGTCACCAACATTATTACCCCAACTTTACTACAGACCGTTTCCCATGAGTAAGGAAAAAAGATGGACTTGTTTCACATGGTGCAGTTTTTGAATAATGGAAAACATACATTTTTTATCGGGATTTGCCATCTGTGTAATGAAAAAAGTCTTGCGGCACTGAAGTAGTTTCAAGATCCTATTGACGAGATCCTAATGTGTAATATGGTACCTAATGTTTTATGCTGCTAAACATTTTCTAATGGGTGGTTTTCAAGTATTCAAATAGTTTCAAGTGTTTCAATGAATTAAAAAAATAAAAATGAAAAAAATTTTATTATTTTTATTATTATGTCATTTCGAAACCGAGTATGTTACATTGCATCTTCATTAGCATTCGTCAATTACACGCTTTCTCTTTTTTGTCCTGCCTGTAAAACTTTTAATTTGTAATATATGCCCTTCTTCAAGACAGCTAGACACCAATACAATTATATAAATTGTGCGCTTTCTAATAAAAACTATAATTCAAAAATCATAATTCGTAGGTGGTCTTTCCGAATTAAATATTTAAAGCAATTCAAAAGAGCACATATTGCTGTCTTGTCACATAACAAGGAACTAAGTGTATCGAACTGGGAAATACTGAATTATCTCCCTTATCGTCTGAACCTAATTCCGAGGACAATGTTATGAATAGGTAATTTTTTTCCCAGGATTTTGCTGAAGAATTTCACTTTTAAATCGATAATAATAATAATACATCAACTAAATTAGACAATTCACCAAGTTTAAAACTGAAGTTGACTGAATACTACATATTGATTAGACGCAGACAATATCCATTTCCGTCAACATTGAAAGTACCGACGGTTGGATTTAAACCAAGATCATGATAGTTAGTATCTAGCAATAGCTACCCATAATAAGGCGCTCCAACAGAGCTACGATAATGGTAACTCGACTGATGGCTTTATGAGTATATAAAAGTATTGAATTAATGTTATAAAATTTAAATGATTCTCTCGTTAAAACAAAATAGTGTATTGTATGCTCAGAGATAAAGGTATTCTCTTGTCGTTTGCTCATAAATGTTGCTACATGGGTTTACAGCATTTTTTTTTCTAGTTTATGTGATAGTGGATTAGAGCACCAAGTAACTTTAAAGAAAAATATGAAAAAAAGATTTGTTTCCTTTGTCTTACGTAATTAAAAAGCATAATATTAACGGTACGTGAACAATAGATAATATTTAGATACGTATTTAAATTGAGTTTTATATATGTAGTTGTTGTGTAACGACGTAGTATAAAAATATATTTGGGAATACAGCTACTTGGGAATTCAATTTGCAGAATATTAATCATAAAATCAGAAAATAAAATTGGTCAAACAATAAAAACAAAAATTATATCTTTCATATAAATCAATATGAAAAATTTTACTTATAGGAGAAGTACTTATAGTAGAATACTGATCTGTTTTGGTATATTCTTTCAAAAATTACTTAACATACCAGAGGAATTAACGTCAAGGAAAACGTAAAATCTCATGTTTTTAAAACTAATTAATATTTTAGATTTAACAATTGCAGCAGTTAACAAAATGATTTATTGATTAAATACAAATAGCGAAATATTCTGTTATTTGCATTATTTATAATACATTATACGAAACGTGTGTGTATATTTTAACAACTTTTAATAAAAATTACATTCCAGAAATGTAAATCAATATAATTAGAATGACATTCATGTCGTTTTAATATTATAGTACAACTGGTGGACGAAAAAAAGTGTTACGTAAATATATTTGCAAAGAGCACCCAAATCTAAAAGCAGACAGATGCTTTAGATCACTTTATTACAATACAAACTATATATACCGAATGTACACAAGAAGGAATTAATGAAAGAGGTAGTAGGTATAGATCGTGTATATGTATATAAGTATGGCTGGACGCTTCTGAAACTAATTATATAATAAAATACAGCGATGAACCCTCTTATTTTGTAATTTATTCATCAAAGTTCGTCAATCAATATTCACCGTCCTGTTATACATTATTATTTTCTCGCAAATGATTTTGGTCACAGATTCACTCATTATAAATGTACTCATTATTATAAATAAAAACTAAGTAATGTGTAATCTACACTCCTAGATCTAGAAGAAAAAACAAGAGCTTATGTATTGTAATATAAATAAATCCATCATGAGGAAATGCAGCAGAACAAGTATCAATAATGAAGATTAGTAATTATAACCGTAATATTAACTTAATTATTAGTCAAACCGATAACTACAAATAAAACATGTTACTTTGAACTGAAGCTGCACCCCTAATAGGTTGCAAAATGTGGGATAGTAAACTTGACTTAATGTCACATGTTTGATAACCGGAATTCATTTATAATATTGCATATTAGAAATATTGGAGATTATCAAGCCCTTACACTAGGCAGCAGAGAATGTACTTTCTCAGAAAGTACATTTTATGAAAAAAAGAGGAAAAAAAAAAAAAAAATATATATATATATATATATATATATATATATATATATATATATATATATATATATATATATATATATATATATACAATAATGGTAGGGGACTAATTGTCTATCTTATGTGTAAGTCATAGATACACTTAGATATTTTTTATTATCTTTAATTTAGGAAAATTTCTATTCGCACTAGCTGCCGTAACAGGCTGTGTCAAAGGAATTCTGAGAATAATACTTGTATTTGGTGCGAAATTACGCAATGCTATAAACTCTAAAATATCAGTAGGTGAATTTTGTTCAGGTTCTAGCTGTGATATAACTGTTAATTCAGCTGCTGTCTCAATAATATCAATTGAATAATCAGTTAAATGTTAAAGCTATATGAATATTGACCCAATATTCAAGCAATTTTTCTTTGAGAATGCTATTCGATTAATGAATGTTATATAGGCATTCGAGGTGCGCGTAACGTTCTTCACATTGTTCAATTTTTTATTCGGGGAAATAAATTTTCTGCCAAATAAGGAGTGTAATAATAAAATTCAATTTTATATTTTTCTTCGTCATGAATTATGGGTTAGTCCCTATTTTTGTATCTGAACTCATTCCTTTCTCTTATTCTGGCGATAAGACTTTTTAAAAAAGAAATATACTTCAACATATATTTTCTCTGCTAACTATCTGGTCTCTACCAAGTATTGGTTAGATGAATGTATTTGTAATCCTCGTAAGCAGTGTGTTTATGGAAATTGTAAATTCCTTTAACACAGCCGGTTACAGTAGCTAGTGCGGATAGAAATTTTCCTAATTTAGAGATAAAAAATATCTGAAGATATCTATGACCTAAGATAGACTCAGTCCCTACCATTATTATCTATAGATCGTGAAATCTATAATGTAAATAAAATAATAGACTTAATTGACGTAAATGTACATAGAACAACTTTTTTACGTTTTAGCCTAAGGTTTTTAGTACCTTAGGTACAAGTCCTTTTCTACTGTACTATAATCTATACTATAACTCTGCATAAGGCTTTTATTTGTTTATATATATATATATATATATATATATATATATATATATATATATATATATATATATATATATATATATATATATATTATTTTTCTTTTTTTTTACTAAAAGCCAGTCACCCCTTTCTGTGGCTCCGACTCACACAGAAGGTGCGCTGGTAATACTAGCAATCACTCCTCGTGTCCGCTCGGTTAGTGATTACTGGGCCGAGTCGTGTGCCCTGAGTAGACCTAGCGAGCCGAGAATTACGGCCATCTGCATGTGACCGGCTAAGATTTCTGCCGAGTTTCGGCATGCCGGTATGCTCTTTAATTCAGAAAGCAGTGTATCTCTCGCTCCACCAAGGGCTCCTATAATCAGTACCTTCAATTTAACAGTATGGTCTGGGTAGAGTCTACGGAGTTCGAAGATTAAATCTCGATATTTTGTCCGTTTCTCCTCCTCTTTCAAAACAATGTTACCATCACCGAGTGCCGAGAGCTCCATGACGAACATTGTCCTGATTTGGTGGTCGAGAAGGACTACGTCAGGCTTATTTGCTTGTATTTGCCTGACAGTGGAAAACGAATAGTTCCAATATATTCAGCACTTCTCGTTCTCCACAACGGACTCAATATCCCCCGGAGCATAAGGCAGCACTGGTGTCTCGTCTATCTGATACGAGTGCCTTAAATGATAATAAAGCACCCGCAACGCTGCATTGTGTCTATGGATATAGGCCGAGACTGCATATACCGGGTAAGCCGACAGTAAATACATCAATGTCTCCGGCGCCCTACGGCAGGCCCTGCAGCTGACATCAGGGACCTCCATACCCATGAAACGACTCCGATAGACGAGCGTGTTAAACACACCATCTTGGCAAGCCATGAAGAATCCCTCGGTCTCTGAATTTAGCCCGGCTGACCTTAAGAAAGCAAAGGTCAGCCTTTCGGATAAGCCCAGGGCTTCCATATTCCTATAGAAGACCCCGTGCATGGGCTTATCCTTGTGAAGCTGCAGAGCTCTTAAATGCTCTGCAGCTTTTACTTGGGCTTTTAACTGAACGGGTTCCAACTCGGTGACAGAATTGTAATTGACCCGTTCGGTATCGAAGACGAGACCGAGATCATCGGCTCTGCTCTACGTGTTGCCTTAAATAAAAATGCTCCTACCCCTGCATGTTCGTGATCTCGGACCATGCAGAGGAGGGGATCCGAACTCCTGATAACTTTACAGGCTCCGTCCAGAACCATCCTGTTATGAAGACACTCCAAACTCAAGAGTCCACGACCTCCGCGATGTCGTGGGAGATATAGCCGTGGAACGGACGATCTAGGATGCAAACTCCTACTGAGATGCATCCTCTTTCGGGTTACTACGTCGAGTTGTCGCAGCTCCTCCTGTGTCCATTTGACTACTCCAAAGGAGTAGACAAGGATCGGAACGGCAAGCATGTTTGTTGCAGACACCTTGTTCTTCCCCGACAGTTCTGAAGACCAGATCTGTCGGAGGCGGTGCTGATACTTGCCGCGGAGAGCGTTTTTTATGACACCTACCTCTTGGGTGGAGCGTTGCTCAAGACCCAAGTAGGCGTACGACTCTCCGGCATCTAAGTGATGTAAGATGCTTCCGTCTACTAGCTGCGCATCCTCTGCGTATTCCCGGCTTCGTCCTCTCTTGAGATGAACCAGTGCACATTTGTCCAACCCCAACTCCATCCCGATGGCCTGCGTGTACTCCTGCACCACCCTCAGGGACTGGCGTAATTCCCTTTCCCCGGAGGCATAAAGTTTTAGGTCATCCATGTAAAATAGATGGGTGACCTTATGCCTCCGATCGCCGGGGGTGCCGCAGTTATAGCCACGGATCTTCCTGAGGGACACGGACAACGGCAACAGTGAGATGCAAAACAGAAGGGGGCTAAGGGAGTCTCCCTGAAACACGCCCCTTCTAAACGACACCGGCTCTGTCCGGGCTCTAGTATCACCCGATGTTATGGTAAACCGAGTCCTCCAGAGCGGCATCAGTTCTTGAATGCATCTCACTATAGGACCGGGCACCACAAGGCATTGGAGAAAGTGAATTATTAGCTCATGCGATGTCATATCAAATGCCTTGCGGTAGTCGATCCAGGCCATGGAAAGGTTTCGTTTGTACTGCACGGAGTCCTGCGTGATACATCTGTCAATCAACAGATTCTCCTTGCAGCCAGCGACACCCCTCTTAGACCCTCGTTGTTCGTATATCCCCTCGAAAACCGGCTCAACTGCTAGGAGTACTCGCGTGTACAAGATGCGTGTAAACACCTTGTAACAGGCGTTTGAGCAGGTTATCGGTCGATAGTTCTTTGGGTTGGACAAATCTCCGGTCTTCGGGATTAGCACGGTTCGCCCCTCAACAACCCAAGAAGGAATTTGCTGCTACCCATTTAGCCAGGTGGTAAAAATTCTGGCTAAATGGCGGTGGATACTAGGTAATTTTTTCCACCAGAAGTTATTTATCCCATCGGGACCTGGAGCAGCAAAGTTCTTAGAGCCCGCAAGAGCCCTTTGAACCTCTTCAGGGGTTATCGGGTGCCACACTTCTTCTGGTCGCTGAAGACCTTCGCAAAAGTCTTCAAAGTGTGCCAGGGCTGGAGTGTCTCTTTGGAGTGGGAGCTTCTGCTCGTACAGCGCCTTCCAAAAGTTTTCCACCTGATCTACAGTCGGTGGATTTTCGACAACAGGTTGAGGCGGTTCGAATAGACGCGAGGGTTTTTGGCGGAACAAATTATTTTCCGCCAGTCTTCGCGCCCGCCTCACTAGTGACTTTTTGCATGTCACTAGCATCCGTATCCTATCAAGGCAGTGTTGTTTGATGGTACGCAGCACTACCTCATTAAGTGTGTGATGGACGCGTCTTAAATTAGCGGCGATTCGCCGTAATTTTTGCGTGAAAGGCCTATTGGCCGCCATATAGTCCATCACACATTGGATACGAGATACGTGTTGTCTTGCCGACTGGATCTTGGCCTCCATCTTCCGTACACGCCACTCCGCTCTCTCTCGCGGAGAGGAAGAGTTGTTCGCCCTCTCCATATGAGAGAAGCTCTCGGCGGCAGTGTACAGGGCACAATTTATGTGCCAGATGTCGGCCTCTTCTGGAAGCGATGCTTGAACTTCAGCATCCACTCTGGCCAGGTCTTGTGGCCTAGGGGGTCTTATGCGATGTAACCCCCTTCTGGTACTGAGGCCCTCTACTATTGCTGGAACGGTGAAGACCGCATCCTCAACTGGTTCATTAGGCAGCCTTTCAGCTACCTCATTCGCCAATCGGGGCGCAGTCCTCACATAGCCCTTTCTACGAAGATAGGATACATAATCACGCAGATTCTGCGGCGTGAAAGCATCATGCTCTGGGTGTAATTCACACCACAGGGCATGCATACGTGCCATGTATCCCCTCCGTATGGGCTCACTGCTTTCATAGCAATGCAGCAGGTCGTCCCTCAGCTCGTCGGTCCACTCAAAGCGTCCATGTCGTTGGCGTGCGTCGTTTCCAGGCAATCCATCCATTTGGGCCCCACCACCTTGCCCATGACCCCTATCCGAACGGGGTCGATCGTGGGGGCCTCCTCTTCTGCCATTTGGAACAAGAAGTTCGGGCTTACCGGGGAGTTAGCCCAGTAAGCCCACGGCCGACACTAGAGGGGAATATGTTATCCCCTCCCGGGTGCGCTGGTGCTGCCGGTCCGGTTTTGCACCCCAGCTGGAGTAAGTGGTGTCGCTACTCACCAAAGGCCAGATGGATGTTGTGCGGCCCCTCCTGCTTATTACAAGATAATTTTATTATTATTATTATTATTATTATTATTTTTTTTTTTTTTTTACTAAAAGCCAGTCACCCCTTTCTGTGGCTCCGACTCACACAGAAGGTGCGCTGGTAATACCAGCAATCACTCCTCGCGTCCGCTCGGTTAGTGATTACTGGGCCGAGTCGTGTGCCCTGAGTAGACGTAGTGAGCCGAGAATTACGGCCTTCTGCATGCGACCGGCTAAGATTTCTGCCGAGTTTCGGCATGCCGGTATGTTCTTTAATTCAGAAAGCAGTGTATCTCTCGCTCCACCAAGGGCTCCTATAATCAGTACCTTCAATTTAACAGTATGGTCTGGATAGAGTCTACGGAGTTCGAAGATTAAATCTCGATATTTTGTCCGTTTCTCCTCCTCTTTCAAAACAATGTTACCATCACCGGGTGCCGAGAACTCGATGACGAACATTGTCCTGATTTGGTGGTCGAGGAGGACTACGTCAGGCTTGTTGGCTTGTATTTGCCTGACGGTGGAAAACGAATAGTTCCAATATATTCGGCACTTCTCGTTTTCCACAACGGACTCAATATCCCCCGGAGCGTAAGGCAGCACTGGTGTCTCGTCTATCTGATACGAGTGCCTTAAATGATAATAAAGCACCCGCAACGCTGCGTTGTGTCTATGGATATAGGCCGAGACTGCATATACCGGACAAGCCGACAGTAAATGCATCAATGTCTCCGGCGCCCTACGGCAGGCCCTGCAGCTGACATCAGGGACCTCCATACCCATGACACGACTCCGATAGACGAGCGTGTTAAATACACCATCTTGGCAAGCCATGATGAATCCCTCGGTCTCTGAATTTAGCCCGGCTGACCTTAAGAAAGCAAAGGTCAGCCTTTCGGATAATCCCAGGGCTTCCATATTCCTATAGAAGACCCCGTGCATGGACTTATCCTTGTGAAGCTGCAGAGCTCTTAAATTCTCTGCAGCTTTTACTTGGGCTTTTAACTGAACGGGTTCCAACTCGGTGACAGAGTTGTGATTGGCCCGTTCGGTATCGAAGACGAGACCGAGATCATCGGCTGCTCTACGTGCTGCCTTAAATAAAATGCTCCTATCCCTGCATGTTCGTGATCTCGGACCATGCAGAGAAGGGGATCCGAACTCCTGATAACTTTACAGGCTCCGTCCAGAACCATCCTGTTATGAAGACACTCCAAACTCAAGAGTCCACGACCTCCGCGATATCGTGGGAGATATAGCCGTGGAACGGACGATCTAGGATGCAAACTCCTACTGAGATGCATCCTCTTTCGGGTTACTACGTCGAGTTGTCGCAGCTCCTCCTGTGTCCATTTGACTACTCCGAAGGAGTAGACAAGGATCGGAACGGCAAGCATGTTTGTTGCAGACACCTTGTTCTTCCCCGACAGTTCTGAAGACCAGATCTGTCGGAGGCGGTGCTGATACTTGCCGCGGAGAGCGTTTTTTATGACACCTACCTCTTGGGTGGAGCGTTGCTCAAGACCCAAGTAGGCGTACGACTCTCCGGCATCTAAGTGATGTAAGATGCTTCCGTCTACTAGCTGCGCATCCTCTGCGTATTCCCGGCTTCGTCCTCTCTTGAGATGAACCAGTGCACATTTGTCCAACCCGAACTCCATCCCGATGGCCTGCGTGTACTCCTGCACCACCCTCAGGGACTGGCGTAATTCCCTTTCTCCGGAGGCATAAAGTTTTAGGTCATCCATGTAAAATAGATGGGTGACCTTATGCCTCCGATCGCCGGGGGTGCCGCAGTTATAGCCACGGGTCTTCCTGAGGGACACGGACAACGGCAACAGTGAGATGCAAAACAGAAGGGGGCTAAGGGAGTCTCCCTGAAACACGCCCCTTCTAACCGACACCGGCTCTGTCCGGACTCTAGTATCACCCGATGTTATGGTAAACCGAGTCCTCCAGAGCGGCATCAGTTCTTGAATGCATCTCACTATAGGACCGGGCACCACAAGGCATTGGAGCAAGTGAATTATTAGCTCATGCGATGTCATATCGAATGCCTTGCGGTAGTCGATCCAGGCCATGGAAAGGTTTCGCTTGTACTGCACGGAGTCCTGCGTGATACATCTGTCAATCAACAGATTCTCCTTGCAGCCAGCGACACCCCTCTTAGACCCTCGTTGTTCGTATATCCCCTCGAAAACCGGCTCAACTGCTAGGAGTACTCTCGTGTACAAGATGCGTGTAAACACCTTGTAACAGGCGTTTAAGCAGGTTATCGGTCGGTAATTCTTTGGGTTGGACAAATCTCCGGTCTTCGGGATTAGCACGGTTCGCCCCTCAACAACTCAAGAAGGAATTTGCTGCTCCCCATTTAGCCATGTGGTAAAAATTCTGGCTAAATGGCGGTGGATACTAGGTAATTTTTTCCACCAGAAGTTATTTATCCCATCGGGACCTGGAGCAGCAAAGTTCTTAGAGCCCGCAAGAGCCCTTTGAACCTCTTCAGGGGTTATCGGGTGGCACACTTCTTCTGGTCGCTGAAGACCTTCGCAAAAGTCTTCAAAGTGTGCCAGGGCTGGAGTGTCTCTTTGGAGTGGGAGCTTCTGCTCGTACAGCGCCTTCCAAAAGTTTTCCACCTGATCTACAGTCGGTGGATTTTCGACAACAGGTTGAGGCGGTTCGAATAGACGCGAGGGTTTTTGGCGGAACAAATTATTTTCCGCCAGTCTTCGCGCCCGCCTCACTAGTGACTTTTTGCATGTCACTAGCATCCGTATCCTATCAAGGCAGTGCTGTTTGATGGTACGCAGCACCACCTCATTAAGTGTGTGATGGACGTGTCTTAAATTAGCGGCGATTCGCCGTAATTTTTGCGTGAAAGGCCTATTGGCCGCCATATAGTCCATCACACATTGGATACGAGATACCTGTTGTCTTGCCGACTGGATCTTGGCCTCCATCTTCCGTACACGCCACTCCGCTCTCTCTCGCGGAGAGGAAGAGTTGTTCGCCCTTTCCATATGAGAGAAGCTCTCGGCGGCAGTGTACAGGGCACAATTTATGTGCCAGATGTCAGCCTCTTCTGGAAGCGATGCTTGAACTTCAGCATCCACTCTGGCCAGGTCTTGTGGCCTAGGGGGTCTTATGCGATGTAACCCCCTTCTGGTACTGAGGCCCTCTACTATTGGTGGAACGGTGAAGACCGCATCCTCAACTGGTTCATTAGGCAGCCTTTCAGCTACCTCATTCGCCAATCGGGGCGCAGTCCTCACATAGCCCTTTCCACGAAGATAGGATACATAATCACGCAGATTCTGCGGCGTGAAGGCATCATGCTCTGGGTGTAATTCACACCACAGGGCATGCATACGTGCCATGTATCCCCTCCGTATGGGCTCACTGCTTTCATAGCAATGCAGCAGGTCGTCCCTCAGCTCGTCGGTCCACTCAAAGCGTCCATGTCGTTGGCGTGCGTCGTTTTCAGGCAATCCATCCATTTGGGCCCCACCACCTTGCCCATGACCCCTATCCGAACGGGGTCGATCGTGGGGGCCTCCTCTTCTGCCATTTGGAACAAGAAGTTCGGGCTTACCGGGGAGTTAGCCCAGTAAGCCCACGGCCGACACTAGAGGGGAATATGTTATCCCCTCCCGGGTGCGCTGGTGCTGCCGGTCCGGTTTTGCACCCCAGCTGGAGTAAGTGGTGTCGCTACTCACCAAAGGCCAGATTATTATTATTATTATTATTATTATTATTATTATTATTATTATTATTATTATTATTATTATTATTATTATTATTATTATTATTATTATTATTATTATTATTATTATTATTATTATTATTATTATTATTATTATTATTATTATTCCAACAGGAAAAAATCCCAATTATAGGAATAAACTAAATATACAATAACTAAGTAAAATAACAAAAAAGAGAAAGAATGTGAAATAGTACAATTAATGAACCTAAGCAATACGGTAAAAGGTAGTTACAGCGCCACTTTACGTACATATGCAATATACCACATAGAACATCTTAACCTATATTAGCTACATAATTGCAAACACACTTTAAACTATCGTTAAATATATCACAATTCGCTGCAATTTTGTTGTACAGTGAGCACATAAGAAATACAGGAGCCTTCGCTAATATATTCGTTCTAGGAGTAGTACAATATAAAAGCGCCTGCTGTCTGACATTACCACGTGGGACCCTTATATATATATATATATATATATATATATATATATATATATATATATATATATATATATATATATATATATATATATATATATATATATTTAATTTGTGGTACAAAGAATTTTAGTTAATTTGAATGCTTTTTATAAACTTGTAAATTGTGATACCAATGAGTTTTAGTTTCCTTTAATGCTCCTTTAAAGTAGTTTCTCCGGAAAGCCACTTTTCTATAGAATTTTGTCAAATTTTGGATACACATAAAGAATAAACTCCGCGAAGAAAGTTGCTTAAATGAAAAATTGTTGCCCGTACCATAAAGGAGATATGCACCATCATATCTCCTTTATGGATCCATATTCTCCGTTATGAAACTCTTCTATAAATATTTTTCCAAAGACAACTCATCATTACACTAGTGTATTATGAATATTTTGAATTAAGAAAATTGGTTGTTGTTGTTGGAAAGATAAACATTTTTAAAATATGCTAGTTTAAGTATCGCTCGGTAAGTCGATAACTTATCAATTATCGTTTGGCAACACCGCGGTACGCATTTTACCTGTCGCCACTTATGTTATTAGTTATTATTGCATATTCGTCTCAAGCAATATCTAAAATTTAATTAAGCCCTAAAGGACTTTCTTTTTTATTTGTTCAAGTGAGAAAACCTTTTTATATTCACAACATCTTTTTGCCAAGCTCGCATAATTCTACAATTCGTCGTCCAATGCTTAAGTTACATGGTTACTCTGTTTACTTTTCGCAAGATTCATTTTTACAATAGAAATTAAACGTTTCTGTATTACTTTCGGCTTTGCAAATTTTCTTTTATTGTCCTGCAACTGATCACAACAAAAATTCATTTTTAATTTTTCTATAAATTTTCTTTCACGCTCCGAAAAAGTTAGGTTAAGTATAAGGCATGGCATACACAATCACAATATATTAAAATACGACACAACGCAACGTTACCATGTCTTTAGATTCAATTAATAATTATAGTTGTGTGTATAGATACGTATACCGTATACATGCAGTGTCTGAGTATAGAGTACCTACAGTCTCTGAACAAAAATTATGAATATTAGACTACTGATATTAGTGATTTTCCATATATTTTACGTTTACCCGCGCATTTATTTTTGGACCAGACGGTACCGGAGAAACCACCTTAAGAATAAATGTTACTTTTTATAATTTGTTTGATTTTTGATTATTTGTAAGAACTAATGAATACAAAGAAGCGACAAATTTCTATTTCACCCAGGGTAACAAAAGTAAAGTAAGTTGTGAAGTACAACTGATATTAGACTGACAGATTTCTGTTGTAGGCAACCAACTGTACATATTGTTAATATTTATTTCCTTACAACTTATATTTTGGAGATTAATAAATAACATAATTTTAGTTTATAATTATTTGAAGTATAAGAACATAAAAATAATTTAGTAATAATGATAACATAAACTAGAGTACTAATTAACAACTCTAAAATATTGTTAAACTAATAGATTTTTATGATTTGTTACCATTATACATGCCTTTAATAAGAAAGGTACTTTCATAAAAATATAATATAAATTTTTTTGATAGTAATATAAAAATTTTTAAACTAAATTCTGGGATATAACGTTTTAGGAAAGTATTTTTATAATTCTATAATAGTTTTATTAGGAACATACAATTCTCTTACAATATTATTTTTTTCCCACCTTATAGGGATTTAGTCTTGCTATGAGTATTATACAAGGATTATTTACAGAGTTTGCAAGGTTCAGTTCGCCCAGTTTGCGTATATGGTTTCACCTGTCATCTATTTTTTCGAGACAATAGTTGCAGGAGCTGGAGGATGTTCCTCTAGGTATTTAAGTAGCTTGCTCACTGATTCAGGTAATGGCGGAGCTACGGGAATAGAGTCTCCAGTAGGATGGTACCCAGTTTCATCTGCAACGTAATTAATAGCAATATGTTGACCATCTGGAGAATCGAATTCAAAACCTCCTTCTACAACCTCCACCGTTTCGTTATTAACTTGCTTTAGGTGTCCCTCTTCATGAGTTTTTATGCCATCTCCTGTTTCAAAACTAGAAAGTAACATTCATTAGATCATATTTGGTATAGTAGGAAGGATATATAGCTAATATAGTTTTATGTACTGAAAATTTAAATATGTATATTATATAATTAGATATTCAGATTAACTAATAAAATTGTTTATACTACAAATTAATATTATTAATGACTCTGCTCCTCTTAATTAATCATTTATTAATCAATAAATATTTATTATTGTACGTTATTTAAGAGGAATAAATAATTTTTAGAAAATCCGTTTTGGATAAGAAGTCTCTTAAGGTTATTTAGGAATAGCTACATATAGTTGTAGAGAACATATAGCTTCATAACCTTCCAAATGTGATATAGTAAGTCAATATATTAAAAATTTTGTTTTGTGAAAACTATATAGATAAATTTGCAAAATATATGGTCAAAATTAAATATATATTGAAGTTGAACAATATTGATAGCATTAATATATCATCTAGTTAGGGGTGATAACTCCTATTTTCACATACGTATTAATAATATAACGTTATATACAATCACAAGTGATTTGTTACACAAAAATATATAATTGAAGCATTCTGTCATATTTATCTACATTGCACCACATCATTTTTTAAAAATTATCATTTTGTAATTAATTGTACCCAAATATAAATACATATACATATTATGTAAACTATAGTGAAATATAATACATGCATTCAGATCCTACTTTTAAGGCAAATGACATTTGATTTGATTTTCCACACCGTTATCCCTATGCATAAATATAAAAAATGAGTGATAATCAGGTAAAACTAATTTTCTTGAAACTTACAGCTAACAAAAATCATAATTTACTTTACAAACAACTAATTTATTAACAAAAAAAAACTAAATTGGACATTAAAACTTTATAAAACATTATATTACATGACTGATTTTCTGTATTTTTCTTTTTTGGTCTATAGTGTTATTCATACATGTGTTATTTATCTAGTACTGTAAATTGTTTAGATTTGTTAATGTTAAAAATTATTACTTATAATGAAAATTTCCATCTGGCTCCATGACATTCTCCGAAGAAATAATAGGAACAACAGTAGGGCCGTCTTCTGATTGACTTCTACCCAAACCAACAAAGGCACAGACCAACAAAACACTTAATTTTAACATTCTTGTACTTTAGTGCACTCTATATTATAATGTATAGAATGTGTAGTCCGTTCTTATATATAGATTTCAAGTTATCTTCTTTTTAGGAAATATCCTTTTTGTAAACTTGTTTGATTGCCTGATAAAACCTGCACTTGAATACATTAATTACGCAATCAACATTAGGATATGGTCAATACTATCTAATTTTTTTTCGAATGCCATAAACCACATCGAATTTATAAATTCAAATTAAAATATCTCAATCAAAATATTACAATCTATAACGTATTTGTATATTAAAGTACTATATACCACATCGAATATATAAATTCAAATTAAAATATCTCAATCAAAATATTACAATCTATAACGTATTTGTATATTAAAGTACTATATTGTAGTACTCCTATAAATTTCCTTTCCCTTACCCCCACTTGGGCATGGCAGCTTTTCGTCGTGAAAGCAAATCAAATGGGTATAGAAGGGAAATAGTTTTAAATTTTGTATATTAGGCGATTGTTTTAGATACGTCATAACAATTAGGGCGGTGCGTAGCTTAAGGTACAAAGTAATTTTTTGCAACGTTACGGAAAACAAATAAAACAATGTGATTTGACAATATATATATTTGGCAATCTATGATATGTACTTATATAACGAAAAAAAAAACAATATATGCAAATTATAATATACATATAATTAATATGTATATTATAATAAGTAAGTAATAATATATATAATAAGTAAGTAATATGTCGGGCTTCAGCAAAATATCTCTTTTTTTATTTTTATCTCTAAAGTCATAAGATCTTTAATGCGTTAACCTTCAAATAGAGTGACGTAATATAATTTTTTAACTACGCCATACAAAATACTGGATTTTATAGTGGGTTGTATATATTTATTATTATATATTTATTGTAATATGTTAGGTGTAACGTAATGCATATCAAGTTATAAGTATAATTTATAAAAGTTTTCAGACGATAGAGTTATATAATATACTCTAAATATGGTTTATATGCCTAAAAGAATAACACCCTGGGAGGGATACACACATTTTACTTTTTTACATTTGCCTACATGGCAAATATAATATGTCCTATGAGGAATAAGTTATATGGGATAATTTCCTTGTGGAATTATACTTCTCCTCACTGGATTACTTGCATATCTGCGCTTACCAGGGACTCCAGTCTATACGGCTGGCTGGCGTCTTGGACACCCTGTGCAAAGAGAATTACTTTACCATTGAGCATGTAGATGGCCATAGTGCTCTGCTGTATCTACATTCACTTCGGAGGTGATAGACCAGTCATTTAATTTACTCAGTTCATTAGGCATCAAATATGCTGCACCAACGCGACGATTTGAAATAAGGTTGAAATAGGGAGTTACATTATCTAATACTGTTATAAGTCCCAATTTGTTTCTGTATTACTGTTCAGTAATATTTTCAGTGGTATTTTCAGTGGTATTTTCAGTGTTGCTGTATTATATCTGTTGGTTCTGTAATAATCAAGCTTTATAAAAATACATTTCTTTCATTGATTAATCATGATTCTTCTTAGGAAGTAATCATCTTACTTTTTAGATTTAATACAGAATATCTCACTCTTGCCCTTAGAACCATTTAAAAACGATAACTGAATGCTTTTATAGTTAGGAAATTAAATAAATTTAAATGTCTCAAAACTTCAGGTCATCATAACCTGTCGAGATCAGAGAATACTTATTTTATAAACTTTCTGCCTAGCAACCGACAATAAGCACAAGGAAACTCCGGTAAGATAATATGACAATATTATCTTACCGTTACAAGTATTTGACAATAAATTTGTTAAGAAAGACAATGAAGTTGTTAAGTTTTCTTCGTTTTGTAAACGAGGATGGTGACATGTTTTTTTATTGTTTATTGGCAAATTATAGTATTGTAAATAAGGTAAATAATTTAGGTACAGTATAGATATTATCGATTAACATTATTATTATTTATTGATGTTCCATGATATTTATTTCGCTTCGTTTATTTAATTATATTGAATTATTATTCAGTATATTTTCGGCCTATATAGGTAAATCCCCACCGGTAAAAGAAGCTTGTATGGATTTGACATTGTTTGGTATGTTATTAGGCACATTTTAGTTTTACAGCTTTATCCGGAGGGTATTGGCCTGTACCAACGAACAGAAATTACAGCTTGAAGGTTCACTCTAAGCTCCGCTCGCTATGGTCTCGTCGCAGGGGCGGCTGGTGTATAGATGCTGCAGAGCTGCAGAACTGCCAAAAAAATTAGATATTTGTATATTTTCGCGACATAATAATTACTAAAATTTATTAATAAAATAATTTGGTTAGTTGGTGCAGCTAACCAAAGTATTGCGTTAAAGTCGCATTCTGCCCGCCGTCCTCTATTGAGTAGTAGACCAGATGAATTATCTGGGTCTCTACGCGAGCGCGTTGCGGTACATTGAACTGGGCCACACGAGGTAGTTCTCAGCACGGCTCGGCACACCCGTCCTCCCCCTCAAATCCCGCGACAATTCACACTTGGCGCTCGTAAATGCGCGAATTTACATGGTCAGTGAGCTGTATTTCTTCCAGCTAAGGTAACATCAGTGAATGTTTACTCCTTCCTACTCATCGGGCAGGCGTAAATCGTACCTATTTCGTATTTCGTGTTAATTTGAGATTTTAAATACTGTTTTGTGAATTTGTGTAGTGATTTATTGTACTAATTATTAATATTTATATACTGTGATAGTGTCAATGGATTTAGTTTATAATTTAGTTCATGTGAAGCGATTTTTTAAATACTCATATGAAGAAAAAATTAATTTAAAAAACAATGGTAGGCATTGCCCGATATTGTTATTGAGACTGCAGGTGTTAGCCGCGGAAAAGCATATAAACGTCAATTTAATAGAGACATTTATTCGAAGAACAATTGGATTTGTGGGTGCAACAAAAAAAATGCGTTATTTTGTTTTCCTTGTTTACTTTTTGGCGGTGATAAAGCATGGACGGAGGTTGGGGTGACAGATTTGGTGCACTTACCTGAAAAAATAAAAAAGCACGACAACTCCAAAAGCCATCTACATAATACAATGGAATTAGCTTTATTAGGAACAACTAAAATTAAAACGCAGCTAGATTCAGCTTATTGGATAAATGTGCAAAAGCATAATGATAATGTGACAAAAGAGAGATACGTTTTGTCAAAAATTATAAACTGCATAAAGTTTTGTGGGGCCTTTGAACTGGCGCTGCGAGGACATGACGAAGCTGAAACCTCTCAAAGCCCGGGGATATTTCGTGGTTTGATAAATTTTTCTGCTGAGCTTAATGCTTCATTATTTAAAAGAACCTCTAAAGAAATACAAAATGATCTTTTAGACTGTATATTAAAAGTATGTTATGAAGAAATAATTAAAGAAATGAACAAACCTTCATTTTTGGCAGTTATGGCAGGCGAAACAACTGATGTATCTGCAAAAACTCAGTTAGGGGTAGTTTTAAGATATATTCTCGATGGTGAACCGATTGAACGTTTTTGGACATACCTGAAACCTACAAAATGTGACGCTGAAACTCTTTCGGAAAATATTTTAAGTGTTATAGACCCTCTAGTAGAAAATTCACCTTACAAGCCTTTTCTCTTAACCAAAGAATATGACGCCAAACATGAATGTTCTTCAAAAAGGCATTAAACTCCAAAAATTTTTCTTGTGAAAATCTATATTTTTGTATAAACGGATTTTACATAAAAATTCGGAAGTATCAAGAAAACGCGTGACTTTGAAAATTTTAAAAGTTTTCGCCTGCGGCGCAATTTTTTACGGCCCCTACGGCGCCAGTAGTTTGGATACGTTTGAAATTTGCACGCGGGCGGCCAATACCCCAGGATCGGCCCTGTGCAGAACACCCGTTTCATTTCATCACGAGCCGCCACTGTCTCGTCGTCCAGCGAGAACTAGCTAACTAGCACGTGATGCATGTATAGTAATAGTATTCATACGAAATATCCCCTACATACTAATATATAAGGCCGCCGTTCAAGAGCTGCATGGCGGCATTCTCTTCTAGTTGCAATTTCTGTTCGGTGCCTGTACTGTACTTATTTTATATTGGACTGTATTCCTGTTAAATGTTGCCTTTTACGTCTCCATGTTAGGGAATGGCATTGGAGGTAATCCGTATAGTTTGATCATTTCTTTCTCTAAAATAATTGTTATTCTACAGACTATTGTTGATATTTAGATAAAGTTACGTATACTTTTTATTTAATTAATATTTTAGATGTTTATTGGTACGTTTAACATGAGCGAGTATAAAAGTTTTTCTCGTTCATATATGTGATTTTTGAGAACTGAGCGAACGGCATATTGGTTCTGAATGGCTTAATAGATGCTGTTGAGCGCTATATCAGCTATATAAGATTATAACCTTACCCTCTACGTATTGATAAGTGTAGTAGAATTATTGGTAATTGTATACAAGAAGTGTTCCTGGACAAATGCTTACGAAACTTTTCCTACCCCCCTATTTTCCAGGAATCTGGAGACGAATCTGGTTTCAGTTTCATCCGCTCGGACACGGTTTTCGAGAAAATGAATTTTCCACTTTTCCGCATGAAGCAATTTTTTCTATCAAATAACTTTCACTTCACACTACATAGATAGATAATATTAATACCAATAGATGCTACAATACTTCCTTTACACATATCATATATTAAACTGTCATAAAACATATTAGAAACTTTCGATGTTTAGTTACTTTAAATGTATACAATGACTTGCAGTTGGCGTCGTCCATTGTAATCGTACGCCCTCCGTGTCGTTCGATGAAACTACATACATACAGAGAGGCTCCAAAAGCCAACTTTGAATATTAACAACTAAATACGCTGTTATTTTGAAGGATACTAACCTAACCTAACCTAACCATAATAAGTAGACAGTCAGGTTAGGTTAAGTTAGGTTAATATCCTAAAGAAAGACAGATGCATGTCTGACTTTCTTCCATACTAATAAAATCTAAATAAGAGACACAGACCTGCCTATAAATCATTTGCGCGCGCCGCTTGTAATAATATTACTGAATCAAATACACAAGTATTACCTCTTGTCCTGCTCCTCACTATGAGTATAAACAAGAATAGTTTCTAAAAGAGTGGCCAACGAAGGGTCGTCAGAATATTACAGATCGGAATTTGGCTCAAAAGTTTTAAATATTTGGATTGTAGGTTTCTACTGTGAGAGTTTATAAACTAATGTATAAAATGTTACGAGAAGTGTTAAAACCAGTTTCTGTGTATTCCATTTATACCCTCATTCTCATTACCATAATCCACCCCTGTACTGCAGACCTGACCTAAGTATAACTATCGAAACACTCAATATTTACAGTCTTTGTCTGTTTTATGCAAGTTTAAGAATACGTACGTGTCGGTACACTTCAGTTGCTTTAAAGGTGAGCTAAGTAAAATTCTTTTACTGCATTCACGTGAGAGAAGGTAAGTTATACATTGCTCTTTGTGGCACGGTTTATTGCCGACTTGCTGTTCATAAAATAATTCTACTATATAAATATATAAATAAATAATAGTAATTTATTTTCTCGTTGGTTTTAATTAACCTGAACCAAATTTAATTAAACAAAAGTGATAATCACACTGACTCTATTGTTTAGTGTTAGATATTTAAGTATATAAATAATTTTTGGTATAGAAAGGTTATTGATTTTATGCTTGTAAAATTAGTTTTACGATATTTCAATTATTCCATTCCAATCTGTAATATTAAGTTTACGCTTAACTATAGCTTGTAAATTGAAAATAAATAACAATGTATTTTTTTGACAGCTTGTTCTACTGTTGGCTAATTTATAATGTAAAAGGCTAATGTTGGCTAAATTATAATGTAATCTAATTATATTCCTATTACATTATAAATATAGTTAAGAGTGCCATGCTCTTTATCAGGATAATTATTGAACTAATTGGCGCCCTATTCTTCTTATTTCCAAACACTTGCACATATGTATCCATGCATATATTTTGTAATGAATGGCACACAACCAAAATATCAATAAATCTTTTCATGAACTCACGCCCCCGCTGAGGTAGCAACCTAGCTGTATTTCAAACACCGAAACTTAAATCATTGGTAACAACTTATGTATTATTATTATTATTATTATTATTATATTCTGTGGGTTTGGACCTCATCAGCCACTGATCGCATGGGTAGTCCATTGGTGATCCCCTGTTATCCGGGTCAGTATCCAAAAATGACCCATATCCATAAACGGAGCAATTTGGGTACGTCCCTCGCCTTAAGCCTCGCCTCCTCTAGGATAACAGGGGTCCCTAATATAAGTCACCTCCTCCAGTGCAGGGCAGGTGTAAAAAAGGTGAATCGATATTTCCTCATCTTCTCTACAGTATCTGTATGCCGGGCTGTCAGTCAGCCTCAGTTTGTGCTTATATGCATTCAGGCTACTATGGTGGCCCCGTTATAGTTCCCACCAGGGTTCTGGCTTTGTACCTGTTCGATTTAATGAATTCTTGGGCCCATTTCTCAATCTCTGAATATTCGATGAATAGTTTGGTTATTCGACAACCCGTTACTCCTCTCCATCTTTCTCTGTGCTGGTCTATTGCCTAGTCATTGATGCGGTCTTTGATCAGATTCCGACTTATTCCCACTGCAGGTTCTGGTCCATAGAGATTTTCCCTGGTCCCTAGTCTGGCAAAGTCATCTGCAATTATATTTCCCTTAATGCCATTATGCCCAGGTATTTATAAGAGTTTCCACCAGTGCCTTCCCTGCCAAGTGGTTCAATGCTTCATAGCAATTATAAAAATTGTCAATCAATTGGATCATACTTGCTTCACATGATTCAGATGTATATGTACATCTGAATCATGTGAGGGAAATCATATATAAAATTTATAAATAATTAATGTTAAGAAAATTGAGAAAGTAATTAATCTCATATTTAAAGAAAGGTAAACAAGTATGTTTACGTGAATCTATTTCAATAGATTCACGTAAACATACTTGTTTACCTTTGCACATACTTGCAGAATTAACATACTTGCAGAACTAACTTTACAAGAAAATACTCACAAACAGTACACTTCTACAGTATCCTGAATTAATTAAGATCTCTATCTTAATTATAGATGCTTCTAATATTTATTGGGTGCAATACTGCCACAAGGAGGCAATACTAGGCTACAAGAACCGCAAACAAAACTAACCAAAAATACGGAACCATAGGCAACCGAATTATATTTTGGTAAACTATGGTTTACTGTTTATACTGTTTCAATTTAAATTAATGTAGATGACTTTGAACTCAACCAATTTCTAAATAACTGAAAATCTCTCAAGGCACCTGACACTAATCATTTAAGTGATTGTGCCACTATACACAACGACTATGCTAATAGCAGAACAATATACTATAAATAATAAAATATTAATACAACATAATAAAATATTTGTAGAAATCTAAAAAAATAATGAAAAAAAAAACAATGGAACTGAAAAAAATATGGTTCACTATTTACCATAAAATTACACAAATATCAACTTACCCTACTTGAAGATCATAAAACTGAAAATAAACATTTTATATATTTATATACCCAATATTTCACATATACTGACCTAAGTTTAATTAATTTGCGTTTGACTGAATGACAACTCCTAATCAAAGAAAGGAGAAACAAAGAAGTTATCTAAACTTATCATGGAAAGTAAGCCAGCTGACACACGGTAGCAACAAACATACGAAAACACAAAAGAAGGAATTAATTCACACAGATATTAGATAAACTTCAAGACTTATGGATACATTCACTACAGAACAAACACACTTTGTTACACATTTTCTCAAAATTTATGCTTACCACTCAGATTGTAAAGAATCACAGTCGAGTTCAGCGTCCAAAGCCAAAATTGGTCCAGGTCTTTCCACAGGACGACTTCTCTTCGGTTCGAATCCGGATTGATATGGATGTTGTGACTGAATCTTCTGAGGATAAATTATCCCATAATTGCCTATCAGAAGGTCTATATGCTCTGTGAATTGATTCGAAGTAAGGCCAATCGTTTGGAGCTAGCCTATATTGCTAGTCAAAATCATTCGAGAGTTACTTCGATTACCACACCAGTTTTCTGGGCGGACCTATGTGGTTATCGAGGGGTTAGGAGTAGTTATGGGCTAAACCTCTCCCCCGTGAGGAGGTTATTAACAAGTCTACTAAAATTATAATAATTTTTGATTTTATCGTCTCCATCGCCAACCAAAATAAAAATTTCATCCCTCTTTAGGTAATTCAGTATGTAGTTTACATTAAAATGATTTGACGTCACCAATTTGCGTTATTATCAGGCACAATCAAGCTAATTATACAAAATTCGAACAAGCTATTGCTCAGTCTGCCAATTGCAATCTACCAATTACTGACAAATATATATATATATATATATATATATGTAGTTTGTCTGTATATAGTTTCCTTAGAAAACATTTAATTCATTATGTATACGAAGGATACGAACGTCATTTTCTTTCAATAATATTTCACTTTCTTGAAACATATGTTATTATTATATTATGATATTAAACTAAGTAATATTACCATGATTCTTTAAATTTTTTATTAAAAATATTCAGCTCAATATAAAATATACGTATTTTCTTTAATATACATACATACTGCTTATGAATGAAACTTGTTTGTGCAAATACTTGAATTCTGTGGAATTAGTCTTCACAAATCAGTTTCTCATGGGGCTTGTGTTTCAGTTGATTGTTCTGGCTGGGATGTAGTTTGAGCAGCAGATTGTGTAGCAGCAGGCTGTGCAGCAGCAGCTTGTGCAGCAGCAGGTCCGGGAGCAGACTGACTAACAGACTGTGGTGCTGGCTGTGTAGCAGGTTGTGGAGCCGATTCTGCTGCAGCCTGGGTTGCTGGTTGAGCCGCAGTATTACTGCCTACTTGTTCAGGTAATGCTCTTAAAGCATTACCTACTGCTGAAGGAAGTGGTGGTGGAGTAGGTAAATGATCACCTTCTGGCTGGAAGCCGTTTTCATCTGCGATATATCTGAAATGGAAATTTGTATTAGTTATAAAATACGACTATTCTCAGCAAACTGATAAATTAAATATATACATTGAATATATGGACACGAATCAATTTATTATCATTTCTAATATTTTCCTTCCTTGTACTCTGCGATATAAGAGATAGAAATGTTACATCTAGCGTTTTAGTCTCTTTGTCATAAATGGAACCCACGTCAACTCGCCTCCTTGCCTAATTCTAAACAAAAAAGTTAAAGTTAAGATACTTAACTCGACGAAGTACTGAATAATGTATATATTTATTTCATCTTGTAATTTATGCCTCTATAAAAAATACTCAAAAATGCCATCAAATAGAACGTGTCAATTATTTGATTAATTAATAATATTTTCAAGTTAATTTAAATTAGTTGAAATAAAAATGTAAATAGTATAACATAAACACTCACGTAGAAAAAGTATAAAAAAACAAAGTGAAAACTGCAAAATGTTGTTTCGTAACAATGTCGCAGCATTATTTAGAGTATTATTACAGTAATAGTAAAATACTAATAAACATACTTAAGAATACTTAAGATACTTAAGAAAACCATAATCTTCGAAAATAGAGCTTTAATATATGATTATTTCCGATAATTAATCAATTTCATATTTGAATAATTGCAATTTCAGAAATTATTATCGTATAAAATATTTACAATGAATTGAACAATAAAAAGTATATGTAGTAAATCGTAAGTAGTTCATGCGTTGAATTCAAGTTTTAAAATAAATACAATAATCATTTATCTAATGATATAATTATCAAAGTTAATATTTTTATAATTTTTGTTATCCAGATTGACAAATAATGATATATAGTTTTTATTAACTGTTTCGAAATAACGACAAAATTATCGATGCTGAAGGATGTACTGATCATCGCTGATCTTAAATATTAGTACTAATGAACCATGGCATAATCATTTCATTAGTTGTTTACATTAGTTTTGTAACCGTTCTTGACCTAGCGGTTTCATATTATTTGCATTTTTGCTGTTAGTAGTATATGCAATTGTAGTATACATAAGAAAATGTTACACATAATGATTCGTAATAATCAACTAATGACACAGGTTTGTCAAATATTGTTCATTTCCTCAATAAGACAAAAATACTAACTTACCTTAAGTTGATTACTTTTCCATCGCTGTCAGTATAACTAACTGATCCTTGAATTACTTGAATTTTGTCAGTTGAGCTTTCATTACCATCTTTTAAGTATCCACTTTCTTCTACTTTAATACCATTTCCGGTTTCATAACTATAAAAGTATATCTACATCAGTTTGATAGTTGTTGAAAATTAATCTTCGAACTTGTCTCCTAGTTAGTTATATATAGTATAATAATAGTTTACTATAACTTAACAATTATTGACCCAATAATAAGTACCTATTAAAGAGACTCATTAATTTACGTCAATAAAATTGGGTCAAGAGGTGTCTAGAAAATTTAGTTTTTAATTTGATTTTTTTCAGGCAGAAGATTAAACATTACAAAAACAGTTACTCTTAGACGTCAAAAGGTAACACATTATCCATGAGAGTACCATATTTCAGAACGAGATGTTTCATTCCTAATTAAACGTTTCACCACTTTTCATGATTTTGTGCGTAAATTCCAAGCCCTTAAGAGTTAAAGTGACAAGATCAAAAATGATGTTCCTTGTTAAAATGAATAACTGACTTTTTTAAATAAGGTTTTATACCTACCTGAATGATTATTTCGGTGTATAATTTATACCTGGTTATCTTCCATTTTGTGTATAATTTAGTTTAATTTTTGTTTTTATTTTTGATTTTATTTGCATACCTGAATTTAAAACTACCATCAGGGTTGACTTCGTCTGTTTGGCTTATAATTGGAATTGGAGTAGATTCACTTTGAGAAGCAGCTGCAGGAGGAGCAGCAGCTGCAGGAGATTCTTGAGGCCTTGACAAAACTGGGCCTAAGAGAGCCGAAACGGTAATCTATATAAAGAGAAAAATAATTTAATAATCTATAATAATACGGAATTTTGTAGTTTTTAAGATGCATAGTTATCATGTTAACTAAAATCAAATTAACACTTTCAAACTAACATGAACGTTAAACATTGATATTTTATGATCCCATAATAATGTTTTTTGGTATTAATTTAAAAGATTATTTATAAATTCTAGATCTATTAAGATAAAATAGATTTAATTTAGCACTTACTGGAGGAAGAAATTACGTATATTTTGTTTTCATTTTTTTTATGTACAGATATATTTCAAGGACATTACGTTGCTGCAATAGAGCATGTTTGCCAAAGTTATTAGAATTTCACACATAATTTAATTCTACAGAATTCTTTACAAGGCAAATGCAATGTCAAAGCCAATAATGGTTGTAGACGGCATTACTCAATATGGCATTAAATACTATTAAATATGTATATAATACTTATGAAGGTAATTGCAATAATTTTTCTGTATTCATTATTACCAGTTTTCATAAAAAACCTGTAATACACTGTTTTCATAAAAGATAATAATTCTCATTAAGAAAATGTAGTGTACAAATATAGCCAAAAATGCCTATGTAGCTAAATAGTACTTTGGTTCCATTATTTTTTCTATTTTAAAATAACTATATTTCTTCTTCGTCTCTGGATAGATGTGCTTTAGGTGGAAATTGTTTTCAGCGTTTCCTTATCTATCGCATCTTCAGGTCTACTTTCTTACAATTGTTGGTCCAGGACTAGTCATTATTTGCTCGAGTCACGGATTTATGTAATGATATATTTCATTCTAATAGCAATAAACATATTAGAATCTTAGGAAGAGAATCTTCTTCTTCGAGCTATTAGGGACCAATTAGATGCTGTTTAATGGATTATTAAATGTCATTTTCAGAAAAAAAAAATACTAAATTAAAATTTGGGGGAAAGAGGTCTTGATAAAGAAGCAACTAGGAAGAACCGGGTTTACATTTTATGTACAACAGAATGACTTAAAGTATCAACGAGTTTATGACGAACAAGAACACTTAATATGAAAGAAGAGATTTTTTTTCTGGTATCTTAGTACTTTACTTATACTAGATGTAAAATATTTGCATGATGTATCATCGACATATATAAATTATTTCTGTTTATCAAGAAATGGCACATGTTGACATGATAAGTACACATTTCTTTAATAAAGGAACCCGGTTTTAATGGATATTATTAGAAGAAAAGAACAGTCATAGTATGCCCATAGTAACGATGATAGAAACATTTGGAAAAAGAGATTCTATACATAAATATATTTATAATTATATAATTAATTAATATAATTATATATATTTCTATATATGCTTAATTATATAGAAATATAATATAAATTTCCCTATAAAAATAAATTTGCGAATAAGAAAGAGAGTGGGTTTTAGAAAGATCAAGATGAAGATTATTAAGGAGCTCATGGCGCTTAAGGAGCTCATGGAATGGCATCAATATTACATTTAGTGTGTTTAATTTTTTCAGGCCAGTGGCAAACTACGTGTCCAAAAAGTTCGAAAAGAATTTGAATTAATATATTTACATAACTTTAGGAATAGTATTTTTACCACAAGAATGACAGACAATGGTTAAAGGACAAATTTCTCCTAAGAATAAATTATATACTGTCAAATTTAATTATAAATGGGCCTGTCTTTTACCACAGACATAATATTCAAATATTGAAGAAAATTGTAATTAAATATATTTAAACAATATGTATGGAATATTCCTAATTGATTAAATAATACTGTTATAGATTAGTTATTCTGTTGTAATAATTTATGTATTTATAGATATGGTTTTCACTTTCAATAATTCTTTTCAGTTATACACAAATAAATATACAATTATCTCTAACATAATTTTTTTTTAATACAAAACATATGCTAGACGATTAGACGATCCTTTAATACCAGACATGACATACATTTCTTAAGAAAAAAACTGTATCATAGTGGTTTACTATTCATGTTCTAAATTTATTTCACAGCAAAATATATTAAATATCATATTTTATACTAAATAGTCTTTATCCTTGCATACTAATCAACAAACAAGTTAGTATACAAGTTATAATATGTTATTTAAGGGTACACAAGCAAACAGTATACACAAAAAAAATTTTGAATACGCATATTTTCAAAATAGTCTTACCACAAAAAGAAACATGTTATTCCAAATGCACTGTAACTATCAATAAACAAATTGATGCAACTGATAACAATTTCAATAATAAATCGGCTATTTATACCCACCTCTTTGCCAAAAAGTTAGTAATTCCAGTATGTGCTAAGTAATTCAGCCTCCTTTAGATGTTAAATTTAACTAAATAATGTTAGACAAATATTACATCAATTGAAAGTGAAAAGAAAATATTGCACTCAAAATACATACTAAAATTGTTTAACTATTCTTATTATTCACTATTTAATTAACAATTACAAAAGTATCATTTTCTTGTTTACTATACGCGGATAAGTCAACAACATTCTGTGATTCAAAAATATGTACGACATATGAAATAAATAATGTCAGAAGATATAACCCATAAAATATATTCATTATACCATTTACGACACAAAAAATATATAGTTAACTAATTTTATTTATATTACAAATCGGACAAATATATTTATGTGGTATATAGTACTAAATAGAAGTAGTAACAGTACCGGAACCATATACGATACTTCCTTAGAAATTCCAGTAGATTTTGCTCAAGAAAATAGATAGAAGTACGTATTTATTATTCCATGTGTAATGAATATGTAATATATCCAAGTGTCTTAACATATTCACCATCAAAATTTAAATATATGAACTTTCATTTTCATTACATTGTTGTATTGTATTTAAGAAATAAATATAAGTATTTAATAAATATGAATTTCAACAAAATATAATAGATACATTCCTCTACTCGATGTATGAAACATTAACATATTGTTCGTTTCAATCCCACTTTTATTCCACATAGGTCTTTAAACTTTGAACTAAATAATCTTCTAAAAGCTTAAAACATTTTTATTTATTTTGGGTTTGGATTTTTAAAACACGATATATAACTTTATAAAGAATAAAATAATAAATAATTTCTAACGCTCAAAAAATTACAACTTTGTCCAAACTACATTGAACAAATAATCAATATCTTCAGCGATGCCAAATTTGAGTATCCTGTAAGGGTATCCTAAAGGCACAAGGTGATTTATATCGAACTAATAATACACTAAAATTAAACAATTGTGCTCAACATTTTTTTCTTCGAGAATATCGTCGAGAAATCGAGATATATCTAACAGCAAAGTTATTTCTGTCTCGATATTCAGTTTGATCACGGCCTTAAGCCTATATTTACTGATTTATATATGTTGATTGCACATTGCATTAATACTTTAAAATTTTCTTGGAAGAATGTTAGTGATAGAAGTGATTTTCGGTTCCTTGATACTAATATTTTATGTATTACGTTCATGACGGATTCTGCCACTTGAATCCTTGATCAGTATCGACAAAATTTAATATTTTTATCCACTACCACTATATTAGGAAGGTTTAATACGTCTGTTTTCCGTGGATTAGAGGCCTTCTAATACACTAGTGGATTAAAATACATAATACCAATATTCTTGATCATAATAAATCTATTAAATCTGAAGTGTTTCAAAGAATTTTTCACCTTCTAATTGACCAGTTTTGCCCGTGGTCGTGAATAAAATGTTGAATTATATTCGGAAATTAGCCTTTAATCCCCTTATATAATTAATAACTATTATGATTCTTGAATAATGACTAATTGCAGTAAAATAAATAAAATTGTCTTAATATGAAGGAGGTCCAGTAAGGTTAATAAGCGAAAACCAAAAAGAAGTGTTAAATAAAACCATAGAAGTAATATTATAAAGTGAAAATTAGGGGCTACGAATTAATTTCTAGAGATTATAAATTATTAGTAAGGAATAAAAATAGACTATAATAAATAATATGGAATATACCTTGCATCGAGGCTAACATTCCTTTTTTAAGTCTTCATATGTCAGATAATGGAAACATTAATAGAAATGGAATGAATATGTGATAAATAATATTAATTTTTGTGAAATAAATTGTACTTGTATAACTGGAGCCTGAATAAAATATTGATGTTCAAATTATCTTTCCAATGTAACGAGTAAAATTTAATTGATATATACATTCAGATAATGTAATACTACTTGTAGTTCAGATAGTAGAGAGCACCTAAAAACCTACTAATAAAATTAGTAATAATATAGCAAAACTATTTGTAGCATAAATACTTCTTTTTACGGATAGTTTCTTATATTTATTTTTAAAACCTTAAATAAAAAAGCGTTGCCCTACGTTACTTGCAGAATAGCCTAGATAAACATTATAAAAAACAACACGAAGAGATAACAACAACATATCTTTATTGAAAATGATCGTCTATAACCTGATTTTATTAATTTAATAATACTATTTTTAATCTATTAAAAAAGCACATTTTGTTCAATCAAAGTATATTTAGACAATTTGTCTTTATTAATCTAATTAATTATTAGTCTAAGATTTGTTATCATGTGCTATTATCAAATACTTACTTTATTTGAATAATTAAAAGTTGTGACGAAAAATTGACACAAATGTATGAATAAGAAATATGCATAGCTTGTTGCAGGAATAAATTACATGAGCGTAATATTTAGTAGGTACTAAATATTCATGTCTGTAATAATTATAAAGTAGATACATGTCATATCTAAACGTAAATATAAAAATATTTAGTTATGTATGGTGTACATGTGTACTTTTTATTTGCTCTTGCTATTATCTGATATGTTGTAAACTTTGAAAATTTTGGAATAAGAAAACTGGAGTACATTTAGTTACTTGAAAAAATAGCATATGCTTCCTTAATTTAATAGATAAATACTTGATAAATATATCTTGCTTTTTATTGTTTTCTAATCAACAAAATTTATATTAATAATTAACAATTATTAGAATTATTTGTGCAAAATATTTATATAATATGAAAACATATTTACAATAAAACAATTTGACTATAATTGTAATATTCACTTTAACAGAGTCAATATTCCAGTAATTAATATATTATTCGGCAGTGCAAACGAAATTATGTTGTCATTATTTAACTCGTTGAATTAGCCGTTGACGATGATGCTACTGGTGTGGATATAGTAGACGAGAAATGGATAGCCCTTGGAACCAATGGAGCGGCTGTTGGGATATGATCTCCTTTTGGTTGGAATCCTTTCTCATCAGCCACATATGATACCTTGTACACCTCTCCATCATCTCCAACATATTCGTAGGAACCTTGAATTACTTCCCCACGAGCCGTTTCATTAAATTCTCTTAAAGTCCCTTGCTGTTCTATCTTAGTGCCATTGTCGGTTTCGAAACTCCATTGGAAATCGCCGGGGAGGTTAATATCGTTTTCTTCAGTCACTACCGTTTCATTCCGTGGTGCGCCATCAGCCAGAACAAAGATGAGCACTGCCGAAACTAATAATACGGTTACGTGGACCATGATTAGGTACAACAAAAAAGATACTAGAGGATGATCCTTTCTTGCTGTTTATATATGGACGAAATAAGTTATCCGGCTACGTTGTAATTCTGTATAAAATTATGCTTACAAAAAATATTTAACTTAATCTGATTCACTAATCAGCATATGAGTAGCTATTTTTAGTCACCAGTCAGCTCAATGAATCCTGTGTTGAAAAACTTGTTTTAAATATACTGTTTGCTAGACATACTATAAAAACTGCCGTACTCAAGACGCAAGATTTTTTTACAACTGTATATAGTTATTCATTTTGTATGTTTTGTTTACAATGCATAGAAGGTAACCAAATATGAAACAATTTTAAAAATACATTACCAGAACCGGTTTCTTTAACAGTAACATGAAGTATGTCAAGGTTCATTCATTGCACTACCCCCTAATATTGAAATGTAAAAAGATTGTATACTTATTTATAACTTATATAATAAATATATAAGCATAATTATAACTTATGCTTGCATAGTTAAGTCTCTAATATCTAACAGGTGAAATGTAAATAAAATATGTTTATGTAATTATATGCAAACCACTAAAGTGAATAAAATAAATATGCGATAAAAATAAATTCTGGGTGATTTTAAAAATTAAATGTGGTTTCGTTACAGAATCATTTTCTACTAATTTCTTATTCTAATAAAAACAATATTTCCTATCGAGGATTATATTATTGCTACCGAAATAATGATATACAAGCGCATTCAAAATTAATTGTATTTAAGGGAAATATAATAGATTTATTGTATTTGTGAATAATGTAGGAGTACAGTCAAATGTAAGGATCCTTTAGCTCTTTCTATTCTACAAATATATGTTAACAGTATAAATGATTGTGGAAATCGTTCAGTAAATACTCTTAATAATAGATTGTCTTAATAAATCGTAATAATAACAAATAATATGTAATATGATACCCATGCTTATACCATTCCTTTTATTTTCGATAACATATCTCTTGGCAATATTACACTTAACGTAATATAATTATTTGAATCATTTATCTCAACAGAAGCTGACACAGCCCTTAGATAAGAAACTTTATAAATACTCATTTCTGTCCTTCATTACTAACAGTGAATCTTGTAAGTTTGAAATAAACGTTTTGTTGTGTCAACCCCGTGTCTCACTTGTATTACTGGCGCAGTCGGTAGTGGATAGTCGTTCAACGT
The DNA here is from genome assembly GCA_037954035.1 of Rosalia funebris. Lineage (NCBI taxonomy): Eukaryota > Metazoa > Arthropoda > Insecta > Coleoptera > Cerambycidae > Rosalia > Rosalia funebris. The sequence continues at coordinate 41,290,858 of JAZFAV010000022.1, read as the reverse complement.
TTCTGCTGTGTATCGAGCACTCTTCAATTTCCCGAAGAATCAGAAGTCGCTGATCGTCCGTCTCAACGGTTCAACTATCCAGAATCTTCAAAACGTAATCCCAGAGCACAACGGCACCAAACGTAAGTAAACTTGCATTATTCCTGTTCACCCGTCCCTATTTTTGCACTGACAATTTTCAAGCTACTTTTGGAAAGTGTGTAATTTTAGTGACAACCTCTTGGAGTCCCGCATCGTGCGATATTCTAAGGGAAGCTTTTTATTTTTTGTATCGTACAAATTAAAAAGATTAGGTTAAGATTTCAAAAAACAAGAAATTAAATTTATTAAAACATTTTAATAATTTTAAAGATAACTTCAGTAGAGATTAAATAATTACCATTTATTTTACTGTTTAAAGAATTTAAATTTTTAATTTTTCGTTACTTTTATTTTATTTTTATTTTTTATTTACATTGCTAATAAATTACCAGTTGAATTTTTATTTGTTATTCTATTTTTATTTACATTGCAAAAAAAAAATCACCAGTTGAATTTTATGACAAGTTTATACTCTTCAGAAGACGAAGAATATTCTCACACTTTAAGTAAAGACGAGATTTCGGATATTTCTGATCTTTTGAATAACACTCTTTCATTTAACACGATGTCTGAATTAGATTTGCATAAACTTAAGAACATTTCTGAATTTGTTCCGATTTTTTCTGGCGAAGAAACGGAAATAAGTAATTTCTTTGATGCTGTTGAAAATCTAATGGAAGTGTGCAATTCAAATGTTCCCCTACATATTAGAATTGTAGTAAGCTGCATAAAAACTAAAATTAAGGGCAAAGCTCTTCAACTTTTGAACAGTAGACCTGATATTCAAACATGGCCTGAAATAAGAAATCTTTTCTCCACTAACTTTTCAGATCATAAAAGTTTAGAAACATTACAGCTAGAGTTACAAAATTGTAGATTAAAACCAAACGAACCTTTGATTAATTTTGGTAATCGTTTAATTGAACTTAAATCTAAAATAATTTCAAAAATTCAGTTATCAAACATACCAATAAATGAAAAGGCTGGGTCTATAGCGTTTTATAAGAACCAAGTTTTTAATATTTACAAAATGAATATGCCCCTTAATTATGAAAACATGCTTAGGTATAATACCGCCATTACTGAATTAGAACACGCCATTACTTTTATCGACGAGCAGGTTAAATACGATGAGTTCAAACGCTTCGCGTTCGGACGACAGAGTACAACACCTCGATATCCGATGTTACCAATGCCTAAACCACGCCAACAAACGAATCAACCGGTGCGATTACCAATATTTCAATCTCAACCCAATAATTATGCAAACAATTTTAATAACCCTGGTAATTTTAAAAACCATAATATACAACAACAACGCCCCTTTGGCACCCAACTACAACAAAACCAAAATAATAGATCCAACGTAAATGTGTGGAGACCAAACCCGAACCAAAAATTCGCTAGACCTACCCCAATGTCTGGAATCAGTGGAACGAATGCAACAACAGCCTAGTACATCAAGAATTCAGAACGCCCCAAACCACAACTGGCAACCAAGATACAACCAGCCGAAGTACATGGTAGAAGAACTTTTTAATCAAGAAACGGATCCTACATCGCAGAATCCCTGCTGGATGGACAATACCCCACTGACACCTTACGACGAACCCTCAACAAGTCAAATGGACCTCTCAGAAGAAAATCCACAAGGAGAAGAATGGGTATACTTAAACGACGGAAATGGAAACGAAAAGAATATACCGAATGATTATGAAGAAAGTCAAGAACAAAATTTTCCTGCAGCGCCGAATATAAACAACCGGACATAGTAGAACTAAACTCTGCCAATACACCGTGTTCGCTTCCATATATTAATATTCGAGAACCCCCTTTAAAATTACTGATCGATACCGGATCATCAAAGACCATAATTCGTCCTGAAATAATTCAAAAATATTACCCCAACCATATTTTCTCTCATGAAACACTCATCAAAACTTCAACCGGCAAATCGACTTGTCAATTCCAGGCAAACATCCTGGCGATTTAAACGTACTTCTGTATGATTTCCATGATTTCTATGATGGTATTTTCGGTTTCGAAGACCTACAAACGTTAGGTATCCAAATAGATTTCCAAAATCATCTTATCTATAATGACTACTTCCAGATTCCAATTTCTATTCGACAACCCGAAGAAATTTCACGTACTTATTCTTTAAACCCCGTCGAATGTATTGTTCGAGAAATACCTGTCTCTATTGACAACGGCGAAATTGTCATCCCATTTCAAAAAACCGACAATTATCTTATTCCTTCTGGTATAAGCAAAGCCAAGAATGGCCTAGCTCAAGTCGAAATATTTAACACCAACACTTACCCTATCACGGCTCAATTCGATACACCAATTGATGTCCAACTCTATTCCGAGTATACTGGTTTTGAACCCCAAATTTCAAAAAACGATAAGCCAACTCATAATTCTCTCAATTTCACCAATCAACACATACAAAATCTTCTACGCACTAACCATCTCAATGAAGAGGAACGTTTTAACCTTCTTGAACTCTGTAAAAATTACTCACACGTATTTCACTTCCCTAGTGACAAATTAACCTTCACAAACGAAGTCAAACACCAGATAAAAACTACCGATGACACCCCCGTTCACGCAAAATCATATAGGTATCCTTATGTCTACCAAAAAGAAGTACAATTGCAAATTGATAAAATGTTACAAGATGGGATCATTCGACCTAGCTCCAGCGCTTATAGCTCCCCCATTTGGATCGTGCCGAAAAAACTCGACGCGAGCGGCAAACAAAAATGGAGTCTTGTAGTTGATTCCAGGAAGTTAAATGACAAAACCAAGACTGATAGATACCCGTTACCTAACATAGCGGATATACTGGACAAACTGGGCAGATGCCAGTATTTCACGACTCTCAACCTCGCTTCAGATTGAGATGCACCAGATTGAGTTCCACCAGATTGAGATGCACCCTGACAGCATAGAAAAAACTGCTTTCAACGTAGAAAATGGCCACTTCGAATACGTACGGATGCCATTTGGCCTCAAGAATGCGCCCGCAACGTTCCAGAGGGTGATGGATAATATATTAAAAGATCTGCAGAATAAAATATGCTTCGTATACATGGACGACATCATAATTTTCAGCACGTCGTTACAAGAACACCTACAAAACCTGGAACTGGTATTTAAAACCCTCGAAAAGGCCAACCTGAAGATTCAATTGGACAAATCGGAATTCCTCTGTAAACACGTGGAATTTCTTGGCCACATTATAACCCAAGATGGTATCAAGCCAAAGCCGAAGAAGATAAAAGCCATTAAAAAATTTCCAATCCCAAAAACGGCGAAGCAAATCAAGAGTTTCTTAGGATTGCTCGGATTTTACCGCAAATTTGTCCCCAACTTCGCTCGTGTAACTAAACCCCTTACCAATTGCCTCAAAAAGGACAAAAAAATCGAGTTAACCCAAGACTACCGCAATTGCTTTGAAACTTGCAAGGATTTGCTCTGCAATGAGCCTATCCTAGCTTACCCCGACTTTAATAAAACATTTACTCTCACTTGCGACGCATCCACGTATGCAATAGGAAGCGTACTTTCACAAGATGGACACCCCATCAGTTATTATTCCAGGACATTGAACCCTGCTGAATGTAATTATAGCACAATTGAGAAGGAGTTACTAGCCATCTTAAATTCCGTTAAATACTTCCGACCTTACTTGTTTGGCGTTAAATTTATAATTGAAACCGACCATCAGCCTTTGCAGTGGCTGTTCAACCTAAAGGACCCTAACTCGCGACTATTAAGATGGCGTCTAAAATTGGAAGAATACCAATACGAAATAAAGTACAAAAAAGGAAAAACAAACCAAGCTGACCCTCTCTCGCGTATCAAAATTGATGAACTTAACGCAATAGAAGAAGACAATATGTCAATGATAAATAACGCCCCCGATGTAAGTACTTTACTCGATAATCTACCAGAACCAGACCCAGAAAAGTTCCAAGAAGTTTTAGACGACTTAAATTCAATAGACGACCCGAATCGCGCGCCGCCCTCAAGAACTAACCAGACTATTCACTCTAGTCACGAAAACCCCATTCTAGAAGTCAAATACTCCGAAACACCCTTAAATAGGTATAACAACCGATGGATCCTCCTGGAAAAGGATAGTAATAAAATTAATTCGCATTATGCAATACAGCCTTTCCCCAAAGTTAAAGAACATCACTTCAACTTAAAATCACGCTCATCCGACGAAGAAATTTTTAAATTTTTATCTCCATTCGTTCAAAGTAACACCACCATACATGCTCTATACTTCGAGCAACCAGAGTTAGAAAATAAGATCATCAGAATCCTTCAAAACCACTTATCTCATTGGCTCAAGTTTTTAATTTGCAAGAAGAAAGTAGAAGACGTAACATCAGAACAAGAACAACAACTGAAGATACGTTATAACCACGAAGGCAAAGTTACACACAAAGGAGTAACGGCTACCCACCAAGCTTTAATTAAGAAATATTTCTGGCCTAACATGTTTGATCACGTACGGGACTTTATCGCCAAATGCGAAACATGCAAAACGTGTAAAACTGACCGGCACCCGGTGAAACCAATCTTTCAATATACTGAAACGCCTACGAAACCCTTTGAAACCATAAACATTGATACTCTAGATATCCAAGGACAAAAATTTATAACGATCATTGACACCTTTTCGAAAATAGCTCAAGCCTACCCCGTCGAAACTAAGACAGGCATGTCAATACAACGTGCGCTACTGAAATTTATCGAACATCATGGACTACCCTATGGAATCCTGGTGGATACTGGCCTAGAGTTTAACAACGCGATGATGAAAGATTTCTCAAGAAGAAGAAGAGACAAAATAAAACTAACCTTTACTTCAATACAAGGACATAGTAGCAACGGCAACATCGAACGATTCCACTCTACTTTATTAGACAGCGTCCGATGTGTTAAACATGAAAACCCAAATGCACCCTTAGACTATCTAGTACAAATCGCAGTTATAAGTTACAATCATACAATTCATTCAAGCACCAAAATGTGTCCTATCGATATAATTCGTGGAGACGAACGCCCTGACCCTTTCGATATTAATGAAGAACGGATACTCTCAGAGTACATTAACATAAAAATGTTCTAAAAAACCTTTACAATCAAATAAAAACCAAGTTAGACAAATCTAAAATGCGAGTCATAGAAAAAGCCAATGAAACACGCGAACTACCGGAAACTTTTGAACCCAACGAAGACGTATATATTGCAAATCCAGCACGCGGGAAACTAAACGAAAAATTCATTCAAACTAAAGTAGTAGAAGACTTAGGTCCCACTCTAAAACTGTTTCAACGTAAGGCACATGCTGAAGGCAAATATCATAAAGCCTATATCAAACGAAAACCCAGGCTTAAGAAAAAGAAAAGCGAACAAAAGGTTAATACTGAACCTTCTTTACAGGAAAAACCCCCAGAGAAAATTCAACCTATTGAACTAAGCAGCGAGACAGATGAAGGTGTTGACTTTGAGGATAAAATCCCTCCAACTACAATTAAGTACCAACCTGGTCCTTCTCACTCTTATTCACTACGCCTCCGCGATCCGAATAGAGACTATACGAAACTCCATTCACATAAATCGCCTAACATGTGAAACTAAAATAATACAATCACAACATGACTTTATTCACATTATCGATTTAAAGGACGTAACGAACAATTTATACAAATTAAAATCCGACCTAAGCTTTTTCCAAAATAAACATAAATATTCTAATAGTACTATTAATCAACAGTTAAAATACCTCGTAAACTTGACCGAATATAAATTAAATAATTTTAGGAATCCTGAAGTCAGACTTAAACGTGGACTTATAAACGCTATAGGTTCCGTTCAAAAAATATTATTTGGTACTGCCGATGACAATGATGTGCAAGAACTCCATTCTAAAATGGATACATTAATGTCCAATCAGGAAACTCTAACGCACGAAATTAATTTAAGAACTTCTCTATTTAAAGCTCTTAGCGACAAAGTTAATCAAAGTCTAACCCAAATAAACGCGAATATAGAACTACTCTTCAAAACGTTCAAAGAAGTTCAACAAGACTGGTCATACTTTGAAACTGGTGTCACTATAAAAAACGAATTTAATATATTTTTAGAATTATTAGACACTTTAGAGAATGCAGTCGCCATGGCTCAGCATAATATCATTCACACCTATTTTTTGCCAGTCCCAAATATACAAATTATTTTAACTAAACTCTCGAGTCTATATAAACGAGATCAACTGATACATTTTAGTAATATGCATAGTTACCTTAATCTTTTTCATATCTCAGCAACGGTTAAAAATTTTAAAATCTACATAAAATTGTCAGTGCCAATAGCCACCCAAGCACCTTACTATACTTACCATTTGATTCCCACGCCTTACCAATCCAAAGTTCTTATACCAACCAAACCCTATCTCATTGCAAGTTTACGAACCAAACTCACCTTTTGGAAAGAGGACTCCTGTCCACGGCTAGAAAATGTATGCCTGTGTAGAAAGGATAGCCCTTACAACCACGACGAGTGCTACCTCCCTATTCTACAAGCAGGAAATCCACGATGTAACCTAACCAGCGTATGACTCGGAGCTACCACAGTTGAACAAATTGCAGAGACACAACTCATAGTCGTCCCAATACAAAGGACCAGAATCGAAGAAAATTGTAACACCCCCATGGACCACTTTATCGAGCAGCCCTCAATTGTTACTTTAGAGAGCTGCCCCGTAATTATCAACGACGACATCTTCAACGCCAATCACGAGCTTCCCGACGAAACGTCCCTGGCGTTACCTACCTTCAAATTGAACTCAACCCCAACCGCAGAACTCCACCTTCAGGACATCAAACTACAGGACCTAGCAGACCTTTCCACCCAACTTGGCAGCCTACACCCTGTGCGGATTAAAGACTTTGGAAAAAACAATTCCCAGAATACTATGTTTTATATTTTATTATCTATACTGTTCATGGGCTTGCTTATTTATATATACCTCAAGTTTTGCCACCAAAAGGTAAAAATATTACTTCTTAAGAAGCCTACAGGTCCTTCAGAACCTGATAGCCTTCCACCTAGGGAAGGAGGTGTAATATGATACCCATGCTTATACCATTCCTTTTATTTTCGATAACATATCTCTTGGCAATATTACACTTAACGTAATATAATTATTTGAATCATTTATCTCAACAGAAGCTGACACAGCCCTTAGATAAGAAACTTTATAAATACTCATTTCTGTCCTTCATTACTAACAGTGAATCTTGTAAGTTTGAAATAAACGTTTTGTTGTGTCAACCCCATGTCTCACTTGTATTACTAATATATTTTTTATTGTGATATAATAGTTACTATTACTATATACTACTTCAATATTCTAATAACTTTAAAGTAATTTGATTTAGTGATGATATGCTATTCAATATATTTTAAAAGTTACATAGAAGTAATAAAACAATATGGGTCCAATATACAGTGGAAAGAACTATATAACGACTACAATCTTCTAGTTTTAATAATAATGCCATACATTTAGTATACATCACGTAATAACTACCCACTGGTATTTCCATTTCAGTTGGAGCAACCTAGACCCGGCTAGGGTACAACCGATGTTTTATGTAGATTTAATGGGATTGACTATATGAATGAACGACCTCATTCCTAAATGATTCAATGATAGATAACACTGGAGAGGGTGACCTATATACAGACCAATTTACAATCTTTACAAGACTCCAGGCCGAATATATACATTCCCAAGGGTATACAAGCTATACCATAGTTTTGCTTCAGGGATCAAGCAGTACATTACCTGTGCATGACTTGGTAAGAAGGGCATCCTCACAGCATCAACCTACTTTCTGATTGACTTCCAGAATGAACAACCATTCGAGAAGTTGCGAGAACACAGGACCCAGAACACAGCAAGGACAACAACAATAAAGGCAAACATTTTGCTGAATTTATTCTCCCAGGTAATCTAAAGATTCTGAATAATGGAAAGTAACCCACTCTTGTCACCTCCTGCAGTGAGACTATCATTGACATCATACTGGTATCATATATCATCACACTGGTATAATTTTCAGCTTAGATATATAGATGTCGGTCCGTCAGTAAGTTGTAAGTAAGCATGTCAGACCATCTCCAGCATAGCAGGAGAAAGAACATTCTCTACCGGGACATCCTTTAAACAAATAGGAGTATATTTGTTGATTTTCACCCATATCAAGTGGAAACTCTAAATCAAAAAGTAGGCCAAATTGGAACGACAAGGGTCATTGAGGCATGTGTGAGATAACATCAATTGAATCTTGTATCGAGTTATAAGGAAGCATGTCCACTAAGGAAATCCAAAGTAGGCTTTAACATACCTTGATGGTGCAACGAACAGGAACAGATCATAATAAAGAGAGTACTAAATACTATTTCTAGGCAACCAATTCGGGACGCCCTAACTGGGGCTGTCACAGATTTTTTCTACACCCTCAGAGTAGAATTTAGTTGAAGCTAAGGCAACAATCAATAATAATATAAAGGTTATTGGGGCTATAAAAACCTTTTCATCGTTCAACTTATCAGGACTTCGAATAATAATGATAATAATCTTTATTAACAAAAAATCTTATCTTAGAAATATACAAATAATAGAGAATACAGCAGTAGCGAAATCTAGCTATGAAAATTTTTCTATTCAACCATTGTCGATGCTCTAACGTGAGAAGAGTTCTATGAAGAAATACATTTTAAAGATAAATTTTAAATTACAATAAATAAATCCTAACACTAAAATGGAACGGAAATAACAGAGCACCTAACACACTTCATATAAAAGGTGGTCCAACCAAAACGCAGGATGTTAATTGTAAATAAAACAAAAAGTTTTCAGAGAATTATCTTAATATTTTTTATTACGATAGAAGGATCTATGACAATTATGTGTGAAACAAAATATCGGCCAAATGCTCGCCACGGCTTCGGTGGCATACCTCTATCCGATGGTCTATATTTTCAATGACTCTGAGACATAATTGAGGTTCAATGTCGTTAATGGGCCGAATTATCTCATCCTTTAGCTATTGAATTGTTCTTCGCTTATTGACGTACACTTTTTCTTTTAAATATCCCCAAAGAAAGAAGTCCAACGGTGTCAAATCACATGATCGTGGCGGCCAATTAACATCGCCACGACGTGAGATAAAACGGCCATTGAATTTCTCGCGCAAAAGTGCCATTGTTTCGTTGGCTGTGTGGCAAGTGGCACCATCCTGTTAAAACCACATATCGTCCAGGTCCATATCCTCAATTTCTGGCCACAAGAAGTCCGTTATAATCTCGCGATAGCGAACACCATTCACGGTAACTGCTTGGCCGACCTCATTTTCGAAGAAGTACGACCCGATGACGCCGCCAGCCCATAAACCGCACCAAACAGTCACCCTTTGTGGATGCATCGACTTTTCAACAATCACTCGTGGATTCTCATTTGCCCAAATGCGGCAATTCCGCTTGTTAACGAATCCACTGAGGTGAAAGTGTGCCTCATCGCTGAAGATGATTTTCTTTGTAAAGTCACCATTCACTTCTGTCTGTTCAACCAACCATTCGGCGTATTGACGACGCTTGAAATGGTCAGTAGGCTTCAGCTCTTGAGACAGTTGAACCTTGTAAGTGTGTAAATTCAAATCTTTATTCAAAATTCGCATCAGTGATGTTCGTGAGATGTTCAATTGTTGGGAACGACCACGAGTCGAGGTTAACGGCTCTTCTGCTACACTATCGCGAACAACAACAATGTTTTCCGAAGAACGAACTGGGAGAGCATTCACAGGTGTTTTCACATTTCCTACAGACCCGGCTTGCTGAAATTTGTGCACAATTCTCCCGATTGTGGACACATTTGGTCGATTATGCTGACTAAAAAAGTCACGAAGTGCACGAAATGCATTTTGATTTGAACGCCCATTTTCGTAAAAGGCTTCAACAATCTTAATGGGCTGCTTAATTGTGTACCTCTAAATGGTTGAATTTGTCAAACACTGAAACAAAGAAATGTCAAATTAAGTTGGGAAAAAAACTTGACGTTAAGGTGTGACTCACAATTAACGTCGTGCATTATGGTTGGACCACTCTTTATAATAGATAATTAAGAATTTTCAATCTACAGAAAAATAAACATTTATATATACAAACTACCAATATTAATATAAACAATAATAATGTAATAAATATCTTCATATAATATTCTTATTATGACTGATTTTCAAATAGGTACGTTTTGAATGATGACGAAAGAATGTCGCATGATATGGAATACTTATCTTTTGTCTGAAGCGTATATTATTATTGTGTATTAGCATGTGTTACTAACTTTTTTCTGAGAAAGGCGGAGGAGTTGAGACCACTCATTATAATAAGATAAATTCTACGGTTTTCTAAACTAAACTGATATTAAACTAAAAATAAAGTTAACACAATAAATTTAAATTTTTCTATACGATTTTTACATATCGAAACAATGACCATATATAGTCACAATAATCGAAACTAAATACAACAAGGGATTCACAGTTTTTTTTAATTTATTAAATCTATTTAATATATTTTATTAAAGGGTTTTCATTCGCATGGTCTTTATCATCTAATCAATAAAATTACCTAAATTTTTAGTTGAATAAACAACAGGAAGATGAACATCACTAATGGTTAGTGCAGTTTTTTTTATAAATGTGTATGATTTATGTTACTAAAAACATTAAAAAAGACTTTGGAAGGTTTAACTTATGATTATAATACTTACAATAGTTCCAATAAATCCTGTAAATCATTATTAAGTCAGTAAGATGTATGGCTTTAATGGCTTCAGAATGTCAGAAGTATAAACTGAAAAGAACAAAGGTTGAAGTATCGACGCTTCACAGCTCACATACACACGCAGATGCTCCAGAAATATTATCAATTTTGTTTGAAAACTGATCATTACAAAATATTTTTGGTTAACGATTAATTAAGTAAGAAAATTAATCAAAATTAAAAAATCATAGAATTTCAATTTTGCTACTCTTAGTTCGTGACTAATACTGTCAAAGGCTTTCGAAAAGGTAATCAACGTCAGTGCGTAATCCTTACCCTCATCACTGTCTCCAATTATACCGTGAGTTACTTTAAATAATGCTACTGAGGTAGTGAAACCTCGACGGAAGCCACACTGGCAATCAGCACTTTATTCACCGTAATATCAATTCTTAATCAAAATTTATGTTATCATTCATACATTTATGTATGTGTACACCAATTGTTCAATTATTTTTTACATAATAGATAAATCTGCTTGTATTAATGACACGTAAATCTCCATACATCTTTGGATTAGAACGTTTAGATAGTGGTTTGCATATAGTAATTTCCTCGAGCAACTCGGAAAATACTTACTCACTATGCAACTTACCGTATGAATTACATACTGCGTCACAAATGGACTACAATATTTTAACATAGTCGATGACTAATAATGCTTTTTTTGTCTGCCATCTCCCGGACATAATAGGTGGCAGATAAATAGATGGCAAATATATCAGAAAGTTTAAAGAAAATAGATTAAATTCGAATTCAGGTCCCATGCCACAATCACTTTGATATTAATTTAATTAGCAACCGAGATTTTTGGTTCCACACAGAAGTATTTGATGAATATTTGTATGAGTGAATATTTATTTATGCATATATACAGAAGTACATATATGTACGTATATATTTATTTATTTATTGCAACTACTCTACAGGAAAACCCGTTTACCGAGCAGGAAAGTACAGTGAATGTTCACATTCTAATTAGATTAATAAATTTCACAAACATAACAATCAAATTAATACAAATACGTATATACATATTTAATACCTACGTATATGAAACAATATATGAAAAATAAGAAAAACAAAGATGCGGATCAAACATAACAATGTTTAAATATTTCGAATTTATCACAGTTGTTGTTGTATTTAGTACACATTAAAACAGTGGTGAAAATTTTAGAATATTAGTACGCGGAATAGAGAGATAAAATATTTTGGATGTTCGAGCATGCAATTGAGGTACATAAAAATTGAGCTTGCCTAATAGGTTTTGACAGTCAATCATATTTGTATATAAGCTTATATAGAAATATTTGAGAACAACATTCCCGCCTCGCGTCAAGTGCTGTCATCGCAAATCTTGCCCAAAGATCATTTTGAGGGAAACCAATAGATGGATACACAGTGTCTGATTTGAACCATAGTAGTTTCATAAACCTTCTTTGAACCATTTACAAGTTGTTAATATGGCATTGATAATAAGGATTCCATACTAAACATCCGTACTCAAGTTTAGATCGGACAAAAGCAAAGTATAGAATTTTCAATGTATCAGTGTTTGAGAAATCCCTGCTAGTCCTTATTAAGAAACCCAGTGTATGCAACGCTTCAGATACTACCTTAGTTACGTGAGCGGTAAAAGACAGATCTTTTTTAAAAATTATACCGAGGTCTCTGAATGTGCCAGGTCTTTGAAGAATAGAGCCCCCTAACCTATAATCGTATATTATTGGAGATAATTTAGTGGAATAGTACATAACATAGAAAGGTTTGATGTAGTTTGTTACTAAAACACCAATTATGAAGATTAGACAGATTGTTCTGCAGAAGGCACAATCATCCAGGCAAGTAATAACCTTAAATAATTTAAGGTCGTCAGCATATAACAGACAATTGACAGATATTGCAGTGACAATGTCATCAATAAAGATATTAAACAGGAAGGGGCGTTGAGGCACACGTGGTGCCATACTCAAAAGACCTGAAACCATTGACTTCAACGTACTGTTATAGTGAGAGAGATAGGACTTTAGAAGTCTTAATAAATTTGTTAAAAAACCAAGCTTTGCAAGCAAGTTTACTCAGTAGTATATTATGATCGAGCCTATCAAAAGCTTTAGTGAAGTCGGTGTAAATGACGTCCATTTGCTTGCGTTGGTCAAGAGTTTTAGCTTTTCTTTGGGTAATACAAATTACGTTAGATGTTGTAGATCGTCCTTGCATAAAGCCATGTTGATACTCTGAGATATATATATATATATATATATATATATATATATATATATATATATATATATATATATATATATATATATATATATATAAAGGGTGGTCCAACCATAATGCACGATGTTAATTGTGAGTCACACCTTAACATCAAGTTTTTTGCCCAACCTAATTTGACATTTCTTTGTTTCAGTGTTTGACAAATTCAACCATGGAGAGGTACACAATTGAGCAGTTAAGATTGTTGCAGCCTTTTACGAAAATGGGCGTTCAAATCAAAATGCATTTCGTGCACTTCGTGACTTTTTTGGTCAGCATAATCGACCAAATGTGTCCACAATCGGGAGAATTGTTCGCAAATTTCGGCAAACCGGGTCTGTATGAAATGTGAAAACACCTGTGCATGCCCGCCCAGTTCGTTCTGTGGAAAACATTGCTGTTGTTAGCGATAGTGTAGCGGAAGAGCCGTCAACCTCGACTCGTTGTCGTGCCCAACAATTGAACATCTCACGAACATCACTGATGCAAATTTTGAATAAAGATTTGAATTTACACGCTTACAAGGTTCAATTGACTCAAGAGCTGAAGCCTACTGACCATTTCAAGCGTCGTCAATACGCCGAATGGTTGGTTGAACAGACAGAAGTGAATAGTGACTTTACAAATAATTTGGCCGATAATTTGTTTCACACATAATTGTCATAGATTCTTCTCATCATCATTAGGTCATCAGTCCTAAGACTGGTTGGACGCTAACCTCCAGCTTCTCCTATCTTGTGCTAACCTACGCATTTCGCTAATTGTGCTACAACCTACATCCCTTACTATTTGCGAGCAGTAGTCTAATCTAGGCCTACCTCTGCCTTTCTTCACTCCTATTTCTGCCTCCAAAATATCGCGGACTATTCCCCCATGTCTCAGCAAGTGGCCTACCATTCTATCTCTTCTCTTCTTTAAGTTTTTCCACATACTCCTTTTCTCGCCGACTTTCTCCAATACTTCTTCGTTTCTAACCCTATCAGTCCATGGTATTTTCATCATTCTTCGGTAACACCACATCTCAAAAGCTTCTAATTTCTTCCTACTTGCTTCCCCTACCGTCCAGGTTTCACAGCCGTAAAGTGCCGTGCTCCATACATATGTTTTCAAAAATCTCTTCCTTGTTTCTAAGTTTATTACCCCCGAGCATAAAAGTGCTTTCTTTTTGTTAAAAGCTACTCTACCCTGCGCTATTCTTTGTTTTATGTCTTTATCGCTTCTTCCATCCCAATTTATTTTACTTCCTAAATAAGTGAAGTCTTTAACTTCCTCCAATCTTTCATTATTAATTTGTACTTTCGTTTTTGCTCTGCTCTCGCGCCCTCTGCACACGAACACTTTAGTTTTGTTTTTATTCACCCTCATTCCGTATTCCTCTGTCAACACTGCCTCCATTTCGTTCAATGCTGATTCTAGTTCCTCCTTACTAGATGCTAATACTGCTATATCATCCGCGAATCTCAGCATTTTTAGTTTCTGTCCCTGTACTTTAATCCCGAAATCTACTCTATCTTTTACCACATTAATCGCCTCTTCGATGTACAGATTAAAAATTAGTGGTGATAGCGTACATCCTTGTCTTACTCCTTTCCTAATACCTACTTCCCTTTCTTCCCCTTCTACTTCTATAACAGCAGTTTGCTCTATGTATAGATTGTGTACTACTCTCCTATCTCTATACTTCATTCCCGCGCTCTTTAGTATCTCGAACATTTTTTCCCATCTTACGTTATCAAAAGCTTTTTCTAAATCTACAAATCCTATATAAGCGTTCTTTCCTTTTTCTATTGTTTTCTCTAACATTACTCTTAGCGCCAGAATAGCTTCGCGAGTTCCCCTATTTCGCCTAAACCCGAATTGGTCTTCTATCATAATAAAAAATATTAAGGTAATTCTCTGAAAACTTTTTGTTTTATTTACAATTAACATCGTGCGTTTTGGTTGGACCACCCTTTAGATACGAGTATGTGTAGATACGCATATAAAAATATCCACTTAAGTGAAAACTTTAAAGGCAGATCGAGTTTATGGCACGATTGATATTTATGTACCCGTACCCATAAACTATGCAAAAATATATCTGGGTTGTTATGAAGAGACTCTAAATATGGGTAGGTAATCAGTCACAAATTCCGTGTAACAGACACTTCAGATATGATAAAAATAAAATGGCTAGTATTGTAATAGCATGGACATTTTTACTGAGTACGTAGTAGAAAATAGACTATTAGTTTTAGTCACAAATTCCGTGTAACAGACACTTCAGATATGATAAAAATAAAATGGGTAGTATTGTAATAGCATGGACATTTTTACTGAGTACGTAGTAGAAAATAGACTATTAGTTTTAGGTTTATATTCGAACAAGAAACAACGTATCCTGCTGACGAAGATAGCATTGCTATCGAAATATTCATATACAGGTGAAATAAAATATCTGTTATTGTTAAAGAGAATAATAATAAATATATGAATAAAGTGAAAAAATAGTATCTGTTATGGCACTTCTGATCTTTGAAGATAACTTACTCTCAGTAAAATTATGTTGCTAAATAAGGACATACTTACGAGTGGAATGCTAAATAAGGACATACTACAAATGTGAATGTCCCCAAGAGAGGTACGATTCTCTATAGTTAGACCCGAATTCACACAGTAAAGATATACCTCAACGTTTGTGTTACACTACCAGAAATTAACGACACGAATCTAGAATATTATATGTGACGTCACATCTTGCCTTGTGGAAATACAAACTATTAACGATTTATTAATTCCATGCAAATTTTTTAATTAATATGTATAATGAAAATTATTGATTCGTACATTGGTTTGACAGTTATTAAGATAAAAGGCCGTCTACAGACTTATTTGGTATGTTTAATGTATAAACAAGTTCGAAAAAGTTACTAAAATTAATTTTGCAAATGTACCATATCTTAAGTCTTTTACTAAATTGCTAAATGTTTACCACAATATAACTTTATGATGCCTCGCTATTATAGTTAATATCTAGTCCTTTTTGTAATAACGCTTACCTTTTGAAAATTCGTATATAATATATAAGATTTAAAAAAATACTGCTTGAAATCTATTGTCTAGCTCTGTTAATTAAAGTGAATTAACCACTAACAAATTAAAACAAGAAATATAAATAATCGATACTAAACAAATAGAAAATCCAAGACCTATTCAAAGAAAATACTAAACTATTATTTTAACGATTTTCTACTCTAAAATGTTAAAGCTTGCAAAAAACTTGAATCTAATTCCTATCTGATAATGAAGCTAATGTATTGTGTGCGATTTTTGGTCATCCATGGCATTTATGCCTATTTATAATTCTATGTAGCATTAAACTAGTTTCATCAGACAATACCATTGTATTGACAAAATGTGGGTTTTGTTAATATATATCCCTTATATTTTCACATCTTTTGGTTAATTCCTGTACAACTGTATTTGAAAGGGATGGAACTTTCCAGTTTTAGAATTTGACATTTACGATATCCCATGGTCTCATTTTCTAGAAGCAAAAGATTTTGGACTCTCCTATACTGCGTCTCCTGTAGCACTTTTAATGCAGCATTATAATAAGTAGAAGTGTTTAGTCGTCCCGGTCTTCTCTCTTGCTTCATATCATATCATATATATATGTTACTGTGAAAGTCCGAAATTAGTGAATGTCAACATTCACCGGTGAATGTCGACAAATACCAAATGCCTTAGTGAAGGACCGAACGTTTATTAATTTTATTATACATTCGAACTTTCACCGGTGTATATCGGCAAACACAAATGGGCTGCGGTGAATGTCGGAAACGACAGGTCGTAACTTGCTTTTGGGCGGTTCCTGCATCCTATTTGTTGGCTTTGGCTTCGTCAGTCTTACGCAAGATCTGATAGCGTGTGTGCAAGCTTGCTAATTTAATTTGTTTTATTAGATATTATAATTTGTGTTCAATGGCTACTGCAGTGAATCGTGATCAGTTTTTTGAAAAGTCACATGCCTTAATTGGAAGTAAACGAGAAGACAATTGTTTTTATTTTTCTCAAGAAAGGTACTCTAAAACCATTTCTGAAGTGATTTATGCTAAAAGTAAGTGTAGTACACCTTTGGACTACAGACGTTTAAAACGTTTTGACATTTTAAAAGTTAGCGATGAAGAAAAGTTAATTGTGCCACTAAAACCAAGAGAAACGAATATCCAGTATTATGTTACAAATGATGAACTGTTTAATATACTTTCCGAAACTCACATAAGAATAGGGCATGGAGGAAGAACACGAATGCTTAATGAATTGCAAGTTAGATACAAAAATATTACTTATGAAGTTGTAATGTTGTATTTAAATTTGTGTAAACAATATCAAATGAAACACAGTGCGCCTAAAAAAGGTATTGTTGTGAAACCAATGGTTAGTTCCGAATTTAACTCTAGATGTCAAGTCGATTTGATAGATTTGCAATCACACAGGGATGACGATTACAAGTTTATAATGGTATATCAAGATTATCTAATCAAGTTTGTCCAGTTGCAACCTTTAAAAAGCAAGAGAGCGGAAGAAGTAGCATATCACCTTCTTCATATTTTTTTAACATTTGGTGTTCCCGCTATATTGCATTCGGATAATGGTAGAGAATTCAGTAATCGAGTCATATCTGAACTATGCACTATGTGGAAAGATGTTAAAATAGTACCCGGAAAGCCTCGTCACAGTCAAACACAAGACTCAGTCAAAATAGCCAATCAGGACATACAGAATATGCTAACTAAATGGATGCAAGATAATGACTCAAAAAAATGGTCAGAATGTTTGCCGTTTGTCCAATTCGCCAAAAACACAACATATCACGAAAGAATACGCTAGAGTCTATATGAAGCCCTGTTTGGCGTTAAACCAAAAAGGGGCATAGCATCGTCATCTCTCCCTCGCGGGAAAATTACAAACATTGAAACCGAAGAACAGTTAGAAGACTATGTTAACACTTTTGAAGAAAATTTGGGTAGTGACCATATTGATGACCATGTTTCAGATAGAAGCGACGTCGATAACCAAAATACCATTGGAGTTAACCTGGAACCTAGCACGTCTTCATCTCAAGCATTGACTGATCCGCAACCTAGCACGCCTTCATCTCAAGTACTGACTGAACAACAAGAGCTAATTTTTTCAAAGAGAGTAGCCGCAAAAGAGAATCTTCTACTTCAAGCAACAAAAATGTTACGAACGTCAAATAAAAGTTTCCTCCGACCCAAATTGGTGATACCGTAAGAATTCATGTCCCTGATGTCGACCGTGGTCGTACAGACCCTCGAAATGTATTAGCGGTTGTTCTTGGAATGGAAGATTCAGGCTTTTATAAATTAGCAAAGCAAAATGGTACCTTGAAACAGCTTTTCAACCGTAATCAGTTCGTAATTTGTAAAGAAAAGTTACTTTCCATGGATGAGGTTTCGATTCAAGAAATGTCGCTAAGAGAAGCAGCTTGCGCTAATTCAAAAAGGAGGCAAGGCTATACACGTTGCAATTGCAAAAGGAAGTGTTCGACGGCTAAACGCAGCTGTAAAAGCAAAGGCCTTTTGTGCAATTCGAAGTGTCATGGTAGTTTAAGTTGTTGCAATAAATGAGAATGTCATACATTTTCTTGGTTTTTTATATTTCAGTTTAAAAATTAAAATGTATGTGTATGTTTATTATATTGACATTATTTTAGTTGTGTTTCGTGATTTGCAATGTTCTACTATTTGTTTTAAGTTCAACAATTTCCTTAAGTTTATTGGAAAACTTTTCCCATGTCGTTTTAATAAATAAATATTACCTATACTTTTATTTTTGTTTTCCTTTATTAAAAAAATGTTTCCTTTCAACATACACCATGAGTACATGCTGAATGTCGACATTCACCGGTATAAATTAGAAATAATGATATTTGACGGATATTTCGGACATACGCCAAGCAACTTAGAAAAGGTTGACATTCACTGGTGTATCTCGACACCGGATTTTACCGGATTTCGGTGTTTCACAGTAATATATATATATATATATATATATATATATATATATATATATATATATATATATATATATATATAGGGTCTCCTTATCCAATGATAATTAAAATATTAATTCGTTCTTTTTCTCTCAGGTACACCATTTTCACTATTCAGGTCAACTAAATTTAATTTCCTGCTGAATAAAGTAACACTGCAGTTTAAACACTACAATAATTTAAATATCATTAAAAAAAATATGTTTGTCCAATTTCGTAACAAGAGGTAGGGCGTTGATATAAGTCTGTTAATTAAGACATCAGTTAAAACATTATTTTAGATTTTCTTTAAATTGCAATCATTTATTCGGAAAATTGACATAAAAAAATGATGAGGAATTTATTAATAAAACCATCATTTTGCTGATAACATATTTCACTAACAAAGGGCTAATTCAGGATATAAGAAGGGTTTATATACATATCATTTGAAAAAAAAGTAACTTGAGTGATATAGTAGCGAGCTCATACTTTGAAAATAAAATTCAAGGTCACCAATATATGTCAAGTAAATAGTTAAAAAGTTACAGACATTATTCCTGTACTTAAACTAATTACAACCGTGCTATAATATGGACGTACTTGCAAAAATATATGACATGAAAGTATGTATACTACATAACTTCAAATAATGAAATTTATAAACCATACCATAATTCTTATTACCATTTAACGTTTCTTGTTCTTTTATATGTCAATAAGTATATACGTATTTTTGAAGAAATAAATTGAGTGAAAAAATTCACTCAACTACTTGAGACAAATGTACACGTACTTTCCAATGTATTTCTCTCACACTTTAATATATTAAACATTGTAATATATCACGTTTTAAATATGTTATTTAGTTAAGCATGTAAAATCAAAAAGTACTTGTCATTACGTATAGCGGCTGCATGATGTTAATTATTGCACAATGAATATTGTGCTTAAATATTATTATTAAATAATTTCTGGACCAACACAATCTTATTTTTTAAAAGGTAATTTCCGTAAAAACATATTTTCCGTAAAAAGTATTTACTGTAATCATGTAAAAAAAAAGCTTTTTCTAGGGTTTATTTTTCGTTTTTCGGCCTAAGAGCCACCACAACTTTAAACCATCTTGTGTGTGCGTGTGCGTGTGCGTGTGTGTGTGTGTGTGTGTGTGTGTGTGTGTGTGTGTGTGTGTGTATGTGTGTGTAAGTGTGTGTGTGTCTGTCTGTCTGTCTGTCTGTCTGGCTGTCTGGCTGTCTGGCTGTCTGGCTGTCTGGCTGTCTGGCTGTCTGGCTGTCTGGCTGTCTGGCTGTCTGGCTGTCTGGCTGTCCGTCTGTCCGTCTGTCCGTCTGTCCGCCTGTCCGCCTGTCCGTCTGTCCGTCTGTCCGTCTGTCCGTCTGTCCGTCTGTCCGTCTGTCCGTCTGTCCGTCTGCCCGTCTGTCCGTCGGTCCGTCGGTCCGTCGGTCCGTCTGTCCGTCGGTCCGTCGGTCCGTCCGTCCGTCCGTCCGTCCGTCTGTCTGTCTGTCTGTCTGTCTGTCGTTGTCGTTGTCGTTGTCGTTGTCGTTGTCGTTGCCGTTGCCGTTGTCGTTGTCGTTGTCGTTGTCGTTGTCGTTGTCGTTGTCGTTGTCGTTGTCGTTGTCGTTGTCGTTGTCGTTATCGTTGTCATCATTGTCGTCGTTATCGTCGGCATTTATTCTTGTTACGATAACTCAACTAAATCGTGTCGGATCGGTCGGATTTTGGCTGATTATGATCGGGGACGTCTTCCAGATGACACCTATTGACTTTGAGGTGACACCCCACCCTGTAAATGGGTCATGAGAAAGCACGATGGTGGACTATTTGATAAATCTTTTTGATAGCACGACAACTCAACAAAATGGTGTCGGATCGATTGGGTTTTGACTGATTCTGATCGGAGACATCTTCCAGACGACACCTATTGATTTTGAGGTGGATAGGAGACACCCCATCCTGTCCATGGGTCATGAGAAAGCACGATGGTGGACTATTTGAGAAAAATTGAAAAAAGTAAAATTGTCGCTTAAAACATATATTCTGCATTTTTGTGTTGGTTTAATTTTTCTCGGCCACTCAATTTCGAGATAGATATGTTCAACGGGCGGAAAATTCCGTTTTAAGGTTTTAAAACTGTTTACCTTAAAGTGTCCTCGTTCTTTTTAAACAAAAACAAATTCCTTAAATTTTTCCTAGGACAAGGGTAAACCAATATTAGGAATTTTCTGTTTATCGTTTATATAGTGTTTTTTTGACAAAAATATAAATATAGTAAATACGACATTATATTTTACAGAAATTAAAATTTTCGGGAAGTTATCCCTCCATTAAGAATCTGACATTGGTTGGTATGAATATAAACACACCACTCCTTTCTCATTCGGTCGAGTTTTGACTGATTCTGATCAGGGATGTCTCCCAGATGACACCTATTGATTTTGAGGTGGATAGGACACACCCCACTCTGTCCATGGGTCATGAGAAGGCACGATGGTGGACTATTTAAAAATTTTTTTGTTAGCATGATAACTCAACGAAATTGTGTTGAATCGATCGTATTTTGATTGATTCTGATCGGGGACGTCTCCTAGATGACACCTATTGATTTTGAGGTGGATAGGACATACCCCACCCTGCCCATGGGTCATGAGAAAGCACGATGGTGGACGATTTGTGAATTATTTTTGTTAGCACGATAGCTCAACGAAATCGTACCGGATCGATCGGGTTTTGACTGATTGTAATCGGAGACGTCTCCCAGATGACACCTATTGATTTTGAGGTGCATAGAACACACCCCACCCTGCCCATGGGTCATTAGAAAACACGACGGTGGACTTTCTTGTTAGCACAATCACTCAATTAAATCGTGTCGGATCGATTGGGTTTCGACTGATTCTGATTAGGGACGTCTACCAGACGACATATATTGATTTTGAGGTGGATAGGACACGCCCCACCCTGTCCATGGGTCATGAAAAAGCACGATGGTGGACTATTTGAGAAAAATTTGCCGATTTTGCATTAAACGAAAAAAACATATATTCGACCTGTATCATATACGAATGAATGACAAAAAAAATTAGTTCGATCACAAATGTATTGATATGACTCTGAAGCAGTCGCCTATGAAAAAATAAGGCTATCGCATAAAACACATATTCTGCATTTATGTGCTGGTTTATTTTTCTCGGCCACTCAATTTCGAGATAGAGATGTTCTGCGTGCGAAAAAGTCCGTTTTAAGGTTTTAAAACTGTTTATTTTAAGATCAAGTTACTTCATAGGGAACATCATGGTTTTTGTTGATGACGGGAATTAAGTTGAGATGTAGAATCTCTAAATATCTCGTAGCAGTTAAATGTTCTTCAAATATGTAAGACCCTAATAGACAACATGCTATTATTCCAGCTCATCCAGCTCATTCATTTACGTTTACATTTACGCTGGCTATAAATTCTTGAAGCCAGTGAGGATTTACTACAAGCTTGAGAATATTCTTGAACTTCAAATAATACGTTTAATTTTCACTAGCTTAAGGTTTGTCTTGATAAGGCCTCTCAATATATTAATCTGTCACCATATCCAATAATCAATAACAGTGACAGTAACAGAATTATTAATAGTTGCACAAGAAGCCACTGTTAACTCGGCAAAATGATATGCTGTAACTTATATAGAAACTTGCATAACATATCAGAGATATGTATATAATATGTATAGATTCACTAAACTATATAAAAGCACTGAATAACCGATATAGCAAGGATCTTTTAGTACAAAGTATACTAGCATTAACACATTATGGTTAAGCAACCAACATCATGCTGTCACTTTTATCTGAATACTAATCCATGAACTGGCTGATAGATCTACCGGATCTACCAGGGCAACTGTCAAATTACAAACAAAATATCAAATTATAAACAAAACAATGGGCACTCTTCACATTGCTAATCAGACGAAAATAATTCGTGATTACCTGTGTGAGAATTAGGCATCAATGGTTAACACAATTATATCTACTTACTGGTAATAGAGACTATATTTGAATCATGTAAGTTGTCATATAAATAATCGACAGTGAATCATATAATGATTGATTGTCTACAGTACCATAACACAAGACAAAGGCTAAGATTATCTAACAACATTCGGGAGTGCCTCGAAGACAATACACACAACGCAAAAATTCTTAGGAGAAATTAATATCTATATATTTACTACTACAACAGAACTGTGCATCCTAATTTTAAATATTTTAATTAAAAATTTAGCTACGATCTAATGTATTCATTCATTAGCTACCATAAAATTGATGCCACTGTGGGGAATAATAGCAAGATAATAATTAATCAGTTTAGTGATTGATATGTCTTCAACAGTTTTTATTTAGAATGTTTTTAACTATTTTTGTGTCTATAAATAAAGACTAGTTATTAATAAATTTACCTTTTTCAGTCACAAACTAATTTTATTTACGTTTTCAATTTTAAAAATAAAATTTCTTTAGGACGCGAAACTAAAATTTCAAATGTCTGATACAGAATCAGCTGTATATTATAATTTGAAATTTAACCCTCTCTATTATAAATGATAAATACAGAGCTCCGAAAATGGAAAACCGTTATACTCAGAGAACTTTAAGGAAAATATTTGTGTAAAAAAGGAGGGAGTTGTATAGTTTACAAGTACTATGACGATGTCACGGCTCCAACATAAATCTGTCATTTCAAAAAATGAAATGTGAAACGTGAGTCACGTTTTTTTAAAAAAATATTATTGACGTACTTAAAAGTTTTTTCATCAACTTTTCTCATCTCAAAAAGAAATCAGTTAGT
Source organism: Rosalia funebris (assembly GCA_037954035.1). NCBI lineage: Eukaryota > Metazoa > Arthropoda > Insecta > Coleoptera > Cerambycidae > Rosalia > Rosalia funebris. The sequence goes on along the minus strand of JAZFAV010000022.1, from coordinate 41,266,703 downwards.
AACAAAATTATGAATGTTATATTCATAATTCCAAATATACAATAAAAACATGAAAGAAATTATTTCAACTTGCAAATTGTAAAGCATTTATTTTTACAATATATTACAATATTTATAACATAAATAAATCGAGACCAAGTCGTGATACGTCGTTTGCCATTTAGTGTGTTATACTTTATTGCTGCAAATTGCAAATGGTGTAAAATTCTATATATCACAGAAAGACAAATTTCAATCGTATGAATTATTTGTTTCCAGCAACAAGTAAATTCGCCTTCTCAATATTTTAATTAAGATAATTATTTTCTTTTTCCCGCTCGCTCAGTTGTGGAAGGTTGAGACGCTATCCAATCCAGTGCCTTTTGAATATTTGGTGGAATGGGGGGCGGCGTCGGTAGGTGAGCTCCTTGTGGCTGAAAGCCGCCTTCGTCGTCGGCAGTGTACGTCAAAGAAATTTGATTTCCTTCTGGATCCGTATAGGAATACGAACCTTGAGCAACTATTGCTTCTGGATTCTCGGGGTCATTTATTTTCTTCAATGTTCCCGTTTCATCGGCTTTAATTCCATTTGCAGCTTCAAAACTAAAATAAGACGTCAACTGATCATTACATTGTGTATTATCATATAATAGTAATCGTAATAGTAGCTTGTTTATCGACTTATTTACTAACTGACTATTTACAATCAACATAATTTATTTTATTTTCCGTGAAAAAATGCACAGAATATTAATGTGGGATAACATGTGTTCTTCATAACAGTGACATTTAAACATAATTTTAAAACTATACATAATGTTATTAATTCTGATTATTGCAATATGTGACTGACTGAAAGGGTGTATGAATGCACGATAATATACGATTGAATGCTATAAATTCGCTAGTCTCGTTTGGTTAATCTTTGGTTATAATTGTAAGATTGTTTAAATAATAAATATCTACAAACTAATTAACTTTACCAATTATGAGGAAATGTATAAAATAATTTCCGGGAACCTCTTAAAATTAAAAAATATTCATTTTTGGTTAGAACACATGAATTATCTTCTGATAAATTGCGCATATTATAATAACGCTCGGTATATAATATTGGAGTAGCAGTTCAGAGCAGATATTTTAGTCTCTTTTCGTGTAAGTTCGAATTCAATTAAAAGTTTTTGACATCTTTTAGTGAGTGAGTTTTTATTTCCATCCCTGTGTGTAACATATTCATGCATAGATCTTAAGCTTTATTGAAGTGATTGCGAAACTGTAAGTGTCTAAATGTTAAAATTCTATTAGTGATTCATCGTCGAGTTAAAAAAAACTATTTTATATCCTTTTCGATTTTTTCTACCTAGTCCCTTCTACTACTAACTTTATGTATACGTACAAAACTATAATATAGGAGGCAATGAACGTATTTCATATTTTACTTGTTATATAATATTTTACATAAATAAATCTACCCATTGATGGTGTTACACTCGAAGAATTCTGTCGCAGACGAGATGTTATCAGGTAGACTTGACATATTTAAATCGATATTGGTACAAGCAATTTAGTTTACTTTTGTTGTCGTGTTTGACCACCTATATATTCTGTAAATGTAATATAATAATACATCTTATATGAATCTGTATAACTTATACATAGTTGCATATACGTTATATCAGCAAGTATAGCAGGCGATATTTGGCTCTCTTTTGATAATTTTTTAATGTTATCTTCATTCTGAGCAGTTAATCAAATTATTTAATAAATATTTGAATATATTGAATCTGTAAACATATTCGTAATTTATCTAGAGCTAGTTGTTAAAGTAAAGACGAAGATATCTACTACTTAATAGCATTTAATACTTGATGATAACTCACATCAAGTTTGTTCCAAAGATAACAGTTTAAATCATTGTACCATATTTATTGTTCTATGCAGAATAAATGACGATTTCTGCATTTTATACATGCATACATATGAAAAAATAACAGTTATCTGCACTGCAAAATGTTTTATAATTTTTTTGTAGTGAATTTTACAATTTATATTTTTTTATATATTTTAGTTACATAACACTAATTAGGAAAACTTACTTCGTTTACGTTACATTTGAAATTTATCAAGATGGTGGTAGCCTCATCGAAAAAGAAGTAAATGGTGTTTCTTACTGAACGGTGCACAACTATACAAATTACTTACTTATTGTAACATTTGGAAAGTTACTATATATTTAAAAATGAAAATTCGTTTTTGAAAGTAAACTATTTCGGAAGATGTTTATACATATATGGTAACTATATGTACTGTATATGAGTATACCACATATTTCTTCCATACTAAATTTACAATTGAAGAAGAAGCAAGATTAATTATTAAGTAGTTACGCTATTATATACGTTATAGTTTCTGTATAATTAATAGGAGTACATTTTACTACTAATTACTTCAAAATTAAAAAATTAAGAATATAATTATATGCCTCTAACGCTATGTGGACATTAACTGATATTATGTCATAAAAAATAAAAACTGAATAAGAATTGTAATAAAATTTATCGGTTTAGTTATTTAAGTTAACACATCTGAACCGAATACCTAGTTTTCTACTCATCAATATGCAAAAATTCATATTCATATCATAAATTAAATTTGTGATAAAATAATCTTCATATATTTAACGGTACTCATATTTGTTTTGTAACAATTTGCAAAATAAACAAATCTATAAATTTGCATGAAATCCAAGTTTAACAACGCAAGAATAGTAAACAATATTCAAATAAGTGGAAAGTATTTTTATTGCAAACGTCGTAGATTTTCATTTGCTCTATCGCAAGATAATGATGACACATTGAGAAGAAAAATTGACAACTTGGTAGGAGGCTAATAATATGGTTTTAAAGTATACAACAATATTACAAATTTGACATCATAACTTAATGAGTGTCATAACTTTCTCGTGACATTCTCTACTGCTAGGAACTCATCTCTCTTTCAAGGCAATATTCATGTAGAAAGAGAGAAGTAAAATTAATTCTTATTAATATTAATTTGCCAGTCGGCATCAAACGAATATATTTAAAGTTAATAAAAAAATAATATAAGTTGTTAAAATATTAGTAGCGTACTTAAAATAAATATGTAAGAATGTTTTCATATCCGATAATAGAGACTAATTAAATTCCAAAAGAAAACGGAAATAAAGTAATTAAAAAAATTAAAACTATGAAATTTCACAAACGAGCTTTAATTAGTATTAGTCAGATTAATATACTATATAATTTGAGTTATGTTAAATTTACTTTTTTAATTGTCAACTGAACCATTTTTAAATTAAATATTTACATTAAAATATATATTTACATTTAAAATATTTTATTTGTATTACTACTCATACGTGTTACGATTCAGAGAGTAGAGCCAATTCGACATTTTATAAATTTTCAATATTATATTAAAATGTAAATTAATAGCAGAGTTTAAAATAATAAGTTCCTAGTAAAAATAAGCGTATTAAAAAAAGTGATCTTACGTAACCGCATCCACTAGAATAATAAATAATATGTGCATAGCCAGACTAAATAACGCTGTAAATAGTGCATTAAAATTTTTCTAAATTATCACTGATTACAGTAATATAGAATATTTTTTAAAAAATAATGCAAAACATGATTACATGTGGTATTTAAAAATAAAATATTATTCATGTATATTGGCACAACACTGTTTCGCCATGTCTACAGGAATTTGCATACTCTATAATAGTGGAATTTTTTTGTACGAATAATATAGTAGCCAGTCAAGAATTGCGTATTTAAATTTGAAAATACTTGGTTTTTATTATCACATATTTGAAGCAAATACACATCTAATTTGCATCTTTAGTAATTAAAATCCTAAATTTAGAATTGTCTGGATAGATTTTAAGTTCTATATATTCAATATATAGGATTGTTAGATAATATTTAATAGCGAAAATTTTAGAGAAAACTTTTTATTTCGAAAAGAAAAAACTGCTAATATTTTATCAACGTTACTAGTTCATTAATTTTTAAGTTATAAGTATAAATCATACAATCCTTAGTCATTATAATTTATAATAATTACTTCTATTATTATATTACTGTGTATAATTGATTATATGTTTATCACTATAAGGTCATTTGTGCATTAAGTCCTTTGTTTTAGATTTTGTCATATTTATAAATCATATTATGTTATTATATTTCCAGGTTACAACTCAAAAGCACGAATATAATCTTCAAAGTAAATGCAATACTTTTATTTGACTTTTTATTTATGGAATAAATTCCTACAATATGCAGTAAAATTCCCAGTAATTCGAAAGTAAAATATTACATTTTTACATTATTCCTCCCTTGATCTGAAACAATACTGATTCCATAATCTAGATTCTAAATAAGTGAGAATATTTTAAATAAGCCATACATCTATAAAGCCCGTGTATTCTTTGACAAAGAATTTTATTTATCAGAATGCAATATCTTTGCCTAAAATTGAGTATTGTAAGAGCCTCTTGACTCATATTTTACCTATTAAAGAAAGTTATAGTTCCTATACTCCGAAGAGTTTAATTTTGAATTATGCAGCGTTTCTTATGGCCAATATTTAGGGCAAAATAACAGGTGATTTGATTCAAAAATTTTGACGGGAAGTAGCTTTTTAATTCGGACGATGTGTCCACAAATAGAGTCAGACATGTTATGATTCTGAAGATAGTTATCGCTGCATATTACTGCAGGTTCACTTACTGCAAAAAAAATATATCTACAGATTTTTAAGCATGAATTGTTAGATTTCATAGAAGACTTTCTATTAGCTATCAGGCATATTATGATGTTGCAACAAAATAGGGCACCACATAATGCTAGAATTATAAGAAATTATTTAAATGTAACTTATTAGATCTTCGAATTTTGCACTGTTGGATTTCTTTCTTAGGTCTTATCTAAATTAATTGTCTCTAATTAATTTATATAGGAAGTATTAGGCCTAATTATAGGAAGTAGTAGGTCTAATTAAAATAGAATATCGCAGAAGAAGAAGAATATCGCAGAATAAATGTAGATTCTCCAACGTGTATGTAGTCAGTGACTGATTTACAGGAGACGATTATATTTTAAAGCACATGGAAGCTTTTTGTAATACATGCAGTAATAAACAATATTTATATTTTCTACCGTTTTTATTTAATTGGGTAATATAGTTTGCTTAAGAATACATAGTTAAGTAAGTTTTTTTATTGTTATTTCTGAATATTGTTATTATTAATAAACTAAATGCAAAATACTAACTTGTTTGAGTATCTTGTAAAAAATTTATTTATTAAAAATAATTACAGTAATGTCTGTTTATAATGAACATCAAGAGACAAACAAAGATGTTTCGTTATAAGTCCATCCCTATACAGTTTAATATAGAAAGAATATCTGTACAATAATCGGCAAAAAACTATGGAATATTAAAAAAAAATAAATTAACAATCATTACTACGCAAACGTAATTACAAAGATGATTTAATGATGATGAGTATCATTTTAATAGAGTTTGATAAGTGATTTACAGGTACATAGGGTTTGTTACACTTTTGTGTTCAGTCGTGTTGTACACCACCGAAAATCTTCATGATTCACATTCTACTACGTGTAATGATGTGAAAATTGTTTAAAGTATCAATACTTCTAATATACAACAACATCGATGAAATGGGTAATTTTTTTCACCACTACAAGTGTAAACTTAGGTATGGTTGAGGTATAAATCTAATATCATATTATATTGTAGTATCAAGTACATCACAATTGTATGTACACTACGTAGATTACTTCTCATGGAATAGATTATAATCCGTGAGATGTACTTATTCCACCACGTATGCATCTTAGTTTTATGCTTTTTACAAATTATAAAGATGTGTAATATTATCATAATTAATAATAAGTATCATTCATACTCTATCTTCAAAGACTCCATGTAACTAATTTCAGTGAATAATAAACAATTTGTAATTCTAAAAATTTTCCAATCATAATAAACTATAACCAGTTATTAGTAATTATAAATATTGATGGCCATTCAAATATATTATTTAAATTTAATATGAATTACAATAATGCCATTAACATACAACCGACTTTTTGTCTCTAGACAAACGACATATTTAATAATAATTTAAATAAAGGATAGAACATAAATATATACAAGGAGCGTCTATTATAAAAACCATTATTTACAATAAAATTAAAGCAACAACACAAGCTTACCTCCACTGATAACCACCATCTGGCGAAACTTCGTTGGTTTGACTAATAATTTTTATTGGCTCTGGTGTATTTCCCTGAGGTGCACCAAATGTTAAATGGATACATATACAAAGTAAACTAATCTGTAAAATAAAATGTTGATTATAAAACAGAATATACTAAAGAGAACACATATAAAAATAAAGATAAGTAGTAGATCAAAAATAAGGATAATAATAATGGTAAATTGAGACAGTTATATTCCATCGATATTTACTAAAGAAGACATTGTGGCAATATATACGACTTTTTAATCGTTAAACTATTGAATGCGTTTTGGAAGTCACTCATCATACCAAATAACTTCATTTGTCATGGGTATGCTCAACAAATCTAGTAATACTCTACCCTTGACTAACAACAGTTAAAAATGGTTTCATTAAGTTTTAAAGCAACAATATGATATATTGTGTTATATATACGACAAGAATATGATATTATACTTTAAAGTACGAGATGTCATACGACGTACAGCTCAATGAATGGATTATGAAACTATATATTATAATATATAAAAACAGCCTTTCAGATTTCTGTTGCATAAAAATAATGACGTACTAAAATTTATTCCCATAAAAGAACCTCTAAAATCTGAAATCTGTTTGCAAGAGTCTGCCGAAGAATACCATATAAAACACTTCTATTTAAGTAACATCACTGAAACATGAACTAATTAAAGAGAAACTGTTATTTTTGAATTAATCGTTTTACTTTGTTATAATTTACATGTTTGTAAAAATTCCGTAAATCACAGAATTACGTGAAATAATTTATAATTTTATACCCCGTGGGCAATAAGTAATAGATAAATTAATTTTCTACGTTCTTCAATTATGATGTAGGAATAATTTTTCGATGGTTTATCAAGAATCTATTTTTCCGGTTTCGGGGTTCGATGTTTCGACAAGTTTGCCGTTAGTATATTGAAAAATATAAAAGTTTTAATAAACTTAGGATATAAATTAGAGTATTTTCGATATAATGTAATATGAAATATATGTTAAATGGAAAAATTCCCTCCGATTATGTATCTTATTGTCACAAATTTTAATTATAACCATATAGCCTTTGCATTCTCTATCTTGTACTATCATATTTAATAACTCTTATTTATAATATTTAATAACTCTTCTTTTTACAAGCCCGGTGAATGTCTATTATTAATATAATCAAAAAAGCATCCTGGTGATATCATGATAATTTATTGATAAAACTTGTTCAAGAGGCTTCTTGTATAAATGTTTCGATTTCTACTATCATCAGAATATTGAGCTTCTTTCAACGATATCACTTGATTGAATTGATCACAACATTGGAGGCTTAACTTTTACGATCTTGCATTCAAAATAAATCTTAAAGAAATTTTCTTTTCAATACACCACTTTTCGAAGTTATTATAAGCTGTTTCATGTTGTCTTGAAGATTTTTGAGGAACAAGTTACAATACTGTACATTCTGCGATTTTCGATACAAGAGAAAAATCTTCATCATTTGAAAAATTTATGTCGCTTTACACTTAATCCATACATAGCAGTATTCATAAATTTCCCAGCGGGGCAGGTATCATAGATGGACCTGCTAACATGTATAAATTATGGTGACCAAAACGAAATAACTATTGATACTATTAACTAGTTATGTTTATCTAGTTTCTATGATTACTTCCCCCGGCATATTAGAATCTGATAAGGTAATTTTTTTATTATAAATGTCAAATGAATTTGTCGTAAATGTAAAACATTCTGCTATTTTTTCAGAAATTTTATTCACATTTCGAAACTGTTTTGGAAAAAAATATTGCTTAATACACTGCTGAAAAATATTTGATACTGGAATGATTTTTTTGCCCGCTGGCGTATGCGAAAATTATCTCCATTCTTGACAACATAGCGATACTTCACAACTTAGAATATGAAATAACTATATTTGAACAACTCATTTAAGACAAATGTTACTTCATCCAAATAAGAAGATTAAGATTATACATAATGAATTTTCTTGGCCAACATATTTGACTGTATGCAAATACGTTTTAAAATATTTAAAATTAATTTCTATATAAAAAAATATACGTTAAAAATCTCATACTGCTGAAAATAGAATTAATCTTCTTGTGAAACAAGTTCAAAAAAGTACACAAGTAGTGCACATTCTTAAATTTTAAAGATAAAATAAAAACTCATTCCAAAGAACTTAAAATTCAACTTAAATAATCGTAAGTTACGTAAAAAATTAGTTTATCTTTTTATTTCCATTGTTCACATTAATTACGGCCAACCGCAATAAAGTGAAGAAGCATTATTGTTAAATGTTTGTTTGTTATTAATATTATAATTAGTTAAATCGTATTCAACTTCTATTTAAACTATTCTGATAATCTATTTATTTTTATCCTTTCCAGATAATATAAAACAATTTATATATGCCTCATCAGTCAACGTAATTGTGAGAGGAAGTAATCCTTCCACAGATAAACCTAAAAGTTCTTTCTGCAATACCTGTATTGTAACACAGGCATTATGAAATTTTTTTTGTTAAAATTCTATATTAAACGATATGGAATATCTTCTTATCCACTACTATATTAGTCATAGATTCTAGCACATAATATCTCTAAATTTAAAACGTTTGCAATTTTAGATGGAATTTTTGAAAAACTGTCTCCTTCAGATTTTTTCTTTCCGCATTAACTTTTCATCCTTGAAGGAATGGTTTGCTTTCAAATTTTTTTAATGAATGATATAAAAATGTCCTCAATAATTTTAGGCAATTGGTGTATATTTTTATATTAATTGTCTAATCATCAAACTTTTAATTAATTTAATTAATTAAAAAACTGATGATTAGCCAATTAATACAAGATTGTCATAATTTTGGTAATAATTTTCAAGTCCAGCACCCACCAACATAAACCATTCCCACACATAGCAACCACTTGCTTCATACAATAGATTTACTTAATATTTCTTTCTCAGTTGTAAATACTACTACATTTTTATAATATTATATTCATGTTTTTCCAGAATTGTCCTTAATTTGGTGTATTTTGAAATAGCAACATAATTCTGTAAAAAGATGGTCGACTGTAACATAGAATACTGCTGTATGTAAAAGGTCCAGTTCTTGGTAAAAAGAACGTGTTTGTTTTATTGCTTGGACGTATTTAACGTATTTGTTGATTTCTATATCCATCCCTAATTAATTTTTAATAGTTTGTTAAGGACTACATATAAACTTTAAACGGTAACCAAATATTAAGTTTTCAACAGATTGCTTAACTTTGGGCATTCTTTTGTTTGTTTAGTATATCATCGAAGAACATGGCAGTCACAATTATTGTTAATTTTAAATCATTTAACTGAGCATTATTTATTTTTCCATTATTTATGCAGGAATTGCAAAAAACAATTAACTAACTACGAATTGTAAATAAATCTTGAGCTTCGATTGATCTTAATCTTCTTGGGACCTAATACACTATTTAGTATTTCACAAAAATATTTCGGTAGACAGGAACCATTTCATTCATAATCATTTCATTTCATAGTCGCATAGCGATATTTCAGGTAATTTAATAAAATTGACAACAGTATATTATTTTCATTATATAAAAAATGCTGTATTGAATGACACAATATAGTGCACTCAACAACTGCACTAAATAATAATATAAGACATTAATATTAAATTTAAACAAACATTAAATATGATTAAATTTAGTATTAACAAACATTAAATATGATTAAAAAGAGTTGTATATTTTTATTTATTCAATATTCCTTCCACAGGATTATTCTATTTAATAAATATTGTAACCAGCGTGATGTAAACGAAACAATCTAACGATAGGATAGAGTCCAATAATTAATAATAATTGAGTAATAATAAAATTTACATTAAAAAGTGAAATGCCAACAAAATTTATTTCATTAGTAATGACATTTCACGCACACGGACTTCGAGACTCTCATGAATTTGAAATATAAGCGTTGCTGATATTAAAATGCTGTATTAAAATTACATTTTAATGCAAGTAATAAGTTGAAATTGAACCTGCATTAAAATTACATATGCATTAAAATGGGATAAATAATTTTCAGGATTCCATAAATAGAATTCAAAAATAATTTATTTAGAAAATAAAATATTCTTTCTAATCATATTACTATCGCCTTGTATAATGTCAAATATTTTTTTAACAAGGAAAATATTTTGTTACTGCTATTGATACTCTTGGTACCATTGGTATTATTGATTCTTACTGGAAATATGTAACCATGTATTTGTTGTTACATCTACTGAAATGAAATTAAACTATAACTAAAGACGTAACTTTAGAAATAAATATCAATAAATAAGTGGCAGCAAATAACGATTCCTTTATTATTTTCTGTCTAATGATCTTGGTGAAATATTGCGCATTTCTAGCTCGAGAGCAAATCGAAAACGCAAATTACATAATTAACATAATAGAAAATAACTAACTCCACTGTACTTATATTGACACGCAGTTTAATATATAATGCACGTAATCAACGAACGATAGATATTTGTGCGGTGTACCTATCCATGGTCTAAAGAGAAATTATTTCATGGTAATATTTTTGCTTTGGGAATCCACTACTTATGCAGTGGGCAAAGACGTATTTCCCGGTATATACTGTACATACTACAGTCAACGAAGAAATAAAGCGAGAAGACAAGAAGAGCGCGAGAGAAGGCTCGAAGAGTCAGGAGCATATTATGTCCTTCGCGATTGAAGCAAACGAAGCGATGGGAAAGGGACCCGGGACCAGTCTTTAAATACGCCTGGTCTCGGTTTATAGCATGGTTTATGAGTAGGTAAAGAAGAGTAATCCTGCTCTACCTGCATTTAAAAATTTACTTTTTATTTAAAAATCACGACTGCCATAATAGTGGCGCATTTTTTATTTTATACTGAAAAATAAATCCAACAATCTTGCTAAAAACTTTTTAATAACAGTTTTAAGAATCATAGCTATCATCAAAAATGCTTATAAGTATATAAATAGTTATAAAATTTACCACAAATACATAATTTTCGAATATTTTAGCATTCTAATATTACTGCTGTTTTATCAGTTTTTTAACTACTAAATTAATGTATGTCATTGCAATAAGTACATATAAGTACATACTAATGAATATATTGCTACTGGTATCAGTTCCCGCTAGTTTTAACTCCCTATTAAATTGACATATACATCACCCACACTTCTATACTTCGAACAAGTTTCATAGCTTGTATTTCTAATTACACTAACAAACTTATGTTGTAAACTCAACACAAAGCTAGGAAAATTAAATCAATTGTATAATTTAGTAAAATAATCATAATATATCATATGTTGATAATGCCAATTTGGCTATGATTTAGATACAATTGCCTTAAAATGATGGCAAGTTAGCTAAAGCACCATGGGAACTACAATTTATGAGTCAATACATGTTTATAATCTTCTTTCGATGAAGAATGAATTTGAAATGAAATACAAATATTACTGTCAATTAATCGATACAACTATGAAGTTTTAAATCCATAAGTATTATTAATATTATCTGTATGTTGAGATTCTGTAATAAAGTAGATGGTCCACAGGCACTCAGGCCATTACATCGAGCCCATTGGGCTACCTCTATCAACACTAACCTCACTCCATCCCATTGCGTGAACGTATCGAAGAAGTGTACTCGGTCGACGAAGGTCGATCGTTTCCAGCCAATATTATCTAGTATATTTGATTTAATTCACCTGCTAGGTACACACATCCCATGTGTGCCTCCTGCTCTTCATGTGAGTAAGAAGTATGTACCTTCTACGTAGGTCACATAATGTGATGTCATCTGTTTTCTTTAGTATAGTAAATGTCTCATTATATTGCAGAATCAGCCTAGAATTAGTCCTACAATTATTTAATCATCAACATGGTCTTGTCTATAAATACGCCGATGGCTTTAGTACTAGACTAGTCCCCTAATTAGTGATTTTTACATATATAACTTTAGCTTAAAATACCCTGACATGAGCGCCCAGTGACTCGCTGATTCGGGGGTTTAGATTTTCACATTCTTAAATCATCAATGTAGGTCCAAATATCCAATTTCAGGGAGGAAATTCAGTCCAACTCGATGGTTATTTTTAAGTAAAAATATGAGGGACATCCTATTTATGTTTACCTTCAGCTGAGTTGATGTTTCCTCTTGAAAGATGTGCACCTGTCTCGTAGGGTACCGCCTCATTTTCCATAGACCTTCCACACACAATCACAGAACTATTCTTAAGACGTTCTTCTCTATATAGAAGACAAGAGAAGTCAGACCCAAAGCAACTTCTATGGCTACTGTGGACGTAGTCCTTATTGCACTAATAATAGTTAAATAAGCTAACCTTTGTACTGACTCTGACCCACCAGACAATTTCTCCATATATTATCACTTGCCTCATAATAGTAGTGTATATCTAATTGGTAGTCCTGGGATTTATTCCCCATTATCGAATTGAACAACGGCACTTCTATAGTGCCGTTTTATTAATTTTGTTCTCTACATGCTTTCGCCAATTTAAGTTATAGAAGTAAAAAATGACGATATTTGACCTCAGTTTAATCTTTGTATGTTGTAGTTGTGGCATTCTTAAATTGGCTATCTTCCTTTTTCTGGTGAATAGATCAAGTTTCGCTTGATTTATTACATATACCAAGGTTACTCCGTTTGTCAGCTGTCAATAGTTGCCACGGCATTTTGCAATAACTCGCAAGTATTGGTGAAACATCGTGTTTACAGATAGTGTTTTCTATATATCTAAATGTTTTCTCGAAAGCGCCTTCAATATCAATGAATGATTGATATCCTTATTCGATGAAATATTTTCGATAGTCGATAGGGCTTAGCCAGAGTATAATCTAGCCAGTATGTAAAGTTTGATTACAAAAATTACCTCCATCTCTCTCCATCCCTCAGGTATATAGTTAAAAGTAACGAAAATCCGATGGATGTCCATAAGACTCGACAGTATAAACTCCAGTCCCATCACAACACTCTGAAACAGCTATATCATTACGTCCCGGTAACTCAAAAGATGAAAGGTTTTTATAGCTGACATAACCTTCATATAGTTGACTGCTTTCTCAGCCCAACTCTTCCTTCTCTGAATGTGCAGAGGAAATTCCGGACAATCCAGGTTGGAGCGCCTAATTTTGGTTGCCTATGACTAGCGTAGATCAGCCGATAATTCTGCACTCTCTGAGAACTTATTCGTAAAAGTTCCATTCTTCAAGTTCATTACACGGGCATATATGTAAATATCTACACTGTCACAGAAGATACTACACGATTCCCTTTATTTGTACAATTTCCTTTGCTTATACCAAGTACACCTTAATGGGCACGCTTACTCATAATTCGATACTATAGTCAATTTGTTACTCATTAAGTATTATACTACAAAATTAAGCATGCTATTATATTTTGACAGATTCATCTAACAGTAAAGTAATGAATTTGATTTGTATTTACTAAGTTATGTATTTCAATATTTATTTTCAGAAAGTATTTTCATAATTGGAAATTTTTATTTTAGCTTTACCTATTGCTTACTATTCACATATATCCTTAAATACCCAATAAACATATTAGTTATTTTTACTATTTATAACTAATTGCTAATCAGTATATTAACTACTGCATTTTTAATTAATTGTAAAATAAATAAATTATGCACGAAAACCTGTCGATTTCAGTGTAATCAATTATTGTAGAATTATAGTTGCCTTGAAATATACACGAACAAATACGTAAAAAATCAATTAAAAGGTCGTGATAAAAAAAGTCGATAGATTACTTATTATTTTCAACAAGTTTTTCAACATTACAGTTTCAAACGGGTCAGAATATTAATATTCTTGAAGAATCTTGAATACTTGTAGACATACTATTAAACTAAACATATTCCTTTAAAAAAAGTATTGATTGTATCACAACTAGTTTTTAATAACGTAACAGGTTATTGGTAGTTGTGAATGTTGTGTTTCTTTTTATAGGAAAGATGTTACACAATAAAAACTACTGTTTATTTTTTATACGAGTTTCAACAAGATTATTGTATTATAGATTATTATAACCCCAGTATTTATTCCCAAACATGTATTTTAAACAAGAGTGAATTGTTTTTTCCAACATAAATAAATTGTATATATAAAACTCATAACTTTTGTGTACAATACGAATATATAATTAGAGGCAACTCCAGTCGTATTAAGGAGTTATGCAATAATAATGTTTTTTAATAGAATATTCTTTTATTTTTGCAATTTTTTTATTTTTTCATTTAGGATCCAGCATTTCAACCTTTGTAAAAATAAAGATTCGAGATTTTTGAAATCAGATTAATTTAAGAGGATGATGAAAACAATATTCTTCCACATAACTTATTAAGTAACTTATTCACTAACTTACTCAGTAAATACGCTCATAATGTCACAAACTTATATATCTTGAGGCTGACATATGGCAAAGTAAATATTACTGTGACCACCACAAATGAGGTATTTGCGTTAAGAATCTCTTTAAATCAAGGAGTCCTAACAATCAAAGATGAAATACTCTCTTCAGTAAGTTAAAGCCCATACTTTATTTTATGTAACAGACTAAGTCTTCGACACGTCAAATCAGCATTATTCTTATTAAAATGAATATTCTCCCAACTTTTTTCATTCAACCTTATGTATATGAATATTGCAGGATATGTAAAAGACTTAATTTCAAAATTAATAATGGGTTAATTCTAATTTATATGTTTTAGTAACATATGAGTAGTTACATTTTTGAATTTTAAATGTGACAACTGATTTAAATATATACCCATTTATTTTTTTCTATTTATATCATAACACTTACTACATACATATATGCAATATTAATTTTCCCTATAATGTCCTTTATATTCAAGAAGGCTGCCTAAAGACAATTGAATGCCATTGTACTCAATTATAATTTAGCAATTAATTTAATGAGGATTTGTTTTTTTGCCGTACAGTTTGGACGTTAAAAATGATACAAGTATTATATATGACCCAACTGCGATTACCCCCAATGAAAAAATAATTATGAATTCATACTAGAAATATACATCGAAACATCGGCAAACATAAGAAATTTAATGTTTCTTGCTGCCATTCATATCATTAATTAACGTAAAAAATGACAGACTTTACAAATTATTAACTAACCTAATCCGGCTAACTTAAAACTGCTTTTGATAGCCATTTTATATATTAGTCTACATACCTAAAACATGTTTAACACGTTCTCTATTAATAGTCTGAATACCAAACTTTTTACATTTTAGTTTTAAACATTAAATAGAATTATGTCATGGTAATCAATATCGTAGAAAATCGAATAAGTAACTATATCTTATATGTTTATTACTGTCTACTCATCATTCGAATATATTACAATTGATTTTTGAATACAATAATAATCACAGTACTATAAAATAATTAAGAAGTTGTTTTCTTTTTTTTTTAAGCGTACTTTTAGCTATGTAAACGTCATCTCAAATTAACTACGTTATGCAGTTTTATATGGAATTTGTCACATAACGATGTGTTGCATCCGAAGGACACACAACATATGTGTGGGTAAAATGTATATACCTAGTACACTTATTTACATACTCGTATGTATCGCAAACATTTTAAATTCTTTGCACTAGCGCCTTCGCCATTATCGGGAACAAAGAAATTTGTTTTATATTATTTACTATTATTGTTTACAATTTAACATTCTAATACAATACATAATTAAATGAATTGTTTCATTTTAAACAAGCAATAGTTCTAACAACGTATTAATTAGATTATGGAAATAAACAGTAAACATATTTTTTTAGAAATTGCATATTAGAATATAAAATTATAAATCGTTTTAATTATAATGAAAACATATAAATGATTTGGATCACATAATTAGGATATTAAAGCATGTAATGACCACTCTTCACGAAATGTGATAACGTTAATATTTCCTTATAAATAGCTACAATGAAGGATACAGTAGTAGTATGTATATAGTAGTAGAATATAGTAGTATAATAGTATAGCAAGTATTCAGTGATATAAAAATAAAAAATCTATTAATACTGATAATCTAAATAATAAATAAGTAAACTTTATATCTCTTTATAACCAATTTTTATTGTACGTTATATTTTTTCGACATTCGTTACAAAATTCCGATATTGTGACCTCTCATCATCATGGTTTATTGTAAATAAATACATAAATTATAAGCCATGAGGGTAAGTATGTGATACAAAAACAAACATAAAACTTGTAATTAATTTCCTTTTAAATAAGTTATCTATGATAGATGATAAATACCATCTATATGCGATACTTTAAATATATTTCTATACAAAAATTATACTTATTCCAGTTTTTCGCATTCAGCGAAAATTCGAAAATTTACGAATATTTGAAAATTATCGAATAATAAACATATATTGAAAACATCATAAATATAATCAATTTCTTACAACAATACTTTTAATTTTTTTGAAAAGGGGCGCCTTTTCAGAAAAGCTCTGGTCGTGCAGAAACACGAGAAAGGGGTCGATGGTCGCTGTTGGGTATAACTCAATGCCTGGAGGAGCTATAGCCCGAGAAGTAGTTGTTTCCTACAGCGATTATGTAATAGCCTTGCTATTCGCAAACCACTTGATAACCGCTTTGTGGTTTGGTGGTTCTTTTCTCGATTCCCAACTTGTAAGTTACAAATACTTTTTATAATTAATTACCTAAATAAAATTTTTCATCTTTACAAAAGACACATCATATAAAAGAATTAAAACACTGCTATCAAGTAGTTAAATGTTCCTCTATTTCACTGAATTAATTAAAAAAATAAAGTTATGTGATGGTACATTTAATGCAATATGATTTTATACAGTACGAACTCCTCACATATAATTGTTAATTTATAACCAGGTCAGAAATATATTGATTGCCGCATTATAGGCTCACTATATGTACTTGAAAGAATTATTTTCTTACTTTCATATTATTAATAGTATTAACAAATTATAATATCTTAGATTGTTAGATGCCATGTTAATAAATAATGCATTATATGCCTATATCTTATAACAACTTGTAAGGTAGAGAAATAATCAATCACATTAGAAAAATATAAAATAAAATTAACCTTCGGTTAATTGTAAAGGATACATAAGTTAGTTATATATGCCTCTATTTATTTAGTTTACTGAAATGTATATTGAGTGTATTTCTATATTTTTTTCTTATTAGCGTAAATAAATCATAAAGACAAGAAGTGTGATCTCGTGGATATTCAACAAGAACTACTTTTAATGTTTGAATGTATTTGACATATAGCTCCACCATGTGCTATAATAAAACTAATATCAAAAAATCTCTTAATAGCCCTTACAATGTTGAGTGATATTTTGATATATAGATAAGAGTATATGAAACATGAATTTGTAGTTATTATCACATTTCTGTAAATTAGATTTGTTATAAATATATTAATGATTATGTCAGAGAAGTAAACATTAAGTCTATAATGAAAGTTAAGTGATATTTTCTTATATACTATATAATAATAAGTTTGTTTATTTTAACACCCAATATATAGTTACATAATGTGGTAAACAAACAAGTAAGCTCCTAAGGGAAAATATACAGGTGGGTAGTTCTATAATCCTATAGTTTTTATCTATTTTCTTATCTAATTACACTTTAAGTGATAAGGTAATAGTGATAATATTTCATTATCGCAACGTTGATTGCACTCTATTTAAAGTAAATCTATGACTGAATTAATGTATGGATTTATTTCAATATTTTGTACTATAGAGTGGAATATTTTGAAAATGTGCTACTTATACCACCGCCCATTAAGGTCATTTATTGTAATTTTATCTTATGTTCAACTATATATAATTTTATGATTATCTAGGGCTTTCGTCTAAACTATTTTAGTTTAATAAAATATGTTTATATTTTTTACATGCACAAAAACATTCTTGTTATCATTGTAATCTAATAGTGTTTCTACTCACCCTTAACCAATCCATATTTTCGAATATCACTAATATAGGGACAAAGTGGTATAGAACACTCTTTATTGCAGCTTCTAGTATTTATAGTACAATATATACCCATTTATTCAATGATTACTTCCCCCAACAATTGCATCGAGAAGACGGTTATTACAACATTTGTAAGTGGCCTCATGCAATGTCTCCCACATCAATATAATAATATATTAATGTTTACTTAGATTTCAGAATATTTGCTTGGACAGATGCACCTACAATATGTACAATATATTTACGTATGGTAGACGTATATATATTTTATTCCTTTGTATTTCATTATCCCGTACCGGTAACAATGTGTTCATTGGAAATTTCTGCATCTGCTGAAATTAAATTACCAGTAAGTAGGTCTGTGAATACAACAGCTCAGCATTCAAAAAAGATATTTTTATGTAAAGTAAATGTCGTCGTAATCATGGCTTTATCTCCAGTCGGTGAAATTACAGTAGTTAGAAGTTAAAGAAGCCATGTATTGTGTATTATATGTATTTTATATATTTATTGATCATGACAAACGTAAAACCGTGATTCAACAAAACCAGAGGCTAGATACATATGAAATTACTTTTATTATAGGATGATATTTAAAAATTAACATTTATTCTAGTAAGTAACGCAGTATTAGTAGTAAATTAGTAGTAAATACTAGTAAAGCACTAGTTATTATATTACCCAAAGAGTGAATGAATATATTATATTTATAGTACAAAACATAAAATATCAAACACCATTCCATAAAATAGTTAATAACACAATCGTTAATAAAGCAATGAAAATATTTTTATTGATATGATAGATAGTTAAAATAAAACAGTGAGCTATGGAATGTAAATAAACATGTACTTGAATTACAATAACTATTGCAAAAATTTGGAGCTCTAGAATTCATAACCATAAAATATTCCATTCTAATACATTGTATAGCATTATAAAGTATCGCATCATATTCATAACTGTGATACTAAATAATATTTTGGAAAAAAAAACCTTGACTGATGTAAGGATCTGATGTTTTCAGATTCTGTGTTTAAGGTGTAACGTGCCACAAATTGAATTAACTACAATTTTTTTCGTACTATGGTACCCCATATATGGGGTTTCCTATTTACCGATTATAAGCTACAGGGAGTTTTTTCACAAAAATACAAAGCAAATGTGACTTTGTTTTTGACATATTATTTAAAATTGCTCTAAATGTCTTCCACTAACAATATGAAATGGCTTTCGAATTACTTGACGACTCACTTTTTATTTATTGTTGATAACGGTATTCATTTTAAGAATCGAGAAGTTACAAAATTGATGTAGACCTATAAAGTAAATATTAGTTATACGGCAAATTATCACCTCCAAGCTAACACGACCAAACATGTATTAAAAATGATATTGTTTCTTTATTAGAAAACGATCATAGAATTTGGGGGGTACATTGTTGTCAAAGGTAGCCTGTGTGATTAGATCTTCTAGGTATAAAGGGCGATAAAGGCGAAAAAAATTTAAATTTACAGGGCGATAACAGTCACTACACAAATGATCTTTGTACTGATATTAAAGTAACTTGTGTCATCGACTATATCGATAAACGTCAGCAAGGATTTCTATAATGATATAATGTTGTTAATGAACAGTTACGTAAGTACTCTAACATTGTCCAATATACAGTTGTTCATTTTATCAGACTCTATCGTTATCAACAATTGATATTTTCTATTTTGATTTGAATTCGTTATTTTAAATCCTCTAATGTATTTAGCTTATTAAAATGGATTCACGATTTTAAGTAACTCCGCAAGAAATCCAAGAGGGTAAAATCAAGTGGACGTTATGACCATTCTTCCTACATAATCAGACATTAACACCGAGATGAGAAAGAGCTCCACCTTATTGCAATTAAATTCTTTCGTGAGAAATATCATCATACTCATTGTTTGGATAAAAATTTGCTGTAATTCAGTGGAAACAGAAAAATAAAGTTCTAAATATCTAGCAGCAGTAAAATGTTCTTCAATGAAGTAAGGCCCTAAACTAAGGACTATTAAGGAAGACGATTCACACATATCTAATATTTTTGCCTTTTTGACATGTGTACATTGATCTCCTTATTTCCTAAATTTGGAACTACGCAATGTAAGAGGCTGTTTTATTTACACATTCAGAGAATAACAGCACCTACATGTTATTAATAAACGTTTAGTGAATACGTAATTTGTTTTTGTACTTTTGCTTGAATTATGTATCCATTTGCTATATTTCTTTTACCACTATATTTCCATTTATCTTCATTATTAAGCAAACTTTCGTTATATGGCTTAGAATTTACTATTTAATTTTGATCCTTATTTTCCTTCCAAAAATTAGGATAAATGTTACGTCTAGTAACTTTTATCCTAACCTATAGTAATTAATTAATAATAATCGTTTGTAGGGAGTTGTATTATTTAAACCATAAAAATGTGGCATCAGTTATCCATTAATGTTTCATGTATCTCATTATACAAGCTTTATATACTTCTACATAGATTTTTAATTATAATAAGAATTTATTATTCAGGGGTTGTCTGTGAGGTTTTATAGTGATTCTTGATATCCAGCGTTTTAGTTTTAAATATTTATAATGTACACAATATTCTGATTGTTGTATGTAATTATTTACCAATAATAATAATAGTAATAATAATAATTTGTCTTTATTTATCTTTAAAATTATATATGTTACAAAATATATTAAACATAAATATAAATTAGGTAATGGGCGAAGTGTCAGTATGAAACTGCTTTTCAACTTAACCCCGTAACAAAAGAATGTACATGAAACAAGAAATAGAACTCTACTTTAAAATAAAAATAAACTTACTTGTAGTCAAATATATATAGTTAACAAAATCTTTTAATCTCTGAATTAAGGAAGAAAAAGCTGTACAACACTGTACCTACTACTCCTACTAGCAACTATACACCTACTCCTAATATATACGATATTATTAAAATTTAGAAAATGGTAATACTAATCAATTAATCAATATATATTATTTTAACTGTTTATTAAAATTTAAGATTGTATATTTCCGAAACTCAGAAGGAAAAATACAAAGCAGTGACGCGGTATGAAATTTCTAACATAGATGAATATTGGCGTTTAAATTTGGACAATTTTTTCATAAAAATTTTTGTTATTATAAATGCTTTGAAATTTTGGTTACCAAAATAGTCGAGTATGATCTATGCAACTAAAACACTTTCGAAAGTGCGTTATTGCCACTTATACGTAAAATCGGCAACATCTTCGTTATTTTAAATAAAATAGCCTGTATATTTTTGCATTTTTCGGATTCTCGTCTCTTTCTGAGTAACTTTTGTTAATATTTCCCTATATCTATCTCAAGCCGTCATCGAGATAATAATTATTTTCTGAATGTACTGCCAAAAATTTTACTTTCAGTAAATCGTGTTTTCTCCTACCTACGCAGCAACTAAAAGATCATTTTTCAGTTGTGGCTAGTCAAGACCTGGGGGCATCATCTTCATTAATCAAATTTTTTCAATATAATACAGGGTGAGTTAGAGAATGCTTTCTATAAGTGACTTAGAGAAATATGCACGAAAGTCAATTTTTCTAAATGGAATGCCCAGTATAGTATTACTAATTCAGAAAGGTGATATATTTACCTATTTAAAAGTGTTAATGTCCCCTATACCTAATGTGCACCGTTTTCGATTTATAGGCACTTTTCTCTAACCCTTCCAAGAATATTATATGTTTTGGTATGTTGTTATAACGGGTGGGCCATGAAATTTTTATTTTATCATTTTGTTATGATAACAGACATGCTATTTTTATAAATAAATTTGACATTAGTAATATTTGCACTTAATTTGAATAGCTGTAGCACAAATATGGCAGAAAATAATTATACAAACGCAATTTTAATGGATTTGTTTATTATTCATGGACGTTGCAATAATATTATCAACAGAACTTGTAGAATATTTAATGAGAAGTATCCGAATTTGCCGCAGATGAACAACAGAAAGTTTCTACGAATTCAGAGAAATTTTATAAATTTTGGTTCGTCATTAAGAGAACCAAGAAATTTATCGAAACCTGTGACATCTGACGAGGTAAATGAAATCAATGTGCTAGTATATTTTCATGTAAATCCCCAGTATTCCATACGTTGTGTTGAACAGGATTTAGAATTGCCATATTCATCCATTCGAAGAATACTAGCAAACCATAAAATGCATAATTATAAATTTACAAGAGTATTTTCTCATGCCTCAGGATTATCTACGGAGAATAGAATTTTGTCAAATGTTGTTAGTACGTATGCAAGAGGACCCCAATTTTTTAAAGAAAATTATATGGACTGATGAATCCAAATTTTCTAGGGAAGGGATATGTAACACACGAAATCGTCACCATTGGGCCACAGACAACCCCCACATTACTAGACAAGCTGGTTTTTAAGTTAAATTTAGTTTCACTGTTTCTTGTATGTTAATGGATGATAAAATAAAATTTTACATATACGACAAAAAATTTAATTCCAGAAAATATTTAAATGTAATTAGAACAATTGTGGAATACTTCGTTGATAATCTGTCACTTGAAAAATATAGAACTTGTTGGTATCAACTCGACGGAGGTCCTCCACATTGTACATACGAAATTAGTAATAGTTGGACCGCATTTTCGATGAGCGTTGGATTAGACGTTTTGGACCGCAGAATTGGCCTCCGAGGTTCCCTGACCTTACCCCATCAGATTTTTATCTTTGGGGTATTCTTAAAGATAGAGTTTATAAAACTCCAGTCCACAACAGGGAAGAATTAGAACGTCGAGTGATTCAAGAGATTGAAAACTTGGACCCCGCTGATATAAGAGCTGCTACAACAAACGCTGTCCATCGTCGTATACAAAAGTGTTTGGAAGTCAACATTTCGAACAATTATTACAATAGTTTTAAGATTTTTATACATTTTATTAGATATTGGTATTATTTTTTGTTATTGCTACTTATAGCCTTTATTACTGTTATTGCTGCTTTGCTAGTATTATTTTTTCTTAATACTGGCACTGTTGTTATTGTTCTCTTAATGACGAACCAAAATTTATGAAATTCCTCTGAATTCGTAGAAACTTTCTGTTGTTCATCTGCGGCAAATTCGGATATTTCTCATTAAATATTCTACAAGTTCTGTTGATAATCTTATTGCACTATCCATGAATAATAAACACATCCATTAAAACTGTGTTTGTATAATTATTTTCTGCCATATTTGTGCTACATCTATTCAAATTAAGTGCTAACTTAATTTGAATAGATGTAGCTAAACTATTATTAATGTCAAATTTATTTAGAAAAATAGTATGTCTGTTGTCATTACAAAATGATAAAATAAAAATTTCATGGCCCACCCGTTATGACAACATACCAAAAGATATAATATTCTTGGAAGGGTTACAGAAAAGTGCCTATATATCGAAAATGGTGCACACTAGGTATAGGGTACATTAACATTTTTAAATAGGTAAATGTATCACCTTTACGAATTAGTAATAATATACTGGGCATTCCATTTAAAAAAATTGACTTTCGTGCATTTCTCTAACTCACTTATAGAAAGCATTCTCTAACTCACCCTGTATGATATTGGAAACATTTGATTAATGAAGAAGATGCCTCCAGGCCTAGCCACGACTGAAAATTTATCTTTTAATTGCTGCATAGGTGGAAGAAAACACGATTTACTGAAAGCAAAATTATTCGCAATAAATTCAGAAAAGAATTATTATCTCGATAACAGCTTGAGATAGATATAGGGAAATGTTAACAAAAGTTACTCAGAGAGAGACGAGAATCCGAAATATGCAAAAATATACAGGGTATTCTATTTAAAATAACGAAGATTTTGTCGGTTTTACGTATAAGTGGCAATAACGCACTTTCGAAAATATTTTAGTTACATAGATCATACTGGACTATTGTTAACCAAAATTTCAAAGCAATCGGTAGATCCGTTCTCCATATAGTTTTAATACTCCATCCACCGTGGCTCACCCTGTCTTAATTTGTTTTGAAAGGTTTTATGAAAATTCTAATAATTTTTTATATACAACTTTTATTGGGCATTAATTGAATTTTCCATTAAAGCTTAACAAGTTCTTAATAATATTTTTAGTTACGTTGTAAAAATTTATAATATTAACTCAGTCGATCATCTCTACTCAACACTAAATCTACTCAATACGAAATAATAAAGTCACTACTAAAGGAATTTCCTTTTAAAATAATGTTAAAAATAACGTTCGGCAAATTTTAGAATATCGCTTCCCTTCTTTTAATAAAAGTCTCACATTATAGCGGGGGTATGATAAAGTTTCTCAGCAAATCCAAAGGGTACTTACTAATATGTATATAGAAGAAGTTAATAGATGGACTTAAGGAATAATATCCTTTTAGAAAGTCGTAAAGAGCTTTTGTATTTGCACTATAAACAATTAATAGCCTATAATATTTTCAAACCTGTGTTTAAGTATATCATAAATACTTATTGTTTTGCATATGCAAACATACTTTGTATATTATTCTTTAATTCATACTACCCATATATGTGTGAATAATTAATGTGTGAAACAACTAGGCCTAGGTCTTGAAATATTTAACTTTACATGCTGTAAAAGAATATAATATAATTTATTTTTTTATTTAAAACGATATTCAAGGAGCGAGGAATCAGTTGCATAATAAAGAAGAAACATTATGAATTGAAGAAAAATGAGATTTGAGAATAATAAGCAATGCTATTACAACAACAGCTGATATTGATACAAACAACGATAAGAGGAATCTTAAAAGTACATATGTACCTATATACATTTTCGTTCTATATCCAAAACAAGAAAACAATACTCAAATAATAACGGATATAACAAGGCAGTATCATGATAGTGATTTAAATGTAAATACATATACAGACCTGGTAACTGCAAATCTTGAATGGACGACTATTTAGGTGTGGCCGAAAATAAGAGAAATAGCAAATCCTTGTATGCAATACGAGCCCACCATATAACCACAACGCCAAGCTTATCCTGTTTTTACAACTGTATGAAGATATGTATCATGTATATAAAAGCGACATAAGTTATCAATTAACTTCTAATGTAGAGAAGCATCACTATATAAATGAATTTTTGAGATAGTAGGTATATTTATTTTACTTGGGGAACACACCCATCGTATTTTGTAATTGGACCAAAGTAGAACCAGCCCCTCCTACGAAATAGCGTTAATATCAATAACTTCCCCCAGAATATTTAGTACGCTTTAAGTGTATTATTGTATGTTATGGGTTGTACTATTCTTTCCGTAATATATACTCGTATTATGTGGTATTAAAATTCGCTTGAAATAAAATATTTGATCTCAGTTATTTGAGAAATTCTCAAATAACTAAAGACGACTGCGCCTTATATCACTATTTTTTAGCCTTTAGCATGCAATTAAACTAGTATTCATTAAGTAAACGATGAAAATATTTTAGGAGTATTAATTAACAGATAATGCCATAAATACAACAATGTTCTGATAAACAAAAATAAGCAATATATTTTAAAAATAAGTTACAAAAAATATACAAGCTATTTCAAAATTCTATTTTATAAAGCCTAAATATCTCCTTGTTACCCAAAACAATACTCTAAACAATTAAAATATTAGCGTTTGAGAGCGTGAGAGATCTCTGGCGTCACACTCCCTAGGGCAGCTACAATTTTAGGACGTAATTCATGAGAGATACCATCTCTTTCATATTCGTGCACGTACGAACGTAAATTTCATTTATGTATATCATAATAGAAACTTTGTATACCATAAAGAGAAACTACCAGGTATATAATAATTACATGTTTATATAACTCTTAACGCAGACATTTCTTTATCTTAGTTGGGGTAGTATAAAATATATCAATATTATTTTCCAGGTTGTCATAGTTAGTATATATTTAATAAATTATACAAGTTGTTATTTCGAGGAGAAAATCTAGAAACTCTATACCTAATACAATTAATAAGTTCAAGAGACCATACTGGCTGTTCACAATTTTATATAAAATACTATAGACGAAGAAACTCTTCTTTGTTTCTAGCTCACCTATACTTCAAGCTCATCATGAAGAAATCCTCTATAAACACAGAATTTACAAAGAAATTCGTTGGGTATTTGCAAGTTGCCATAATGAACATCGAATACAGAACTTCACATTACAGATGCCTATTCAAGTCGAGGTTTCTAAAGATGTGTAAATAGCACGGAAAGTAACAATATTACTGTTTTATACAAATTAGCACTCTCACACTAATCTCACTACTAATCTAATTACACTCTCAAGTCCCTAAAACTACAAGGTCTTGCAATAGAGAGCCTTGCAGCCTGTAAATAGATAATAATGGTTTAAATTTCCTGATGAACGTTCAAAATTCAAATGTTACATTTTTCGACGTTCATTGGTACTTTCAAAAAATAAAACCCGCCACAGGTAGGATTCGACATTTGTCCCGGATCGGAACCGAACGACATACAGCTGTTTCGAACTTGTTAGTTCTCATCAGTGCCGTACACGGTACGCCGATTCAGGACAAATGCCGAATGGACTTTATGGCGTATATATCTTTTTCGATACGATCTCTGTCAGTAACATATAAGTCGGAAATCGAGAAAGAAACCACCAAGCCGCCAAGCGGTTATCAAAGTAGTTCCCGAATAGCAAAGCTATTACATAATCGCTCTAGGAAACAACTACTCCTTAGGCTAAAGCCCCGCCAGGCATTGAATTATACCCAGAAGCGATCCTCGACCCCTTTCTCGTGTTTCTGCACGATCAGATAAAGTTTCAAAAAATAAAACCCGCCACAGGTAGGATTCGACATTTGTCCCGGATCGGAACCGAATGACATACAGCTGTTTCGAACTTGTTAGTTCTCATCAGTGCCGTACACGGTACGCCGATTCAGGACAAATGCCGAATGAACTTTATGGCGTATACATCTTTTTCGATACGATCTCTGTCAGTAACATATAAGTCGGAAATCGAGAAAGGAACCACCAAGCCGCCAAGCGGTTATCAAAGTAGTTCCCGAATAGCAAAGCTATTACATAATCGCTCTAGGAAACAACTACTCCTCGTGCTAAAGCCCCGCCAGGCATTGAATTTTACCCAGAAGCGATCCTCGACCCCTTTCTCGTGTTTCTGCACGATCAGATAAGGTTTCAAAAAATAAAACCCGCCACAGGTAGGATTCGACATTTGTCCCGGATCGGAACCGAATGACATACAGCTGTTTCGAACTTGTTAGTTCTCATCATCATCGAAAAAGATGTATACGCCATAAAGTTCATTCGGCATTTGTCCTGAATCGGCGTACCGTGTACGGCACTGATAAGAACTTACATATTTTACTCTATAGTAACTCATTAATATATAATGGACATAGTAGTCCAACTTTATATTCTATCTGAGACATGATATATATGAAAATCTATTGGCAAATAAGACGCCAAAAGTTATAGCCGAAGACCGTCTCTAGTTTACATATATAAGTAGTTAACATATAATAGGCAAGATAGCCTAATTTTCTATCCCATCTGAGAGATGGTATGTATGTTATGTAAACCTTGATTAAGATTATGTAGCATCTGAAAATGAATTGTAAAATCAGATGCTGTAATTTATAGCTGGCGAACGCTTCCAGTCTATGTAGTGAGTGCTACGAACATTGCTTGACTTTTAATATATATATATATATATATATATATATATATATATATATATATATATATATATATATATATATATATATATATATATATATATATATATATATATATATATTGTATCTCGCAGCAGAGCTTGTTTCAATCTGCTTTACTCCTTTATGGATCCTTATAAACCTTCTTGAGATATTGTAGATTGTAGACTAAATAAGCTGCTGCACACTGGGTGGTATACTAATAGTTGTATGTGTCAAGTCAAGGATGTAGTTAGTCAAGGGTGTAGTTGACACGTAAAAGTACATTGGATTACAACCCTATTTTATAGAAACTTCATAGATGTACATTTAAATAAGTTAAGCTAGATATTTTATGTTATTTCAAACATTTAGTATATTTTAATACATTTATTGTTACGAAAATGTTGCAGTTTTATGTCATTATGTAAATTAAAGATTACTTCTTAAAAAATTATTTAAAAAATTGAAGTATTGGATTACTTCTATTTGCGATGTACTTAACTTATGGAAATGAATTATATTATATTAAACGAAACATGAGAAATTAAAATAATAATACGTCCACTTAACCTTTTATACATCTGGATTAACCAGGTTGTGCTTGCATCTTTATTCAAGCTTTAAAACTAATTACATTTTTGTTTCCTTCATCAGTGGTTTCTTTGATATATATTTTAAAGTTAACTTATGTTTATAAATTTTGTAACGTTGATTGTAGGTTTATTAAAATAGAATATAGCCATGGATGTGTCGTCGCCTCAAAAGTAAATATTGGTAAATATTTTGTTGTGCTACAGCATGACAGAAACTCCAAGAGAATCCAAGAGAATCCAATAGTGAATAGCTGCACTTTGAAAGGTGTCCATATTAGAAAATTATCTTACCAAGTTTTCTTAACATTTTCGTAGCCATCAGAGATACCCCCTGGGTTTCTCAAACTTATTTGATTCTATATCCTGATAGACTTTAAGGTATTCATAGCGTAGGTCAGCTAACCATTTTCCTATTGTCTTTTGTTGACTTTTTAGCTTCACGTATAATATCATTGAGAAATTATTAATTAGGTTCGTTACTTTTTCATGAGAGATTGCATCAATAAGCTTTATTTGAGAGTAATACATACTGGTTTCCAATTAGCGTGGGTATTAAAGGTTCTGCAAATTTCTATACTTGTATATCTGAATAATATACAGTGTGGAAACAAAGTATGGACTACCCCTAATAATTTGGTAGTCTTCAGGTTATATGGAAAACACTTGAACACGTCGATTTAGTTCTCGAGTTTCCCACATTCTGTTAGAATTCATCTGTTCTTTTTTTGACATCTGTCAAAATTATGACGTCATCGACATTTTTCTTAAATGACAATATATGGCGTGTGATACAACACTTGAAGGCTCCTGTCTCACTCAGTATGCTTCTAGATTTTTTTACGATTCTGTCCTGCCGTGTCAAAATGGCGACCTTTCAATTGTGAAAATTATCTTGCATTAAATCAGTATAATGCAAAGTATTACTCTGCAGAGGGTAATTTTCAAACTACAGAAATAACGAAATTATACTCCAACCCATCTGCAAATGCCTTATACTCGTATAATAAGGACTAAACAAATTATGTCAAAACAGCTATTCTCCTGGCTATATGCCGAAACGCCAAGCGCTGAATTAAATGACAAAATTTGCCATATTTTGTCTAACAGAGTTAGCACTAAAATACAGTGATTCAAATTGTTCCAAAACCACAAGGAAGATGCAAAGTGTCACCTATCTCAGGAGATCGTTAACTACAGACCGGTTTTGACCTTATCTTGGGCATCATCAGTGCAGTATAAGTGAATATACCTATACCTTACCTTATATAATAAGGACTAAATAAATTAGGTCAAAACAGCTATCCTCCTGGTTATATTCCGAAACGCCGAGCGCTGGATTAAATAACAAAATTTGCCGTATTTTGTCTAACAGAGTTATCATTAAAATACAGTGATTCAAATTGTTCCAAAACCACAAGGAAGATGCAAAGTGAAAGTGTCACCTATCTCAGGAGATCGTTAACTACAGACCGGTTCTGACCTTATCTTGGGTCTCGTCAGCGCAGTGTAAACGAGTATACCTTTGACAGATGAAACTCACATCTAGTAGACGTTGTTACGTTCCATCACAGTAGAACGTACCAAACGCCATCTCTTGGTAGTTTCGATAACACTCTAAATCGGAGTAAAAATTTGAGATCATCAGTATAATCATCAGTATAATTGCAGATGGGTTGAAGTATAATCTCCCTATTTCTGTAGTTTGAAAATTACCCTCTGCAGAGTAATACTTTATATTATACTGATTATCTCAAGTTTTTACTCCTATTTAGATTATTCTCGAAACTACCAAGAAATGGCGTTAGGTACGTTCTCCTGCGGTGGAACGTAGCAACATCTACTGGATGTGAGCTTCATCTGTCAAACGTATACTCGTTTACACTACACTAACGAGACACAAGATAAGGTCGAAACCGGTCTGCAGTTAACTATATCCTGAGATAGGTGACACTTTGCATCTTCCTTGTGGTTTTGGAACAATCTGAATCACTGTATCTTAGTGCTAACTCTGTTAGACCAAATACGGCAAATGTTGTCATTTAATTCAGCGCTCGGCGTTTCGGAATATAACCAGGAGAATAGCTGTTTTGACCTAATTTATTTAGTCCTTATTATATAAGGTATTTGCAGATGGGTTGGAGT
Source organism: Rosalia funebris (assembly GCA_037954035.1). NCBI lineage: Eukaryota > Metazoa > Arthropoda > Insecta > Coleoptera > Cerambycidae > Rosalia > Rosalia funebris. Next base: position 41,235,724 of record JAZFAV010000022.1, on the reverse strand, counting down.
ACAATCTCCTTATTTCTGTAGTTTAAATTAATTGCCAGTAAAAGAATAACTTTTTCTTGTTCTATCAGAAAAGAAAGCAAACATAATCACACTAAGACAGTTCTAAGGCTTTATCATTCAATGCCTGCCCCTACATGACCTGAGCTTGGTTTTAAATCCATGGTGGGAAAAAAATTCGGTATCTCAATGTCGTTGCAATGACAGTTTTGGCCAACTATGACCAAAACTGCTAAGCTATCTAAGCTTACTAAACCTTAGATAAACCAAACGCAAACAAAAATTAACGTTAGTATTTACAAGCGGTAAAGTTGAATATTAGTAAGATTTTACTGTCATTGCTGCATTGCAATTCAAAAATACCCTTTTTAATAAACCAAAAATGCCGCTCAGTGAAAAATACGGTATTGAAATTCTTATGATGATTCATTACGGAGATCATCGCAGATCTACTAACAAGGTACGTGAACTTTTGAATCAAACTCATCCAAACCGAACGCCGATTTTGCAATCTACCATAAGCTAGATTTTAAGAAAATATGCAGAACATGGCCATGTTAAAAATTTACCTAAAAATGGAAGGCCGAAGGTAGATGAAAATATTCAGCTTGGCGTCCTATTGACTGTTGAAGAAAATCCGCATAGTGTCAGTCGGCAACTAGCACTGGATGTGAGAACAAGTCACACGTCTGTACAAACTATTTGGCACAAAGAAAAATACCACCCGTATAAAGTTTGCCTGGTATAAGAATTAAATGAGGCTGATTTTGACCGAAGACTGCAATTCTGAAAAATCATGCAATCAATTTGTAATCAAGATTTAAACTTAGTCGCAAATATTTTATTCTCAGCCGAACTTTTACGAACTTTAGTCACTCTTTATCCTGACCACAAAAATCCCGATCGGTCTAGTAGACGTTGCTACGTTCCACCGCAGTAGAACGTACCAAACGCCATCTCTCGGTAATTGCTAGAATAATCTAAATCGGAGTAAAAACTTGATCATCAATATAATGCAAAGTTTTACTTCGCAGAGGGTAATTTTCAAACTACTGAAAGAAGAAGATAATATTCCACCCCATCTGAAAATGCCTTACAGATGCGAGCCTCATCTGTCAAAGGTATACTTACTTGTACTGCACTGATGATGCTCAAGATAAGGTCGAAACCGGTCTGCAGTTAGCGATATCCTGAGATAGGTGACACTTTACATCTTCCTTGTGGTTTTGGAACAATCTGAATCACTGTATTTTAGTGCTAACTATGTTAGACAAAGTACGGCAAATTTTGTCATTTAATTTAGCGCTCGGCGTTTAGAATATAGTTTTGACCTAATTTGTTTAGTCCTTATAAGGCATTTGCAGATGGGGTGAAGTACAATCTCCTTATTTCAGTCATTAGGGTTATTTTTAACTCCACTTATAGTTTAGGCGAAAATTGTATATTCTAACACATTTTTCCAACATTGTATATTAGATGTTATTTGTAGACGACCACTCAATGTTTATTTAAATATATAATTAATCAGGTGAAGTATATTAACTCTATATAAAATATTATTCCTAAAAATTGCGGAATTGTTACTCATATACAATATAATTCAATTATATTAAAACATAATTTCTATGTGCGTTAATAGACACTATGTGTAGTTTATGTACCAAATCGCCTGGTTTTATAATTTTATTCTGTGCCAATGAACTTAATGAACTTAACTAATTAACCTAGTAACATAAGCTGGCAGACACGATATATTATTACTTTTCAACAGTTTACGACTAGGTACTTTTATATCCATTATCATACTTGCCGCATTAGTATAAATGTCAACAGTATGTATAGTTATCTTTTATAGTTACACAGATTTCTTAAAAATGAAAAAATATCTATATTTGCAGAATAAAACTATAAATACGATATCAAGCGTGACACTCCCAATTCGTATAATTAATTTAAAAAATGAAAACCTTATAAATGCCATAACATAAGTCTACACAAGTCCAAATGTAACATATGTTACATTTTTCTGGTTATATTACACAAAATGACAAAAGTCTTAACTGTGTTTAATAAACTTTTCCAAAATATTATGTCACGTAAAAAACAGGTAATATAAAGTAAAATTTTCATAATTAAATTATAGAAAAATATCTGCCTAACTCAATATAAGACTTTCGCCTAAATAAATAAATAAAATATCTGCCTAACTGAAAACATGTTTGTTTTTCTTAAGATTATTATAATCCATTTTAATTCAGATTACGAATGAATACTATATTTAACCATCTAACTTATTATAAGTTATAATCGCGTCCTATATAGCTTAGATATCAATTCTGAGACACACCATACATTAGTCGTATATAAATGTGTATTATATGAATGATGAACTAGATATGGCATTAATAATTTTTCCACGCAAGTATACTTTACTTATGGTATATTTCTTTTATTTAAATATTATATGGTACATAATTTTCATTCACATGGTATATGGTTTAAAAAAATTGTCTAATGTAATGGATACTTCTGTTGATTCACATAAGACTTTTTATTTAAACGGAGAAAGTTATTATCTTATTTTATAGGTTACCTATTGTCATTTGTGTTGCACATCCTACCATTTATATTATTATTTATTTGAAAAAATTCACACAAAAATTATATTATAAAGCTTACTTAATAATACTGTTCTAGCTTGCACAAGAAATCTTAGATATTTAAGATTATATTGTAGAGTGTAGAAAGCGGCATAACGGAGTAAAATTAAATAAATATTTTCTTTTTCTAAAATTCTATTTCGCAGTTATCAAGGGATTATTTGAATAACACGTTTGAAAATTATTGGCACATTGAAACTTTCTCCTTTTGCAAACGAAATAAATATTTTTCAGACAACTTTCAGCAAATATTTTATCTGAAATCTATGAGCGTACCAACAATTAATATCAAATATTAATTGTTGGTACGCTCAACATAGTGAAATATAGCATTTCTATATTTTTTTAATATGAATTGGAGTTTTATGTTTTATCTTAATATGTTTAATTCGAACACATATCATTAAAAGTAAAGTTTAATACATTTAATATAAAAGACATTAATTCTATAAGTTCAAATTATCGAATTATGAAATTATTTCATAATTCGTTCAAAAACATAAATATAAGTATATGTGATGAAGTAAGTATTACATAAATGAAATCTTAGACTAGAAATCTAAAAAATTAATGACAAATATGGAAAAATACAGGGTGACTCAGTTGGTACTATAGAATTTGAATTGCGCGGCATTTGCGTTCTGTCAAATATTTAACTACTGTCATCTACAAACCATACGCCGTCAACATTCATGTGATAGTATTACCAGCTTCATTTTCAAATGAATATTGTCCAATTACTCCACCACTCCAAAATGCGCACCAAATAATTTTGTGCATTTCTTTTTCATGAACAGCATATGGATTTTTAGCACGCCAAAATTGACAATTTTGTTTGTTGACGTATCTGTCAATGTGCTGCGTCGCTGAATAACATTTTGTTGCAGAAATCACCTTCTTTCTTTTCTAATATTTGTAATGGTCTGTAACTTTTAATTGTTGTGTCAACTGAATATTATACGCTGGCAAATCTTTCGTTAAAATCCGATGCGTATTGGATTTTGACAGATTCAATTGTGCACGACATCGAATTGATTTGTTTGGATACTCCCGTACACTTTCTTTCACTGCAGAAATATATTCCTCTGGCCGACCACGACGAAGAAGTATTGGTGCTGCCTTATCAAGACACCCTATATATAATGAACCAGTGGTTATCCATCCCAGAGACACCGCGGCAGCTGTTGCTAATGACTAATTTTGATATGTGCGTCAAGTCAGCCCAGGCATCTACTTGCCCCAGTTACAGGCATAGGTTAAGAATACAACTTTGTTATACTCTTGTACGAGTATAATAGAATAGTTCCACACACACATACATAACACTTCCTTTTTACATTTTGATATTATGTCGGTAATATTTTATTTTATGACCATAAAACAAACACTAACAATAAGCCAACACTTATCCACAGCTTTCTGACTTTTCGAACGATATGTTACTGCACTACTTAACCTACGATTATGATTGATTCTTCTTACGAAATGCTTTATTTGAGTCCAAGAGATTTCAATTCAATTTTACTCGCAATGGTACTGCAATAGGCGTAAATACTGTATTTATGCCTACCTCCATACTTGGACCCTCTTCTTACTTGATCAGTTTATCTACATAATAAAATTTGTAAGGATTTAGGCCTTTTACAATTTTAAGTAAATCTGCCTTTGTTACTTTTTTGTAATGTGGACACTGGCATCATATAATAATATATCTGAATTATGTAGTATATTATATAACAAATTATTGTTAGGTGTTCGTCATAATCAATTGATGAAACTTCTAACTTGACATTTTTTTATTCTATTTTATCAGATACAACATTTGCTTACAATTTCGATTATTACTGATACTAATTGGTCATCTTCAGCCCTTTATATAAGTAACCTAGTATTCTAAAATGGTCTAACATAGTAAAGGCAAATAGGAGACAAAACAGTAGTTCTAAAGTAAAAAATTAATAATGACAACTTCACAAATTATGCACAAGTTTCTTAAATGTTATTGTCAATATCATTTTCATTATACTGTCATTAAACCAATTTCAAATGAATATGAACACCAAATTCGTGTCTTGATGGTGGTCTGCACTGAATTAATAGCAGATATTTTAAGGGCATCTTTTACGAACCCACTTCCAGTATCAACGTAAATTAAAATTATTCATTTCTCGTTGACCTGGTGTTAATATGTACGGCCGATTTTATTGTTTCATCACTACCTTCCATTTTCTAGTATCGTGGATTCACATATTTCATCTAGAACAATGTTATTCATCGATCAGTTCTGCATTTATTTATCAGAGTTATGTATTAAGTGTTCAATGTTATATTCTGCTAAATAATTTAAAAAACAACTATTACGCAATAGACCGAACATCAAAATTATTTTCAAATTGACTAATTTAGATGTGACCCTAAACTATTATCCCCACGTATGCCATGAACAAGAAATGAAGCGAAAAACATATGAAATAGATTGGAGCTTATTTATTTATCTTTTCTTTAAATAAATGATTTGTGGTTATTTATAAATAAATATATATCGCGGATGATGTAGTAATTAAGTATATGTATACACAGTTTTTATTACAATGTTTACATATTCTTTTTGTAATATGAAATGTCTTTATCGACGTCTATTTTACAACGTATTTTGTGAAGGTCTTAATAAATATATTGAATATATAGTTGTTACCACATTATCTAGTTAATGTAGTGCATTCAAATGCATGTATTATGAGGATTGACGGTTTGTATTACCTAATACTATTTAAGATGTGAGACTTAAATTACTTCGAGATTTATTCCAGTTCAAAAGATATTTGTACGACCAACCCCACCATTAAAATGTGTTAACATTTTAGAGGTGGGTTGGTACCAGGTGAAGAAGGGTAGAAGGGATAAACGGATAAATAATTCCATATTATATTCCAGAATTTGTTGAGATTGCCCCATAAGGGCAAAGTTTCCAGAAATTAATAAACATAATTCGAATAATATTAAAATTGTACATAAATGTTAACATATGTGTATCAATTAAATATGTAGAAGAACTTAAATAAAGGAGTTGTATTATTATTATTATTATTATTAAACACATACATCTTATAATTCTGTTTCATGGTATATTTATGTTTTATCTATGTAGTAATTAAGCATTATGTCTATTATACTCGTATTGCTTAAAATTAGCAGCAACCTACACATGTCTATTTTTTATGTTGGTATTCACATTATTGAACCTTGAAATAACTAATGCCTTTTACAGAATCTGTCGATAACCATCGTGACAGTAGGATACTTATCAAAATAGAAATGTTACCTAGATGAGAAAGAAATTACTCTGATACGTAATAAACTATAATATATATCGGCATTAAGGCAATTAATTACCTTTAAATTAATTGTCAAAAAAGTATAAAACATGAAAACAAATTGGAAAATCGATAAAGGTAAATTGGTGTAACAAGCTACTGTATGACATGTCATACACAGTTAACTAATATATCTATTTATATAATGTGACATTACATTACAACAATAGTAATTCAATGTAATAACACGGACAAGGTTAGCAAAATACCAGATGCGTGTTAAATACTTTGACAAATAATAAATTATTGCTTTATTGAATTTTACTATAATCGTTATTGGTATGCAATTTTTTAATAAACTAAAAGCTACTGTACGTTTACCCCAATAACTACAAATTGGTGAGTTATTATTGAAGATATACATACATATATATATATATATATATATATATATATATATATATATATATATATATATATATATATATATATATATATATATATATATATATATATATATATATATATACGCGTAATACTCGTATTGCACTAAAGCTGTAAGTGGTTATTTAATCTCATGCACAGGTTTATAGTCTCACTCTGTCGTTTATCTTTATGTGTTTTGTACTGTTATTTTTTGCAAACTTACAGTAGAGTTCTGTTCCGTCACTGATTATTCATTTATCTCTATAAATTTAAGGTACCATGAGTAGTACTAACTTATACCAGTACTCATTTAGATACTAATAATTCACTTTATAAACAAAAATCATCAATATTGATATCAGAATTTGTCAGTATTGGTATAAAAACCGTTTTTTCAACTATTTAATAATAAATCCATTTTCGAAACACAGAACAATATCTGCCATACGCAAAAATGTAATATTTCAAATTTATATAGTATATGGTATATTAAGTTACAATATATCGTTCTTATATAGTCTTTATAAGATTAATAATATGTTTATGCCACGAAGACTAGCCACTAAAACTGTCCATTATAAGTGCTGCATCAGTGATGCAACACTCTAGTAACTCTACTGCAGCCGAGATTTAAGCAATTCAGAGCAAACAATTTTAACTCTTCCTTATGTATGACCACCTACATACCTATTGTATAATATAGTAATGCGTATTATATAAATTATAATACTTTATACGTAGTTGCCTCCAATACCATTCAGTGGGAAGATCTAGAGAATCAAGAGAATATTCTATTCTCTTCCAGGTTCCTATAATTAGAATAATTCTTAATTTTATTTGTACTTTTACATTAAATAGTTGTCTACATTTGAAGAGTGTAATTAAATTAGACTATTATTTAATTACACTTAACTACACTATTATTTAATTAGAGTGTCAAAACTGCCAATCCGAAAAAATGCACAGTATTGTTCCATTAACTTTTTCTTTACATAGATAAAAAATATTGAATTGATTCAATTATTGTAATGCCATTTAAGTATACAGCAATGGTTTTAAAAAAAAAACGAAACTTTGTCAATATAACTTAAATGTAAAGGTAATTTCTTTAAGAACGTTCTAAGTCAACAAGTAGCAACACAAATTATGGTCTAAGTCCATTAATAAATTCTTCAAAAAAAACGCTTATGGTCAGAATCAGGTCATAAATAGTCATTCATCACAAAATCATCATCACAATCACATATCTTTCCTCGGTCGTTTGAAACTCAGATTGGAAAATTTTCTTCGAAAGACTTGATAGTAGAATCGATGAGTCAAGTTACTGCCAGGAAACATCTCTTTATAAGTTCGATACAAACGATGCACGTTTAAGTTGGGGCTGAGATGTTCCTTTGAACTACGGTTCCATGTGTAATGGCTTATTTCACGTGGAGCCAGATTTACATGATCAACAACCTTCTGTGCATCTTCTTCTATATATTTGCTGTGCTTGTTTTAATTGCTTCTACTCTCTTCATACATCAGGTTCCACATTTCCTCATCTCTGTCAGTGTTTGAACTTTTCTATGGGTTAAGGCAAAAATCTCTTGACACGTTTTTCGACACACCTGAGTTACTCCCCTATCTCCTTTTGATACAGTATAATAAACCGTATTTGTTCTCCTACTGTTCTCAGGATCTTCATATGTTCCATGTCTTCTTCTTTTGATTTTACCAATATGCATGAATAATTCAATATAGATTCCCTTTTCATAGAATACGTAGAATAACTTACATTTATGCTCAAATGAAGGTTGTTTGCAACCCAATTTGCATTTGCAGGACACCTACAATGAAAATTAGCACAATAATACACTATATGACCAAAGCCTGAATCAATGTTCATACCACTTCTTTTAGAGGATCCTTCGCATCTTTTACAATGCCTGTTTGAGTCACGTATAATATACCACTGTTTCTCTTTTACTTGCTTTCTTGAATTTCACTTCCTTCCATTCTCTTTCGCTTAATTTTGGTACAAAATCCACAACTCGTTCAGCACGTTTGTAAACAAAGACCGCAGTAAGAATATAAGCACAGAAAAGGTTATGGCATATAGACCATTAATAATAGAAAGCGATATTGGACTTACAATTTCTGCCATTTAGCGGAGAACAGGTGAGGCTTAAATAAAACTTTATGGACACAGACCGGTATTTATGTTATAGGAAAAGCCACATAGACCACATTGTAATGATTAAATCGAATTCATAAAGTTTGACACTTAAACCCTTATTTAATTACACTCTTCATTGTCTGTCTATACTGTCTAAAGAAAGATGAAATTAGATTGATGATACTATAAAAATATTCTATGATAGTTTTTGAAAGAACATTGGGCAATAGTTTTCTAATCTTCCATGTTTTAAGTGAGCTAAATTAACTAAGTTGATTAAAATCTAAAAGCTGAACGTTGACTAAATATAAAATAATTATAGAATAGATTCTAGTAACTTATAGGTTATTAAAAATATAACCAATAATATACTGTTGGATGCCTTTGAAGTTATCAAGGTAGCTAAATGTGATAACAATATGAACAAAGACAAGAATCCTATTCCCAATAATCCATTGTATTGGTTTATACGATGAATGACAACATTAACAAATCAGGAAACTAAAACTTTACATTTCTGCAGTCTACTAACCGTGAAAGACACTTATGAGAGTGTAGGTATTTAAAGCAGTGGTTCAGAAAACGGGAAGATATTATCTCTTCACTATTCACTAACCATGAAGGAAAATAGTTACAGGGAGTACAGTGCATGCATCCAGGAATATTGTATATTCGTAACGGTATATACAATATTATATACATAACGCTTTACAAAACTTGAAAATTGAAAGTTTAATAATGATGCCAACTTGGTTGATGAAACGCGCATCGAACGGCGTATAATCTGTCGGTGTTTGTGGAAAACTGATCTTACATTTTTTCTGCTGCATTGAAAGTTCCAAACTTCTCTCAGGACCATCACTTAATATAAATAAATTATGTAATAGTAAATATGTATGTTGTAAAGAATTAAAGTAAATAAAAAAAAAACTATTTCTGAGGCAGGTTGTAACTGCCCCAGTGGAAATAGAACTCAAATATCAACGACTCAACCATCGAATAAGTGATGAGTCTCGCCCTTTGCTTTATCTTCTGAATTGCTGCGGTAAATTTTCAGAGAATTTATCCATTATATAGTTCCTACATAATTGATACCTATAGATACCTTTAATAATCTAATATAGTGGGTCTGATGTATTTAGGTCATTTTATTAAATGTACTTAACGTAATATTTTTTTACAATACCTTATTTTGCAATTCACTAAAAGCCCTCACAAACCACGTAGCGTAGTCGCAGTAAAGTAGTTACTCAGCTGTTTGCTTTAAAATATTAAAAAAGCAAATATCACGCATACAAATTATGGATTTGGGTTGATTGAATTTAGATGATTAGATGACTAAAGTGGAGAACTAACCAGAAGGATTTCAACAGTAGATTAATATTTTGGCAAATTATCAGTGAATAAAAAAAGATTAAGTGACACCGGCGCGGTGGTACATTGTGCAACGAGCTTCGGGAAGATGCAGTATAAAATTTTCTCAGTTAATTATGGAGCGATGTAATACTAATTACCAATTCCCAAACGAGGATGCTTTTGACGAAATCATGTTTTGCTTAAATAGCTCAATGAATAGATGAAATTGCAACCATTGTGCCCTAGAAAATACGTGCAGCTTCCAGAGAAAGCCAACATGTGGACAGGAATTATTAGTACCATCATTTTAGGACCACTATTTATGCTATACATTGCTGCAGAAAATGTAGCATTAACTGCTAAAATGTATAATGTACTGCTCACTTATGTCACTGTAGGTACCTATATAAATAATAAATATATATATATATATATATATATATATATATATATATATATATATATATATATATATATATATATATATATAATGAAAATATACAAATCCAAGGTATACCTTAACAGACTAAATACTTTAGTAACTTTAAAAGACAGAATTTGGAATGAAGTAAGACTAATTATTGCTGATACGCTAAATAACATTCTACAAGAATTTCTGTTTCGACTTGCACATTTTCAAAAGGTAAGTGACAGACAATTTGAATTTTTAATTTATTGGTTTTTTATGTAGGTACCTATATTAATTAATATCTTTCATAACATTTAAAACTTGACGCATTATACAAAAAAAAAAAATGAGCGCTCTTAAATGGTGTAATTAGATGAGGGTGTTATCATTTAAAAAAACTTTCTATTGCGTCACTACTCTAACAATGATCACGTCAAAAAAATATATGTATACCAAAAAATGTGCATCTAAAAAAATGCGCAAGATTTTCTGGAATAAATTCCAAGTTTTACATGCCCTCTGTATAACTATTAAATACTATTGCTCACTACATCCCCTATTTGAACAAGACAATATTCTTCCACAATTAAACCTGATGCAATGTAAGTTACTATTTGATGGAATTTACCTTTCTACACTTAGCTATTGTCTCTTCTTTTCTTTCTATTCTGCATTTTTACAATGCATGTGATAAAATATTTAATCACAAATCTGTGTAGGGACAGGTGACGGCATTGGCATTTATGAACGTGACTTATTAACGGATGAGCATGTAAATATAAACTCATAACATATCGTACAGTTAACAATCGAATAGTTGGAATAATTGTATGCATACCACGCATAAGAATAATGTTATTGATTCTTCATTTATTTGCAAAGTTGTTTATTAGGTAAGTATTGTTGCAAATGGAAATGTAAAATCCAAAAACGTACATACGACTGATATGATACTATCAAAATGCACAATTTAAAACGTACATGACATGGAGATATAAATATACAAATGAAACCAACGTGAATAAAAGATATAATGCGATAAACATAAAAATAATAATAATTTTCAACTTAACCATTAGTTGATGCTATGGTATGATAATTTATTACTTTAGTATTAAAATTTGAGCTTAGATTATCATTATTTTATTATTTACGAGATTTCGGTAACGTTAATATACAATTAAAATATGGAAACTTATTTACAACTTCACGTATCTTGGGAATCACGTCTGAAAAAACTAATATTTTTATTATTAAAAACTAATTAGTATCATGCCCATGAATAGGCAACCTTCACATTTAAAATTACTTTCCGTTCTTGTGTCATTATAAAGACGACGCTCAGTCGCTTTATATAGTTAAAAATTTAAATCATAAATGATATTTCAATTTTTGAAAAGGATTACATGAACTTGAAAAAAAAACTATGTGCAATCAAATGATGCGATCTTTCTGCCATTTAATTATTACAAATGCTTTAACAACACCTTTAAACATTTATTTTATCATTTTACTCTGTATAATGTTTGATCTTAAAATTTGTAGTCAGATTTTTTTAAGATTATTAGATACCAACCTAATTGACAGTAGATATTTCTATTAACACTTCATTAACTCGTTATCAATATTAACGTTTTTAATTTTATCAGCCAACGACTTTTTATTGATAACTTATTTTATCTTTTATTATTATGGTATTTCCTATGGCTCTTTTCTATGAACTATGAGCTCTGTTAAATAAAACATCTAATAGCTGATAGTGAAGATAGAATTCGCTTGTTATCCAACAAAATGTATTTAATAAAATTGTAAACTGTAAAACGTTAATTATTTACTATATTAAATATATAGTAAATATATTGTTCATTGTATCGTAAAAAGTAACACGCAGTACGTGACATATAGGTAGTATATTTCCTTCTTGTCGCTATTTCATTTTTATTATTTTCAATATAGAAAAAATATTTCAATTGAATTGGTAATGGTGGGCACATCTTATGGCCACAGCATAGATATACTCTAACATTTTCAGATGTATTGGATGTTTATTTTTAAAGGGCATAGTTGCTAGTAGTTTAAATTAAGTATATCAAATTATAGTGAACTACAATTAGAGAAACGATTTAAGAATTATATCAGGACAATACTGTTTCACAATATCTTACCAGTTTAAGAATGATGAACTTTGTATTTTACATAGTGGCATGTCATTTTAAGTAATTTTTATAGTATATGAAATTAAAACAATTCATAAGAATTTTATTTATATTCTTATAACATTTTAAGTTTTTGTGCTTCCGTGTAACACATTTTAAAAAGATAATAATAAGTATCAAAGAATAATAATGTTGTCATAGTATGATTAATACAGTATTTAGCTCACAACCTATTTCATATTAAATAATTATTTCGCTTCCCATCAGTACCCATGAAATATGTATATACATATTTGGAATCTGTTCTCTCTTTTCAAGTTAAATGCAAGTTGTCCAATTAATAAAATATATCATTATAATTAAATGTGATGAAATCTACGTCTTTCGTTTACATCTCATTTAATTTGTTTCGTGTCTTTAAAAGTTAATAAATCACTGAAAATATTAATCGCTACAAGACATACCCTGTGCTTTACCATTTTATCATATGAGAATCCAAAGCACGCCACTGGTTTGTATATTTAAGATACTAAACAGAGCCTAGTATATTATGTCTTCAAGCCTACGCATTTTTAGGGCAATCGAAAGCTGATGGTACGGAAAGCCAAAAACTTGTAGAAGCTCCGGGAAGTTATTCAGTTTAATTCATTAATTAAACTAAACAACTAAAATTAATGTATAAAAATGTATTTTCTATTATCTCTAATTTACATTTTATTTATTTTTAAAATATAAAAAATAATTCTATAAGATCAGGACCGAATATTATTGCTTGAAAAACATAGAGAATAAATGAATAAATCCTGAAAGTTCAGGGGCGACGAAAAATTCTATATGTAACAAATATTTTATTTCATAAAACAGCAGCATATTTCATGAAATTTCACATATTATAAAACCAATGGAATATCATAAAAATATTTCATACAGCTATTACATTTATTTTATTTATATACTTTCAGATTATACGACATACATTGAAATATTGTTTTAAAAATCTTCAGAAAACTGTGGATACAAGAAAAATGAGACCCACAGTGTCACTGTGGTCGTCACAACGTATATACATTTCCGCCCAGATACCTAAAGTATATGTATAAAATGTTTTATAAAGAATGCCTTAAGTACCTTACCTTTATGAAAACATGTACAGAAAAAAAAATCACTAATTGGCACGATTTTGTTATTAATAATTTCAAACGAAAAAAATGTTACCCCCAGTGATCAATTCTATATTTCCAATACGAAGATCAACGTATTAAAATAGACGATATATAGTTTATTTCATCGCTATTTGCCAAATAAAAAATCTCAAAATATACCGTGCTTGTTTTTATGGCTAGGCTCAGGTAGACTGTTCCGTTTATCGGCAAGATAAGAGAGTTTTTTATTTGACAAATAGCGATGAAATGAATAGTACTTCTTATAACAAATTATCTAGTCACTTTTTTGTATTTTAATTTTTCAGTAAAATTTGTTGTCGATCTCGTTTAACATTTTTCTTGCTAATTAGTATTCAGTTGTCACATTTAAAGTTAATTTTCTTTTTTGTATTATCCTGTATACATGAAGAGCAAAATCTGCAGTATTTTTATTTATATGTGAACAATAAACGAGAGGCCGAAACATGCATCATAAAGGTTAAAATATTTCCAGGTTATTAAATAAATTTGCATATTTAGGTATACATACTCGTATAATATACATAAATAGAATTATAATTGCAATCAATGACTGCAATTATATGTCTATTTTATTTATAATTATTGAATCAAACGGATTGAGTCATTGTTCCTCTATCCATCCGCTATATTTTTCAAATCTTATTTTTTTCTTCCAAAAATAGATTTTTAATTTTCAAAAGGTAATTTTTTATGACTTTGCATACGTGTTTCTTTCTATAAGAGTTTGAATAACTAAAATGCTGTTCGAAATTCATAAAGACGAAGGGTAGATTTAGTCTACCTTTCTAGGGTAAATATAGGGTCATATAGTGCTACCTCCATCAGAGCCGCCATTTTATTGAAAAACCTAACCTTACTCCCTCAACCATCCCATAACGTAGGTGTAGCGAAGAAGAGATCGGTGGTAGTGAATGTAAACAGCTATTTCCAGGTAATAATTCTCCAATATAGCGCCTCGTTTTATTGGCAGTGCGGCATTCAACAGCTCTTAAGAATGTGTCCCACAATTTACATCCTCATGAGACTATTATTTCACCTCATACCGTGTAGATACTTACTTAGCCTGTAATGTTCCGTAAGCGTTCCTATCAGAATCCATATATTGACACAAGACAGACTGAAGCGGTAGTTTGCTAGTTTACTGCAATGTGTAGTTAATACTATTTTTACTTGTCTGCAACCGATAATATTGCCTCTCTTGATGACATTTAAACATGTAGCCTCTTATCATGAAATTTCGTCGGTTTCAAGTGGCCTTGCATAGTGATATTGGTGGTTTCGGTCCCAATAATCTTGTCGCACCGGGACGTGCCGGTCAGTTCCAAGAGTCCCTTTACTCAACATAAGGTGATCCCTTTTGTTGATCTTTGGTTGCTCCAGTGTATTAAGCGACTCTTCTCATTGCAGGATCATGCTAGAGAGGTCCTACAATTATTAAGGTGTTTCTGCTAATTCCCTGATTAATAATTTGTGTGGTCACTTGTGGTCATCTGCTGTACCTTGATAATCTCAGCTTGTAATATTATAGCGTGGGCGTCCAGTGACTCACTGATTCGAAAGTTTAAATCTTCAGAGGTTATATAGGCTAAATCTTCATAATCAGGCCTTCCCAATATTATTGAGTTACCAGTCTCGACTACTTAATATCTTACTTAACTTAAATGTCCCACTTAAAAAGCATCACGAAATATTATCTACCTTTTTTTCCTCATTTGGCTTTGAGTCGTACGGAACACTCATTTACCGCAAACTGTTATAATTATATTAGTACTTTTATAGAACTAGATACTTCTTTTTTTTTTTATAAAGAACTGGGAGAGGTTTAATCCAGACATGGTTCCAAAAGTGTTAGCGGTTTGGCTGCTCTTCAGTTATTCAGTTGATAAAATTAGCATTTCCACTACGTCGCGTTAAACCCACTCAATATAGCCATTTTTAGGAAATAAAGTTAAGTGGAAAAGGGCATGGGAGGTGGTTAAGAGAACCACGCGAGATATATTTAGAAGGAAAGAGGAGGAATAAAGAGCGAGATAAAGAGAGGAAGGTGGGTAATCGTAGCCGGAGTAGTACAGGGAATAGATAGAGTATAAATCAAAGTAGAAGTAGAGTAGAAGTAGAAATAGAACAGATTAGGATATCTTAAAAACAGGAGAGAACCTAGAAGTAATGCTGAAAGGTGAGTACCTAGGTAAAGGGACTGTTGTCTGTAGTCGTTAGACATGAAGCAGTACATCCGTATCACGAGTCCGACACTACCTGCACTTCCAGGTTTGTTTTGAAGATTTTCTCCTGCCTCACCACGAAAAAAATACAGCCATTCCAAGCTTCAAGTGTAAGATAAGCCAGTTTATTAATGAACTTTTGTTTTACCGTCCAGAACCTCCAATGTTACTTTTTATCGTATCTTTTCTTAAAGTTCTTAATAAATTTGGTCTTATCACTTGTGATCATTAAAGTATTAAAAAAATATTATAAAATTCCACAATAAAATATAGTTTTTACAAATTGAACTTGCGTTTACAAGCATTTTGCCAAACCATGTGGATTTTCTTGGATAAGGGAAAGTTACATTTACTTGTCTTTCTCCATTTACATGCGATCCCTATGATTCTTATTTCTCTCACAGGGTTTTTTATTGAAGTTTGCATGATTTACCCCGTTGTAACATTTTTTATCCCATTGTACAGATGCCAGTATGCAAAGCTATCAAAATTCATTGCAACAACTAACATGCGCTTACGTTTACTTTTCATTAACAAGGAATTTGTGGCGGTTGTTCACCTTTGAAAGGTCGGTAAATAAATATCTGACATTTATCCACCATCAGTGTTTGTCTTAAATATTATCTTCTGCAAGAATGTCATTACTACCCTACCTATCCCACGACTTGAAGTACACCACATATTACATGTCACCACAAATTTCAGCAATTATCAGGTCTCCGCGTTCTTCAAGACGACCTATAACTGTCTATTTGTCTGTCACACAACTACCCACGCCATGGTTGAGAATACTGGACTGAAAATAAATTTCTCTTGTATATACTTACAATTAACATATTCGCAGTATATACTTGTATCTTTAAAGTACGTAATATAATCGGAACATTCAAGGAACAACGATTAAAATAACCTTCCTTAGTATATACCTAAGATAGTTTTTTTTTCATTTAGAAGTACCGATAGATATTCGCGGTCTTGTACCTAGATTATAAAAATTATTTAAATATTTGGATACATTTAAATATTGAATGAAATACGAGTATATATGTGTCTATCCCAGAAAATTTAATGTCCAGGCTTGATATTGAATACATTATCATTTTACTGATATTCTGTAAACAATGTTCCTAGGATTGGCAAATATTTTTATAACAACTAGGCATTAAATATGTAAATAAAAGACGTATATCCTAAAACTCTATGATAAACTAATTTTACAACAAAGGACGTACTAAATATACTTACAAATTGTTATTTTTAACGATGAAATAGAATTAACGATGAGTTGTATTACATTAACAAAATTAATACAATTACTTTATTAAAATATTATAGTAATAAACAATAGTCAGATATATCTAAAGTAAAACCTATTTTAGCGATACCTAACAAAAAATTAACGATTCAATAACTATTGACTTATTCTACTAATGCGCAATTATTACAATCAAGTTTTTTTTTGCTAAAATTATGTTGGATTATAACTTTAAGCAATCGTAAATGCGTATACAGTGCGATGACATTTACTTCTTTAGTAGCAAACATTCCTTCAGTTAATGTCTGTGCAGAATTTATTTTTCTTTAGTTCATGAGGCGTTATTGCTTAAATGTTAGGTGTAAAATTTTTAACTTTATTGACGTTGCAGTTGTGAAATAGTGTCAAACACGTTTTATTTTTCTTATGTTATTTACGACGCGGTGCTGTAAAATTGTGCAAACTCTTTTCTTTATAAATAATGCCCATTTGTCTTTCTGTTGTAAACTAGTAATTGCTGCTACTGATTTATTAGAAGCCCATTGGAAGTCACCATAAATTTTAGTTTCTAAATGAAAAGCTTGTAAAGTACGTTGATATGTCGTCACTGATGTACGGAAATATTTTCTCTAAATTTTTATACAAGTGGGTAATAAAAACTACATCATCATATATATTTTATGCTAAGACAGAATGTAAACGTAACGTAATGAATATTAGATTATCAATAGAATGTGTTATCAATGTTATCAATACAATTAAATAGATGAAATGAGTAGGACGAAAGTTAAAAGAATTATTTATAACAAATATATTTGGTACCACATCTGTTTGGTGTCTGTTATAATTGTTTTAATGATTCAGAATATAGAATATACAGCGTTAAGTCTATCTAAAAGTTGCCCAGGCAAATCTTATATCCAAATCAGGAAAACCACCAGAAGAGATGGCGTCTTATAAACCAATCAGTTTATTACCTATATTGTAGAAGGTCCTTGAAATACTTTTAACCTTTGAAAACCTAACCCTCTGTATATTTTTCGAAAAATGTTTTCATTTAGGTAGTCCACTAGAAAATATACTAAAGTAACAAAACAATTTGGTTTTAACAGAAAATATTTATTTGAGGTGAAAATAGGGGATGTTTAAATTATCATACGTTAGGCTTTAGTAAACTTTTATTGAACATACATTGTTTACTAATTTGACAGATATACAAACTAAAGTATAAACAAAATACAGATTAAATACGCCTTTTAGCGTGTGTGGTATGATTTAAAACAGATGATATGAAAACCAACATTACATTTACTACATATAAAAGTGACACACTTATGACATTCTGCACATCACCTTTGGGTGGGATTCTTTTTTGGCCAGTGATTGAAGCGATCATATCTCACTACTTCAAGAACATTTGAGTTTATTTGTGGCATTAGCCCCGCGGTTTTGGAGTTGACAGTATTGGTTGTACAATGTGTCTAATAAAATCAATTTGTTTTATGCGAGGTTCTATATTTCGGAACAAAATCTATGAAATAATGATGGAAGCATTTATACAAAAATGGATAATTGGCCAATACCATTTTCGGCTTCTTATATTTATTCTATTCTTATATGTATTTATTATATTCTTTTTTTGTTCAAGTTTGTTTTGGAAAGAGAATTACTCGGATTTTTATAGGATTTCGGAACTGAAACTTCTTTTTTTTTGCATTTACCACGCATGACTAGTTCAACTTCTAAACACTCAGCCAGTAGACCGGGACCCAACAAATTCACACTGTCAATATTTACTATATTTTCGTCTTCAACGACCTCATCCACATCTGTATCTCCGTCGCCTTCAGGGAGAATCAATGTGATATTGATGAAATTTGCACCAGCAAATTCATTTTCCATATCAGATTCTTCCAGACTAGCCCTCAACTCTTCTGTTGCAAGAGATCTCCTGGAAATTAGAGAAAAAACATTTTTCAGGTATTATTTCATGTACCTACTAAATTTTAACTTTTTATTGTCGTGGAAGCCTAGCGTATGAATTTTCATAGGTCCAAGTTTGAGACCGTATATCTATATATCCCTAAAATGATGTCAATATTTTACTAAATCACTTATTATTTCGACTTCATTAGAATATATTTCAATGTAAAACTAAATAAAATATCAATATCTTATATATTATTTTGCACAAAAACTTACCTTGGCCTGACGTGGAAGGCATGTTTGCAAACCATACAGTGTAGACGCTTGACAGTATAAAGGAAAAACCTTTTTTATCGGCATTTTAACCAGAACAATATATACTATTGCTTCTCTTGGCCGTACACCACACTAAACTATATCTAGCATGCGTATGATGAATATTTAGACGGTACGTTCTAAAGGACTAATGTGCAAATTGAAGAGAATATTAGTAGAATACTAGTAGAAAAAATTCATTCCAGAACACCACTTTGGATTTAGATCACATCACAGAAGTGTAGAACAAATGCACAGAATTGTGAATCAAATTAATAATCCTCTGGAGTTAAGGAAATATTTTCAGCTGTATTCCTCGATGTAACTCAAGCCTTCGACAAGGTATAGTATACTATTCTACAAAATAAATTTTAATCTACCCTACCGTTATTATGAAATTTAAAAATCATATTTGACATCAAATATTTCACAATCAAATAAAAATATAAGCAAACATCATTATCTCGATCATAGAATGACCTGACAAAAACTCAATGTGCTAAACGTAAAAATATGGCAATTAGATTTAATAAAATGTAATGGCTTGTTTATAGAAACTCTAAACTTTCTTTAGAAAACAAGGACTCAATATGTAATTAAACGAATTTGTACGTATGGTATACAGTTTTGTGGGATCAGCCAAGCAAATCGAACATGTTCAGCGTTTCCAATCAAAAGTGCTTCGTAACATCTATAACGGTATGTGTCGAATGAAATGATACATAGTGATTTAAAAATATCATCAATGAAAGAAGAGCTACATATACACAATAAGAAATAATGTGTATCTGTAGCTCTAACTGACTGAAGTCTAAGTGACCGAATTAAAGTGCATCCAAATATGTTTGCAGTTACAGATGATAATAATACAGTGGATCGACTTAAAAGGTTTAAACCTTTAGACCTTTACCTAGAGGATTTTAGACCTTTACATAGTGTTGGCTTTTAAAGTTTAGCATAAATTCTAAATTACGGAACGTTATTACTAGAAGGGTTAAATCACTAGATTATTTCCTTATATGTCAAGTTAATGTCCAAAAAGTTTACTTATTGTCTATTCCTATACTGATAGATTAGAAAATTACACAGATGAATAAAAAAAGTCCATCTTAAGTACTGTATCATTCATACATATTAACTGGGACACGTAGCAACATACCTCGAACAGAATACTGTAAACAATAATTATATCGTAATAACATCGTATTGTAATCAGTAAATGAATCATCTACAGCAAAACGGTTATGATATTAAATAATATAACTATGAAATACGCTAAATGTCCCTATAATTGATATCGAATATAAATAGTGAGAGTAATTATTTATTACTTTAAGGTCTACACATGCAAAGACAATAATCCTTGTACATATTGTTATCTAATAAAGAATTTCTTTTCCTTTCTCAGAATATACATAATGTGTAAGATCTAAGTAGTTATTTGTTTTATAATATTGTTAAATAGTCAATTGCTAATAACTTTAAATTTTCAAAAATTAAATAAAACGAAATTTACTGATCATCATCACTATAAAAATTAAATAGACAAATATTATAGAGATAATTAAATATATATATATATATATATATATATATATATATATATATTATAATAATAATACAGATATGAATATATAAATAATATTTAGAATATTTTCAAATTAAAAAAAATAAAGTATTTATTTTATTCCAAGAAGTCAATTTAGTTTCTGATAATATATATAATTAAAAAAAATTATGAAGATCATTATAGTCATATCTTGATTATTCTCTTCGTTATAATAAACATAAAATGACTACGATGTACTCCATTATTTTTCAAAATTCAATTTTCAAAATACAATCTCCTTAAAATTATTATTTCTTTCGATAGTAACATTGGGGAGATAAACTTTCGCTTTAGTCTCAAAACAAGAAATTAAATATTATTAACAGACTGGGCAACTTTTGTTCGGGTTCCAATGGCGTCGATTGAACTCATCGCTCTGACTGTTTGTGACAGCTATTTGTCGACCTTCAGTTGATGCTGGATGTTCCTGCTGTCAATATCCATCACCGATATAGCTCGAAACCGTGTTAATTATTGTGTTGCAGTTTTATTTGCGCACTATCCTTAATAATTATGTCGAACGTACATAGTGCTAACAAGCTACCATTTTCTAATACCGTAAAAGAGATTATATGAGAATTTATGGACATAACAACATACCATGGTGTAAGAATAATATGCTTAGTTTGCAATGTACCTTGTGCTTAGACAAAAGAGACTGAAGGAAACATAAACAGACGCCATCAAAACTGGCGTAAAACAAAATATCCAATTTATGTTTGATTTAACTTCCATCATATTATCATTAACATCATAAGAGTTGCAAAATAAAATGCTGTGGTTATTAATAGACGGGAGAACGAAGTCTAAAACAAAATATGTTATTAATGTCATAAAAGTAGCTTCTTAGACTGTCATGTTCATTTTTACTAGCTAGTAAACTGTTACAATAATATGTTAGCGAAGGAATTATGAGGGTGGTACTAAATACATGTTGAATTTAAGGCGCTCTGTGGCACCCAGTATAACTGGTGCAAATTTGAATCTGGAAAAAAATGACTTAATCTACATGTTTATAGCTAGTGAAATACGTGGGGGATTTTGAAAATATTGATTTTTGTGTGATTAGCGAGTAAAAATTTTCTACGAAAAAAGGGCAATCATTTGTTAATAAATAATCGTTAAATTAACTTATCGAATATTCCATAAGTATTTCACTTCAAAACGTTATTTTAAAGATATTATTAAAAATTTGCATGAAAAGAATGAAAATTGTTGGAGTTATGCTGCGTAACGTTTTGAAAAATCATATTTCGAGAAAAAGCTTTCAAATGTGTTATAAACATAAAAAAAATTAAATGTGACTGTTTACAAATGTTTGCCATTAATTTGCTCAAAACCATAAAGCTGCTCTTCTATATTTAAATATTCTTCCTCATTCTCTTTATTCGAGCATTTTATGTTAGAGCGTGACTCTTTCACTGCATCTGTCAAAGACATCTCGGCATGCTTGATCCGCTTAGAATCGGCTTCTAGACAAAAATTGTATGATTGGACGCCAATACCCATCTCCAAACCTTTCATAATTCGAAGAGTATTAGTCAGAGCATCATTAAATGTGCACACAGTAATACCAGCCGTTATATTTAAGACTTTTTTGTCACTTGAATGAGATTTTGGAGGCAATTTCAAAACAGTAGCTTTAAAACTTTCATTGCTATTTTGTGTGTAGCTTACTACGCAACGGTTTAGCAACTCATCTTGGCTTACGTTTTCGTAAATCGGTTTGATGACTTTAAAAACTTCCTTAGGAAGCGGCGGCTTATAGCGGAAGGTGTCCAATGAATCCACTGCTATTAATTTGGCAGTTAATTTTTTAGAAAAAGGCAAAACCTTTTCCTGCGAGGCCATGCACGTTTTTATTTTAGATTTCTCAATCGAGTATCCATTATCTTTTATATATGATCAATACACGCAAAAAATATTAGCAGGTATTTATTTGATGCAGGTGTAATTTCGGAACTTTCAAGAAAAAAATAATTTTTTAGGAAAAAAAATACTGCCCCAAATTCTAAAAGGTTCAAAGAATTTTTAAGCTAATAAAAAAATCGATTAATTGAAAAATTTATGGCGGTGTTGCTTCTTATAAGAGTATGGTAACTTCTTATATGTTACGTATAAACTTCATGTATCTTGTGACAGATGAAATTCTAAATTTTATCCAAATTTAAATGGATTAATATCACTTACAAAAGTAGTACTCCTCAAATTTCCTAAACACACTCAAGATTCTTTCCTAAACCACCACAGTTGATTCTTACAATCTGGGAAATACGGTTACAGGTAGCATTTTATTATTTGAATAAATCCAACAGAAAAAAGAAATAAGTATGTAGTTTTACAATTTGATCATAAAGAATCAATTGCCACCAAAGAAAGTCAAGCAGAATTTCAAGATGCTCATATTGGGGCACATTTAAATGTAAAATTTGATAGTGTTTTAAAAAAAAATCGTAAAAGATGTGTATACAAATCTGCTACAGAATGTCAATAATTATTTTAATTATGCAAATATTACATCATTATAGGTCGAATGATTGTTCTTTTATAAGAACACTTTTTCATTACGGCGATTAAGTTTCGATTAAACAGTGGAAACATGATGCTGCAGATATTTCACTGATCTCATCCAATGCTGATTAACATGATAAGGAATTAAATGTTCTATTATATAATATTATAACTTATGTTATTGTATATATATACCTACTATTATGGATACGCCTATGGTATCCGGATCATTTTGTCCGCTCTATATTAGTTATTGTACCTGTACCTACTACACCGAAGTTACATCGTATACTCTATGTTCTTTTCTATATAACCTCTTACTATTGAAATTAAAAGTACTTGCTTTAATTTATCAAAATCGAAATTATATTACTTGTATTCCTTTTATATTCTTACTGTGATGAAAAAATAGTTTTATATTCATCTGCGTATAAATTTTGTAAAAATTTTTAGTAAGAGTCAACACTGATTCTTTATCGTAACTTACATATGGGTTCGGTTTTAAAGTCAATCCATCTTAGGTCATTATATTATTATACCCATTAAGTTATGTAACAAACATTTATAGATACAATTCTTGTTGGTGCAAGAGAGTGCCATTCCATTATACTGAACAATAATTTCTAGTTAGCGGTCAAGGTATGGGAAGACTGAAGGTCGAACATGTATAGAAGATAAATCATCAACTCTCCTTATACAAGTTTTTATACATACCAGGTGACATGGAATTAGTCAAGCTGGAGACTTAGTCGGTTCTTAAAAATAAAGATTTATTAGTTTTTCCAAGATTTTCTATTTTTATTATATATACCGAAATTATTTTTAATTTACACATAATTTCAAGTATAATAGGGCAAAAATAACATTTTCCAAATCTTATTCGTTTTCCAAATTTCACTATATAGGTATAATATATTGTTACTTATGCTTATAGATATGCCAATAATTTCAAAAAATTCTTCTTCTCTTTCGAGGTCTATAAGATACAACTGTCGCTTTCAACTTCATGTTGGTAAACGACTTTTGATCTTCTCATGTTTAGTTAATTTCGTGAGAATATAATATTGATATGAAAGGTATTTTCGAAATTATAATGTTTCAAGTGATTTTGAAGTTGGTATGAAATAATTCTTCAATTAGTTACATAATAATGCATTGAAAAAACTCATTTATTCGAAATGGGCATTCTATATCTTTGTTTATTTGCTTTCATACCAGATAAATTTATCCAACTATTATGTACCTTCCCCCTTCCCTATCCGGACATCATAACTTTTAAGTGTTTTAAAAAGTATTTAGAGAAGAAGCTATATTTTATTTATTTAATGGGTAATAATGATCAATTGCTATAAGGAACTAATTACAAAACAAATTTACAAGATTTAGTTTCACAGATAAAACGAATGGAAGGTTTCAAAGGTTTAGAAATAATACTGTGAATCAGTACTGTCTAGGTACATCTGAATGGTATCATTTATTAGATTTACGAATGTATCGTCTTAATCTGAAGATATATCTTTATTCATAGTTTAAGAAGTAGAATTATAAAGAAAACCAAATTTTATTTTTATTTTTTTTTTTTCGTGCCATCAATCTCCAAAATATAGAGATCATCATTCAAAACTTCACTTTGTTATAAATACGAGTATAATGTGATAGCAATTTAATGAAAAAATATTTTAATGGAAGAAGACGATAGGTGGTGGTGTTTAATATTAATATTTACGTTGGGATATGTACAATATAAATACCACCAACTAAAGATACTTTCCTAATTTGGACGAGGATTTAATGACACTACTACGACCGGCAAACATTAAAAACTATTTTGGGAAATCAACGATGCCTCTGCCAATATTTCACTAGTGAAGTATTGTCTCCAATTAAAGCTTTAATTAATTTCATTTATACAGTATTGGCCAATACTTTCCGCATCTTACGTTCTTAAATTCTTTGTTGTAGACTTCATATTTATCGTTTTATTAATTGAAATACCTATTTTAAATTAACTGCAATCTCTTCATACATGAATTAGTTGACTCAGAACTATTTAGTGGTCAGTAAGATCAAGGTCTAGATGCATGTTAATAAAAAAGACACTTCATTTATTTTACTTCTCACAAAATCCAAATATTATATGATGTATATTTAATAATTTCGTATTCCAATCCTATATCATAAATTGTGTTACTTATTAAATCTTCACAATATTGTTTGTCAAATTCCATGATGCATTGTTTTTTCAATGCGCATTAATATTGAAACAAAATATCCACCTTGCTATTTGGGTTACTACATCTATTATCTTTTAATTTTGTTTTACGCTTTCGTACTGAACATGTGCAGTTTTTCTAAATTTATATTAATTTCATGAATCCGTCCGAATATGAATATCACAATTATGTTGACAAAGTACTTTCAAGTTAGATACATTTTGTTTATGTTGTTGTATATGTTTATATTGTAACAGTTACCGTAAACATTATTACTACTATAGTTAAAAACAGAAGACCAATTTATCACGTACCTATATCGAAATATTACACGTTTCAGTTTACAGTAAAAAATTGTGGCTTGCCGATCAACGACGAACTTTTTTTCCAAATTCCCATGGTATCTGCAATCCACCCATGGGCAATAAGCAAATGTGGTATATAATAGGTTGAATCAGGAGGTTAGCGACTTACACGAAAGCCTCAACTATATATAACTTAATCTAAATTTATCTGTTACGTAAGTCCAGGATACAATGTATTCTTAGACGGTATATTGTTTTGTTGTTATCTCAGAGGTTGACAGCCAAAGTATACTTCTTCGTATATAGAAGGAATCTATGGTGTAGCGATGCATTGGAGTTATACTACGGTACATTTGCGATGGTCCGTCCGTAGTGTTTTATTTTGAAACCTTCGGATGCTCTTGAGATTTGATGTACTTGTGGTGCTTCATAGTTGGACACCATAGGTTCGTAAGTTTCTTTTCGAGTGAATATTTAGACCGGTGCCCAATTAGCTCGTTCAGTTTAGTAACCAAGCAAAATTTTATAAACATGTGCTTTTGCCAAATAATACGTTTATTAAGGTATGCACTCAAATACTTTGCCGATCCAACCTGTGGAAGCATTTTACTGTTGATTTGCACACGGGAGCATGTGTCTCACCGTTATACTTTATGGTGTCACACTTATGTCTTTGAGTGACTTTTGTAAGTTGTCGGAGGCCTTTCTGGAGTCTTGACTCACTGATAGTACTACCGTATCATCGGCAAAGGTGGCTGTTGTTGTGCATGGAGATGTTGGGATATCGGCTGTATACAATAGGTAGAGTGAAAGTCCCAAGAGACTCCCTTGAAGCACTCTTGCTTGTATTGGATATATGTTTGTGACCTGATCTTTGTACTTCACCATGAAGTATCGATCGCTAAGATAGAATTTAACGAGTTGAAGATACGGTTATGGTAATTGTCCATTAGTTTTCAAGAGTAATCCCTGATACAAAACTTTATAGAAGGTTTGGAAGATATCCAAAAAGGCTACTAAGTAGTATTCTTTGTTTTCAAATAACTATTTTACCATCTCCACTAGTCTATGCACCTATTCAAATGTAGTACGTTATTCCTGAAGACCAAGCTGGTGTTGTGGTATAAGATGTATCTCCTTCAGTATTGACTTTAGTGTGCTCAAAAATTTTAGACATGATCGGCAGTAGACTTATAGAGCGATATGCTGTGGCCTTTTCTGGTGATTTTCCTACTTTTGGTATTAATAGAATTTCCGCAACTTTCTTTTCTAGGATGGCGCTCTTATCTTTTTTGAAGCAATTTTGGTCTTTCTTCTTAAATTATCTACCGTGTTACATATTTCTTCAACAACTTTTTAGTGAAGTTCTTCATCTATTATCATTCTGAAGAGTTCCCAATCAGTGTTCTTATTTATAAGTGATGGTGAACAACGTGATTTGAGACTAATTTGGTCGATACCATTTGATCATTACAATGCGAGTAAGGAGGGCTCTCCTAGGGCTTGTGGATGTTGGGGCTGATATATCGCAGTGGCTGTGATATACTGGTTCATACAAATTCGTTGGTTTCTTAATCAAACTGGATCAAATTTAATTAAACAAAAGTGATAATTAGTACTGCAATGTCTCCGCTGTTCACAGTTTTATTGTAAAAAAAACAGAAAGGTTATTTATCTTAGATTTGTATAATTAGTTTTTAAGCTGTTCCAATTTTTTTTGCGATGCACTCCTAATGGTCTGTATCATTAAGTACCCTTAACTTTTTCTTTTACAGAAGATTAACAGTATGTTAGTCAATTTTTGAAGAGGATGTTCCACCATCTGATGTGTTAGCATAATGGTGCACAATAATCTCTGTAATATTAGAAGTACATAGAAAATTTTAAGAACAGAAGGGTTATTTGTTCTCTATTTGTATGATTAATTTTTAAGCTGCTTCAATTTTTTTTGCAATGCACTCCTAATGGTCTGTATAGTTAAGTATGCTTAAGTTTTTCTTGTAAAGAACATTAAAAGTGATTTAGTCTCTAGAAATGGTCCCACTATCTGATTTGTAAGCACGGGGGCTAGAATATTTCACCTCAATTTTCTAATCCATCGCCTACTAAGCTTCCTTCTCGATAAGGATAGGTTTGAAAAAAGCGCTAATTAAGGATATAGCTGAGGATTATGGACATTCTGTTAGACAAAAGACAAAACTAACACAAACGACAGGTCGAGGATTTACGAAATCAGCTGTACAACTGTAATCAAAGGTATGTTGGACAAACCAGACGATCTATTCAAACCAGGTTCAAAGAGCACATGGCGCATCTGGTATAGGGTATATGGTAAATATAGTAAAACAGATAACTCCAGTGTTACCCAACATGCTCTCGAGAAGAACTATAAGATAGATATTAGCAACTTAAGATTAATTAGAAATGTAACAAGTACTAAACAGCATTTGAAAGTTTACAAATTGAAAAGTGTAAAAATAGTATGAATAGTGATAGAGGGCCTATTACACATATCCCGCCCGCTTTATCGCTTAGTTACTGACGGCTAACTGGGACGCAACCGTGACGATCAGGGCTCACTGAGCCCCAACAATAATTTTGGTATAAATTGGATACATTGTTAACATAAGATTGGTTTTAATCATCTCCAGACGATGCCAACTTTGGCTTCGAAACGCGCGTCGAGTGTAAAATACGAGTATAGTGTTTTGGTGTTTTGCGAAAAACTACGTCAGTGTTATCTTCACACCAAAGGTTCCAACCCACTCCAGTAATAATTATTTTCTTAAACCCACGCCCCCACTGTGATAGCAACTTAACTTACCTGTATTCGTAAAGCTTAGATAATAATTAATCTAACGATTAATTATTATCTAAAATTTACGAGTAAATATACGCAACTGTTTGAAAAACTTCCAAGAAAAACTTCTTCCACAGCATACCCATAAATCCATAAAATTAAATTGATTGACATATTATCACTAAAATAATTAAATTTGTATTCCTAGAATAATATTTTCATCCAGATCTCTCAATAAATGGAGATTTTAAAGTTTAAAATGGCTTCCACGTTAAAGCATAACGTTCATGTTCAAGCATAATTGAAACAAATGTGTATTTTAGACTCACACTAATTTAACACCCGCCACAAGACTATAGTCTACAATGAATTTAACATAACTTGCTGTACGTAGAGCACATGTAAAACAAAGGGACCAAATACAGCGAAACTGGGACAACGCAACCAGCTGGTCATGCATAAACAGAATTTTCATGTGGTTGTAAAGAAGAAATTTATAAATGCTGCGGTAACATCAAACTACGAATCCTTCATTAATAATTCAGACTTAACCAAACTGGGTAATGTAAGTATTTCTTAAGATTTAATTCATGCGATTATTCAGCATATTAGCTCTTCTTTAATATATTTACTATTCAAATGTGATTCTTGTTATCACTTACACTTATTGTTCAATTTATTACATGTATATTTATTAATATCCTTGCCCATTTACTTTCAGGTAAAGTTAATTGGTTACCTCATTTTATTAGAATGAAGTAACCAATGAATACTTAATTTGTATAAACTATGATAAGAATTCAAAAATTATATTTGTCTATTTCTAATGTAACAAACTGATGATAGTGATGAATTGACTATTATGATTACAATGATAAAAAAATTAGGGCGACTGCGATAAGAATTATGGTGATGACGACAACAATACGAATTATTAGGATGATTAAAATAACGAGAATGACAAGACCAGTGATGATAATGATGGTAAGGGGGTTAACGAGGATGACGGGAGAGGTGATAATTTTAACCATAATGATGAAGATGACCATAATTACAATAACGAAGATAATGACAATGATAACAATTGACACGATTATGATTATTTGAATGATGAAAATAATGAATATAAGGAAGAATTTAATCATGATGAAGATGGGCCTACGAAGATGACAATATTGACGATCATAATGATGAATTCACTGTAAACATTAGGCATATTTAGATATTTTTGTTTATAATATAATGTATATTTGTTACATTATAGTAATACTTAATATTCGTCTAAAAGTTTAGCAATTAAATGATTGAATGGCATTTATGAGCAACTGTGACCTACGTATTATCTTTTATTATTATTTATTATTATATAATTGAGACAATAAGTCTGTTTACCAATATATATTCATCATTAAGGCAAATAAATATATAAACTTTATCTTGTAGTTTGTAGTTACTTATTCTATGTATCTTAGGTATCTACCTAAGACAACATATTACATTCTACCTAAAACATTAGCATTTAAAACTTAATATACCTACTTTCTGTCTTTAATATTTCAGTGACTTTAAGGTAACATATTAAATATTTAAATAAGAATTTAAAATATTAAAGACAATTATGACTATTATGTATTTTGTTTAAATTTACACTTGACATTTTAAATTAAACCCTTAAAGTCTAAAATTAAGTTTTCAAATTAAATATATCGCCAACAGTGCTATTTATAAATAATAATAGAGACAAGCGCCTTGTTGTTTGTCTATACTTTTTTCTCGGCAGTTGCACGCAATTATCATCCTGGAGATATATTGTAATGAACTAAAAAATTTTTCATATAATTACAACTATTTGTTATTTACGTTTGATAACATTGTGTCTATGCTGGTTTCTACTAAGACAATTAAAAATTGTATGAGAATATAACTTATCTTAAAAAGTTAAATATATCTGAACTTCAAAATCAAGTATGACTTCATTTTATATAAAATTATGTAGTCCTATGTAATTAAATTTGTACTCTAAATGTTCCATAATTAATATTTGAACTTTACCAGTCCCCTAAAATGAAAATGTCATTCTCATTGTAAGTGTCTCCATCAATCAGCATTAAATTACTGCATTTATGATATAACATTTTCAAGTAAAATTATTGTATTGTATTTATATTCATTCATAATAAAATAATTATAACATGCCAAAAATATTTTTTTTAATTTTTAGTTTTCTTTGTACTGCAGGCGTCGATAACTAAAATCATTACCTCTTTGAAACGGAGTTTTATATACCGGCGTTGTTTATATATAAATATTTAACAATTTAATTTCGGTTAGAGTACCGATAATAGAAAATTGATATTCCTCGTGATCTATTCTAAATAGTGTAGCCTTGAGTGACTCCATTTTCCAAATAGTGCGAGCTCTTTGTTATATGTATATATTATTATATATACATATAATAATAACTATTATTACTTACTTACATTATAACATACTTCATAACCATTATGCAGACTTCCCTAA
Organism: Rosalia funebris; assembly: GCA_037954035.1. Lineage (NCBI taxonomy): Eukaryota > Metazoa > Arthropoda > Insecta > Coleoptera > Cerambycidae > Rosalia > Rosalia funebris. The sequence continues at coordinate 41,204,388 of JAZFAV010000022.1, read as the reverse complement.
CTATAAAACAAATAAATTTAGTTTAAATTGGGTAGAATAATATTATATAAATATCCAATAATATATAATAATACCAATTGTATACGTATGACCACTGAATGGAAATATAGAACTGTTCTTGTTTAAGGGATTTTTAGAAATAATTAAAGATTATTAAGAATTATATTCAATAATTTCGAAACAGTTTCAAATTTTAATTTCTCAAACTATGATAAATTTTAAATTATGGCATAAGTATAAAATGACATAAGTATAAAATGACGAATTATTATATAAATTGCAAAACAATTACTTATGTCCATTAAATGATGAGCAATATTAAAGAATACGAGTATATCACATTTACTGGTAAATGTATAAGAGACATGGCAATTTCTCGAATTTGTTATAGTATAGATTAAAGTGATTTAAAAAATACGTTAATGAATATGGCTCGAGCTGATAAAAGTAACGTTATTATCCGCATTGTATTTTGCAGAATCACATACTCGTACATATTTCCCTTACAATTCGTATACACATATATGCTTCTTTTATTTATTGATTGTTGTAGAATAGTTTTCTCGAAAGAAATAAACGAATAAATTTTTTATCTACATATCAACAAGAGAACATCGTTCGTTCAAGAAACTACTTCCTTCTGATTCTTACCCAATTATGGGATAATAGCAATTTCCATTCTAACGCCGTATTCTCATTCTATTGATGAAACACATTATATTTAAATAATGTATAATTTATTTGCACATTGCCATCTGCTTGGAACAACTTGATTTAACAAATGTTTAAGTGTTTTTGTTATACAGAAAACTTGTTTCTCCCGTATATGGCACATGGAATAAATTGTCATGTTTTCGATAATATAAAATAGTCATGGATTATGAAATTCTCGTTCCTACCATCTGGTAATGAGAACATTTACTAACAATAAGTAGTATAATATACAATCAAGTACACATCCATTAACGTTTATTTCATGCTTAGTTTAAAGAAGATACGAAAGGGCTTATATAACGTATGATTAAATGTTTCTATTAACTGATTAATATTCATTGAATAGACAACATTAAAAATATCCAAACCAGCAATATAAAATGCATAGTAAAAACCTTGCAATGTCAAGTCGATTTAGACTGTAGGGACTTTAAAAACGATAAATTGAATTGAACTAACCACAATTATTTAATAGATGCATAAAATGCATAATAATTCAGGATTTCTGAAACCACAACAATGTTCTTTCTGTAATTACTTTTCCGCACTCCACTATAAGCGGAAAAGTAATGGAATCGTGTAAAGAAAAAGTGAAAAAACAATTTTTTTTTGGGTATATTTTTCGTTTTTCGGTCTAAAAAACCAAAAAAAAATGGTTCTTAAAAATGTTTTTCTGTATGTGTGTCGTCGTTGTCGTCGGAATTTATTCTTGTTGGCATGATAACTCAACTAAATCGTGTCGGATCGATCGAGTTTTGACTAATTCTGATCGAAGACGTCTCCCAAAGGACACCTATTGATTTTGAGGCGGATGCGACACACCCCACCCTGTCCATGGGTCATGAGAAAACACGATGGTGGACTATTTGAGAAATTTGTTTTGTTAATATGATAACTCAACTAAATCGTGTCGGATCGATCGGGTTTTGACTGATTCTGATCGGGAACGTCTCCAAGACGACACCTATTGATTTTGAGGTGGATAGGACACACCCCACCCTGTCCATAGGTCATGAGAAATCACGACGGTGGACTATTTGAGAAATGTTTTTTGTTAACACAACTCAATTAAGTCATATTGGATCGATCGGGTTTTGACTGATTCGGTTTGGGGACGTCTCCCAGACGACACCTATTGATTTTGAGGTGGATAGAACATACTCTACCATGTTCATGGGTCACGAGAATGTACAATGGTGGACTATTTGAGAAATTTATTTGTTAGCACGATCACTCAATTAAATCGTGTCAAATCGATCGCGTTTCGACTGATTCTGATTAGGGACGTCTACCAGACGACATCTATTGATTTTGAGGTGGATAGGACACACTCCACCTGTTCATAGGTCATGAGAAAGCACGAGGGTGAACTATTTGAAAAAAGTAAAACTGTGGCATAAAACATATTCTGCATTTATGTATTGGTTTATTTAACTCGGCTACGCAATTTCGAGATAGAGATGTTCTACGTGCGGAAAAGTCCGTTTTAAGGTTTTAAAACTGTTTATCTATGTATATATAGTTAGAACAGTAAATGTAACATAAAGGTTTAAAATTAGCTTGCTTGATATTCTAATAAATACATCAGATAACTAACGTTGATATTAATTACCACGCCTACATCTCGGCAACCAGATATACTTCACCTGCCAATTGCTGGGACAAAAATGTGCCTATAAAAATTACATATATTTTCAGAAGATAAGAAACGACTTATAATTAAATAAAATGAGTATACAATATGCCGTAAACAATATATAGTATTTAATTTAATAACCAAATATATTTTAAATTCCAGTTTACTATGTTCATTTTTCTAGTTTGGTTTAATTATTTATTTTGACAGTTTAATAATATGATTTTGTGTAGGTTTGTTTGTAATGAATCTTTCTTTTTAACCATTTCACTTAATTAAAGTTCAAATCTGTTTAGGAAGACATTTATTCTTCATTTACTTTCGTTTATTTTTAAACTTTAATATTATATTAATTGTTATATTATTGCCACAAATAAGTAACAAATAAATAACCCATAAAATAATATCTAACTAAAACATAATACAATTTTGTTGTATTATGTTTTAGTTAGATAGAAAAAAAAACGATGGAAAACATAAATTGACTGACTGACCGTAAATCGTAATGATAAAACATGAAAATGTAATTGATTTCTGGTTTCCTTTTATAATTTTTCTTTTCTAATCATTTGCACTTCAGTTTCAAACAGGCAAGTTTTAAATAAAGATGTTTGCGTACAAAGTAACTTGATAAATATATTTTATTAACAAATCACAGAAAAAATATGTGTAAGGTTGATATTAGTAACATAATTGATGCATATTCAAAATTAATTTTGTTATTTACATTAGACACATCCTGCTTGTCCCTTCTTAGTATAGTGGAAAAATCATAAAACTTACATAATAAACAAGCATAAATCGTAATAAATTAAAACATGGCTAAGGGTCTAGTCTTATTTTCATCTAGACCATAGCTGAAAATAACAGTTTTTCTCAAATTAACCAACCACTGTCTTTAGGAGCAAATATTTTATATTAAAGAATCGCATGTATAGGTTCCCTAGGTTTAGCAAAGCACTGAGAGTCATTACAAATGAGTACATCCGTAAATAAATTTCTGTATAACTCAAAGCCTGCCATATTGCATAAAATTAAGCAGTGTATTGCTAGCCGACTTTGGGAATGTTCAACTATGTATAGTATTTTCATCTGGAAAGGCACTGCCTACATCACTAGCTAATTTTTACATTAAATACGTTTATAAATAACTTGTGATCCTTGAAATAAGTTTATTTTACTATAGAAGTTCTACTAGTGCTAGTACTTAGTACTAGTAGATAGTAGTATATGCTAGTAAATACTAGTATCTACTAGAATACTAGTATATTCTAGTATTTATCAGTTAGCTTGATCTTTTCTCCAGTGTTCACACTTTATAATAATATTAGGAGATTCCATCTTCCATGACAAAATTTCACACCTGCCCAACTTTATATGTAGATGAAAAACTTTCCTGAAGTGTTTAGAACACTTAGTTATGCAATTATTACAAAACTGTGTCCATATATTATTTGTTATGAAGTGTATTTGTCACTCCTTTTACTTATGTACATCTTATACTAGCCATAAATTATTTATACATTTAGAAGATATAGCAAGGTATTCATAATTATTTGAAAAACAGCCCAAAAATACATAGAATATATAGAATTTTAATAATTTTGAAATTATTAAATAAAAATTAACAAGTTGCTCCATCCATCTGAAGAGCACAATGATAATGTCATGGATGTTGTAAAAAAATAGAGCAATATGGAACTTTAAGATGATATTTTATTGTCACTGTAAGTAATAGAAATGCCATCTCAATTGCAAAACAAAATATATTACAAAAAATACTGAACTTGCAGAAAAGGATCTTGAAGTTTACACACACAATGACCTCCTTCCCCTAAAGTATCAGGCTGGGGAGGGAAAAATTACAGATAAAGAGGAGAACAAACATACCCATGCTCAGATGGAGATACCAAACTCTCCCCATTTGGACTTGAATTAAAGCATATAATTATACCCTCAAAATTAAGGCCAGTTCACCTCCCCAGGCCACAATGAAAATTACATCATGAATACGATAGAACGTATTATTACATGGATGAAAATACCCTTCTATGTAGTGACTGTGGGGTGATAGCTCTGCATAGCACACCTGATTTGATTATCCATCATGTTCTCTATGAGACAATACTATCATGAAAGACAAATTATTCTTTAATTTTTTTTATTGTTTTGCGTTAAATCCAGTTAAATCGAGAAATACAGTCTAAATGCTCTATTATGAACCTTTTTTATTGTATTCTTTAAGTATATTATATTGTTATTAATACACTAATCGTAACACACCAGCTATCGATTTTAAAAATCCGGTAAACTTTTTATCTATTGAAAACATGTATTTTGGAGTAAACGTTGCTGCTACGCTCAGCAATTCTGAAACAAATTATTAGATTGCAAACTTTAGGCTACGTTGTTTGAATTTTTATACTGAAGCTTGTAAACAAATAACATTAACATTTTCTTTAAACGATAATATAATACAAAAACTGAATATTATTAAAAATTATACAATATATTCTGTCACTAATTGTTATTTGCTCATTTAATTACTAAAAATGAACTACAAAATTCGAACTCCGAAAAGAGATTATTGCGATATAGTAACGAAATGCACACCGCTAACAATGATGTGAAATTATTTTGGCAGTCGGTAAAAAACTAATTACAAGACAATGCAATAAAGAAAGCATATGCTACAGTTTTTCACAAAGAAAAGCCTTATTTAAAGAAAGGTTGATTGTAATTTAAAAGGAATATATTCGTATGAAAAAATTATATATACGTAAATGAATTAAATGATGTTTTTTACACAAATTGACATTTGTTAATTTATAGAATGACTCAATTATGTTTGTTTAAAAAAATTCTCGTATCATACATAATGTTCAATAAAAATTTACCGACATTTTACACATAATCTTTCGTTATATCTAAACTTAGCAACACTGGCCTGGAATTCCTAGTTAGGACTATATAATTTATTATTTATTTACCTATAGTCTCGTTTAACTTTAATTTATTTTTCAGCTTTACTGAATTATAGAGCTTAGATACTGAACTTAATTTAAAGTAGAAACATCTTAGCAAGAAACTGCAAACTATATCTAATATTTTTACAAAAGGAATAACGGTAATCATTTACTTTAGCGTAAAACTCTCAACCTCTCACCAAAATTGGGCAACCAACAGTACAGTTACAATACTAATAAATATTATGAAAGAATGCATTTTAAAAAAGTAGATAAGTAGATTTTATTTAAAATAACAATGTATCGTGTAAGTTAATATTTGTCGTGATAAATACATATTTGTGAAATATTATATTATGTATACACATATTTATCTTTCTGTACAAATATTTTAAATAACTTGAAAATATTTCGGAAAGATTAATAGATTTAGTTATACTCTTCCCATATCCATAAATGGATTTCGCATTAGCTATATTACATATACATATTATTTATAACTTATGGAACCCCTTCATATTGATCCACAAAGTCATAACGGTCATAACTTTAGGCATGCTCAGTAACCAAATCACATTGAATTTAATAGAGGGCTAATAATGGATTGCAAATGGACCGCAGCATGAAAATTGCAAACATCGCAAGTAAATTAAGAAAATCGTAATGAGTAATAAGTTTTATGACGGTTTTAATTTATTATATGTATAAAAGAAGTGTTGTAACATCTATTTATACTAATATTAGGTATCTAGGTAATGTAAAGTAAGTTATTTGATACTTAAACGAATGTGTCACATGCGGAAAAGTTGAAAATTAATTTTCTCGAAAACTGTGTCCGACCGCCAAAAACTGCATCCGACTACCAAAATTTTGGTGAGGATTTAAGTATTTTACACTAAAATATATAATTACTGGAATAACATTCTAACAGTATTATAATAGCAATAACATGTAATTGAATAAATAACATAAATTAACATTAAATTAATAGTCGCAAATTTTCTAGTCTTATTTTAATATTAAGGAAAGACTATATAGAATCGTTCATTGAGAAAACTTAGTATTTTTTAATTATAATCGTCCCAGATTAGTGCACGAATTTTTAAAAAGAGAGATATGATTCCTTTTTTTATATATAATCTCATTTTTGAAAAAAAAAGAGATATGTGAGTTGTAACTTACATTACAATTTTATATGATAAGATATTTAGAGAAGTGGTTTATTCAATGGACAATTCAACTTAACAATCCATTTCTGCTTGAAATTTGTTACAGCCTAAATTAATATTTTGTAGATTTTGCTACAAAAATATATAATTCGCCTATTCAAAATTAACGTGGTTCTCAATTCATTCAGAATGTAAAACATCATTACTTGCATTGTTTTACACCAAATAATTTATTAATATATTTTGAATTACATAATTATTTAAAATACGTCCAGTATACCTTTAATGTTTAAGCGACATTTTTTAAATAACAAAATAATTCAAGACAACTCCCATGTTTTCGAAATACTCATAAATATCCTTCCAAAACACACACATATTCGCATATAATATTCGAATTCCCATATTCGCATACCCGTATTTAATGGTTCTTGAAATACTCATTATATTTATAATGCTTTTATTTGGAAACTACCTACTTTAATTATTTCTTTTAGCAAAGGATCTCTAGACAATAACCTCAAAGAAACACGTATATTTAGATATCGAAGGGGAAGTTTAAAACCAGTGCCCGTTACAGTTTATCCCTTTAACCCTAGATACTTCCAGTCAAAATATTAAATGACACTATTATTACCTCATTAAAGGCCTCAATTTTGTTTTCAACTGCATTTGGAAAACTAAAAACGGTGGATCCGTTCGCGTAATAGAAGTAAAAATAAGATAATTTAAACAAAACAAAATAAAATATTTGGACATTCTAACGACTATGTTAATGAGTTCAATGAAAGTAAAAGGCACTGTTTTATGGAATCAATGCCGTAGACTCATCGCTGATAAATTTTATGTTTCTTTTAAGTTTTTTACATGTATCACTTTTCTTTTAATGATACTCAAAGTGAGAAAAGAAAATATTTATTTTAACTTGTTGCTTATTTGTATTTTAGTGCACAATTTGTCTATGATTCCAGCTAGAATTAAATTTTGAAAATACTTATAGTTTTTACTGAAGATAGATGTTTATTGATAGCTCGGATTTTGAATAAAAGGCGTCATGACAAAAATGTGAGACACCGATATGTGCTTGATTTTGTTAAAAAATTTCAAGAGGCTGATCCTGCCACTTCAATTCCAAAAGCCGTGACGTTAGCAAATATTTGAGCTGATTCCATACACAAGCTCTGAAACTAAACAAATTCTTTCCTTACAAAATTAACAACCTTCAATAACTCGACAAAGATGAGTATGACAGAAGGATTCAGTTTTGTAAAATAATAGAAAGAATTCAAAATGACTTGAATTTGATAAACATTATTTGTTTCAGCGCTGAAGCAACATTGTTTATTAATTGTTTTGAAAATAAAAATAACTGTAGATACTGAGGCAATGAAAATCTATATGTTTCGAGAGGATCATACTCTGGTTCCTCAGAAAACCAAAGCCTGGGCTGGAATTCTGGAAAATGAAATAATGAGGCATATTTTAATTGGAGAATATTTAATTGGTGAATTGCACTGAAATTTATTGGAAAGTGAAATCAACTCTCGCATAAAAATGGTCCACAAAGCCATAATTCTAAGGACTTTCATCCTTAGTGCTATTATAATAGAACAGAACTTTATAAGAAAACATACATTTTCAAAATGCAAATTTCTAGAAAATTATTACTTATTCCTAAGTACTACAATAATAGTTATTAAGGATTCGCTTTGCTGAATTATTGTTATTAATTTATGATATTTACCAATTATTGTGTAATAACTGTACATATCTCTAGAACTACTAAATTACTGAAAAAAGTTTCAAGAACACGTCAACAAAATATAGTAAAGAAATATTACATCCTAGTTTGTAAACTAAAACTATTAACATCACAAGTAAATATAAATATAATAATAATAATACAAATATAGGAGCCAGTGTTTTTTTTAAATTTTTAGCCAAATGTTCTAGTCAGAATTTTCATGAAAGGTAAAATAAAATTATATGAGAGATTCAGTGAAATGGATACAACGAAAATCTATTTATTCCTAGTGAAACATAAACAAATATTTGTTATAAATTTATATTACTTTTCCGCACACCACTATACGCGGAAAAGTAATGTAATCGTGTTAAGAAAGATTGAAAAAACAAGAGTTTGTTTTTACTTATTTTTCGTTTCTTGGCCTAAAAACAAAAAAAAAGGGTTTTTTAAAAATTTTCACTGTATGTGTGTCGTTGTCGTCGTTGTCGTCGTTGTCGTCGTTGTCGTCGTTGTCGTCGTTGTCGTCGTTGTCGTCGTTGTCGTCGTTGTCGTCGTTGTCGTCGTTGTCGTCGTTGTCGTCGTTGTCGTCGTTGTCGTCATTGTCGTCGTTGTCGTCGTTGTCGTAGTTGTCGTCGTTGTCGTCGTTGTCGTCGTTGTCGTCGTTGTCGTCGTTGTCGTCGTTGTCGTCGTTATCGTCATTGTCGTCGGCATTTATTCTTGTTAGTATGATAACTCAACTGATTCTGATCGGGGACGTCTCCCAGACGACACCTATTGATTTTGAGGTGGATAAAACACACTCTTGTACCTGGGTCATGAGAAAGCACAATGGTGGACTATTTGAGAATTTTTTTTTGATAGCACGATCACTCAATTAAATCGTGTCGGATCGATTGAGTTTCGACTGATTCTGATTAGGGACGTCTACCAGACGACACCTATTGATTTTGAGGTGGATAGGACACGCCCCATCCTGTCCATGGGTCATGAGAAAGCACGATGGTGGACTATTTGAGAAAGTAACTCTGTCACATAAAACACATATTCTGAATTTATGTGTTGGTTTATTGTTTCTCGGCTACTCAATTTCGAGATAGAGATGTTCTACGTGCGGGAAAAGGCCGTTTTAAGGGTTTAAAACTGTTTATTTCTGATAGAAATCGTGCAAGAGAAATAACGTCAGACGTTTTTTATGTATCCGAATTTAATTTTGTATTTATTTACTCTTAGAAATTTATTTTAACGTACTTTTCTTGTGCATAACATGGCACGGTCCTTTAGAAGAGAAGTTAATACGATTCTAATTATTGGCGAGACTCAAAGAAATCTATATAAAATTGAAATTATTTTTAATGAGATATATCCCGATCGCCCTGTCTCTAGAGCATATTTACGACATATATGTATACCGCTGAGTGAGTCTTGTTGATTCATGTTTCATGATGCGAAAATAATTCATGTTCTACTATATATATTGAAGACGACTCACCCTCCTACCTATACCAATGTTGAAAAAACATTTTCCACACTAACTTAAAAATCATATAAGCTGTACGCGATGAAATAATAACTGTATATAAAATCCAGAAATTATCTAAAATAGGCACTTAAAAATATTTAAATTATTTAAAAAGCACAACTAGTTCGGAACAATTAAAACGATACCATAGAAATATTGTCTTTCATCATTAAAAATCACACACATAGACACAACAAAAATTAAAGATCTATCTAAGTAAAAAGAGTTTATATGTATATTCGAAAATATATACTTACACAACGTCTATTCGGATTCTATAAAATAGAAGTTAGATAGAGTCCATGTTTATTCAGGTCAGCCTATCAGGCCTATTATGTTGTCTTTATCAAAGGCGTCTTTCTATCAACAACACCGACTTTACTCCCCGAATTATCCCACTATGTGGATGTATTAAAGGATACTCAGTGGTAGTACATGTACATCGGCCGTTGCCAACCAATAATACCAAAATTCAGCTTTTAGTTTTATTGCGTGTAGAGTGGCTTTTACTTTTCCGTACTCCACAATACGCGGAAAAGTAATGTAATTGTGTAAAAAAAATTTTTCTAGGGTTTAATTTCGGCCTAAAAACCAAAAAAAGGTTTTTACGCCGTTTTGTGTGTGTGTGTGTGTTTCGTTGTCATCGGCATTGTTGTTAGCACGATAACTCGACTAAATCGTGTAGGATCGATCGGGTTTTTGACTGATCGGGGACGTCTCCCAGACGACACCTATTAATTTTGAGGTGGATAGGATACACCGCACCCTGTTAATGGGTCATGAGAAAGCACAATGGTGGACTATTTGGCAAATTGGCTTTATTTAGCACGATCACTCAATTAAATCGTGTCGGATCGATCGGGTTTCTACTGATTCTGATTAGGGGCGTCTACTAGACATTTATTGATTTTGAGGTGGATGGGACACGCCCCCCAGTCTGTCCATGGGTCATAAGAAAGCACGATGGTGGACTATTTGAAAAAAGTAAAACTGTCGCGTAAACACATATTCTGCATTTATGCGTTGGTTTATTTTTTCTCGGCCACTCAATTTCGAGATAGAGATGTTCTACGTGCGGAAAAGTCCGTTTTAAGGTTTATAAACTGTTTTTTTATTAAAAATATTATAATTTATAAAAAATATTTGATAATTAGCACATCGTATACATATTAAAATATTCTGCAGTTCACTACAAACACATACAAACCTATATGTGTATGTTTGGTTGTCTATCTATACCTCTTACAGCTATATGTTAAGTGTAATATTGAGTAAAATTACTTACCCTTAATCGCAATAATAGGACGCGAGAAAGGGTCGAACATTTTTTAAAATGTTGTTTAAATTCATGAGTTCATTTAGTCTTGTAAAAAATGAACAAATGTATTATTTTTTTCGCAATATGTAAAAATAGTATACTTAGAAAGAAAAAAAAATGTTTTTTAATTACATTAAAAATATAAAGTTTAATAATTTAAGTTTCGAAATGATGTTGAATTTTATAAACAATACTATAATTATTTTTAAAGATCTATGCTTACAAAATATGAGAATAAAAATGCATAATAAATGAGAATTCATTATGCATTTTGCGCTATCACCAAATAATAACTATTAACAATTTCTTCTCTATTAATATAAATTTTGAATTTCAACGTAATTTAAAATTTCTTTGGAACTATCTGGGCAAGAGCACGTTGAAGGCCTATTGGTAGGTGGTCACCATCTGGTATAAATCCATTTTCATCTGCTGTATATGATATAGAGTATACCACATTATCCGGGCCTGTATATTTAAAAAATCCCTTGGCTTTAAGTGTCTCATCACCTGTATCTACATTAAAAACTTTTCCAGATTCTTCTGCACTGATTTCATTTTCAGTTTCGTACCTAAAATCAAAATTTATTAAAAAAGTGACACACATTATATCATGCAAATGTTATCATTAAATCATTATTAACACTTGAACGCATAGATGATACCACTTAAACCTAAATTCGTCGTATATAATTGTGATGTTCAAAAGTAACTTTAAACCTGGAATAGAAATACTTCATATAAAATGATAAAATGTTCATCGAAAGTTTCCAAATAGGTTTTCAGTGCATTTGAAGAACTTGATAATCCCAAATGTAGCCCTGAACCCCAGAGTAATTTAAAAGACTCCTATCAATAATAGAACTTTGGCGATATTTTACTTTTCTGTTTTCGTCACTCATAGTAGTTCAAATTCCTATGTTATTTCAAGCTTCGTTAAAATTATTTTTTGACCAAATGTTGAACAGTGATGATTTTTATAAGCGATACGTCAGAAATTGACCTATGGTACACAGGTTGCGAAGACCGCCTTACCAAACATTATAAGAATACAATATGAAAAATCAATTTCAAGTAGAACGTCCTATATATTAGTACATAATCAGATGCGCCACACAAAGGTCTACAAATTTCCTATATCATTCCCTATAGCTATGTTGAATAGGTTTTCTTAAAAACAAACTTTTATCGAGAAATTCCTGTTCTTTTTGTCAAAAAATCATACTGAGTGCTTATCAAATTTTACATTATTTTCTTGTTTTTAGAGAAAGTGTCACAGTTATCTTCCAAAACTTTTTGAGAAGAAAATTCGTTTAATAAAGTTCAATTCTTCAGTTGTTAAAGATGAATTATAATGAGGAAGAGTTAGTAAATATGGTATACGTCCTAGGAAGAACCTATTATAATTGTTTACTTGCATCTGGTATTTATAAAACAAATCGTTCCAGATTCAATCCAGATTGAATAATTTCCTCAACCTGATTTATTTTAAAAAGAGTGAATGGAAGATTTTAAGGAACGGCAAATTTTCAAAAGACTATGAGAATACATGAAAATACCAATAAGATTACCATTGTGGAATCTGTAGTAGAAAATTTAAATACCAGTATTAGAGAAATTAGTACTGAACTTGGTTTCCAAAAGAACAGTTAATAAATAGTCGAAGAAATAGTTCCATTGTCAGATTACTATTTTCAAAACCGCCTACAGTTTTGTGATTAGACACTAACAAGCATATCTTTTCTAAAGTTTTTTTTATTTATTCACTAAATAATCGTCAGTGTCGAAGACTTACACACGAAATTGACATAATGGTCATCATTACTCTGATTAAAATCCTAGATTGTTTCGAGATAAGGATCATTAATTAGCACCATTTTAAATGAATGTGTTGGCTGCAATATGCGGAGAATATACTGTTAAACCACACTTTTTATAGCAATATAAATGGAAATACGAATATATACATATATATATATATATATATATATATATATATATATATATATATATATATATATATATATATATATATATATATATATATATATAAGCAATGAAAGCTGTATATTCTGCAAAGACATTGCCTGCTAACATTTTAGTTCCACAATCAATGGCTTCGTCCTGATGGTGGCGCGTGCCTCTTTCCATCATCTTTGACTGTAGTTTTGTTGATAAAGTCAATGAATATTTAGACAACAATAATTGTTGTTTCAGATTAGACAACATCTCAATGAAATATAAATGAGTAGATAGGGGTGGTACAGTTCCTTGGCCTCCACTCCATCGGGCTTGCCTTATTTGGATTTTCTCTTGTGGAATTATATTAACGATTTATATAGTTACATTAGTAAAATAAATGCGTTCCTAACAATAATCCCAGAAATGTTAAGGAATATATTCATAAATATCCAACATTTCCAACAATTACTATGCACGGACAAAAATGGTGAACATTTTGAACACTTACTCTAAATAATTGCTGTTATTAACATTTGAAGATATTTTCACATGACAGCAGGATCTCCTTTACTGTAATGGTTACATGTTTCCACTTATTTCACTTTTTCATTGCCATATATGGTAGGCGACAGTAGTATAACAATAGATATTTAATTACTATCAAATTTTCAAATATTTCTTTTACATTTTCAAAACAATCAGTTCGAGAAAATTATTGTAGATCTGGATGATTTGCCTTGCAGAAACGAGATGTTATTAAACAGGTCTTACCATGAACTTATATTCATATATACGTAATAAGTTGTTTGTATGTAATGTGTTTACATGGAAAATTGTTTTTGAAAGTTTTATTATATTTATAATACGATTATAAGATTTCATTTTAAAGTCTCATCATTTTTAAAGGTTTTTATTTCATTATAAATAAACCAAAATTTGATAATTTGATAATTTTTATAAGATATTGTGTCTACATTATTTAAAGAAAGCATTTTTAAGAAAATCTATTCAACTTTGTTATAGGAAATGTTATAGGAACTTTATAAATTTTTCAGTATACTAAACTAAAATCATTTATTTTTATCATTAAATGATTTATTTTATTTATGTTATCATTTAAATAATTTATCCTGATACCAGTATTTTCTAAGCACGTGGAGCTTAGGAAATACTGGCATCAGGATGGAATAATTTATTGCATCTTGTTTGTTTTTATTTCTCACTTTCATTGAAAAAGCATCGGATTTGAAGTCTGCTTGATCTACGTCGCCATCATTTATTATGTTTAGATTAATTCTACATATTTTTCGGTTACATAATAAAAAATAATAAAAAAAATTATGACTTACCAGATGCAGTTAGAAGTCGTCACTTGTTTTCTTTAAAAGACATCAGCTCTTTTACGACTCTTAAATACGATAACCTACGAGATATTGAAACATATAGAAAATATAATATCGATAATACAGAAAATACGAAGAATATAGAAAATATAGCGAATACTGTGAATATAGCGAATGTAAAGAATGTAGGGAATATTGAAAATATCTAAAATATTGACAATATAGAGAATATGGAGAATATGGAGAATATAGAGAATGTAGGGAATGTAGAGAATGTAGAGAATTTAGAGAATATAGAGAATATAGAGAATATAGAGAATATAGAGAATATAGAGAATATAGAGAATATAGAGAATATAGAGAATATAGAGAATATAGAGAATATAGAGAATATAACCTAACCTAACCTAACCTAACCTAACCTAACCTAACCTAACCTAACCTAACCTAACCTAACCTAACCTAACCTAACCTAACCTAACCTAACCTAACCTAACCTAACCTAACCTAACCTAACCTAACCTAACCTAACCTAACCTAACCTAACCTAACCTAACCTAACCTAACCTAACCTAACCTAACCTAACCTAACCTAACCTAACCTAACCTAACCTAACCTACGAGATATTGAAACATATAGAAAATATAATATCGATAATACAGAAAATACGAAGAATATAGAAAATATAGCGAATACTGTGAATATAGCGAATGTAAAGAATGTAGGGAATATTGAAAATATCTAAAATATTGACAATATAGAGAATATAGAGAATATAGAGAATATAGAGAATATAGAGAATATAGAGAATATAGAGAATATAGAGAATATAGAGAATATAGAGAATATAGAGAATATAGAGAATATAGAGAATATAGAGAATATAGAGAATATAGAGAATATAGAGAATATAGAGAATATAGAGAATATAGAGAATATAGAGAATATAGAGAATATAGAGAATATAGAGAATATAGAGAATATAGAGAATATAGAGAATATAGAGAATATAGAGAATATAGAGAATATAGAGAATATAGAGAATATAGAGAATATAGAGAATATAGAGAATATAGAGAATATAGAGAATATAGAGAATATAGAGAATATAGAGAATATAGAGAATATAGAGAATATAGAGAATATAGAGAATATAGAGAATATAGAGAATATAGAGAATATAGAGAATATAGAGAATATAGAGAATATAGAGAATATAGAGAATATAGAGAATATAGAGAATATAGAGAATATAGAGAATATAGAGAATATAGAGAATATAGAGAATATAGAGAATATAGAGAATATAGAGAATATAGAGAATATAGAGAATATAGAGAATATAGAGAATATAGAGAATATAGAGAATATAGAGAATATAGAGAATATAGAGAATATAGAGAATATAGAGAATATAGAGAATATAGAGAATATAGAGAATATAGAGAATATAGAGAATATAGAGAATATAGAGAATATAGAGAATATAGAGAATATAGAGAATATAGAGAATATAGAGAATATAGAGAATATAGAGAATATAGAGGATACAAAGAATATAGAGGATACAGAGAATATAGAGAATATAGATAATATAGATAATATAGAGAATATAAAGAATATAAAAAATATAAAGAACATAGAGAATATAGGGAATATAAAAAATATAGAGAATATAGAAAATATAGAGAATATAGAGGATATAGAGAATATAGAGAACATAGAGAAGATAGAAAATATAGAGAATGTAGAGAATATATAGAATATGGAGAATATAGAGAATATATGACTGTTAATCGCAATTGCTTAAACTTATAATCGGCTTTCACTAAAAATTATAATTTAAATGATCATTGGAGGCATAGATTCTTTAGATTTGTCATTAATTACTATAAAATAATTATATTCTTTACGAGCAGCCAAATAATTATTTGTTCTATAATACATAGCAGATAATTATTCAGTAGCTCTACCAACAGTGGAATAAAATATTTAACTGCATTTCGGTACACGTATAATAAAAATATTCATTACCAAAAAAAGGTATCTATTTTATCAAGCTTTTATCCTGTATAACTTGGACGGTGGTAAAAGTGTAAAATGAATGTAGTCTATTCTAATTTAGTTTATCTAATTAACTTATCATATTGATATAGTAATTAATTTAATAACAATGTTAAAATTTGTGTGCCTTTAACGACGATTGAAATTAGCATTTTTAGTGAAAGTCGATTATGAGTGTAGGCAATTGCAATTAAAAGCCATAGGTTTCCATATCTCGTAGGTTATCGTATTTAAAAGCAAGATGACGCCTTTTAAAGAAAAGGAATGTGATGAATTTTAACAACGTTTAGCAAGTCGTCGTTTTTATTTATTATTGTTATTTTGTAACCGAAAAATATGTAGGATTAATAATCTAAAAATAATAAATGATTGATGACGTAGATTTACCAGACTTCAAATCCGGTGGTCCTTCAAGGAATGTGAGAAATAAAGATAAAAAAGATACATCGAAATTATTCCATTCTGATAGCAGCTTTTCTAAGAAGCACAAAACATTTTATTTCATATTTTCAGGGCGATTATTTTCTTTTCTTTTTGTTTTTAACTAAAAACGTAATTATTTAAGCCTACACCATATTTAATCTTGAGTTATTAAGTTATTTAAGCCCATAGTTAATCTATACGGGAGTTCAGATCTCAGAAATTTCTAGAGGACTAAATGTCCTTCGTTCATGTTAACGTGTCTTTAATTGCGTCGACATAATTATATCCACGTTAGAAATCATTTGATTTAACCTTTTATATAATTCAGAACTGTTCGTATGCAAATAGATGCAAAAAAGTTGGGAAAAGAATCCAAAAAATTTCAACTTATTATGTGCCATATTACAATCCGCTTTAAAACATCGTTAATTTTTATATAATTTGTTTAGATTAAGAAATAATTTATACGACATAAAGGGAAGTAGGTAAATTTAAATTTTTTTCTCGCCTCATATTCTTGTGTAATACCATTCATTATAAAAGTTAATCAGAAGCACTTATCGACACATTTCATTAATTTTACGTAAGATGCAAAATTAGTTCAAGGCGTAGGAAATGGTGCAAAAATTCATATTCAGTGGACGGCAATTGAATCAAATGTGAAACTTTATCCGCCTCCACAGAATCTTTAAAATATGTGACAGTAATTACCTTTGTCGTAACATCACAACGTATAGAATTATAAATATAAAATCTTTAATAAATATAGTTCTACTTGAGATGTAGAGTAAATGATTGTTTAAGAGAAGCGTAAACTAGATAATATCACCAAATAAATGCCCAAATACAACCTCCAGTGACGGCAATATATTGGCAATAATATTGACAATAAAAGCTCTAAAATTTCTGCATCACAAGTTTCTTTCTCACAATACTATTAGTACTTTAAATAAAATATTCTATAACCCATTTGTTAGTTTAGTAATAAGTAATGTAAGTAATTTACATTTTGATTTACTGTAATAACATGAACTGTCGTTAACATTTCAACTTTTCACATTTTCAGTTAACAATTGTCAAGTTCAATTTCTTTCAATTAATTCAATGTTCAAGAACTTATTAGCATAGAAATTCTAAATTATTTCAGAGTTATATATATGCATTAATGGCGCCACTTGTTATGTTACTTCTACGTCAAATTAAGATGTCATTACCAATAATTATTACATAAAGTGTAACCCCAAGGTCAATTTAGATCACTAAATAAAAAAGGTATTTTTTGAAAATTTAATAAAACTAATAATTATTAAAATTATTTATTATAAGCAAATATAATGAAATATTTTTATTAAGTCATATTTTGATGCTCGCAATTTATTTTGCAAAACATGCTTCACACTTTAAGAGAATGTAATAACATGCTATAGATACTTGCCCCTGAAATATAGCCAATGATGAATGAATCTTAGAGTTTATTATTCTTTTAAGTGATAGAGGGCTTGACAATTCTGAAAGGAATTGTCGTTAATTATGCCATGAGCATAATTAACATTAAGATTAATTCAATATCCCCTAAATTAAGAGTTCATGCTCAGAAATTGTTTTACTGTATTCCTCCTCGATGGTATACAATTCAATTACGATAACTAACGCATTATGAAAAACTACTATTCATCGCTACTTGCCAAATAAAAAATCTCAAAACATATGGTGGCTTTTTTTGTTTGGAAAATAACGATGAAATGAAGAGTACACTATTATGGTACTCCCAATTCTTCAACATATTAAAATCATCCAAAATTGTATTTTTAAAGAATGATAATATATCTATATCATAATATATCATCTTTAAAATTGAGATTACTTATGTTATCCATTAATTATTATTTCGCAAATATTCATTAATAAAAAACGTAGATACCCATTTCAAGTTATGATGTTATTATTTGTCTTTATTCGAAGTGATATCGAATATTCTTTGACATCTATTAGGAATATTCTGTAATCATTACACATAGGTTGGTATAGTTTTAACTGAGAAAATGAATAATAAATAAATAACATATGTTAATAATTCTAAAATTTATCATTGAAGGTTATATGTGACGCCAGTTATGAATATGGCGTTGACTCGAATAGGCAGTAAGTCGATAAACAGTTTTCCACGTGTTTAATTAATTATAAAAGCAAAAATTAATTTCTTACTCTGAATAATATTAAACTTTGCAAGCGTTTCGATCTTTTGCATTTCCCGTACATTCACAATGTCATTTCATTGTATTTCAAATTATGGTAAAAAGAATATATACAAATAGTACTCTAGGACATAAAGACCTTAAGTTTTCTTAAAAATTGCATAAAGCACAATAAAAATTTAACTTTGCATAAACTTCCTAAAGTTATTTTCATATACTATTTAAAAAGCTTGGCAAAAATAGACGTTACTTATTTACTTTTGCTTCAAGTCTTTGACAAATAGTTTTTACTGGATGCTCATCCGAAGATTTCCACCTCGACTGCTATTATCCCGACATGACTAAATAATATTGAACTGAATAAAATTAAGTTGCGTGTAATATTCGGTTAATTAATTACATAAAATATATTGAAATATATTAAATGAGATCAAAATCTTACACACGTCTATCGATCTACACTCAATTATATTTAGTATAGTAAAAAGTATCTACTAATCAGTTATTTATAAGTTCAAAATAACAAATAATGACTTACTCCCAACGATAACCATCAATATCAACATCACTAATTTGGCGAATAATTTTCCATCTGCTTTCATCAAATTTACCATGATTTATGGCACTCGTACTAACCAAATTGTTCCTTACATACGGATTTGGTTTGATAAACTTGTTTGTGATTGTAGATCCAGCAGATAATACATTATTTTGGGAGGTTCTATGTTGATGCCTGTATTCATCTGAAAAAAAAATGTTAACATGACTTTTAAAAAATCATATGCGGCATTGAATCGCAAAATCAAAATAAGCTGGCTCAGTTTGAGACTCTTAAGATTTGAGGTACAACGTTAGCCTCCTGCCGTTCCCCAACAGAGTACCGTTCCGGTATGTCGTTTTCTAATTTAGTCAATGAATCTGGGCAAGCAATCTCTTGCCACATGCGGAAACCCCAGAAATAAGCTCTTGTAATGTACTCGAGATCACATACGAGTTCTGAAGCTATGCGTGGAATGCGATACGTCGATGTGGGTGATAAAGATCATCAGAAGACTTGTATCTATTCCTGTTCATAGCCTTTGATTACTAGATCGCAACAGAAACGAAAATGATATAAAAAAAAATTAAAATAAAATCAATGTCTATGAAATATCATAGTGACAGTGGCATTGTAACTATAACAGTGATATTGTAACTATGACAGTAACGCTGTCACTAGAACAGTGAAAAAATGTCTTACCCTAGACCAATTTGTGATATAGACTTCACTTTCCACTTAACTAAAAATAAAATAACAGAGAGTTCAGAGAATGATGATTGTCTATTTTTAGGAATAGGTAGAAATATTATTGAACCTTCAGGCGCTGATTAAATATTTATTGCATTAAGATTATAATGCCTCCTCGATGTATCTCCACCTTGACGCGGTGAGGGGGCTTGCATGTCCTAATGATCCCGAGAGCTAAGTGGACGGTAGTGTAACTACCAGAAGGGACACCCAAGTCGAACAGGTCAAGGGAGAAGGACGAGACCAAGAGAGATACCCGGTCCTCCAAGGATGGGGGTTGAGTCGTAAGGCCAGCAACCTTACACTCATAAAACAACTAAAAACGCTAAAACACCCAGAAACATGCCTCGGAATTCGGACGGATCCAAAAATAGACGAAAACAGCAACGAAAATGGACATTGAATTTAGGAATATAGATCGTACAAGGAATAAGAAATAAACAACAAGAAATTGTCCTAGAATGTATCCAGCGTAAATTAGATATAACAATCCTCTCAAAAACGAAAAAGAACAAGGACAAGAAAGTGAAACAGTAAAAGATTTTATTCTTTTATACAGCGGAGTTGACAAAAGTGAAAGAGCAAAGGCAGGAATTTCAATAATGATACATAAGAGACTTCAAAAATGCATAAAATCTTGGGAAGCGATGAGCGAACGTATTATGAAATTGACGATTCAAATAAGAGGAAGAAATATGACGATCGTAGGAGTATATGCCCCTAATGACGATACTACTTTCCAAGTAAAAGATGCCTTTGAAGAAGAACTAAGAAACATTATCGACCAAATACCGAATCATCATGAAATTACAATAGCAGGAGACCTCAACGGAAGAGTAGGGAAACAAAATAATAATAAAGTGGTAGGAAGACATGGCGAAGAAACTATAAACGATAACGGACAAAGATTAATCAATATCTGTGACCAATATGACCTAAAGATAACGAACACATTTTACGCACATAAAGACATACATAAGTACACGTGGTACCAGCATACAAGGGGACTTAAATCGATTGTCGATTACCTCATTACTAGGCAGCAACCAGGTATTAAAGTACAGGATGTGAAAGTAAACAGGGGAGCAGACTGTGGATCCGACCACTGCTTAGTGGTAGCGAAAATATATGTACCATACATCGCAACTAGTACTCTGAAGAAAATAACATCCAAAGAAAATCATATAAACATTATGAAATATAACCTCGAAAGCCTACAACACGATAGTACAAAATACCTATTCTGCAAAAGATTAGACGGTAAATTAACACAAATTGAAAGAACAACGGAAGAAGAATACCACCATATTAAATCCTGTATAACTGAGGCAGCCCAGGAATTTCTCGGAATGCAGAATAACAAAAACAAACCATACTGAGAAGAATATAAGCAAACAAATAGAAAAGTAAAGGCAGATGTATTAAAGAAGAAGAACCAATCTTGGATTAAAAGATGCGACTACATAGATCAACAGATAGGAGGTACACGAAGTTCGGAAGCCTGGAAGACAATAAAATCAATGAGAACAAATAACAAACAAGGAACTAGTCTAAACGGTATAACAAATTCAAAGTGGACACAACATTTTAAACACCTGTTAGAAGAGCAGAGACCGCAATATATGAGAGAAGATCAAGAACCACTCAATGCTGATCACATACATCTCGAGATATCGCAAGTACAAGAGGCGACAAAATCCACAAAAATAAGAAAATCACCCGGATCTGGCGGAATATATCCTGAACTTATAAGATATGGATCATTGAAACTAACACAAATGCTGAAAAATCTATATGAAAGGTGCTTAAATGGAGAGGAAACCCCAAAGGAATGGAGAACTTCTTATATAACACCTACATATAAGAAGGGGCCTAAAGATGATCCGAAAAATTACAGAGGTATAGCGGTGATACCAACAATAGGAAGGATATATTCACGAATTCTTAAGAACTTGATAGAAGAAGACATAAAAGATAAACAACCGGAAGAGCAGTCAGGATTTAGAGCGGGCAGATCGACAATTGATAACCTTTTCACACTGAAACTTGTCATGGAAAACGCACCCAACATAACAGAGAAACACATATAGCCCTAATAGACTTAGAGAAAGCCTATGACAGTGTCCCCATATCACAACTATGGACAGAAATGCGAAACCTGGAAATAAACCAATCTTTAATCAAAGCTACACAACTCTATTATAAAGATAATTGTGCCGAAATAAAAACTGGGAATAACAGGCATACATAATATTTCCGAACATCGAAAGGCTTAAGACAAGGATGTTGTCTGTCTCCCACTCTATTTAAAGTATATCTTGACAGATCCATACAAGGGTGGATAAGAAAATGCAGAAACATGAGTCTTAAAGTGGGAGACGGCACACTTTACAACCTATTTTTTGCAGATGACCAGGTAGTGATAGCGGAGGATGAACAAGATCTGAGCTACATGACGAGAAAGCTAAGAGAAGAGTATGAACGAGCTGGACTTACAATAGATTTAAACAAGTGTGAATATCTGGCAGCCGGCTGTGGCGAATGTAATCATCTGGAACTAGAAAACGGTGTAATTAGAGGAGTGCAATTGTGCAAGTATTTAGGAGTTATCTTTAATAAACAGGGAAACAGCAATGATGAAGTGAAGAAAAGAATTAATAAAGGTAGAAAATCTATTGGAGCATTAAACTCAATATTGTGGGAAAAGAATATAAGGAAAGACACCAAGCTACGCATCTACAAAAGCATCGTACAAAGCGTAATTAGGTATGGAGCGGAAGTGTGGGATTTAAATAAAGCAAACAAAAGAAAAATTTTGGCCACAGAAATGGACTATTTAAGAAGAAGTTGTAGGATATCCAGAACAGGAAGAATTAGAAATGAAATAATTAGGCAGAATATTGGCATTGAAAAAGATATTATAGATGAGGTCGAAAATAAACAATTGGTATGGTTCGAACATACAAAAAGAATGGGGCAACATAGGTGGCCAAGAAAAATACTAGAGTGAACTCCGCCAGAAAAAAGAAAGAGGGGAAGACCTAGAAGGAGCTGGAGATATGACGTAGATGACGCAATGAGATCAAGAAACTTAACCGAGGAAATGAGTCATGAAAGAAAAATGTGGAAACTGGGGAAATATATATAAGATTATAATGAAAAGCACCCAAAAAATTACAAACATCGCTTTCTTTATTCAAAATATATATTCACTGACATGCAAGTGAAATTAGTACTATAATATTTTAAGAAATTTATTAATTAAATTTTTAATACCCTATATTTCTATTCTACTATTCCAACACAGGCTGTAGCATTTTTGTTTTGAAAATTCTACTTTTTGCTGTTACTTATACTACTGTAATTATTCTACTGTTTCCAAGATTATCTTTTATTTTTACGTCACTTATTTACTTGCATTTGTTAAGCTACATAACAATTTATACATATCATATGTCATAATTTATTCAAAATATAGTGTGTTTAAATGGAGACAGGACCCGTAACAAACTGAAGTTTGTGAAATTTTAGTACAATCAAAAACAATTATCCTGCTGTTCTGGAGAATACATAGTTGTATGCGTTACCAGCTGTGCAGGAAAAGTCTCATAAGCGAACTTGCGAATTAATATTGGAATCTGCAATGTGCCATCCGTTCAAATTCCTGAAAATAAAGTGATACCCATACAAAGTGCAGTTAGTTCACGAGCTTCGGGAAGATGATTTAATGAGTTTTTACACACATGATAAATTTTGTTCAGTGTTCAATAAGGTTTTCAACACAGGGCCCGAATATTTACATAATTTGAGCCTACTTTCGAATTAGTGGATTAGTTAATGAAATTTGAGAGAATGGTCATCCTTCATGTTTGGATAATCTTTTATACCACTTCCTAGACTTAGCAGTAAATATTCTTGTGCGTGTCTTAAACATTGTATTGGTATTTTTCGCAAAACTGATTCTGTGACTCTTAGGAAAGGTGCAGGTAGACCAGATATTTGTACTAAGGAAGCTGCTTATGACGTTCGTCAATCTATGAAGCAGGAGTCTAAAAAGCCTTTGAAATGACTGGCTCAAGAAATAGGACTTAAACGATTGTAAGGAAAAACTTTTATTGCATATAAGTAACAAAGATACTAAGCCATTTTGCCCCAGACGTCTTACTTGTTGCGGGTTAAAATATTTTTTTGTTTCTCAAAATAATTGTTATGCAGTTTACGACAAAATTTGGCGAATCATAGAAAAAAATTGATTCTCTCTTGAAGTCTCATAATTCGAAGAGTGATGACATAAAAAATATACGTATACCAAAAAGTGTACATCTAATAAGCAGAATAGACTTGTCCTAATACTTTTTATACTTACACGGTAAGGACTTCATAGAATTTGTTCCATCTTTATATGGTCATTGTATACTTACTAGAGGTCATAATATATAATATTGGTCGAGGGGTATGCTTTTGTCAATGTGTAACAAAAATATATATTTAACTATATTGATATTATGAATCAGTGTAATACAACTGAAAGTTGATGATGGAAGTAAACGACTACGTAATTTAGAGAAATGTTGAATCTGAAGTCGAAAGGGAAACTCAAAGTTTATATTAATGCAAATGAAATTTTGAGTTTCAAACTTGGAATAAGTTTGAGTAATTACTCTCATTACTATGAAATAAAAATAGAGACTACAAGCTTATGCAAGACTTCTTATGGTTTGTTCTCATCTTTTCTGGGTTTATTTGCGGATGTAAATAAAATACCGCATTAAAATAGCATAAGTTATCCCCACAAAAAGCAGTGCCAAATAATATTAATTATTTACAATTTTTCTTAATAATAAGGTCACTTATTTGTAGAGATTACTAATTGACGTATATAAAGTTAAGTAAATGAAAGTACATTATCGTTCAAATTAAATTAATACCACAAAAATTTATAAAACGCGTCCTGTATTAGAATTATAAAAATCATTAAGAAAGCATAAGTTATAAGCTAGAATGATGGAAGGTTTTAAATAAATTCAATAGAACACCTCCAACCTTCTACAGGTTTAAATACAATAACACATTGATACGTAACTTCGGCAATATACTTGTCAAACACATTTTTATTTGCTTTAATTATCATATACACTATATAATGTTATTACTCGTTATTACAATATTCCCATTTACTTTGTACATCTCTACTACGTCATTTTAAAATAGTAGGTTTGTTTATTCTGAAATTAAATACCTGACAAGGATATTACAGCTTTCTGTATTATTTTCAATTGATTATGAAACTAATGTTTAAAATAATGATATACCTAAACATTGGAACGTGATTAAATACAATAACAACCTGACATTTTACCCGTACATCAGTTATTTGTTATACTGTACTTTCCTATTAGGAATTTATGTAATCACATTCAATCAAACTTCCGAGTAATTAACCTTGATCGTACTTTTATTTAATACATTATAATAAACTGATTTCGAACGATATTAAGGTTATGGTCCCCAACAACTGTGTAATCACCATTATTTGGAAAAAGTAAATCATAAATAATACCGTTTGCAAATATGTTATTGTCCACTGTCATTAGTATTTTCTTAATACCGAAAATATGTTATTATTATACTACGTGTAACTGGCAACATAATTACCTAGAAGTGTAATATTTTAAAATTAAAAAATACAAGGTGAGATTGTCAACAAAGTCCTCATCATCGATGAGAATTATTAATTGAAGTGACATATACCTAAAGGAATTTAATGTAATGGCTTAAGTGATATTTCTATATAAAAATATACATCATTATATCGTAAATTAAAGTACGTGATGAGGATAAACATTTCTGGAACTTAATTTTGTGTTTGCAGGCGACATTTATTTTCCCCTTTTTATTTTAAAATAAATAAGCGCCGCTTACTTTATAAATATATAAAATATAGATTCATAAATTATAAGTCTTGATATGTAATTACAAATAAAATTATTAATCTTCATTCAGTTCAAGAACAATTCTGAATGTAGTAATTATGAAATGAGGTGTAAAACCATTGTTTAAAATTATAAAACTATTACGTTTATTCAATATATATGTTATTTATTATATAAAAATATTATTTAATGTACATTCAGTCAATGGATATGATCTGATAACTTTTAATATATATCACATACTATTTTCTAATCATAGATAAAAAAAAAATCCTCACCATATAAATATTGTAATATACAAGGTTATTTAAATACTTAGGGGCTAATTATATCAAAAATTCAACTATTCATAAACTAGAAAACATAAATTTTAGCAGCTATAATAGATATATTTATCTAATCTAACAGATATATGATCTAAAAACAAAATGTTTCCACATATTCAAATATTTTTCAGAAACAAACACTAAAAAAATCAACTATATGATGAATGTGTCTGACCATATGTTATGATATTGATCAACCCTGCTATGAGTATGTAAAGGATTTTATTGCTATGAAAACAAAATTCATAACGGTGATAATGTAGGTAACCTATTAACAAAAAATAAATATTTCTTTGAAATTATATGAAATCTAATTTTGAGCATATTACTATTGTTGGACATCATATACTCTGATAATGTAAACGAATCAGAGCGACATGTAGAATGTAGTTACTAGTCTGTATCTAAGTAACAATAATTGATTAGATAATTCATTAATATTTGAAGAGAATGATCAGAGGAAAGCTTAATTTGTTGAATTAAAGTTTTAGATGAATATTTTGTCCTAATCGTATTATGGCTAAATGGTGCATAATTTTTAAACCCAAATATGCCATATAACCCACTCATTTCCAACAGAATAAATCATAGCTCTGTAATGAGAACTAAAAAGGAAAGACGAAGATGAAGCTCACAGCTTCATCTTCGCGGTAACTGTGGTTAACTAGGATCGTAGACAGCGATATGACTAATTTGTTAGGAGATAAACAATCAACAATTAGTCAAACAGTTAAACATTTCAATAAACTTGGAAATTACTGTAGAACCCCAGGACAAGGTCATAAGAAGTCTGCAGATGCAAGAAATGAGTGATATTTTATGCAAGTCGCCTTAAGGAACAAGCATTCTACCAGTTTACTGTTAAGCAAAACCCTAACAGCAGCTCAGAATATAGCAATTTCTGGACGAACTGTTAGGAGAAGTCTTAATGGAAGAGGATTGGACAGTACAAAACCAGCTATTGTGCCACTGCTCACCAGAGGACATAGAGACTGTGTTTTACAAGAGAACACATACCATATATTATTGGACCATTGATGACTGAAAGCGAGTTGTTTTCAGATGAAACAAAAGAAAGTCTTAATTCATCAGATAGACGTCAATCAGTCCATCACAGGAGAGAGGTTTTCGGCCTATAATATCTCTTCGGGGATCCCATGTTTTGGTGGATCAATAATGTTCTGGGGAGGAATTTGTTTTTATGATCGCACGGATTTGGTTCCTATGCGGGGGAGATTCATAAATGCATATTTCTAGGTAGATAACATCGCAGTAAAATATGTGATGTCATTTGCCTCGTTTGTCGGGGACAGTTTGATTTTTATGCAGGATAACGCTCAGGCCCACGTCTACATGCTACTGAATTCAAATCCTTACGATTTAATTTCACTTCGAATTTGTTTTCTAAAGTTGTTCATTAACATCGTCTTCACTGTATTTCATGTTTTTCCCGATAATATCATTCTAATTTGTTAAATATTATTTGGAAATAATTTAATTATTTAACTAAATTGGAAATAATTTAATTGTAGTATCACGTAGATATTATTGATTTAAATCTTCGAAAAAATAAAAGTGATAATTTTATGTTTCGCTGATGCGTTAATTTTTCCCAAGAGTTTATTTAATACACAGGTAGACTGACCGAAACCGTATATTAATAATATTAGAAGTTTTGCTCACTACTCTTTATTTTACATCGAAATGTGTATTTTTATTGCACATTTGGTTTCTACTAAATATTTAAGAAGTTTCTTTACACTTTTTTTAAACTTTTTCCCTAATTAAATTCATGCATTTAAATAAAAAACATGGTTTTACATCGCGGCATTATGAATTAAGTGCTACAGCGATTTTGAAGATGAAAAATGTCACAATAACAGCATGATTACATTAATAATTAACCTTTAGGCAAAGAGAAAACTATTGTCTTTGTTAAATCATTTACAGAGTATGCGAAGCGTAAATTTGGTGTTAAATTGAGTCCAATACTCAATTAACACCAAATTTTTTACAATACCCCAAATCCCTCAAATCTTTTTCATTTTCCAATAAAAGATTTAATACTTCTTGGATACGTAATAGCTTTTCCTACACCTATTCTCGATTTTGGTACTATAAAAACTTTTTGGTGATGCTATCTAAAATTAAATGTAAATTCTCATGGTTATTTCTAGACGGCTGAAAAAATGATAATTAAAGTCATAAATAGGAACGCACTACTAATTATAATTGTTGTTGTTATTGTTAATTAATATTGTTTGTCAAATTGTTAAAATTTAACAAACACTTTACAAATTTGTTAATTGTGTTAGTTTAATAGAAACTAAGAATTATTTGAACATAGGTATTTTAAATTCATTTTATATTCATGGGGAATGTCACATGCATTATTAATGGAACTTAATGTGTTGTAATAAGATATTGTCTACTAGTGAATAGAAAAAAAAATAAATGAATATAACCGAGATATTTATAATTTCAATAAGTGAAATTTAGCAGATCATGATTAAAGTCTATTACTGGTGATGAAGGGAATGTAATATAATGAAATATTTATTTTTAAATTTTATGTTAATTTTCGTAAACCTCGACAAGATCTACCTTCGAAAATCTAGGTTTATCCTACTATATTGTACAGCAAATAATAATAAGACACTGGAATGCTTAAGTTTTCATTTTTAACGATAAGAAACGTCAATTTTTAGAAACCAATAAACCGACTAATTTAAATTTAGAAGAATATAATTTATTAACAGAAAATATTCATTCATTATTGGGTATTCATGAAAACCCTACGTTGAAACTATCTATTTCCAGAACACATTCAAGTTTAATCTACTTTCTATGGTTATATGGGATAATAATTTCATATTTTGTTCCATATATTTTTATAGTCACAATTATTTCATAAGGATTATATAAACTAAGATGGTCGTTGTCCATTTCATGATTATTTCCATTTTTGTGTAATAAATTGTCGAGAATGACTTAATAATTAATTCTTCATAAGAAAGAATGTCAAGCTTTATTTTCCAAAAGGAAAACCTTACTGAAAATATCAAACAATTCTTAAGACATTTCCATGTTTTCGGTATGATACACGGTACCATATCGATATGCAGTTTTTATATATGTAGTTAAGAGACAAATGGAATAGTTTAATTGAAAGTGGTTAAACTTTTTCAATACTAGCGACAGTATTTTCCGTAATATATCTAAAATAGTATATTTTAACGTTAATATCAAAGAAAGTAAATTATGTATTACAAATTATTATTTGAAGATATTGTTTGTCATACCTATGGAATCTCTATACTTCCCACTTCCATCGTCGAAGTATCGTCCACTTTCATCATGTTTATATAATCCACTGTAATCGGGTATATATTGTCCAGAATTATCTGGAGTATAACGACCCTCTTCATCAGGTACATACGCACCAGAATCATCAGGTACATATTTCCCATCCTCAAGCGCATAGCATACTGTGATACTAAAGATACATATATGAATCTGAAATTCAATTTAAGATATATAGTTATATACACAGAAATAAAGAAATAAGTAGTAGATAAATTATAAAATTAATAGACATATTGTAGAACTCACACGTACACATATAAAACCTTATTTTTAAATCTTATAATGTCCATTTCAATAGTAATTCCGAATAATATGTAACATTAATGAATGATAACATTAAAGTTGGATGATATGATCTGATAAACATGATGCACATTCTATTCCATCTCTTCATCCCATTATTCAATTGAGATGTTCAATATTTAAAAGCCATCCAAATATGTATTAAGAATAATTGTAATACTTCCTTGTCATTATAATACATAATAATATAACATTGTTCATTTATAATGCAATATTTGTAGAATACTCTATTTTAAATATACACTAATTATGCCTCAACCAATTGTCTTAAAACAGTTCCATTTTATGTAAATATGCACAGCAGTATTTCACTGAAATTTGAAATAACTGTGTACATACATAGATGAGTGGGATAAGTAACAATTAACGACGTTTTGTATCTACCATTTTATGATTGTCAATCTTATAAATGTATTATCGTCATTTAAACCTTACTTATAGTAGGTACTTCAAGAGAATATGAGCAATTTAATAAACCTCAATACTCAATTATGTCATAAGAAAGACGCTACTCAACTAATATGTAGTAAAAATTTCCTTTACTTTAATATCTATGATGTTATGTCAGTATTTATATTTAGGAAGAATACATCGTAATTTTTGAATAACGTACCTAACATGTTTGTGCCATAGAAAGTATTGATCTTTTATGAGTGAATATCAAAATATTTTACTTTGTGATTTTGTTTTGTTTCTTTTTTAATTATATCTTATAAAAGAGAGTAGTGTAAACTGTGGCAAAGTAAAGGGTAGGTGTGCAGTTGCATGTTTATAGTTAGCAGTTTATAATCAAACCGATCTTCTAAATCCGTACTTATTTTAGATCTTTATGGGTTTCGGGAAACGCCATTGTAAGCAATGGTATCAGCAACATAACTAATTAAGTCTTTGTTGTTAAATATAGCATATATAATAAAAACTAATGGGAGCAGTACTGTACCTTGAGGCACTCCATATACCACAAGTTCTAGGTCATTACATGTCTGTCGCACTGTCTCAGACCTGACAAATAATTTTTAATTAACAGTAATGCTGTGATTCTAATGATAATGGTCTGTAATACATCTAAACACATATAAGTAAACACATGGTAAAATCGCCATCATCTCGCACATTGTAGATATCACTACTTAATGCTAAGATTGCATCATTTGTTGATTTATTTACATAGAAACTATATTGATGATATCAAATTATGTTTTTTAATTTGTGACGAGTTTTTTTTATTACATTCTTAAATATTTTGATGAAGCTGATAAAGTGTGTAATCATCAGCTGAAGAACAAGAAATGAGTCTAAATGGTATATGTACCTCCTTTTTTAAAACTGGTAGAATTATAGACGTTTTGAATACAAAAGGGCAATATCCTGTTTCAATGATACTGGTAAATGAATTACTTAAAGAATATGCTATAAATTTTGAAACCGATCTTGTTAGCAAATAATTAGTAGCCATTGATTAGTTTACTGTTGCAATAATTTTAGTAAATAATATTTGTACCAATGACGAGTATGTCGATATACTTTTTAGCGACGACCTATTTTACATCTTTAACTAGGAAACTATCAATTTAATCACAAAACTAGAACAACTAAAAAGATGCAGAATAAGTCAATCTTCCTAATACAATTTTTAACTAACAAATTTTCTTTATAAAAAAAATAATGAAATATTGGAAAGGGGTTGACTCCTTAATTCTGTTCTGAAGTGAAATAATTTCCGAAAAAATAATGACAAGCTACCTCTTCATGAACAGGATACTGATACCTAATGTCGTATCTCTAACATTATTTTATAGAAATAAAACTAAAATCTGAATTTCAGCCCCCACTTTTAAGTGGGTATATCTCGGCATGCAAAATTCACATAAGGTATTTTTACTTCGATTCTCTTATTTTGGATACTATATTCACTAGAATCATTTTTGATAGTTCATTTTAAAACATCCTGTAGGCCACCACTCCATCCTTCTGATTAAAGTTTTAGAATGATGGAACTATATATCCCATTATATTAGAAGAGAAGAGAGAATTATATATCACATATTCGTTATATGAAATATTGAGGGTTATCTATTTGAAAAGTATCCACGTAGATCTGAAATTCATCAATTTTTACTTATATACTGTAACTAATGCAACAATGTAAAAATAAATACTTTTTCAGTCATAAAAATTCATATATAATCGTTATTTTTTGTTTTATGTAATCACTGTCAATGTGATTAATTATGTATAATTACTTAGTTAATTCTTTATGGATTATAATTCACTGTTAACTGCAAGACATATAATTGCGTGCATGTATATTTAGCAATAAATAAAACAGATTTGCGTATATTTCAAAGACTTTACATTTAGAAATAAAAAACATAAATGAAAACTAGTCTTACTCGTGTATTATTTATGACTTTTATTTAATATATTAGAAATATAAAAATCCTTGTACAGATACGGTACCAATTGAAAATAGCATAGAATATCACTAAAATATTAAATTAGAACAATGTAATTTAATTATATTTGATACTGATCTTGTATTAATTTTACGAATTATAATTAAGTTTTGTTTGGTCTACACTTTTATCTTTAGTCTAGAATCATTTTTTGCATACCAAATCCTCTTGATATTCTAATTCTGCAATTGTATACTTCTTTTGGTATAAACATCTTATTTCCTTTCATATATACGAGTCCTCTAGATTTAGCTTCCGTTGCGTATTTTTGCATATTCTTTCTTATATTGAAATATTACATTGATATTGTTTAATATCATACTTATGTTTCTGCCCTATAATATTACAGTGTTTTGTAACACGAGCTGTTTTTTTGACACAAGACACCATTGTAACCTATCTTACTTCAGTTACCTATTAAATAAATAATTACCTATTCTGATAGTTCCTGTCGTACGAATATCATCACTGACACATTATAGTAGATAATATAAAATAAATAATAATTCTGTTAAACCACAATAGCTGAACGGCAGTAGTTTAAATATATGTTTATTTATAATACTATAATAATTCGATACGATATTCACTTGCATGGGAGAAAATAGGATGTTACAAAATTGGTAATGTAACTTTTTGATCTGTCACATGAACATTAATTATCTTGTAATTTATTATTTCAAAATATAAGCCTTTATAATTTCAAAATATAAATATATTGGAATCATTGATAAAATAGTTTATTGTAACCAACAAATGCTCATTTATATTATAGGTATCCTTTAAATGTTCTGATCAAAAATAATTCATTCTGTTTAAAAATGTATATTCAGATCACAGTGCAAATTTTATTTTTGTTCCGATACATATATTGACCTATAGAACAATTGTCCCATTACGCAATTTTTCTGAAAACTCATTATCCCTCCGTAGGCGTAGGTGAAAACAAATGTATGCAATATTTCTATATGCATTGAGAATATCATAGTTTCCATTACAGCAAATAAAAACCATTGTTCTTATCGACTGTAAATATACATCTTACAAGATAGTTATTTACACATAATGGTCGAATTTATCTCCAAAATCTGATTCTGTGGAATATTTTCCATTCGATAAGTTTATACCTCAAAACAATGTAGTATTGTTTGTAACTCTTCACATCTTGATAAA
The DNA here is from genome assembly GCA_037954035.1 of Rosalia funebris. NCBI lineage: Eukaryota > Metazoa > Arthropoda > Insecta > Coleoptera > Cerambycidae > Rosalia > Rosalia funebris. Next base: position 41,170,486 of record JAZFAV010000022.1, on the reverse strand, counting down.
AAAGAATACCGGAAACTTACATATACTCTGCATTAAATTAGTCTTAAAAGAGTGTCTATTTAATTAACGGAGATAATGTGTCTAATACCACTATTTATATGACTACGATATCTGTCAGTATAAAAACACTTTTATAAAATTATATTCACACTTTTTAGATAATTTAATGTTCTCTTCAGGTTCTCTATGGATGTATTAAGGCATAAACAAATTGAAATTACTAGTGATGTACTATTCATTTCATCTCCATTTTCCAAATAAAAAACTCTCTTATCTTGCCGATAAAGGGAACAGTCTACCTGAAACTAGCCATAAAAACAAGCCACGGTATGTTTTGAGATTTTTTATTTGGCAAATAGCGATGAAATAAACTATAGATTATAGTTCGAACATTTCAGAATTATATATATATATATATATATATATATATATATATATATATATATATATATATATATATATATATATATATATATATGTTATATAAAAGTACCGTTTATATACATTGTTAACTTAGAATATTTCAGTATGTAACGCATAACTATTATCTTGCGAGAAGGTAATATGATATCCTGGGAATCTGTTATCATTCTCTTTCCAGACATCATACGATACCTGCTTAGCTTTTCATTGTGCATTGTATATTTCATTTATCGCTAAATGTGGTGGCTTTGAGTATTACCAAGGGCTTCCCAGAAAACCACGCTTTGCTTTGCTTTGTAATTTATAAGTTTACTATGCCTCAGCGTCAGCATAGTAAACTTATAAATTACATCCAAGCCAGCACTAAGTTAGTCTAGATTGTAACTTCATCTCGTCCTCTACGACTCATTACAAAATTATGTAAAACATAAGTAAAACAGTATTTAATATTAAAAATTGTTTTTAAAAAACTTATAAGTTGAAATAGCATATAAGATGTATGTATGCAATTATTAAGTTTGTATTACAAACAGAACATAATGGTTGTTGACTATCTGTTCTCTGTAACTCTATGAGTAGAATTTGTGTATCCAATTGTTAATCTTGAATGTACCTTCCAATGTTTTTCACTTGAAATATATTTTTATGTAAAGATGACAAATTGAAATTTTTTCATGTGTATTTAGTGCTACTTCTTTCGCAGCTCTATCAGCCAACTCATTGACATTAATTCCTACAATATATAACTAATATCAGATGAAAGTAAAAGTTTTTCCCAAAAAGATTCAACCAGTGAGGTTAAGGGTTGAGGAAAGAATAATTTTATATTAAAAGATCGCGTATATGGGTATCAGTTAGGATTTTCAGAACACTGAAGAGTCAGTGGATACATCCTCTCGTAAATTCATTTCTAGATAACACAAAGCCTGCCATATTGTGTAAAGTTTAGTAGGGTATATGTTTGACTTTGGTAATGTTCAACGTAATGTTCATTTGAGAAGGAATAACATACATTCCTATATAGTTAGAGTATATCTGTAAACAACATTGTAATGTCGTTGAAATAAGTTTATTATACTGTAAAAGTTCCATCCTTTCTATCTATCTTTCTTTCTGTCGTATTCTACCCGTTCTCCAATCTGTTGGAATACTATTAGGAGATTCTATTTTCCATGGAGGTATTGGTCAACTTTGTACGCAGGTGGAAAACTTTCTTGGATTGTTCTTACTATTTTATATACCCTAACTTCTTCTTATCGAATTATGCATGTGTAGACATATCTTCATAAAGAGGACAAAACTCTTCGTGGTAAATAAGGTTGTGATTTGGATAAGTTGGTTGTGCCCATATTGTTGGGTTATACGAAATTTAAAAATTATTACGGCAATATTTTAGAGGAAAAATACCACACTCGACATGACGTTGAGAGTACTGAAATACCCCAAGAGCTAACTTTAGTCTTGTACAATGTATACTGTCTAGTATCTTTAATCGGTGTTTATAGGCAGATCTATATATGGTTTGTATAATGATTCTTTGCATGTGCGTCACAGGTAACAATCCTATGAATCAATCAACTGACATTTTTGAACAGTGTCGTGCCGAAAATGCATTTTAGGATAACAGTTAGTACGGTACAAATCCGTCAACCTATGACAAAGTAATGAATAGGTTCTCCACAAAAACATTCAATGGAAGTGATATTTCCCATCAAAATATATGACGTAAATTCAACAAAAATAAAAATCAATGAAACAAAAATTAAATAAATTTTACAGAAATATTGAGACGCCAATGAATCAAATTATATAATGAAACTAAGAAGTGATTTCCAAATTGCACTTTGTTCGGCAAATTAATAACTGTCTATGCCGTACGTAGTTGATTGAAACATGTCGCTAAACATATGTGCTGCTAATTGTGGCATATTAGTAACAATTGCGAGTGGTGTAGCATGTGATCCGTACGTCGTGACTAAATTGATACACTCACAAAAATCCATTATACAAATCGTACAATGCAGGCGTAGTCCACATTATAATTAATGTTGTGTAGATTATGAGCAACATTTCTCCTTCTGTACCCCATCAAACATCAGCTGAACTTTTTAATATGCTAAAATTTCTTTTACACTTATTTGGAATATCTTGAATGTGGGAGCCCCAGTATAGTTTCTAGTAAAGAATCATTCTTAGGAATTTGGTTTCTGATTTATATTCTATGACTTGGTCATACAGTTTCAGTTCGGGATGGCGATGCTCTGGCCTCAATCGATAAAAGTGCACTGGACCAAATTCCTTATTAATGTGAATATTAAATTTACTTAAAGTTTGGTTGAAGTTATATGTATTGCAAGTAAGAAACGTGCGCATTGTTAATGACTTACTGCTTACTTGTACTCTAAATGTGTATAAGCAATTTTCAGATCGTCCTGTAATAGGGTTATTTATATTAACTTTGGCTAATGCAAATACATATTTAAATATTTTCTATTATTATCCTCTTGCACAAAAAGATATTAATTTAGTGTTTATCGTCCTCCTGAGTCCTACATCTATAAAAATTTGCATAAGCTTTTTATTTTCTACTATTTTGTTATAGGATGCAAAGTTCGAGAAGGTCACGGTCGTTATGAGCTGTTTACATTGAAAAATATTCGAAATATTTAGCAAGGATCTAATAACTGATTCAACGAAGTTGTGAATCAGGATTAGTTTTACATGTGTATGTTATTATATAAGTTTCTATTTTGGACTTAAATGAATATATTTACATAACCACTTATAGAATAAAATTATTTTTGGAAAACCAGAAAATGGATAATTTTGGAAAACCATTTATGGAGTAAAACTATTTTTGACGTAATTTTAGAAATTTATGGGGAATGCATGGATAGGTAATTTTTTTTCTAAATATTACAAAATTTTACATTAATACAGGGTAGTCAAAGGGAAGGACAAGAGAAATGTTAGTAATAATAATAATAATATATATTTATCGCTTTAGGTGTTACAAAATACAGATATAGACGTCAAAATTGCCTCATACAATAAAACAGATTCTATACATATAATATATGCAATATACATTATAGATACAATAAATAGATTAAAAGATAATATAAACACAAAATACGATTTTTAGTTTAAAAAATTATTAACTAAGTAAAGTCATTAATCAATAAGGAATTCTTTTAGTTGATTCTTAAAAAGTTTTTCTGTTACTGCTTTCTTAATGTAAGTTGGAATTTTATTACATATTTTAATACTTGAATAATAAGTAACATTTCATGAGAAGTCCTGTTGTGTCGATCGGTATATAACATTTTGAAATGACACGTATTATATTAATGATAGTAGTCGTTTTGTCAAATTTTGTCTAATAAATTTTCCGATATTATATATGTAAATATAGGGTAAATTTTTTATTTCAATAAACTCATTTTGCACATCTTTCGAGGATGTATGTAAAATTAGCCTCACTAACCTCTTTTGAAGAATAAATGGTAAGATATTATATAACATACAGGTATGTGCCCATGCTAAATACTCAATAAAGAAATGGCATCAAGGGTTTATTTTAAAGTATTCAGAGCAAAAAACCCACTATTAAGCTTTTACATACGTTATTTATCTGATAATCCCAGATAAGTTTACTATCAATAGCCATCCTTACAAATTTATCTTCTTCATATTTTCAAATTAACTTGTAAATTAACCGGTAATATGCTTCTATTAGAAAAATATATACATTCCGTTTAACAAAGTTTAGATTTAATTGATTTTTTCTACATCAGATGTTAAAAGTGTGTCATAGTTTATGAGATTAAGTACTGAAGCTTTACGGGATTTAATCTGGAACTTCGTGCAATGTCAATTTTTCTTCCAAATGATATAGCAATTAATTGACATATAGCGAAAATATTAGTGGCCCAAAATCTAAACCCTGTGGCTGAAGATTGACTACATAATCGCCGGAATATATATTTCTAATTTATACACCTATAACGCGTTGCAAAATATATGAATTATCCAGTTAAGGAAAGTTCCTCTGATCTCCACTTTATAAATTTTTTTGGAAATATATTCAATTCCCGGATTGTATCAAATATACAACTGAGGTCCAAAAGTAATCCAACAACATACATTCATTTATCTAGTTGATCATACACAAATTTCATAAATTGAGCTGATAGCTCTTTCAGTCGAATAAACTTCATGGAACCCATGTTGTATTTTTATTAAAATACTGCGTTTATTTAACAGTAACTTATTCTCTAATCTTTCTTAACGAAATCTCTTTAATTCTCTATGGTTTTAATAATTCAAATTTATACAAATCACATCACCAAAATAATCTGGATATATAAGGATCTGTAATATACCATTTGGTAAAATTTGTAAATTTGAGACCATGTAATCAATATCAGTATCAGGAATTAGTGTGACGCGAGTTTCAAGATTATGTTAATGCCAATATAATTAAACATATCGAGGAGAATATTATTTGTGTTAATACTGTTTTTTAAATAGTCAATATTGAAATATCTGCATACTATCATGTTTTTATATTTTTTATGATAATAATTTAAACAGCTCGATAAATTTGTGAGAAACATATATATATATAGACTATAAAAAGGTCATATATATATATATATATATATATATATATATATATATATATATATATGACCTTTTTATAGTCTATACACAACCAACACATATACATATTTTTTATAACTGAAGGAAATTGCACATATTTCAATATTCATTTCAGAATTGAAATTTTAATATATTTAATAGATCTCATTTTATAAACAGTTTTAATATAATTACTAATGTATATTGCAACTCCACCTTGTTCATGTGTAAATCTGCAATATTGAGCACTTATGGAAAAATTAGTAAATTTTATACAACCAATTTTTTCTACACAGAAAAACCAGTGTTCTGAAACACATAGTATAGATATATTTTCTTTAAAATTAAATCTAATAAATCAACTTTATTTCTCATGTATTGTACATTAACATGACCTAATTTAAGATCACAATAGTTACTTTCGAATAGGTATTTTTTGAAAGAAAAAATTAAATTCACTAAATAGCATTCCTACAAGCCACCCACATACCTGCACTAAGAACTAGATTCCCATATTCTTGTTCTACTTCCATTTTAAATGAATTATACATAGAATGGTCGTTTCTAAATTTATATTTGAAATGTACAACGTTGTTAATGGATATCTTTTTCTTAATGTAATATTTTAATTGGTCCACGGAAAAGTTAAACTGGAAACTTTAATCGTGTATCCATGTACAAGAGACGGTCTTTATAGTCTCTTCTGGAAAATAAGCTGTTCTAATGAAAAAAATTCTATTAATAATTATTATGGGTCTTATTTTGTTTAATACAGTTACAAAGCTGTCATTCCCTTCACTTTCGTCCACTATCTACTGATATTATTAGAATAGTGGGACTGATTTAGTAAAACTATTGCTAATAATCCACTGTCATCCATGATATATGCTTTATCTCCACTTGTATCCTTATTTGAGATCATCAATGTTATTTAAATTTGTTCTATATTTTTTATTCCTAAGGTATGGAACACCGCAGAAAAATAATACCCAACGATTTAAGGTCTAATTATGTAAATGATGAGCCACTCAATTACATCACTTCGGCCAATATGTTTACTAGAAATGCTTGAAAAGCATTGCATTTCACGTCAAAGGCGTCAGTTAAATGTTTCACTTAAGAACACGCTTAGAATTGTTAAAATTATACTGTTAAAATAAGACGTCCTCGATCGATATAATTTGGATATAAGTTTGTGAATATAAAAACATGAATTTCTGGTAAGATTAAAATATATTTGGTTTTCAAATTCTTTTCAATAAAAATTAGCCCAATAATATGGTTATCCATGATACCTTCCCATTGTAAAACATTAATCTTTTGAATATGTTATCGATTGAATTCGAGTTAATACAAAACTGGTGTAGGGTGCGGTTCTTCAGTTTATTTAACAGAATATTACTTGCCAAAAACGTTACCATGAGGTCATTGTAAAATATTACTGTGACCTCACGGTAACCTTTTTGGCAAGCAATATGCTGTTACATAAATTAGCATGACGGTACGACAAATGGTAGTGAATATGAGCAGCTTAAATGCAGGGAAATGGACCTCCTTATCCTAAAGCCCTAAGTTACGGACTGGAACGTTACACTTATAGCGGAGGATAGGCACACCTATCGTCAGAAAGACAAAACAACGACATACAATTTCATTTGACATGGAGTATACAATGACATACCCAAATACGGGCCCCAGTCAACCACCCTGTTACACAATTTAAATTACATTGTTACAGACTATATATTATTATACGAGAATACGAGTAACGCATCGTTTTCTGCTATTGTACCACCCATTCTGTAGATTCTGAGTGCTGCATTTTTAGTTTCGTCTGCAACAACCGAACTGAAGGCCACCATATTCGCTACCATATTTAAAGCACAATATTTTGCTAACTTACATTAATAAATTCATTAATTATTTTTCTAAGCTTACGTAGAAAAGTAAAAATTGTGATGAATGATATATTTTTTAATTGATATTATAAAATTATGTCCTAGCAGAAAATATCTAATATATCCTATTTAATTTTTCTCTCTATTGTTATTGCTGTTTTCTTTTATTCTTTGTATTTAACGAATAAGTAGAATATATACATCTATATACAATACTTTCTTATAAAAGATTTTGTCTTTTTAATTATTGTTGTTATTTAATAAAATTCACTTTTTTATTATTATTGCATTCTTTGTTTTTATCAAAATATTTATTTTAAGTATAATAGTATAATTTAGTTATTGTGAACCACTAAGTAGGTATTTTCCATAGTAGGTAATTTCCATACCATTTACTGAAAACATATAGTAATTTACTTGGTTCTCGGTAGCCGAATCTTTTAAAATTATATCGAAATATTTAATTTACATAGAAGAGAATTGAAAGTAGAACTTATCTTTTACAACAGAGTACACAGTACAGAATACAGAGCTATTTGTCAAACAACTACAATAAGCTTATTGGGATAACACTCCCATTATCAAGCATAAAGCTAAAGGAAATAACTACCCAAAAGGAATGAGGGACCTAATAGACGAAGAATAGAAAATTAAGAAGGAAATAACATCAATCCAGAGCACCAATAGACAAGATTAACGTAAACAACGCCATTCGACAACTAAAACGAGAAATCGAACGTATTAAAAAGGAATCAATTAGTGCATACCTAAGTGAACTGACAAATAATAGTAGCACTGACTATTCACTATGGAAAGCTACTAAAATATTAAAAAGACCCATCATTCAAATTCCTCCAATCAGAATGGAAAATGGTGAGTGGGTAAAAAATAATCAAGAAAAAGCTGACAGATTTGCTATTCACCTAGAAAGACATTTCCACCAAATGAAGGTCATGGATCAATATATAAACCAGGATTAAGATTAAGATATCGACTAAGATATCAGATGTAGAGATCAATCGAACCACCCCCAAAAAAGTTGTTAAAGACGTTATTGAAAATATACATCCAAAATAAGCACCTGGATTTGATGTCATTATAGGAGAAATCCTGAAACAGCTCACCAGAAAATCAATCGTTAAACAGACACATCTTGTAATTGTAGCTTTTAGATTAAAATATGTATCATTGATGTAGAAAGTAGTAGATATCATAATGATCATAATAAATCTGGCAAATCGCCACATGAAGTTTCTTCCTATATGCCAATTTCTACCCTGCCTGTATTATCGAAACTATTCGAAAAACTTTTATTAAAAAGACTAAGACTAATCATAGGGGAACATAATCTGATCTCGTCACATCGATTTGGGTTTAAAGTAAGACATTCCAGTATTGATCAGATTCACAGAATTACAAATGTAATAGAAAAATCCCTAGAAGAAATGAAAGTCTGTTCTACAATCGTCCTTGATGTGGCACATGCTTTCTATAAAGTTTGGCATAAAGGTCTAAAATATAAGATGAAGATGTATCTACTCAGACAGTTTTCTGATATTCTGAAATTCTACATTTAAGAAAGACTTTTTAAAATTAAGTAAGAAGGAGCCTATTCTGAGCTTAAGACAATTTTAATGCAGGAGTACCGCAAGGAAGTGTACTAGAACTTGTTCTATATTTCTACTACACAAGTGATATTCCTAGATTAGAAAATTACACCATAGCAACGTTTGCAAATGATACTGCTATATTAGTAGTAGGTAATTACCACGAGAAGACAATAGAAAATTGCAGATATCAATCAACAAAACTAATAATCGGACAAAAAAGTGGAGAATAAAATTAAATGAATCAAAGTCTGTATTAGTTAACTGTACAAACAGAGACATATACCCATGATCATAAATGATAAACGAATTCTGTTTTAAAATACAGCAAATATCTTGGTACTACCCTTGATACTAGGCTACGCTGAAAAGCCCATATTAAAAAGGAAAAAGAAGAACTTATAGTTAAATATAGAAAAATGTACTGGTTGATTGGAAGAAACTCCACTCTAACTATTCATAGTAAGCTTATGTTATATAAGCACACAGCCCCACAGCTGAGTTCCATAGGTCCCTATGGAATTCAGCTGTGGGGCTGTGCCAGTTAGACCAATGTACAGGCCATTCGCAGGTTTTAGAATAATGTACTAAGGAACATCGTAGAAGCACCTTGTAACATCCGAAATAGTAACCTTCATTGGGAGCTGGGTATGGATACTGAACAAGCCAGATCCAAGGTTGTCAGGAGTTATGAATAACGACCCCTCCAACATGTCAACGTCGAGGCGATCCAGGATTCAGCTCCTTGACAACGCAGGATTGACAAAAAGACTCAAGAGAATCAAACCCTTTGAGTTAGTTCAGTGATGTCATAAAACAGAGCATTGTGCGCCTTAGTGCATAAGTTAGTTTTTTGGTGTACTTAGTTTATTAAAAATCTCAGGATACTGTTAAGTAGGACCTTAGTTCTAACTTTTTGGGTAGTACTATAAGTTAGAAAAACCTTACTTCTGTACTAATCTTTACGATTAAATTATAATGCCAGTTAATGCCCTAAGAAGTTTTCATAAATAATAAAAAAAAAATGAATAGAGTAGCATTTTTCTTCCACATTTAGTTATTTATTATTGCCTCTTTTTGTTCTCAATTTTGAAACATAACAACTTTTATAATAATAAACTTTAAGTACATCCAAGTTTCGGAATTATTTACATGCAAAGAAAATAAAAAATGAGTCCCACATATTACTATTAAATGTACAATAACTCATATAAATACGAATATAGATTTCGTAAAACTTTTGACACACTATACCATTTAGTAAGTAAGGAAGCTACTTATCAAAAATAACATTCTACCTTGAGATGACATAAATTAAAAATTTTAAGAGATGTTCTCTTTATGGATTAAATTTAGAATGATAGATATGATTCAACGTATCACAACATATCATCTACGATATGGTATGCAACGATTAACATCATAAATTAAAATAACCGCTATATAACTAAACTGACCTTTTCAGTTTTGAGGTGAGTTTCTTTAATTTATTGTCTTTTATCATAAATTGTTAAATAGACTATTTATACGTCTTCTATTAATATTAAGTCGAGGGTCATATGTAGGTGAGATTGGATGCAACCTTTCTCCATAGCATTCCAGGTGAGTCAAATAACTAAGTGAATTTATGCATAACATGACATTTATTTGGGTCAAATTTTTATCTGATAGCAATTATTTATTTGTGCTGGAAGTGTTACTGGAAGCGAACAAGGATATTCGTATAATTTATACCTACAAGGAAACGATGCTCAGCAACATATATTTTTCCTTAATGTACTAAAATAGACCAATAACTTGTGGCTATACAATGTGTTCCTTTAATTAATAAATTTTCCTATAAATAAAGCAGTTCTATTCGTACATTGTTTTTAATTTTTCCATTTTCAATGGAACATTTCCATTTAACCGCACATACATTACAGTACAGTTTTAACAAATGTATATACGAACACATACATTCGATGTACCCATTCGCCCACACATGCATAAATTCACATATACATACTCAGGGGATGTACCACCCCAACTAAGGGAACATAAATTTTATTGTGATATACGTCTCATATCTTAGCTACCAAGATAACGTAAGGAAAATACAATCAAATTATTATATACAGGTTACAAAATAGGATACAGAATCTATAATAGATTCTACCACGTCAGATGAATGAGCTAATATAATTTAGTTTTTTCTTAACGAATTTTAAGAGTTTATTTCAAGAGCTTTGTTATTTGACACTAAATAATGGAGACTTTGGACCCATGATTTTCAGTAATTAAACTCTATTAAAAATTAAATCATGAAATAAGTACACAGTTACGGTGTAGTTCTGTATTCCCATCCAATCACATAAAGTCAATTCCATTTTAAACATGAATGATTTAACTGCTCCATGACCAAATAGACAACGTATGAATTATATTCATACGTTGATAAACAACCGTTTATAAACAACCGACTATTATCCTTGTAATCTCTAACCAGTCCTCTCTCCTTTTCCTTAGAGTTTGCGCTTATATGAGTGATCTAGTCTATATCGCCAAAGTATTCAATCATAATGTCTTTAAATATTTTAACCACTTGATCTCTGATCTCATTACCAACTATACTGGAATTCCCCTTAGCCCAAATATATGATACTTTTCGATTAAGTTCCTTCAATTTAATGGTATTTTCTAGGATCTCTGATATTAGTTTATTCTTCATAATGTATTTCTGATGGTTTAAAATTACCAATAATATTGCTATAAAAAGTCAGATACGATAACAAAAGTTCTTAATTACTTACTTGTAATTGTGTATTGAATATTCGTAACTTTTATTAAAACTTAGAGCCTCTGTAGTAGAAATTGAACACTGAATTTATATGCAAAGTTACTATTCTTATGTTTAATATAGAATCGATCACGCCGTTTTTGTATTTGCTCCATCCGTATAAGTTTTATGGCTATTATGAAACCGGCTGTAATGTCATTAAATATTACATTATAATGTTCTTCATGAAGAAGGGTGAAAAAATTTACCATTTCGTTAGGTAAAGGGTTTTCTCACAATCAGTTATCTGTTTATTATACAAATTTGATATAATTCTACTTAAAAATGGAATCTAAATATTACTTTTATACATTATTAGACAGAAGTTCATATCCGAAAGACATATTTTCTCGATTGTTTCTTCTTATTTTCAAAGAATCTTAATTACAATTCAAACAATCTTTTATAGATATGTATGTTGCTATATTCTATATATTTTTACATTACACCCCTTTTTAGGACTAGTATACTTTATTGGCCCATTTCTCAACAATGGTTAGTAGTTTTCGCATTCCCTGTCATGTAGCAACAAAATTATTTTACCTTTTTAATGTCATATGAGCATTAAATTCCATCAAGTCATAGAAGCATGCGTTTTCTAGAGAAAGCGTATATATCTTAAAAAATTAAAAGTTCGGAAAGGAAAAGCTGTAAAAAATATTAGTATGCAAATTGAAATTTATTATAATATATTCTCTCTTAATGAAAGACTTAACTAATTAATGTTCTTAAGATTTTGTCTTGGATATTTCAAATAGGTGAATACAGCAATTCTTAATTGTGGCAGATAAAGCAATTATCGAAGTTTTCATACACAATATGGTATAAAAAATTTTTCAACATTAAAATGAACATATTAAAAAGAAAGTAAAACATCAGTAAGTAAACTATTAAGTAAACTTGATATTATGATCCATTCAATCTTTGGAAACATTATAACTTCAGAAACTCACATTAATTAATTGCATGCATTTAGTTATTATCCTTTTATTCGAACATTTGTACATATATGGCTTTGATTCGATTAATCGATTTAATCACAGACAAAGGTCACCTCAGCTATAAATATCTTTTCACCCTTCAAATCGCCGGGATTTGACAGAGTAGCTTCATTACTGTTACAATGAAGGCTAGAATTAATGCTGTTGAATCCTGTGAGCATTTATTGGGCCTGCATTACTTTTGGATACATAACTCAGGGATGGAGAGGTGAAAGTATTTTTTATGTCAAAAGCTAGGTAGCTAGGTGGCTAGATGACATTACACCCTACGTCCTTTCGACCCATTAATCTCATGTCCTTCGTACTGAAGGCATTAGATAAACTATACGATAGAAGGAAACATTAGAGATGCAGTAATCTTATATCGTCCACTGCACTCCAAAGAATAGACTTATCGACCTAATAGATCCGCATTTAACACTAAGTGAAGAAACTCTTTTAATAGAAGGTAATTCAAGTCAATCAAGATCCAAGACGCATGGTAACAAGAGACTGACTCAATATAGCGTATCTGTCTCAAGCTATCACATGTATTATGGAACATGGTAGTATGTATATAGACTATTGAAACTCCTCAGTGAAGCTGGTTATTACACAGTGAGCTATGCCGATGACCCTTAAACGGATGTTTTAAAAGGGTATTATTCGAGTTAATACAAAATGCCGTGACAATTAATATCAATTATGTATATAGCTGATTTAGATTGTAAACTTTATCTATAAATGTAAATAAGGCGGAACTTTCTCCATTCACCAGGAAAAGGAAATTGAGCAATCTGAAGATGCCACAGATAGAAGGTAAACCGCTTAAGTTTTCGAGTGGAGTCAAATATCTTTGGTGTTATTTTCAAATGTATAACGTGAACATAAGCGAATACACGCAGAAAATAATAAAGCATCTGCTGTACCATATCCACAGTAGTCTTAGAAAATGCCTTGGTCTTGACACCTCTTTACTTGTATATAGAGGATAACGTCCTAAGGTTGACTTTGAGACTGCATGCGAGATGTCTATCAGAGTTTCTGGAACACGCAAATAAGTAGCAGCTTTTTCTGGAGGCGGGTGTGAATCTGTCCTCCTCCATTTTTCTATTTAACAGGAAGTATCAAGTTAGATTGAATTTCAAAGACTTCCTGAAACTAAATATTGGTGTGTATTGATGTTTTAGGAAACATAGGAAGGTCTGAATATGAAATAGTCTCTGAATATTTAAACCCTCGAATAAAAAAAGAGAGTATAACAAAAAAGAATTAGCATAAAACCCATTAGCATATTTATAGGCAATAAGGCCGCTCTGCTGACCCTCAATAATCACAGTGCGAAGGCACATGAATTTCCATTATAAGAGACTACACGTTTAAGTGCCACAGATTGATGGTACAAAATAAATAGTTGTAGGCAAGCAAAGCTATTATTTAACTACATCTTGTAGCAAAGTAGGAAACTACTGCTTACATTTTTCTTGTACAAACTTAGGGGTTTTAGTAGGAACCCTTACAGGACATCGCAGGCTAAAAAATTGTGTCTTATTTGATAACTATGTATATAGCTGATACAATGTAGATTAGAAATTATGGCACATATCCTAAAGAGTTTTTCAAAAAATTGAGGAGTTATATTGGGATATTATTAGCCGGAAGCGGTCGCACTTCATCGACTACCTACCATCAAGTATATTTCTCTTCAATACCTCCTGTATACACTAAGATGGCTGAAGGTGTAAGGTTGGTGACGGCTCTAATAGAGGGAACACAATGAGCCTAATAGATAGAAAAACTCTGGGATTTAGTTATGGACACAAAAAGCATTAATCTAATATCCAAATAACTATCAAGATTAACATTAAAAAATTATATTAGATAATTTTAATTACAAATTACTAATAAAAATTATTCAAAATTACCTATAAAAAACAAAGATTATTGAAAATGTACTTCAAAACAATTAAAATAAACTGGAAGTAACATTTTCGCTGAAATTCATTTTTAATCCTTCGAAACAATTGACAGAAAATTACAATATAATATAACATCTATTTTCGTCATGTATAAGAATATACATGACGAATAATTTGTTACATAATATTCGGAAAAGTTACACCTAAGTTCTGAATAAATTCATTAATTAGAAAAACTAATACAATTATATGCATTGTTTTAGTTGTTATGTTATAATTGAACAATTATTTAACAGTTTCTGAATTTCTTAAATTTCAATTGTATTTCATTCAATCTACAATTGACTACGCCAATTTCGTTTGAAATAAAATTGACAGAAAATTACAATATAATATAACATCTATTTTCGTCATGTATAAGAATATACATGACGAATAATTTGTTACATAATATTCGGAAAAGTTACACCTAAGTTCTGAATAAATTCATTAATTAGAAAAACTAATACAATTATATGCATTGTTTTAGTTGTTATGTTATAATTGAACAATTATTTAACAGTTTCTGAATTTCTTAAATTTCAATTGTATTTCATTCAATCTACAATTGACTACGCCAATTTCGTTTGAAATAAAACGTGAAGAGTAATATTTTTGTCACGTGAATGTAACACAGTACACGTTTTCAAAAAAATATATTTAAAAAAAATATTTCCAAAAGTTGATTATTGCCAATAAAATTGTATTATTATGTGCTTGGCCAACCTACGGCATGAAAATCCTGAACAACACTTTTTGGAGAACTATTACATATATAGATATCTAACATAAATACTACATCTAATATATGATCATGATATCTAATATATTTAAAATCATTTTCTTCATTTGTATCTGTGTACAAGATGTTTTGCATACGACTAATCAACCAACTCTTTTTGTTGTTTGCTTCTTCTAGTAATAATTAAGCCCCAATATATTTTATCTTTAGAAGAAAATTTACATTAAATTTAGTAAAAAACATAAAGGTACACTCATAAATTAAATATGCCGTGTCTAATGAAATGCTATAATTAATGAGCGTCCGATTTTTTATATAGATTGATAAATATCCTTACAATTTTCAATGAAAATGTTTTCTCAAAAATCATAATTTTATGATTACTTGATAATAGAAAAAATATATGAAAGCTGTGTCAACAATATGTACAATGTCTACAGATCATTTCCACGTTTATTGGAAATTATAAACAATGTCTCTACTATTTATTATAGCTCAATGCTGAATAGCTGTGCATCTGCAAATGATGCATATCATTTAATGAAATAAAATCCTTCACTTATAATGCCCTCTCAATCTCATTTATAAAACTGTCTTTTCGTGAGTTGTGTGATACAGATAAAAATTGTCTTCTATATGTTCATATCAAATCGCACATGACATGATTGTATCTAAAACCTATTAATTTGTCTCAAAATAAATGTACAAAATATCTATACAGAGATATAGTTCCATCTATAATTACTCCAATAAATTTCAGCTAATGTTAGACTATTATTTTTAAATTAAAAACATAATTTTTATACTCTTAAAATAACTCAAACATGAAAAGAATGTAAAATTTGTAAAATTTAACATTACAATAGTGTTTCGTTTGAAGTTTACAATACTTGTATTGAATGTATGTAATAATAATGAATAACTAAATATTGTTATGAAATAACTAAAGTAACTAAATTATTAAAAAAAATTACAGTACTGTAACGTTTTATACCATCACTCGACTATTTTAATCCTAATGTTTTTGTCATTGTTTTTTTTGGGATTTTTAATAAATTTATGTATTTTTTTTTAAATATCATTATAATAAATATAAAACAGATTGTATTTTTTTTTTTCCTAAAGAACAACATATGAATGTCTAAGCAATAAAAACGATATATTTATGTTGCTATCAAATTACATAATAATAAAGAATTTAACATACAAACTGAGGTAATTATTTATAATCGTCGGAGCATTCTCCTTACTGTTTAATCCTATTGTTATCCATCAGTTATCATCTATTTATTCATGTCGTGTTATATGTAATTCTAACAGGATAAATGTACATGTAATTAAAACAAATAAATGTACTGAAGAAATTGACTTAATTAATTAACTTTTATCTAAATAAAAAACTTAAAATTTGCATTTAAAGCAATATTTGCACCTATTATATGAAATGAGTTCATCTCAGAGGAATGCCTATATTAAATCTCGTAATTGTTACTTACCGCTACTTTCATTGTTGTGATTTGTTTCACTTTGTACTTTCAACTGTTAGTTATTTCAAATTACTTCGTTTATATCTCAATAAAAGGGTGTGAAGGGAATAGGGATGTACATACTATTCAGATCAGTACACACTTATTTCTGAAATATACATATTATCGATACTTTAATTTATATAAATCACATTGTAAAAATCTACATGATGGGGTGTAATCTTAAATTATTTGTCAATATTATTACAATTATATTAAATATAGTGCCGTTGTAGTCATAATTGTATATTGTACCAAAATAATCAAATGAAAGCTATTTTATAGTATATATATTAAGCATAGAATGAGCCCAAATCAATAAACCAGTAAATGGTATACAAACAACATAATTGCCTATTATGTGCAATCATATAACCCATATTTTGAGGTATTCTTATAGGTTGATTATTTTCCGAATATATGAAAACCATTTTCAGTAAAACTTCTTCCCAAACATAATGAATCCTCAAAATTAGTTTAGTACCTGTATTTGTATAGTTTATTTCTTCGCTATTTGCCAAATAAAAAATCTCAAAACATACCGTGGCCTGTTTTTATGGCTAGGCTCAGGTAGACTGTTCCGTTTAACGGCAAAATAAGAGAGTTTTTTATTTGAAAAATAGTGGTGAGAATAGTAAAAAGTTCAATGCTCAAATTTACAATTATGTACTATGGAACAAAATTATATACAACTATCAATTTAAGCTTTGCAAAAATCATAGTACCACAGCAGTGCTAAATACAAATAATGTTTTAAATACTTTAGATATGGGATTAGTAACAACTCTAGTATTACTTGACTCATCCAATGCCTTTGACCTCAGACCACAATTTAGTAATTACAAATCTAGAATACTATGATTTCGATAAGGAACTAGTAACTTTTTTCAATCGTTCTTATATAATCGACACCAAAATATAGACGTCCAGGTGATTTCGGGAGTACCTCAAGAGTCCGTCCCAAATCCAAATATATTTTTAATTCACAAACTAGATATATTTTATCATGATAAATATTGTAATATTCACATTTACGTCAATGATACTCCTTATGTCATTTGCATGATTATATTATTCTTATTTCTTATCTTATTTGTATTATTCTTTTAATATTAATGTTACAAAAATCACAACTAATAACATGCTATATCAAAATTTTATCTGAATATGCGAGGTAATTGAACCTAAACCCAAATAAATCAAAATGCACAACAGTCAGAATGTTGGTTATCAATTTTAATGGAAAAGTTAACGGTAAAAAATTACTATATGTGTACTATAGAAAATGAATGTATTTTGTTTGACGGAAATGTTATATTTGTGAGCCATGTTAGTCAGATTATAAAATGCCCCATATAGCCCTTAAATTACTGTATTCTAACGTAAGTATTCAATATTGTAATATCTGATTATAAAATCGAAGCCAAACTCAACGAGACACTTGTTTTACCTTTGTCAAATTACTGCAATATTATGTTTATTCTTTGATTAAATAAATTTACTTTACATCGTTTAGGGAAAAAATACAAACTAATTATTGCATATTTATTTTTAGATTTGAATTAAAAAAATTCCTGTCACTAAAAATTTATAAACTAAAGTGGTTAAAAATAGATCCTATCTTAAATACAATTTGTCAGTATTCGTTCATCATCTTTTGACTTCCAACTCTCTACTTTACCTACGGTCAAAATTAAAGTTCAGAAACTATCTTCATGATACTAATCTTAGACGTATCAATAATTTGTCTCCACCTAAATATGATTCAACCCTGTTTAGGCTATCTGTTTTTATATAACTTTATTATTTCTCAACAGAGTTATAAATTTCAATTATTAGTGGACAATTTCATTGTTTTGTAAGTTACATTATTATTTTAAATATTGATGTTATTTTATCATTTCGGTTGATGAAACCATATCCTCTTTTAACGTTGAACCACTTAACTGTGCCAGTCACCTTACTAGTAATCACTTCCTACTCCTTCAATTTAGGGACTGTTTTAGGCTGTTTTGGCACTTGTTGTTGCCCCGCTGTTGTTATTATCTTTTAACCATTATTCATAAGTCTTACATGATTTTATGTAAAATTCATAATATATATATATATATATATATATATATATATATATATATATATATATATATACATTGTCTTTGAACTCCCAGAGAGATATTATTTTTTTATCTCTTAACTGATATAGTTACATTATACTTCAGGCAGGTATAATGTTACTCGTGACGGAGGTCATAATCTTTATCTTATTAGAATGTACTTCATAAAGTAAATTTTACCATCAAATATAATTTAATAGTTCAATTCTAATATTTGATGTGATATCATTAGATGATGATGAATATCTTAGACCAATTTCTAATTATCTTATTCTTTCATTATGTTGTTTGTAGATAACGTATGGATTTTCATATAGAATTAATGCGTAAACAAAATGCATCCAAACGACCAGTCTTTATAAACCTAGAGCGTCAATGAATGTATAATTTAAATACAATAATTTATGGATATACAATACAATATAATTAATATTAAGCGATGTACCTAAGAATTTGCCCTTGGTGTTAAGGAATTTTGTATGATATTGGATATGATTTGTATCATACTGATTTATGTTGCCGATATTATTACAGGATTAAAGAATGAGCAGGAATTTGTATGCAGAAATTTATTTTAAATAGTATAGTGTTTCATCTACCAAAACGAGCATTCAAAAAAGAGAATAATTTTAATCATTTAAGTTCTGAATCTGTTTTCTATTTTAAAGTTTGACGACAATGAGGATACGAAGTCTGACAGTATTAATATGGTATGCAAAGCGTATAATACTACTCATATGTTAATGAAAGACTGAATATCTAGTCTTTCGCTATACAGGGCAATATGTTCTCTGGTAATATTTTATTTCTTTTAACTTATTCTGTATTAACTTATAAGATATAACTTATTCTGTAAAAATTAAAATAATAGATTTTCTCTTCTTACTCCATGTCATACTGTTTTATATATATGAATTTCTTTTAACTATATTAATCAAGTAAAATCTTAGTTCAAACGTTCTATTAGTTCAAAATGGATGTATGTATGTATAGCTTCTCTTTTGTTATAAAAGCACTTCATCTAACATTGATGGCAGATTTAATGTCAAAGACTGATGTGTATCAAAATATTAAATTTCATCAACATCGCAGTCGACAACTGATTTACGATTATTTATTCAGATAATGACGGCAATTTTCTAAATAGTGTCAGTGTCAGTGTTAATGGCATTTTACATCCTTATGACGTTCCTATATTCTGAAAATTTATGAGTTATTAATAAACTTACTAATATTGCCTCATAACCCTTATTGTAAATATAAAACTACATTGAGGAGCAGTAAAATTAATTTTATCTCACTTATATTAATAATACTAATATTAATAATCACATTCCTCTTTTATATACTGAATATCATCTGATTTCAAGCAATTAATGATCTCTTGTTGTTTGGTTAATAAATATCTAACAGCTTCAGATCTAAATTTACTAATTATATAACCAATTAATTAGCCTATTGATTAAAGACAAGAAGCAATGTTTACAACAGATGGTTTCGGGAAATGAGAGATTTCCACAGACGTCAAAGATAACACGTTTCACAACGCACGTTTCGCGAACCAAGTTGGCATCACCGTGAAATGATGAAAACTAATCTCTGAATTTTAATACTCTCCCGATGATGTCAACCTGGGTGGCGAAACATGCCAGAGAAACATATAATCTTTCGATGTTCGTGGAAAACTGATTTGCTTTGTTTTGATCATCTCTTTTCTGATCTCATACTTGTATGTTTTATTTAGCAGCAATATTTTTGTATAAGTAAATAAATAAAGTTTATAAACAGTGTAAAACACACAGAAATTACTCTCCTTTCTCTGAGGCCTTAGATTGCGGCGGGAAAGGTTACACAGTAATACAAACACACGTATGATCAGGAAAAGATTCCAGATTCTCTCCCTTGGAATTCTAAAAAGTAGACAATGGTACTTTTATACTGGCCTCAATTCGCACCCCTCTGCCACAATATGAATGACATTATTGCAAACCTCTCAGTAGAAGAGTACGGCAGATCATCGGATTATCTATATTACAGACGCATAATACACATTTGCCTTTTATTAGCTCCACATCAGATACTGAGCACCTATCCATCGCCAGTGTATACATAACCTACAACTGGAAAATTATCCCAGCCGCATGCAGCTTTGTCAGTGTATGCAAGTTTTAGGTAATGTGGTATGATTGATAGATATTTCATTGGCCTTTTCATTTTAAATCATCGGTTCATAGGAGACCCGTACTTTAATATTATATAAACTGAACCACAATCACTACAAGGGGATGTTCCTCTGAACATCGGAATACAAATATAATATTAGCACGATGGAGGTCAACACCTCTAATAATCTGCCAGGGTATTGGAAACGCCAGGGGTTTCCAGGGTATTGGCACGGTACGCTAGTATTATTAGTTGGCCTTCAAGGTATCCGGACTTCACACTATTGGACTATTGTTTATGGGGCTGGTTCAGGAAGTGAAGTATACAAACTCGACAATCAGGATGCACTAGGTCGACGTCTCACTCTTCGTAAATGAAGCAGGAAATATTTTGCAAGTCAGTAGTAGTATTTTACACCTTCTATTGCAAAAACGGAAAGGTATGAATGTTTTTACGACTTTTTTATATTTTCCTACATATAGAATACAGTCCTAAAGTTTGATTCATTCCTCTCGACTCTCCCTGTATACGAACAACGGTCAACAGTCCATATGAAAAACAAGATATAGTTCGTGTCTGTTACCAGTTGAACATTTGGATACTGGATTGTAGCCTGCAGTTGTCCGTTTTCTTCCAAAGAGTATCCATTATTCTGCTTGGATTAAATTTTTTTTTTTTGATCTTGTATGTTTTCCCTGATCGTCATATTATATCGAAGGTCCCTTCAGATGTTTCCAATGAACCATGTTGCATTCATGTTTCTTTTTACTTTCACATCTTTTTAGGGGTTTCAAGTCGTCGAAGGTGACTAATATGGTCATTCTACCATATTTATTTGTAAGTATAACACAAATATTTGTGATTTAAACTCAACGTTTTCTACGGATATTTCTCTAGTTCGTCTGAATTAGGATGACGTTTGTCTATTGTCGAATTTCTCTCAAATTAATTTTACTCATACTTGCTTAAAGTGCATATGCATTATATAGCATATGACTAATTATTATCTATGACCTAATTATATTACAGTAAAATTTCATGTCCAGCCCTGATGTTATGCAAATGTTTTGTGATTATATATTACTCTCAATTTTAGGGATTATAAAGAGTGCAGCCGTCAATCCCGCATTTTTGATAAAGCTGTTGTAAAACAATATTGTATTTTTCATAATTTTATTGACATCAACTTGTACGTTAAATAGCATCTAAAGAACAAGTTCACTTTTTAAAAATAACATCACTTAGATGGTGTCCATCATGGTTAATGCATTCTTGCAGGCGCCACCTGAAATTCTCCATCACGTCACGCAACACTTGTTGAGGAATGCTCTCAATTTCTTGCCGGATTGTTGTTTTGAGTTGTTGAAGTATACGAGATCGGGGTTCGTACATTTTAGTCTTAAAGTAACACCACAAGAAATAACCACAAACAGTGAGGTCTGGTGATACCAAAGAATGTCTTCATTTCGGGACATCACCCGGTTCGGGAGCGCGTTGTTGAGAATAGCCATGCTTACCCTAGCGGAGTGGCTTCTGGCCCCATCTTGTTGAAATAACGTTTCGTCGTTGACCTTGTAGTGCTGAAGCTGAGGACTGAAAAACGTGCGCAACATTTTAGAATACTACATAGAGTTAACAGTTTCTGCTCGTCCACGCTCATCTTAAAAGAAAATGGGTCTATGATTCTTGATGAGGAAATCGCGCATCAAACCGTGACTTTGGCCGAATGAAAAGTTTTTTCATGGAGTTGGTGAGGGTAATCGCAACCCGAATCGCAATCGAACTGCGCGATTACGATGAATACCGAAATACGTACGAAAATGACGCTGACCGGCTGTAAACGAAACCCTTTGGTAAAATGCCTCGCTAAAAAGCCCTTTGGTAAAATGTAAAATGGCGAACGCTCGTTGTTGCTTCGACCAGTGTTCCATAGTAACTGCTAGTGAACATAACGGTGACCTTGGCAACTTGCCCCGCCTACTTCTCTGGCTATTTGAACGCTTTTAAAAACGTCGGATTGACGGCCCTACCCTGTATTTAAAGATATATGTAACCCCTCTGGTGAACAAATGTGTCTTTAGATTGGAGGGTTATTCAATTTATGTCTTTAATCTTTTGTCCTAATAAATCTTCTGTGACGAGTTTATATCCGCCATATTTCAAAACAAAATTCAGACATTTGATTTTTGAATAACAGTAAAACCCTTTTGACGTGGTAAGTTTTAGTATCAATCTTTTCCATGTAGATTTAATTAAAAGTTGGAACCTTTACTACTCAAATTACAGCTATATTATTATAAGCGTATAGTTTATTTCATCGCTATTTGCCAAATAAAAAATCCCAAACGGCTCTTATTTCATACCGTGGCTTGTTTTTATAGCTAGGCTCAGGCAGACTGTTCCGTTTATCGGCAAGGTAAGAGAGTTTTTATTTGGCAAATAGCGATGAAATGGATAGTACTAACATATGTTACTTTCTGGTAAATCATTCAGTAGTATCACGAAATAAATAATTATCATTTTGAAATTAAAATCATAAAATCCTCAATGTTGCACAAAGTAAAAAATATTTCGAATAATTCATTATTATCCAACAATTCCTCATTAATCTAATACCATGTATTAATAAAGAGTATAGTAATAAAGAGTATAATATTTGAATTACCCTTGGATATACCAAATTAATATACAATATTATATACTTTAAATCTATTCACTACTTTTCAGTTTATATTTCTCATATATTTTATATAAGTGAAGCTGTTGGTAAAATAATTTCGTGTCTGCCCTTTTCTAACTATAGCAAATGTTTTTAAGTATTTTGTTGGCAACATATCACGAAACAATAGTATTTTTCTTTACATACTACATAAGTAAATATTTTTATAACATTCTTACTGATGGAAATTGACATGAAATTGGGTATATTGTCATTACATGATTATGCATTGTGGAATTATAAGTAGACTATGAAATAAGAAAATGCATTTGCAGAAACACATTAAAAACAATTATATTTTCAAAGCCAGTAACCATATAGCAGCAAATTTGCATAAATCGTTGATTCTCCTCATAACTTACAAACAAGACTATAAACATCTTTTTTATATAAAATTTTAATGTATAAATTCTAATATGTCATTTAAGGTAATATATTTAATATGGAGCCAACAAAGAATATATAAATCAGTCTGGCAATTTTTTTATTATTTTCAGTAAAAATAAAGAAAATGTGATTTTTGAAGTAATTTTACTTATTAAAATAGGTATAAATCTGGTTAACATATACATAGAAAATTACTCTCACGGGTAATTGATAACAAATAAAAAATGCCAACTCAAACTATATTTCAATAATCAATTTGTATAAATTACCAAATTTTACATTTTGATATGATAAATATAATCATATCTGAAATAGGATAAGTGATACGTTGGTCTATTAATATATTTATTTTTAATATTAGTTGCATATGAATACTATTTTTTGTGTAAATGCTGCTTGCTTGTTGATACAGCATTTGGAAATAAAAATTTATTTTAGACGTTTTAAACTACCTCGGATGAAATAGGTTTATATTTGTAATTTATTGCATTATTGTGGTGTATGTATATTTATAATTTATTAGGATATTTTTTTAAATCTGAAGATCTAACTGGTTTGAATTCTTCACTCTTTCCACTTACTTGAAATTCTTACAACTTGAAATTATTGCATATTTCGTGCAATAACTATTTACTAACCATGAAAGATCAGGAATATTGAATATCTTGAAAATAAATTAAAAGATATGTGTCATCTAGTTGCAAAACCGGCCATCTCCAAAAAACCAAATTTTTCAGGAAATATTTTCTGTTACATCACGCCAAAACGAGGTAGGAACAAAATGTCTTCGGTTTTTAGTGGCACAAGGGTAAGTGTGTTTGAAAGCACTTTTTTAAATGGAAGGGGCAAGTGGAGGGGGTGAGTTACTCAATTTTTTATTTTGGATTTGGCCACTTTTGCAACTCATTTTGGAGTTGACCGGTTTTGCAACGAATTAGAACTGAAAATCACTAAATTTAATGTAAATGTTGTGTTTTTTTCGATGCAAATGAACAAAACTTTCTTGAAGAAGTGAATATTATTATAGTGAAAAAATTAAACTCTGAAATGTTGTGGGGTAACTCAAACATCTAGACGGAAAAGCTGGCCAGAATTGTTTTTAAAGTAAGTTAGTTCCGAAAAACTTAATATAGAAAAATATAAACATTTATAAACTTATACTCTTGCGACATTATCATCTTCAACGGGCTCACACATTGCTTCCTGATGTTCTTCTTCATCCCTCTCATCTACTTCTCTACTTCCTCCTTCTTGGAGCAGCTGATGCTAAGACGTTCTTGTAAAAAATCAATCGGTCGTCAGTCTCCCAGTTGGGCCCAAAATGTTTCACCAATAAGTTTTGGACATCGCGCAGTTTCAGAGGCTTCACCACAGTACCTGGAACTACGGCCGAAATTTTACTGGTTATGATACTTCTCTTACTCTTCACGACAGACTTGCTTGCTCCAACCTCAGATCTGTAGAAAACCTCCCCTTGAACTAGCACCTTATTATGTTGTTTGGTTATGAAAAATCTCTTCGTTGGGGCGAATTGGAAGTGCCATTGTGCAGGGGGTTTAAGGAGGGCATTACTGGGACTCTTCCAATCAAGATTTGTGTAGTCTCTTCCTGGCTTGAACACCGTTCCACTTTCCGAGAGAATGCCGTCAAACCCTGAAGGCTGAACGAGAGTCTCAATTTTCCTTAACTTCTTCTCAATTTGGACAAAAACACGATCTGGAGGGATGAGTGAATGCCCAGGAATGGGGAAAATGACCTCCATTTTTCTCAGTTGGGCAGAGGCATTCCGAATCATCCAATATTGCAGCATGAACATCATCGTGGTATTTTTATTTTGGCCTCCACAGCCGTCATCAGCCACGCATCTGAGGACAGTTATGCCGGTGAAATCGGTATTCTGTAGCCTATGGAATAACGTTGAGGCAGTTTCATTCGAACTCTTTGGGTATTCATGTTCTCCCCAAGTGTAAATGAATACGTTACTTTTTGTCAATGAATCTTTGCTTGAGCTTGATTTGTCCTGAACAATCGTAAAATTGTATACATACAGTTGCCTACCGTAGTACACACTTTGGTCGAGGATCTTAGGTAAAGCAAAATTCTTCTGGCAATCAAAGCTTAAAGTGAGTAAATCCTCCCCCTTTTCTTTAAGAAGGGAAAAAATGCTGAGGCTCGCAGTTTGTGTAACCTATATTCAGTTAAAAGTTGGTTCTTTTCTCCTTCAGTCTTAGCTGTTTTCACCTTCTCCTTTATTTCAAGACATTTCGAGCACACGTCAGTTCTCGGTGACTCGAAGCCTATGTTGAATCGTGTATTGAAAATCATTCTGAAAAACAACTCCATTACCTGGGCAGTCTCTTCTCGGCCACTACTGTACATACGCCACACTTTTTTAATGTTCAAATTACCGCCAAGGTAATGCCTCACGGCAGATTTACTCCGATAGTAATGAAATTCGATGCACTTGAATGTTTTAATGAAGGCCACCACCGCTTTCCTTCTTTCCTCAAATGATCTGGAGGTTCGATCTCCCCCTCTTTTTTTTTAGGTATAGTACCAGATTCCTTGAAATTGTTCACGACTGTATTAACTCGGTGTTTGGTTATCCCTAGCACACCAAGGAATGCTTCTCTACATACAGGAACCGGTTTTGTCTTTGAACGAATAAAGTACTTCACACTCACTGTTTTTGGTTCCCGGGTTCCATTGTTCCGAGGACGTTTGATTGGGAGAGGCTTGACGTTTTTCAGGATGATAGCATCTTAAATTTGTTTATCAGGTCGCTGGTAAAAAGTTTGATGGAACTTGTTGATCTCCGCCGCCGTCAATGAGTAGCATTGGTAAGCCTTAGAAGAGTGCCCGCATGTTGGTTGATTAGGGTTGCCAGCAGGGCAGTACCTGTAACAATCAAAAATAATAATGAGCTGACTCTATCGTGAGTATCGATAACTATTAAAATATACTACACATATAAAAAAATAAAATCAAAATAAAAGTGAATGTCCACATAAACAAAATTGCAAAAAAAAATATATAATTATATATATATATATATATATATATATACATATATATATATATATATATATATATATACATATATATATATATATATATATATATATATATATATATATATATATATATATATATATATATATATATATATATATATATATATATATATATATATATATATATATATATATATATATATATATATATATATATATATATATAGTATATTCATGGATATTAAATATTTTTTTTTCATTTGCTTATTTACTTATTTTCAGTCATTTATAAATTTTATAGATAACTGAAAATACGTAAATAAGCAAATGAGAAAACAAAAAACATATTTATATGAAAATTTCAATATTGAACAGAAAAATTTACAAATCTGATCTTAAAAACTAGAGATATTCTTTTTCGAATCTGGGATAGGGATAATATAAAAATATCAATATCAGAATCACAAATACCGACCAGGTTCATAAGTTTTTGGCATCTATATACAGGACAATGAGACTGATAATTTGAGATGATTGTAGGAAGAGAAAATATTTTCGTGACTCTAGTATTGCGTTGGGGGACATGAAAATTAATCAAATCAAGCAAATCGGGACAGTCAAGCTGGTTATGGATTAGTTTGAACAAGATTATACAATCATTGATTTTTCTATGCGATTCGAGGGGCTGCATATTACATTCCGATATCAAATAATTATAGTCAAAATTCGACAATTCCCTCCTCAGCTTAAATGACAAGTAACGTGCGAATCTTCGCTGAACTCGTTCCAATAATTGTAAGTTTGTATTATTATAAAAAGGAGACCAGACAACAGAAGCATATACTACGGGTATGACGAAATTATTATTGTACTTACCTTAAAACTTTTTCTTTGTTTCTTCTCCATGTCGTAGGGTCTCTTTTTCTCTTTCTTGCTAAATTAGCTGGAACTTCTTCTACAAACTTCTCCATAAAGATCGAAAACAAAGAGCACTGAACAATGAAGGCGTAAACGTTAACTACAGGAAAAGCAGAAACAGACTGATAGTTGCCTGATAAAAGGCCTTATTGATCTGGAACAACAGCGTGATCTAGCGGATGTGGAGATGGGCGGTTTTGAAACTCAGTGACGGAAGGATTTGGCCGGTATTGCAGCACACTGTGATTTTCAAACGCGGATTTAACAAGAATTTGGCCGATTTTGGCGAGGTTTCTTGCTTCCAATAGGTGGAACATGTATCTTAGGACTCTAAGACGTATTTCTCAAAATTGAGGAGTTGGCCGGTTTTGCAACTAGACGACACATATAACTTCGTTTAACGATTAAATTTAGTTAGAACGATATTTGATAAACAATTTTTCTTTCCTATGAGAATATACAAAATGCTATTATATTGACAATACGTGTATTTATTAACCACTAATATGTGGTTAAACAACAATACTTTGATTACATTTCGATGGATCATAAATACACAAAAGTATAGTTATCATAACACATGACACATGACATGTCGTCAAAGATGTATACATATAGATTATAATGTAATAGTGTGGTGTATATTGATAAATAAATCGCACTGTTCATAAATTACTAACAAAAATAATCTGAATAACGGTTGTTCTACTCTTAGATTTTTAATTCACATTCTATGCAGCACAGTATATAATCCAAACATAAATAAAAAGGCTAATTGGTTATTATTTTGACAGAATTTAGTTTGTCACAGTTATAAATTACATCCTGTTTCCTGTTTGTTATGGGTTGGTCTTACATTTCTTTAAACTACATTCTTTTAAATAAATTTTCAGATTCAAATTCAAGGGTAACCGAAGATACAAGAAATCATATAGATACTGTTTTATAAAATTAAGCGCATATACCTACTATTATTATATACTATTATGTGGAAAAGAAGTCTGGAACACCTACAACTTTTCATAAAATATTCGCGAAAACGCTCGGATGGGTCAAAAGGTACTTTAAATTTGCCATCTTTTGCAATATTTCAGGTTTATATACTGTGGCGTACGTTTGCAGAGTCAAAGAGAGAGCACTTTTTTAAATAGCAATCCCTATTTTTGTTCGATACAATGAAAGAACACAATTTTTTAAATATTCTTATAAAAATATTATTAAGGTGCATAAAGAAAGTTTAGAAAAGTTCAAACAAAGTTATGATTGTGAAAATTTATTAATTTAATATGTTATAAATTATTTATTTATTTATTTAATATACAATATGCTTACTTATTTAATAGAAAGTGTTGAAACAAATTTTATTTAATGTTAGTTTAAGTAAAAGAAAGTTAGAAACAATGTTTCGGAAAAATGTCGCATTGGAATTCTTCGGATATATGATTATGGAGATAGGAAAAGAATTACAGGCTGCGCTTTCCTCAATGCACTATCTACTATCGATATCGATATATATCTACAATCGATAGCACTATCACTATCAGTAAAATTGTAGATAAATACACAGAATATGGACATGTACGCGATTTACCCAGAATTGGTCGCCAAGCAATCAATGCAGATACACAACATAACATTTTAGTAAGAGTTAGTCATGGTATAGTACTTAATGTTATATGTAAACAATAATTATCAGAAGATCATTTTGATCGTCAAGGGTAATTCTGCGAGGAAATGCAGTTATGTTGTAGTAATGACAATATGTTCGAAAAATATTATTTCTTCGGATAAAACCATACTATTTCGTAATGGAACTGTGAATAGACAGAATTATTAATATTGGGCTTCATAAAATTCACGATAAATGCAAGAGCCACATACTCGTCATCTCCAAGAAACATGAACATTTGGGCAGGTATAGTCAGATCAAGAATTTTGGGCCATATGTTTTTGATGAAAACTTGAGCGGCCGGCGCAAGGTATTTGTAATTTTTACGTCAAGAGTTGATTCCAACACTGACAGTTTAATAATCAAATGCAAATAAGCCAGGCATATTTTTTGATAACAGACTTTGGAATCAACAGGACGGTGCACTTTATCATCACACTTTTCCTGTTTCCATTTACTTAGATAACATATTTCTACGGCGATGGGTCGGGCGACATGGAGCTATAGAGTAGCCAGATCGTTCCCAGATGTTATACCTCTTGATTTTTTCTTATAGGGTCATTTTAAAACCAGAGTCTATGTCAATAAACCTGAAAGCATAGATGATTTAAAGGAACGGACTCGACAAGAAATACGCAATATCGGGCCAGAAATAATTAACAGAGTACAGAATTAATTTATTTTGAAACTAGAACATTGCCTAAGTAGATAATGGGCAAGAGTTTGATACATTGTTGGTTAATTATTTAGTTTCATTTAGAAGTTAATTAATTTTCACAATTAAATCTTTATTTGAATTTTTCTCGAAATTTTCTTTATACAACTCCAAAAAATGTGCCCTTTTACTGTATCGAACAAAAAATAGTGGTTGCTATTTGAAAAATATACGCCCCATTTGACTCTGTAAACGTACGCCATTGCACACATAATTAAAGTATTTCAGAAACCGCAAATTTAAAATACCTTTTAACCCTTTCGGCGGTATTGTAAGAAATAATATTATGCGAGATTTTTCAGGTTTATCAGACTTCATTTCCACAGTGTATAATAAGTTTCAAATATATGGTATGTGTTGAAATGTGTGGACAATAACAAAAAGCTTTTGGAATGATAATTATAGTTAGTAACTTTTCTGGAAAGTGACCGAAGGAGTCCACACGTAGATTTGGAAAATAGTTTTCCAGGAAAAAAGCCAATTATTTCCAGTAAGTTTTGGATATTATCTTAAACTACCATATATTTACCACACTCGAAGCATTATTATATGCAGGCAGATGCCACAATATCAAAACTAGGACTTTCAATGAATACTTAACCGCATACATGTAATTCGATAAACCGAATAATTTACATACATGTGTATGAATATAACATATGACAAGTGACTACCAATGGGCACAGCAAGGCCATCCATAATAAAATTTTACTAACCACTAGTGTGAATGTTCATACCCCAAATTCCAATTAACACGATATTTTCGTAAACTTCACCATTTTTTGATGGAAACATTATTTTACACCTTTTACGGTGTAAAGTAGATTTCACCATGGGTAGTAGCAATTCCAACTACTTATATTATTTGAAAGAGGAAAATAAAACACATTTGAAATGGAATAAATATTTTTAATATACTTTCCAATAATTAGATATCGGAGTTGTGTATTTATTGACGCAGGTTTAGAAAATGTTTGATCTAACCCAATCGTTCTAATTCTAATGCTCAGCCAAGTCAGTAGGTAACACATATACATAGCTGATATTCAAAAAGTCTTTGAATATCTCCTAATAATTCTTATAAACAGAGGATTTAATTTTTACTAAAAATAAATTATTAAAATGTAATCAGTTTAATATGGTACCACCACGTTAGAACTGGTGTGCAGCGGTTGTCACATAATTGACTATTTAATTATTGGTTACATTTGTAACTAATTTAAAGATTACTATTAACAATTAGATAAGCTCACAAGTACAATGCGCCATATAGATATTCTGGGTAGTAATTCAATATATCTGGTAGAGCGAATGAAGTTAGATAAAAGAATATTAGACTAATTGTGAATGTTTGAAAAGCACCAAAGAAGCTACCTCAGAGGGGAGAAGTAGCGTTCACCTGATTAAGATTAGCCCCATGTATCTCACATCGTCCCATTTATTAATAAAAAGTAATTAATACGTGATGCTTCAAATTACCCTTATTGGGTATTATTTTTAAAAATTTCCTGACATGGCTGTATTAAGTTGTCTGAATAAAGTTCTGATCCCTTAATACATGAGTTAACAGTTTTTTTTTTTTTCATTTTAAACATATAACTGTAGCTCTAAATATTTTGTTTCAAATAGTTTTTCTTCAGACTTTAATTTTAAACCTTAAATATTCTATATCGAGTAGTTTCGTTGAAAGAGCTTAATGGCTCTATCAACGAAACTACTCGATATAGAATATTTAAGGTAATTCAAGACATTTAAAATATCAAAAAGTGACTAATTCTTTGCTTTACTGAAACTAATAAATACACCTTTATAAAGAAAAAATTTATACTTTTCTGCTTATTCAGTCAGTCGCTTCATATGAAAATAATAAAATAAATGACAAATAAATATGTATGTAAGTCGAAGAAAAGTAATAAACGACATATTAAAAAGCACGGTAAATATCACAGATAACGTTATCACAGTGTATATAAAAGAAAAAGGAGGAGGGCGAGGAAGATTACCCTTTTCTTGTTGAGGATGAGTACCTTCTTCTTGAGGAAAATTAATCCTCTCTGCCTAAGGAGGTACCTCTCTTGAGGAAAAGTATCGAAAAGCTTCCTTTGTATGTACCCTCTGGCCATACTCTCCTTCTTTTTCTTACTTTTGGAAACATGACGGAATAATATTGTCATCCGATTGGGATATCATTGGGGAACTGTCACATTTTATTATTGCAGCATTCAAACTAAGGTATGTTCTTGAGATATGGAAGGTTGCAGAAGTCATTATGATTCACAAACCAGGCAAAGCCCCCAATGATGTTACATCATATAAACCACTATCTCTATTACTCTGCCTATTTTATCGAAACTATTTGAAAAAAGTCTGAAACCCATCATTAAGGAAAGTAAATTAATTCCAAATAATCAGTTTGGCTTTAAAGAAGGCCACTCAGCCATAGACCAGTTTTCTAGAATTGCTGACGTCATTGAAAATAGCTAGAAAACAAAAAAGTATACTCATCCATCTTCCTAGATGTTGCAGGCTTTTGATAAAGTATGGCGTGATGGCTTCACAGCAAAACTACTGGAATCATACATCTCTGAAAGATTTTTCAGTCAAACAAGATGAAGCATACTCCGAATTAAAATAAATCAAAGCAGGAATCCCACAGGGAAGCGTTCTAGGACCCACTATATTTGATTTACACAAGTGATATACCACAGCTGCAACAAGATACCTTTGCAGATAATACTGCCATTCTAGCGGTAGGTAAAAACCATGAAGAAGCGAAGAAGCTGCAAATAAGCTACAAACCAGTTAACCAAAGTTAACCAGAGTTAACCAAAACAATAACTAGACCAAAGGATGGCATATCTGAAATATCTGAGTATTACACTAGATGCAAGACTTCGCTGGAAGTCGATGTTAGAAAGAAGAAGAATGAGTTGGACATAAGATTCAAGAAAATGTATTGGTTAATTAGTAAGCATTCCAGACATCAACATATAACAAAATACTTCTATATAAACAAATTCTCAAACCAATGTGGACTTATGGCATAGAGCTATGGGATTGTGCCAGCAGGAGTAACTCCTTAATAATCCAGAGGTTCCAGAATAAAGTGCTGAGAAACATCGTCAATGTGTTATGGTATGTTAGAAACAGTGACCTCCATCGTGACTTTCAGATGAATATTGTAAACCAAAGAACTGTCAAATTTGCAGGGAATCACGAACAGCAACTCCATCGACACGGGAACGTGGAGGCTACTCAACTCCTCGATAACTCCAATATCTCAAGATGACTCAAGAGAGTAAAACCTTTTGAGTTGACCAAGTGATTATTAGTTAGTGAAAAGCAGAATATTGTGCATCTGTAGTTAATTTATTAGAAATTAAGGAACACTAGTGAATAAGGCCTTAGATCTAAGTTTTAAAAATACCAATTTAAGTTAGATCCAAATTACTCATTGATCGAGTCAACGATAACATTATTGTATAAATAAATACCCTGTAGGAGGTGTTTAATTAAAAAAAATCATTTAGATGATACTGTCACTTTTTTTCCTCATATTATTATAGCTTAAGATAGATGGAATAGAACCAGACTTATGAATATAAGTATATGAAATCATTAGTATAAGTTACCATGATGAGCTAGAGCATTACTACAATACATTCCCTGTTCTGACTATCTAGTTGTATAAAAATTATGCTGTATTATTTATACTATTAATATACGCTACTTGCGCGTATGTTCCAGTAAAACTATTCATTATGAGGATTTTTATTTCTTCTATTATCTAGGGTATTTTTTTGGTTTTGCAAAACGAGATCTTCAATAATTAATGCATATAATTATATATCCACAGATTGGTCCTATGTTAAAGACCTGAGGGACTTTTCATAAGCACATATTTTTGCATCGGAACATGAAGCAATAACGTGACCAAATGTTTAGTTAAAACAGCTTGAGATGGGTTGAGAGTACAAGGATGTACGTCTAAAGGGTAGGTTGCTACTTTAAGTATAGCGGGAAGATTAGACCTGTTAATGTTTGGAAGACTGAAAGAATGTACTAGTTCTTCATTTATTCATTTTTAATTCTTCTCGCATTAAAATCTCCTACTGACTCTATTTCATTGTGTATTTCTTCTATAAAGCAATTTAATAGAGTGGCACAAAATTCTTCCTTGTGTGATTGTGGGAATTAATCGCAAAGGGCTCTAACCATTGAGGTTACAATATTATTTTTGCTTGTATTTATGTCACTATCTTAATAGACCTTCTATAACCTTCTTTATATTTTTCAGGTTCCTCATAAGATCGAAGAAAATATTTTGAGGTAGCAAAAGGGATAACTTTATCAAAGTTCTCATCCTTTTGTCTTCTTTACTCCCATGAATTTAAAAATACATCCGTGTTTCCTTGGTTTAAAAAGATCATAGATTTTGTAGCATTACAGACTCCATCGTCAGTTTTTAATGGTTTTTCCTCAATACAGTGAAAATTCTTGATCTAATATAACAGAAGATAAGTAACTCTTATATTTGACTTTATCCAGTTCTAGCTCCACATACTCTTAATGTAAACCCAATAGTAGCTCAGAAAAATATGGGGGTATCAGGTTAGAGCATAACCAGATGTATAGGCTGCCGCTCTTGGCCAAAAGAATGTCTTCATCCCTAACAGCAGCTTAACTTTCTCGCCTTTCTCGCTTTCGTTGTTATTAAATAATGATTCTCAGCAGATGGGGTTATCAAAAGGCTCTTCTTCGATCAACCGCCCTTTTAGGCGAAGACAAGGCCAAAAGTAAGTGTTGCGTTATCCATCTCGTAGGATGATGTTCCTTCAATAGCAAGGATTCCTTTTTTCATTATACGGGACGCTACGAACGGCACATCTGGGCAGTCGTTGGAGGTCTGTAAGGAAGCTGTAAGCAAAGGCAGGATTCATAAGAGCAACGGGAATACGGTGATGGGACACAAATGCTCCTGAGCGGGGTATTCTGGGCTTATTCTACCCCCAGACTGGAGGAGACAACGGTACTAATTATTGCTAACTATTCAGTTTCCAAAACAAATATTAATAAATACCGTACTCTCTACTATTAATATATTATTATTAATTGATAGGCAGCAAATGAATAATGATGAGTATAAACTATACTAAAAAATTATCTACAGATATCTATAAGATGTATTAAAGTTTATAGTTATAGTGGTCTAAAATTTTCCCATTTACACCAATATTTAGTTTTATAGCAGATATAGTGAAATTGTATACCATTTTATACTATTGTGCATCATTTGGGTGGTTTGCACTACTAAAATATTTACTTCAACAGATTTTCAATAGTAAATATACTACAATATATTTATTTACCAATTAGTTACGTTTGGTGTAACAACCGAACGGTTTTTAAAAACTTTTTAATTTGATTTAAAACGAACAGAACGAACTTTATTTCTGGATTAATTATACAATATATATTTTATGTTAATTACAAGAAAGTATAATACAGACTGACTGTGTAACCTACGCAACTAGAACAAAAGTATAATGAAATTTAATAGTCAGCAATATATTATCATCTTATTCTTATATAGCTGCGGTGCAATGGGATGACGTAACTCCTCCACCCTTAGAGGGAAGTTTTATCGGGAACAAATAAAACTTTCACATTGGATTTTCCACGTGATCCGGATCCGGAGTTTTGGGGTTCTACTTCGTCAGGCTGGATAGAGGGCTTTCTCGATCTCCATCTCCAAATTTTGTGAACAATAAATGCTATAAAAACAACTACGATTATAGCATATAAAGGGATTGTCCATAGATTAGGTCTGATTAAGGGGTTGTCAGTAGTAGAGCAAGGGGGCTACCAGCTCACCCTCGGATTTGTCCGCGGACATTTGATGCGGATGGCATGTGTCCATCGGGAGTGACCAAAGATGTGGGTGGGGTCGCGAAGAGTTCTTGTGGATGATCAACAATGACCAGAGGGTGTAGAAAAAAGCGGCGGAGGGGGGCGAGGGGAAAAAAGCATGGTTAAGAAAAAAAGGGGCGTGGCTGCGTAAAAAAAAAAAACATGGCTGTATTAAGAAAAAAGAGGCGTGGATGCGAAAAAAGAGGGTGGGGGGAAAAACATGTCTGCATTAAGAAAAAAAATGTGGTTAGAAAAAAGGGGGGCGTGGCTGCGAAAAAAGAGGGTGGGGGGTAAAGGGTGTCTGCATTAAGAAAAAAACATAGCTGTATTAAAAAAGGGGGGCGTGGCTGCTTAAGAAAAAAAAGAGGGTGGGGGAAAAAGGGGGGTGTGGCCGCGTTAAGAAAAAAACATGGTGGCAAAGGGGTGGGGACGCCGGTCAGTGGCTGATGCAGTCAAAAGGACCTTATCTGAAACTATATCCGATTTCAATCGAATAAAGACTAAAATTCATTAAAAAATCAATTGAACATAATCACAAGATAGAGTATTTTTAATAGGTTAATAAATAAAAAAGTTATAGACAAAGAAAATATATTTATGGTAAAAAAATAGTACATATATTTAGCATTACATTTAGATTCAATATTAAACATAATAGAATAACTTTAAAGAAAATTATTAAGATACAATATTGTAGTATTATAAAAAACTTAAAATATTAATGTAAAAAAATTAATCAAATCTCTAATTTCAATACAGATGTAATTTATTAAAAAAGAATTTTTGAGAAAAAACAATTTAATAAAAAAATAATTTTGAAAAAAAAAAAACATTATTGATGACCTGCCCAACATATTACAGTTGGTCGAACCTCATCCTCCTCCACGTCGCTAATCTCGACGACTTCGTCTTCATCATCGGAGATGACAATCACCGTCTCATCGTCGGTGTCGTCGTCGTCCACGACAATGAAGTCGATATCACGATCACTGAAAGAAATATAATTGAAAAAAAGAATACAAAATAAAAGAATAACTTACTTTTCCTCCAAGTAAGGTGGAGACGTAGGAGAATAACTTGGAGGAAATAGAAATCCAGGTGGTAGATCCCGTATTGGAATCAGAGGAGGTGGTAGATCTCTGTAAGGTGGAGGCAGGTCATCATCAATGTATGGTGGTAGGTCCCAGTAAGGAGGGGGGTCCAAATTGCTGTAAAAATAATTATAATTGAAAAATGAATTAACTATGTAAAAAATTACTTACTTTTCTCTGAAGTAAACTTCAGGATTTACTGGTGGCGTATATCGGTTCGTTAATTGAACCATACGAACCCAAGCATTAAATTCACTAAAAAAGTAAGTATAATGTAAAATAAGTTGAATAATGAAAAAAAAAATAACTTACATATCTTCAAAGTTCTCTTGCAAAATATTCAAACACTCAGATGACGACATCTTTCGTGAACTAGATTTGATATTTAAATAAAAAGGATTCCGTTAGACTTCAGTATTTATATCGAATTGCAGATTTTGTTTAACCTAAACACTTTATAATCATCAAAGCGTAAGTATAAATAGTCGCAGTAATATGAGAAAATTCAACAACGTCTATTGAAATATGCTAAAGTGATTAAATGAACCATTAAAAATTAATTTATAACTTCAATAAAAATATCGTAAATGAAATAAAGAAGTCACGTATGAAAATTTTTGGTAATATGAGAAACACAAACAACGTCTATGTGATTATAAAAAATAAGAGTAAGCAATCCAACAATAATGTCAACGTCTTCAGATTAGATTGCGTTGCGTATATATTTGGGTTATCAAAATGATTTATTATAAACAAAAACATCGGCGTTCGAATTATTTCTACATGGAACGTGATTTAAATGTAAACAAACTGCAAAAATGCCAGATCGCTTTATTTCTAATCTGTGGGTAAATCAATAAAAATTAATTTATGACTTAAAACTGTCAATTATAACATATACGAAATATAAATTCTGCGAAATAAAAAAACTGCTAACTCAACAAAACAAAAACGTCGCCGGCTGGTTTTTAAGGAACGTGACTTAAATGTAAACAAATAGCAAAATTTCAGCCTGATAGACAAAACATTTTATTTCTAATCTGTGGAGAAATCAATAAAAATTAATTTATGACTTAAACCTGTCAATTATAACATATACAAAATATGAATCCCACGAAATAAAAACTGTCAACTCAACATTATTTTTTACACGTGCTCATGGTGACGTATGAAAAATTGACGTCACAGATGATATAAAAGGTTTACAGCTGGCATAATTCATCATATGTGTTTATACTTATACGCTATACGTGACGTATTATAAAATATCTTTATTTGTGTGCTTTATCTACGGGAAACAAACGTGAGTAAAAAATTGTTTTTATTAAATTTCAATAAAATTAACAAGAAAATATTCTATTAATTTTAGATGGATTTAGAAAAATTAAACAAGGTTTCACTTCTAGAAACTAAACAAGTTCTTAAGATATCAGACTTGGAACAAAATATTCCACAGCCAATTTATGGGGCTAGAATAGTGAAAACTCAGTACGGTGAGACTATATTACTTGAATTACAAGAGACCAATATATTCTTACCAAGAAGAGTGCTGCATGAAATAAGAGAAAATTTGGATGAATTTCAATGTGAAAGGAAGTACAGCATAATTTATGAAGGTTTGAAGGATGTAAATAAGCCTTCTATGGGAGTGCAGTTCAAGTTTATCAAAAGTAAGTAAACACACACACAATTTTTAAATATTAAGTTTTTAATTGTAATTTTTTTAGCTGAAAACAAAGAGTGAGCCCAGATAGTTCTATATAAAATATACACGCAGACAGAGATATCATCATTTACTTTTAGAACCCTTCAAGTGAATACACGCAGACACAGCTATGGACTCTGAAGAAATTAAGCATATCAGCAATGATATTATTAAAAAGTTCAAAGAAGTGGAAACACTTTTAGGAAATGGTTGTTGTACCCCGCAGGAGAGAGTGCTATGGATAAAAAAGGTAAAATCGCACATTAGACTTTTAACTAGAGCTATCAAGGGATCTAATTTATCAGTAGGTGTACTGCGTAACCTTCAGACTAATTTAGGATATTTGAAAAGGTTTAAAAGTATCATTGAAAAAATAAATTATAATGGGGGAGCGGTATTGGTAAAAGAAAAACGTAGTAATCGGGTCAAATGGGAAGATTTAATATCGGTTTTTAATAGTAGAGTTCGTACTGGAGTAATCATTAATTTAAAACATAAATATTTGAACGAATTTTTCAATGATGCTTTTCACCTTTTCAAAACTAGAATAATGAATGCCACGAAAAAAGTACCAGCGCTTAAAGTTAATACTACTTTCTGCGCCGAATTTATAAGAAAGTCACAAGACATAGAAATTATTGAAAAAAAATATTTTAATACAAAAAATAAGGTAATTGATGCAGGGAGGGATTTACGTCAATGGTTTGAATCTAATGTAAGGGATGATATTTTTAATGCTTTATCTGAATTTTCTGAATCTGGCAGTGGGTGGGCTTTAAATGAAATAATTAGCTTAGAAATTAATATAAATAAATATGAAGTTGGGAACGGTTCATCCTACATTAAACTACCGGAAAAAATTGCAAAAAAGCAGGCTTGCATTAATGTTAAGAACAACGATGACGCTTGCTTCGCATGGGCCGTTGTCAGTGCTCTCCATCCCGTTGAAAAAAACGCTGATAGAACATCATCATATCCTCATTATAAAACAGTATTAAACGTAAAAGATATTGAATTTCCTATGACGTTACCGCAAATTTCCAAATTTGAGAAAAATAATGCAATCTCTGTTAATGTATTTGGTTTGGAAATGGATTCAAAATCAAATTTTTCTGTTGTGCCCCACCGTATAACCAAGCGAAAACTAGACAAACATGTAAATTTATTATTAGTTCAGAATAAATATTTTCCAAAAATAAATGAATTTGAACCGCCGCCGCCGATGTCAGATAATGAAGAGCTAAAAATTAAATATCATTATTGTTATATTAAAGACTTATCTAGACTTTTATGTAGGCAGCTCTCTAAAAAAAAAATTAAAAAATATTTTTGCGATAGATGTCTGAATTATTTTACATCTCAGAATAAGCTAAATAATCATGTTGTAGATTGCGAAAAACTTAACGATTGT
The DNA here is from genome assembly GCA_037954035.1 of Rosalia funebris. Taxonomy (NCBI): domain Eukaryota; kingdom Metazoa; phylum Arthropoda; class Insecta; order Coleoptera; family Cerambycidae; genus Rosalia; species Rosalia funebris. Next base: position 41,130,074 of record JAZFAV010000022.1, on the reverse strand, counting down.
AAAATTGAATTTTCTCGAGAACGGTACATTCAATTTAAAAATTTTGCATACAGAGAAATGATTCCGTTTATTATATATGCAGATTTCGAATCCTTGCTTGAACAATTTAATGGTGATGATAGTCATTGCAAAACGAGCAGGTATCAGAAACACATAGCCTACAGTGCTGGATATTATTTCAAATGCGGTTATAACAATGACTGGTCGTATTATAAAAGTGCTCGAGGAATAGAATCGATGTCTTGGTTTGCAGAAGAGTTACGCAATGTTGCACAATTTGTCTCCTCGAAATTAAAACATGTGGAGCTCATGAATACTGAAGTTAGTTTACGGGATGCCAGTAAAACTTGTCACATTTGCGAAGGAGAATTTACCGAAACAGATAAAATTGTTAGAGATCACTGTCACCTCACCGGAAACTTCAGAGGTTTTGCTCACAATAAATGTAATTTAAATTATAAAAATTCTTTTGTTATTCCCGTGGTGTTCCATAACCTCGGAGGTTACGATGCTCACTTTATAATAAAGTTCTTAGCTGAACGAAATCATATTACTTTATTGCCTGAGAATAAGGAAAAATATATTAGTTTCACAGTTCACGATAATGAAACCAAATTGAAATTTAGATTTATAGACTCCTTCAGATTCATGGGTTGTTCTCTAGAAGAACTAGCTTCCACATTGAACAACGAAAACTTTGAAAATCTTAAACGTGAATTTTTGGACTTGGACGATGAAAAATTTCAGTTATTAACACGAAAAGGTGTATTCTTTTATGACTATTTGGATAACATAGAAAAACTAGATGAAACGCAATTACCTGACATAAAATACTTTTACAATAAACTAAACGACAAGAACATAGAGGAGACTGATTATGAACATGCGCAAATTGTTTGGGATAAATTCGGTATGAGTACTCTAGGCGATTACAGCGATCTCTATATGAAAACAGATATCATGCTATTAACTTGCGTTTTTGAAACTTTTCGTAGTACTTGTTACAAGACGTACAACCTCGACCCAAGCCACTATTTTTCGATACCAGGTTATACGTTTGATTGCATGCTGAAATATACAGGGTGTAGGCTAGAAACTATTCAAGATGTAGATATTTTAATGTTTATTGAGCGTGGTATTCGAGGTGGGGTGAGTCAATGTTGCAATCGATTTTCACAGGCTAACAACAAGTATTTAGATACTTATGATGCCAGCAAGCCATCCACATACATTGTTTATTTCGATATAAACAATTTATATGGCTGGAGTATGAGAGAATTCCTTCCATACGGAGAATTCCAGTGGACAGATTGCAACATAGACATCACCAGTGTGCCTGATGACTCTGAAATTGGTTATATTTTAGAGGTCGATCTCGAATACCCAGAAGATCTACATGATTTACATAAAGATTTGCCATTCTGTCCGGAACACAGAACTCCACCAAATTCAAAATTTTCTAAATTAATGACTACCTGTTATAGTAAGCAAAAGTACGTTATTCACTATAGAAATCTTAAACAAGCTCTACAGCATGGAATAAAATTAACACATATCCACAGAGTTCTACAGTTCAAACAGTCTCCATGGTTGAAGTCCTACATTGACTTAAACACATCACTGAGAACTCAAGCAAAGTCAAACTTTGAAAAAAACAATTATAAACTAATGAATAACGCTACGTTTGGTAAAACAATGGAGAATGTTCGAAAACATCGAATCGTTAAGCTAGTAAACAAATGGGAAGGGAGGTACGGAGCTAAAAATTTGATTGCTAGTCCTGATTTCCAAAGCAGATCCATTTTCGGCGATAATCTTATGGCCATTGAAATGAAAAAATCTCGCATTATATTCAATAAGCCCTTGTATATTGGAATGTCTATTTTAGATATTTCTAAAATTTGCGTATATGATTTTCACTATAAATACATGTTAACAAAATTCCCCGTGGAAAAATGTAAACTTTTGTACACAGATACAGACAGTCTCTTATACGAAATTCAGTGTAATGATGTATATGAAGATGTTATCAAAAAAGACATTAATAAATTTGATACTAGTGATTATCCCCAAGATAATCGTTGGAATATTCCTCTAGTAAATAAAAAAATCCCTGGTTTAATGAAGGATGAAAATAATGGGAAAATAATGACTCATTTCATAGGGCTACGTTCTAAGCAGTACACCTATAAAGTCGAATCAAACAAAGTAGTTAAGAAAGCAAAAGGTGTAAAGTCTAATGTTGTGGTAAATAAAATTACTTTTGAGGATTATCTCAACTGTCTGGAGAAATTTGTAAACAAAAAGCCTTACGAAGAGTGTTTACTAAATAAAACTCAACGCTGTATACAAGCAAAATTACATGAAGTATACAGCGTCGAACAAACAAAAATTGCTCTTAATCCCTTCGACGATAAGAGGTACACCCTTCCTGAAGTTCATGATACTCTCCCCTGGGGGCACTACTTCATAATGGGCATGTCGTAATTTCATTGCTGATATTCTTTTTTTTTGCTTTACATCAAATTTAAAAATCTCTCAAGTCTGTTGTTATATTTTAATATTTTTATGTATTTTATTATTATTATTATGTAACCAATTTTATGTATTTTTTAATTTATTATTATGTAATCACATTTTTATTATATGTATTTTTTCTTTATTATATGTATTTTTTCTTTATTATTTCATTATATGTATTTAAATTATCATGATTTTTTTATTTCCCCTAACCTAAAAAAAGAAAACTCACATTATATAAATTTCTTTTTATTTAAGCACTTGTTTTCAGTACATACATTTTTCTATCTAAATCATTAAGAATATTATCTTTATTATAAAATAAACATTCACGTATACAGTATGATTGAATATTACACGGATATAAGTCACATAAATTTAACATAACAGTATATGGTGACAATTCATAATTAGATTCACTTAAGATATTATTAGCTACATTTAAAAAGTTATTATAGAACTGTTCAAAACTTAAACTATTTAGTAAGTCCATATGAGATGATACAATTTTATTGGTGTAGATGAGCTCACGAACAACTTTGTCAGATAAATGAAATGTGCAGAAGCCGTTACTCATTTTCAACAATTTGATTCCAATAATTTGCGATGATATTAAAGCATAATGTGAAAACTTCATTTCTATTTCTTCGGGTTGTTCTTCTGTCACCACATCAAAGTAATCCACAACAAATTGTTGAAGGTAAGTAATAAAATCATCCCAATCTTCTCTGTTAAATGAGATGTTGTCTAATGTGGTGAAGTCTGGATTCACATTCAGTAAAATTCTTACGGCAGGAACATAACCTCTTGCAACACTAAATCCTGTAGTTATTTTATATACAGAATTTTTTATGTCAGTATTATATTCTAAAAGATATCGACCCTCATTTTGCGCAGCTTCTTCATATTGTGCACTAATTCTATCCACTTCATGCCAATAGTCAGAATCGGCTAGACTAGATGTTACTGATGTCATAATTGCTGTAGACTAATGAATGATTATGGTTTCAACCCCTTTTTATACATATTTAAATTAATTGTTAAAAAAAAAAGGCCCCTCTGCAATCGTAAAAATGTTCGTGTTTTCCATAAGAATCAATGCATATTTGATTAAAGTACGTTATCTGAATCAATCCAGCTATTGTGAGATGCGTCGAAACCTAACCATTTTACGTAAACTTGTTTACCTCGTCTACGTAATACCTTTTCAACGAGATACACATCGGGAGTTTTCGTTTTCTGTAGTTCTTCTTCGTAGAAACCTCCGCTTATTCGAATACCATGCATATCCTCGAGCAAATAGGTGGTGGGGTTGGTGAGTTGTACTTTAATAATTTTAAATAGTTCAGTTGTCCAATTAGGTGTATATCCTTTTTTAAAGACATGCTTATTCTTACTGATTCGTACAATATCTCCAACTTTGTAGTGTCGCGATGCTACCAACTTAATATTGTTATAAACTGAATTAAGTATTTGTTTCTCATTCTGTTTAGTTACATCTAACGGTTTCATTCCTATTGTTCTGTGATGACTGTTGTTGTACTCTTTGACAATATCAGGGAGTATATCTATCCATCTGTATGAGCCATTTAAACTAAAATATTTATATAGTTTCTCCTTTAACGTTCTAATAACTCTTTCAACTATAGCTGCCTTCTTTACTGTAAATGTACTGTAATGGTTTATCTTATAGTTTTTCATCAAGTTTTTAAAGTGAGCATTATAAAATTCAGTACCCTGGTCCGTATTTAAATTTTTACATTTCCTCTTGCTATCCTTAAAAATACCACTCATTGCTTGTGTAACTTCTAGTGCACTCTTATTTTTTAGGGGTTTAGCCCACACAAATTTTGAAAAACAGTCAATCACTATGAGAATGTATCTAAAACTGTGATTGTCTTTAGCATAATTACACATTTCGGCTAAATCTGCTTGCCACAAATCGTCTTTGTCTACGATTGAAATTTTTGCGTGCAGGCTTATGAAGCTCATTAACCAATTGAATTTTTTCTCTAGATTTCTTCATCGGGTTGGCTGTAAATTGTTTCATTGATTGCATTTGATTCAATGTCTTTTCCACCAACACTATCTAAACCTTTTTGATTTAATTTTTCAATAGTCCTTCCTATATCTGTTAGATATGTTTTCTGTTGATATAAATCTGATGTCACATGTTTTATACTATCCTTAAACTTATTTAAACGTTCAAATAGCACATCAATATTGTTTGATAGAATAGAATTTATATGATCATCTACATATTTCTTATTAACGGCATCACCCTCGTCAGTAGGTGATAGAACATTACACAGCTTTAAATTTTCAATGTTGATGTTTCCATCTTCGGTAAATACAAATCCACGTTGTGGTTGGCTGAGATATGAATCATTAATTTCACTACTACGTCGCGAAGACCTTCCAAACTTATCAAGACTCATCCTGATAATGACTCAAATTGTATGTACATCAAATATTTAATAGATAACTCCAGCCTCACGTAGTTCACTAATGATAGCTGATATTTCATTGTCATGTGAATCAGTATTTCCTGCAATCTTTGACGCATTCAAAAGTTTCAGTCTATCAACAAGCTCATTGATGTCATCCCAATAAACATATTCGATTGGCTTTTGATTGTAAACCATATTCAGACCCAATCCACTAGTTGACTGTGTTTTTTTCTTCTTTTTACTATCCAATAATGGTCTTATTATTTTAATATACTTGAAAGATCTAGTTCCATTAATTTGTCCAGTCGGTTCGTAATTTCTTCTATGTACATTGGTAATTTGCAAAATTTCCTTATATTCAGTTAAATCATTTCTATCATAATCTGTGGGATCCTTCATAAAAAGTAGATTGTATAACCCCACTTTGCCATCATATACTTTATCATTAATAATTATTTCAGAGGCACGACCAATTTTTAATTCCATATTACCAATATACAGTTTATTCATTTGTAAATCCAATCTAATGCCATAGGTTTTATCATAGTCTTTGCGTTTAGTAAAAAACCCCTCTATATAGTGTCTAGCTAAAGATGGATACTGTTCAAAATATTCATTAAGAGCAGTTTTCTTCGTTTTGCCATCCTGAAAGTTAGCATCTCCTACTTCATACTGAGGATCCAGAGACAATATGTCATCCTTAATATCTGCATTTGATGTATACTCTGCTGAACTAGAGTCACGCTTTTTTTGTTGCGATGAATCTACACGCTTCGTGTCTGTTTTCTGTAATATATTTACAGATTTGAGTTCTTTTAATGGATCGATAATGGGCTTCAAGAGTCTATTAAGAGTTTCGTCTTCGTCAGATTTTCCTAGTTTTAATGCTAGATACTTTTTTCTGATAGCCTTTGATGCCTTATTAATTTTATCTTTAAGCAATTTTTTCTTTGATAGATCCAATGGTTTAACCTTAGATACTCTATACTTTTCAAAAGTTATTTTATTAGACTTCATTGTTTTACCTGTTTTAAACTGAGCCTATTAGCTGTATGACTTGTTTAAATGGGGCTGTATGAGCTGTTTAAATGGGGCTGTATGATCGGTATGACCTGTTTTTAAGCAGAGGTTATCTCTTCAGTTCGATTGTCTAACTAATAATAACAGACACAGTTTACGTTACACGCTTATATACTGATCAAAACCTTTTCGATACCGACCACCATGTAAATCAAAATCTTTTACGATGACCATTACTCCATGCTTATCATTCCAACATTCTCTACACATGTCTTCAAATTGTTCGAATGTCATATCTGGGGCCACGTGATCATCATACACATGTCGTAAATTGATTTTATCTTGTTTAAATAAAATGATGAAGTTACAATTATCACGAATGAGATGTTTAGGTATCCTCGTATATGTTTGACAGAGATAGAAACAGTCTACAAGTTTATGTCTACCCATACTGAAATATGCTCTTATTTTGTCTTGTTTGTCACATGCCACATCGTCGAAAATGAATATTGAATTAGATTTAGCCTCAGATGGATCGATAATACTCTCACTACTTGCATACGGAAAATATCCAACTCCATTTACGTTCTGCAATACCCGCTCCAATAGTTTGTATTTCGGTTGAAAAAGTGATTTAGAGTAAACGTATATGTTTTCAAACCACAGTCCATTAGAATTGAATAATAAGCTTAGAAGCAAATTGGTTTTGCCTGCCCCACTGGGTCCGCATATAATAGCTCTTAGAGTACTAGGAAATAACTTTCCATGTTTTTCTTCTCCTCTCACACAATGGTCTGTCAACAGATCTAAATTTTCAACGGGTAGGGACACCTGTTGTCTTTGAACACGCATAGTAACATCTGAACTATTTTACTGACTGTAATACTTTATATATATATATATATATGATTAATGTCAGATATCATCATTCACAGTCCATATGGCATCGGGTAAACACGTAGTAGGACGTGGAGTAGTCAATAATCTAATTAATAAGTTAGCCTTTGAATTGCATGTTCCGGGATACCAATTTTGCGGGCCTGGTACGAAGTTACATAAAAGACTCGCTCGAGGGGATGCAGGTATAAACCCTCTCGATAAAGCTTGCAGAGAGCACGATATTGCATATAGTAAAAACAAAAATTTAGAAGATAGACACAAGGCAGATTACCAACTCGAACAACGTGCTTGGGAGCGTGTTAAAGCAAAGGACGCTAAATTAGGTGAGAAAGCCACCGCTTGGGCTGTCACCAACGCAATGAAGGTTAAACGTAAACTAGGTATGGGTGTAGGGGGACGTAGAAAAGTCGCATTCCAAAAGGCTGTCCTGACAAATATATCTAAAGTACTGAAAAGACATGCAAGTAACAATTTAAAAAAAGATGCTGCAATGACGTTAAAGGCAGCTCGAATTGCAGTCAAGAATGCAGGCGGTAAGAGAAAAATAAATACCCCTCGTATTCTACCATTACCGAAGACTGGTGGTATTTTACCTTTGATACCGATATTTGCTGGCTTAAGTGCATTAGGAGCTCTGTCGGGAGGAGCTGCTGCAGTGGCGAAGACCGTAATAGATGCTAAAAATTCTAAGAAAAAATTGGAAGAAGACGAGAGACACAATAGAGTTTTGGAGGCAGTAGCGTTAGGGAAAAGAGGATCCGGACTCTACATGAAACCGTATAAAAAAGGATATGGCTTATATTTGAAAAAACAAAAAAACTCCCATTGAAGCTACCCAATAGAGCTCTTTCCGACATTGATTTAGTAAAATATGTTAAAAAATTAAAAATTCCATATTTCAGAGGTGTCTTTATGCGTGACGCCTTACCTACTACACCACCTACAAAATACGAAAGTGCCATTATTAATTTAGACAGCGTAAAAGGCTCTGGAACACATTGGGTAGCTTACAAAAAAATGAACAATTCTGTTTTATATTTCGATAGTTTTGGATCTTTAAAACCACCTATCGAACTAGTCAAGTACCTTGGCTCGAAATGTAAAATTAAATATAATTCTGATGCTTATCAGACATACAATACGATTAATTGTGGACATTTGTGTTTAGAATTTCTCTATAAAAATAATAAACATGTGTGATTTTCATTCATTATGTCTCAAATATTCACGTTAAGAAGTCGAAGTTCTACTCTCTCCGTGGACTTTTATAATCCAATAATTCTTGATCCTCAGTACGACTATTCGTTAGCATTAATAGGACTTCACACGTACAATAGTATACCAAACATTGAAGAGGGGATAAATAATAAGTTTTATTACCGACAACTTGGCGGTGAAGAAGAAAAAGTTATACACATACCGACAGGCTCATATGAAATAAGTGATATTGAATCATATCTGCAGACCCGAATAATACCCAGTGGTGTAGCACAGACTGAAGACTATTTCTCTCTAAAGCCTAATAATAATACGCTTAAGTGTGAAATTAAAAGTAAGCTCGAAATCGACTTTACTCGCAAAGACAGTTTAGCCTCCTTATTAGGTTATAGTTCTCAAGTTCTAAAACCTGATATTCCATATCAGTCAGATTTACCTGTTAAGATAGTTAAGGTGGTAACAATCCACGTGGACTGCAACCTTACAACAGGAGCATTTTACAATAATAAACCATCACACACCATTTTTGAATTTGGATTGAAAGTCGATCCCGGATACGCAATAGACATTGAACCCTATAACCTAATTTTTCTACCAATAAACAATAAAACAGATATACATAATATCACATTGAAAATACTTGATCAAAATTCTGAGCCAGTTAATTTTCGAGGAGAAGAAATTATAGTACGATTAGAATTAAGAAAGGGACTATGAGGTTACTATTTGAACAAAAGAACTATATAAACGATAGTTATTCTAATCTGTGGCATTCAGTCAGTGGAGGGTGTTTGAAGAGGAGTAATAAGAAGACCTCAGCGTTAACTCTTGCTAATATTCTTTATTTAAAATCTCTGGGCTATAATGTTAGAACAGCTACAGTTATTTCAAGACCCCAGTTACGATGAGTCCATCGTCAGGGATGAAATTCGAACGTATCACCCTTTTGTAAAATCATTTGGAAACAACGATGAAATAGAAATTGCTATTTATCAACAGGATGCATTATTATTGATGAGCGAAGCCGCCCTATCGATTGAGGGAACTTTAAAGAAGAACGTTGAGGGTACTGGCACCGTTGAATTCACTAATAATGCAGGAGCATATTTATTTGATTCAATTAGTTATGAACTAAATGGAAAGGAATTAGATAAAGTACGAGATCCTGGAACTGTGAGCCTATTAAAAAGCTATTTATGTTATGAAAAAGATGATACTTCTCTTAGTATTGCTGGTTGGAATTACCCTGAAGGACAGCTGGTAACATATGATGCTACAAAAACAACATTCTCTTTGAGAATACCGTTGTGGCATTTGCTGGGATTTTTTCATGATTATAAGAGAGTAATTTTCGGTAAACAAGTTTTACGTCTAATTAGAGCTCGAAATGATAATAATTGTTTTAAAGTGTCGAATGACGATACTATTGGCGAACTAACAATAACCAGCATAGAGCTAAAAGTCAAGCATGTGTTTCTGAATGATGTTTTGAAATTAAATTTGCTCTCTCAAATAAATAGCGATAAGCCACTTCTACTTCCATATAGACAATGGGAATTCCATGAATTACCAGCTTTGACCACTAGCACTACGAAAGAAATATGGTCCGTTAAAACGTGTACTAATGTGGAGAGCCCCAGATACGTTATTGTTGCATTTCAAATAAATAAAAAAGATAAAAGCATGCAAGATGTTACTTACTTGGATAATATCGATATATCAAATATTAAATTAACATTGAACTCTGAATATTATCCCTATGAAGATATGAAATTAGATTTTAGCTGTAAAAAATATGCTGAAGCCTATTATATGTATACGCAGTTCTCTAAAATGTTCGCCTCAAATAATAAACCGATACTTGACTTTGATGCTTTCAGTGGTCGGGCAATATTTGTCATAGACTGTTCGAAAAGAAATGATTCTATAAAATCTTCCACTGTAGATGTTAAACTGGAAATTGAAAGCAGAAAATCATTCCCCCAGAATACCAAGGCATACTGTATAATTATTCATGATCGCGTAATCGAATATTTACCCCTAAGTGGAATCGTAAGAAATGCAGCATAAAATAAACTTGTATCAAATAAAGTAATTCAGTCTTTTAAAAATATTGTATCTGAGAACATCATGAAGTTGATTGTCGTCGATGTGCAAGGGTTCAGCCTTCCTGAATTTCATGCCAAAGAAATATCTTTTGTAAGTGGCATGCAAAGGGCTCATTATTTATTGAAACCTCCAATGGCATACAGTACGTTAAGTTCTGAAGTAAAGAAACAAGTAAACTATTTGGAACGTTTTCATCATGGTCTAAAATATAGCAGCGGTTATGTAAATTACGACATATTAAATGACATTCTAAGCGATCACCTATTGAATGGGGCTGACGTCGACATAGTTTACGTAAAGGGACATCAAAAGAAGGAATTTCTTGAACGAAAGCTACATGAACTAGCGGAAACTTCAACAACGTCACCTATTGTAGTTAATGTCGAACATATCACCAGTGTACCAAATTTTTTAAAAGACTTTCCACAATGTATTCATCATTATAATAATTTTAAATGTATGTGTAGTATAAGAAATAGTGTAAAACTATATGATTGGTTGTATTCAAATTTACCAAAATAAATACAAAAAAAAACTATTGGTCTCTAAAATTTTTTTATTTATCTCCTTGTGTGTATTACCATAATTTTTTTAGTTGTTTACTAGACGTCTGAGCAGTAAGATGCATCCTTCAGATAAATACAAGTTATTATTGAATGAACATTACAGAAAGTTAGAGCAGTTGAAAATAACTATCAGCTTTTATGAACAAAAAAAGCGTATGTTCATTAGTTTTACCAATTTGAATATTACGCCACAGCATGAAAAAATTCCTTCAACAGAAATATAGAGGGAAAATGTTAATAAATAAGTATAGCCTATGTGTACATGCATAGTATATAATTAATCATGATGCCGTTAGGTCATCAGTTTATTCTATTATATGCTATATATCAAAATGTTCTTTATGTGCATCGTCCATATGATGCGAAAGAAATGTTTGTCTACTTTGATACAAAGAACAACTGGAAAAATATGACACCTTATATTCTAAATAATCATATTTCCACGTTTTTTTCTTCAATACCAAATGATGCTAAAAGATATAAAATAAGAGTAAAATTTCAAAATGGTACAAGTGGAGATTTAGATTGGAACATTTTTAAAGGCGCATGCGTGACCCCTGTCGATATATTCAATGATTATAATAGTCAACAATCACTTACAATTCTACTGTACTACATTACACTCTGTTCTTCGATTTTAATTCTGAAGTGTCTTATTAGAAATATTAGCAAAAAATGGTTGATGCTGAATTAAGAGGTGCCATCATAAGACTCTACGAAGATATTTCACAAGAAAAATTCAAGGAACTCAGTATCAGTGAGCCTTCCAACGTTATGTATCATATTAAAGACTGTCAGACTGATACCGTAGTTCACTATAATCACACTGAATATACATTAGAAACATATGGTCGTGTTGAAAATTTATGTAATCAAATTTTACTGGGATCCATCAATCTAGACGAATTTTGCGTAGGAATACTGGAAGCTGGTTTCTTCAAATTATTATACTCAATTAGAAAAACTATACCTTTTGAATATATTGTAAAATATAATCTTTATAGTGAAGATGTAGTTGATTAAATATTTTACTAAAATAATTGTTGTTTTTATTTTGCACACTTGTGTGTACAGTTTTCATTTTTAAAATATATAAATTACAGCTCCTAACTAGACAGACTTGTTTACGTAACGTGTTTTTTTTTTAAAGACAGATGTTATTTAATACGATTTGGATTTATGACCTTGATCTCAATTCAGATGTTAGTTGGCTTTAATCATAGTCTACAATAGTGGCAAAACACCAGTTTGTTTACATTTAAGTCACGTTCCTTAACTCAGCTGGCGACACTTTGTTCAACAAGTCAAGACTTGTTTTTAACGTTGAATTTGCATTCTATGTAATAAGCGACAAGTAGGTTAAAAGAAAAAATGACTCAGCATTTTGCAGATAATTTTTGTTTATTCACCAGCTTATTTAGTCTACAATAGCACAGCAAACATTTTAGTTACGTTTTCAAGTCGTACCATCATACAGGTGTACCAACCCAAATATAGTGGTTTTTTAGTACCAACTTAGGAAAAATAAAACCCATGTTTTTACCATTTTCTTTGTCTATAACTTTCTTATTTATTAATTTATTAAAAATACTCTATCTTGTGATTATAAAAATTCCTTCAACAAAAATATAGAGAGAAAATGTTAATAAATAAGTATAGCTTATGTGTACATGCATAGTATATAATTAATCATGATGTCGTTAGGTCATCAGTTTATTCTATTATATGCTATATATCAAAATGTTCTTTATGTGCATCGTCCATATGATGCGAAAGAAATGTTTGTCCACTTTGATACAAAGAACAACTGGAAAAATATGACACCTAAATAATCATATTTCCACGTTTTTTTCTTCAATACTAAATGATGCTAAAAGATATAAAATAAGAGTAAAATTTCAAAATGGTACAAGTGGAGATTTAGATTGGAACATTTTTAAAGGCGCATGCGTCACCTCTGTCGATATATTCAATGATTATAATAGTCAACAATCATACAAATGTAGTAAACAGAATTGTTTAGATTTATTCCGATGGGTTAAAAACAATCTACCACAATGAGTAATGAAAAGAGGATAAAGCGAGTTACGTTCGATGAGAGTCGTAATCAAACGTATATAATGTTCACGTGGGCCTATGCATATAGAACATCAAGATTAAGATATTGGGAATTTTTTGTCTTGGACCGATATCGATTTCAACGCAGGATAGAAGCTGCAGCGAAAATTTTGAATCCTATTATAAATAAAAAAATGTGCTTTTATACTGCTATTAATAAACATACTGTATTATAATTATATATTATGCTCTTATATTTTTTATTACATAGTTTTAATTAGTATTGTATTTTTATATGTTAATAAATATGATTTTATAAACATTTATGTCTTTTTATTATTTTCCGATACCCCTCGTATATTACTTTTAATTAGCCTGAAGATAATTATTTCAAATTTCCCTGTATACATATGAATCTTGAATTGAATGTGTTAAATAATAAAACCTTATATGGAAACTCTATCCCGTATACCAACACCATTCGTTATCGGATATCGGATATTTTATTATAATAACAAACAAAATTTACGACTTTATTTATCTGAATAGTTTAGACTTGTCGAATCTTGCACTAAATATTATTTCATTTAAATATATGTGCATACGTCTTGAATATTTCTGATATCCTGATGACTGATCACCGTAAATGTAGTGAAATAAGGCCTTTTCGACATTCATTTTTCTCTGTTTTTTGTCTTAACAGCCAACACTTATACTCTAAGACTATGACATCACAAATTTTTCCGTTATTCACCAATCATAGACGTCTACATTCTTTCTGCGTGCTATCTTAGGCTCTGACGTCACACTTTTTTTACTAAGCTCTTTCTATGCTATCTCATCCTATATTAGACGTCAGACATTTTTTCCGTTATTCACCAATCATAAGACGTCATGTTTTTCGCAGCCACGGCCCCTTTTTTCCCCACCCCCTTTTTTTCTTAAGCAGCCACGCCCCCCTTTTTCCCCCACCCTCTTTTTTTTCTTAAACAGCCACGCCCCCCTTTTTTAATACAGCTATGTTTTTTTCTTAATGCAGACACCGTTTTTTCTTACCCCCACCCTCTTTTTTCGCAGCCACGCCCCCTTTTTTCTAACCACATTTTTTTTCTTAATGCAGACATGTTTTTCCCCCCACCCTCTTTTTTCGCATCCACGCCTCTTTTTTCTTAATACAGCCATGTTTTTTTTTTCTTAACGCAGCCACGCCCCTTTTTTTCTTAACCATGTTTTTTTCTCCTCGCCCCCCTCCGCCGCTTTTTTCTACACCCTCTGGTCATTGTTGATCATCCACAAGAACTCTTCGCGACCCCACCCACATCTTTGGTCACTCCCGATGGACACATGCCATCCGCATCAAATGTCCGCGGACAAATCCGAGGGTGAGCTGGTAGCCCCCTTGCTCTACTACTGTTGTCATCAGGATTAATCAGTTTTATCTGCTGTTGCTCTTGCTGAAGCATATGTAATTGATCAAGCGGGATATTCTTAATGTTTACTTTGATAGTGGAACCGTTATTTTTTATTTTCGATATTTTTATCTCAGGTAATAATAATGGTTGACCTTCTAGAACTTCTTCTTCATTAATGTACCTGTATGCTGGAGTTTGAAAAATACACTTCGGTGGTAATGTAATGAGATAATTGCCTTGTAATGTTGTAAAGTCCATTTTTTCACACTGAATTTGGACCTTTAGAGGGTCTGGGAATATAGCGATATAATAGCCATTAGTGATTTGTTCAACAAAGTGGCTGTTAATTGATATAGGTGTTTGCTCGTATTTAGTATTGTTGCCAGATAGTTGTAGTAACGAGAATACACAGTCTTCTTCCCGAATTCCATTAATTAGGTAATTGTCCTCACAAAAATATACAGGGTCCATATTTCGGCATGGCAGCGGCTGGTACTGATAAGAGTCACTGCCCATGGTAAGGTAAGTATTTTCAGGTATAATAGTGGTAGACATTGAGGTAGGTCTAGAATACAGGTGGTAATGGAAAAATTTATCAGGATGTACAAGAGGAAACTCTAGTGCGAATATTAACCGTTGCCCTGAATAAAATGCTTTTACCTGAACTATATCATAATACTTATATAAGTCATTTTTGTTAAAATACATCAATTGTTTTTGTGAATGAAATTCCACAAGTTTTTCGACAATGGCCTCCATCTCGTCTAATTTTAAAATGCTATGATGTAAAGTTCCCAATTTCGCGAAAGATATACTATTTTCAATATTTGTTAATAATTGCATAACCATACTTAGATTAATACTTAATTGATCGAGTACATCGCGAATCCTCATGTAACGTGAAAACTTGAATACAAATTTGTTCAAATTATTTTGAATTATTTCTATACCATCTTGGTTATGTAATACTAATGAAAGTGTTTTATTATAATTGTCCAAAATTTTAGTTATTAAAGAAATCTGTTTATTGACTTGAGATATTATTTGCCTTTGCTTGTCCTGCAAATTTTCAATACCTTTATCATATTTTACTGCATCTTCTTGATCTAGATTTCCAGAAATTGATTTTATTATTGCTCCCAATCCATTTATTAAACCCCTTTTTAGACGATTATTATCGAAAAAAGGATATATAGAACCAAATTTATTTTCTACCGATTCTAATTGGAATTGTATACCTTGATTAAAGTTTTGCAACGCAAATGAATGTGGTGAACTTAGTTCTTGTTCTATAGTTTTTGTAACATTAACATATTGTCGTTTTATTATATTAATTTGATTTGATATAGGAATTAAATCAAAATAATGAAGGAAGGTGTGGGTGGCAATTTTGACTCTTGCATACCCTAATTTGAACGGAAGTATACCTGGATTTTTATTTAGGTTAATTATTTCCATTTTCGGTACTTGGGCCAGGACGAGGATCCCTAGAGTGATGAGCCTGTAACAATGTTTTTCGTTGTAATAGAGGCTTTTTAAATACTTGCTTATGCAATGTTCGCTTTTTTGTTGTCAATTTAATACCATCTTGTCCTGTAGCTATCTCTTTTCTATATCTGGGTTCAATTTTATCACGATTTGGTAAAATTTTGTAAGCAGGTTTCTCCAAAGTATACGTAGGAGGTTCAATGCGCTTTTCGTTTTGTTTACTTATTATATTCTCTTTGTGTGTTTGCGAGATATTGTGTATGTGATCATACATTAAGCGTACTTTTTCTTTGTGTAATTCTATATAATTTGTGATAAGTGCCTTATTAAGATCAATATCGAAAGGATCATTGGTATCTAAGTGACCATTAATAATTTCAATTGGTTTTAATTTTGTAACAGAATATATTGAATGATTATATCCCCAAATTGCATATGGTATTAAATCTATAATATTGGAATTTGGCATTTTTATGTTTAAAACTCTTAAATGTTCCAAAATGGTCGAATGAAAACGTTCGATTACACCATTACTATTAGGATTCTGTGACGTAATGTAATGAATATTGATTTTATGTAATTTAATAAAATCATTCATAACTTTATTTTTAAATTCAGTACCATTATCAGATACGAAACTTATTGGTAATCCGTGGTGAGACATATATTTTACAATACATTGTATAGTATGTATCACGTTAGCACTTGTCATTGGATAAGCTTGACCATATTTAGAAAATGAATCCACGATTGTTAAAAATTTTTGATTTTTAATTTGAAGTGTGTCTAAATGTACGACTTCAAATGGTTTGTTTGCTGTAGGTGTAAGTTGTAAAATAATACGATGAGGATTTCTTTCATATTTTGTTGTTTGGCAAATGTCACAGTTATTGATATGATTTTGAACATCAATTTTTATATTCGGCCAGTAATATTTTCTGCGAATCTGTAGTTCGGTTTCGGTTATACCTCTGTGGTTTCTTTTGCCATCATGTCTATATTGTACTAACTTTTTTTGTCGTTCTGAGTCCTGAATATCTTCCAAAAGACAGGTACATCGTACTAATTTAAAGGTGGAATTTTTAAATGTATTTTTAATTACGTTACAAAGGTCTGGTATGATATTTTCATTTTCAATAAAGATTGCGTAAGTTTTGTTCGGTTCAATATAATTTTTAAAGAAATTAATTGTATTGGTTTCAATTTGATTTTTAACAAAATTTACGATGGTTCTGGTTTTTGTTTGAGAAAATAATTTTTGTATAATAGGTTCTCCTACAGGCATATTCACTGTTTTTATTATAATTTGATTTTGATAATAGTTTAAAGGTTTTTCTGAAATTTCAATAAGTTGTACAGGATTTTCAGTACTACTGTGAGCTGTTTCAGTACTTTCATCTAAAGCTGTTTCAGTACTTTCATTATCATGACTACTTGTATACGCTGTTTCTGTAGTTTCACCATTGTTTTGATTTGGTGGTTCCCTAATGTTTGCTATCATTGATAAATTGTCATTGTCAGGTAATTGAATTGAGGTAATTGATTAAGATTATTGTTAGTTTCAGGTGTATTATTAATATCGATTGATTGATTGTCACCAGTTGATAAAATTTTGTTAAAACTATCCATGCATTCTTCAAAGGGAGTTTTGCATAAATTCTTATTTAAATTTGGGTTTTCTGAAATATCTTTAGTATGAATTTCGATACGAGAGAGAGCATCGGCATTGGTATTCTTTTTACCTTTTTTATAACAAATTTCGTAGTCGTACTCCTCTAGCTTGAGGCGCCAACGTACGAGACGTGATTGCGGCTCTTTGACTGAAAATAGCCACTGTAATGGTTTATGATCAGTAATAATTTTGAATTTTCGACCATACAAATACGGCCTAAAATATTTCGTGGACCAGACTATTGCCAAAAGCTCTTTTTCAATTGTCGAATAGTTTTGCTCTGCTTGATTTAATGTTCGCGATGCATACGCTACAGGTTTATCACTACCAATTGGTCCCTGCGATAATATTGCTCCTAAAGCAAAATTGCTTGCATCACAAGTTAAATTGAATGGTTTTTCAAAATCAGGATATTGAAGTATCGGATCATTTGTTAATAAATTTTTGCAATCTTCAAATGTTTTCAAAAATGTTTCATTATGCTCAATTTTAGCACCCCTTTTCAAACAATTAGTAAGCGGTTTCGTTAATTTAGCGAAATCTTTTATAAATTTTCGGTAATAACCTAAAAGTCCAAAAAATCCTTTTATTTCTTTTATAGATTTCGGAATTGGATAATTTAAAATAGCTTTGATTTTTTCTGGGTTTGGCTTAACGCCATCATTAGTGATAATATGACCTAAGAATTGTACTTCTTTTCTTAAAAACTCTGATTTGTCGAGTTGAATTTTAAAATTACTTTCTCTAAGTTGAAATGTTGGAGGTGCGTTTTTTAATCCGAATGGCATACGCATGTATTCGTAATGGCCATTCTCTACGGTGAACGCAGTTTTTTGTATGTCTTTTGGTTCCATCTCTATTTGGTGGAATCCACTCGCAAGGTCTAAAGTTGAAAAATATTGACAACGCCCGAGTTTATCTAATATGTCTGTGATACTTGGCAATGGATACCGATCATCGATCGTTTTCTCATTTAACTTCCGGTAGTCGACGACAATTCGCCATTTTTTCTTTCCGGAAGCATCCGCTTCATTAGGGACAATCCAGATGGGTGATGCCCATGGAGAATTGCTTGGTCTTATTATACCATCAGTTAACATTTTGTCAATTTGATTTTGTACCTCACTTTTATGTACAAAGGGATACCTATAAGTTTTGGAATGAACTGGAATTTCGTCATAAGTTTTAATTTGGTGTTTGACTTTATTGGTAAAAGTCAATTGATCACCTTCATAAAAGAAAATATCACTATATTTTTTACAAAGATTAAAAATGTGGGATTTTTCTTCCTTGTTCATGTGAGAGGTCCTAATAAGTTGTTGTATGTTATTCAGTTTTGAAGGGTTATATTTAAATTCGATATTAAAAATTTCATATTGATCCGCAATTGGTTGTTCAAACGAAATTACTTTTATAGGTTCATTGATTTTAATTAGTTCATCATTATCAGTTTTATTCACTACTTCGGTCCAAGCATATCCATTAATTGCCGTCGTTAATGTCGCTTTAAATTCGCAATTTTGAATAATAGTTGGCGATACCAGTATATCGCCATTTTCGATACTAACAGGAATTTTTATTCTCGCAAATATTTAAGTTTAATTATTGAATTTGGTGTTATAATACAACGATTGGCAATATCAATTTGTGCACCTAAATTTTTCATTGTATCAAATCCAATCAATCCATCAAAATAATCGTGAAATCTAAACCAATGAAATTTAATATATCCTTGTTCTTTGAATTCTGGAAAATATGGAATATTTGCACAAGATTTACAATTAAATACTGAGCGTTATTATTATTTTGACCTGGTTTCCAAACATTATTATTTTGTTTTCCGAAAATTTGTCGATTAGTTAAGAATCTTTGAGGGGGCAAATTTTGTCTAGGCTGAATTTGAATCAGCCCTCTTGGAAATTGAGAGTGTGTTGGTATGTTAATATTTGAACCCATGTGTGAATTAAATGGTAATCTTACATTTTGATTAAAATTTTGTTGCTGAAAATTTGGTCTAATATTATTATTATGATTAGGTTTATTTATCGATGGTTTTTGTAAATTTTGCTGGCGGGACATATATCTAATATTATTATCTTCTATCATATATTTTAAAGCTTCTGCCAAGTTTGTTGGTTTCAATGACCGTATCATTGATTGTTGAGGTTCTCGCAAGCCGACAAATAAAGTTCTCAAAGCCTGGTTATTATAAGTAAGTAATTTACTTTTACGAATATTTTCGTCAATCTCATGTAAGCTGATATAATTATGCAATGTGTTTAAATTTGCAATAATTCGATAATAAAATTGTACACAATCTTCGTTTGGTTTTTGTCTTAAGCCAATTAAATCTGCCAAAAGACTATTTTCATCACGTTGATCCCCAAAATTAGTGATCAGAGTATTTTTAATTTCCTCCCAATTTTGTGCGCCACTGATAGAAATAACCTCTCCAGCACGTCCTTTTAATTTTGATATAATACTATTAAAAATAAAACGATTTTGTGGACAATTTTCATTTTCTGGCGTGGAATCCCAATATGTATTTAATACATCTGATGTCATTGATATAAATCTAAATAAGCGACATGGCGACCCGTCAAACTCAGGTACTAACTCTAATGGTTTTACCTCGATTCTTGGCCTTGCCATTGTGATATTTAAATTACTTGAATTAAAATTTAATAAATTACTTTGAATATTACTAATAGGTAATATTGATTTATTAGATTTTTGTGACTTTTCTGTCGTTAAAAAGAGTTTAAATATTTTATCTGTTAATTCGATTAGTTCCGAATCAATATCGACACTAGAGTTTGGCAGTTCCTGATTTCTTTGTGAGTCTGTCATACAAGGAAATTAAAAAGGAGAGCAAGTGACTTACAGTACTTTCTTCATTCCTTTCTCTCTTCTGGTGGATACTGCTCTCTGTGTGATGGTTCTGAAGTTCGTCTTTTTCGCCAGATCCTCGATGGACCAATTCCTCGATGGAATGCTGTGTTCTTTCCAATTAAGAAGATGACACTTCACAAGTTATCCGGTATGGATGTCTTTTTCGAAATCCTACCGACTGCGCCAGTTACGTTTCGTGTAACAACCGAACGGTTTTTAAAAACTTTTACAATTTGATTTAAAACGAACAGAACGAACTTTATTTCTGGATTAATTATACAATATATATTTTATGTTAATTACAAGAGAGTATAATACAGACTGACTGTGTAACCTACGTAACTAGAACAAAAGTATAATGAAATTTAATAGTCAGCAATATATTATCATCTTATTCTTATATAGCTGCGGTGCAATGGGATCACGTAACTAATTCAATCAAATGGGCAAGCATAATATTGGAGTAAAATTACTTTTGTTTGTTACATGTGACTAATGTCTACGCATGCAATGTAAACAAACAATTTCAGTTGTTCCTCATTTTCATGATATTACATATAAGGTTCAAATATTGCAACAGTTTTAAGGCACAATGTAAATGTCTACGTTTAGCATTTAATAGATTAATATACCTACTTATCATTGTGATATATTACATTAATAAACAAAATTATTTATAATATAGAAAAGGCTATCAGTTATATGTTAAGTATGTACGATAATTTTGTTGTATTTACGTTGATAATCTCTTGTGACATGTGGGTGTGTTATAAAAGCAAGAGCACTATCTTCGAAATGATTAGCGTCCTTATGAAAGAGGGCTTACCCAATATTATTTATTATGTAAATAATGTACATAAATTTATTTCAACTAGCTTATCTAGCTACTATATACATTTTTCATTCAAACAAATCAAGTTTATATGCAATAGATAATGCGATAATTCCGTAAATTCAGCATAGAGTAAATATAGATTATATTTACAATCTATATCTATTTTTGTAATATGATTAAATTTCCAATGGACCTGTATACATACATACATATTTATGCTCGATGTTTCTCTTGGTTATATGTATAATTTAGATATCCATGAACATAATTATCTACCCTGTATTGTTATTAAAGTAACTAAATATATAATATTATATGAAGAGCAATTAAATTGTTACAACCTGATTGCCTTACAACCAATTTTTTACACTTAATGGACTAAATTCATTCACTTATTTTAATCACTAACCCTAAATAGAGGTAACATGAATTAAATATGAACATTATGAAGAAAGTAGATTTCGATTTAAATAGAAAAGGCACATTACTGTTGTCAGGGAATATGACCCTGTAGTATAGAATATAAGCGCAATATAAAAATGGAAATGTATTTTAATTATTGTGTTGACTCAGTTGAGACTTCATTGACGTAACATGACATAAGTTTTATTGCTCTTTCATGACTCATTCAATATAATACATATATATATATATATATATATATATATATATATATATATATATATATATATATATATATATATATATATATATATATGCAGATTTAGACATCTCCATTCATCAAATGTATTTCAAGGTAATTTCAAATTAAGAAATAATTTTTACCTAAGATGTGATAGAAATAAATCACCAACAGCAATAAATCAATCATACCTTACTTCCAATACAACATAAATATTACTCCTATAATCTTTTTATGCTGTTTGAATCTGAATAAAGAAATTTATTTATTTTTATTTGTACATCTTAATTCTTACGAGAGCGATAGTTAGTTAGAGCTATTCTTCCACCCAACTTCCACCTAACTCCTAAGTCCCACAGACACACAACCCCGTGGACCGAAGCGGTAATCGAACCTATGCTCAGATTACTCCGAGAGAGCAGTATAGGCCAGCTCCAAGCGATTGACATCACTACTCCAAACGAATCCAGAAAAATATGAAATCCTCTGCAAAGGATTTCTGGTAGAATTCGAACCGGGACTGTTTGTCAGCCCTCTGTTTTCAACCTGAGATGTAAATGCCCAGAGTGTAGGAGTGTAGTCCATTATACAGTTGATCGACGATTAACGTTGTGGTATGATTCATATCGCAATATATTAGTTACATGTTTTTATAGTTTTATCTCATTTACTAATATCACCTAAGTAAATAATTGAATGATTCTACCCCATTTTTTTCTCCCATCACTGCCTTACTTCTGAATTGTTGTTTTAGATTACTGTCGTATACAGTAAAATACATTTATTTTATTCATTATTTTATTTTCCATCAGTCGTAGATAACGAACGAGTCGATTTTTTTATCCAAGTTGTATACCTATTCTAATTTTCATTTCTAGAAAATAGTTTTTGTTGCCTAAATATAACAAGACGGACATGTTGGCTGTTGGCTCTAGGCCGCCTAACACCAAGTTGGGTGAATTGTATTTCCACCACGGTCAATAGAATTTCGCTACCTATAGGCAACATGCCGCTCAAATTGGAAATTTAGTCAATCACTATTGACTACATTTGTATCTAAATTTCTAAATTTGTATATAAATGTATCAATATAGTGTTGTATAGATGCATTAAAAGTAAAATACCGTTTTGATAAATTGCTTAGGGGAATTCAACGTTACTAGAAAAAGTTCCATTGACAAATTGCATATTATGAGTTTGTTGAAATTATCAGAACTCAATTTCTCTTGATTCAGCATAAAAAATATATAAAAATGATTTTCAATAAAACTGTTTATAAAACTGACTCCCACTTACTAACAAAATATAAGGGAAATAAAAAAATAAAAAGAAATAACAAAATATAAAGAAAGAAAAAGAAAACATCATATTTCAATTTCCACAAAAATTAAGAATATTATTTCAGTAGTAGAAAATAATTATGTACTGCTAGAGAATTAGATTAGTACTATCCTATTTTATCACATATTTATAAAATAATATTTGTTTTAGACTGACAATAGAGAATATAATAGAGATATAATATAGAATATAATAGATGGGTATAGAGAATATAATAGATGGGTCATTATATTTTTTGTTTTTGTTTTTTGAGAAAAACTTAATATACATTAATTATAAAAAAAATACATAACTGAGCAAGTTTGATTAAAAATAAATTTTGTTTAATCACCCGATCTGGAAAAATTATATACCATACATCTAACAATTAAATTAGTTTATTTTATTCTGACACTCATTAAGCGTAGAACAGAAATATTTTGACCGGTAAGCTTAATGCGCATAGTATAAATGATAATGGCCTTTCATGGTTTATAGAAATGTCAAAAAATATTACTGCAGAAAATGCAGTAAATGCAATCAACGTATTAAAGTGTTCAATTTATAGATCGCTCTTTTTCAAGTTTGGATGTTAGTGATGTCACTTCCCTTAAGTAAATTTCTGAACTAGAAAAAAAAAGTGTTTAATTTTTACATCTTCAATTCAAAACTGTAAATACGACATTTATGATTACATTTCTATTCTCATGCCGCTAATGAAGCAATATTCACCGTGGTGGAACTACATGGTGCGACCTATCATGGTCGAACTATCCAGAGCTAACATGACAAGCGTAAGACATTGTAATATAACTCCATCATAAGTAACTATCAATGACATTTATATCACCAATCAAAGACCAAACAAAAAGGACCACCATCAATGTGTATGTTTTAATAACTCTTAATAACTAAAATTAGTTGTTACACATTTTGTCTGATACTCCCGATATTAGGTATTTCATTATCCAAAATAGAAACATGAATAATATTGCAAAAAAGGACTCGGAGTACATCGAAATAAGCACATTATAATGATAAAGAATAACAATGTAGGTGCAGTAGTTTTTCGTTTGTAATCAACCTAAGTATGTATAATAGTTAGTTCACAAAGATTGTAAATAATTACACTTAAAAGGTCATGGATAAATATATCATGCACAATCAAAATTCAAAGCCTACAGATTGTGAAAGTCGTTTAGGTTAGAAAGGGAACCAAAAGAACTACAGTCAGCGGTTAACACTAACAAGCAAAGTGACAGCTGCAAGAAGTAACAAGCTGATTTGGATTATATAGATATAGCGTCGAAAAATAAAACGCACGTAATAATTTTTTAGTTGCGTATAAATATTTAAGAGAGTCAAAAGATTGTGCGAAATCATACCTTAAAACACATATTTGGCCATGTTTCCATGGCCACCAACACGGGACAAAAATCATTATTAAAAAGAACTTTCAACTAATATGTAATAATGCGGCATCACTGACACAGAAGAAAAGAGGAAGCTCTTCTAATACTTCTTTTGGCTCTTCAATCTGCTATTTGCATTTTATGGAAGTGGTTATTTTTACATATTATTATACTACATAAAAAATTAAATTTACCTATTTTTGTATTATTTCCTCATTTAATTACAACAGAGAAAATTACTTTTTTAAAGTAATCTTCCATGTTGGATTCTATTGCTATAAACGCATTATAGTCGGTATTGTTTGCTTAAATTGATTCAATTTTAAAAATTTATCCACAGTCAAGGTCTATCGATGATCTCTACTTTGATGTGGGTGTAAAGATTAAGGGTTAGTTAGTCACATTTGCCCACGTCGGTAAACTAACAATACAATTAGTAATATAAATGGACTAATAGATAGACGAAAGCTACGAAGACGTCGCATAATTATGCTGTACCGCTTAAGATAATTTCAGAGGGTGCCACTGGTGTCATAAAGCCTCTGAATGTATATATTATTCACTTTTGGAAGCAATTGTTCATCACTTCAGTTATAGTTACTTAATACTCAATATTTACTATTCAGGAATATCATAAAGATAAACATTATATACAATCTGCAAGGCTAACCCACCTAAATTTTTCCACTCCACACTAAGATAAAAATATATCATCAAGTATGTTTAGCACAAAGGTGGCTATCTTGAAGAACATGCGGAGACCTTTGAAACATAAGTAGATTAATCCTTCTGAAACACAGAGTTAGTACATTACAGTGTTTGTGGAGCACCAGACATAATAAGATATGAGTCGTGTAAAAAATAATTGTGCATAAAGTACTGTTCACTTCCGTAATTACAGAATATAAAAAGTAATACTCATAATGCAGACTGATAAATGTATTATTTATAGACACACACACACATGGGCGGTGGAGTGGGGTAGCAAGGAGACGAAGAAAAGAGGGCGAGCACTCTTGGAAGACTTCTCCGTGCTTGACCTTACCCTGCTAAAAGACGGAGAAAAGCCGACGTTCGTCAAAGGAGAAGCTACTTCGATGATCGATCTCACGTTCCTCAGCAGCGGCCTTGCCAAAAGCAACACCTGCTGGAGGGTGTCTGACATCTACACCCAGAGCGATCATTGCGCAATAATTTGAAGAGTCCCATGGCGGCTGAAGTCCAAGAAGAGACCCCTAAAGGAGAGCGCATTCACTGGCTGGAAAGTGGGTGTCTTTGATGAGAACGCCATGCGTATCTGGATCGAAGGTACCGGCGCCAATGGAACAACAGCTGAGGAGAAAGTCCATGATATCATGACCAAGGTGGCAAATGCTTGCGATGCCACCATGCCGAGGAGAGGAAATAGGAACTCACACACGCCAGACTATTGGTGGAATGACAATATCGCAAAACTCCGTGCGAAGTGCCACAGAACGAAGAGATTATCACAACGAGCCAAAGGGAAACCCACCTTTCCGTTATGCGAGGAGAAGTTCAAGTCAGCTCAGTCCAAACTAACCAAAGCTACTAAATGTAGAAAACGACAGTGCTGGACAGAGTTACTCGAGATAGTGGACGAAGATCCGTGGGGAAGACCCTATAAGGTCGTCATTACTCGGCTCAAGAACCAGTCAAGATAACAACCCACATGCCCCAAACAACTGGAAAAGATTGTCAGCACCGAAGCAGGAGCCCTTCAGCTACCAAGTGAAGCAACAAGACGAAGATATCTCGCCGATAACCCGAGAGGAGCTGCTTCGTGCGAATAACAGAGTTGGGAGTAATAAGGCAACTAACTAATAAGTAATGGACAACATCCCTAATATGGCGCTGAAGACTGCAGTGAAGGCTGCCTCAAAGATGTTCCTAGACATGTATAATACATGCCTCATAGAGAGAACTTTTCCTGAGCGATGGAAGCGGCAGAGAATTGTTCTCTCGCCCAAGGGCAAAAATCCACCGGATGATCCGTCATCCTATCGCCCATTGTGCATGATGGATTCATTCGGAAAGACTCTGGAATGCATCATCTTTAATCGGATTGAGGCCGCTATTGGACATCTCTTGGTAGAGAACCAGTACAGCTTCAGGAAAGGAAGGTCGACCCTCGACGCCATGAACCAAGTCGTCGGTAAAGGGAAGGACGCAATCCCTGGATCGCGGTGGAAGAATGGAAGTAAGCAATACTGCATGCTTGCAGCCCTCGATGTGAAAAATGCATTTAGCTCAGCCAATTGGAAAAAACATCTGCCTGGCCCTGGATAGGCTTGGTGTACCAGTGTACTTGAGGAGTAAAAAGTTACCTGGAGAATTGATTACTGATATACGATACGGAAGATGGTCCAAAATACTATAGAGTTACTGGGGGGAGTTCCTCAAGGCTCGGTGCTGGGGCCTCTCCTATGGAACATCATGTATGACGAACTGCTTAAGATGAGACTGTGGCCTTCATCAGGAGCTGAGATTGTGGCCTTCGCGGATGACGTGGGGCTAGTTATCACTGGAAAGCACCTGGAGGAGATCCAGCGTATATTTGGAGAATGCTACGAAGCAGTACAGCAGTGAATGGATTCAGCCGGTCTAAAACTGGCTGACCAGAAATCTGAAGCAGTACTGTTTACGAGCCGGAAGAAAGTGGAGACAATCACCCTTGACGTGGGACAGTGCACGGTCACCTCACAGCCTTACATTAGGTATTTGGGAGTGATTCTCGACACAAGACTTAGCTTCAAGGCTCATGCAGAACACGCTGCAACCAAGGCAGCTAAAGTGGCGACTGCGTTGGCGAGGTTCATGCCAAACATGACCTCGTCAACCCCGGAGGAAATTACTAGCCTCAGTGGTGACCTCCATATTCACATATGGAATAGCCATCTGGGATGAAGCCCTTAAGATTGAGAAGTATCGACGGAAGATAGCAGCAATTCATCGGCTCAGTACACTCAGGGTATCGTCTGCCTTCCGCACGGTATCCGATGACGCCGTGTGCGTTATCGCGGGAATGATGCCAATAGAGATGTTAGCAGTAGAGAAGAAGCAGCTCTATGAGCAACGAAGTAACATCTCGGAGGAGTAAGAGCAGTTGAGGAAAATTGTGAGGCAGGATAGCCTCCAACGGTGGCAGAAGGAATGGGATGCATCCGAGAAGGGAAGGTAGACACATCGCCTCATCCCTCACGTTAAGGTTTGGCTGAATCACAAGCACGGGGAGGTCAATTATTACCTGACTCAGATGCTCTCGAACCATGGATGCTTTAGGGCCTACCTTGATCGGTTCAAGCACGAAGATTCACCAGACTGCCCGATGGGGTGCGAAGTGGCGGACGATGCAGAACATGTAGTCTTCCGGTGCCCACGCTTCTCTGAGGAGAGAAGAAAGATGGTAGATGCACTTGGAACGTCACCAGAACCAGAGACGCTCTTAGAGTCGATGTTAGAGACGGAGACTAACTGGTCGACGGTTAGCAGTTTCGCCACAGTCGTCATGATGAGACTCCGAGGAGAGAGGAACAGGAGCGGAAAAATGCGAGAGGTTCAACAACAGCGGCTTCTCGTAATTAATCATAAGGGATAAAGGACATCTGTAATCGTGGAAGAGATAATAGCTGATGCCGCCCTCGCGAAGTAATGCCTAGCGGCGGTACTGCGAGGTCAACACGAGGCAAATGACGATGAGAAGTTAGGATTTTAGTCGTAAAGTTTAGGGTAGTAGGGCACATTAGTGGAGTCCGACACACGGGCCTACAGTACCTATTTTGCGTAAAGTATTTCCCCCCTCTATAACAAAAAAAAAGCACACACACACACACACACACACACACACACACACACACACACACACACACACACACACACACACCCGCGCGCGCGCAAGTAACTTGTAATACATGTTTTCATTGTGAGTGATTATAATAGTATTATACTTTTCTGACCATTTATGTGTACGCACAAGCGCACAATTTCATCATGTGAACAGCTATGACGAATAAAACAGCATAGATTGCATACTAGCAATTATCCATAATCTTCTTTGACCAAGTAGAGATCAGACATAGTTCTTGACTCTGCATAAACCGTTAAGATTATACAGCATATGTTTTACAGCAATTTAAGCAAATAATGGCAACTCTAACACCTTTGTAACTATAATATTGAAAAAGGATATTTTTTCAAAAATCTTCACTTCAAAATGTACAATAAATAGGTAATTTCTGTTTTTTCATGTAGTATATGTAAAACATTAAATTAAAAATAAGAACCTGTGATGTAAAAAAGGTATTTGAAAACCTTCACTCCTCCTTACGAGGAATTCTGCCCCATTATACATTAATTGAAAGCCCATTTTGAGAGAAATATTATAATTTTTTGATGAGTGATAACTGTAAGGCAGATATGCGTTTTGGAGATGTGACCTCGAGTGCCGTTTTCAGTGATCTACCTACCATGTGTCTCATTTGAAATGAAAACACTCGGATATTTTCGTCATTTCTTGAAATTCAAATTTGATATTTAGCACAATTGTAGTCCTATATAAGACGTAAATTTTGTGTTAATCAACTTAAATTTAAGTAACAAACTCAGACAACGGTAGTCCCTAAGTTGGGCCCTTTCCCGATATTTTGCTTCGCGTTAAAGATATCGAAAGAAGTTATTAGAAAAAGTTGTTCTGAATCTAAGTTTGGTTCTTAGCACCAAATTTCATTTCAAAATTCGCATTTTTAGTTTTTTCAATATTCTTCCGCAAAATTCACACACAGTTACAATTTTGTTTTTCAATTTAATAGAATCCCATGAAAGCAAACACTATGACTGAATTAAATGTCAATCTGACAAAACTTTGACTTATATTGTGTAAAATCTAGTTTACAATCGTAAAATGCTTCTGCGTTTAAGGAAAAAAATTTAAATAACAAAGTTATTTGGTGATGGATAATACCCGTAATACCAGAGAAGTAGCCGCAGAATTTAACCGAAGAAATCCTTTACGAGTCGCTATTAGTAATGGAACTGCAGCTGGCATAGATTCTATTTTCAAAGAAACTAGTAGTGTTATTAAAAGATCTCAGAATGATCAGCTTCATCGAATATATCTGCATCCTGAAGATAACAATCTTAGTAGCAAATTAAGCAATTCCAAGAGTGAGTCTGTGAGATTTAGCATCTCAACTGAATATCGACAAGGAGAAAGTTAGATGTTTAAATCGTCACAAAATCGAGCCTTATAAACCAAAATTTCTACATACTTTGGAAAAAGGTGATGAAAATGAAATTTTAGAATATTGCTATTAGACCCAGGAATATTTTTAGACGACCGAAATTTTCTACATCAAATTTTGTTTACTAATAATTATATTTATCACTAAGGGGGTGGTACAATCTTCTCAAAACTGTAGATACCACTGTAAAGGCTACAGAAAATCCTCATTGGGTTATTAATTGTAAGGATCAGTATTCAGAGAAAGTTAACTTACGGTGTAGAATTTTAGGAAACAGAATAACTGGACCATTTTTCTGTAATAACTCGTTAAATGCTGAGCATTCAGTTTACTTTTTTGATAGGGAATTATGGAATGCTGTTGAAAATATTCCTCTTAATGTGCGACAGGTAATCTTTTCCAGTTAAATGGCGTGTCAATTCATAATTCCAGAATTGTTAGTCAGTGATTGAATGGAATTATGGAATGCTATTGAAAATATTCCTCTTAATGTGCGACAGGAGATCTTTTCCAGTTAAATGGTGTATCAATCCATAATTTCAGAATTGTTCGTCAGTGATTGAACGAACATTTTCCAATGCACTGGATAGTAAGAAATAGTTCTTTTGAACTCTGGCTTTCTAAGTTCCCGCATATCATACAATTATATTTTTATTTCTAGGGAACAGTGAAGAATAACGTTTAAAAATCAAGGCCGAGAAATCGAGAAGACTTTATACTAAAATAAGACGAGCCTGTCGCGAAGTAATCATTCCAGCGCTGAGATGAGTAGGTAATCATAATCATAAAAGAATTAAGAAATGTTTTCAAATGGAAGGAGGATTACTTGATGAATTAATTAAAATTTTTATTTATGTGTAATGAGTAATTACCTCAAAAACTGATTGTTACTCTGTAAACTTGTGTTTTTTTTTACTTATTTCAATTACCAAAAGTTTATTGTTTGTTTTATTTTCCCTTAAAATGTATTTTTTGCCAAATCGACACATCCGTTCAATAAGTTGTTTTCCATTTTCATAAGATCCTCTTAAATTAAAAACCAAAATTGTAACAGTACGAAGACTGCAGAAACATATTGAAGAAACTAAAATACGAAATCATAATTAAATTTGGTGTTGGTGATAAAACTGAACAACTTTGAACAACTTTTTCTAATGACTTTTTTCGATATCTTCAACATGAAGCATATGAACATGAACATGAACATATATCCGACTCTCAATTACTATTATAAATGTACACCTCTGATACATCTCTCATTTCATTTTTCCATGACAATACGTTTAACTGGATAACCTCCAGAGAGTATAATAAAACATCTACCGCCATTATGCTAAATTATTTTCAATAATTTATTTCAATTCTTTATTGCAGAATAAACTGCCCATTATAACATAGGTTTATAGTTTGTTTACAACTTTTATTTTTGCTTAAATTATTTAAATAATAATATTCATAACGTATATATACAGTGACTATCAAGAAAAGTTGAAACAAAATAAAAAATATATATTTAATTCGTTTTAATTTCTTTTTGTTAATAATTTGTACAACACAAATAAACATGTATTCGTAAATGGTCAATCATTTATACTATAATATAAATTATTATAATTATATTGACCATTTCAAGAAATTTGTTTTTGTATTAAATGCTAACCAATTTGAAGGCGTCTAATGTAAGTTAATGCAAAATGCCCTTGCAAGTCTATATATAAGACTCTATGTGTAAATTTAAATAAAATGGAACTTGTTCTATTGATGAGAAAATGGAAGCTGAACAATCTATAGATACCACAGATACAAACAGTACAACGCTCAACTCTTTTAAGTAAGGCCCAATCTGAGCATTATTTTCGATCGTAACTTGAGTTGGGGAACACCCGTAGGGAATAAAATAAACAAGACATGCATTGCACTGCAGTAATGCCGATGAGAAATTGGGAGGTCATAGGGACTAAATCCAAGAAATGAGGCTATGTTGTTATAAGGCTAATGCCAACATATGAAGCAGTTGCCTAGTGGTACAGTCCAGCAAAATACCATGGAATTAATGTTACATCACGTACAGAAATTGGCTTGTATATTCGGACCACATCCATAGCCGTAATCACAATCAAGAAAAGAATGCCTTGAAGATGGCTGGCCTGAGATAGATCAAAATTAGCAGTTGTATACAAGTAAAAGTACCTGTAAGCAAACTAACAAACTATTGCTTGAATCTGTCTTGAGTCTGTCTTTGGACCAATTTACAGATTCTAATAGAAATTCTGAGAAAACATTGCGGGCTAAATAAGCATTTTCATATTATGAGCTATTGTGTAGAAGATTCAATCTCGAAAATAATAGGGCAGGAATGGATAGATAGAAAATTGTTGCTCCCCACTCTCAAAAAAAAACAAGGAATTTGCGGAATGTTTCATTAAAAATAGCCGATTTACCTTGACTACCACCGTGAACCCTTCTTCAGTGCATCCACGGATTGGGATTGTAAGGGAATTGGGCTAAGGGAATGAGGTCTGTATTGTTGACAAAATGGACAAAGCAGCTCCGGTGGAGACAGCACAATTAGTTCGCTATCTGAGTGAATGTAAATTTTATCCTCTCTTATACAATTTAATTCAATTTCTATGGAAAATAAATTACTAGTAAAACAGTGCTATTTACTAAATAGATGGCAATAACGCTATTTTATGTGTATGAACATTAAATTTGTGAAATAATATTTAATCTACCAAAAAATTATTCAGATCATCTATGTAATGAATTTCACTTATCTGCAAATTCACATTTTAATGCAAAAACATCTAAGTTAGATTTTTACGGCTATATTTAAATGTTTTTTACAAAACCGATACTCTATTTTTTGATATTGTATCGAAGGTTATAGTTCAGTCTCAATCACCTTCTAGTTTTAATAGGTGTTACAATAAGAAAGTTTTGAATTTTAAATAAAGCATGTTTTTCTGTAGCAAAATATTGAAGTATTTATTGATTGCAAGATCGTGGCGGCCACTTCTGGTCAGCAAAACGGAAGGTGACACGACCAGGAAAGACTTGTGCAAGATCGTGAATGTTTCATGGGTGGTACGACATTCTGCTCAAACCACATGTCTTCAAGAAGACATGTTATCGCAATCTGCCGTGATGTTTTGTTCTGAATGACCAGTACAAGTTTGTGTCATGTGTTTTACATCAATAACTGAACCAGTACCTTAGAATTTTTCGATTATTCTTTTCATATTTGATAAATTTGGAATATTATTTCTACCGGAAATTGAACGCACTTTACGAATCGCAACATTTTGATAGTAATGTTTAACAATAAGGACGCATTGTTGCGCTCGACATTATTCCTATATATGTCCTATCCACCTGATATAATTATTGACCTATCGAATCATGACAGCCAAAATCGCGAGCAATTCAAATCTTACCCTCTTATTGCAACACATTTTAACTAAATGAAGTATAAATAAGAAGGCTATTTGTTTCAATTAGTGAAGTCACCATGTTTTTTATTTATTAACGATGTTCGTTTCATCATCATTTTGATTAAGTTTTCTATAAACAGTTAACAGATACGTGAATAACTATTCTTCGTGTATTCTGGGTAAGTAATCAAACCATTTTCCTTTACGCTACACTTTTTTATATGGTTATATGGTTATGGATACTGTCCATATGGTTTTATGCATATACAATATAGTGTTCTTCAAAATAAAATTACATGAACTGACAAACCTATACTGATTGATTTACAACTATTAAATATGCCAATTGGTTGTATATAGTGCTATTAATCGATCTTATTTTTGATTGACTTTTAGTAGTATTATATAGTTTTAATTCCATATTTGTAAATAAATTTGTATGTACTTTTTTAATGGAGAATTTCATGCGTCATACAAGAGTTTTTTTATTTAGTTTCTTACTGAAACCTGTCATAAAATGCTTCAGTGCAGTTTTTTCTATAAAACTGTATGTTTTAATTTTTTTTTATTTTTTTTTAAGAATATCTTTATCTCTAATATAATTTTCATACTAATTTTGTTATGTTAAAAACGTTTTTGTTGAAAGCATTTTAATTTTTATCTGTATTCTTCAAAAACAAAGATATTATTCTTATTCTGTTTTATAAATCGAATCGAAGTATGTATTCCAACTGTGAATACCCAGCACCCAACATCTCAGCCATTTACTTATATTAATGTGTTACTTTACCTCAATTAACTAAATTAATGTGAATGCTATGCGTAGTATATCAGAACAGAATCACTTATATAGAAAGATCCTGTTCATATTAATATTGCTAACGAATATTTACATGCTATACTAGAATTTATAATTTACATAATAAAATATTTCCTTATTGTAGATACTGTATACTCAGATATACGAAATACCCAGATTCTATTAGCAACACATAAATATAGTTTTACTTTACGTTTTGGAATTTAGTGCAGGATGAGCAAGGTCTGCTTGGCATAGCACAATTTTTTTACAACAATCAAGTGACATTTATAAATAGACGGTATTTATTACCATTATATTTTTGTATAATTTATTCCGGTAAATGCTGCTTTGGAATTTACAACATAATTCAAAGAGGATTTGTGGCAAACGAAAAACAAAATCAATAATAATTCAAAAATAGAATATGGTTCGTTTTAAATCTTTAGGAATTCGGAATCATTATTATGAGCATATTTAATCACTTATACATATGAATTCTGGTTTGCACGTTCTACACATATAGAAATATTTTAAAAATCTTGTTTTTGTAAACATGAGTTTCCATCTTAGGAAACTTCTTTGGAGACGACAGTCTGACGAATTTGTGTATTGAGGTAAATGATTTGGCACATTCTCACTAGTATGTATTTAAATAACATAACAAATTTCGGAGAGAAGCAATATGTACTACTATTTTACTTTATACATTTTTAACTATGTCGTCACTGAAGGAATTTAAACTATTTTAATATGTTAATATTCAATGACGTGATTTTGCAAACATTTAACTTTCCCGAGTTTATATAAAATAAAATAATTATTGAACTGTAAACAAAAGCTATAACAGCATTAAAGAAAAACTTAATAAATTCTGAAAAACTTCATGTGATGCATTTTTGCGAATAATGTATTACTATGAAAGGTTATATTCGTTTAAATATACTACTATAAAGTTTTATCACTTTAAATAAAGTAAAAGCGTAACATCGTTATTTATTGACTGATATTAACTCTTGCAGCAGGAAGCATGCAGAGCAACAATATACAGGGCATCTAAATTTAATATCACACTCTATATTTAATATATTTTTTGAGCAAAGCTAGTAAATGGTAAACAATTTTCTGTGTTCTAATAACAAAATATAAAATGAACATCAGTACAAATAAGAAACATAGCAAGGATAATTTGATGATTTATTCTTGACTTAATGTTTTCAATCTGAGGCAAAAGTAAAATATTAAATCGACGAATAAAATTAAACTTTAGCCCATATTTCTGTGCAATCACGTTATGTATCATATCTTTTTATATACAGTAGCGAGAACCTACTATCAATATATTAATATTAATAATATATTTATTTCCAACATATAAACACTCAATTACAGGAAAAGTAAAAAAAAGTATATGTCAAAACAGGAATTTAAATATTAGAGTTCATAATGTATAGATGTAAGAACATACATTAAGAACACTTATATAAGTATTTAGTTATATTATTGATAGCGGCGATACCGATATTTTAAATTAATTATTAAACATAAATTTTTATGTATTCAGAAATACAGCTGAATACAAATCAATTATACATTTTAAATTGTCATAATTGATACCGGATAATGTAGACATTGTTATATATGCTACAAATGACATAATATGTTGGTGTTCTATTATACGTATGAAATTTGCAGGACTAAATTACCAGTAAAACTAATCGGTGTAATCACTATTAGGGTTAGGAGTTTAATCTAGAGACAAGAAAGTTAAATTTGCCAACTAATTGCCGACAATCAACTGTATTATAGATAAGGTTGTATCGAAATATAATTGCATTACAATTTCTCCTTTATCGTAAATAAGCCATATAGGGTATTTATAATAAAATAAGATTATCCATACCTCTTTGTGAATAAAAGCCATAGGTTTTGTAAAACACAAACAAATAAAAAGATTTTGTGACAGAAATAAAAAGCAACACCGAAGGCGGTTTACTAATATCATATATAAAGGGTGGTCCAACCATAATGCACGATGTTAATTGTGAGTCACACCTTAACGTCAAGTTTTTTGCCCAACTTAATTTGACATTTCTTTGTTTCAGTGTTTGACAAATTCAACCATGGAGAAGTACACAATTGGGCAGCGCGTTAAGATTGTTGAAGCCTTTTACGAAAATGGGCGTTCAAATCAAAATGCATTTCGTGCACTTCGTGACTTTTTTGGTCAGCATAATCGACCAAATGTGTCCACAATCGGGAGAATTGTGCGCAAATTTCAGCAAACCGGGTCTGTAGGAAATGTGAAAACACCTGTGCATACTCGCCCAGTTCGTTCTGCGGAAAACATTGCTGTTGTTCGCGATAGTGTACCAGAAGAGCCGTCAACCTCGACTCGTCGTCCAACAATTGAACATCTCACGAACATCACTGATGCGAATATTGAATAAAGATTTGAATTTACACGCTTACAAGGTTCAATTGACTCAAAAACTGAAGCCTACTGACCATTTCAAGCGTCATCAATACGCCGAATGGTTGGGTGAACAGACAGAAGTGAATGGTGACTTTACAAAGAAAATCATATTCAGCGACGAGGCACGCCTTCACCTCAGTGGATTCGTTAACAAGCAGAATTTCCGCATTTGAGCAAATGAGAATCTACGAGTGATTGTTGAAAATCCGATGCATCTACAAAGAGTGACTGTTTGGTGCGGTTTATGGGCTGGCGGCGTCATCGGGCCGTACTTCTTCGAAAATGAGGTCGGCCAAGCAGTTACCGTAAATGGTGTTCGCTATCGCGAGATGATAACGGACTTCTTGTGGCCAGAAGTTGAGGATATTGACCTGGACGATATGTGGTTCCAACAGGATGGTGCCACTTGCCACACAGCCAACGAAACAATGGCACTTTTGCGCGAGAAACTCAATGGCCGTGTTATCTCACGTCGTGGCGATGTTAATTGACCGCCACGATCACGTGATTTGACACCGTTGGACTTCTTTCTTTGGGGATATTTAAAAGAAGAAGTGTACGTCAATAAGCCGAGAACAACTCAAGAGCTAAACGATGAGATAATTCGGCACATTAACGACATTGAGCATTTGGCCAATATTTTGTTTCACACATAATTGTCATAGATCCTTCTACCATAATAAAAAATATTAAGATAATTCGCTGAGAACTTTTTGTTTTATTTACAGTTAACATCGTGCGTTTTGGTTGGACCACCTTTTAAATTGAATGAGTGTATAATTATGTATATATATATATATATATATATATATATATATATATATATATATATATATATATATATATATATCATAATTTTACATTTAAAAATATTTAATTTTAAATAATTTGTATCGCACCATATAGCAATATTATTAACTTGTTCCTGTAAATAATGACAGTCATGAATTGTTTTAATATTAGTAAATATTTTAAATCGTCTGCAAATAGTAGATGATGATAATCAATAAGTAATGTTACACCATTTAATTATAAATACTCAAAATAAGAAATGAATTAAATTAGAACACTTGAGGTTGCTATATATTTATGAGATCTCTCCGCCATGCTCTGTAAATTGTTCCCTGAAAGGCATGTGTGATTTAATGCTCAATTACGTTATCGGAAAAGCCAATACCCGACAACCTAGATAGTAATAGGTATTGATTTATCTGGCAAAATAATGTTTGCAAACTATATAAGCAACATCGAGCTGCCATCAGCCAAGTTTTCGCATATAAATTGATCAAAACAGCTAAGTTCGTAACTGTAGATATCTGCGATATAAATCCGTGTTGATTGGATGACACCGCTAAAGATATTATCACACAGAATGATATCAAATATTTTAAAAATATAAGATATAAAATTACAATTGTTATATAATCGTGTTCATAGGTTAAATCTCCAGATTTCAAAACTGGACATATCCTAGTAATTTTTCAGGTATTTGGAAATTCATGTATATTAAATGGTAGATTGAAGATGATATTTAATGAAGTAATTAACATGGTAGCACATTGCTTTACTACAGAACTAAGTACACCATCTACAGCACCAGTCAATTGGCTTTTAAACCGCTTTCTTGTATGAAAATCATTTTTCAAGATAGCTGAGATAGATATGGTTTCCGAAACATAGTTGTTTTTCAAAACGTCAATAACATTAAACCTGCGATTAGATAGGTGTGTTCACTTACGAAATACTTAGGAAAACCTTTAACCTGTTTTGAGGTGAATCGATAACTAAGTTGTTATAAATTACAGTGCCTAGAATACATTCATTACAGTTATTGGATTGAAAGGCACCAAAAGTTATGAGTCCCGTTGAATTTCATCTTCAATAGTTAATTTGTTAATATGTATTTGTCATATGCATCATCAATTTGTTTACAATTAGTTCGAAGTGATTTAAAGACATCATCAAAGAAAAAAAAATTTAACCATATGTAAAAAGAGCCCTAACCAAGTTATATGCTTGTTTCACATTTAAATATAACCCACTACCATATAATACACTCTCTTATGTGGTGAACTTATACATCAAGTACTTTAAACTTCATCACACTTTATATAAGTTGCATTAAGAAATAAATTATAAGCATTTATTTATAACTATTTTATCGACGTATTTATGATATAAATCCAGAAAATATAACCCTCCACCATCAAAAGTTTTAAATATCCTGTATATGATTTAATAATAAAAATTATAACGTCCAATGTGTTATATTGTTTTCTGTACACTCGTACAACCATTTTTTTTTTTCGTACTAATATAGTCATTCAGATTGTAGAAAGAATATCATCTTAAGTCACTATCAATAAGGTCTAGACTACCTCAAAGATATCTATACTATAATTATATATGTAAATTTACATAAAATGTAGTAGCACACTAATTAATCACACCTTCTTAAGATACATATTTGTGTATGTGATTATTAAATTTAAGCAGCATGTGATTTATATATACAGCATCATTTATGTATACAGCATATGATTCAAATTATTGATAACGGCATACGCTAAGTAAAGACTACTGTTTGTGTTAATAGTCGGTGATTATTCACATGAAAAATTCAATTAGGTATAATGCATATGATATTTTAAGTAATATTAATCAAGTTTTGAAGGAAGTTTTTAAGGAAACGTTTCGAAATACGTAATATACAACTTGCTTCTTGCTTGCGTCAATTGTACAACTTGCCTAACAAGAAACAAGCTGCATACCTACTATAACTTCAGTCACAATATTGACATTCAACATATACATGTGCATAATATATTTTATTAAAGTTTGTGTTGGCATATATTATTGTATATTAGTAAATTTTATATGCAATGTATACGATCTTGGCAGTACCATCAAGTCATATATCGTTTTCTATCGTTTAAGCTTAAAAAAAAGTTATATTATAAAGCTAGATTTCCTACCTTTAATACTTTGTCCATTTGGGGCTAATTTATTTATAAATAATATCTCAGTTTAAAGTGTAGCATTATAAGATTTTTACAAGTATACAATACAGTGAGATCATACATACTTATTATGTATAATTATGTTATATATAAGTTACGGTAAATTATACTACGCGGTAATATACCGAGTCAGAATCGTAACGAAATAAATATGTTTTTATTTCGAATTACGTAAAATAGTAACTTGTAACATGATAGAGAAACAGAGTCAATTTAACTATCTCATATTTTATGTCTGAATATAGAAGGTTGAACTAAAAAACACCTATTGAAAATTCAAAATCCCCATCATCATGGCGTTGGCCAATGACCTTAGTAGTTAATATCGCAGTAATTTTATGATTATATCATAAAATTACTACTTGTTTCTTAAATTTTCAATTCACCATCAAAGTAATTAAATTATTAGTACTGATGGCAATATAAAAGATCTTTTTGTTATTTTCTTATCTGAGTATTTCTGTAGCAATTTTTCCTAGATATTAGATAATCTATAAGTCAATTACCAGCAATTTAATTTAACTACAATAAATAATTATGGACTTGTACGATACGATAGCTATTAGCCAATATTTAAGAGAAGAAAAAACGCAGCTATATAGATAGCAACACAAATAGCAGAAAATCACAGATTCACAGTAATCTGATGATCTCATATTAAAATAACAGATAGATCAATTTTTGTACATGTTTGTATTTTTGTTAACAGGATTTAAGCACAGAACATTGCTCTTAATATCATATGCTACAAATATTGGGTCATTAATACCAAATTCGAAGAAGCTGGATTTGTTTTTAAAAATGAAAAATTGAAATGAATTAATAAGTTGAGATATATGTTGTAAGATAATGGAACAAAGGAGCAATGGACATTGAAAAGCGATCATTCCTTCACTTTTAGATCCATATATCAGTGGTATACAATGCATATTATAAAAATTATATTTACCGTAAAGAAGTGTCAGCCTCTTTAGAGTAATGGAGTGGGACCTGAATCTGATTGATCACATAATCAAAAATTTATGTACACACTTACAATAAGATATTTTCTTATATGACTATGTTACATGACTTATCACTGCAATGAAATATCTATGTCTATGAGACTACCGAAAGCAAACGATTTGTAAATGTAACTGACCACCGAGCTTCTCCAATTAAAGTAATATAATCTTTTCACCACTATTAAAAACTTTTTAACAAGATTTGTTTTCCAGTTAAAGTAAATATGAAATATAAAGTAATATAATCTTGTCACCACTGCGAATTATTTAAAAGTCACTTTTAAATTTTTAAGTTAACGCAATGATCATATATAAAAGGACCTGATAAAATAGGCATAACATTTTTAATAACATGTTTCTATTTTCAGGTTTTGTTAATCATGAGTTTTGAGGAGAGACTGCTATACTAATGAGGAAGTGCATGTGAAAAATACTAAATAAAGAATTGTATTAACTTTAATTAAAGTTATTGATTAGTAACTCTTTAAATTTCAGGTTACATTGAATTGAAAAGAAAAATGCAGATTAAGATTAAAAAGGATCTTGCTTCCTCAACAATGTAAACATCAGATAATAGGTTGCTCTGGTCATAAATTTTATTTCAGTAATTGACCTTACTGTACCCAGTTGATAAATATGTTATCAGAAGCCTGGTTTTCTGGTGAATAAATAATGCAAAATTTTTAATTTCCAATTTTGTATATATTTTTTTTTGTTATTTTCTTATATAATTTAAAAAAATATAATTTGATGAGTATCAGACAACATAAAATAATCTATATCAATCTGTTACATTATTCGTTAAGTTAAAGCTTCTTATTTTAACTCTCCTATCGATCTTTGATATGCTAGGGATCGCTCTATATGTTCAGGAACTGGTGGTGGAGTTGGTATGTGGGCGGCGTCAGGCAAAAATCCATTTTCATCAGCAGTATAGTTCACAGTGTATATGATATTATCTGGCCCGGTGTAAGTGAAGTATCCTTTGGCTCTAATTGCTTCATCTTTTTGTCCTTTATTACCCAATTTTCCATCTTCCTCGGCATATATTCCATTTTCTGTTTCATAACTGAAATTTCATAGTTAAATAGTTAGTATAAGATGCAACTATAAAATCTTAACATCTATTTCAATTCTACGTATCTCATACCTAACTAAATTACGTCATATCATCAAAAATAATGTTGTTGTTGCAACACAAGAACGTTTGCAAGCATTCATCCCGACAGATTAGTCCCAATGTTTAGATAATTGAAAACGTATGTTTCCACCTACTAATAAAATTTATCTACTTGTTAATTAATTATCACTTACTAATTAAGTCCCACCTATTAATAAAACATATTTAATAATTACTTTGATAATACTTACAGATAGTCATATAAATCGTCACCAACATGTTCAATTTTGCGAATGATTTTGTAGTTTCTGTTGTCGTAAAGTCCAGCAGCATTACCTCTTTGTAGATTTACAGGTGCCCCATATCCACCAGCAGGAGGGATGCTCACATAATTTTTAGGGTGAATATATTCACCTCCTGTAATCACATATATGAATATATTTGGTTTTATCACATTTTATAGAATCAGAAAAAACAATACAAAATAAATTACACTAACCTTTGTGTTTATAGGGTTCATCTACATGTTCATAAGGATTATGAATATGAATATAATCACCGGAATTATCATGTATATATATGCCGCTGTTATCATGGTAATATGCCCCAGAGTTGTCATATTGATCAGATGCATAGCGATTAGGGTATCCTGTCTGGGCATTGTAAGCTCCGGAATCATCTGGATTGTATTGGCCTTCATTATATGAGTTATAGCTTGTGACGCCTCTAGATTGGGAATCATACGATCCAGAATTATCAGGTGTGTATTGACCTTCATTCGATCCCTGAGTTGCTGAATTAGTAAAGGAATACTGTCCTGTGCTAGGACGAGTCCCATATTGTGTGGGAAACGATGAACGAGGAGAACTCAATGGACGTGAATATGTAGGACGAGCAGCAAACGACGCCGACGGCCGAGATGATTGTGGTTGAACATAGGGCGCTCGGTGTTGTTTAAACGTAAACGGTGCCTGCGGTTGAATTGCAGCCGAGGCAACAACCGTTATTGCAAATAAAATGATCTAAAAAAAAATAGCATTTAAAACATATTCCCAACATGAGAAACTAAAAGAATTCGTTGATTTTGACAATTTTTAATACTTTGCAAAAGTCATACTTATTCTGTTATATGCTATTTTAGTATATTCGTGTGTATAAAAGCGTATACCATAAATAGTACAAACCTATATAACAGATTTTAAATTACAAATAATAAAAATATTTAAATATAATCTTGAAAATGAAATTCAAAGCCTTTCAAAACGTGAAGTTTTTACCGTCATACGCGTAATGTTAAATATTTGGTAATAACACTGTGGTGAATAACACTGACTTGTGAAGATAATATATTTTTCAAAAATCTAGTGTCCGACTATGCTGAAATTCAAAACTGTAAATTTTATAAAAAATTAATAGAAACATCAAGAAGAAACAATATTCAAGCCAAAAATTAATTTACATTATACATTTATCTCTAAATAACGTTTGTGTATGTGTATGTATGTTGCTGTAAAATTAAATGGAAAAAAGTTACTCATTTATGGATGCGTATCAGTAAAGTTCATTTCATCGTATAAGTTTTGTATTTTTACAGAAACTATGTTAAAGAACATAATATAGCTATTATCATGAAATTATTTTTAAATTTAAAAATACATACATTAACGTTGTGAGTTTCGGTTTTCAACTAATCGCCTATATACGAAAAAAGATTCGTCTATAAATTATACTGTGCAAACTATTGTCACCTAATTTAACATTTTTAAACCATTTAGAACTATTTCGTAGAATATGATCGTTATAAACTGATATTGAAATGGTATTTATCAGTTATTAATAACACTTTTATTTGTAATTATAATTGACAAAATAAAAGAATTATAATTGACAAAATAGTAATATTTGACAAATTGAAAAAATAATATATTTTGGTGTTAATTTGTTTTGATAATATGTTTTGATGTCACTAAATACACTATTATGTTTCAATATTTTTCTATTTAATAGTAAGCTCTATGGCACCACAATTTAGAAAAATATGTGTATATATCTCACCAGAATATTAATTAAATAAATCATCATACGATAGTTTTACACATCCAAAATATGATAAGCACAGTATAATAACAGGCACAAACTAAAGTTTTATATATAATTAATCCGAGGCAATTAAATATGTAGTTGAGGATATAATATTCAATTTAATTATACACTCATATTAATATAAATTACTCTCACTATCACTTCACTTATTTGAAACCTTGACTCGGTATTTTGCGAACATTTTAAATCCATAAAAATGCAATCTACGACAAATATACGAAACCTACGGCTTAGTATAAAGTAAATACGTTAAAAGGATACAGCATTTTCTTACCACAGATTTCATTTTGAGAAGATAAAAACTAAATGATATCAGATTCCCCCACAACTTTGTTTATATATGGATCGATATGTGATGCTAATGAATCACATAAAGTATTAGGTAATGATATAGGATTCGCTTTATTGTTCCACTACCCATCATCTAGATTCCTGACAAGATCATTAATTTAATACAGTTTTGTAAAATTTTAAAGTTCACCTAGGAGCATTCTGAGTTTGTAATAGAATTTCACCTTGAGAATTAGACTAAATTTACTACACGTCCTACACTGTAAAAATATTTTCGCCAAACATATTTAACGAATATAGAAATGTATCTTACAATAAATTTAAGCCATTGATAAATTATACAGAATTAATTGTTTATCTAACTATACCGATATTGTACGTTAATTAAATGAATGACTGTAGATTATATACTAAAATGAAGTATTTTTTAAAGTGTAAATTCCTAATTATTTGCGAGCATATCTAAGGT
Organism: Rosalia funebris; assembly: GCA_037954035.1. NCBI lineage: Eukaryota > Metazoa > Arthropoda > Insecta > Coleoptera > Cerambycidae > Rosalia > Rosalia funebris. Next base: position 41,085,585 of record JAZFAV010000022.1, on the reverse strand, counting down.
AAACAAAATAGTTTTTCTCTCTCTTTGACTTGTGCAGATAATTGTATTGCTCCACAAAAATATCTGTAGAGGCGGAAGACAATATTTTAATATGAAAACTCATCTTAAAAGTATGTTTGTCCCGGATTTGTTTAATTTAAAGGATACTGGACTAAATCTAGTGTTGTAATAAATCTTAGAACGAATTTTAAAGGAGCAAATAAATACTTCGTCATTTATTTATGATGCCATTTATATTTTATTATCCGTACATTAACGCCTCTTCTATCGATTCTATTATTCTTATAAACATTATAATTATTATGCAAATGTAATTTATAGTTATTACTCATTTTATATGACCAAAAAAGCACAATCGAACTGAAATGAATATAAATGCATTGAAAATATGTATAGGCTCCATTTTACCGCATTTAAGATTTTTCTGGATGTAACTTAAGTAACACATAAGCACCACATAAAACCACCACCATTTTAAAAATTTCATGAATACGTTTAAATAATCATAAATTTTAAACAATAATTATTTACTTAGTCTGCATTTTCAGAATCCATTGTTTTTATCCATCAGTTTTTAATATCTCTGGCGACATCTTGAATTGAATTATTCTGAGATTGAGTGTACACCTGGTAGAAAATTTTCCCGTTTGAATAAAATTTTATGAAGAATTTACCAATTTCAATAATTTGACTTTCAAATGATCTCTTGTAATTAATCAATTAATCTCATAATTAATTATATAAATCATATTACTGAAATGAAAAAGGGATTTCTTTTCTCGTCATTCAAAATCAATATAGATATGATAAAACTTTAAGCTGACTACTGTCAAAATGATAACAAGACATAAAAAATCCAAAACTCTCAGTTTATCATATTGTCGGTATTTTCAATGAAGAAAAAAATATACATATATTGTATATATATATATATATATATATATATATATATATATATATATATATATATATATATATATATACAGGGTGAGCCACGATGGATGGAGTATTAAAAGTATATGGAGAACGGATCTACCGATTACTTTGAAATATTGGTTACCAAACTAGTCGAGTATGATCTATGCAACTAAAATATTTTCGAAAGTGCGGTGCTGCCACTTATACGTAAAACCGGCAACATATTCGTTATTTTAAATAGAATACCCTGTATCTTTTTGCATTTTTTGGATTTTCGTCTCTTTCTGAATAACTTTTGTTAATATTTCCCTATATCTATCTCAGGCCGTTATCGAGATAATAATTCTTTTCTGAATTTATTGCCAAAAATTTTACTTTCAGTAAATCGTGTTTTCTCCTACCGACGCAGCAATTAAAAGATAATTTTTCAGTTGTGGCTAGGCAATGCCTAGGGGCATCTTCTTCATTAATCAAATATTTCCAATATCATACAGGGTGAGTTAGAGAATGCTTTCTATAAGTGACAAAGAAATGCATGATAGTTAATTTTTTTAAATGGAATGCCTAGTATATTATTACTAATTCAGAAAGGTGATACATTTACCTATTTAAAAATGCTGTCCCCTATACCTAATGCGCACCATTTTCAATTTATAGGCACTTTTCTGTAACCCTTCCAAGAATATTATATCTTTTGTTATGTTGTCATAACGGGTGGGCCATGAAATTCTTATTTTATCATTTTATAATGACAACAGACATGCTATTTTTCTAAATAAATTTGACATAATTTATTAAATATTTGCACTTAATTTGAATAGATGTAGCACAAATATGGCAGAAAATAATTATACAAACACAGTTTTAATGGATTTGTTTATTATTCATGGACAGTGCAGTGAGATTAATGACAAACAATAAATTTTATTCATAAATAACCAAATAATAAAAGGGAAAAGTAGTACCAGATATTTTTAAAGAATTTTAAAATAAATGCTCAGAATATACACCTCCCTTTTTCTAACGATACAACATCCTGTTATAAAACCCTTTTCTTGCGCGTTCAAGTGTTTATGCGGAAGTTAACCTACACTCTTCGCTGATTCTCAGCTTAAAAACATTGATATTAGCAGGTTCTGTAGCGTATACCCTGGATTCATACATTTATATTTATAAAGGCGTTATAGATCTAACGCCTTTAGATTTATTTTTATGGGACTTCTTAAAATCCAGAATATACGCAAGAGAGAAAGCAGACCACTCTATTGTAACCCGGCACTCAATCCGTATATTGGGATACTATTCATTGAGTTGTAGTGACGCATTAGCAGGGATAATGAGTGTGCCTCGATAGCTCAGCGGTCAGAGCAACTAATGTGAAAATTCATATCGCTTCAGTACATTACATTCTACGTATTCACATTACCATTTAGGAAAAATATGGATTCATCAGTAAATGAAATTGTTTTTGGATATTGAGGTTCGCCGAATATATTTTCTGATGTTACGATTGTGACTGGGATCATTTTTTATGAGCTAGTGAAGCTTCTGAATTCATAATTTGTATAGAGATGGAATTTCTGTTTGTTTAAAACCTTTATAAAATTATTTATATATAGACACATATTATGACAATAGTATTTCTTTCAAATCATCATTTTTAATTTATTGTCAGAATACAAATAAATTTCCGTTTCAGTTCATTGTCTTCAGAAGAAATCAAATCACATAATCGAATAGTTATATTTATAGCAAATGTATTTCCATGATCTAGAATAATTATATTGTTAAAATAACTTATAACTTTATGATTTCTAAGCTTGATTTTAAAACTCTTTATCATTCGATTCCATAGTGCATCGTGTAATACTAAGTACTAGCTGGGTATAGTACTTGGTATTACATTTTAGTTAAAATAAGCTTCAGTAAAAAAGTTTTCGTTAAAATAAAATTCCAAAGGCTCCTGGATTCTAACCGGTTGCCTTAAAATATCATATTGTCTTTAAACATAAGTAAACTCTAATATTTCTTGCGGAAATATGACACAGATATATGCTATTTGATGTTTGAAAGATTTTCCAAAATAATTGTCTCCTAAAAAAGTGCAAGTTAGCAGGTGGTAAACTCTACTAGAATATTGTGTCTTTCTGTTAGCGCTATTTATTACCCTCATCATATTAAGTACTTTATTAATATAAATCATTATTATAATAAAATGGACATAAAAACAAACATGTTGGAGATAATGCCAAGTTTTACAGTTATTTGTTATTGACATCAGAGGTTGTCAAATACATCACTTACTACTTAGTCTCTATTGAGCATGGGCGAAAAAAATTCTACAAAGAATATTATCCCATGTAATTAATTTCTGCTATAGAAAACTTTGTTATTAATAACTTTTTGCATTATATTTGTAGTATTTTGATATTTCGTATTATCAATATGAGTTATAGCTAGCCAATAAAGTGGCAATTATTTGGAAACTGTCTCCTGTCTTTGAAACTTATATTCCATTTTGCATACATTCATATATAGTTGATTAGCAGCCTTGAAACATTACAGCCTTATTTTTTAAAAATAAATTGATAGAGATAGGAATTTAAGTTTAAATTAAGATTTAGTTTTTGAGCTTAATACTATATACTAAATATCATAGTCATCATAGTCTTTTATGTTTTGCAATATATTGTTTAAACAATAATTAATTCCTGGAAAACTAAATTACAGTATAATAGTATTCCATATTTGGGTTCTCGTATTTACTATATATTATAGTGTATTTTTTGAGAAGAATACTAATAAAAATATATGACTTTATTCTTAACAATAAGTTCAAAATATCTTCCACTAACAGTCTAACAATGGCCGACATCCATATAGATACTTATATATCAAATATTCAATAATTTCCGAGCTGATATTTTCTATTTCGTTTCAGATTCGTTGCTTCAGATTCTCTAAATTATTTTTCCTATTCAAATAAAGTCGCGATTTTAATATAAGAAGACATTCAAAGATATCAAATTAGGTGTGCGTCGTGGTCATTATTCAAGTGGTCCTCACCGCCCTTTTCCATCTGACAGGGAATCTATTATTAAGAAATGATCGGACATTAATACCAAAATGAAGAAATACTCTGTCTTTTAGAAACTAAATTGGGGGGAGGGCATCATCAATCTCATTGTTTGAATAAAACACTGTTAAAACTAGTAAAACTACACAAAAATCTGATACTACGATCGACACACGATTTGACAAATAAGTTGGTATCGTCATCATTGTAATAATAATTGTCATCATCAGTTTGAATTATTTCCTAATGATGATAATTTAGTTACAGAAAAGTGCGTTAAATATCAGAGCATTTGCTGTTTTGTGGAAAACATGTTTGTTTGTTTTTTAACTACTTGGTAACTTATAAAGAAAATTAATGCTGAATATAAGAAAGTAGTCTTTAAAAAATATAAATTTTAGAACTTTAAAATGAGATAGTTTCTAGTTATTAATAATATAATAAAATGTAATGATACGGTGATTTCTAGAGAACGACATAACTTTACAATTAGCATACTTCACTGTACCTAGTTAATTTTCTAAACATCAACTACAGGTACAAATTACGAGTACTATTAATAAAATAATTCGAGTACGGTTCAAAATATTTTGTGAAAATATTCAATCCTGTTGAGTAATTTCGAGTTACACACTTCCAAGCTTTTAAATCGTCTACAAAGAATACACATGGTGAGTTTAATAATGAAAATTAAAAACAGAAAAGTTTACAAGTTTAATTGTTAAGAAATATTTAAGGATGTTAAATACCAAAATAATTGTCATATTTCTTATATCTGCATAAAGTATATCGGGTAACTTGAGCTTAGTAACAAACAATATAGATGAAGCCCTATTGCTTGGAGAAATCGTATAAAGGTAAATATTTTAAACAAAAGTTGTATACAATCTGTAGTACAATGTTTAATTATAATACTGGGCATGTTACCAATACCTGCGATTAATTTATTTTTAAACTTATTAACGAATGTTTATGCGATTATTTCATTACAAAATTATTATTGGTAAAAGAAAGATTGAAGTAAAAAAGCACACAAAAACAGTACATATTAAAGAGATAACTAAAAGTACATCTACTACAGTTTGTGATATTTCATGTCTTGCTATCATAATTGAAGACACTGCCAATCCCAAATTTGCTATATTTGCAGTATATAAATGACCAAAGCATTGTTGAATCTACATGGATCTTACACAAAATTATTTTCGAGCATTATGTTAACTTCTTTTTGTCTCGAACTTTGAGTTCTTTAGCTTCTTTTATTTTTAATACTCATAACTACACAATAATGAGTCACATTAAGTAACGTGTTTGGATATGGAATGGATAGTTTTACCACGATTGTAAGTATTTCGTTTGACCTTTTTACGTATCGAGAACAACCTCAATCGGCTAAGACATTTAAATATTTTATCATTTTCCATGTATCAGAATCCTTTTCTTTTCGTAAATTCCTTAACTTTTCTTAAATAAAACAATTGTCAATCTTTAGTTGACGATAATATTTTATGTCGTTGAAACAAGCATATGACCAGTTTGAAGTCTATTGATATTTCAATTACATAAATAAGCACATTATTGTACCATAAAAAGGAGATTTGTCATTTAAGTTATTACAATTATCATATACTAAACCCTATCAAAAGAGGTCTACCTACCGTCATTCCTGTCTTTAAGTGAATTACCAAAAATCGATAAACACAGCGGAACACATTAGGGTTTGTCGAGACATGTAGTTTAAACCAAAGTAATATCGACATTGTTGAATATCTATTTAAAGCTGCCACAGTATATATTGCTGCAATATTTGTTATAAATACTATATATGTTTTTTTTATCTTCTTCTTGAACTGAGTATTAATATACAGAAGCGCCGCCTTTCAATAGTAATATTTAAACCATATTTAGACTCAATAATGTAAGCTCAATAACTTCATAAATTTGCTTGTAAATAACTTCATTCGTAGACATATAGCACATCATATTTTAGAATGATTTAAAATTTACTAACAACAATAAGTCACAGTAGTGAATAGTTGGTGAGTTATTAATTTTCAAAAAGATAAGATATACCAGATAATTCTACAACTGACATATTTGAAAAATTTTTAAAAAATTAAAAAGAAGACTACAGGGGGAAAAGGGGGTATGTCACAAAATATTAGTTTCTAGAAAATTGAATTGAACACTCACTTACTTCTATTGTGTTGATAAATTTAAATAAGAACTTGCTAGTTTTATTAATGAAAGTATATTTAACGAGTTTTTAATAACAGTGTACCTAAAAAAAAAATATGTATGTATAGAAAAAAATACGAAACGCAAACCATTACCCGTTATTCAAGGGAAGAACGGGTGTTGTCGCGAAAATATACATAGATATATTCTGGTAAATAAGGAGGATTGTCCAGTTTTACATTTTCTTCGTTCCACATTTTTTCTCTCTGTCTTTCTCGCTTGTACTATTTCTAGTTTTATCTTCCACTTTCCTTTATCTGTGTGAGGTAAATTGTCATAGTAATGTTGGGCTTCTATACAACAGAACTTTTTCAGGTCTTGCAAAATGATGAATTTTTTATCTGATACCGGAATGAGGCCTAAAATAATATAAAAACGTGAATATCTAGGCATAACATAAAATACTTATAATAACAGACACATTTTCTATCAAGAAATAGAAATTCATTAGGTTGCAGAACAGGCTCAGGCTTGCGCCTCTTCTGAATTGGAGGCAATATGGGACTTTTTCCCATGATCCATTAAAGGAAGATCTAAGCGATATTAGTCGTGGGTGAACAATACTTACTTCTATTTCTCTAATTGGGTGTGTTGGAAATGTGCATTTATGGTTATAAGGTAATTGTTTAAAAAATGTATCCCAATCCGGTAATATTCCGTGAGATGTTTCAAGATCTTCGATATGAAAGGGTGTTAGCTTATGTCTAGATGTTTCAGTTTCCTTCATCCGCTCGCTTGGAAGCTCAGCAGCGTGTTTTTGGTTTATAATTTCTATATTTCTGTCACACTCTAAGTAAGAATGTCCCCTAATTGGGAAAGTGATTTTAACAGACTCCAGTTTTTTCCTGATATGGACAATGTAGTGCATATATTTTATCAAACTGTAGTTTTTATTTTGCCCTCCGCACGAATCACAAAATATTTCCACATGCCTTATATTTTGGTCGAGGTACATTGTAATAACTTCGTCGCTTCCCTTATTACCAACAGTTTCGGGATATACATAGAATACGTAGTTCGGGATATACATGGAATACATATTCATCACTTGATAAAATATATATATTGAATAAATAAACAGATAATTGCCGCTTATAGTAAACGTCATTTGTAGTAATATTTGGTACGGGCAAGTTCTTCTGGAAGTACATACAGATGGTTTCAATTTCGCAATCTTCTTGACATTTAAGCTTTAAAGCTCGTTTTCGATCGTAAAACACTTGCACTTTCTTTCTATGAAGCATATTTTTATTTTCCAGATTTTCAAAGATTTAAATTTTTCGGCAGTGACCGTTGGTGATGGTAAATTCTTAAGTTTTAAGTTTAAACCTTTTTTACTTGCGGTGTTAAACCATATCATTCGCTTACAAATAACGGACGTATATGGACCTTCCCCGTTTTTATCATTTTTCATTTGGGCATTCCGCGTTTTTTCTCTGATGCGTGTTTTTTAAACACGAATGTTAGCAGACTGTGCTATCTTTTTACAATGGAAACGTTTTTATAATAAAATATCGAGGTTTGCCTACCCGTTGGCGATGTCAGCTCATTATTCGATATTTGAGACATTCCCCCATTTTCCCCTATGGTCTTCATAGTATATTCAACATTTTGTGTTAACTAATTCAATAAAGTAATCTAAAAGTTAACTATAAATAATATAATATGCTAAATTTTCCCAATTTCTAAATAAAAGTATACGTATTAAACAATAGCAGTTTAATAAATAATATGTGTAAGTTGTAATAACTTTTATATAAATCGATATGGTATTTTTACGTAACAACATTCTATAAACTTGACTACCGAGCTCATATTCTCTTTATACAACTCTTTAATTTATGGATAAAAAATAATGTACCAATATATTTCTGGTTTAATAACAATATACATATTTTCCAAACGATCATCAACTTTGACGAATTTATGTTTATATTAACTTCAATTAATATATCATCAGATATTATATCGAAGATTTTCTGAAAATTAATTTTTCTGTTATAAACAATACTATTCATCTATATTATTTATTCATTAAATATGTATATAATGTTCAGTAATGAGATATACTGAAAATAATACAATAAAGGCGTGAAGTACAACATAACAGAAATAAAGTAACCATGATAAATTTTAGCTTTATCTTGTCTTATGTAATGATGAATTATTATGAATATTTTAGCGCCTCTTTTCAATCTGGGATGAGCTAAGTAGAATTGATAGCTGAAAGAATGAATAGACACACTACAAAATTGAAACTAATAATTTTGGACTGTTCAGTTGTATCCCTTACCAGAGTTAAATACCGCGGGTAGAGTATATAAAATATTTTGAACTTATTATAGACAAGCATTGACTTTGCAAATTATAAATATTGTTAAAAGAGTTAGAGGTTTATTATCAAATTTTAAATACCATTGAGCTTAAAAATGTTAAAATATAATTTTTATGAATCTCTCAGTAAACTTGATTTAATAAATTAGATCTAGTATAATGCTTAATGTCGATACTAGTAGATTCTTCGAAATGAGACACTATATGTGTAATTTTAAGTAAGTATTTATTCTGTTATATTTACAACATTTACACAGTTAATTTTATTCAAATTATGCTACGTACTCTGTTTACACCGCTACAATACAAACACCGGTGTTTGAAATAATTGAAAAATTTTTTTAAACAAAAATAGAAACAAAATAGATCAAAATGGATTTTAAAAGAGACAAAATTTTTATTTTAACACATTATGGATAAATATAGTTAATCAAAATAAATGAGGTAAGTAAGCTGGTGTGTAAAGCAGGAACAATCTCAAAAGCACTAACAATATAAAAATGTTTAATAGATTTATAATAAACCTCTCGACTTAAAATGTCCAATTTTCAATATAAAAATATTGAAACAGTTGCAATATGTGCACTTTATCACAATTAGTATTAAGACGTTGTTCTTAAGAGTATAATTATAATAATACCCTTTCAAATAACGCAAAAAATATATACAGACAAAATGTCTACAGCGAATTGTAATATTTTTATTTGACTCATTTAACCATATGCACTGTGATGATGTGAATAATCTGAACACTATTATGATCTAAACCTTACCACTCTTAATGGCGTGAAATGGTGTAAATTTTCATATTTACGTCTAAAAACTAATGCCAATGTAATTATTGGTTGGATTTTAAGCGACAATAATCATAAACTTTATTACACTTTACGTATAAAGCTAATATAAACACATAATTATATACTCAATATGGAGTAAATTTTAATTTGTGCGATATAGCTATTCTGCAGTACGCTTGCATCTGACCTTTCCATTGACAGTTGTTAATTGTTAAAACTTAAAGCAATATAGTTATTCGTAATTTTTAACTAACCAGTTATCCACGAATGATGTTAATTATTCTAAGAAATGCATATATGTTTTGTGATGTGATTGAACATAAAGTCGCACGAGGATTTCATTGAATCGGTATGTACGTACTAATTCTTCACTACAATAAAGTAAACAAGGTAATACTTTAAATTTAACACTCTCTACTCATTGCCTAATTTTAATAACAATTTATTAATCATATCAAGAATGTACTCAATTAATTGATAATTAATCATGTGCAATGTCATAAAACTTAGACAGAAGTTTTTAACTTGTTTAGTATGAATTTGGTGTGGAATATCACATCAAAGAGTCAATAAATGACCTGTGTTTATATAAGAAGTAGCATTTACATACAGAATATTTTTCTGTAATATCTGGACAAGTAATATAAAATCATGTAATTTAAAATAATATCGTACGTACCAAGTGGGAAAATCTCGATGTTTTTATTGAAAATCTCGTTAATTATAGAAGGTAAGCAAAAGTAACCCTCCTCCATTGTCGATCTCTTTTCAGGAGGAATAATAAAAACTAGAACTGATCATCTCTCTTTATTTTCGAACTATAAATTAACCGTTTATTTTTAATTATTCGATATATGTCGATAACTCTATTGTTTGTGGAATTTTAATATCTTTATTAGGGTTGGAATTTAAACATGTACTTCTTTAAACATACGTAAGTCATATATGGAGCAGTGATTTACACAAAAAGAGAAATTGTTTTATCCTTTTAATCAAATTTACTATGTGGAGTCAATCCTGCATGTCCTGATTTTGAAAATATTAATATTTTTTATAGTGGCATGGTATTTTCAAAATTTTTGCGTAGTAGCGAATGCCATTTTGAAGAATTATGGTAATTATACGTATTAAAGCAAATAAATACATTTAATTGTTGAATATATTTGATTATTGTTTACAACATTTCATTTTAGGGATTGTCTATGAAAATTACAAAAGAAAAAAATTAATATATATGTGATTGAAAAGTATGTCACTCAAATGTCATAATTCTAAAGTTGACATATGAGATGTATTTTAGTTACGGTTCAGTAAGGAGACAACCTAATCAGTCTATTAGTAGATTAAGGGAAATCTTATTAATCATGTATGAAATAAACTAGGACCAAAAAATTATGCAGAAAATGCTGAAAATGTTCCCATCAATGCTTTTGGTATGATGGTGGCAGATTCTTCGATTTTAAAATGTTAAATTAAAGTCAATTTCGGTTTTATAACGACAATAATTATTAATTTTATATAATCCATAATTTTAACATTATTCGATAAGAAAACAAAAAATCCTCGCAACCGATCTACCGATTCTATTAAGATTTTCTCAATTGAATCTTCGACAAATTAGACAAGATTCATTAATTTTTTAGAAATATTATATGAATGAGCGAATCATGTGTTAGTTATACCGGAATGTGTACTTCTGGTTTGACGTTAATCGCCATCGCTTTATGTCCAAAATTAATGACGCTTTGGTGATAGTGTTGGATATGTTGGACAATTAATATGTTGAATATATCGTCCTGACCTTAAAGATTACTTTTCACATTCTTCATAATTCATAATTTCATTGAACACCCTGTATATAATGTTTTATATGTCATGCGCGAACAGTAGCAACAAAATTAAATAAACTATATTTGATAAATATCCGCAGAAAATATCTATCGATATACGTCATCATTATTACTTTTTTTCTGGTAGTCTCAGACGTAAGTTTCTAATTTTCATAACCACTCTACCTCCGGGACTAGCCAAGTGAAACTGAATTAGTGGATCCTGTATTGGGAATTTCAGTACGTAAACTAAACAGTTATTTTTAAGATTATTTATTAACTGACGTTCACTATTCACTGAATAATGTTGCTACCAGTTTTGTGCTAATGCTTGATTTACACAGACAAGATGAATAATATTAATGCCATTCTATTTGAAATTTAACTAAAATATAATATATCAATTTGTCATGCATCAATAAAACCGTCATTTTAATTTTTGAGAACTGAACACAAAGAGAACATAATTATTCTGTTTTTAATAATTTTATGTCAAATGTGTATCAAATCCAAAATAACACATAATGTCACCATTAACAGCAAAATTATTATTACAGTATACTACTCTTGCGTTATCTAATTTAAATATAAATATGACATAGTCATACAATAAAATGTATTATATGACCGCATTCATATAATTATTGCCAATAATTACCTATTAGTATAATATTTATAACACTTAATATTAATAATAAAAATAATTACTAAATAAATATTTTTTGACATTATTTTACTTTCTTGAATATTCATAAAAACAAACATATTAGACTACTTAACGTATTAACAAACATTAAATTAAGCTTTTAACATATTAGATTTTCCACTGTCCGAAAATACGAGTATTAGAAAACTTGTCTCAGATGTCAATAAATGAATTATATTAGATATCAGATAATCCAAAATATTCATTTTAGTTTACAAGGATTTAAAAAACTTTACTGGGTATACTCGTATTACCTAAATAATCATTCTAATTCCAATATAGTCATCAAAGAATCCACAATGACAGTGTCTTTTACACAAGTGACAATGTGTATCACAAATATATCAAAAGAACACTAATGGAGTAACTTGTACAGCCAATTGAAGAATGGAAAAGCCGTAATATCCTCTGATAGTGGAATAGAAAGCCAAGATCATCATGATACTTTTTCCTCAATGAACAAACATGTAAATGAGCTTTAGTGTGATAGAAATTGAGCTCTTTACAATACAGAAGATGTATAGAACTGTGGAAAATATAAGGATAGTAGAAATACCAGGACCGCATAACCCCGTAGCGATAATAGAGACTGTTAGAACAATCACAGTATGGCATTTTAACAATCCTTGCTGGAGATACTAAACATATTGGTGTCTTAAACCTTTCCCAAGGAATATAAGTATGACAATTATACTTATACATAAATAGGAAGGCAAACCACTGAATATTGTAGTGCATTCACACATATAGTAGCCCTTTATGTCTTCTGGGCATAAAAGGAAAACATTCCGAAAATACTCTCAAAAAGGAAAATGCCTAGCTTCAAACCAATATGACTTTATAAGAGGGAATTCAATTATTCAAGTAATCCAGGAAGTGATAGAATCGACAGACGTACAAATGTACAGGATAAATGCATGGCTAGCACGAAGGTGTATTAATGTAAGAGGATACATCGGAACACATAATTCTTAACTGTTCACAATATTCAATGAAGAGTAAACTTCTCAACTATTCTCTATAGAGAATAAGAAGCAACGAACGAAAATAATCAACCTTCGATCCTTGAAGTGTGTCAGAAATGGCGGTTCCATAGTCGAAAAGGAAAGAAACAGAGGAGTTTAGTGGTAAAAAACTTCACACTACCTTCTCATGAAAGGTGCGATGTCTTGTTGAAGATTTTTGGCAAAAAAAAAGTAATTTGGTTAAGTAACAATAAATATTTCAATACGTAGAAATTACATATAGATAATATAAATAGAAAATAGTATTCCAAAAAGTGTATAGATCCTGCCCCAGTAAGGCACCCAATGCCGCCCATGAGACCCAAATTATTGATCATTAAGCATACGAGTACTACACCATACATTCGATCGATGTTAAAAATATTGTTCCAAAGCAGCATGAGGATTTTCTGACATTCATGGATGATTATTATAACAGTTATTAATACTATCACACATAAAATAGGATTAATCCATAAATAAAATATATTTAAGCAATCCTCTGTTTTTACGAATCCAATAAGAAATTTGTAGTCTTAAAAGGCCATCAACCTTTTTAAAGGTTGTCTCATGTTTCAGATTAAACATGAAAAGACTTCAAACTCTATTATTTAAATGTTTTCTGTACAGTATTCTGCGTATTTTAGCCTCATTAACACGTCTCTGAAATATTTCCAATTCCTCGTGAATCGCCCTATATATAATATTTGTTTTCATAATAATTTCATTAAAATAACTCAATATGCAACATCGTTAGGTATAGGATAAACATTCATTTACCATTTTTACAAATTAGACTAGCATATGCCATCAATCTGTTAGACATAGAAATTAAATATTTTACGATCTCTACTCATTTTTTACTTATTTTCCTATTAACCTCAATGGTCGTAGTCATGGTTATAATAAGAATTCTTCACTTAATCAGATGCTTCTATGTTCTGCTTCAAATTCTATAAAGAAGAGGGAATGGGAAAAGGATCTAGATGCACTCAGATCATATCGGTTCCACTGTGCTGGGAGCCACCCTTTTTATCGTCAACACCAACGTCACTCCTTCGGCCATCCAACTGTATGTTTTTATCTAGAGTAATATCAACACAATTAAATAATCCAACAGTTATTGTTCAGCTATTAATAGGTCATTACAAATTTAATTCAGGTATATCTATTAATTGTCCCTAAATGTCCCCATTAAGATCTAAATCCATCTGTTATTGCTTTAAATATTTAGTGAACTAAACAAACCGTTGAAATTCAGTTTCACAGATATAAGCCACAAGTATTGATTCATCTTCTGCAAACAAACTTCCTTGTAACTGATTTAATTTACAATTATTGTTTTAGTGTAACGATTTTTTACAATTTTTGCCATCCATGCAATGATTCCTCTAGTACCAGTACACCAGTCATGAGAACCAGTATTGATTGATGACCAAGGCTGTGGGTGAGCGCTGCATACCATTGACGATTCATGTGGGGGCATAAATATTTTTACTGCAACGAACATTTCGTTTATGAAATCCACAAATCTTAACTATTCCAAAATAATAATATTCATAAAATTTCATTATAAAATTTCGTCATAAAATCTCTATTATATTGTGAACGATATATTCTAGTTCGCCGAGGTAACCGTATCTTAATTTTTAAACAGTTTTAACGTAATAGTGCGATGATAACACTGAAATAAGGTAAGTGGTGGACGAACCGTAGTGGAAAAGGATCAGAAATGTACTTCTCACGGCCGTAGGGCCATAGTTGATTTTGATTTATCTATCGAAGTATACGTACAGTCTCCGCTATGTTAATTGAAACGTTTTAATTTAATAATGAAGTATGTCGGACGTGCGAAATTCTAGAAAACGTTTATATACTCACCAAGTGAAAAAGTTTATTGTGGTAGTTGATGATTTATTCCACGATGGAGAGCGAAAGTAATGTGTAAAGTATACCATAAACATTTAATGTGCTGGTCCAAATCCGGCTGTACACATCACGTGAATTTTATATAACATCAGCATGGAAAACAGGGCATACTCTTGCAACTCAATTTAGGTTTGAGTTATTGTTGATGTTGATAGTCTGTAATACTCCGCTTTACATACTAGATAAAGAACCATTTCGAAGATTTTGGCACAAATACAATGCACAATTCCATTTATCAAGTCGCAGAACATTGTGTAGTGATATATTAACTGTACGCGACGACATTATAAAAAAGCTTACACGTAAATTAGAGAATAAATGACCTGGTTATGTGTTGACGAGATAATCGATCGTAAAAATATGCTATTGTAAATATGATAATACGTATTCTGGTCCCTCGGCAATCGACATTTCCATTGCTATTTTCTAGCAAAAAACTCACTGAGTGTACTGGCAATACAATTACGCAGGTGGTGCTGTAGACGTTAGGAAAATTTCAAATGTCAATAAGGTAAATATTTATGTTTGTGACAGATGGTGATCACACACGATCGTAGATTGTTACGTGTTACATATAAAGTGCATGATTTACATCTTGTGGCAGAAACTATTCTACAATGTTCTATCACGGTAGATGCATTAATAGCGAGTATAAAAAGTGTTTCTAAAATCTATTAAACGTCTTTGCGAGTTTCACAGTTCTTGTCAAAGTGTCTGTAATTCCCAAACTACCAGAACCAATCCTTACACGTTGAGGACATGATTGAACACAGATTTTTATTATGCTGAAAATTTACAGTAAATACAACCTGTAATACTACAATTCAATCCTGCCGAGCCTGCAGCTATTAAGGAAAGGCAAACACAGTTTCTAGATATTTCCATTGAAACTGATTTAAAAGCGTTGGCGTTAGCGGAGTTCATGCAAAGAGTGAACCAAGTAATTTCACTCCTACATTCTATAGATGATGCGAAAAATGAGCGCTTCAAACAAAAGTTTGAAAGTGTGTTAAAGAAAATACAGATTTTAACAGATTAAGACAAGTTTGTGATGATATTGCTAATAGTGTATCTACAGATCCGTTAAGTGCAAAGAGTATTTTTCATATGGCTGTATTGCATGAGTAGATGTTAAGCGGTCGTCTTTCGAATATAAGAACATATTTTCACCACAGCGAACATCATTCTCTGAGATAAATATAGAAAAATACCTGATGCTGCCAAGTATTTGCGGATCGTGTACAGTTCTTGAGAATGATGATAATGGTGCTAGTTCATCACGTTAGTTTAGAGGGTAGACTACATAGTGTTATATTTACTTGTAACAGTTTAGTGCGTTTGTTACTAATTACTGATTACTTACGTATTATTATTTTATTACCCTTCTCACGATGCGTACGTCTATGGCGCGCAGGACATTTCCCACAGTCTTAGACTCAAGAATTTTGGTTACTGGCTTTACTTACATGTTTACATTTCTCCGTTAGTGCCATAATTTATCAATTGGGATACTTTTATTTTTAAGTAAAATCCAATTGAAATGGTTTTCGTCCTATACTAAATTTCTACTTAAAACAATAAAATCTTTTGAAAGTCTTATTTTTCATAACTTTTCTTTTGTTGATCTTTCTGAGTTTTCCATTTCTTCGTTAACTATGCATATGTTCTGATTGAATTATCCTTGTTTTTCAGTTATTCTTGAAGGGGACCTACATATTTTGATATTTTGGACTAAAAGAGGTTAATAATATGAAAGTATAGACCTTCTTTACATTTGAATATATTAATATCGATTTTAATAACATCCTTTCTCTTCATTAAAACTATTAGCTTTTATCTGTCTTATGATGCCAATTTAATTTGATATCATTACTTTGTGGCAAACTGTTTTCTTTTAGGAAACCCGAACAGTATCTGCTATGATATTTATAATTCTATTTGGAAAATAGTATTATCCAACAGTATTATCCTATAGTAATGTTCTAAATCTCTCATTGGAAATAGGCAATAGGCGGGTAAACGTAAAACGTAAAAGACATGACAGAATACAGCAGAAAGGGCATAAGTAAATATATATCCATAGTACAACGAAAAAAAATTGTAACTTTATAGTGATAAAAAGTGAAATCAATTCCAATTTTAAATTCTCTATAACAATTCTAGAAATATAATCAAATAATGACACAAAATATATTTCACACCATTATCCATCAGTCATTCTCATTTTGTAACATATAATTCTAACATATAACATCCTGTTTAGTTAGAAATTATTATGACATGTTATATCAAGTTATTTACCATAATTGTTTAAGGTAACATAATTCATATTATAAGACAAAATTCAGCCACTATCCAGTGGCCATGGAATTACACAAATCATCAAGACAGGATGAATACTTAGATAATGTTCCCAGATGCACTCAGAAAATCTGGGTCAGATCGCAGTAATAAAATTCTATTTAAAACGATTTTTGTCTGCTTTTTGTCAAATAGTAGGCATAATTCAAAGTTCATAAAATGAAGTACTATACTAGTTAATACGTCGACCTTTATATCATATGTTATAAGTTATAAGTTTAAGTTATAAGCCAATAACGTTACTGTAAAACTCAACAAACAGAAAGAAATTACAATCTCGTTATTATGCACAATACTAATAAATTACTCCTTCAAAGAGTAGCCGTACTTATTAAAAATCGAGATCAGTTTTAAAGAATGAAGTTTTATAAAGAATAATCTAGTTCGGTATTGATTTTTGTTATATACAGGTTTTCCATTGTGTAGTATGTTGAATTTATTTCATTATTAGAAATGGTTATAGAAACTACAAAGAATATAGTGCATATTCAGTTGTAATGATCACTACCCGTTAAAATTGAGAAAACTGAAATTAAAAGAAAAATTACATCCCTGAAATCGTTGATAATGTATTTTCGCTATAATTTGTTTCCAATTTTAATAAAAATTCATAGCACCTACTTGAAAGTCATTACAATTAGAATATTGAATGGGGAATACATGGAGTTTAACCTGTGATTAAAATTGTATGCGTCATAGTTTATACTCTGTGTAAAAGTCGCTGCTGATTAAATTACATGAGCAAGTTGGATTGAATATTTTTCATAATAATAATAGAACAAATCATCTGCGTCACTTTTATGCTCCAAGGTTTACGGAAAAATCGGAAACTACTCCTTATTGAATTACTTTCAATAAGTTCAAAGAGTGCGTTCTTAAAATGCGATTAGAAAACAAAATTCCAGTGGCAGTCGAATTTGACGTTTACAGACTTCTAAAAATAAGTATTTACCGTGCCGATGTAATCCCTTTCCTATATTTTTAATACATACTGAAAAACCTCGACATCCAAAAGATGGTACAATATACAAATACACAAAAATTGTCTTGTGCAAAAAGTAAGAGACAATATATGTATGTTCGGAATCGTAAGAAAGTTTTAAAAATCATAGATTTAAAAATGACCAACTATTTTGTTCCAGTAAAAAGTATTATTTATAACTATTAATATTTTATTGGAAAACCTTGTCATGGAATACTTTACGATTAGCAACTATTTAATATGAGAATGATATATATAATTAGTATTTTTGGGAAAAAATGTTTTTATATTTCTCATTTACATGTTCCTCTTAATGCTCACAAATAAGTATTAAAGGGGATAGGCAAATGAAATAATATTACAACTCATATCCAATAAATGACTTATAATAATAATAGTATGGAATACAAATATATATATATATATATATATATATATATATATATATATATATATATTTATATATATATATATATATATATATTTATATATATATATATATATATATATATATATATATATATATATATATATATATATATATAAACAATGGATTACCTCAGAAACATATAACTAGTTGTTTAGATTTTAGAAATAAAAAGTTGCTTTTCCCTAAATGTAGTAACTCATTATGAGTATATTTGGATCGATTATTGTTGAAAGGGGCTAAGTAACTTTTAACAAATTTTACAGGAGGGTAGAAAAACTGTTTATTTGTGCCAAAATCAATTTATTTTCAGAAATTTTAGAAATATGTTACAGTTTGGAGCGTCTGTGAGAGATTACTATTATTACTTATGTGATTTATTTCTTCACTGTTACTAGATCATCAAAAGAAAATACGTACCTGACCCCTTTCAACAATAAATGTAATGTAAATAAAAACTACATCACTCTTTGTTACAAAAACCCTATGAAATAACTGAAAAGATAACATAACTACTAAAACATACAAAATGTTATAGTTTATTTATAGTTTCACTATTGTCTGTCCTTGTTATCTTAATTTGTTGGCCAAGTATCGATAATATTCTGGTAAAGATTCTTAAATTCTTCATCTACTGTAATGTTAGTTTCATGTCCTTTAGTCTCAGTTATTGGTACACAACCTGTTGCATAATCTTTGTTGCATAATCGGTGTTTGCTACTTCCACAGTAAATCGTTTGAGTGAACTGGATGTTATAATAATTTCGGTATACTGCTATACAGAATATATTCTATCATACTTTTTTAACTTTCTCTTTATTATACCAAAGTCCCTATCACAGGGCAAAAAAGAATGACATCGAAGGGGATAATATTGTTGAATTTTTTTAATCTACCAGTATCTACTAAAGCCATGCACATTCTAATAATTGTGTGATTTTTATTCTGCCCAGGGCAATTAACGCGCAAAAGTCTAAGTTCAGATACCGAAACTGCGGTATACTTTTGAATATAATCACATAAAAATGAACACACTTCATCCGGGTCCTTGTTGGCCACACCGCCATGGTAAAGGTAATAAAATGATTCATTTGTCTTTAGATTATGAATACAAAACACATTTACTGTCAATTGTGTTTCAGCTTTTTCAAAATTTTATAGAAATCGTTCAATGTTGAAAGGGGCTATTTGCTGCACTAAGCACCTTTCAACAATAACCGACTGAGTACTCACTACAATATTATCTATAAGAAATGCCGTAAGCTAGCTCCATTTAACATTAAACGATGAGTATATCTAGCTAGAAGTAAATGGCGCTATAATCCCATTTTCTCCAAATATGTTATTTAGCACCTTTCAACAATAATCTATTCAATTACTATTCAAATCACAAGCCTAGACATTATATTAAAATTTTGTGACATTACACACACTGGCGATTTTAATAACTCGTTAGTTCTTGCAGTCTTGCATTAGAGTATATTTTCTTCTCGAGGGCCTAGTCTAGGGATACTAAACATGCTTAGTAATTCAGGTACATCTATACTGTTATGGAATTATTTAAATAAGAATGAGAGGCTAATAAGCACCCTTCTAGAGTTTAATAATATCAAATTTTTGTAGAAGCAGAGTATGATCGTAACCCCTTACTGGATAATAATCATCTATGCGAAATAATAAATACCTACTTTAAGAAACGCCGTTGAATATTTTCAAATTGATTTATATGACTTAGATATCAAAGAATATCAGGACTATCCTTTGATAGTCCTCATCAAAGGACTACAGTTTATCATCAAAATACAAGCCAAGATCCTTAATATTTTTAGAACGTATTAAAACTATCACCAAGAGAATAGTCGCATATTTGTGATTGCTTCTTTAAGGTATACGAACAAATGTATTTTGCAACCTCAATTGATCATGTAAGCAGGTTATATTTAAAAATAATTTTAAATTGTCGGCAAAAAAAATGATGCAACATAAACATTCGAGACAAATCGTTAATAAATTATATAAAGAATAATGGTCCCAAATTTGAACCTTGAGATACTTGAGAGGACGCTAAGTAGGCCTCGGATTTAAAGTCATTATATGAATCGAATGATGTACGTCTGGATAAATGCGATTTTACTATATGGAGAGAATTATTACTGAATTCATATAAGTCTAATATTGAAATTAGTATATTACCTTTTCATAACCCTTTAAATATCAGTATATACCACATCTACTTGAGCTATGTGGTTTACGGTTATTGAAGTTAATTCTGTTAAATTTGTAACTCTGAAACGTTTTGCTATGAATTAATGTTGATTAAGAGGTGAAATGGGCTGCACACCAAGATAGACGTGGGTGTGTAACGAGATTTAGAAAACCATAAAACAAAATGACACTTAGATAGTACATCATACCTAATGAAGTGACCGTATATGTCATCTGTATGACTATACATCTATTGTATATCATATCGCAATTTTTATACATCTATTATATAATAGATGTAATTTATTAATATTGTGCATAATAACGAGTTTATAATTTCTTTTTGTTTTTGTTGAATTTTGCAGTAACTTTATTGGTTTATAACTTAAATTTATAGTAGACTGATGTAATCTCACGTTGCCACAACATGTAACTCATATGATATAAACGTTGATGTATTAATTAGTGTAGTACTTCATTTTACGAATTTTGAATTACGCTTACTATTTGACGAAAAGCCAATAGCAATCGCTTTAAATGGAATTTTATTTTATAACCTTATTTATGTTACCTTAATTAATTATGGTAAATAACTTGACACAACGCCATAATAATTTCTAATTAGACAGTATGTTATTGTTGAAGATAATTAATTAATTTATATTTCCTACGTATTCATGTCGATAATCGAAAAAGAATATCATTGGGAAGCAAATAAAGAAAACATGATGAATAATGGTGTGAAATATAATTTGCGTCATTATTTTATTGTATTGATAGTATTGTTATAGAGAATTTAATATTGGAATTGACTTATTGATTTACTTTTTATCAGTATAAAGTCATTTTTTTATTGGACTGTATATATATATATATATATATATATATATATATATATATATATATATATATATATATATATATATATATATATATATATATATATTACTTATGCCCTTTATGCTGTATTCTGTCATGTGTTCTACATTTTACCCATCACTCTGTTGCCAAAGAAAGATTTAGAACTTTACTACAGGATACTTTTCTTGGGTAATACTATTTCCCAAATAGAATTATAAATATCTTAGCGAATGAAATACTCTTCGTGTTTCCTTAAAAAAAAAACAGTTTTACACAAAGCACTGATATCAAATTAAATTGACATCATAAGACGGATAAAAACTGATAGTTTTAATGAAGAAATAGGATGTTTTTAAAATCTATCTATATATATGTAAAAGAAGATCTATGCTTTCATATTTTTGACCTCTTTTAGTCCAAAATATCAAAATATGTAGGTTCCCCTAAGTGAAGGAAATAATTCAAACCGAAAATTATGCATATTTAACTAAGAAAGGGAAAACTGCTAAAGATCAACAAGAGGGGAGTTATGAAAAATAAAATTTTCAAAAGATTTTATCGTTTGAAGTAAAAACTTAAAGCAGGGGACGCAGAGTATTCTATTTCGATTATACACAAAAATAAAAATATCCCAATTGATACATAATGGAACTAACAAGAAAATGTATAGTAAAACAACTGACCAAAATTCTAAAGCCTAAGTCTGTCGGAAATGTACTGCGCGCCATAGACGTACGCATCATAACAAGTGTAATAAAATAATACAAAGTAATTAGTAACAAACGCATTAAACTGTTAGAAGTAAATATAACACTGTATGTACTTACCCTCTTAACTAGCGTGATAATCTAGCATCATCATCATCATCATCATCATGAATTGGAGACGATCCGTAAATAATTTGCAGCATGTGGTATGTTTCTATATTTGTCTCAGAGATGATGTTCGCTGTAGTGAAAATATGTTCTTATATTTGGAGAATGGCACATATACACCACATCTACTTGAGTTATGTGGTTTATGGTTATCTAGGTTAATTCTGCTAAATTTGTAACCGTGGAGCGTTTTGCTATAAACTCATGTTGATTAAGAGGTAAAACGGGCTTCTCACCAAGATAAACGTGGGTGTGTAACGACTGTAACAAGATTTTGAAAACCTTCGCAAGATAAGACTTAGATAATACATCATACCTAATGAAATGACCGTATATGTCATCTATATGACTATACATCTATTGTATATCATATCACAATTTTCATACATCCATTATATAATATATCTATGAAAATTGTTGTAAATAAATCAACTTTAAACATTTGCAGTGGACTTCGTCTAATATGACAGTTATATCACTATGCATTTTCTCCTTTGTATTATTTATGGTAACAAAGTATACACAAAACAACAAAAAATTCTCATATGCGACTTTTGTGTAAGCTTTTTTGCGCATCAAAAATATGTATTATTTTATACGTGCTTAATAGAGAATATCCTGCTTTTAGTGTATTTTTATGTCACATATTTGCTTCAGATCTACATAATATACAGGTAGGTATCTATTGACATTAATAAAAGCAGTTTCAAAAAATTTAAACAATAATTGCAAAAACTACGAAATTTGCATCTAACAGTGTCACGGGCGCTGTTGCTAATAAAAAATTTTGACATATACATTGAAACTTGTTTTAAATTTTGCAACTACCTAGTCCAACGAGACTCACATTGCATCCTTGATTATGTTTACATAAAGAATACTTGTCCGGATATTAAATATCATCAGTGGTTTGCATAATTCCACTGTATCACATGAGAGAAAATTGACCACAATGGGATCTGGTCCAGTTTAGTTCAATTTTCACCATTTTAAAAGAAAAAGAGGTGATTGTTAAAAAGCTAATTCAGATATGTTTCAAATTAAACAGAACTAAACTCCTTATTTGATTCATTTCTTAAACTCTTGATAAGATATATAAATTATTTCTATAAAGTGAGTATCTACTGAAAAAAAATATTTCGTATGTATAAATTATAAATGCTTTCTTTGAAACTTCTAACCCAATTTTTAATATCCCTTGCTATTATGATTACCATCAAACGTATAAAGTAAACACAATACTACAGTGGTTTAGAATACCAATTAATAATTTACATAATTCATACATTTCATACTGCAATTTAAAATGAAACTGTTTTTTACTTCCAATACAATTTTTTAACTTCAAATTTGTCAATTTGTATTAAAATAAAATTAATTCAACTAGAATAATATATAAAAAGTGTATGAAGTTATATGCATTATAATTTTACTTTTACGATTATTAAATATGGCTAAAGACAACAAATTGGACAAATTATTATCTCCTAATAGTAGTTTGAAACAATTCAAATAAAATGAACAATAAAACATTGTCATAAACATTGTATTCCAATCGACGTGATTTCATCCGTCTACAATTCTATGGTTAAAGAAATATGCAACATGAACTGGGCAAATAATATTCAGCAGTTATGCTTCTGGGTCCCAAAATTCAATAATAATTGCACCATTGCCGTGATGATGTTATCATAGTTAAGTTTTCATAACGCAGCGACAGTTTATAATATAAATAAATAAAATGAATGAAAATAATAAGTGTTTTATTTGCCTAAAATAAGACTCCATTTACGCAATAATAATACGACCTTAAAATAAAGAAAGAGTACCGTATCTACTACATATACGACATAGGATTTTTATAAAATAGGATATTTCTTAACCGTTGCTTATATTTTCGTAGATGTAGAAGAGTTTATATCGACAAATTTACAAATACCATTATTATTTACAAATAAAAATTGATAATTTCAATAGCATATTGATTCTAGATGCCAAACAGGAAAATAGTAAGCTGTATTTGTTTGTAATTAAGACAGATGGTAAATTATTATGGAGATAATATTTCAGAGGAAAATAGGGGTATTTCAGGTATTTTTATCTAATTATGTACCTTATAATTTTATATATAAATGTTTAAATTCTTCGAATTTCTACATTGACGAGTCGGAAAATGAAGACTAATTACCTTAAGACCTTAAACTTTACGTTACCAGGTACATTAGTTGTTACAGATTCAAATATCATTTTATTTTCTTGGCATTTAGGTCTTAATTTGAAATTTCGTGATAACTAATTACAATTATCATGAAATATTGGATGCTATTGGTTGATACAATATAAACTATAATATAAACATTACTGAAACAATATTTTGGCCTTATAACATATTGCTTGGAATTAAGAAATATTATTTGCTTAATATAGTTTATGTATCAAGCATATTAAATTTTTTTAATATTTCAGTAAATTTTAAAATTTTCAATAATTAATTTTTTTTAATTTTTTTCAATATTTCTTAACCTTTTATATTATTGTATGTATATTTTACAATTTTAAATGTCTATCTTTAAGTTTTGTTTTATATTATGGCAAATGTATACCGCTTAGAAAATATGTTATTAAATTGAACACGTTTATAGAAAATAGTGCTAATAGAATATTATTAAATAGAATATTTCTATAGCATCTTCAATAACATCATTTTGTTGTAATAATGACCAGTTTCCCTCTAATGTGGAGTAGTAAAGTTCAGGAAAAGTACCTTATTAAAATTGTATTTTTTATTATTTATGGAAAACATATTATGAAATATGCATGTTTTTAAATTATTTACATATGTATTATTAATGCAAGGTGATATGAAACCTCTCTTATAAACGGTAACTTATTATATATTAAATAGGATATTTGAGAATCCAGTATCTAGTAAGCGATTTGCACAATTAGTAATATTATATCGCTCAATATCTAACAAGAGAGGTATGTATATCATCAATTAAACTACTTTTATTATCTTGATTATTCAACACAAAATGTGGGACATAAAAATCACTTATTATAATTAACATACTTTAATCTAAACTTTAATTACTTCAGTATTTCAAAATTAAATCGAATACATTTGTTGGTAATCTAGGTAGTATGTACAACTGTGAAAATTAACAACTCTGTTTTTCAATTGTTTTCAAAACTTATAATACAAAGATATATCCCATAGACGGAAATTCAGTATATTATATTCCTATCTAATTAGAAATAAACAGATCCTGATGTCCTGCTAACATGAAATGCCACTTATCTCTGAAACAATGTTGACCTTTATTTTAATAATGCTTAATATCCATTGTTTCTAATATATTTTTCCGAACTTAAATTTCCTATTAAAGGAACGCGTATTATTTAATTCATATGGTATTTGTATATGGACTTTCCGGTGAATATTAACTATACAACAACAACAAATCCAGTTTTATGAGATACATAAAAACGCCTTCCTCCATAATGAATGGCGTAATATTTTCAATATTATGTAGAATTTATGTTAAAATTGCTAGATAAACTTTAACTTGTTTTTGTTACGATCTGTCATAATCGTCTTAGGAGGAATTTAAAGCAAAGTAGGGAGAATCAGAATTATAACAAATTCCGCAAATGCCTCCTAATGTGAGTCAATGTCACAAATTTCTAATAGGTTTTATATATCTCCTAAACAAACAACGAGACGGTTTCATACGTTTTGTCACTTTGGCCTCAATAAAAGCTCTGGTGAGTCAGTATTACATCTACATATTTCAATAATGTTCTGCTCTCATACGTAGGAAAATTCTGTCTGAGAATTTGCGAATTTCATAACATGTTTTCCTATTTTTGGTTCTGAAGTGAGGGCTATTCAAAAATATAATTAAATAAATTGTTAAGTATCATAAGATATAATACTATGTAATACAAGTTACCCAAATTATATAGACCAATAATTTTACAGTTCTCAAATGGGATTTTACTTTTGGGAGAGTGGTTTTTGAAATTTTTATTTGACTCTACATTCAAATTGCAGTTATTTCAAGCAACTGGAAAAATTAGCATATTATATTGTGAAGAATACTTAATATATAATTCTTTCATTATAGCAAGAACATTAATAAGCAATAATAATTGTTACTTTTTTGTATAATGTTGATAACACTTTCATGATCTATTTTAACATACGTTATTTACTTAGCATGTAGGTAATATGAAGCAAATATAAACAAATAAAAGAGTTCCTCAATAGATAATAACCGTAAGTAAGTCTAGTGGCACAGTATGAAATCCTGTACTAGGTATGATTCAGGAGACGGTAATAACTTATTTCAACTAACAAACTAAGTCCATCAAGAAGTATAAAAACATTTTTTATAATACTGTCTATGTATTTAGATTCCAACCTTGCCATTCTCCAAATTAATGTCCAAAATTGTAAAATTAACTTAATAAATTCAATAATTCGACTAGAAGTAATCAAAAAATCATTATATTTGTATACTATGATATTCATATTTTTCATATGAATTTTATTTACTTAAAATTTTCGGGCACCATTTTGTTTGTCATAGATATGTATGTTAATGATTCATGTTAACCATTATGCATTCAATTATGGCATAAGAGCTATTTGTTATTTTGAATTTAATAATAAAAGTATAGACTAAATTTGGACAGATTTAATAGTAGAAATATAGACATTCAATGCTTTTAATCGCAGACACTTAATTGAAGTATTGAATTAGAAAAAGTATGTACCTGTATTTTGTATGTATGCATATAAAAATACATACCAATTATTTAGAAATAGTTTCAATACGTTTTGTAATATGGTTGCAGCAATATTAGACATGTTTTAAATAGTTTGGATTTAAATCCAGTTGAATATTAGTATTTTTTAAGGTAGATGGTTGTCTATGATGAATGTGTGCACATGGTATCGTCATTAAGTATTAAATTAAGACCGTAGCGTTCATCACTTGGATAAGTAACAGAAAGGGTCATCTTCTAGAAATTTGCGTGTCAATGGACTCACAACTCGCAGCAGTAAAATCTACACAATTAGATGAGGTTTGTGCATTATATATTAGATTGTATTATATGTTAGATATATAAAAATGTCCATCTCACTACAAGAATGGAGTTCAATAATATTTTCAAATTAGGGAATTAACTATGATATTACCCTTTGGTATCTTCTAACATCATTTATTCTCTTGGCCATTTAACCACTAGAAGTCACGATCGACGACGATCAAACCGACTTTAAGCAAAGGTATAGAATAAAAAGTTCTTTAATGGTTCGAAAATTATTAAAGATATATTTAGAACATACTAATACAGCTGGATGCAGAAATAAATTCTGCATCAGAATATTTCAAAAATATGAGCAATTTAAAAAGAGTTATAATTTATTGATCTGAAGATGCCTTAAAAGAAAATTTGTTTTTCGACGCTCGGTAAATAATCAAACTACAGTATATACATCAAAATTTCTGTTAATAAATTCGCATTTTATTGTATTTACTACAGATATGACGATGGTTCATCATTTTAAAAATCTCGATGTAAATCGAAAATGAACTATGATTTTAAGATTTAACCACAAACCACCATTTATATTTACCGGAATACCAGGGTAAGCCTAGAACTATTATTTATCATATTAAATCTGCTATAAATACAATGAAATGACAATTCAATAATTAACTAATACATAACGTAACGAAGATCAAGTAATTTCAAGAGATCATATTAAATGTCATTTGAAACCTTCAGATTTACTTTAACACCAGATATGTTATGACTATCTGTTGTAATAATTAAACGAGAAGTATACATTATGTCCATCTAGTGTACGGATATTCAATATCATCATTAAAAAAGAACATAAATATATTTTTTACGATATTGCATACTTCCTCAGGTCTACTATATGAAAGCAATAACTATTATACAGATGTTTCGTTCTTTCTGCTCGGATACTAATTTGACTTTTCAGATGGCAACATAATCTTTTCGTGTTATTACTTTTCCACGCTCCACTATACTAGCGGAGTATATGTAATCGTGTAAAGAAAAATGGTAAAACTTTTTTTTTGTTTATTTTTCGTTATTCAGTCTAAAAACAAAAAAAATGGTTTTTAAAAATTGTTTTCTGTGTGTGTGTCATCGTTGTCGTTGTCGTTATCGTCAGCATTTATTCTTGTTAACACGATAACTCAACTAAATCGTGTCGGATTGATCCGGATTTGACTGATTCTGATCGGGTACGTCTCCCAGATGACACCTATTGATTTTGAGGTGGATAGGACACACTCCACCCTGTCCATGGGTCACGAGAAAGCACGATGCTGGACTATTTAAGAATTATTTTTGTTAGCACGATAACTCAACGAAGTCGTGTCGGATCTATCGGGTTTTGACTGATTCTGATTGGGGACGTCTCCCAGACGACACCTATTGATTTTGAGGTGGATAGGATACACCCTACTTTGTCCATGGGTAATGAGAAAGCACGATGGTGGACTATTTGAAAATGTTTTTTTGTTAATACGATAACTCAACTAAAACGTGTCGGATCGATCGGGTCTTGACTGATTTTGATTAGGAATATCTACCAGATGACATCTATTAATTTTGAGGCGGATAGTACACACCCCACCCTGTCGATGGGTCATGAGAAAGCACGATGGTGGAGTATTTGAGAAAAATTTGCCGATTTTGCATTGAACAAAAAAAACATATATTTGGCCTGTATCATCTACGAATGAATGAGAAAAAAAAGATTACGTTCGATCACAAATGTATTGATACGGCATTGAAGGAGTCGCCAATGAAAAAGTAAAACTGTCGCATAAAAGACATATTCTGCATTTATGTGTTGGCTAATTTTTTCTGGGCCACTCAATATCGAAATAAAGATGTTCTACGTACGGAAAACGTAGGTTTTAAGGCTTTAAAATTGTTTTTTTTTTCTATTGTTTTGTTATTATTTTTAAATGAAAAATAAAGGGTATATTATGTTGATATTCCTATGACAATATGCATGGTTTTCAAGATATATTATTTCATTCATTCATTATCTCCACTTTCGTCGCTCATAATAATTAAAGTTCCTCACCTTTACGTTCCTCACCGTATATACAGGCTACGAAGAGTACCTTACCAAACATAAATTTTATGGGAAAAATATTCCTGAAATCAAACACCTGTTACATCAACAGGTGTTTGACTTAAAATCAACATTAGTACATAATCAGATAAGTCACTAAATTATCTACAAATATTCCCTGTAGCATAATCTAAATAGTTTTCTCTAAAACCATGCATTTATCGAAAAATTGTATATTTGTATATATAAATATTCTTGGTCTTTTGTAAAAAAAAATCAGTAAGGGCTGTCAAGTTCCACAATGTTTTGTTTTCTTTTGACAATCTGTTACAGTTTACTGTCAAAACTTTTTGAAAGGATAATATCTATTTACTAAACGAGTGTTTTCGTGTGTGTGTCACGAAATTCTTAGGTCGATGTACGAAATGCTTTTCGTTCGAATTTCGGCATTTCGACAAAGTGCCGAAAAGTAAATAGACCCTTACGAACAACCTGGTAACTTTTGTTTTTTGATCCGAAGCCTCTAGAGGCATACTCCGGAGGTGCCTTCGACATGAGCGAGGGGGCAGCGCAATATTATTGCCATTTGCGTACTGGTTCGTTTAATAAAACGCAGTCCTTGAGTTATTAAGGACGTATTATTCCAAGGAAAGGAAATGTTAAAAAATATGATATATGCCCCAGGAAGAGCCTATGTATGGTAACTTGTCATGTATGGTCATGTATGGTAACTAGTATATCATATTTATAAAACAAATCGTTCCCATTAGTAACAATTTCCTCAAACTGATTGTTTTGAAAATGCGAAGGAGAGCTTTGAGCAAACGTAAATGCTAATTTATGAAGATACGTTACCAGCAAGTACAAATTAAGCTAAACAGATTAATATTGTGACGTCACTAGTATAAAATTAAAATTCCAATGTCTGATCAATCAGCAATAAATATGGTGTTTTGTTGGATGAAAAGTTTTATCCATATCTATTATATTGAATATAATATGGATGATCAATCAGTATCAGACCATCTACAGTTTTGTCATTGAGCACTGAAGTTTTATTTACTAATGAATCATCGTTTTCGAATGCAAATGAAATCCAGACAATTTTCATTATTATGCAAAATCCCAGGTTATTTCAAGTGGAAGGTCATCATTACCTTTTTAAAGTGAAGTGTAGGCTGGAGAACATATTATTAAAAGCCACAATAGTTTCAATGTGATGCCCCTCCATATAATACTTTAGCGGTAATTTTGTTGATACATTAAATTGATGTTTAGACATAATAATAATTGTTGTTTCAGATTAGAAACAACAATCATTTTCAATCATTTGAGATTTCATCTCAACGAAACATCAAATAAATGGATAGTTCGAGCTGTTCAGTTCATTGGCGTCCACGGTCAGCTATCGATCACAGTCACAATTTGTCTTTCTTTTGTTGGATTATATTAAAGACAAAATTTACATAGTTACATTAGTGGACATCGAAGAGTTAAAGTTAAAAATACGAAATGCGTTCTTAAAAATAATCCGAAAATATTGAGGAACGTACCCATTAATCTCCAACACAGGATTTTATTGTGTAAGGACAGGAATGATGAACATTTTGAACACTTGCTCTACAAAATTTCGTTGTGGCTAAAATTTGTACACATTGTCTAAATGTATACAAACTACAGTACAGCATGAGTGTCAGTTACTTTAGTGGTTGTATTTTGACTTATTCACTTATTTCACTTATCAGATTAATGCATGTTAGCAATAATAAGCAGAATCATTCATAAGCACAATCAATCATGTTAGCAATAATAAGCACTTCATAATTAGTATCAAACTTTCAAATATTTTCTTCACGTCTTCAAAATAATCAGTTTGAGGACATATTTATAAATCTGGATATTTGCTCTGTAGATACGATGTTATTGAATAATTATTACCATGGACTTATATCATAGAATATAAGTTATGTGTAACCTGAATACATGGAAAATTATTTTCATGAAAAGTTATCGTATTTATAAAACCGTATTTAGAATTAATTTTTTTATTTTAATTTAATTTACCATTTTTAAAGCTTTTTGTCTTGTATGGAATATATTAAGGAATGGAAGATATGTCTATATTTACAATAATACATTTTTAAGAAAAACTATTCAACTTAGCTATAGAGATGCAATAGTAAATTTGTAGATATTTTAGTAGCGCCTTTAACCATATACTAATATACAGGGTCTTCCATTTAAAATAAGGCATGTTTTATAAGGTTTTTTACATTTTACAATTCGTAAAATGTAAAAGACGCGGTTTTCACATCCTATATATCACAGCTCAAGTTCTGATATGATTCTGATATATCGCTAATGTTTTTTTTTAATATTATTGAACATAATACCAACAATAATTTTACTGGTGTTTCACATAACCTAGAAATTTTAACTATTATAAGTAACGAAAATTGAGAAGAATAACCTATTACGCTAAATACCTCAAAAACCAACAATATCATCAGGGAAATATATCGACATAACATTCGTCATTTTTTTATATAGAAACCGAAAGCAGAAAATGTAGCTCGTCATTTTAAAAACCAATATTGCTACCCGCCCAGAAAAAAATTAAACAACTTGTATAATGGGTATTATTTTTATATTGTATAACTTGAAAAATTATGTGAAATTGTAAAAAATGGACACTTATCTCCTTTCTTAACAGATATTCGACTTCTGCACTCTAGGTGGTCAAGCTATATTTTAAATTACATAACGGGTACGATCTACCGGAGTAGAATGTACCCAGCACCATCTCTCGATAGTCTCGAAAACAATCCAAATCGAAACAAAGCTTATTATTATTAATGCAATGTTTTCAGATGGTGATTTAATTTTATAAACTACTAACACGGGTACTCCACACCATCTGCACTGTCTGAAAACTTTGCATTAATAATTAAGCTTTGTTTAGATTTGGATTGCTATTGAGACTATTGAGAGATGGCGCTGGCGGGATGGATGATGGAGTTTTGTCAAGTAAACTTAAATTTGAATAACGATTGATTACTATAAGTTACTCAGGCATAAGTCTCTTAATACTGGTGATATGTATTTCATACTTGTTTTTTATACTAGCTTTACAAAGTTAGGGAAATACAAGCCTAAAATAAATTTAACAATCCAATCTTTTGGGAGTGTAGCAGCCTTTCAACCTGAAGCAACCTAATAAATAAAAGTTAATATATGAATAATAAATGCAGTGTATAAATACTGCATTGATTTTTTAAATTTAAAATTTAAACGCACCGAATCCGACTTCCTTGTCTTACATCTCAAACTACGGATAGAACAGTTATACATAGAGACGAGAACAAATATACCAAAATGTGGGACATGTGGGATACACCAAAAACTCCTCTTTTTTGGGACTAGAATATAAACATTCAATGGCACCCTCAATACTGAGTCCAACTTTTTACTCTCCAAACCAGTACAAGTTACATCATGTAAAGGTACAAACACCGCTATAAAAGAATACGATAATGGCTGACCCATCAATGTTATAGGCGTGAAGCAATTTTTTGATTTTTGTTATTTTAAATAAGTCAATAAGTCAGACCCACATCCAGCACTAAACTGAATATCCACCATATTTTCAAATTTATATCTAAAATTTTTATAACAGTTTCATGTAGGATAAATTTTGAAATGAAATAAGTAAATGAATATATTTTTAATAATGCATATTTAAAATATACATGTACAATACCCCAGCACTTTGAATCGGCTAAGCATTTTACTTGATATTCAAAGAAATGAAAT
Organism: Rosalia funebris; assembly: GCA_037954035.1. Taxonomy (NCBI): domain Eukaryota; kingdom Metazoa; phylum Arthropoda; class Insecta; order Coleoptera; family Cerambycidae; genus Rosalia; species Rosalia funebris. The sequence goes on along the minus strand of JAZFAV010000022.1, from coordinate 41,052,092 downwards.
AGGCTACCATTATTAAAGTCAGAATCTATCACAGGAATTAGTAAATGGTCTATTCAATATAAAAGACCATATCACTACTAACTAAAGTTTTCAACCATGCTGGGTTTAGAAATTTCAGATCAGCCATCGTATGGTGGTAGCACAGCTCAAGGTAAAAGATTTTTTAGTAGACGATATAATATTAAATATTTATTAACTCTTCAGAATTACTATAAAGTATAATGCTTAGGTGGCAATATTTCCAATCCGCATGCCAAAAGGTTCCAATTCACATCTTATTCCATGATTTTTGTATTTTTATAATTTTTTGTAAATTAAAAAATACGTATTTATTTAACTCCTGAGAGTAACGTTATTCTCTTTCTTTATTTATAAATTTTCAAATATTTTTTGTTTAGACTAAAAATAGTCTAAAACAAAATAGTATATAGTGAGATAACCGATTACTAATAGATATATAGTAAGAATTTGTGCTGTCCACAGAGTTCTTAAACTATTAAATATTAAAACATATTTATATACGTTTGTATGTACAACTGATTTATTATAAAAATATGTCCTTAAAATAATATAAAAGTTATACTAACTTCTCACTCTTGCGTTTTCTCTATTTTGTGCAATAAAATCAATCAATATATCTATCTCTAACTAGATACTTTAACTATTTCTTTATTTAATTGTTTTAATATTTTATTTATTGTTAATACTTTATCTATTCCTAATTAAAGTATTAAAGAATATTATAAATAAGAGGTGAAACTTTAATAACGTAATAATAAAAACACATGATAATTCCATATTGTTTATTAATAATAAGAATCGACAACTAAATGTTTAACGATTCAAAGAGCAAACATCTTCAATAAATAGATTCAAATAAAAATTTTTGTATAATATTATAATGCATTACTTTTTTGTTAGTAAATTATATTAACATAAATTTGTCTTTATGCAATATCAATTTTGCTAGAAGTAAATATTGTTCTAATGTTATTTCATTTTATTTTTCAGATACATTTCCCTTGATTCTCTGTTTTCCTGTACACACTAGCACACTGCACTACATTATAAACATTACCTGTTGCCCCATGTTTGCCTGCAGTATAAGGTAAGTCAAGTATGTACAAGTATAACGCGTAAATCTATTATAGATCCTTAAGAAACTTTCTGTAATCAGTATTCTGTATATCTGTATTTTATTTTTTCTTTCAACTTTATTAATCATTCTGATCTATTTCAACTAAAAACTTCTTCGAGGTACAATTTTATTAGATACTATGATCATTCAAGAAATCTAAAAAAATTGCAATTGTAAATATTTTATTTCTCATTAAACTTAACACTTGATGTAATATTTGATATGCTGTCCTTGCAGTGGGCCTATAATTTTGCAGCAATTATATGTGATTCAAATCAATAGTTTTTAAAAAAAGTATATTGCATAACATTCAATATTCTCTTTCTCTGTGATTTTATTTTTAAAATTGCTAATATTGTATTTATCCTAATTATAACTTATCTACAATACTTCAGCGTGGAGTATTTTAAAGATACATTTAAATTCAGATTTGTTCTAAGATGGGTTATTTATTTTAAAATTTAATCACGTATTACTTTTAAAATTTCATCGGCTTTAAATAAAAATCTCTGTTTAGTACACTTTATTTTTAGGTAATGTATAATATATCTTCATAACATTCTAAGGGTACTATAATAATATTCACTGTTTATTTAATTTTTATTGAAGAATAATTGTTTGAGACTATTCATTGTTTTACCTTTTCTTCTGTATTTATGGAGTCGAAGGTTAAGTTTCAATTTTTGTTTTGTTTTGTTTTTAATAATAATAGTTTCAAGTGCCTACTCTTTTTATATTGTAATTAACCTCTTTAGGAAGTAATTTTCTCGAATATATGCTTTTATTCCATTTCGTTTCGATTTTGAATGACGATAGTGGTTTAGAATATTTAGAATTTAACTGAAATCTACAAACAAAAAATAATTTACAAAAATAATTTGAATAAGAATTTAATGTCATAGGTATATGATATAAAATCCCCAGGATACTTTCGAGCTATATCTACACACTTTTGTTGCTCTTTTGTCTTACACGCTGTATAACAATAAACTAAAAATAGATGTACATAATTTGTTGTCCATAACATCATTTAGGGAAGTAAAGTTAGTTATTTACCATTTTAATTACCAATGTCTTAGTGCATCTAATTAAATGCAACAAATAACTACAAACCACAAATGACACGATCACAATTTAATTTAAATTATGTGTCAGTTGATATTTATTGCCCATAAAATTGCTCGCCGTAGCTACATTCCAATGGAATGTAGCTACGACGAATTGCTTGCTATCGGCGAATTCGCCATTTCTTAGTAGAAATACAAATGATGCGAAATATATGGTAATTTTCTTATAATAATTAAGAGTATGAATAGTATATAGAAACATTTCATACTCCATTCTAAATCTGTCTTCCTTTCGCCCGAAAAAAAATATTTTCATATTATATACGCGAAATAAATATTATCTATATGGAACTTCAAATTTAATTTATTTACCATACACAAAATAAATTTTTGACGAATTAAAATTGAAAACTGTGAAATGTAATTGTCAAATCTATTTAACCTTATTCAATAATACTATATTAATTACCCGTTATTCCTCGACTCGATTTCTCCTAATTTTTTATATAATTCGACAAGAGTTATAGAATATTTTTGTAGGTACCTAATTTCGTATGCGAATAATGATATGTGTAAGAACACAGCATTAACTAAATATTTACAATATGGTAACAAAATAACACAGTAATTAATCACAATTCCTTTCCCAATATATTTTAAATGCCATCGACTGGTTTAATGTTATTTGATGGAATATTTAGCAATAAATTTTTTCTCAATACTCTTGTTGTATTAAAAATGTTCTTTTATATTGTTTATTTTCTTATATTTGATTTTAAGAAGAATATTAAATTACGAACATCGAAAAAGAAACAATGAAACAATGTTTGTTGGAGGGTAACAATAATATTTAAATTCCACATTATAATTTATTACCTGACATTTATATTCAACAATATAGGTTTCCTTTAAAATTTTTCTGATTATTGAAAACCGCGAAGACTCAATAGGAAGAAACTGTTAATATGATAGATATATTGTCATGAAAATTTAATAATAGTGAGAGATTTTAACGCAGTTGTAGGTGAGGGCAAAGAAGGAGAATTTGTAGGTCCTTATGGATTAGGAAACAGAAACGAGAGAAGTAGCAGACTGATAGAATTCTGTGAAAAGCACAAGATGGTCGCGATGAGTCGCGAACACATTGTTCAAGAATCACGTTAGGAGGCGGTACACATGGAAAATGACAGGAGGGCTAGACATGTATCAGATATACTACATTCTGGTTAGGAAGAGATTTAGAAATCAAGTAAAACACTGTAAGAGTTATCCAGGAGCAGATGTAGACAGCGACCACAACTTGGTAGTCATGAGAGCTAGATTAAAGTTCAAAAATCTGAAAACCCGGAAGGATAAGAAACGTATAAATGTAGACATAAGATAAGTTCCAGTAGAAAACAGATCAATTAACAAATAAATCGAGTAATGACGAAATCAAGAACGCAGAAACTGAGTGGGAGGGTATCAAGAATAGTCTAGATTCTAAATTATTAGAAAGTGTAGAAAAGCGAAAGAAAAATCGATAGAGGATAAATGCAAAGAAGTAGAAAATAAGCTCCAAGTAGGTAAGACCGATCAGGCTTACAAAATAATTAAGAGGAACTTCAGGGATATAGGAACAATAAGTAGAAACGTTAGGAGTGAATCGGGGGACATACTGATCGGAAGAGAGGAGAAAGCGGATAGATGGAAGCAGTACTTAGGAAATTTATACGAGGGTCAGGAATTAGGAGATATAATAGAGGAATAATCTAGCATCGATAGGGAAGATGCAGGAAAACCTATATTGAGAGAGGAATTTGAAATAGCACTAAGAGGAACATTATCGTTACTATACCGAAAAAGAGAGGAGCCGACAAATGCGAGAAGTTTAGAGCAATTAGCCTAATTTCCCACGTGTCAATAATCTTAACCAGAATAGTGCAGAAGAGGATGGAAAATAGAGCGGAGGAAATACTAGCAGAAGACCAATTCGGGTTTCGGCGAAATAGGGGAACTCGCGAAGCTATTCTGGCGCTAAGAGTAATGTTAGAGAAAACAATAGAAAAAGGAAAGAACGCTTATATAGGATTTGTAGATTTAGAAAAAGCTTTTGATAATGTAAGATGGGAAAAAATGTTCGAGTTACTAAAGAGCGCGGGAATGAAGTATAGAGATAGGAGAGTAGTACACAATCTATACAAAGAGCAAACTGTTGTCATAGAAGTAGAAGGGGAAAGAAGGGAAGTAGGTATTAGGAAAGGAGTAAGACAAGGATGTACGCTATCACCACTAATTTTTAATCCGTACATCGAAGAGGCGATTAATGTTGTAAAAGATAGAGTGAATTTCTGGATAAAAGTACAGGGACAGAAACTAAAAATGCTGAGATTCGCAGATGATATAGCAGTATTAGCATCTAGTAAAGAGAAATTAGAATCAGCGTTGAACGAAATGGAGGCAGTGTTGACAGAGGAATACGGCATGAGGGTGAATAAAAATAAAACTAAAGCGTTAGTGTGCAGAGGGCGCGAAAGCAGAGCAAAAACGAAAGTACAAATTAATAATGAAAGATTGGAGGAAGTTAAAGACTTCACTTATTTAGGAAGTAATATAAATTGGGATGGAAGAAGCGATAAATATATAAAACAAAGAATAGCGCAGGGTCGAGTAGCTTTTAACAAAAAGAAAGCACTTTTATGCTCGGGGGAATAAACTTAGAAACAAGAAAGAGATTTTTGAATACGCATGTATGGAGCACGGCACTATACGGTTGCGAAACCTGGCCGGTAGGGGAAGCAAGTAGGAAGAAATTAGAAGCTTTTGAGATGTGGTGTTACCGAAGAATGATGAAAATACCGTGGACTACCTAACCCTATAGGTTAGAAACGAAAAAGTATTAGAGAAAGTCGGCGAGAAAAGAAGTATGTGGGAAAACATAAAGAAGAGAAGAGATAGAATGGTAGGCCACTTGCTGAGACATGGGGGAATAGTCCGCGATATTTTGAAGGCAGAAATAGGAGTGAAGAAAGGCAGAGGTAGGCCTAGATTAGACTACTGCTCGCAAATAGTAAGGGATGTGGGCTGTAGCACAATTAGCGAAATGCGTAGGTTAGCACAAGATAGGAGAAGCTGGAGGTTAGCGTCCAACCAGTCTTAGGACTGATGACCTCATGATGATGATATTGTCATTGTAATATACAATGGCTACTTATTTACCTAGTAATGTAATCAATAGAATACGATAAGTACTAGATATAGTAGGAGGTAGTAGTTGTATATAGTAGAAGATATATATATATATATATATATATATATATATATATATATATATATATATATATAAATTCCTTTTATCTTTTTTTCTTTTGTATTAATTCTTTCTTTAACATTAGTATTTTTATCCAAATATAAGACACTGATTCGAGAAGTTTTATTAGAGATCATAAAAGTTTTGGACAAGCTTGCATGGTATGTATGGAATTAATAATATAGACCTAACATAATAGATAGTATTTGCGTAGTCAATTATACACGAGTACGTTTTATTTTATATTGAAAAGTAAATTCTAAAAATTATTAACTTGTTCTGAAAATTATTATCTTTAGCTTTTATTATGACTTAATAAATATCTAAACATATACGTTTTTTGACATACACATATTTTTGACATCAACTATTTCCCTATCTGGTGCTGAATAATATTATTAATCACTATTGCCAAAATAATGTATATTCTTTAATAAAATCTATACAATAAAATTATTAATAAATAAAACTAAAGCTCCTATCAGATTGCTACTCGGTTAAATAAAGCTTCAAGATTAAACGTTGTTTTCTACTTGAAATCATAATAAATGTGACATTACTGTTATGTTATTTATTTCTGATTTCATGAAAGTTGTGTTGTAAAATATAAATCATAGTCTAGAAGTAGAAGTCGTAATTAATATACAAATTAACATTTCGAAAAGTGGAATACTGATTATGACCTATTTCACTCTATTCCTCTAATATCACAAAAGCCACTACCCAATTTAAATTTATATTAATTTTAAATAATTCGACGAGAATTCCTAATCTAGGTTTTTAACTACCTACTTGAATCCCAACCAAAAAAGTTTCTCGTACCTCTCCCTGAGCATGGGTAGGTTTGTCCTCGTCTTTATGTGTAATTTTTCCCCTTGTAGCTTAAAACTTTAGGAGAAGGAAGTCAATTTCTGTGTGTCCAAACAGACAAACAACAAATTTTGTAGTTTTGATTGTAGACAATAATTCTCAGTTTGTGATAAACCTTAAATACAACTTTGTTATATATACACTTGAATTATTTATTAAATGTAATGAATCTTCCTACCATAGTGGATAAGTGAAAAGAATTACTCTATTGTATTACTATATTATACGCTCTGAAATTATGCACATAATTTCAGAGCGTAGTTATATATGTTATCTCCACTTTTTACATATAATTTTTAATATACATACATTTCAAATAATAACTAATTTGTTATTCAATTAATAAACAAAAATTAAAATTAACAGTTAGTTATTTTACATTTGTAATTGATGGCACAGTTAAGAAGAACATCTCATGAAATTTTCCTCAAGTTCAATTTTTTAATTGAATTCATTAATTCTGAAGTCGCATTATTATAAGATCACTTTCTAAATTATCTTTTTTACCTGTTGTATCATTTGTTAATAATTTAACTTACTTGTAATTTACGCAAAGCACATAAATTCAACTGCAAATTAGACCTAATAAAAAATTACGTAGTATTGAGTTTAATACATATTTTCTATAACTATTAAATATAATTATCTAATTAAATAAAACTATTATATTTTATATCGACAAAGGGCAGCAGTTCCACAAACAAAAGATCCACAGACAAAATAACTTCCTAATCCTTCATCCCTCTAATTTAATATGTTTGGGTATTTATTATTTTACCCCTAATTTTTTTGTATCATTTGTTAATAATTTAATTTACTTGTAATTTACGAAAAGCACATAAATTCAACTGCAAATTAGACATCATAAAAAGTGACGTAGTATTGAGTTTAATATATATTTTCTATAACTATTAAATATAATTATCTAATTAAATAAAACTATTATATTTTACATCGACAAAGGGCAGCAGTTCCACAAACAAAAGATCCACAGACAAAATAACTTCCTAATCCTTCATCCCTCTAATTTAATATATTTGGGTATTTATCATTTTACCCTTAATTTTTTTGTAGATTACCAATAAGATATTCAGTTAAACTAATATTTTCGATATAAGCAATGAGATGTAATTAGGTATGTTCTTTCGAATCTTATATAGTAAATCTTCTATCTGAGCCATCGTTAAGGCACATTCAACTGTATTTATTACCAATCCATTTTAATGAATGCTAGAAATAATCTACATATAATTTAGTTGGAAATAATCAATACTACATGCAAGTTACTTATATAGAGTTCTTCCTATTTTATGTGCCCCAAATTTTAATGTGCCTATATATATATATATATATATATATATATATATATATATATATATATATATATATATATATATATATATATATATATATATATATATATATATATATATACGTATATCTAAGAAAATGTTATCTTAATTAATGGTAATTTATATGACAAATTTTATTAATGTGAAAATAAAACGATGTTAATTTACAAATTACACTACCAATTTCGTGTTTAATGTATATCTAGTACTACTATGACGTGTTATAAAATTGAAAATTTTTCATCAAAAAAATAGTCAAAGGGACAGAAAATTACTTTAAATTTCTATACAATAACCAATCTTAATTACATCAAATAAACAAAATAATCTATATATTTTAATAGAATATGTCCATATGTAAACTAAAATCAAAATAGCTGTTATATGTGTTCCAAATTTCTATATATATATATATATATATATATATATATATATATATATATATATATATATATATATATATATATATATATATATATATATATATATATATATATATATATATATATATGTACATGATTGTAGGTAATTGTATATAACTTGTTCCTATTCTTACACAATATCATTTAATATAAAATTTATAAAGAACTTTTATGTAAATTGCATTAATCTCTGATTTTATTATAACAAGTTTATTGCCCTCTTTTATGGGTAATATAGTTACCCTTTTCTTTTTATTTCATTTCTTATATAAGAAAATATATATTATCTTATTTCACATATTTTTAATAAACGTTGTTCCCCATTATAGTAAATATTAAAATAGGATAGTTTCAATTATTTTAACATAAAATCAGCAACATCGTTTTAATCATATAAACAATTTCGTCCGTCGAGTTAGAAGGTATTTACATATTTTTGTGTTATATGCAACACAAAAATATGTTTTTTTGGCTATAAGATTTCTACATTAGAAGATATACATATTCTTGTCTACTTCACATTATTACCTAACATTAAAAAAAAGTCGTATTTAGTTTTCATTTATAAATATATTAATTAAGGTCGTCACAATTCTCCTAAAGATTTTTGATATTCGAGGGATCTGAGGATGGCCACAGGAATTGGTGGTGGGGTAGGCAAATGTGCACCCTTTGGTACAAATCCATTTTCATCAGCAGTGTACTCCACGTTGTAAACGATTGCATCTGGGCCAGTGTAAGTGAAGAATCCCTTAGCTTTCATAATCTCGTTATCAGTATCTTTATTGGCTACGTGTCCTTCTTCTTCTGCAAGTATTCCATTTTCAGTTTCGTACCTAAAAATTTTATGAAAACTAAATAAAAATCATTTTTATCAACATTCAAACATTAACGCTAAACTAATCGATTTTCATCAGTATATAAGAAAACGCTCAATTTGGTATTAAGTTAATTTTTTTTTGTTATACACTTTTTATGTGTCTTTATCATTATATGTTTTTATTTACTATTTCGATGACCTTCTTTAGGTCATGAAATTACTTCAACATTTTGCAAGCACCAAATACTAAGAGATATAAATAAAAATAAAAAGAACTTATTTTTTACATAATGCAAGTAACAGTGTTAAATTTCTCGTTCATCTTTAATTAAGACCAATTACAACTATACCTAGTACCTACTTACACAACACATGTATATATTACTATCTTTCTTCTCTGATTATCTATTTACTCTTTTTTCTGTGCTATAAATATTACTGTTTCGTATTTGTTATTCCATTTTTTTAATTTGAAAATTGATTTTTTTAGAATAATTTTTATTTAACAGATTGAATTAAACTAAACTAAGAAATTCAGTAATTAAAACAAAATTCATTGCCGGTGTAATTGTCAGTTGATTGCACCTTTGATTGTTTACAAATGATTGTACCTTTGTCATTGTAAAATTTTACTTTCGACTTCGAATATAATTTTGGAAAATAAAATACAGTAAAATACATTTCATTTAATTTGTACCTTTCTATTTTATACATTCCAACAAGGCGAATGGTTTAATACAAGCAAACTACAAACTACTTTTTATAATTTATTAGCCATTAAACTAAAAATTCTCAATAATATCTTGATAAATTTTACACCAAACTGATGTATGGATCTAGTATAGAATTGTGCACCACTTTAGATACTGTATTAATTTCTAAAATAAGTAACATTCTTGAAAGTAATTGAACGACATCATCAAAATTTATTTGCAATAGTCAATCAATGAACTCAATGCGTCCAATATGTTTGCAACTAGTTGTATACAAAGTTTAAAATAACGTCATTTTCGGTAAGAAAATATGACAAATATGTTTCCTACATAATGAGCTACATTGATTTCATATTGTCGATATATTTTCCATTAATCAACGAAACAAGCTTTGTTTATACAAAATAAGTTCAGTTAATACACATGAATTTTGAAAAAATAGTTATTTCCACGTACATTAACTTTATATTACCTAGGAATTAATACTTTGAATACTATTTCTCTTTACCTGTTGTAAAAACTATTGACATTCTTATGAGTTGGTTAGGTATACGAATTTAATTCATGTTAATTCACAATCAATTCAATTCACATGATGTCATCAATATGTGAAAATATTCAAAAATTTGCATCTCATATTCAAAATTTTGCGAAGATTGTAAAATAATCTTTATGATTTACCTACAGTTGTCGTAACTGTAAGTTTCCACTAATAAACTATTTATTATTTAAATTATAAATAATGTTACTATATTATACAAATATATTAAAAGATTAAACAGTTTAATTAATATATTTATAGTAAGTGACAGTCCTTATGTTAATAATTTTATTTTTTTAAAAGATTGTGGTTATTGTAATTTGTATTGAATCTTTTGAATAATTTTGCGAATGCATTTTCCATTTGTATTATTGTTGTTAATACGTCAATATGTAAGTACATACACATCTCTAATAAATATAAAAAGGGATATATTTTCTCATAATTAGTGATATAATTTCGTAATAGACAAGATGTTTAATAATATTATAAATTAATTATTTAGATATGAATTATCTAAAATATAATAAACTTCAGTCATACATACAAAAAAAATAAATTTATTAGAACATCATTAAAACATACATGTATGTTCTTCCAGCAAATTTATAGCAAAATTAGGTTATTAAAAAGTTACTAATTTAATACAACAGTAACAAAATGATGTTCAAGTTCTCAAGTTAAATTCAATATCCCTAATAGATAAGAAGAAACAGCGTACATAATAGAAGACACTGATAGTGATCATCATCAGATATCCCTAATACGCCATATTATATGTAGTATGTCACCTCTTTATATAAATAAAAGAGTTATTTTTGTCTCAAGGAATTTACTGTATAATTATCCGATAAGACTACGGAAGAAGCAACATGTTACTATAAATATATGGTTTATAATTTTTCAGTATATTTATTGTATAAAATTATTTCCAAAAGATTAAGAAGGATGTATATTAACAAAAGAAATATAATTTACGTCTGTTTTGGCGAAGTTATAAGGATTATTTATGGCCATGATTTTAAGAATATTTAGTTACTGAAGTAGACTGTAGAAGTAGTTTATTTTCCACCAAGTTTTTTTGTACTTTTTACTGGTAAATTTGAGTGCATTCTTTATAATTCGATAATCTCGTGCATCTCATTTTATATTCATATTTATAAATGTGTATTTTTAATATTTCATATTTTATTATTGATTTATTTACACTTAGTTCTTCAAACGGTTCTCCAAAAAATCGCTATTTTCTGTACAGCCATGAAAGATATATTAAATTGATTATAAATTACAACAATAAAATACGTATTTATTGTTTTTTTTACGAATAAGCTATTTCAGTTACATAATTATTAATATTTTATAATAGATACACAAAATTTTCTGTATATTCGAATAATAATCTGAATTTATACCTAGTATCTACCTATTAGCGATAACATAGATAGTATATTTATATATACTGTATATCTTAAAACAGTATATTTATTTAAAATCGCTTTATTTTACCAACTTTTAAGTAAATTTACTTTTCGCCCTCCTTTTCATGTTGATTTGTAAATTTTAGTTTAACTTGATTTCCAAAAGCAAAACAAATAAGTGAGCTATTTGCTACTTTTCTTTCTCTTTTCCTTTTAAATGTTTGGGATTTTGTTCAAAACCTGCTGTTATGTCTACTATATACTATGTTTGAAAAGTTAGAAAACATAATTTATGTAAACTTTTACAGATACTTTTTAATATATTCCGGATAGTGTTCAAAAATTTTAAGTATACTAAAAAAACGGACGGTGACGTAAACTTGCATTTTTCTTAACTATAAATTATAGTTAGTTATGGTTTAGTTAGAAAAATACGTTTTATTTATTTTAACCTCTTGAAATTGATTTTATTAACTTTTTCTTTAACTACTGAAATGTAACTTTTGCGATTGAATACTGGAATTCGAGTTTTGATTGAAAATTGAGTAAATAGCAGTTGACATATGACACATTGTATTTTTCATATAGGAGTAATTTTTTCTTTTAGATGTGAAGTAAATATGATGACGGAAACAACACTGTTTTCTTTATGAAATACGTCTAATATTAAGGGATAAACAGGTTGATGATATACGAGTATATTACTTTATGTATATCTTTTAAGTTGCTTACTTGTATATCTATTATTACTATTAAATTTATTTTCTTTGTAAAATATATAGAGACTATTTATTATGCATCATAAAAGGAAAGAAGTATTTCTAACTAAACTATAGCTAAATGTGATCATGTCGCTATTTAAAAAAATACTTTGTAATAACTGTTATCAACTTATTTCAAATTTGTGAAGCCACTGCATTTTACTCAAAACAATTCTTAAAAAATAGTTTATTACGTGTTATGTAAATTATTTTTTCTGATGTTAAAAATAATTGGATATTGACGTACCGAGAATATGAAATGGAAAACTAGAAGACAAGATACACAGGCAAATTTTAAAATTCATCGACATCGAAAGATCACATCGACAAAAATTGTTTTTCATAATTTGTTTTCTCGTGTCTTTTAAAATTAAGAAAAAACCCTAAAACAAATAAATTCAAGTTTCCACTTCGCACCTACGTATGTATATACCTATATACATTTATAGGTTTTGTTTTTTGTGCTCTTTGAAATAAAATAGATATCTCATAAGGAAGTAGTAATATTTTATACCAAAGTCTATATTCTACCCATTAAAGAATTATTTTTCTTATATAAATGTCATTAAATTATATAATTTAATTTCATAATATATTACGAAATATGTACATTTTTGCATATACTATATCAATTAGTATATATTTGCATATTGTATCTATAAAATCAATTAACACAATGTATTTGACTGATAAGAATGATAAGAATTAAATTAGATTAAGTACTATACAAAACATTTCTTCCAATTTCGGCAAATAAATTGATACTATTGAGCAATTTTAGATTAAAAGTAACAAACCGTGTTTACAATATGTACCTACCATTACAAGCTGAATAAGTAAGAATAGCAATGTTTATTTAGAAAATTTTACTCAATTTTATTATATAACATATATTTTCTTATATTTCAGTAACTTTAAAAATGATATACAATATTATTCAGTATTAGTAAATATTATTAAGCTAGTATTTTAAGATACAACAATTTTTTTACTTCATTTTGAGTTAAACAATACAGAAAATATTATTTTGCAATAGTTTGTTCAAAAATCAGCAACTACGTTTATTGAAACATTTTCAATTCAACTTATCAGCTTATCAACATTGTCAATAATTTATGTATATATCAAATGAATTTAATCCACATTCTAATTAATATAAAAAATCTGATATTTGAGATATCATTTTCATATTTACCAATTATGTCAGTAAAAATATTGCCGGCATAACGTTTAGATCAAATGTACCAATGTATAGTTGGTTGCGGTTGGAAGCAAAATCAGTATGGAATGATGAACTCATTATCCCTTCTCTATGAATAAGAGTTTTAATGTCAAACATCAACTACAGGGTAGTGTGTTTGATCCATATGTTTACTCGGCGACATTTTAATTGAACAATTCTGTGCTGTACGTATACAAAATTAAGTGCTTCCGCCTCTAATAATAAAAATGTTTTCTTTTGAGATAATATTTTTATTGGTTCATCACCAAAGAACTTATTTAGAACATGGGAAGATCCCCTTCTCATCTGTTCTATTTTATTTCCTTTTTTATTAACATAAATATAAATAAATTTTCTTGTGTACTTACAGATTTAAAAAAAATTACTGTTTTAACTACTCATAACGATTTTCTTGTGAAATCTATAGAAACTGAAAGCAGAAATTCAGAAAGCTAAAAGCGTATCACATGGTGATATGGAAATTTGACACAATGTTCATAATTCTATTAATAATAATGATTTTCTGAAAACCCCTGCTTTTAAAACACGTTGACTAATATACAAATTTTATCTTTTTCAAATTTTGTGCACTGTAACGTCATCATAGTATGTTTTAAACTACAAACTTCTCTTTCTTTAACTAAAATTAATTTCTTAAAGTTGTTACACTGATACCCTATATTAGAAGTTTCCTATTGCAGTTTATAAGATTTATAAGAAGTATTAAACTTAAAATATTAAATACGGTTACACTGAAATATGAAATTGTTTTCTATCTATATATATTTCTCATTTCAGGAATTCTATGTTTTTTAATTTTTTTGTTTTTTGTGCGGTAGTTAATATTTCCTTGAATAAAACAGTATATGGCCCTAACTGCAGAGATACATATAGCTGCAAATATATTGGCCTGAATAGAATCTTCATTGGATTCAAGAATTGCATAGCCAGCTCCAAAGTGAGGTATGGGCTAGAATGATAGAAAGTCGTCTTTTAGGGTCTTACTTCCTTGAACAAATTTTGGCTATTGCTGAATATTTAGAATTTCTACATTTGGACTTAAGCGAAGTTCAACTTTATCAGCTAGATATCAAAACACTGAGTAAGAAGATGTTCCAAACTAAACTGAAACAAGGAATTCGATTCGAAATGATAGATATCAGCCCAGAAATTATTGAACGTTTAATACAAAGTGTTTATACTCATTATGCCGAATGTCAAGTGTTAGTGGATACAATTTTTTACAACTTACAAATTTTTGTGTGAAAAATAATATTGCATTTGTTTATTTATATCTTTATCAAAAAGCAACCTCTATCTTATACACAGGAAATAGAAAACCTCTAATATAAGGTTCATTGAAATCGAAAAACATTAGATAATTTATTTGAAGTAAACAAAAGCAGATTGTGACAAAAATTGGTTATAATCACAATGATTGAAAATTTAAGTTAAAACAAGTCTTAAAAAAATATTTAATGCCAAAATTATGAATATTGTGCGAAACATTATCACCACATTGTATATGTAGGATGATGTGAAGAAAACTATGTACGTTGATTGGATAATGTTCATGAGTTCTTAGCTTCTTTTGATAAAGCGTTTGTAAATATAAATATTCTATTGGTTAAATAAGCACTTTAAAAATATTATCTTTTAGTTAAACAAAAATAAAAGAAGACAGACTGAAGGACCCGGTTCATAGGGGTTTGAACTTACGTGTAGTAGTTTTTTCTTCGAGGTAAAGAAAAATTAAATATTTTATGTATCAACCAAGCGTATATAAAACGTTGCTATGGAGAAAAATATTACTGTACCACGGTGTAGGAGAAGCATATAATTCAGATGTAAATGAAATATGTTACTGGATAAATATCCAATGACGATTTCCTTTACATTAGCGTAAGTCAGTAAGTGTTGCACAAAATATATTATCCACATGAATATTAGGTTGTTGGAGGCTGAGAAAACATATATTTATAAAAAAAATGGTTTTAACCAACTAACCATTCTTTTTTTTGTGATATAAATTAATTTCGGAGACTATTTTTTCTTTATAGTAGCCACTCTAATATTATTATTATCAATATTCCTACCACGATTATCATTTCATCTTGCCACAACAAATGATTCCTACCCCGCAATTATCAATTTCTAAAATCTGAAAAGCAAATAAACTCACAGGTAATGATATCCATCTTGTTCAACTTGTTCAATTTTCCGAATGATAGCATAGTTTTTGTTATCATAGAGACCAGCAGCGTTCCCTTGTTTTAAAGGTACTTGGTTACCAAATCCACCAGCAGGCGCAATTCCGCTACTTACGGCTACAGGACGGGGTGGTGAAGCTGTAGGTCTACTTACAGGTGTTATGGGCCTGTTTATAGATACTGGAGGTCGTCCACCTAATCGATTAAAAATATAGATGATATAATTTAAAAGACAATTCGGTTGCCAAATTACACAACTTTCTATGAGCAATAAATTGTGTGTTATATTATAAAGACCAGTTTGATAAGTTTTGAGAATTATCCAGTTATATCATATAAGATTCTATATAAACTAGATAGAAACTATATTTAAAATTTTAAATACTTTTTGGTATTTTTATGAAACATTTTATATCACAATCATTCCGTCTATTAACTATCACAATATTTAATATATTGTGATAGTTAATAAATCATGGTTGTTTTTCTAAAATTTTTGAAGTCTTTTCTAATTTATAATGATTTTCAGATTGGTTTTTAGATATCTACCTAGAAAATATTATCTTTGGTTTTTTGTATCAACGATTACTGTCTTGTGTGGTATTATTGCTAAATTGTATGTATAAAAATTGCTAAATGTTTAATCATCCATGAATGCTCACACACCAAGCCAGTGGAAGACTGTATTGTTGCATAATTAGCTGATGTACTGTGCTATGGATAGTTACAAATTTATAACGTAAATACCTCTATAGGTGCAATATTTATATTTTTCTATTTTTAACAAATCCAATGAAGGAATTATATGATGAAGATTATATTAGAACGCAATTATTAAATATATTAATGACTACGTTTTTACGTTGAATCTAAAGTTACTAAAACATATACTAATATCATTATTAAACAACTTTGTTACTAACCTGATCCACCGCTGCCACCTCCAAAACCTCCGTTGCCTCCAATATTTCCACCGTTGTTTCCAAAGTTCCCTTCCTGATGGATGTAAGGGTTGTGATCAGGGATGTAGTCTCCCAAGTTATCATGAACATAAGCGCCACTATTATCGTGGACGTATTGACCACTATATTCTCCAGAACTATCGGCACGATAGGCACCGCTGTCGTCAGGAGCGTATTGCCCTTCACTCTGCCGATAAGCTCCCGAATTATCTGCGTAATATCTCCCACTCACGTCGATACCTTCGATAGGGCCAAACTGGGGTGCGCTTAATGTAAGTTGTAAAACAACTGAAAGTATTAGCACCTAAAATAGAACATAATTAAAATTAGTTGGGTATAATTTTTCTTAAAATAAGTTAAAAATTATTCCGTTCGGTAGTAGGATTATCATAAGCGTAACAAATAGACGGAGAACTAGGTAGAGCTATATCATCAAAATGTAATTTTAATATGTGTTTACGAATGTAAGCAAATCGCAATAATATTGCGCCGCCCTCTCGTTCATATTGAAGGCACCTCCGGAGTATGCCTCTAGAGGCTTCGGATCAAAAAACAAAAGTTACCACGTTGTTCGCAAGGGTTGATTTACTATATTGATTTTGTCAAAATGCTGAAATTTGAACGAAAAACATTTCGTACATCGACCTAAAAATTTCGTGACACACACACGAAAACAGCCGTTTAGTAAATGTGGATGTCCTTTTTATGTTATTTGTACATAATATACCCAGAAAATCCAAATATCTTATATAAATAAGTAATATATTTTTAACTACATAAAATATAATTTATAATGTAAAAAATTACGTTATGTGCTTATTCCTATAGATAATTATAAAATATAGGCTCATTTGATTATGTTGACATCAATAAAATATATTTTTCCAGTAAATTCATTTTTGGAATGACAAATCTACATTCTTCTCACCTGATTTAATCACCTAATTTGATCGTCTTCTCACTCGTCGATAATAATAAAATAACTTTTCTATATATTAAATATTAAACTATTAAAAAAAGCACAATATTCACTGTTGTAGTCGTGGCTTCATATATTCAACTCCCAGTCAGACCTTGATTTTAAAGTGCAGAGTTTTAAGCTAAATACAGATGTTTGGTAATAACGGATTCACTAAATCGAAATCCGTTATTATGTATAGCGTTTTGCGGATAATTTATACAAGACCAAACGAAATATGTTTCGCTTAATCAAGTTCATAATAACTTAATTTTTATATATTTTTTTATAATAATCTAAGTTATATTGCAAATACTTTCTATTAACAATTATTAGTTTTCACGGAAATTAATGCTTATTCTGTCATTTGTTTTCAAATAAAGAAATAGCTAAATCCAAAATATTGGTGTACATATAGATATTACGTTAATATACACATATTATATAGTTTAATAAATTTAGGGTTGTGGTATTAGTAGATTATATAATTGAATTTCAAGATATTAAAGTAAATATATGTATTACAGCCTTTTTTTGCCTTTTTAGTACACAAGTCAACGGTAACATCATTTGTAAACAAATTTTAAATTTAACGA
The DNA here is from genome assembly GCA_037954035.1 of Rosalia funebris. Taxonomy (NCBI): domain Eukaryota; kingdom Metazoa; phylum Arthropoda; class Insecta; order Coleoptera; family Cerambycidae; genus Rosalia; species Rosalia funebris. The sequence goes on along the minus strand of JAZFAV010000022.1, from coordinate 41,033,753 downwards.
AATGTAACTTTCTATCCTCAATAAATATTGTTATTCTCTTTTAATATAGACACTATACTTAGATTTAAAATGTAGCGATAATCTAGTAATCATTCGATACTCGATGCTCCCTTGGCGAACTCTGTTCCACCATTTTCGTCCACAAACATGTTAGAACAAGAAAAATCTAATAAGTACCATATTATGTTTGTACCTTCCTGTGTACAACTTCTAAAAGTAGATAATTCCTATATCACATTTTATTATCTCGTAGTTCTAAATAATAGTTCTTTTCTGTCTAGAATTGAAGGATTATTATATTAGTTTCAATTTTCATCTTGTATGAAAATTATTGTTATGTTTCTCACGATAAATAAATGACTGAAATACTAACCTTTAGAAAATATGTCGAATAGATTATATGATATTCGAGGATATTTTGATTCGCCTTGAAGATATTCATCGAGTGCATTAATTGCATATGTAAATGCATATTTCTTGATTTTTTTATTCATCTCATAGTGGAACTGGTTATACAATTTCTTTCTATAGTATTTCTATATGTTGATTTAATCACACCCATAGTTAAACACTGACCGCTAGTTTCCGGTATGTTGATGCCGGAATATAATACGAATTGTTTTCGGAAAATAGTTTTTGAAAATAAAGTTAATAATGTTTTCTTCCGTTGTAATTTTCTGCATACATAACATAATCATACCAGAATACCGTATGATGTAGGTCAGTAACTAACCACGAACATGTAATGTGCATTAATATTAATTTGGAATTAAAACTGTTCTATTTATTTTTTTAAATGTTAAATACATCTATATTTTTTAATTACAGATGAATTTAGTAAAATTATTTAAACGATTAAATATAAACATGTTAACCAATGTTTTCTAATTAATTAATTTCCAAATAAAGGCAGAATTATATTATATCTATTAATGTCCTCTGCGTGTGTATTTATTGAACTGCTTATTATTGTTTATATACATATATGTAAGTACTTATATACGGCATTCAATGAACACATATAGGATATATATATAGCCTTACAAGTATACGATCTTAAACACATAGTATCTAAATTGTGAATTGATTGATTTGTCAAATACCACAGTCGTAAAATAATATAAAATATCATTTCTAGTACTTCATCGATTCAAGTAATGGCAATATTGTAATATGCAGTAGTATTCCCAAACTATTATCATTCATGCACAAGTCTTTTTTTAATTTGTTATTTTTTAATTTACATTCCTCGTTTCTATTTTTCAATGATTGTAAACCATTTTTCAACGTTTTATGCTATAATTCTAAGCACGTATTACAGTGAGACTAAGTCGAAGGTTAATATTTTATTTTTAACAAACCAATAAGGTAAATTCAAATATCTATCATTTAGAAGCTAGAATAAATTATATTTATTTATATTATATTGTATAAGCCTTCATATAACTTTGTATTTAGTTTGATATAATACCTGTCAGAAGTAATAATAATATGCTTTTAATATCCTTTATCATTTCGAACACTCGATCGGATCGATTAAACTGAAAACCTCATTTAGTAGAAAATTACCTGTTAAGCCCCCATAAAAAAAACTTCATCCCTATAATATATTTTTGTCTCAGAAACTAACAGAAAACAATTCAGATCGTAGAGTTTGGTTTTGCGAAAAAATAATGAACAAGCTGAATAAAATGGGGTTCAATTATTGATTGTCAAGCGAGTAGTCGAATGCCGACAGAATTGTAAGTATTGATCAGCAGGGAATCTTCATATTATGCATATGATACCTACACAACATCCTCAATGGGTTAACGTTTAAACAGACATCGGTAAACACATTATTATCTCAATCTGTATTGAAGGGAATTTGACTGAGCTAAGCTAAGTAATATTTAAATATACGAGTATTTATCAAGTTGTTTCTATTCTGGCAAGTTTATATTCAAATGAAGTTTATATTCACTATAACCCTACCGAATGAAGTTATTTGCTTTGAAAATAGGTCAACACCCCATTTTGCTGTAATTGTAAGAGGATATAAACGCACCTATTCCTACTAAATTAGTTGAGCCAGGAGGTACTATTGAATGTATATTAGATTACCAGATCTTACGCCATTATATTTTACTGTATGAGGTTAACTTAAGCAACAAAGCCAATTAATATTGTAATCTCCAAGTTAAAGCTACAAACATAAATAAGGAATATTTCACGTTTTAGAGAAAGTTTAGGAGTGCTCAGTACTGACTCTTTGCAGTAAATTTATTACCAAGTAAATGAAAATATTTTGGGTATGTATCTTAATTTGATATATTTAAATTAGCAATAAGGTTCAAATAAAATCTTTCAAGGATCTCATAGTTTAATGTCTGTAATTAAATAATCAAAAACTTACATCACATGTGATATTATATATATATATATATATATATATATATATATATATATATATATATATATATATGCAGAAAAGGAACAATACTTTACAATTGAAAGCAACAAGTCAGGGAAAAAGATTTGAAGCGCTAGGCATAATAACTGCCTTAATGTTCAAAGTTATAGCATACTGTATATTAAGTTATACACATTACAGTTGGTTCATTGGCTTTTTTTTATTTCGATATTCCTTGAATACGTTTTTTTTTTTTAATTCGATTTGCCAAACTTTAGTATGTGAATAGAACATTGTTATTATATACATATTACTCGACTAACTAGTTAACACAATAATTAATATTTTTTATGTGAATGTTATTTTCATACACTATAATATACAATATATATTTTTATATTTATTTCCAATTTCTACTCTAATTTATAAAACAATTGCATTTATATATATATATATATATATATATATATATATATATATATATATATATATATATATATATATATATATATATATATATATATATATGTAATTTTTCCAATTTCCAAATTTTTCATAAACATACTTTTTCATTCTTCAAATCAAAAATGCTTCATGTCACCATCATATTTGTTTATATTAAACCGTACTTACGTTAAGATTCATTTTGAAGTTTATTTTATCGCACTATATAGTTACTTTACGCAAAATATATTTAAAACAACTAAAAGTAAATACCAAAAAGAAAATATAATAGTATATTTACAGGCTAGATCCTGGTCTGAATATTTTATTAGAAAATATACTTTATATATAATAACAGGAACTTAAGACCATATTTAGGTAATATCCGTGGACTATGTCCCCTTCAAGTACATCAATAAACACAACACAAATATTTCTCTCAAAAATATTTTTTTCAAGCAGAATATATAGAATGCAAAATATGGGCAGAACTTTTAAATCCATCAATCTCCAGAAAATAATGATTCAGATCTAAGACTAGAAATATTTCTATGCGGCTTCTCAATATATCTCTTCAAATTCATGAGTTAATACATCATGCAGGCTTCTCTCAAAAATGTATGTTTAATATTTTCCAAATTTGGCCAGACAGCATAGTGAATAGACAGTATAGGCAGAACGTTCAAATGCCCGAATCTCCAAAAAATTACGTATTAAGTTATGACAAAGCTATAGAAGTACACAATATCTATAATTTTATCACTGAATTGAGGTAAGTTGAAAATTTTCTACGCAATTTAACATTAAAAGCATGTTTTCTCTACAAACATAATGGAATACATAGTATAACGAGCGGTTTGAAAATATGTTACCGTTTACATTAGAAAAGAAGAAAATAAGTGCTACAATAAAGATTACACTCATAAAAATTATTTATTTTGATGCAGTCCAAGAGAAATAATTGGTAATGAAAATCTTACAACAAAATTAAATTTTGATACTCTTTACAGTATTAATCAATTATTCCTCGATAATACAATGCTCTAATATTTGAGACTATTTTTGGTATACAGAAAAATGTATACACATATTACATACAGATAGGTACTTGATAGCTTACCTGCCGTGTATTTAAATTCAATCATACTGTGCATGTAAATTTATACTAAGTATAATAATTAGATAATATTAGATTAGTACTAACTAATAATAATCCATAACATCCAATTGACAATTCGATTAGTGGATATGTGCAAAAAAAACGAAATTTCAATATATATGAAACCCCAATTATTTAAATACCTGGTGTAAATAGTTAATTATTTCATATCACCTTTTATGTCATATTAGCCTTTATGTAAAAATTTTAGACATACCCCTCACCAATAAGTTAAACACTGAATGACATTTATGCAATAGTTTTTTTAAACGTTTCCTATTTTAATTAAATGTAATTTTAATTATCCCCATTAATTAAATATAATTTTAATTATCCCTGTTAATTAAATTTAGGAGAATCAAATTACTTACCGCGGCTCTCATTTTGATAAAATCAGAAACTAGAATAACATCACCTATCTACAAGTTTGTTTATATATGGACGTTTTATAAACTTCACATTTGTGATTCACTTTACATGATATTCGATAGGTCATTATCATAATTGTCCCCCTACCGCCGGGCGCAATATCAGTATTTCGCGTAATCCGCGGAATAGGGGAAAATTGTTAATTAATGCAAATTTGATGGACTACGAATTCAGTTTACAGATGCTTCACGCATTATCTCCGTCTTATTACTTAACATTCACGTAATAGTTGTCATTTGCCGAAATAGGGAGACCATGGGAGACTTTTTCGAACTTTGGCATTACAAAATATAATATGAATAATATGTAGATATATTGTTGGGCAGACCTTTTCGATTTTATCATTAAGCACTTTTCTTGCTATTCTTTTAATGTTACTACCTACACTCTACTGTAATTTACATTAATATTTTTATTTATCGTAACTTATATTATAATTTGTCATCAAGCGATATATATTGCACAATAACCTAATTCTATTATACCTGCAAACTTTATCCTGATATTTACCGTGATTGTACTGGTTGTGTCCAAATAGGGTGATTTTAAAGTAAATCTTATGAGATAATCCTTGTGTAATAGAGCCCGAATGGGATAGTATCCAATAAAGACAATTGTTTTAGATAGATATATGTACATAAAATACAATGAAATGTAAGTAACTCTACTGTACTTTCGATTTCGCTGAGACTACATTATATTACTAAATAGTTGATGCCAACAAGATTATAGAATTATATATATATATATATATATATATATATATATATATATATATATATATATATATATATATATATATATATATATATATATATATATATATATATATATATATATAATTTTTTTTATTTCCAGATTGACTTTATCTACCGTGTGAGAATTAAGATTTCTCTAAAGAATTGAGATTCTAAGAAGTAAATTATATTGATTTTATGTGCTTATTATATTATAAAATAAATATATTTAATAACAATCACAATATATTTATTTTTAATAGGCTACATTCGATTATATAAAATTGTTAGAAATTTAACAAAATACTAATATATAATTAAAATAAAAATTCAAACCTATTTAACTTAAAATATATAATTTAAATTGAATTAATTATTTTTATCTATTTCATTAATTCTATTTATTATATCTTATAAATATATTTAATTGTTCATTCACTTCATTTTTTAGCGTGTTCTACAAATAATTACGTTTTGATTATATTTAACAATTGTAAAGTAGATAAAATGTTGACTGGATTAAATCACCTACAGCGTAATTATGAAGTTTCACACACTACTCATAATTTTGTCACTAAATGATTTTTATAAAAATTTAGTAGAAAAACATGGCAGCATTTGTTTTTTAAAATACATTGATATAAGTAAAAATTTAAGTTTTTCCAGATTTACTGTTTGAATTGTGACGTCATCATAGTCTCCTAATTTTCAAAATATTTTTTCAACAAAAATAATTCTTTAAAGTTCTCCCTGAATAATGGTACTCTAATTTTTCCTATTTACCGTTTATAAAATAGAGGATCTTACAAGAATACAAATAGAACAAATGCGACTTTATTTTAAACAGATAGTTTAAGAAATTGTTCACAATATCTTCCATTAAAAATCTGATATTTATCGACATGCGTATAAACACTTTGTATTGAACATTCAATAATTTCTGGGTTGATATTTCGATTCAAATTCGGTAATTCGGAACCTCTAAATTGTTTTTCCAATTCAAGTAGACCCGCAGTTTTAAGATAAAAAATCCAAAGGTATTAAATTAGGTGCGCGTGGTGGTCATTTAGTTGGTCCTCACCGCCCTTTTCCATCTGACAGCATCATCAAGAAATGCCCGGACATCACAACCAATATGAGAAGATACTTCGTCCTGTTGGGGGTGGAATTTTATCAGTCTCATTATTTGAATAATAAACTGCTAGAACTAATGTGTTGATACGTAAAAATTCTAAACATCTAGTAGCAGTTAAATTTTCATAAAGAAAAGTCTCAAAATATGACTTCTAGCTATAGACTTGAGTACATAGAGTCTATGTACTCAACATCTGATGGAGCCACTGTGTTGGCGAAACAATTGTTATGTTTAACAAATAAAAAGTGAAAATCTAACCAGCAACGGTTTTAATTTTGTATAAATATGGCTTTTCATCAAGTAACGACCCAATCAATTCAGAAATAATTTACATTACATTTACCATACATACATTTTAAACCAGCGGTAAACATTGTTCTGCTAATAATTTATGGTTAATGAGAATTAATTTCAACATGAAAAGAACTTCACAATTTCTTAATATCAGGAATGTTATTGCAGTTTTTGTAAATTAAACGGTCTGCGTTATTAGCCGGATATAATTCATTGTGGCTCTTTACTCTATATTAAATGTATAAAATCCATCTAACACGAGACCTTATTATGTTTATTTACATCTTAGCAGTCTTAAAACCTACTTATCGTCCTGCTAGATTATATACATCCGATTATTTTACTGAATATTCAAATAGTTGCACAATCGCTTCGGAGCACTTGGCCATTGACACATGACCAAGAAATTGTACAATATTCATATGTAGGTATAGTTTTACACATTGACATATATTTAATCCTTTGGTTGGTGTCATAAAATTAATAAAACATACCTAATATCTAATTAAATAATATATATCACCTCATGGTGTAACATGAAACGTCTCTTTCGGCACGGTTTTTGATATGGAAAATTTATAACTAAGTGCGAGTAATTAATAATTCCCTAATTATAATGCATATATGTATACATCCAAAATATTGTGTTGCAATGAAACTCGGTGTTTTTCAATTTTTATAATATCCATCTATTATATCCTGAAACTTGTAATATACAACATAAATTAAACATTAGGCATATTAAAATAGAACAACTACTTCTATATTGACGTCTCGTTAAAACATTATTAAAATTAGATTCGATGAGGAATGTTTTTCAGGGAAGCTCTTGCAAGTATGTAATTTCAAAGTAACAAATTGCGGGAAGAGCAATTCTGAACTATTCTGTAATATTTTGATAAATAAATAACGAAGATTACTAATTACCTGTTTAAATTTTAGATGCCGAAAAAATAAAATGTGCTATTTTATTACTCCAAAACTTTAAAGGCAAATTATTCAAAGACAATTAAACCTATTTTTGATGATAAAGAAAACAATCATTTTGCTAATTCGATATTGCTATAATTTCTAGGACAACAGAATGTTTGTGAAACTTTTGGGTTGAATGTGTACGATTAATTATTTTGCTCAATATTTAGAAAACCTGTAAAACTATTACTTAATATTAAAACGTAAACACTTAATGTCTATTTAAATTCATATATATTTTCCAAATACGCTTTTATCAGGATAATCTATATTATTTATTGGAATATACTCCCCTTCTCTTTAGAACAGGCTTTAATTAAACTTTAATAAACATTAACTCATCTTTTTGAAGGTTTACTAGAATATAAATATTATTTATATGCCCTACTAATACTAATTTAATGAAATGATAATTTAAGCGTAATTTTGATTAGTATGTATGTATTTAGCATATCTATGTTTTTGTTAATATCTTATTTAAATTTTTTTATTTGTTTTTATAATGACCATAACAATAGAAATAATATGTTTCATTCCCCACGTTTGAATATCTATTTGTAATTTTTATTTGCAATTTCATATAATGTCCGTATATACTGTATATTTACAGATATTCACATCTAGTAAAATGTGTAGTTTTCTAGGCATAAATTCCTAAAACCGGAATAACTTCCTTAATAGTTTTTAGTTATCATCAACCTTTACGGATATAATAGTCAGTTAGAGATTCTCAGTTTTCTGTTATACATCTAATTAGAATAATGGAAGAATTATTTTCATTACACTAATCATTACGTCAATATGGAAACATAGGCATATGTTTATACAAATTTTTTCAAAACTGTTATTTCTTATCTACGAACATAGTTTTATATGATTTGTGATATCATCTCTATATTATTCTATTTGCTTCTTGTCAATGTTATAATCTGATATAAGAAATGGGTATGGATTACTTCTTAGTTTCACAATGAAAATCCATAACCTGAAATCCTTTTCGCTTTCATTTTATATTAATGGCCTCTTGTCCTCCATTACTACTAAAGCAGTATGGTTATGTATTAAAAAAATTCTGCTCTTGTTCAATTGGAAATATGTTATTTTCAGTATTATAATCTCGTCACCTTTCCTTTACAAATACCAAAATCGGTTATAAAGACTGATAATTAAACTAAAATCAAAGCAAAGTAGTACATATAAGTTTTTGTGTTTTTCTCAATCCATTTCGCGAATTTGGGAAACTATGATCTGAAAACATAGAAAAAACGTTTCCCTTTAACTAACTTCAAAATATTTCGTGAATGTGTATACAAAGTCCAATCCTACTCACGCTTTAAATAACACCTTTTACTTTTCAGAAACCATATACATACGAGTATACCTCATCCATCACAAAAAATGTTATTTTCTAAGAAATAAAAATATTAAGAACAGATTGACTGCCAGTGTAGATGATGTACTTAAGCTTATAATAAAGGACTTTGCTATTGTGTTCATTACCCCATCAAATATCATCTTCAATCTAATACATAGCACAAATAAATTTCCACATACTTGGAAAATTATTAGTATCCAATCAGGTCCAACACAGGCATAGAGCAGTTCCAATCTAATTTAACTTTTCCAAAATGTTTTAAGTTATTCCGCACAATAATATCTATAGGGCTGAAGATCCAAAATATCATATAACAAGGACGGATTTATGCTCCAAAAATCTAGAGTTACGAACCTGGATTCTTTTAGTTAATTTATATATTAATTAGGATGATGGTGGACCGGGTGATGTTGCCTATGCAGACATTTAAGAAACATTTGATCAGATAGACTTATTACTACCTATGCAAGTCCGTTACAATAATTATTAGTAAAGCGTCTATTCTGGCGAGCCACAACAGAGTCGAACTCAGGCCATTATTATTACATAGCGATAGTTCACAACAAATACATCATAATACAGTAATACATAGTATTGTATTACGATTTATTATTATTTATATTATAACGAGGTTGTCTGCAGTAAAACCTCGATGCATATCACGCTATCAAGTTTACGCAATGAAAAAGCCTTTTCAACATCTATTGTCACCAAATGAAAATACAAAAAGTTATATACGAGTATACTATGGACTATATCTTAGTAAAGCAGGAGATACTCATGATGTGTAATCTTTACAAATAACCACATGTGTTCCAAACGGCTTTACCCAGGTTTATTCATATAAAGACATCTGACACTATTACTGACAGTAATAGTGTCAGACGTAACAGTTAGTGACAGTACTGAATTCAGGTCTGTTATGGTTGTTTATTTTTATTTAATAGTATTTAATACAATAAACTATTCTTGTAACGATAATCTATATACCGGGTGTCCAAAAAGTCTGGAAACGGTAAAATATCTCGAGAAATACACATTGGATCCAAAAAAAGCAACACTGCCTTAATAATTTTAAAAGCGCTATCCAATGACACCAAGCGCAACCCCCCACCCCATCCACTTGTGATGGGGCGGGGCGAAACTTTAAAATCTTAAATAGGTACCCTTATTTTTTATTGCAGATTAGAATTCTACGGCAAGAATTACGTCAAGTTTCTTTGAAGCATTTTTTTCGATTCGTGACAGATGGCGCTGTAATCGCGAAAATAGTTTCTTTCGTAATTTCTAAAAAATTCTACGGAAGAATGAAAAATAATAAAGTACGAGTTCATTTGCTTAAAATCAGCCATTCAATGGTGTTAAATTTAATACCCTCCTACCACCGTGGAAGAGGGAAAGTGGAGAGCAATTTTCATATGCTAAATGGAAACATTTATTTTTTATTAACACTGACTTAGTTTTCCACAAAATACCAAAATATTATACACTACACTCAATACGCGTTTTACCAACCAAATTGGCATCATCTGGAGATGATTAAAAATGTTGTACTAAGAGTTTTACTAAACGGTGCCATGAATGATGATAAGAGTTTGGAAGTTTGTGTAAGCGTTGTTGAAAACGTCTATACGTCTGTTAGAATGGTTACCCAACAAACGAACATAAGCAAATCAAGTATGGAAGTCCCTCATTGGATGAGGGATTCCCATACACAATAGCCACAAAACTGAATATATGAGCTGGAATATTGTGCAACCGAATTGTCGGGCCGTTTTTCATTGATGGTAATTTGGCACGTCAAAAATACGTCGATTTATTTAAACATCTCATTCAGGCTTTGCCATTACAGCCTTGGTGGTGAAAGGCAAGGGGACTCGCCTAAAACAAGCACCTTGATGGTGAGAGGCAATGGGACCCACCTAAAACAAACAGTCCGATGGTGAGAGGCAAATTACGAAAAAAAATATTTTTGCGATTACAGCGTCATCTGTTACGAATCAAAAAACATTTCAGACAAACTTGACGTACTTTTTGTTGTAAAATCTATTCTGTAATAAAAAATAGGGATTCCCATTTAATATTTTAAAGTTCCCCCCGCCCCACCCCAAGAGGTGGGGGTGAGGGGTTGCTTTTGGTATAATTGGATAGCGCTATTGAAATTATTAAGGAAGTGTTTTCTACTTTTTGGATCCAATGTGTATTTGACCCTTTCCAGGCTTTTTGGACACCCGGAATATATATATATATATATATATATATATATATATATATATATATATATATATATATATATATATATATATATATGGGTCCAGTTTCTTGAATGCAGTAATTAATATGAAACGAGTAAGCAAATCGCAATAATATTGCGGCGCCCCCTCGCTCATATCGAAGGCACTTCCGGAGCATGCCTCTAAAGGCTTCGGATCAAAAAACAAAACTTGCCACGTTGTTCGCAAGGGTCGATTTACTATGTTGATTTTGTCAAAATACGGAAATTCGAACGAAAAGCATTTCGTACATCAACCTAAAAATTTATTGACACACACACGAACACAGCCGTTTAGTAAATAGAGATATAGTTATTATTAATGTAGCAGGTATCATCTCGTATGGGCTGTAATTATAGTAAGTTCCCCACTGTGTGTATGGAATTGCTTTCGTTGGGATCAAACCTGAAGATAGCTTGTTTTAGTTCCTCAAAATGCTGATGATAATAAGCTACAGCTTTTAACCAAATACCCCTCTGTGACAACTAGTTCAGAGGATAAATGTATGTCTGGCAGAGCTACCAAAGAGAAGTATCTCTCGAATTACATCCTTTTGAAAAAAAAAATACATTCGCTATTACCTCGTTAACTAAAAAGAAATAGTTACTTATTGTTCCTGCTATCTAGTTGAGTGCATGAGCTGCACATGCAAAGTGTATCATATTTAGAAAATGTTCAATTAATAGATCTCCTGCTTTTCGCATGTATACAGCTGCGTCCATTAGCATTACTAATACTTTCTGAGAATTGTCTTGATCCGACCATACACAGTGAAAACGCTCTGTCACAAAATCTACAATTATTCTGTGGTTAGTTCTGTTTAATATCTTAGAAGACATTAAATGGCTGCCATTAGGGACCCATTACTTAATTTTCCACTGAATTTCCATACGTGTCAACGCATATATAATGAAAGCGATGCTTTAATTATAAATTGTCGGATATTAGCTTCTCTGATAACTTAATTGCGCTTTTCAACTCATACTTACATATCTTTCAGAAAATAATTTATTGAATACGGATAACACAGATCTCATAAATATATAACAACCTCAGATATTCCGCTGTGTTATAATTTCGGACTATTGTTTTTTAATACTTATAAATGGTATTATATCAGTTATCAAAATTTATTTGTATTAGTTGACTATTCAGTGAAAATATGTATGCTCTAAAAAACTCATGGCTTTTATCCGCACAGGTACAGACAATGTAATCTTACTAGAAATGCTCAGTATGTTTTATTTACAGCAAAAAATAATTTGCAATGCAATTACATTTCTATATAACCTTATCCATAATAAAATTGAGTGTCCTTTAGTAGTTAAACTTAAATGTCTCGTTCATAGACTGAACTAGTGTACTTAATTGTGATTATTTTTACTCCCTGTAGCAGTACAAATATCATGGGTAGATCGCCAATTTATGCCATTTATAACATGTATAATAATTTTTCTACATTATGTGATATAATTTATGATATATTGTTTTATTCTGTTGTTGAATTGTGACGTATTTGTGAATGTATAGAAATATATTTTTAGTAATTAACTTAAAATATCCATGTCAGGTATCTTAATATAACTAAATATATGCATATAATTGGGTAACTACCCATTGGAAATAAAGATATTATTATTATTATTATAGATTTAAAAAGGACTTTCTCAGCAAAATTTGTGGAATATATACACCAACTTCCGAGATTATCCCAAGAGCTCGGACAATAGTAAAGATAATCGCTTTATTCCAACGCGCTCCGTTTTATCTATTAGCATTGGTTGGATAATTTTCTAGTTATATTGACAGGTCTGTAATGTGACGCCTTCCTGCGTTATAAAACAGGTCTGCAATATGAGAGTTTTTATGCTAATTCGTCTATGCACACACATATTATACACATGTATACAGTTAGGCTATATAGTACACCAACTAATAAAAGATAGAATCTATTACGATCTACAAGCTCTATTCTAGCTACCAAAATAATAAGATGATGAAAATATAGTCTATAATTATAAAGTATTACAGATACTATCTTCTTGTCAAGGTGCCTATCATAACAATTTTTCTTCAGGCACATATGTGTCTGAAGAAACGTGAGGTCATATACGAATACGTGAGACCATGGGAGGTAAAAATGTCAAATTATGATACACAGATTAATAACATAGGATATCAATTCTACCTAACGAGATAGACTGACAATGTTGTCGTAGTGGGTTCTAAAAATTTCAGTAATCTTGCTCTCATCGCTCTGCTATATGCCACTACATAGAATAAGTACATAGTTCCAAAGGAGTTATATTGGAATATTGGAAAACCCAATGGTTGATGTCAGTAATATTCCCATCGTAATCACATAAAAGTGTGTCGGCCAATTTAATTTTACATAGTCTAATAATCATATCTAATTATCATATCAATGATATCATTTTGGGTAATATATTATACATTTTAGAACATAGATATTTCTTCGGCCTTCCACTTTCCAGCCATTTGTTTCCCCTTTTTTTCTTCATGTTGCTTTTGCATGAGTTATCAAATCTAGATACCAACGATGTTCAATTGTAATGTCCTGAATGGTTTTAGCAACTTGATCTGCGATCTTATTACCAACTATACCGAAATGTCCTTAGTTCAAATATACAAGTTCCTTCAGATTAATGATGTTTTCTAGGATATTTGCTATTATTTTGTTCCTTATAATGTGCTTCTGATAACTTAAAATTGCCGAAAGTACTTATAAAGAGTGTGATATAATAATAAGTATTTCGGTAACTAACTGTTATTAAACTTGGAGACTGCTGTAGAAATGGGGGCACTTATAGTGCCCCCATATATAGTGAGTTTATATCCAAAATTAGTAGTTTTATTTTCAATTTAGAAACCACCACCCACGCCGTTAATGGATTTAGATCCATCCATATAAATATGACAGTTGCTATGTAAATCAGTTATGACTTTATAAAGTATTACATTATTATTAATGGCCTTCGACTTTCCGACTTATAAGTTACTGACGGAGATCGCATCGATAATGATGTATAGGCCATAAAGTTCATTCGGCATTTGTCCTGAATCGGCGTACCGTATGCGGCACTGATGAGAACTAACAAGTTCGAAACAGCTGTATGTCGTTCGGTTCCGATCCGGGACAAATGTCGAATCCTACCTGTGGCTGGTTTTATTTTTTGAGACCTTATCTGATCGTGTAGAAACACGAGAAAGGGGTCGAGGATCGCTTCTGGGTATAATTCAATGCCTGCCGGGGCTTTAGCCCGAGGAGTAGTTGTTTCCTAGAGCGATTATGTAATAGCTTTACTATTCGGGAACTACTTTGATAGCCGCTTGGCGGCTTGGTGGTTCCTTTCTCGATTTCCGACTTATAAGTTACTGCCTTCGTTCGTACTAGGTGCATATTATGTGGGGGTTATACTGAAATATTTCACGTGTTCAGAGAGCCTGAAACAACGACAAGATACCCTCGGCATTGATTGTAATTCATGATTAGGAATATCGACAAATATGTATGTCGGCTAATAGAGATGATTTTTTATTCTACCAGCAGAGAATGGTTACGTTAAAACGGGCTAAATTCGTTAATATACGGTCCAACGGGTTTTTGTTTCACTTGTAGTCAAATTCCTACTTCTTCGATTTAGCGAAGGTTCATTTCACACAGCTAATAGAGAGTAAATGGGGTAAACTTGAATACTCCTGGAATAACACTTAATACCCTTATATTGCAATATATCAATTTCGACAAGCGAAAGTCGATACTGACAAGCTGAATCGGAAACTGGAACCTGAAATAATGACAAGCTACCTTCAGCATTAATTCATTCATGATTAGAGATATCGACAAATATATAGTCCAATGGAGGTGATTTTTTATTATGCTAGTAGGCAATAGTTAGATTAAAGGAAACTGAATTCGCTAATTAACAACCCAGTGTGTTTCTTCCATGAGTTAAATGTTTAAGTACAAATTTTGTCGACAGATATTACTTTCTTATATTTAGCGGAGGTTAGTTGTACTCGATTAACATAGCGCAGGTAGAGGTAGACTTGAATGCTCCCAGAATAACTCTCAATGTTTATATTGCAATTTTTAAATTTTTTTGAGTCGATACTCACAAGCGGAGTCGTAGAATATAGAGCCATTCTCTAACATGAGACTTATGTAAGCTCTGTATAAAAATGGGGCGATGTTAGTGACTGATTCTTAATTATTGCAAGTTGTTTAGATTTTTTTCGGCTTTGGCGATGCAGTTGGAAATGTGGGCATCCAATGTCAATTTAATGTCAATTTTGATTCCAAAATACTTGCAGTGATTTGAAAAGTTTTGTCTGCAATGCTGACCTTAATGTTTCTCCTGATAAATCAGTTATGGCCATATATAATAGATATAGCGTGCCTAATTACCCATTTTAAATAATTATAAGTATTTAAGTCACAATCGACAGTAAGCGTAATGTAAGTAATAGACATGGTATGTCCATATTTATTACTGCGTCAAAGCTGGAAAATATCTAAACAATAAAGTATTAAAAATTCCTTGCAAAATACGTTAAAGGGCAGATCAACACCGCCTTACTTTTCGATAGAAAAGTAATGCGATGTTCGTAAGAATCGTATTAAAGAACGGCTCTATATTCTACGATTCTGCCTATCAATTTCGACTCAAAAAATGTATATATTGCAATAGAAAGTATTAAAAGTGATCCTACGAGAATTCTAGGCTAACTAAAGCCTGCACTTTACCTGCCCACCTCCAAGAAGTAAACATTTATCAATGTCAAGCAAAACGCCCGCTGGGATTTAAATTAGCGAATTTTACCCGTTTAACTTAACAATTCTACCAACTAGTAGAATAAAAAATCACCTCTATTGGTCGATATATTTATCGATGTCCCTAATCACGAACAAATCAATTCTGAGGGTATCTTGTAATTCTTTCAGATTCACTGAATGCACTATTAAATACTAAAATATTTTAGTACAAAATCCACACAATATGCACGAAGTTTGAGAAAATAACACTTTTTCAAATCCACCTATTCAACAACCGCCGTATTAAATCTATACAGATGGATGCAAATCCAATGTGTATTGAATTTTCTATTGTCACCACAAGTCCACTAGGACTATGTCCTTATTGAGTAAAATATATACGAGATAATTTCTAATAGAGTTCCGTTACCCTAAAATCCTTTCCTTTATTTAGTGTCAAAGAGCAGAGTATGCGTGTACATGCACATATACGTGTACATTATTTTATTTTTGCTATTTGTTATTGCTGAAAATATTAATAAGAATGTAATAATTATATAAATTTGGCTTGTTTTTATTATTTTGTTTAGACTTCTCTTATTTAATTTACATTTATTTGGTCTCATCCTCTGCATGTAATTAGATTTTAGGACCTATAGAATAGTATAATATAAAATCAAATAAAATTTATTTTATACATATTGAAATATGTATAAAATACACTATAAAATTCGAAAATTATTAGAAAAATTATACATTTAAATGGCGCCACTTACGACAATTTTTTTCTCACCCACAGATTTCTTATACTTTCAGTTAGTAATTAAATTCTCATGCATTCTCATGCACTTTACAATTCATTCAGTACACTTATAATAAATTTCACCTAAATAAATTTTTGTGGGTGTGACAAGATTTAGATAAACTAAATACTACAACCACAGGTAGTATTTTCCAAAAATAAAAAGTTTATGACAAGATTTAATGAAAATCAGTTTAAATTATTTAATTAAAAATGTGCTATAAAAACAGCTGACTCCACAGTCATTAAAAAGTTTATGTCACACTACCATCACGTCTCAATTTAGTAGAATCACTTACCAAACATTAATTTAACGATATAACTTTCTCATAAGTTAATTCTAAATTAATTTCCCAAACAATCTCTTAAAATTGTTCATCACAACAAACGACGAATTATATACGTATTCTGGCAGTTCCCCATATTGGAAGATAGAACCATTAAAGAAACATTTAATTCCTTACATCTATCCACTCAATTCTTAGTATGTAATACATATATTTCTGTTCAAATCTCAAATATATTCGTTCTAAAGTTAAATCTAAACCTGCTACAAAATATATTCACATCCGTAAACAAAATGGTTGGATCATCTTGTAAAGGTATTTAAACCTAACAATATTACTGATAACATATTTTCTAATTTTAGATAATGCTACTGGCGATAATAATTATTGGTCGATTCCTTATTGATAATGTACGTTTTAGTAACTTTATATGATAATATGTAAGATAATGTCACTGTATATATTAAAAAAATATCTATATGTCCCAAGGAGACAACCTTGTATAATATACTATAGTATCGATAAATTATAAACTATGTTTTATGTAAAATATTTAAATACCCTTTCACACCTTTTAATTACATATATCTTTTTACATGTGTTAATTTAATGAATTGTTTTTTAATTTAAAGTCCAGAGAGATAATCACTGGCGCTAAGTAATAACTTCTGTGTCGCCAATTAGAGTTATCATGTAAGTTTTGTAATTGAAGGTGAATGCATTGTTCAAAGCGAAGGTGCTCTCTTCCTGATTAATGATTATAACGTATTCATTAATCACGAAGCACTTTCGCTGCAACAATATCAATTATGTAAATAATCAATAGTTTCTGAACATTTTTTTTTAATATTACCGTTCCGTCGGCATATATACAGTGCTGTGAAAAAATATAGATTCACCCTTAATTTGGACTACATCATGAGTAAAACTCAAAACTGAAAATAATTTTATGGATATATTGGAGCGGTAGGTATATTATGTTAAATAAGTATTGTTTATTAATAGTTTTTTATACATGAGGTCCTATCATGTATTAGTGAATAACAGAGATTTATGAAAAAACAAGTTTGTAGTTTTTGAAAAATTGCAAACACTGGTGTTTTTATATTTTACTTTGATTAAATCTTGGCCCATTTCGATACACTCATTTTTATTACATTTAATAAGTGGATGTTCATATGAATTAAAAGTTGCCTCCCGAATTTCGTCACAGACAGCTACAATTTGACGCTTCAGTTCATTAACACTTAATTTTTTGGCAACCAATGGCGATCTCTATTTTTTGTTCGATGCAGTGAACTATGAGATTACTTAAAGAAAGTTTCGAGAAAAATTCAAATAAAATTTTAATTGTGAAAATCGATTTATTGAATATGTTGCCTAGAAGACGTTAAAACAAATTTGATTTAAATTCAGTTACATCAAGTTAGCTTTTAGCAAGATTGCTGTTTGTGATTTTCTGTTACTTTAAACGAGGTAGTAGACTTTCTTTACTTATATATATATATATATATATATATATATATATATATATATATATATATATATATATATATATATATATATTGTAGAAAGTATGTAGAATCCAAGTTTTAGACCTTCAAACGCTTGACAAATTTTTGTGTGGCCGAAAAAAACAGGAATCTGTGGCACTTTTTTCAGTTTGTGGCCTATAACTTAAACACAATGCATCCAATCGAAAAGTCATCTATTAATATAATTAAAGAGCATTAAATTTTACATCGAATGAGTACCTCAAAGTTGAAATTTCATCAAGAGGAATGGGCGTAATTGGCAGTCGAATAACTGCCGGCCTGAAATCAGGCCTGAACTGCTCTTTGACCTGTAAACTGGAACTGCTCTGGCCTCTCACGTCAAAACGCTCCTGAGATTAAGTTAAATGAAGATGAAGACGACGACGAAGAATGCTTCGAGCTTGAGGAAATTGGTAGTGCTGCTATTATGAATCAGGAAGATAGAATGCAGTACGAGGACATTAGGCAGGCCCAATTCAAACGGATTCAACTACTATAATCACTACACGCAAATAATTGGTTTTTTTCGAAACTTATTTTTACTTCATTTCAGTTTTTTCTTATACCTTGTATTGTTCTTGGACTTTGTATTTGTTTAATTTTTTTTACACTTTGTTGTATTACTACTGTTGGGTAACTCTTATTAACTCTTTATTTTTGTTAATAAACTTTGGGCCTTTCTTTACATTATGCTTTTATTTCGACAACCCATTTTTTTAAATGAATGTGGAAATATTAAATAAAAAGGAATAAAAGAAAATAAAAAAATATATTTATATGTAGGACATTTTGGATTTTGAGTGTATTTTACTTAATATTATTCAAAATTGGAAAACCAGGTAATCTGTGAACTTGAAATTACATACTCTACTACTTTCATTCTATGAATTATTTCATTTAGATTAGCCGTTTCGGCGCTGAAGATGTTTAAAGAGGTACCCAGTGTGAATTTTTACAAGTTGATAAAAATTGTTCTTATTCGACTGCCAACTACGCCCATACCTCTTGATGAAATTTTGGGTTACTTCGTTTACTTACTTCAGTTACTTAGTTTATTTTCAACTTTGAGTTACTCATTCGAAGCGAAATTTAATGTTCTTTAATTTTGATAATAGACGACATTTCGATTTGATTGATTTTAAGTTATGAGCCACAAACTGAAAAAAGTGCCTTTTTGGCCACACAAAAATTTGCCACGGGGTGGGAGGCATAAACCTTGGATTACTCTCTACGCCATACAAGATAAAGAAAAAAAATCTACTACTTCGTTTGTTGTAACTATAAAGTACCCCGTTATTAGACTATAATAACAATGTATCTTTTAGCAATATATCGCATTGAAATTCTTATGATGTATGGTTATGGAGATCTGCAGGTCTGAAGAGCCACAGTGGAAGTCTACGCTATCTTTAATGAAGCACAACAAAATCGTCCGCCTATAGCACTATCTACTGTCAATAAAATTGTGGGTAAGAAATTCCAATTACTTTGTAATAAAGACAATTTGTTTGCAAAAAATATTATTTTTTTCGGATGAAGCCACATTTTTTTCTTAATTCAATTGTTAATAGACACAACTGTATGTATTAAGCCTCACAAGATCCACGATGGATACAGGAGAAGTTACATACTCAATTTCCAAGAAAAGTGAACGTTTGCACAAGACTATTCTTGCGAAAACGTTCACTTTTCTCTCACAGAAACAGAGTGTTGAGCTCATTTTTCTTATGACAACGTGTTTTTACTTACTTGATAAGTAACGACAATGAGTAGGTCGTCCTCTCGCAGATCTTACACTCTTGGATTTTTTAGTTATGGGTTAATTTAAAATATAGACGATTTAAAACATATAGGTGATATAGAGGAACGAATTTAACAGGAAAAATGCAATATTGGAGCGAAAATTATTGAGAGAGTACAGAATGAATTTATTTTGAGACTAGGACATTGTTAAATAATTAATGAACAGTTTGACCATAATATCAGTTAAGTATTTGTACTGTTTTGTATATTAATAAATCTATGTCCACAGTTAAAACTTTATTTGCATTTTTTAGAAACTTTATACAACTTAATAAAGTCTTTATAGTACATAAAAAAATTTGCTCTTTCACTATACTCAACAAAGAAAGGGGTTGTTATTAAAGAAATGTGTCCCCTTTGATTACTTTAGCAAAAATACACCATTCTACATAGGATTAAAATATTTCAAAAGGACACCTTCGAACGTTTTGACAAAAAAAATATTATCAAATTTTTCAGGTGTTCTAGACTTCTTTTCCACGGTGTAAAAAAATACCAAAATTCGTTGTTTTAGGTCTCTTATTTTCAAAGTTAAACGAGGACAGGGGGAGGCTATATATTTATTCATTTTTAAGCGTACGTAATCGACAATAGTACTTATAAAAATATATCAACATTTCTAAGGTATTCCTATTCCATCTAAATAATTTATTTAATTAGACAATGGTATTATGACCATCCACTTGCTAGAGTAAGTACTCCTGCTCAAAGCAACAGGTATTAACAGAAATCTTGTGAAGGGAAATATTTTACAAGAAAATGATCCCGTCTAATTTATTCCCGATGGAAACAGCAGGAGCAAGAACCACTTATCGTGATTTTACCTTACCGCCAATGCAGTGTACTCTTTCCCTAATGTCCCAAAAAGAAAAATAAATAAATAAATCGCGACTCTACCACTTCGAAAGTAGTCTTATACACATAATAATTTACTAGATTATTTAGTGATATTTGTAATTCACCAAATACTATTACTATGTCATTACTATAAGTAACTTCCCCTTCCTCCCCCCCTTTTTGGTACTCTCTAAGAAATTGTGGAGTATAGTACTCTTTTTATATGTACTTTAATATGAAAATGTTCTAATATGAAAAAACTGTAAATAAACAATATGTAAATAACCAACTACAAAAAATATGATCTCTTTTAAAATTTTATTTTATGGGAGGGTCAAAAGTGTTTCCTTGTTGCACTAGATAATACCGTAATCTAAACGATCAACAATTTCTTTTCTAATGCTTTTGAACCTCTTTAGCGTTATACATTCCAGGGTAGCTACAATTTCAGCACCTAATTCATTAAAATTACGAGCTCTTTGATGTCCGTGCCCATAAATTTTCCCTTTTGTATACCTCATAAAAGGAAATCATTTAATTTCGATCGGGGAATGTGTTCTCTAAAAGTGCTTGTGCCCCTCGCATTATGAACAGAACAACTGTTTTGTTGATGCTAAATCTCCTCGAGGTCAATGTCTAAATTGCAAATAGCCGGAATTATATGTTTTCCTAACAAATTTAAATATTCTGCTATTGCACGGTTGTCATCAATGAAAATAGGGCCAATAACGTTGTCCCGTAGAATTTCGGCCCACACGTTAACGGTTTGAGGATACTGCATCCATAACAATATAATTAAATGCTCCCTTGGCCGGTATACAGTTATAGATATATTATGGTGGTCATTCAATGAAAATTAACTTTCGTGTATAAATAAGATATTTCTTGTGAAATAATTATTTTCGTTGGCCTTCTCTATCATACTTTCACAAAACTCTATCCGGCTTGTACAATCCTCAGAAAAAAATTTTTTGAAGTAATGAATTAATTAATTAACCTTACAGTAGCGATCAGGTACACGGTACACCGACTTCGGTAGCGATTTGCTTGCTGGAAGAGAGTTCTTCATTTAACCAAACAATTATGTACATCGTGAACATTGTTCATAATTGTTTTAAATCATCGTTGATACTCAAATGCAAATGTAAATCGCGGGCCAACCCAGAGCTATAAATAATAATAACTATTTTTAATGTCATATAAATACAAAACTACGCATCTTAAGTCGTGGCCACTCCTATAAACGACTGATAGCGGTATTTAATACACATCCTCTATTGTTTGAAAATTACCAACTCGATAGCATATACGCGAAAGTTGTTAGTGGCAACAACGTACAATAGATAAAATTTATTTTTTCTAGAATATGAGTTGTCTCTTCTTTTCCATCACACATAAGTAGTCCATTCAAGATTTATAATTGTCAGTTCTGTATATACAGTTCACTGCCTTGTTATTTAATTTTTAACAAGATATTGCAATGCTGCAAATTATTAAATAATAAATGTTTTTTATAACCTTGATTAATTTATTTTGTCAGTTAGAATACTCCAATAATATATGCAATAAAGTTTTCTCAAATTGAGATAAATATATTTCTTTATTTACATAAAGACATTGAAGGCTTCACATAGAGTTCATATCAACATACAAAGAAAAACAGTTTTACAACTTTAAAACGGAATCTTTCGCACGTAGAATATCTCTATCTTGAAACTAGGTGGCCGAGAAAAAATAAACCAACATATAAATGCAGAATATGTGTTTTATGCGACAGTTTTACTTTTTTCTATTTTGCTCAAATAGTCCACCATCGCGCTTTCTCATGACCCATGGACAGGGTGGAGTGTGTCCTATGCACCTCAAAATCAATAGATGTCGTCTGGTAGACATCCCTAATCAGAATCAGTCGAAACACGATCGTTCCGACACGATTTAATTGAGTGATCGTGCTAACAAAAAAAATTTGATAAATAGTCCACCATTGTGCTTCCTCATGACCCATGAACATGGTATACTGTGCTCTATCCACCTCAAAGTCAATAGGTGTCGTGTGGTAGACGATCCCGAACTCGATCAATCCGACACGATTTAATTGAGTGATCGTGTTAACACAAAAAAATCTCAAACAGTCAACCATTGTGCTTTCTCATGACCCATGAACATGGTAAGGTGTGTTCTATACACCTCAATATCAATGGGGATCACCTGGGAGACGTCTCCGGTCAGAATCAGTCAAAGCCCGATCGATCCGACACGATTTAGTTGAATTATCGTGCTAACAAAAAACAAATTATCAAATAGTTCACCACTATGCTTTCTCATGACCCATGAACATGGAAAAGTGTGTTCTATCCACCTCAAAATCAGTAGATGTCATCTGGGAGACGTCCCCAATCAGAATCAGTCAAGACCCGATCGATCCGACACGGTTTAGTTGAGTTATCGTACTAACAATAAAAATCTGAAATAGTTGACCATTTTGCTTTCTCATGACTCATGAACATGGTACAGTATGTTCTATCCACCTCAAAATCAATAGGTGTTGTCTGGGAGACGTCCCCGATCAGAATCAGTCAAAACCCGATCGATCCGACACGATTTAGTTGAGTTATCGTGTTAACAAGAAAATTTAATACCGGCGACAACGACATACAGACAGATGGGAATTTTAAAAACCATTTTTTTTTGTTTTTAGACCGAGAAACGAAAAATAAACCAAAAAAAATAGTTTTCCCATTTTTCTTTACAGGATTACATTACTTTTCCGCTAATATAGTTTAGTGCGGAAAAGTAAAAATATTAATAATTAAGCAATCTAATAATTCCTGGAATTCTTTATTGAAAATTCAATTAGATTTTGTTGAAACTACGAAAGTTAAACCATATATGATAGAAGTACAGATAAGTCCTACTTGAAAGCGACAAAATGAATACAGAATAAATATTACAAATACGATATGGTCGGATGCGATTTTAATATGACTTCTTGACCAAATTTAATGATCTTTGTCAATATACTAATATAAAAGTATACAACGTATACAACGAATTCCCAACAGCTCCTGCCATAATGTTTTATTTTGTCACTTTTGTAGAATGAAAAGGATCGTTAACGTTGATTTAGTAAATTACACAAATTCAATGTGTACAACTCACATCGTATATGACTCAATAATGACTTATCCATATAGCTGCCAGAAGTGCTAGAAATGTTTATAAGATTCAACCATAGAAAAGTTTAAAGAATTATATGCAGCAGCACGCAACTAGTTTACATGATGTAGTTTTACACGCCTTACATGATGTTCTAAATCTCATCGCATGAATTACACTAAGAACAATTTATTTAATATTCTTTGGCTAAGTTTATGACCAATAAATTTTGATTTTTGATATGGTGTATGACAAATGTAAATTTCTGTTAAGAAAGATAATAACTTTGAATATATTTATTTAACAAATGCAAATCTTTGGATTTGTTAAGAAACATGTTAGATAGAATTTTGTATTCTTATTTATTAAGTAACAAATAAAATTGTTTATATAAAATAAATGGTATATATAAAGCTGTTGGTTAATATTTAACCTGCTAAGTAGTAATGCCTAAGTAATTTGGTTTTTGTAAAACAAATGTTATTTATCAGTTGTCATGTCAAAAAATATTTGCAATGTATCTTTTACTCTACTTTAATCACTTATGCTTTATTCCACGTACTTCTTCTTCCACTAATTGTTCACAACTGTGTTAGCATAAAGTAAATAAAAATGTATTACTACTAAATAATTACAAAAACAAATACACATTTACAATGAAGAATTTATCGTTGATTATACAGAAAGCGCAACGAAAATTCTCAAATATTTACACATATCTATTACAACATCTAATTATTTTCTATGAGTGGTTATAAGGAAATCTATAACATATTGTGTTATACAGATAATATAGTAACACAACAAGAGTGTTACAACCAGTATAAGTATCTAGTGGCCTTTCCTATCATGAATATATGAGAAATACTAAATAGTGAAACAAACGTTATTTCTATTATTTCAAATAAATAAATACGTCAAATACACTAATAACAAATCTCTAATTCGACATAACTAAACTATAGAGCAAAATAAAGAAGTAGCTAGTATGAAAATCTATTCTAGGGCACGAAAATCACATTTGAACAAAAGTAGGAACAGTGAATTACTTCCATGGAACAGAACTACAGTTACCAATACGGACTTTCCGTATTCACTCATTATATATATGTAGGTATAGTGATACAAGGGTTTCATCGCTACATATAAGAAGGTTCAAAACATGGTATAATATTCAATGAAGAAAATAATGCAATTTTTCAAGCCTAACCTACAATTTCAAAGCCAATAGGAGTAAGAATAAAAGAACATCTGGATAAGCTAGGCATTAACTTTCCCCCTGTTTACATTCTAAAATACAACGATATCCCATAATGGAGACTCATACTCCCCGTCATTTAGGTTGGATAATTCTGACCTCAGGAAGTGGGACACAAATTGCTCAAGACTCCTTGAAATTATAGATCAGAATAATCGGAATCCCAACTCTGTAATTCTTTATATTCATAACTCAAAACCATAGAAACAAAAAATATCTAGTGCATTCATAAGTCAAATCTAGGTGAGACACAGACATGAAACCCATACAACTAGACAAGTATTTTCACTTCAGAACTCTATGCAATACGGAGGGCACTAAACTTTTAATTATAGACATGTTGAACATGTCTATAATTTTAGTATGTTCAGATTCCCTGATAGTTCCCTTCAATTACCTATGAAGTCATCAGAAATGGGTTTCCCCTTCATTCTCAGTATAACCGGGAGGGTACAAGAATTGGGTAAAAAGTTTATACTGTCTTGGATACCCAGCCATATAGGAATAACTGGCAACGATATAATAGATCAGGCTGCAAAGAATGCAACAAATGATGAGTCAGACGATCGTATAAATATCCTTCCAAGTGACATTAAAGCATATAATAGAAAGCAACATATTGATACATGGCAAAGTGACAGTGACTGGAATAGAATAGAATCCAAACTAAAAACGAGTAAACCAACAGTAGACCGATGGTATTTTCCCTGCAAAGTCGAAGAGAGGATGTGGCAATTACAGGTCTGAGATTAGGACACACTAGGCTCACTTATTCCCATCCACTACGAGGAATAGAGCAACCCAGATATTTGAGATGTCAAGCTAGGTTAACTGTTAACTGTAGGGAATATGAAAACGCACTTAATACAAACCAAACACATTAAAGAAATACGTAACAGACAATAGGGATATATGAAATGTAATACAATCTCGAAGAGATACCAACCTATTGTATAGAATATGAATAAAATATTCCACAGAAAAATAGTGGCCAATGACCATAGATGTCGACGTCACGATAAAAAAATAAGTAGTTATTGATTCAGAGTTACACCTATCTAATAATTATAAATTTGTATTTCTACTTGTAGTTTAATAAAAAATTGTGAATCAAACTATAGTTAAAAAATATAATAATAAATCAGAATATCTCATTGACCTACCCAGTAGGCAAGGCGAATGAAAGGTATCATCTTGTGGCATTTCAAAATAGTTCTATTTATCATAATTTTCTATATGAGGATGCAACTAATTATAATAAAAACGTAATTACGTACATATTCAAATTCAGGTGACATTTTACATATTTTTAATTTGGTTTAAGAACCATAATAAACTATTAAGTCATAAATCACGATATGACTATAAATACCGTTAAATGCATATTGTGTAATTATATGTATATAAATTAAATAACTGCCAAGTTTAATTTGATTGCCAAATAAGTATTATTTATGATAGTAGTTAATCTGTTTTTTTTATTGCCCACTCAGTCGGAGCAATTGATTGGAGGCGAGATAAAAATAAAATTGTGATAAATGATTATCTTTTTGATGAATGATTAACAGGTGTTTGAGCTAGATACGCATTGATTTTCAATATTCTCATATTTTAGTTAACTTTCCATTACTATAGGTTATTTAAATACTGCCAAATAAATAGAATGAAAACGCCATTAATATATATATATATATATATATATATATATATATATATATATATATATATATATATATATGTATATATATATATATATATATATATATATATATATATATATATATATATATATATATATATATAATATTCATATGTAAATAATAATATATATTAATATTTATTTAATTGATTGTACTATTTAATGTACAAAATTGCCGAAAAGCATTCAATTCTACAAATATCACAGTGTCACAATAGATATTCTAAATGTTGACTCTATAATAAAGGTAGTAATATTTGATTAGACCAACGTATATTTTTAATTTCTTTCTATTATTTGTTATTTGATAAAGTTGGGCAGCTCTTAGTTCTCTTCGAACTATCCATATGTAATTCCTAGGAAAGTGTGGATTTTCAATATATGCCATAAATTATCAAGTCATGGTTGAAAACATATCTTCACATACTAGTAAGTTTAACTATGTACATACTTATTTAGTTTCATCTATGAAATAATATTTTTCAATGTAAGATTGTCATTACGCTCTACCATCAGAGACTTACAAACTCAAACGTAAAATTAATTCTTTTAACAAGCAATCTTCTAGAGGTTTTCGAACTTATTAGTTTATTTTGTAAGATACCATTTTTCCTTATCAATTTCCTATTAAGTATTTAAGGACTGTAAACATACAGCCATTCAATCAACTTATTTGTTAAATATTTTCCATGTTGCAGTTGATATGAAATTCTGAAATTCTCGATTAAAAATTGATGCTAATACGTGTTCCAGTAATGTTATTTTCAAAAAAGTAATTGATATTATACAATATCTATATTTTTCCTTTTGTAATTCGTCAGATATATATATATATATATATATATATATATATATATATATATATATATATATATATATATATATATATATATATATATATATATGTGTTAATTACAAGTTAACTAATTTATTTTTAAGTTTTTAAATTCTGTCAGTTCCTAAGAAACTCCACGCGAGGCCGAGCACAACACAATTGTGACCGCACCAAATTATATCCTTCGTCACTAATTCGTTCAATCCCATACCCATTAGGGAGTATTTTTATAGGAAAAAAGACAAGCTTTCCATTAAAAATACTTTTAAAAAAATTGGGCAACAGTGGAAATTTGAAAAAATGCAAAAACATTACAAATTGCAATAAAATACTCAAAATTTGCATTTACAATTGCAATTTTTATAAGAAAGTATACGAAAAATTCTATAAAGCATATTGTCAATGAATGCGAATCAAATACACGAAGTAAAAGAAGACACTCGCCCCCCCCCCCCCCTCCTTTACAAAGAAAAATTAAATTTGGTGGAAATCGGGAGTACAAAATTCTTAGGCGGGTACACTTGACGAATATTGTGCCATACAGGCTTCTTACATGGTCCATCCAATATTCTCAGAATGTCGGTCATAATCCGGTATACTTGCACTTATTCTTACCTAATAAGAATGAAACTATGATATGCAGTGCCGGGACAGTGTTCTCAACTGAGAATCAGTTAGATGACAATAGCTTATTTTAAATTATTACCACCTCACCAGACGTTACATCAAAGACTGCATTAAACGAAGTAATCTGCAGCATGGCTTTCAGTAGGTGACGCTTAGTCGTTTGTCAAGCAGATGGCGTTTACCAATTTCTAAACGAATATATTTTATATTTATTCCATAGTTCCCATAGTTCTTTCTAGTCCCCTTCGTATTCGTGAATATAACAAACCATTATTCATAAATTCCACAACTACCTGAATTTACACCGATAACTTAGCTGGAAACAATATGATATCATAGTAAATATTTTTTGAATATCCTATACATCATATTGATAGAATTTCGAACAATATTCACAATTTTGATATTAAATAATTTTTGAAGAACTTTGAAATACGTAAACATTATTTTTTTAAATGACATTGACGTGGCGTACATATTTATTTTTTTCAGATTTTCCTTTTCGATTGAGACATCGTCATGATATTTTTTTTAAATATGACACCGTTTTTAACACATAATAAGTTAAGTAAAATAGTAAGGGTTTAATTAAGTTTTCTTTATTAAGTTTAATAATAATTTTTTTATTATTCAGTTTTGCTATTTATAATTCAGACTACTATTTATAATTCACAACTAATACAAATATTATGATTTCCAAGAACGTCAGAACTCCAACAGAATCTGAAGAAATTAAAAAGTAATGACGTAACATGTATTACCGTTACTTGTAGAAGAAATCAGCTTGTCTTTAAAGACAAACAATGCAAAATAGTTTGTTTATCTTATGACACCCACATAACCACCATTTAAATTTAGTGTACACATTACTGTTAAATTTTATTACAAATTTTCGATATTTCTACCGTCAATTTTTTTAATATTTAAATCGGGTGTCGCCCTGCCTGAATGTTGAATTTCCATCATTTGTTTGTAATAACTGAACAAGCTTTATTAGTCAATAAAAGTTCAACTAAATCAATGTTTAAATGTTTAAAGTACAACAATAAGTTACGTGGCGAACAGACCAATCAACTGCTCATCTTCTAATATGTGACCATTTTCGACTTAATATCGTCGAACGTAATTAAACGCCTTTGCTGTCAAATTGCCAACAAACATGCTTTACCTACTCAATGAAAAGTACAATTGGACATGATAACTTCGAGGGCGATCTAAACGTATGCCCGTAACCGCTGTCCCGATACGTGTTTGTCCAAAATTTCAGACTACGGTGGCCCGATAAAGAGTCTAGCTTGTAAAATTATGCACTAACTACACACAAATATGTTAACACTATGCAACTAACTACACAAATAGAATAGTCTATCGAATAAAGAAATCAATCGAATTGAGCTAACAATAATACACCACTTAAACTATACATAAAAAAAATTATGTTTACCTATATATGTACATAACAAAGTTTTATTATTTTTCCACACTCCACTATACTAGAGCGGAAAAGTAATGTAATCGTGTAAAGAAAAATAGAAAAAATTTTTTTCTAGCATTTATTTTTTGCTTTTCAGTCTAAAAACCAACAAAATGATTTTAAAAAAATTTTTCTCTGTGTGTATGTAGTTATTGTCGTCACTGTCATCGTTGTAGGCGTTTATTCTTGTTACCACGATAACTTAACTAAATCGTGTCGGATCGATCGAGTTTTGACTGATTCTGATCGGGGACGTCTTCCAGACGACACCTATTGATTTTGCGGTGGATATAACATACACTACCATGTACATCGGTCATGAAAATACAAAATAGTGAACTTTTGAGAATTTTTCTTTTTTTTGTTAACACGATCACTCAATTAAATTGTGGCGGATCAATCGGGGTTCAACTTATTCTGATTAGAGACGTCTACCAGACGACATCTATTGATTCTGATGTGAATAGAACACACCCAACCCTATCCATGGGTCATGAGAAAACATGATGGTGGACTATTTGAAAAAAGTAAAACTGTCGCATAAAACATATATTCTGCATTTATGTGTTGGTTTATTTTTTCTCGGCCACTCAATCTCGAGATAGAGATGTTCTACGTGCGGAAAAGTCCGTTTTAAGGTTTTAAAACTGTTTATTTTACGTTATATTATGTATAAATGGGAGCCTCATGTTCATATTTGCTATTGATTGTTAACTAATTTCAAGAAATACGCTGAAATCAATATTATTCTTATCTAATACACTACTGGAATTACAGGGAAATATGAAATAACAAAAGTTCAATACGTTAACCATTCTTATAGTAATTTAGTTACGGTAAATATAGATTTCAATGAAATTGTTTTCTTGACATTTTTTTTTCTATAAAGTAAACAGCTTTCAAGATTGTGATTGTTCACTAGTCATTTACAGTTTATCTGAACAATTTGCACCAATCATTTACAGTCTTACACGTATATAGTCTAATATAATTTTTTAGGCCTCAATTAAATACATATGTTTATTTGTCTTTATTTGGTGATATAAAATAAAAACACTCCCATTTCCCAAATAATACTATACCACTTTATTTTCAGTGTTATATTTTCAGACACATATTACTTTATTTTTGTTTAATTTAGTTTCAGACTGAAATTTATTTTAACCTAAACCTCCGCCTATTAAGGATGCTATGGAATTAGAAGGTATGCGGCTAGCACTTAAGTCTCCTATTTCAAATTTTGCTCTGTATCCCTTTTCATCAGCTACAAACATCACATTCTCGTCAGATCCATCTGGATGGGAGATCGAATATTCACCTTTGATAACAAGAAACTTTTCCTCCCCGTTAGTTTTCAAAAATCCTTTCTCTGATCTGTCTATTTCGTGTGTCTCCAAGCTGCAAAGAAATAATAATGCAATAACAATCATACCTTTCTGATGAAATGTTAAAAATTTGGTAATAAAAAGTAACTAGAAGCAAACTATGAACTAATATTTAACAGTATAATAAATTATCATATAAAATATATAAACTATAGTTATTTTATATATACATATAAAATATAGTTAAAGTAACCCCGTACCAAATTTTAACTGTTTTACCTGTATTGTAACTTGTTTTCTTTTCCACAGGTTCTCAGATTTTAAAATGAAAATGAGAACAGATCAGATTTAGAAAAATATATAAGAATTTTGAGAAAAAATTATTTTCAAACATTTTATAAACATCCTTGAGATCTCTGGGTGAGCAACTCCTTTTTGTATTTCCTTTTCACAAACCTCGTGTTAAATGTTATTACCCCTGACCCCTCGTATGAATACAATAGATAACTGCTAAAATGTCACAACTTCCATACTCCATAATAAACACCTGATGACTTACTTATCATAAGCTGTCACTGACTTATATTATTTTATATACCTTACTAGAGATTAGTAAGAGGTTTCTAAAAGATGCAATGAAAGCTATAGAACAAAACAAATTTTTCAACAACTAAATACAATAGTAAATCATATTTTAATAAGCTATACCAATTCCTACATATATAGAACACCTTCTACGTTATGTACAAAGTTATCATTTAATACCATCAAGTAGACATTATTGTGCAAATGATTCAGCAAACCTCAAGTAGATTCAATTACATACTCGTATACGTATGTACATACTCATATACGTATACGTACATATGTACATACGTACATATACTGTACAGTATATGTCTAGTATATATGTACAGTATATGTACTATATATGTACAGTATATGTACTGTACATATACTGTACAGTATATCGCTGTAAAATTTCCTACAACTTTCGTATTTACCATTTTTTTCCATTTCAAAAAATAAAACAGTTAAGGGGGGTAGAATGTTATGTGGATAACCCTGTACATATTAATAATCATATAAAATATCATAATGAATTAGAAATTCATATTCTTTACACATGAATATATTGTCATCTATTATTTTCTAATATTTTTTAATATTCTAATATAAGATAAGTAACGTGCAATTTTAAATGTGAATGTATTTAAATAAATAATCCATATTGATGCCTAACAACTGAGTATACAACCAACATTACAACTGCTCCTCATAAGCTGCATTCGTATTTGTATATGTATGATAATGAATCACATTAATATATTTCCTTATTTTAGTACTATTTTCAACTAAAATATACAATATTAATCTAAACTATATAAAAATCTAGTTTAATCTTCATTATAGTCTAGTTTTCTAATCTATTCTTCATTATCTCACTAACGTGATCTTTAAACTAACTATATTTGGTCTAATTTATAATCAGTAATTCTTTACAATTCTTTTCAATCATGCAATACAGATAATGCAAGGTTATTTTTACATTAACATTAAATTATGAGAAAATCCATTTAATAAATCCTTATCTTTTACATAAATTCTAAATTCTATTTTAACATTATTGTATTAATATAATATTTTAATTTGGTGTTTTAAAATTATGTATTTTAAGAAAAGAATATAGTTTTTGTCAATATATATATATATATATATATATATATATATATATATATATATATATATATATATATATATATATATATATATATATATATATATATATATATATATATATATATATATATATATATATATATATATATATATATATATATATATATATATATATATATATATATATATATATATATATAAACTTATTCATAAATTAACTGGGTAAAATAAAATAAGAAGTGTCATTAACGTATTAATTAAAATATAATCCACTTTAATTGTATCTACAATAGATTATCTAGGTTTATGTACACAGTATCAAATTTTTGAAACAACATGGTTTTGCTTATAAAGATATACAAAGATTACGTTTTAATATGAAATCATTTTCAAACAGACTTTAAATTGTTATAACCAACTCTAACTGGCATGAGTGCCATACTAATAACAACCACTATGACTGTCTACATACAGTTTTAATAAGTAAAAATATTAAAACCTGTGTATATTTTAATGTTCACCTTAGACAATTCTGCATAGAAATTATGTTTAATTATTATTATATAATGCTCACGAACAATTCCAACAAAACAATTTTATTTTCAAAATGTATAAAGAAATATAGAGAGAAATAGCATATTTAGTAAAATAAAAGATGCCTCCTCATGTGATACTTTAGTGTGCTTCATGTTCATAAAATTCAGAGAAATAATAAATATAAGAAAGGCTAAAAAAAAATTCATTAAAAGCAAAAAGATTATTATGTAAATAAATAACATTTCACATAATTCATATACTATTCATTTTATCGCTATTTGCCAAATAAAAAACTCTCTTATCTTGCCGATAAATGAATGGAACAATCTACCTGAGCCTAGCCATAAAAACAAACCACAGTATGAGATAAGAGCCGTTTGGGATTTTTTATTTGGCAAATAGAGATGAAATAAATTATGCATACTTATATCTTTTCATCCACATATTTCCTTGTATTTTTCAGCCATTTATTAAATGATACTGAAGAGGAAGGAAACCTTAATAATCACAAACATATTTTATATTATTAGTAACTACCATAAAGTGTTTGATACTTAATAAATAATAACTCCCCATGTAAATATTCAACGCCGGATGGTTTCATGGTTTCGCCAGATAACTTCGTGTAACTTCAAAAGCGGATCTGAAAATTTAAATTAATTCAAATATAAACTTGACTCTCTCTCTCTCTCTCTCTCTCTCTCTCTCTCCTTCTTTCTCTCACTCACTGGTCTTCCTGATTACCAGGGATTATTTTAATTAAGTAGTAAATACATAAATTTTAAAATATACGAAATATATTCCGAATATTCCGTAAATAAGTAAATAGCGTTTGCACATAAGTGTATGGTTAGACTAAGTCGACATAATTTTAAAATGGGACAATCTAGTTATTTATTTGAATCATCGAGAACGGAAAACAAATGGGGAAGGGAAAATTAAAGCTCATTTCAGGAATGGACTATACTAATGGTTGATATAAAAATAAAATAAGTAATTTAAAATAAAACAAAAAAGAAAGACAATGAAAATCAATAAAACAATAAGGAGCCGTTAAGTATAATGAAACATGGATAATACATACATATATTGATATTTTTTATGTTGACAATCTCAAATTAATATTTTTATCGCATATTTCATATAATAAAGTTGATGTAGTAGTAATCCTGTAAAGTGTAAAGATACTGTAGAAAAATGTACGTTGCATTAAATGAAAAGTTTGGTTCAAAATTTGTATAGAAATAATTTTATAGCATATCCATTCAAAATAGGAAAAACTGATATAATACTACTTCAAAATAAAAAAACACAAAGAAACATATAGATTCGACATAGATTTTGTCAACCTTAAAGAGTTAAATATATGAGTTGACTTGTG
This sequence comes from Rosalia funebris, assembly GCA_037954035.1. Taxonomy (NCBI): domain Eukaryota; kingdom Metazoa; phylum Arthropoda; class Insecta; order Coleoptera; family Cerambycidae; genus Rosalia; species Rosalia funebris. The sequence goes on along the minus strand of JAZFAV010000022.1, from coordinate 40,998,530 downwards.
AGCATATCGTGTGATTTATTTAGAGGGAATATTTTCGACGATTTTCAACTATTTCTCCGTTTGTAGTGAATCAAGCCTCTACTCTTGTCACGATATGTGGAGTCGGTCTATATATCATATTTTTTAGGACATTTTCTAATAACTCTTGGTTTTCCATTGTTTGTCTGTTTTACTATTGTTTGTTTGTCTGTTGTAAATCAGTCATTTAATTAGCTCCACAAAAAATAATCTAGAAGTCTTAGGTTTAAATATTGCTGATCACCGGAATTGTTTGGACCATTGTTTGGAATCCATCTGTCATCGAAAACATTTATTAAATTTTGGTTAACTATAGCGACATTATGGGGTAGCGGTCATCGTGCTGAAGAAAAAATATATCTTCTTCTCACAAGATGAATATTATCTAAAAAATTTGTTTTAACTTAATGAAAAATATTTAAATAATTATATCCATTAAGATCATAAAGATTTGGGCGAACAATGCGATAGTTTATTCAATATATACATTGAACATTAAGGAATTCTGTGTTTTTTCCTTATACTAATACTAACTTTCAAGAGACTAGTAGTGATAGTTATTATTTGTAAAATTAGTTTTATCGCTCTACAATACATTTTTAAAAATTTTACGTTTTCCTGGGATTTAGGAAGAAAGCTCTCATAAAATCGGATTAGTCTTTATGGGTCACCAGATTATAAATGTTGATACCATGCATATTTATAAGGGTGGTGGGGTAGGTAATATAATAAGGCGTTATTGTTTAATAAAATTTTGCGTATACAAAAGTTTCATGTAATGTAAACACTTAGACAGTAGTCATGTAATGTAGACAGTAGATGTGTAGTAGAAATACCTCAACTTCTATCATTATAGTAGTTAGTTACCTTTTACCTTTTAGTACCTTTTTGGTTCTCTAAATATTCCATTTATTTTCAAATTATTACAGAGAGATTTAAGAGTTCTATAATAAACTACTTTTTATGAGGGTATTTTAAATTAAATCATGCATTATTATCTGTAATTTTTACTACATTCGTGAAATAAAACTATTATTTCGATAACAGGTTTTCTTTACTATAGTTGTAGAGCATTATTTCTATCTTTAACCGAATTATTTCTACTAAATACGCTAAATACTATATAATAAAAATTATGAGATCAACCAGCATATAAAAATATTACCGAGTTTTATTTGATTTGAGAGATTTATTAGATTAAGATCATTCTATTTGAAAAAAATTTCATGTTCATTCAAATTGAAACCGAAAATGACGTAAAATATTTCTATTCGCTTTTTAATAATTTATATGCTAATAGAAATAACAGTTCTAAGGAATCTATATCATAAATCCACTATTAACAAATCTACAGAGCGGTTTCCTTTTAAGAAATAGCCGGATATGTCTAGCCGGATATAAGTCTTTTTTCTAAAATATTCTTATAAATTGATATAAAACAAATTCTATAATTTGTTTCACAGAAAATTCAACATTAGAGCGTTCATAATGAAGTTAATCTATTTTATAGACGAAATATTGGTCATTTATAATTATTAAATAATTATAATTAGAATTATAATAACACTTACTTAGTTTTCCACAAAACACCAAAACGTTGAGTGATTTGATGTTTTGTGAAAAATTTAAGTCAGTGTTATCTTCACACCAAAGGTTCCAACCTACTCCAGTAACAATTATAACAAACAATTATTATTAGAGTGGATATAAATGTATTTCTGTTTATTACATTATTCTTAAGATATTTCTCACTCGCTTTTTAAATATAAAAAACTTATCAAATACTCTACTGTATCTGGAAAGTGTCCACATTAAGTTTACTCGTACAATATACGTATAACTATTTTTCCTGTCATGTCAACCTCGATATATGAATCCAAATTTTAAACACTAAATTCTTACAACATTCAGTGAGTTATTTGTCAAATGCAAATTAAAAACTTCACTTAATTTGTTTCTGTAAATATCCCATTAACACCTTTTACATATTAAATTGTAGAATTAATCTTATTTCGCAAGGCTGTTGAATATTTTTATTATTTATTCAATAGTTCAATAAAAGTTAACAAGTATTCCTCTATAGTTATACTAAATTAAACTAAAGTATTATAACTGAGTTAGTTATAGATTAATTACGTTTATCTACCACAATAATTAAATGAGAATTGGATACAGAGATAATATAATTAAAAATTTTACAGTATATGTTGTTCTCTTGGAATGTTTAAAAAATATATCTTAAAAACACGAAACGGCAATGGACACAATTCTTGTCTCGCGTAGTATAACAAGTCCAATAACTTAACATGCCTTCATATTTGTCCATATTTTCGAACATATACAAAATATTGCCACGTGTCATATTTTGCGTACTTTACATATTTCATAATTCCGTATCTATGTGGAGTGGGAGTAATCTTCGATTAACGAAAAATTTGTTAAGTTATTCTTTTCTATTCTCAATTTGTTTTTCAGAGTTAACAATATGTTCCTTAAACGAGGCGGAAAATACCTATCAAGGGACATAGGGACATGTCCTTTGAATGAATTATTCATTATTACTGATATTAAAATATATAGGAGCATTTTCTGGATCCATTGTAGTAGTAAACGAGAATCATAAAAATGCTCAGCAAAATCACCAGATCATAATCTCTTATATCGTTATCATCATTATATATCAACTATGTATATAAAAAACTATATGCAACTCGCATTTTCCAATAATGAACACGTAATGTTATTTTATTATTTATTAAACAGGATTTCTCCGGATATTTCTGATAGTATTAATTAACCATTCTTTATTCGATAGCGATTATATTTCATACGTGATGCTAATTCAATAATTTCGCCAAGTATGAAATCTGATTATATTTACAACATATATTATGTGAATTCAAGCGAACGGACGTAAGTTCTAATCAATATAATTACGTGACAAATAATTCCAATTTATATATTTTAATTCTAAGTTGTTGATACGGCTGTGGCTAAAATCACAGTTTGGGACAAACTTTAAAAAATATGGAAATTAAAACGGTTACACTGGATTTGTATAATTTAATATTTGTAATATATATAACAGTCAGAGTGAGTTTGCCAGAAACGTCTTTATTTTCTTTATAAATCGCGATGACATAGTGGTCTTCACAAACGCAGAAATATTAGATACATCTTCAAATAGCATCTATTGAGTATCAAACATGGGTAAAAATTAGTAATGAAATAGAGAAATCTAATTCACTATTCAATTTTTTGTTTAAATTCATTGAATTCCATTTTCGTTATAAGTATGACGTCTATAGTAAAACACAGATATAAATATATACATCTTATTTATTACCTACCACGTAAAACTATATCAATATTATGGATTTATGTAATCAAATATGAATACATTGATAGTAAATTAAAGTAAAAATCTAATTTTGATGATTTACATCAGTCACAGTAATTACCATTTTAAATGTCTACCGTTTCCATATCTGTCTAACAAATTATTAGTCTTGAAAGTATCAGCAGTTAGACACTACATATTTTATACTAATCATCTACATTACATCTACATTACAATGATTTTGAATGTAGATATTTTTTTCGCAACACAACAATCTCATTTACCACATAACGCGCTATAACTAACCGAGCTGCTTTAGTAGTATTAAATACCTTCACAAGAATTTATATAGATTTATAGAGATTTGTATTTTACATTTAATGAACATAATATGAAGTCACACAAATTGATTAAATGCAATATTTTGATCGAAATCACATCTTGTTCCTCATTATTATAATCAGTTCCTCATTATTACAATCGATATATCCAAATAATATAAATAAATAAACTTTAAACTTTTTAGGGGGTTTAAAATCCCCCTAAATAAAACATTTTAGATGAACATTTTTGGCGAGAAGTTACCTAGGCACCTAGCGAACATATAATTGATATTAACTGTCAAGTATACGGCCATGGCAAAAACTACTTGGATAGATAACCAGTGCCTCTCATACTATCTTATATGTTAGTGGGCTTACAGAAGCTGCACAATCTTAGGCCGAACATCTTTTATCTATTATACGTTAGTAAAGTAAAAGATTCCTACGTCACGAATATATAGTGGGAATATGGAAAAATTTACAAGTTGGTAGTGGTAACAGACCGATGTTAAATAACGGTATAAAAATTATCATTCTCCACGTTTGTTTCAAAAATGTTAACAATCATACTAAATAATGCAGTATGTTCTTAAAAATATTCTCTTAATTCTGTAATTTTTATAATTTACTAAAAATGGGTTTAGGATACATTATTGACAAATAATGTATGAACTATGATAATGTACAATCTATATTATATATTACAGAAAAATAAATATGTTGAAATAATACAGGTGATACTTGAGCAGATTTGTGTAAAATTTCATAATAATGTGTACAATAAATTTTGCAACTACTGTGCTTCATAAATAATTTAAGAAATATAACAATGTTCATTAATAACATTTCCTAAACCATAACAAATTGACATTCCAAAATATAATGCACAATATGCCATTAGTTTCAAAATATATGAAAATGTGCACTTATATTATTACCTACTCTATAATAATATGTTATAATGTCTATTATGTTATTACTAATTATTGTTTGACGTAAAACAACTACACATTTTATTTGGACCAAAATTTTAAATCTAACAAAATAAGGAACATTTTCTAAACTAATACATAGAACACAACTTTAGTAGTAAATTTAAGAAATCTAGACAAATATTATTGACTTATAATAATAGGGATCACCGCCGGTGCAGGGTGTTACTTAATAGTTGTTTAATAATGATTTTTACTGGATAAAGTTTAACTTGGAACATTTGCACAAAGCATGTGTGATAAAGACTGAACTTTTTAAAGTGACGGAAAACTTTTTAAGTGTAATTTAAAATTGAATTGTTCATTCTATTTCTTTATCTTCATTTATTCAAAATTTTGAAATTACACCTTTTCCATGATTTATTTCCATCCATCATTTTATAAGGCTTTATATAAGATTTTTATATCGTTACCTTAAATAATATGAAATTAGTTTATGTTTCTGATATGAAAATAGTAATGTAATATTTTATAAAAAATACAGAATAAGGTATTCAAAGTATAATTATTTTATTAATTAAATTATTTTTTAAAATTATTTTATTAATGAATTCAAGGGGGGAGATAAAAATGTCAAGTATCAAATTCGTTTGACAGTAGCATGAAAATTTCTCCCCGAAAAATAAAACAATATGTTTTTGTTTTATAACCATACCACCCTCAGATAACGAGTTATTTTGAGTGAATCAAATTTCAGTATATCAAGAGGATAATACATGGACCTTTTACGCCAGTAGCCCGGGTTTAAACTCGAAAGCAATAATCTGGAGGATTTTTTTCACGCTATCACTTGATTTCCAATGGACTCCGGGTAGACATGAATATTTATGGGTATGAACATATATGTTTTAAAAGCTAAATATTTCATAATTACCTCGTAGAAAGTTTCCAGGTTCCGTACTTTGATCCAAGGTAACGATACCAATCACATGAAGCTGACTTGACTGACTATTCGTTTCGGAGTAATGTGAGCATGAGTTCGATTCCCATATCAGTCGGTTGGGAGTCCTATGTGTACAGTTAAGAAGGTCCGGGAGTAAAATGGAAGGATAGTTTAAAGGTAAACTTCGTCCCTATAAACTAAGGAAAATTAAAAAAAAGAACTCAAAACACTGTATGGTTAAAACCACATAAATAATTAAATTTAATGTAAAAAACAATTATAATTCCGTTCCAGTAGAGAACAGAATATAAAAAGAATTTTAATTTGGCAAACTAAAATTTGAACATGAAACATCGTACATCGGGAACATGGAATAACAAAGTTGATATGGCATTCGATGTTTCGATGTTCCGATGTTAATTAAATATATAGAGTGTCTCAGTTGAAACTATAGGATTTGACTTGCGCGCCATTTGTATTCAGTCAAAGATAGGGCATCTATATTTAGTGACTGTCATCTACAAACCATTCGACATCGACGTATATATTAAGATTAAGAGTACAGCAACGAACAGATTGTGTACAACTGCTTTATGAAAGTGAGTGATCATTTACAGTTGTATTCAGAAAAATTCGCACAATATTAGGATAAAGTATACATACATTACAAAGTTAATAGTTCGTAACTTAATCAATAAATTTTAAGAGACTGGTTCTGTTATTGATAAAGCAACACCAAAAAAAGGTCATAGTTCGTCAGATGAAAATATTGTTGCAGTAACAGAAAGTATATGGGAGTATTCAAACACATCAATTCGACGTCATGTACAACACTTGAATCTGTCAAGAGACACTACGCATCGAATTTTAAAGAAAGATCTGCATCTATCAAATCTTATTTTTATTCACAAATCATATAGTACCAAATCAGATACTCTATATAGCTTATATACTATATACTCTATATACTATCTTCATAAATTAATTAATAAATTATCTCTCTTATCCCAATAATTATCACATTCACATTAATATTGGAATGGTTTTTAACTCATTAAAATTTTGGTAGTGGTTTACTAGAAGATCAGGGGCTATTTTTTAATGGGTGGTATTTAACAGTCTACCAACTTTACCCAATATTTTCATACAAAAAAATACTTTCATTTCCCAAAAATACTAAATGCTCTTCAAAATTAAGAAAATGCATAATCTTAAAATGACAACCAAATATTGACATAATGCTAGTCTTCCATATTATTTATTCCTAAAAATAACTGTTGTTGGTTATAAATGCTAAATGTTCACCAAATTTTATTCTGCATTTAATTCTAACATGATACCCAAATATTTCATTTTCGTCGGTGATTTATATTATTTAGCAGTTAAAAACACTCTTTGTTGAGCAAAAATACACACTACTATATTTTTACTATATTTTATACCACATTCAATTTGAAAAGTATACCCAGATTTTTTATTCTTGTTACCCTAAATTTCACTTATAAGTAAAAACTATCGTATTTTATTAGGTCTCGTTAATAAATGGGGGAAAAGAAATAAGTAAAGAATTCATGAAAATAAATCAATATATTAAAAATGCAACATAAAATTCACGAAACAAAAACGAAACTTAGTGTTACGAATTCTTAGAAATAAAACAATATAATTTTTTAACATAAAATGAAACGCAACATTCACGAAACAAAAATGAAACAAGCACTTTTATTGCACTATTAAGGCTTTCTTAGCTTTAGTTGGCCGTCCTCTTCTTCGTTTTTCTCCAATTGGTACATTCCTTGCTTCAGTAGGTGGTTCAACAAGTTTCAGACGAATTGCTAACCCCGCTAAATGTTTGCAAACGTAATTTCTAAGGTAATCTGGACAATTGCATGTGCCATTTAACCAGTCAGGGTCGTCCTGTGGTAACTGTACTTCCCACTCACTGAAATGTTGTTTTTTGTAGTCGTCAAACGTCTCCCACATATCTTCAAAAGTTTCACATTCCATTGCATCTCTACCTGGAATTCGGTAACACCGTTTCATTTCACTAGCATGTTTTAACGATATTTTTTTGGCCCACTGAAAAGTTTTTGTCCACATTTTCAAAGCCATCGTTGGCAAGTAGCTAAACTCTCGCTCGTTGTTTATAGTGTACTCATTAGACCAATCCCTCACCATTTCTGAAGCAATTATTAAGAATCGAGCCAGCGGATGGCGTTCACGAAGTGTACCTAAAAATAATAACAGAGTTAACGATACCAAATTACGCCATTCATTGAAAGTGTACCTTTGTCTTTTATTATTCTGTTAAAAGATTCCAATGCATTGTTTGTGGCAGGTGTCTTCGGTGCGGCACCCAAATACCAACAACGATTTTTAGTGAGCCATTCGTCTTTGAAATAAAGTACAAAATTTTTTTCGTCTTTCCATTTATCTAGAAATTTTTCACAGGCCCTGTCAAAAACCTCTGTTGTTGAAGCACATTGCAAAAAATCAATATCCTTTAGTATGTCCCTCTGGTACTTCTTTTGCACAGATTGCTCAACTCGTACTTGCATCTTCTTTTTTGCATGCGCTCAGCACATTCGTATAATTGTATCCTGACCGAATACTTGCACAAACGCATTTTGGATACCTTTGGCTGCGTCACATACCAAAACCTTACAAGTTAAATCGTAGGAAAACAGTGAGAGAACTGTATTCTTTAACGTTTGAAATAAAAACACAAAAGTATTTCAAAAAATAAAACCCGCCACAGGTAGGATTCGACATTTGTCCCGGATCGGAACCGAACGACATACAGCTGTTTCGAACTTGTTAGTTCTCATCAGTGCCGCACACGGTACGTCGATTCAGGACAAATACCGAATGAACTTTATGGCGTATACATCTTTATCGATACGATCTCTGTCAGTAACTTAACTTAACGCATCAGCATGAATAACTTTGCATTGCCGCGATAGACCAATTAAATATTTGGTCGATAACAAAAATTTGAAGCTTGAATTTGAATCGTCTTTAGAAACTTCATATGCAGCAACAAAAACTTGATGTTCATCGGAAGGTATTTCTGAGTTGGTCACTAACCAGGATACTAGTTCTCCTAACCTGATTACTGCAGATCCATACTTCTTTTTACGTAAAATTGTAAGATAATTGTTCAATTGTTTCATAGACGGTAGAGTCAACCCTTGTATTTTGCTCAAATTGCTCATAATAGATTTGGGCTTCAAACGTAATTCGTACAATTTGTCTATTTCTTTTTTCGTCTCGTATCACGTATTAAAGATCGTCATATCTTATTAAAGAGGTCTAGAATCTATACCATACCTCTGGGATAACTATAACTATTATGCCTATGTAGAAGATATCTTAATATCAATATTTAGAACGAAGTTTGCAAAAAGTAAATCCCGAAAAAGTGTATCTCACTCATAAATTCTTAAAGCTAGTTTATAATGTTTAAAATATACATTTCTAAAACCTACATGTGTTTAACCTACATATACTGGTCATCTGGTCATCTATTATTAAACCTACATATTAGAATATACATTTCTTAAGATCCACATTTGTAAACTGGCTCTTTAGTTTTTCTATCAGTTTCTAAAATCGTGTAACATTAAAAAAAATTAAAACACGATAAATTTAAAAACTACCTATGTTTATTTCATGGTTACAAAAAAAAAGTTCTCATATTCAATAATAATGAAATTAATTATGTAATTGTGTTTAATGCAATTAGTATGTAGCTACAGAGATTTCATTTTTGTAACTATTTAGTCATAAGTTATTTAGTTAACTAAGCGTCGTATACCGTCGCTTAACTACAATATAAATTTGAAAACTACATAACTAAATACATTTACATATGTACATATTTAAATTATCAACAAAATTTAAATATGGGTCTATATACATACACTTAGTTTAGTAATATTTCAGATTTGTCTTATATGCCTTTATTACTAGATAAAATTAGTTATAACTGTTATAGTATAATATTATTTAAACACTGCGACTTTAACACGCAATCGTTGAATAGTCATGCATTTTCTTTTTAATTATTACAAAATACGGTACCAACGCAAAACCATAAAACAAGTTGTGTTTTGTAGACTTTTTGACGATATTTCAAAAAACATATTATTTCAAACAAAAAAAATTATTTATTATGAATAGAACAATTATTGGAAAACTATCTAATGTTTATTTTATGAAATATATAAAGTTTTAATGAACATATTTCAATTTTCTTTAAATAATTAGATACAAACAAGAAAAGTCAATCGAAATAAAATTCCCTAAAAACGATCTAAAAAAATCCTTAAAATGGCCTAATGATCTAAAAAATCGAATTATTGAAAGATAATATATTTGAAACACTTATTTTACACACTACATTCAATTACTCGTTTTCATACCACAATGTTACTTCTTACTACTTACGTAAAATTATATCCGTCTACCTCCAGATGATTCGTATATTTATGAGTCGTGGCTGAGTCAAATGGAATCGAATAAACGTTAAAAAGAAACGCACTTAAAATTAACATACTCCTTGAACCAAACATTTTCTTCGAACCACCAACGCGAAGTAAAAGGTTGCTGATTGCGGTACCTCTAAAATACTTGGACTATGAGTAATTATTATTTTATGCAATAATAATTACTATTTTAAAATACCAGTAAATCACATTTCTATAAGAAAGATTGTTCATCTTCAAACATTACCGCAAGGTTCTGAACAATTTATTAATAAGGAACAATTACATTAAAATGTTAAATGTTATTTGAAAAGGTCACAAACATCCTCTTTCAGAATTCCTACTAAAAATATATATACTTTTATATAATACCGAAACGTTGCGGTTATACAACTTTGGATAAACGTTACATTGACAATTCGAAAGTGAAAAGTAGAAGTGAAAATTTAATAAAGCATAATAATAATATTTGTACTTTTTCGTACGTTACACAAAACAATTCAGAAAAATTGTACATTTTTGAAATATGAGTTCAATAGTCCTTAAAATTATTGAAATATACAAGGCTGTAACCTGTCTGTAACGTAGTAAAAAGTATTTAATGCCCATTAAAGCATTAATAATAATAGTTTTTCTATTTATACATTCATAATTTCCATTGCTCAAATTTAGAATAATAAAGGTAATAAACTAACGAAATAGTAAAAGTGGTAGAAATACGTAGACATTACAAACTTGATATTGTTTTTCATAAAACTAGAAAAAATAAATATATTATATATGATATTATTAATTTTAACCAAAATATGTGTTTCCATCACTTCATATCTCAAATACCTCGCTTTGCTTAAAGTAATAGAATCTACAGGGTCTTCATTAATGTTCACAAACCACGTGGCATTATAATTTAGGTAACCAATATTACGCTATTTGTATCAATTTATTGGAAATTTCCACAGATCTAGTACAATCCATGTTGCAGGATTGAAAATTTAATGTTAGAATTGTTAAAATTGCTGTCTTGTATAAACTGGAATAAGAATAGGTACTTATCCAACTTCAAATGTTTTTAAAATAATAACATATATAAAATATGTCAATTAAACCAAATGTTAACTTATAATTAAGAAAAAACTCTTTCCATAAAATAAAATTATTTACTAGGTGAACTGTAACATAGGGCAATTCCAATCGCGATGGTTTCGCTTTTAGATTCTTAGACTAATTAGAAAGAGTAGATAACAAACAGTGAACAAAAGATATTACTTTTAAAAGAATATGTATATTACAGCCTCAATACCAATATTAAAACTTTATGCCGTTATGAATCATTCTATACATGACTGTAAAATCATGTATAGAACTGAGCTAGACTGATATTCCATCTGTATATTAGATTTTAATTGAGCCATTAACATCTTGAATAGGTATAAAAACGTTTGTGTTTACCTATCAAAATGTATTTGATTATTTATCCTAAAAATGTTACTTCTACTTCAATATGCCACAAAATGATGCCCTAATTAAATCTCCGCATAGAATTAAATAATAATTATTTAATCCTATGAGGATCTAATGAATTATTCAAATAAACAATAAAATAGAACAATAAATAATCAATGGAAAATAATGTAGAAAATTGCAAAACAAGAGCCAATGAACAAAAATAGCAATATTAAATAAGTCAATTATTATGATGTGTTCTTAATATGATTTCTATGTTCTGTCAACGTAATATCTAATTGACTACATTCTTATCACAATTCTTATAGCCAGTTAAATTCCAGTTGTTAACAAAACTATTATAAGCTTCATATTTTACGAAAATATTACCTTAGGAAAAAATACAAGACAAATACAGTCAATCTAGAAACAACAAAATAACTATCTATCGGAAACCAAGGGATCACCTGGTTTCTGAATAATAATGAAAGCACTGTATTGTAGATATACCACAAAATCAGATGAGAATTGAAAGAAAATATCAAAATAATTTAACAATCTGACAATAGTGGGTTTTAGTTTAGTTTAATGGTCTTTTAATTGTTTTCAGCAGAAGTTCATCTGACATTAACATTTTAAATGAAACTGAAGAGCAGTAACAGGAAATAGGAGTAAAAGTATTTTTTGAAATATCGACTAAAGCTAAGAAATGTATTAATATGTCTCAAAATTATAAGGACATTATGCATATCTCGCCATTAGTTATAAATGAGAATATCACATCAAAAAAAAGATTGCCTACTATGAATCTCCCAGAATTTGAGGGTAGTTATGAAAACTGGTCGCAATTTTATTACACCTTTGATAATTTAATACACTACAATATAGCAGCAGCACCACAATCCATAAAATTCAGTGCTTAGTGGCTAAATAACCATAGCAATGTTCTATGTGCTATTCATAAATAAAATAAAACAATACAATTTACAGGTATAATAGGTTATATTAAAATAATATTGAAGTAAAAATGATTTAAATATTAAACAAGCTTTAATTCGTATTATAAAATTGTATGCGTTTTATAAATATGTTTATGTATATACTAATAAATAATATGTCTATAGATACTGATACCATTTTCTTTGATACATTTAACTACAATCTGAGCTTTGTACCAGTTATTATAAAATATTAGTGGACGTACACTAAACGGACTTTTCAAATTTGAATGACCAATGAATTATTTTCAATAATTCCGTTTTTTTTTTTAATTCATGGTATATATGAAAATATGTTTTTTTTACTATTCAAATTAATTAACGCTGTATGTTAGGATATGATATAGTAGATGCAGTATTCTACCGCATCCATGTATACACATAATTAAATGATTACATTCAAATGCCTTATTATTTATTTAATTAATATAACCAGGATAGTACATATATAACTTATAACATACACATAAAATATCTTAATATAAATTTATATTCGTTGCCTTATCGGAGGGCCATGTCCATTTCGTCAATTGTAATAAATACTTGAAAATACACAATTTATGTTAAATTGAGATTACTTTGGTTATTAGTATTTTAATACATATGCACTAGAACTATTAATATTTGGTCATAATTACACATTTTCTATTTATTGCTTAAAATACAATTCAAATTAAAATTTGTTCACATCAACTCGCATTCTTTCTCCAAGTATTTATATAAATCCAAAAATCTCACTTTATTTTGTTGATGCACTAGGAATACCTATTTGATTGTGGATGGGTAGCTATAAAATTTAATGACCTCAAAATGGCTGGTGGAATTGGAGGTGGTGTAGGTAAATGTGCTCCAACGGGTTGAAATCCATTCTCATTAGAAATATATTGGACTGTAATTGGAGTATTGTCGGGAGCAATGTATCTAAAAGATCCCCGAACTTCTATCGCTTCCGCCTGTGGATTACCCAAATTTTTCACGCGTCCATCTTCCTCGGCCGAAATTCCATTCTCGGTATCATAACTAAAATATACATTAACATAACGACATTTGTAAATTATACGTAAAAGTTTCATTAATAAAAATTGTGTATATAATGTATTATTCAACAAAATTATGTAAATTTGTAATATTGTGCTGTAAATTAAATTAATATAAACTTTGTTTAGTAAAAATATTTAGATAATATATCCTTGAGATTTTTCGTAGGGATTTATTGGAGTAAATTAAGGAGACAACACTATATGTAATAGTGACACTAGGAAAGTCAAACTAAAACATTTTATGTGTAGATATAACTTTCCCAGATGCGAAAAGATTAGATGACAACTAAAACGGCATTTATGATTTGACAAATTCCTGACTAAACCTAAAATACGATTTATCCTAATTTTACATTGAAGTAGTGTTCGATTTAACCATAAGCAACTCATGATGAAAACTTTGATAGGGATATTATAAAGAGATTTTACTTTGCCAACAAAATATTTCGTAAAAACTCGATATATTTGTCTGTTACTTAGTAATACATAAATAAAGTGATATACAACAAAACAATTCCGTATTCGTTATTTAATATAATGCAAATATGAAATAACGAACACGGAATTGTTTTATTATATGTCACTTTATTTATTCTTTGCGACTGGAATTTCGTAGTTACAAGACTATATTTTGAAGCACAGTGAATATACAAATTAAAGTTGGTATTTTTATTTAGCTTGAGTTAGCAGGTAAATGTTTAATTATTATAATATTTATATAAGGGCTGAAAATAAGGTGGGATTCCCTATATCTATCTGGTCATTAAGAGGGCTCTATTTGAGTTTTTCGAACGTCTGTACTATTCATTTCATCGCTATTTGCCAAATAAGAAACTCTCTTATCTTGCCGATAAACGGAACAGTCTACCTGAGCCTAGCCATCAAAACAATCCACGGCATGTTTCAGGATTCTTTATTTGGCAAATAGCGATGAAATAAACTATATTTCAATTGATTTGAATATATTCAAATCAATTGAAATATAGTTTATTGTAAACGATTTTTCAGAAACAAACCATTATTAATTATTATTATATAATAATAATTAATAATGGTTTGTTTCTAAAAAATCGTTTACAAAATTTGAATTGCTTTTTTATTTTAAAACGGTTTTTTGTGTTCGTTGTATCTAATATTAATTTGTTTCTTCTTTCCATTTGATCGATATAACAGCTATTGCATTCCTCACACGAAAGCTTATAAACTCCAGATTTTTATTTTTTTTTAGTTTCTTACTTTGCATTATAAATATAACGATATACATTTATTTACCTGCTAATTCAAAATACAAAGTTCCCAACTTTAATTTGTATATTCACTGTGCTTGAAAATATAGTCTAGTAACTACGAAACTACTGTCGCAAAGAATAAATGAAGTGATACATAATAAAACAATTCTGTCCTCGTTACTTAAAAAATTTCGTGTTGCAAAATCCTCACACAACAAAATTATTCCCTGAAAATTATCAATTTTATAACTTGAAATCTGTAATATTTGCAATATTTTGTTTTCTTATACCTGTAATTTATAATTAATAGAAAAATGACTTATGTATTTAGAATATTATTTTATTTTTTATGATAACTGTTTGATACAGCCCTATTTCAAGAACGGCATTCAAAAAAGGTCATTAAAGACTAAAATGTTTAAATGAAAATTTTGTTAAAAGATCTATGTTATTACTACAAATTACTCTTATTTCATTCAATATTTATCAACTCTACATTTTGCCATAAAAACCGACAACAATGAAAATGAAATTGTCACAACCGTTTCGAAAAAACTTTCTTCAAACAACTTTTCTATCCTAAGAAACTTGATATTAAAATGATGACGAAATGTATTAAAAATAATTGCCTAGATAACTGAAATGTATGATTAATTTAAAAAACATGTTGATATAGAATTTCACTGCATATACATGAGTACATATTAAAATACATATGAGTACATAAAGTAACTCAAATTTTAAATGTATGTATATTTTATATTCACTATTTCTCATTCATTGTGTACGCATTAGTTTATAATAATATATTAATGTTATTGATAATATATTTAATTGTTAATGAGTGTGTACAACATTATCACCACATTAAATTTTTTAAGTTAAATTTTTTATTTTCAGGAAAGAATAAATCAATGAAAAAGAAGAATTATCAGCTTTTATGAAGAGTTGTTAAAACTATAGATTATCATACTTATGCCCGAATAGTTTATCAATCCTAAAAGGCAAACGTTGAGAGTCACAGTCAAATTTACCAAAATTAATTGATAATAGACGTCTGAAAAATGTGTTGATGTTTGACAAAGCCGTTGGTAAATTTTATTGAGCAGGTACGTATGACTTGTTTCATGACAATAATGTAAAGAAAGTAACCTCAAGAGAATATAAATGTTAGATATTTTATATTATGTTAGAACGTTAATATTTTATATGTTATTCCTTTTCATTGTCTATTAATCAATAACCATATATTAATCGTATAAAGATGTATGTAATTAGGAAATAATTAATTATGTGAGTACGATTACCACCACATTAAAACTGGTTAAATATTTTTTTATATTCAAGAAAAAATAAATTCCGCCATTACAAGAAGAATTAGCATAGTTCCAAGGGCTTATGGACGTCGATGATATACAACTTAAGTAAGCAGTTTTACCTGGAAAAGCATCCACATTAGAGTGATCAAAAATTTTAATAAAATACTCCATAAAATGTTCGTTCAAATATGATATTTAGAAATTTGTTAGTTTCCGAGCCCAAAAAGACAAGGACCCTGTGGATACCAAACTTATCAAAGACATACTAAATGATGTAATCTGATTTCAACATGATCTTATCCCTAAAATATGCAATCCATTTTTCTTGATTTTTAGATGCAACATATTCCAAAAAAAATAGATAGGAAGGAGGGAACCTATTGAGTTGGCGCCTTACTAGTTGGACACTTTAACTAATTCCCTTATATATCAAATCCATACCAAATGATGTAATCTGACTTCAATATGATGAAGCCTATCCCCAAAATATGCAATCGCTTCGTTGACTTCTAGATGCCACATATTCCAACAACTGGCTGGGAAAGGGAGAACCCATTGAATTCTGGCCTAGATGAGTTGAACTAATACCCTTACGTATCAAAACATACTAAGTGATGTAGTATGATTTCAATATGATAGTATCTATCTCCAATATATACAATGACTTTTCTTTGGAAGGAAGCAACCTATTAAGTTGGCGCCTATATCACTTGAACTAACCCCTTTAGATGATTCATATAGGTTATAAACATCCATCCTTTGAATAGAAGTTATAACACATATACAATTTTTACAGTTAATGTAATAAGTTAGTATCTCATCTTTTCTTATAAATTATTACAAAAGTTATGAATACAAAAATAATGAAAATATTATGAGGAACTTACTGAAAATATATTTTTGGCGCCCATCAAAATTTATAAGAAGATACAGGATGTATACATTTAAAATTACAAAATTGGTAATACTTCAGAGAGAATTGTACATGAGATTGATTTGCTGTATGATTAAAATCTTGCCAGTTCTAAATAACAAATCGACATATCCGATCGTTTATTGCGAAAACAAGTTGTTACAGATAAGTAGAATTATCTATGAATCGTAAACTCACTGTACAAATTTTTTGATAGATTATTACCAATTTATCAATTACCAAGATCCATTTGTATTTAATAATTCTATATAGATTGATTGTTTTTTATGTGTAAATAAGTGTGATGAAACGAATATAAATCTGCAACGTATATTTTAAATATTAATATAATTTGCTAAAGCAAATTACAAGTTAAAACAGTTAAAATTTTAATGTAATTGGGCTTATGTTAGCCATCTTGAATTACCTCCATCTATATGATCCATCAGGATTAGGTCCTTCTTTGGCCTGATTTAAAATACGAATTTGATTTCCTGCTATAAATGGCCTATACTGAGCAACCACATATCCCGTCAATGTTATCAAAATTACCTATAAAAAATAATTTGCTACTATAGAAACAGTTCTGTTAGCTTTTGAAAATTAATTTTAAAATGGAAAACTATTCTAGTATTACTCACCACAGTCCTCATAATTATAACCCTATAGTGGTCACTATTACACTATGATGAATAATAAGCAATCTGGTTTATATACCTAAGCTGCTTATGATTATTATTTACAATTACAAACCCTCACCCAACTGTGGCATCTTTGTTTTTCGATTATTTTCTAAGCTCTTATTGCACTTGTTTCTAAAAGGTCAGAATGCTCTTGCAGAGGTGTGTTCTCATATTTGTTATAATTTAAATATTTCATCGTAATAATTTCATCTTCCTTGAAATTATCATGTTGATATAATAAGTAGATTCAAATTTATGTGATTTGTTTCATGTAGGCTCAAAATATGCAACTACATAGTGGGTTTGCAAAATTAACTCCTGTTAAACTAAACATGACACTTTTCACAGCCATTGCTTGTAGGTATATTGAAAATATAATGAAATATATATGTCTGAAGACATGCATGTTTTGCAATACATATATAAGAAACATATTCTACAAACACGCTTTGCCTTTGTTATTGAATTTAAACTATTAGCCGTATTACTAATAGTAATATAATAATAACTAGTATTACTAATTAATCGTTTACAGAATATAAATAATTTAAAAATCTAAATAAACTATAAAAATAGAATTCTTCGTGTAAGCTATGTACGAGATGTACTGTAACTATTCTAATAAAAGTGACATATTAATACCAAAAAGATAATTATTAACACTTTAATTACCAGGCTAATATAACAAACCTTTACTGCCGGACCATGTACATTTTGTGTCAATAATGTTTATATTGTAATGTGTGAGATACAAAAAAACACTTTTTAGTAAAATACAATACATTTTATTATCAATTTACAGTGTGTTCAAGTTTGATACACACGGTCTGGTATGAAGACCAAATTTTGCTATATACAAGACCATGTGTACCAAATTTGGACATCATCACTTTTTCAGCAAAACAACATTTATAGAAAAAAAACATGTGTGACAAAAATAGAGATTTGTCTGAGTGAATGCCATGCATATTGTAGACACTTTCTTCGTACATTTTATAGCTTGTGCATGTTCATATTTTTTGGCAATGTCTCTGTAACAAGATGAACATCTTCCACGTGTTTTCTTGTCGGTGAAACAGTGGTCCAATTCATTCCGTTCCCACTCTCTTTTCATTCATGTCCAATTGAAGTAAAGACAGTACCAACTCTTCACGAAATTGTGTAATACATACTTTTTTGTTAGTAACCTGAGTAAAAAGGGGATGGGCATTTACAACCGCTATATTTGTTAGCAACTCAAAAATAATTTTTCGGTACCATTTGATCCCTAAAAATAAACAAATGACGTTACGATTTAATTTAAGAAAATTATTTTATTGTCACAAACCTTTTCAAACTGTGCATGCATATGCTGCTTTCTGGTCAGACACATCAATAAAAGATTTAGTTTGGTTATATTCCACTATGGTGGATGGCTTCCTCACTGTGCCCCTTTTAGTAACTACATCTTACATTTCTGGGACACTTTTAGTCGTCAGAAATAAAACGTCCCGTTTGTCCTTCCATTTTCCTACAGTTACTTTTGAATTGCTTTGAAATGCTGTCATTTCACCTTTTTCTTTATTGTGGCACATAAAACAGGCTTTGGTTTCAATTTCCTTGTGGAACGTAGAGTTTAAATCAAATGTGTACTAGATGCATTTAATTATTGAGCTAATGTAACTCTGGTATAAAAATTGTCCGTTACTAATGTTCTTCCACTATTTAGTAGAGGTGCCATAAGCTGCCATAACACTGGAATTTCCTGGTCTGGTAACACACTTTCCACCATACAATTTTACTGCATAAGTATATCCATCCATAAGACATACTTTCAACATTTTAAGTCCATATTTGTGGCGTTTGTTGGGGATATACTGACGGAATCCAAGCCTACCCCGAAATGGTATCATGGTTTCATCGACACATACATTTTCTTGTGGAATACACCATTTCTGAAATTTTTTATTCATTAGTTCCACCAATGGACTTATTTTGTATAACTTATCTTCTTTATCATGGTTCTCATTATCGGCAACATGAAGAAAATGAAAATAGGTTCAAACCTATTTCTGCTCATTCCACATTTTGTGCTAACAAAATTTTTATAGCAAAGATTATTGCCCCAATAATCGCGCAATGTTGGCTTTTTATCTAAACCCATCCAGAGAATCAGCCCTAAAAAACATTTTAGGTCACTAGAAGACACATCTTTCCAGTTCGCGACCAAAGAGTTCGGTTTAATTTTATCTTCAACGATGCCCTCAATTAGTTTTTGTTCAAAATATTTGTTTCACTCTAGCAAGTAAATCGATCAACTTGATCGACGAATAGAAAATAAAAGTCTGCTGGTGTAGTACATATTGTTAGGTTCTGACTTATATTATCTGGTGGAGGGTTAAATGTGAATTCGTTAAGTTTATCGCTGTCAGGAATATCCCACTCAATTTTTGTACTTGGTGTAATTTGAGGAATACTATCAGCTAAATCAGAACTACTATCTGATTCCACATAACTAGAGTTAAAGTCTTCTGACATAAACTTCGTGTGTACTTGTAGAGGGAATTGGCTCGGATGAAGCTATATTACCAGATAATTTTAACTTTTTAGGCTTACGTGATTCTTCTATACCGATTTTCCTTTTATTTGTAACTCTAGTACCATTATCAGAAACAGAATCACAGCTACTTTCATCCACTTCCGAAGGTTCGTAATTTTTATCGTACAAAGTGTCATCACTATCGATAAAATCACTTTTCTCTAACATCTGTTGTAATTCTGCCTCTGTTAAGCTCTTTTTCGACATTATCGGAATCGGTATTACACTTAAAAACAAAGTTTAAAACAAATCACGTTACCGTACATGCAGCATAAAGATTGACATATATTCCTAATCTAAAATCTCGCCTACAGTCGGAGGAAAATCTGACCTGATGCAAAAAAGTGTTTACCCGGGACCGAACGGATCATTTTCCAACGCCTTTTCAACGTAGCAGTGCATATCATACGGCCACAGTCGAAAACACAACATCAAACATGTGCCCAAATGCGGCCACGTGGTCTGCGAGCAAGTTTCACTATGGCCGAATTTGATACACATGGTCATTAAAGTGTTAAAAAGCGATAAAACATAATTATATACACATATTTCCTGAATAGTAAAAGTTGTGTAAAAATTAGTATGTTCCAAATGGGGATAAAATATATCAACATACATGTTAATATAATCTAATTCAAAAAACCTAATTATGTTCACTTTTTTTTGCTTTCTAAAAGAAAATTTCTTATACAAGTATGACTCGCTGTAAAAGAATGTAATATCTTCTTCAAAAATTCAAAACATTTGTAATAAGAATAATCGAAATATTTCTAATAAACATTAAATATCTAAAAAAAATGCATGTATGTAGGTTACCGATCGTCAATAAGGATTACACAACCTTACAAAGAAAATGTATTGAATCTAATATGACCTGAAATATGATATTTCAGGTCAAGATAATATATTCTTTGTTTGTCATTATTATTTTAAATAGATTGAATAGAATAGAATAATAGTATATAATAGAATAATAAGTATGCTGTAATGCGTTTCTATATGAATTCGGAATTATGGATATTTCTCTTTTTGAAAAAAGTCAAAATCCAGTATACTCGTATAGGTGATCTTATTTTAGTTAATCAATCAATGAATGTTGAATTTACCCAGTCGCTTTCTCAACATCCCTTTACTTAACAATATGTACATTTGTCTATCATTTAATATTAAGCTAAATATAAAATTAATCTTTTAATACCAAATAGGTGGAAAAGCCAACATAACTTTGTGACTATCAATGAACAATGAAATTTACAAAACAGCACTAAAAGGAATTCGTCATTAATCTGTCTTTGGCCACAATCCTCACACGAATAAATAACACACAAACACACTCTTTTTTTCTGATCTGGGGGTCTGACCATCATTACTACGTGTTTTTGGGGTCGCTGAATCCGAATAAGAGGTATTTAACCCCATCACATCAGAATTTTGCCATATGCTCAAAAAAACGCATAATTTAAGCTATTTATTAAACGCATATAACCCTAAGAATGAAGTTGTAATCTGAAAATCCAAGCTCTTAAACCCCATAATCCACTTAACTAAAAATCTATCAACTCCAATAACCACGTATATCAGACATTTAACTTAATATGTACGTTATTTTAATAACCGCATAACTCTGGTCATTGCACCTTTTCTCGCACAATTTTTGTATTGTCTCAAGCACCCGAAACATACTATTGCGTCCTAAAAACACCTTCACCCTAAAAGTTTATATTTTTATGTTTATTTAACTAATGTTAGTTTTTCAAATCATTATACCTCCGGCATTGGCGTTACCTGATGTACACCGCGGGTTGGTTGCACGATCAAGTTTTGTACATCATATAGCCCTTAAATGAAGTGTTTGGTAAAGCTGCGGATAAAAGGCATATATTTTAATTGTTTTCTTTTTTCGAGCTATACCGAGTTGTTTTCTCTTCAAAAGACCTATGTCAAAGATTTTTTAATAATAGCTGAAATTATGATTTTTTTGAGGTTATGGCAAAATCCTGATGTCATGGGGTTAAATAGATCTTGGACTCGGATTCAGCGACCCCAAAAATATGTAGTGAACATGGTCATACCCCCAGATCAGATTTTTTTTGTTGTGGCTGTGTAATTAGTGTGATCACCATCTATTACCACTATCAGCTACCACACGAAAATTTAATCACATGTATCATTAAAATTACTGTTTCTAACATACATGAATTATAAATGTCAATTTCATATTTGTAAAGGAAGCACATTCTCGTTAAAAACGTTCCATACAAAAATAGTAGTTGGTGAAACAGATTTAATATATGCTTAATAACATCCCCGAGAGAGAAAAGATGATAACTTATAAGTACAAAAAAGAATCACAAGAGAAATTTAATAAACACGATAACTAGTAATGTTTACTTACCCTAATTTTGAGTAAAAAAATTAAAAATTTTCAAAAAACAATTACTTACAACTCAGTGCAATACTATATTTGAATTTGGGTACATTTTTACCGAAAGTTTATCTTTTCAAAAAATAAAACCCGCCACAGGTAGGATTCGACATTTGTCCCGGATCGGAACCGAACGACATACAGCTGTTTCGAACTTGTTAGTTCTCATCAGTGCCGCATACGGTACGCCGATTCAGGATAAATGCCGAATGAACTTTATGGCCTATACATCTTTATCGATACGATCTCTGTCAGTAACTTATAAGTCGGAAATCGAGAAAGGAACCACCAAGCCGCCAAGCGGCTATCAAAGTAGTTCCCGAATAGCAAAGCTATTACATAATCGCTCTAGGAAACAACCACTCCTCGGGCTAAAGCCCCGGCAGGCGTTGAATTATACCCAGAAGCGATCCTCGACCCCTTTCTCGTGTTTCTGCACGATCAGATAAGGTCTCAAAAAATAAAACCCGCCACAGGTAGGATTCGACATTTGTCCCGGATCGAAACCGGACGACATACAGCTGTTTTGAACTTGTTAGTTCTCATCAGTGCCGCATACGGTACGCCGATTCATACTTATAAGTTACTGACAGAGATCATATCGATAAAGATGTATAGGCCATAAAGTTCATTCGGCATTTGTCCTGAATCGGCGTACCGTAGGCGTTGGTGGTTCCTTTCTCGATTTCCGACTTATAAGTTACCGAAAGTGTATCAGCAATATATTTATTCATTGTAAAGTTGTGGCATAACATAATTAGAAAGTTAGAAGTATTTTTTTTGTGTGCTTCTATCATTTATTCTTGTGAATAAATCTTTCTTTGGAAGCACTAACTATATTTTTACATTTAACAAATTTGGTTGCATATTAAGTTTAGTATTACTATGGGTACATATGTTTTCCTTTCCTTTACATTAAAATGATCATTCATTGCAATACGTAAGATATCTGTATCATTTTTCTATTGATAGAAAAGAAAATTATTTTAAAGACACCACAGGATATGAATCCTGTGGTGATGTTAGATGTTGACCAACTAAAAACTCTCATAATAATAATAATCAAAAAATATTTCCAAGAACCTGTGAAAGCATTATACCAAAATATCGTGAATTGTTGATCAAGGGTATACTAGAACTAAGAATGGAGAATAAACATAGAAATGGAATTTCCATTTCTATGTTTATTCTCCATTTTCTCTTCATTTTGTACCGATTTAATATTTACAGCAGTTGTATAATTATCGTCCTGATTCATTAGTATTTATTATATACGACAAATTTGGTTAATAATTAGTTTTAAATTGAAAATATATATGAGTAATATAAGTTGCTCCTTATTTATTTATCCTTGTTAGTGTGTTGATTATATTTAGAACACTATGTTCTCCTAATATATTTCGATATTCCTAATATTATTATTCTCCATAATATTAATATTTATGTCTCCAATAACTATACTGTTCTAACTATACTGTCATTATAAGGAATTCTGTTTAAATACATTTCTAAAATTTCCAAAAATGTTTCCGCATTAGTTCGATGCGGCCAATATGAAGCGATTGTGCAGTTGTGTTACTTCCATTTAATACAATAGATATGCATAGTACGAATGTTCCCTATATTAATTATTAGTGTATTTGTACACACATTTTATGGATTTCTGAATACTTATCACTTTTATTAGTACTGCTTAGCTATAGTGAATTCTATATTATCAGTTTTAATAGTTTCAATAAAACCTATAATATCAACTCGATATATTTAAAATATATCTAAAACTCGTTATCAGTTTTAGATATATTTTAAATTAGTGTTTTCTTTAAATCACCTGAAGCATCTAGAAGAAGAACCAGAAGTATTCATTCTAGTGTAAAGTATTGAGATTAATTTTTTTTCTATGATCAACCTGTAATATTCTATCTATTTCTGCTACATCTATTGGCGTATATTTATTGCGTATTAAAGTATCCATATTTATGTAATACATATTTACGATAATATATATTTCCAATGTTATTAATAGTATGTTATAGTGTCTTAATACTGTAACGAGTAAGCAAATCGCAATAATATTGCGCCGCCCCCTACTCTTATCGAAGGCGCCTCCGGAGTATGCCTCTAGAGGCTTCGGATCAAATAATAAAAGTTACCACGTTGTTCGTAAGGATCGATTTTTTATATTAATTTTATCAAAATACCTAAAAATTCGAACGAAAAACGTTTCGTACATCGACCTAAAAATTTTATGACACACACACGAAAACAGCCGTTTAGTAAATAAAGATACTGTTAGTAAAACTATTATTGTATAAAAGTTTTGAAATTGTTAAAAAATAATGATATAAGACATCAACTAAAAACTTCACTGAAATACAAAATAAGTAATTATTAAAAAATACAATAAAATTACGTTAATTGATTTAAAACTACATTAAGACGTAAAGAACGAATTATTAAAATATACAGTTATTAAAGTATTAAAAACCGAATTATTGTTAAGATTAAAAATACGATACATAATTACATATGAATATTGTATATACACAAGGCACAAAAATTAAGGGATGTAAAATAAATTCTCAATTTCATCGAACAGATTTTTTTCTTACAATAGTTAACATTTTTTGATACACAAAGTATGAATTATTGTTAAAAAAATATTTTCAACCTCAAAAAACTAATGAAAAATGAAGAATTCATCCTTAAACTGATTTTTAGCAAAAATGACAAATTCAGTTATTTCGAACACAATAAAAAAATCGCAGCGCTTTGAAATTTTCAGGGTTTCTTTGGACTATTTTGAGATTGAAAAGAAGCAGTCAACATCGTTAGCCTATTCGTTATTTGCAAAGTTATGCCAAGTTAAGCTAAGCGAATATCCCCAAATACACAATTTCTTACCTCTTTTTCAATCAACATTCTAGCACCGAAAATTTTTTTTATCAAAAACCAATAACTATGACTTATAGAGAGTACTTTTTAGTTTTTAAGCCATACTTGAATTTTCTGTACTATCATTATTTCCAAAGTAATTAATTACCAAATGCAAAAGTGACTTTTTTATCTAAACCACTATAACTCAGCGAAAAATCATCGTACAAAGCATTTAGACCACTCATAGAAATCACTAAAAATAGATTATTGAAGTCCGTGTACCTTTTGAAATGTAAGCAAAAATTTGGAAATTTTGATTTTCTTATGATTACTCAAGAGCTGCTCATGGTAAAAAACTTTGAACTCGACACCTGAAAACTATATACTTAGAGTTTCATTTTTCTTTTTTGAAAATTGCTCGTCGACTATTTTTCTCCTCTTAAGTTACAGTTTACTTAATTTTTGTGTCTAGTGTATAATATGAGTATAAATAAAATTTGTTAATATCTGAATAATATAATATTAACCGTGAATTGAACATCAACGTTATTATATATTATTTCTAGTTTTAGGTGTCATTTTGACAGGATTTTAACTTACAATTGGTTCACTTGGTTTTCTTTTACTTTTCGATGTTTCTGTTTTTGATATTTTAATGAGATCGTTACTTCTAAAAATTTTCTAGGTGATGTTTCTCAATATTTCAATCCCAATGATAATGATTTTTTTTCTCTGTAATTTTCAATAATCTGCTTTTTAGTTGAGTGTAGTTCATTTCTTTCAAGAGCAATCATTCCGTCCTGAATAAGTAAATTTTCCACTGTAAATTATTCGTGGTTTAATACATTCTGTTATTTTCCCTAGCCTCTTTTAAATGATTATGTAATATATATATATATATATATATATATATATATATATATATATATATATATATATATATATATATATATATATTGTTGTTAATATATATTCCTCTACATTCTACTACAATTCTACTACAATTGAACGAGTTTTCTTCGATCTAGTTTCCAAGTGTCCGTATTTGTCTAAAATTTTCCAAATCATAAAATATCTCCAGCTTTGTGTTGATAATATTAACGAGAATTTAAATACCCCTAAGTAGTTCCTCTTCTTCCTTTGGGCCACATATAATTTTTTTGTCTTCGCTCGGTAGCAAGCCGTCGTTCCTCTATCTTATTGATCTCTCATTTCAAATGATCCTTCTTTACTTTCGATTATCATTTTTACTTTAAATAATTTTTTCCTTATAGTATTATGCTTCTTATTGCCATGAAATAGTTTGCGCATTCCATCAGAGTAATAGTTCGTAGTTCGTACTTATTCTATATAGGATTTTATTACTAGTTATGATATTTTCTACGGTGAGGATATGACCTACGTGTGACGTTTCTTCTTTTAATATCATGCTCCCCCTGTATTTCATTTTAATTGAACCAGTTAATTAGTGATTGATTTCTTCATATATACTTCATATTTCGTCTTGCTCATATTCTTGTTAAATACTACTTCAAAGTACTTTATTTCTTCTTTGTGATCATCACTTCGTTGGTTTCTATTTCGACTTCCTTACTATACTAGTTTATTCCGTTTAAACAGTATTTATAGACGTACTTATACTGTTTTGTCGTGTAATCTATTACTATTGAATTACTATTTCCCCATCTCAGTGCTAGAAAACATTCTACCAAAAGGGTCGGTCTAAATACTAACATTTATAGTACCTTGTTACGGTTTTAAATAAATAGGCCCGCGTATGCTACGGCACAATCCCTGTCTTGGGGCGTAGCAATCTCCCTTGTTATTTTGTATTATTTCTTATGCTAGATACCTCTAGCCATCTGTCCTGAAGGTGTGCGGATATTATTTTGATCAAATCTTTTCATGCCTTTGTCTTTTTCATTCCTTCTATAAAATTGAAATAAACACTACAGAATCCATACAAGTTACCTTTACTTTAAAAAGAGAACATTGCGCGCCATTTATGTGCGCCATTTACTATTAAAGGTACTATAATACCAGAAGCCTCATCTGCAAGATATTTAGGAATGTACTTAGATAAAAAATTGAATTGGAAAGAGCGTGTAACACAAAATAAAAAATAAATTGATTTGAAATTTAAAAACTTCTATTGACTACTCGGAAGAAAATCGCATCTTTCTTTAGAAATAAAAGTTCTAGTATAGAAGGCCGTCATAAAACCTATATGGATATATGGAATAGAACTCTGGAAATGCACTAGCAAATCAAGTAACATCATTCAGAAAGCTCAATCCAAAATACTTCGATAAATAGCAGATACACTGTGATATGTGTCGAACAATACAATACACAACGACATCTGTATTTTATTCATCAGTGATGTTATCCAGGACAGGAGCAATAAACACCATAATACACCCGAAACACAGCTCAATCCACTCTTACGACTACTCCTTCGCCAAGAAAACAATAGAAGATTAAGAAGACGGCTACCAATGGATATAAAATGAACCAAAATGCAAGAAGGTATTTCGCTGGAAGTATTCTCATCCCGTCAACTAAAGACCTTCTCTTCATCGGTACTATGAGACCAAATTAGCCTATAGAAAGTATTGTATTTCTGATTGCTGATATCTTAAATAAAAAAAAATTCTATGATCTATTTCCAAGTAGCAGTATTTTTCTATTACATTCTCTCTCTCTTCTTTCTATAGTACTTTTGTACTTTCGGTAGCTAAACTAGTTTTCGGAGAGTTGTGCGCCATGCTCTAGCTCTTTTTTTATACAACTACCTACTTATTGTCCGTATAGTATGGTCAATTACCGCATTTAGCAGACCCTCTGTATACCTATTTATTTCCTTTTCTATTTTGTGGCTTTTCTAATACCAGCCTGGATCTCTTCCATGCCTCCGAAAAGCTTCATTCTCTAAACATTCTATTAAATTCATGAAATGATATTATGACCGTTGATGCACTATTTTCTGGATAATTTCTGTAGATATTCGATTTGGGCCGTCTGATTTTCTCGGTTTTTGTTTAACCGCTGTCTGCCTCAATTCATCTTGTGCGAAAGGTTCTAGTTGTTAGTCTTCTTGTAGAGTGATAATGTTGTGTTCGTCGTCTCCTGGGAATATTTTTTATTTCTATATTATTCCTTCTTCGGTAAGTTCTAATTGAGAAGAGAGCCATATTTGTTTTCCAACTATTTTATACGCCGCGGCATACCGTAAATGGTCTACTCACCTCTTCTTTAACCTTTCTTATTTCAACAATAGTTTTTCTGGGCTTGGGATATGCCATAGTTCCAAATAGACAACTTTTAATTTAAATTTATCTATTCAAGTGTTTTGATTTTTTATTGCATTGTTTACATTAGTCGCGTTCCTAAGATACGCCTATACCTAAGTACGCATTGCGTTAAGTATCTATCGAATAATTGAATTACGTTATGAGGGGTGGCGTTTTATGACGTCACGACAAAGAAATCAAACAATGCGTTATGTACCATTAATAGAATTTAATTTAAGAAAAGATAATATAGTAAAATATTAAAAGTTTTCTTTATATTTTATGCCTTTCAACAAGAAGCATATTTAACTGATATAAGTAATTTGATGTACTCTATGGTAACTTTTGATATATTTAACATCAATCTAAATATGTTTGCATTACATGCACAGATTGCATTTGTTTCAAATAAAATAAATTATTCAAGTATCAGCACTTAGTATGTTAAATAATAACCAATAATTTTATTTCAGAAGTAAAATTTATTTCACGTAATAAATCTGTTACTTACCTAATAAATGAGAGTATTGTATCCCATCTAATATGTTTGTAATAATTAGGTTTACTTGATATATTCGAAGTTATTATTTATTAAGAGAAACGTATGTTCGTTTCGCTATATCCAACACCAGCATTTATTTGTCATAAACGTATTTTGTTAACAATAAATGACTTGTTTTCTGGTATACAAAGTGTCCCATGCAACAGCCGTCCGCTATGTATCCGACACTATTCCTATTAATCGATGACACTGATTGTGAATTATAGATTTATGAGATAAAAATAAATAGTTTCGACAAGCAAAACGTAACCAGTTTGATGAATGAACCAATGTAGGTAAATATATTAGTAAATAATAGTGACATTTATATTAATACATATCACATTTTTCGTCATATAAGTTAGAGAAGGTACGTTGAAAGATTTACGCAATTACGAGTATATACTTATTATACATAATTATACATATTCATTGACAGATAAGTTGGAATTCACTTGATGTAAGGTGCAGCTAATAGTTTAATAAGTAGTACAAAATGAATTAAATATATAACGTACATAAACATCCTATTAAGATAACATCTACCGTAAATAAAGAAGTTCAATCAAAACAGAAAATATATGCTGCATATATATATATATATATATATATATATATATATATATATATATATATGTAATAACAATATGAAAAGAACAAGAAAAAACTATGTAAAAAACCAATCAAAACCATGAGAAAATTATATATTGTAGATTCACCTTTTCTCCTGAAGTTTTTCAAACATCATTTTGTATTTATTCAGACAGAGCACTGAATAAATCACAAGTATTTATAGTGTTGCATGAGATACACCAAGAGAATAATATAATAATATGCATATATGCAATAATATGTATATCATTATACACAATACAAGGTTTTAGTGCAAAAACTCTGAAGTACGAGCAATCACAAAATAAAGAATAAATTCACCTACGGTTTACATATCGAGCGAGGTTCAGACAAAACTTAAGATGTCTACAATAGTTGCAAAAGAAAGAAATAAATAAAAGTTTTACTTCTATGCATTTATCACAGTATAATTATCGTCTTGTATTTAGTACTTATCCGGGTTAGTTCGACATCAGTTTGTGGAGGTTCAAATTTGTTGCCTCTTCCAAATTATGTGGTATACGGACATGTACATTTGATATAAACTATCCCCATAGTAATCAACGGCTATAGGATCTTGGGTGACCATAAGAGTCACTCCACAACATTCATTAAATAAACTCCAATCTTATCGTATTGAAACCAAATACAATTGATTGACAAGTCAAGTTTATCTTACTTATTGCTTATTATGATGCCAGGAATAATAAGTTTATTTTGAAGAGACTGGAAATTTATTCTGATGATTTCCCCAAAGGGAATTATATACATTATTATATATTGTCAACTTATTATGAAGTAATACAATCCATATTAAATTTCTGCAGATCTTCAGTATGTATGACTCATCCAGTGAGGTATCTATGCTCTAGTGCCTGGGATTTTAATAAAACAAAACCTTAATTAATCTACAATGAGGATCTTATGGTTATATATAAACGATGGAGACATAGTTCACTGTTACACAAGTCTATGAGAGTTTCACAAAACTGATAATCTATACTATAACTATATACAATCAACAAAACTAGATAATCGAAAACAACTTCTTTGAACTCTTTCACTAAATAAATTATGTACACTGTCTGAAATGTCATATAACATTTCACACCAAATTAATATCAAATAGAGTACCTATAGGGACACACTATTTTAGTGTTAAAACACTGAAAACTTATGGAATCTTACCGCTTATCTGCTATGAATTTCTATACCAGTAGTGAATTAAGAGGAAAGTCTAATACACTCTTCATTCCCTATTGGTGTTAAATATACACCATTATGGTGTTTCATGGATAACAATTTGCTATAAATTTTGCTGCATTCATTTTACGTCTTTTGTAGTATAAAATATACATGGTAGTATGTGTACATCAATAATACCTTTATCAACATATCGACATATCTTCTGAAGGAAAAAGTCCCTTCAAAAAAAAATTTAATGAACTTCACTCAAAATATTTAAAGGTGGTAATATCTACCATAACATTTAAAAATAGTAATGTATATCATATATTATAGCAGAAGAACTCCTACTTATATAAGGCAAGAAAATAAGAATGCAATAACGCTTCATTAATTATTTTTTTTTAGAATTTCATAAAATAGATATTCATTTGTAGCATCGCTGAAAGTTTTTTCATTATGACAGACTGATATCTTTTTTAAGTTTACTTGTTTAATGATATTCTTGGCTAAAATATATATGTCGTTAAATGATCATTAATACTATTTCCTTAAATTATATGTAATTATTTCTATTAAATCAATATCAAACCAAGACTTACTACTTTTTAAGGAATTTATTGCTTTCAGTTTAATACAGGTTGTTATTTTTCCAAACTAAAGTTTTGATTCTTATTTTTTGGTACCAATACAAGTTGCTACAGTTTGCTGCTATTGCTACAGTTTTAACATCCGAAATTCAATATATGCACTTCATCTAATGTCCAAATAAAATAGAAGTTCTTCGTCAAATAATCGAATAAGTTTTCTGATCTCGAATATCTCGAAATCTCTCTGATATTCTGAAAATAGTAGTAAAAAATATTCTACAAATATTTCGCTACTAGGTAGTATTTTGGATATTTTTGGTAAGTTGTGGAGATCGAAAAAAATACCTAAACAAGGGCGGCAATCTATAACCACGGATAGCTTTGTGTCAATACATAGGTTAAGGTCTATAAAACTTTGACATTGATAACTACAAGAAATATATTACTTGAAGTATTTAGTAGTTTTACTATAAAAGAGAATATAAATTTTGAAGGAAAAGCTGCAAGAACACCTTTTTCAAATAATTTAAAATTTTTAAATAATTTTCCTATTATGTAACATTTGTTCAATGTATTATTCAATATGTGTATAAGTTTTATATGTATTTATCCAAAATACATAATTTTCAATTTATATGTTGAATTAATACTTTAAGTTAATATAAAAATCTTTATTATATCAATGTACATTATAAAACATCACATTTTTTATAAATTATACTGTATTCTATTTGTGTGCACGTTAGGGTCTGCGGAAAGATCTATCTTGGTCTTCCTCTGGATGGGCAGCGTTATATTCCAATGATCTTAATATAGCGTCTGGAATGGGGGGTGGCGTCGGCAAGTGAGCTCCAGATGGTTGGAATCCATTTTCATTGGCTACATACTGAAGAGCAATTGGAGTTCCATCTGGAGCGGTGTACTTGAAGTCGCCCTGTGCTTCTATAGTTTCAGGAGCCTTCAGTCTTCCTTGTTCCCGAGCAGAAATGCCATTTTCCGTTTCATAACTTGTAAATAAGACGTTTTCATTATTAAAAGTATTTATATTAATAAATTGATAAAATGGGTATAAATTTATTTTATACGCTATTCAAAGGCGTATAGGTACAAGACATTTAAAGTGTTAGATAGTGTAAATAACTCTTAATAAAATAGATTTTTCTTCGGTAATACTATTTAGTAGATTTTATTAAAGTTAAAATAAAAATTTCAAATTAAACATTAGATGTCAATAAGTCTAAGTATGAATTATATTTACTGTTAATTATTGCCTGTATTATTGTTCTTGTGTAGGTTTAATGGATTACCGAAATTTATTTTATCATTGAATAGTTACTAATTATTACAAATGATTTCAGCAAACAATTCATACTCATCAAATGAGTACTGTTCTATCTAATTACATACCTTTCTTTGAATAAAAACAATATGCCTGTGCTCTTTAATCATGTCACGAAATATGACAGGAGAACGATGAATATATTATCCTATCTCTAACATCTTTATGGGAACGTGATAGTCATGCCCAAGTTTATTAAAGAATTTATAGTCTGTTTACTTAATTTCAATGCACTTTCAGGTTTTTTTTTCGTTTTAGAAATGACTAACTGATTAATGATTTTGAATTAAATAAATATCTGGGGAATTCATATTTTCATGGGAATTATTATTTATATCATTGTCATATTCTAATACCAATCCTGTGCACCATAAATATAAACTATGCCCCCAAAGCTAGATGGGAAATCTCTAGCATTTTACCAAACTATACTTATTATTTTAAGGAGCATACTACATAATGTATAATATACGAGTATAATTATTTAACGAGCATACTACATAATGTACGAGTATCTTACTACATAATGATTATAAATGTTGAAAAATTTCGATAAAAGCAAGTGTTTTCCTCATCGTAATTGATATCGTGTGATACTGTAACAAACTACTAACAAAATGCATATATTTTGAAGGAAACAGATTTTTAACGTTATTATTTGTTAAAAATAGAGCAATAGAAAGTAATTATGAATGTAATCAGAAAAAATGCTATATTTTGCACAATTTTCTATCTATCTATGCAAAACTATTCGCCCATATTCAAAAATAAAAAAGTGCCTCAACTTTATATAATACTTTGATATCAAAGTATCTAGAACCATATTATCAAAAGTGCAGGTTAAATTATTGTGAAACAAATACATTATTATTGTGTTTTTCCGAAAAGTTGATATTATATAATAGCATACAAATATATTAAAATTTTCATAACATTGGGGCCAAGATATATATTTATTGAATTTGTAATGTCCTATATTTTTAAGGCTTATACAGTTTTAAAAATGATGTAAGTATAGAATGTCACTCTAATCTTATATTATGGTATTATAAGAAAGCAAATAATGATTATACTATTATATTATACCTGCTAATAGCATAGCAACTATTATAAGTATGGACCATTTGCAAAAAGCATTACAACAAATTACATACTTTTAAAGAAATACCTCTGATGCAATTTAATTTACCCAAATTTACCTTTTGATTCAATTTTAGGTACCTTCAACACTGAAAATAAAATCAGCAAAAAAATATATATTAGAATTACTGATATATTCAAATATCAAACATACTTTATTTCAAAAGTCCAAAAAAGTTTAGTGTAGAAACAGGCAATGACAACCACTTAAAAATCGATATGATTGCTTATTCTTTCAGTCCATGCAACTGAAAGAAATTAAATTATTTTTTATAGTTACCTTGGATAGTAATTGCAAAACAAGGAAGCATTTTTCTTTTAATCCTCATGTATTGTTTATAGGACAAATAATATGTATAATATGTTACTAAATCCAGTTATTACAAAAGATATATGTAAGAAATATAGGTCCACTATAGGTTAAGTACAATAAAGTAAATAATATTGTACAATAATGTTGAAATACATAGAAGAAAACCAAAGAAAATTAAAAGAAAGCAAACTAGTAGTTATTAGAATATGATTAGAAAGAGTTTATACTATAAAATAATATATCCTAAATACGAATGAGAAGTAACAATTAAAGCCATAATAATAAGATGTAATGAGTCAAAATCATACAAATGTTACGTTAATATATCGAGTCTCAATTGTTGTCGCGAAACATTCAAAAAAATATCGTTTTAGTAAAAATATTTTTAGTACTTAGAACTCGTAAAAAGTAAATATCAATATTATTGAATTTTACCTCCATGAGTAAGATCCATCTGGATTCGGTCCATCCTGAGTTTGACTAAGAATACGGATTATTTGTCCAGGGGAGGCAGGTACTGGTCTATATTGTTGTCCGAGGGAGCAACCTATTATAGCAAGAAAGGCTACCTGAAAAATAAATAATAATCCTTATGATATATTATCAGATACTTTCCTGTGATAATAATGTCGCAGAAACTTACAAAGATGATCATGTTTATAGATATAACTTTTATATAAAATTTCTAATGATTAATAATATTTTATATATTTTTATTAATATCGAAAATTATTTTTATTCTTTGATATACACACGAAGATATTTTTTTTCTACAAAATAAAAAAAAAAGATTTATTTGTATCACAAAATTCATTACTTAATTGCACACCTTACCATCGTTGGTACTCAGAACTCACCAATATATTCATGGTTATGTTGTAGTGGTCAAAAGTACTATGATATGAGTACTTACAGTCTAATTTATATATACTAGTACGTTAACCAAGAATCATATAATCATTAAAGCTATCCCCTCAACTAGTACATATTTTTAAAGATGCATTTTAAGCTTAATACATCTGTTAGCAAAAGGTCAGGAGGATGGTAGAGTTGATACAAGTGCGGCATTAAATAATAAAGGTGTGGTTGCGGATTTGGTTACGGTGTCTTCTTTTTCCGACTCAGTAGAGGTAAAAGGTTAATCGAAAAAACACTAGTTTAAAATTATTCTGATTCACATAGCTCACGGATATCCCAGAGTGCAACAATTGTTTTAACCTTTGCTTAATATTTAAAGAATGCAGTCATTAAATCACGACAATTTCCGATGCACAATAGTTAGCTAATGTGTAAGATACTATCTATATTACGACAAAAGATTCAATGATGTATGTATTATAATTTAACGTGCCGAGATGAATGTAACATTTTAAATGCTCTAAACTTTAGAAGTAAATTATTGTACTTCAAAATGATCGCTTATAAAATAATCAACATTCTTATTCTAGCTCAAATAGTGTCTATAAACCATGTCTAAAACAATATTTACTATTTTACATCTGACTTAGTAATCTAAAATATAAATATGGTCTCTAGCAGAGTATACAGTGTATTTCAAAAGTAAGTAACACAATTTATTCTATTTATTTTATATAAAATAAAAAAATAGACCAATCGGTGTATAAAAGTTCTACGTATTTAGATATTATAACTGATTTGACAGGGCTATAACGTAATTAACATACATTTAAGGAGTTTTTTCTTACAATCTTACCAACTTAAAATCTTAAAAATTTGGTAAGATCTACTACTATATT
Source organism: Rosalia funebris (assembly GCA_037954035.1). NCBI lineage: Eukaryota > Metazoa > Arthropoda > Insecta > Coleoptera > Cerambycidae > Rosalia > Rosalia funebris. The sequence continues at coordinate 40,962,212 of JAZFAV010000022.1, read as the reverse complement.
TTTTAAAAAGACGTTAATTGACCTACAAATTTTATTTTTTACATACGTTGTTTTTGAAGGAATCTTTTAAATTTAACACTATGAATTCATAAACAAATTCAGTAAGACAAGGTCATAAAAAAGAATTATCATGCTTTCGTTTGATCAAACACAACAATTTCAATGCATTTAATTTAAGCACATCTCATTCAGTCAGCAGAATCATTGTCAATACCGCGTATTGAAGTTAACATAAATATATTTTAGCTTAAATTATACAAGTTTAAAAAATGTCATTCAGTTTGAACATTATTTTAAAAAGTCGAACTAACTTATTGTGATACATGCTGCAACAATATCCGTTAATTTTTGACTCTTTTGAATTAGAAATCAACTACTGGTACAATTTCGTTATTAAAGGATTCTTTTAAAAACGGAAGCACATCACCCCTTTGTTTTAAATAAGAATTGACTGGCATATAAATTTTGTATTTATCAAATTTTGTTTGAACTGGGACATGAGCATTTTTTAATAAAAATAAATTATTCAGAGTACAATACCATATTTTATAGATCACGTATTTACCATTTATAAGATTGAAATTAAATAATAATAATATAATAAAAAAGGCTATAATAACATTGCAGATTAAAAACAAATTCTGGAAATTACGTCGGTCAATTAATTGCCTATTTAAAATATAAGGTTGATATATTTCAGAGTATTGTCATGTTTCAAATCATTTAATAACAAAGTGGTAAATATTGTGTAAAATTTGTTAAACATTTCCTTCGTTAACATTAGTAGGCATGCATGTAAATATTTTACGCTATATTTTATCTAATTATCTAATATATGTACTGTTAATATAAAGAAATAATATAAAATACAAAACTCAATAAGCAAATGGAATAAACATCATATGTACTAGTAATTACTAATTACTAGTACATAATTTTAATTTATATGACTGTTGTTTATGTTATATCTATATTTCTATTAATTAGTGTGTCTGTACTTTTTTTATTGAAAGAAGGAGATTGATACATAAAACTATAAATTAAATAAGTAATTATGTAAGTTTGTAGTAGTACTAATAACTATAAGATGTAAACTTAAATAACGATGCGATACATATATTGAATTAAACAGCATTTAATAAAGAAGAAAACATGATAAATGCAAGATTAACATAATTAAGTAAATTAGGAAATACTTTACTAAAATCGTTCGCTAGTGTCCAAAATAATTAATTAAATGAGGTTGAGTTTGAGTTAACAGAATAGTAAATTAAATATACCATACTTAAATTATATACTAAACAGTCTAATATGTTTCCTATAATTTGTGTTTACTAATATTGAAAAATATATACAGCCTAAGTCCCTAAATTAAACTTATTTAATAATTCTTACTGACATATTATAATTTATTAACTTTATTATTTAAATAGCTAAAAAATAAAGAAACATTTTATAACTTGTGGTTCAAAGAGAAAATCATTTTTTAGTAAATATTAGAAAATACCATCTGGTTATGATGTATTTTAAATGTCTAATATTATTTTTCAGATTTTATAATATTCAATTCAGTAAGTTATTTTATAAAATTCAATAAGTTATTGATTTGTATTTAAAAAAAAAGATATTTTTCTAATTAATTTATGTAATGAAATCAATGTTATGTACATCTTATATTGGCTATTATGTTGGACACTGTTTATTAAACGGTAGAAAACCCAAACTAATATATTTCATCTTCCAAAAATAACTTTTCTAAAAGACGAAATATATTCCGCATGACGAAAAATCACAACTACTACAACTATTTAAACTAAACTAAAAATATTAATATAGAAACATCATATTACTGAATTTGTTTTACATAATTTTCGTAGTTCGTTTCGTAGTTCGTGTTTCGTAGATTTAACAAACAACCGCCCCTTAGATAGTATATCTACGAGGCTATCAATCTTGATATAAATCTAACATTTTCCATTCACTAAAAATATTTAAAAATATAAACTTTGATTTAAAAATCAACCACGCAATATATTACACATTGTTTCGCGATGCATTTCCTATACAGATAAACATATCTGTATATCTAATTGTAAGTGAAGGTTTGTAGAATACAAATGCTTTAGTATTTACTCAATTACAGTAAGCTTACAATACAAGGGAGTGTATCATCATTAATAAATATTTCTGACAAATAACTAATTGCAAGGAAACCCAGTCTTGTTAAGGATTTAATTAATGTGTGACTAAAACAATTAATTTTTGTTAATACTATGCAGAGTTACAGTTACAAAGATTCTTTTAAATAAATTAGTAATCACCTCTATGCTTTAGTAGATGATGAAGTATATTTTCCCTTCACTATTTGAGAAGATCTCATAGCAATTCTCTGTTGATTGGACGCCATATGTTGGCATATACATTATTTTGTTAAATCAATAAAATGCAATTGAATTTTCGCTGCTTTAAACTTTATGTACTAGTGAATTATCAATGATTCTACTAAATATTTTCTACAGCTTCCACTATGACTTTGAATAAATATTCCAATTATATAGCGTGTTTATAAACGTAAATATATTATATATACTAGGATGTATGTTGTAATTTTACATCTTTTGTCATTTAATATAAAACAACAAGTTTAAGTGAACATCAAGTTATAAAACGTTCTACATTTAAGGACGTAACACATAGTTATTGTACTCAACGTTTTAAGGACATTAAAAAAATAAAACGAAATGAGTTCAATTAACTTTACCATTGAAATAATAGTCAATCACAAGATTGAATGTAAATAATGTAAATATACACAAATTTGCCGACATCAAAAGTTTTTTGAAAAATGTTAAATGTATGTCTGCTTATTGTTCTGTATAAAATCTTATGCTACATCTTAACTGTTACATTTCTAAATAGTTTTGAGATAATTTTAATAATCTAGATTTTGTTTTATTTTAAAGTATCGACGATGATGCCTTCTCAGGGATATGTTGTTCTGAACCACGTTTTTCATAATATTGCTTAAATTATAAATACTCAAGAGTATACTTTTAAATGTTCTTCGAACAGAATCTTCGTTTTATTTTCTATTTATATTTCATAATCATAGTGCTGTAGAAGAATCTGGAAATATTTTGTAAAATAATGATTGATGGTACTTATTACAGTAGGTCGTGTGTTAACCTTTTCTTTAACAGTTTATTAACAGTGTTGCAGTTTTTTAATCAATCAATTTTACCTGCAACAAACTGCAGTTTTATAGATGACACATTGTAAATTTAAATATTCTTGCTTTCATTATTACGTATCCGGATCGTTTCCTAATAATTAATATTTAGTATTTATTATTAGTTTCAAAGTTTCTATTCGTTTTTAAAAATAACTAGTCTGAATAACTCGTTATAAATATAAATAATCCCCATTAAAAATTTTAAATGTGTTAAAAAATGTCTACTCTACAAAGTAGTGTTTTTTTTTTCAATATAACATATGGCACAATTCAAAGTCCAAAATATGTTTTTATGAAATTGCAATAAAATATTAGCAGGAAATACTGTATGTAATCATCACTTACATGAAATGCATCTTTTTCTATAATTATATTGAGCAAAATTTGTGTAAAAATAATGTAAAATGTACCTTAAAACTGTTCTAATATAGATATAATATACAATCACTTTTTCAAATGTATTTGGTTCATTGGGGTGTTTCTACTTAACTTCGAAAAACATTTGTAATCATATAATGCAAATTACATACAGTAAAATAACATATCTTCACGCAAACTCTTAAATATTTATTCGTTTGATACAACGTGATGTTTCAATTACTAGTGATAATATTGAACTGTTATTAAATAACCATTAATATATAAGATTCCAGCAACATCGTAAATTATAAATAAATGGTATTTCTCTAGTAATGAGCATTTTATTATACGTATAAACTAACTATAAATGATGCCCTTGCATGATGGCCAATAAGGTTGCATGCGAAGAATTAATCTTAATAAGTTAAATGACAATAATTATTAGAATTTATAAATATTATTTTATCACACCTACTACGATTTTATGATAAAAATATGTTAATAACGTAATAATGACCGATATTGTTGATGTATGGAAAAAGAGGTGTATAAATTTTATGTCTAAATAATATTAACAATGGATTATTTCTCAAGTTTGTTCCTTTTATTTAAACTTTCTAACATGTTCCTTAAAGTGGACCTCAACATGTTGGTATTCCCTTCCCTTCATTCATTATTCTCAACACTGCATTTCTTAGCAGCGTTTGCTCACGGTCAGGTCAGGAAATGGCATCCTCCATTTATAACTGGAAATCAACTACCAATTACCCCATTTAATTTATGGAACAAGAAATAACTTTGACGTTCTTATTATATTTTCATAAGTCGAAAATCACCTTCATTTAACTATAGTGAACTATGTGAACTATAGTGAACTATATGGGTGATGCCTCATATTAAGGGGACGTTAATTCTCTTTGTAAAAATTTCAATACACGGGGGGGTCTAGATTAATTCAATTTAGAATTATGAATAATTAAGAATAATATCAATTTATGTAGGTGCCACGATAAACGTTAAAAGAATCGAGTTTTCAAAAAAGAAATCGATTATTTTAAACGAACCTACTCTGGATATCTCGAAAAATAGTACGACTATAAAATTCCAGAAAACATAGCAATTTCCATTACCTCTCACATGTTATTGCAACTCACTTCCTTGTCCCTATCTATCTCGTCCTTTAAAAGTCTGAAAATGGGATAACTCACCTGATCATACCTTCGTTGATTGGTAATTTTAAATGTAATTCAACAGTGTAAAATAGAAAATATAAAAATGTACACAAAAGAGTGTACATTTTTATATTTTTTAGTGAAGTGGAAGCATACGTAAAATAAATTAAAGAACTTGTGTAGAGATAATAGATTATAGGGGCATTTATAATGATTACTATTCACCTTCTTAATCGAGAAATCTAAATATTGGATTACTAACAGTTTTCGTCTTCATTAATGTAATCATCTTCTAAAATTTACTACTGAATTATTTACTTAACTTCGTTTGTATACATGTTGCATGCATCGTAAAACAGTACCACTGTACTGTTTTATCATTACACTATTTAGTACATTATGATATACAGGGTTATCCACATAGCATTCTAAGGGGGGTAGAATGTTATGTGGATAACCCTGTACAGTACCGCTGTACTGTATATCATTTACCACTGTAGGATTACTACCTATTACATAATAATAATAATAATGAAAATAAGATTCAACTCCAGAAGAAAATAGGGAATTTAGTTTGAAAAAAAAAAGAGTTGAACCCATTATGAACAAATAATGGAATAATGCCATAATTCATTGTCACAATCAAATACTTTGTAGAAAAAACACAAATGCTCACCTTTTTATAGTTTTTCATTGCCAGATGTTTCCAAATAATGTTGTATTTTTTCTCTTTCTTCAGAAATTCAGAAAATCTTCTAGAATTTTCTTTTTTTTTTGTTTTTCTTTCAGTAACACATAAGTCGGAAATCGAGAAAGGAACCACCAAGCCGCCAAGCGTTGTCAAAGTAATTCCCGAATAGCAAAGCTATTACATAATCGCTCTAGGAAACAACTACTCCTCGGGCTAGAGCCCCGCCAGGCATTGAATTATACCCAGAAGCGATCCTCGACCCCTTTCTCGTGTTTCTGCACGATCAGATAAGGTTTCAAAAAATAAAACCCGCCACAGGTAGGATTCTACATTTGTCCCGGATCGGAACCGAACGACATATTTTCGTTCTTGTTAGTTCTCATCAGTGCCGTACACGGTATGCCGATTCAGGACAAATGCCGAATGAACTTTATGGCGTATACATCTTTATCGATACGATCTCTGTCAGTAACATATAAGTCGGAAATCGAGAAAGGAACCACCTAGCCGCCAAGCGGTTGTCAAAGTAGTTCCCGAATAGCAAAGCTATTACATAATCGCTCTAGGAAACAACTACTCCTCGGGCCTCGGGCTTTGTTTTTCTTTAATAATACTAAATGTAACGTATTATTATAGCACGTATATTTGTGTAAACATGTATGTTACATATATACCGGGATGCTTTTTTACCAGGAAAACACCTCTATATCTCTGTGTATATTTAGTTTTTGATAACTATGCTCTAAACCTTTTTTATATTGACATACGATTTTAAGCTACTGGAAAGGCGAACGGAAATACTTACCATCACTTTCAGTTTCATATGAAATGGCATTAACTTTCGAATTTTAGATAGGATATCCTTTGTTTCATGTGTGCAGTTTCAGAGAACGATCAATTGTAGGTAATTTTTAAGATGGAACCATATTTCTAAAATTAAAATAACTCAACTAAATAAGAAAAATATTTAATGCACTTGGTCAGTCTTATAATTTAATAAAACAAAGACACATCTGTCACTGCTTCTGGTAACGATAATTATTTTGATGAAGTGGTTCGTGTTAAAATAAATACCTACCTGTTTAATAGAACACCGTTTAAAAATGAAAATAATTCAGGAAAACTATAGTAATGAAAACATGTTCTAAATAATAGTTTTTTTATGAGAGTACTAAAAATTACAGAAAAACGGGCAGACAGTTTAATTTAAAACGGTCGCAGAAATAAATAGAGACTTTATTATAAAACTTTTCAAATCTCTCTGCAATAATTTGAAAACAATTGGAACATGTAAAGTACCAAAAAGGAGATCAACTTCTCTAGTGATAGAAGAACATGAATGGGATTTATAGAGTGTTTGAGTTGATAGTATAGGATTTGAATTGCGCGCCTATTGTGTTCTGTCCAAAATAGGGTGTCTATATTTATCGATTGTTACCTACAAACAGCTGCCGCGATTAACGCATTCTGTTATTGATAAAGTAACACCAATATGTCCTCGTCGTCGTCGATCAGATGAAAATATTACTACAGTCAGAGAAAGTGTACAGGAGCTTCCAAACACATCAATTCCTTGTCGTGCACAACTGAATCTGTCAAGAGCCACCACGCATCGGATATTAAAAAAAAATCTGAACCTGTCACCATACAAAATTAAGTTGACGCAACAATTAAAAGTTACAGAACATTTACAACGTCGTACGTTTGTTAATTGAGTGTTAGAAAAGAAATAGGGTGATGCTGATTTTTGCAACAAAATTTTGTTCGGCGTGAAGCACATTATCATCTTCACGAATATGTCAGCAAACAATATTTTCGAATGTGGGGTGTCGAAATTCCACATGCTGTTCAGGAAAAATTAATGTATCCACAGAGAGGCACGGTTTGGAACGCTTTTTGGAATGGTGGAGTAATTGGACCAGACTTCTTTGAAAATGAAGCTCGTAATGCTAATCACAGTAAATAGGAAACCCTATCGTGACATATTAAACAATTGTCTTGTCCACCAGATTGATCAGTTGGATATAAACAATATGTGCTTTCAGAAAGACTGTGCAACGTGTTACACAACACGTACAACCATTGCTTTGTTGCATATCAAATTTCCTAATCATGTTGTCTCGCGAAATGCTAATATCAATTGGCCTGTACCAGCATGTAGTTTAACACCACTGGACTTTTTTCTTTGGGGTTATATCAGAGGAAAAGTATATGCCACCCAACCAGCAACAATTAATGACCTCAAAGCAAACATTCAACGTGTTATTTGAAAAATTGAGCTAGTTTTATGTGCCCGTGTTATAGACAGTTTTACTAAACTAACTTATGTATATTTACTAAATCATGGCATTTTGTATGTTGACGTCATATGGTTTGTAGATGACAGTCATTTGATGAGGGCATCATTGATGCCCTATCTTTGACATATGCGCTATAAGATTTGTAAGTAATTTTAAATAATTTTAATTTGTAAGATACGCACCCGTTATTGTAAGTAATAGATAACCCGAATGGTAGTATCCGACAACTGTCTATATTGCATCAGATGTATTCAAGTATACACAATATTTCATGAAGAAATAACCACCATCCCTACAAATACGTTTGCCATCAACGCCTGGAAGCGGGTGACTGACAAAAACGAATCTAATTTTGTGAGTGGGTTCTTCCAAGATCCCAGAGAAACGTAGAATAAAAAAATATACGGGACGATGAACCCAATTTTATGAATAATAATAATACATAACTATTATAATCTTCACTACTGGGCTACTAGAAATGAGTATAAATATGAGGAAACAAATTAAAATTGTTGGAAATTCGATGTATGGGTTCGTTTAATAAACAGTCTCATTTTGATATTTTTATTATGTGACCCTCAATGGCGATATTTACTTAAATATTCTTCGTCAAGTTAAAAACAGTTCTCAAATAACATTCATCTTGCAAGATGAAAACAACAGGATGAAATTCCACCTTCGGGTGGATAATATCTCCACGGATGACACTCATAGTGTCGCTGTGGTTAACCAATATTTAACAAACGTTTCCGTGTATTGCGAACATCGCATATATTCCAGTTCCAATATATGTATCATATGTATTGCGAACAACAATGTATTCCAATGACCCATGCGGTATTCTGACCTAAATCCTATGGAATGTTTTCTGAGGACTACATTGAATGTGAGATTTAGAATGAATAGTGAAGCAGCCACATATGGTAGGACCAGGTATGAGATATATTAAAAATACATATTAGAAAATATCCCAGAAAACATGGTATTTAAAGCAACTAAATATGTAGGGACAAAAGTTAAAGCTTGCCTCAATAAAAATTTTTTAAAATCGTTTATAATATGTGTGTATTCGCTATAATATTACTATAATACATTATCTAAATAACAATGAATATAATACAAAGAAGAAAATCACATTACTTGAGGAAGCAGTACATATATTTGATTAAAAGAATAGAAAGATGTGCAAGACATATCAACGGAGTTTCTCTTACATTTACAAAGTACGAATTAAATTAATAACACAACTTAATACGTACTATTTTAATTTTCTTATTTCGAAATAACATATAGAGTAAAATGAAGATATAACATAAATATCTTCGTTTGTAATACGATATTACTCAATACAGCAAATAGAAAACATATACCAACATGTACAGTAAAATGAAGATGATGATCTTCGTTTGTAATACGATGTTACTCAATACAGCAAATTTAAGATTTCTACTTATTATTATAATTGTAACAGAAGCTTCTAGCATTAAGAATTTATACTGTTAGGTGGCATGAATATCAAGAATATTAAAATCATAATGAATTAAGAAGATAAGTTACGCAAATCATAGTCCCATTGATAAATTATGTCAGCATCTTATTAACATACATTTTTATTTGGGTATAAGAACCTGCGCTCGCGTATTCCAACGATCACGAATAATAATAAGGTAATATATTAGCTTTTGAATACTATAAATAAGGAAAGTGGTACATTCTTGGTACACCATTGACATTTATTATATAATAATAATCGAGGGACGTATTAAACGCCTTCAACTTAAATTCACCTCTGATCTGAAACAACATTATGAAATATTTATTACAATATTTACAGGAGGAGAAATATCTATACATGGGTACGAGAACACACAAATAATGGATGTTTCCATCAAACAATGTTCACTTTACTTAAAATGTGTGATTTATTGTAAACATACTTCAACATATAATATAAATTACTATAAACTATCAGACATAAACATCATAACAGTTTCGAATCTAGTTAATTACAATGGAATTTAATGATCCCGTACAGTGTGGAAAAAAATATGGGCTACCCCTAATAATTTGGTAGTCTTCAGGATTCATAGAAAACGTTTGAATACGTCAATTTACTTTTCCAGTATCCCACATTTTGTTAAAATTCATTTGCTTTTTTTTGACATCTGTCAAAAATATGACGTCATCAACATTCTTCTTAAATGACAATATATGACGTGTGATATATCATTAGAAAGCTCTTATTTCACTCAGCATATTTTTTGCGAGTCTGTTGTGCCGTTTCAAAATGGCGACCGTTTAATTGTGAAAATTATCTTAAATTAATTCCCAGTTAAAGAATAACTTTTTCTTATTTTATCAGAAAAAAGAAAACTATTAAACATATTAAATAAAACAAAACAAGAACATAACAAAGAACAATCAAATAAATAATGAATGATTGATTGTTGAGGATAAAACACTTAAAACTTATTTCAATAAATGCGGAAAGTGACGACCGTTGAAAACTTGACAGTGTCCAGTATAGAAACAAATTCTTCTTGAACATTTCGTATAATTTCTGATGTTTTTCGTATTTCTGTTCTTATGCGGCACTTTATATCATCAATATATTTGGTCTATTTAAAAAAACCTTGTATTTCAAATAATCCCACAAGAAGAAGTCCGAAGGAGTCATATTAGGTGACCTGGCTGGCCATTCAATGGAACCCCGTCGGCCAGTCCATTTTCCTGGCAACATCAAATCGAGATGTTCCCAATCTTGTCTTGCATAGTGGAGCGAGGCTCTATCTTGTTGCAGCCAAATTTCTGGACTGGACAAATCGGGATTATTGTGGTCAGGATAAAAAAGAGTGACTAAAGTTGGCAGAAGTTCAAACTGCAAGAAATTCAAGTAGGCTTCACCAGTAAAATTTTCTTCAAAGAAAAATGGTCCTAACACTCTATCTTTCAATATTTCATACATTAAATTTCTGAGGTGATTATTAATGAACTTCTTGAATCCAATGTGGATTTTCTATTGGATCAATATCGACAATTTTGCCTATTTACAGTACCATTGAGGTAAAAAATTGCTTCATCTGAGAATAAAATATTTGCGGCAAAGTTTACTTGCTCTTGATTATAAATTGGTTGCATGATTTCGCAGAATGGCAATCTTCGATCGAAATCATCCTCATTTAATCCTTGTACCAGGCAAACTTTGTACGGGTGGTATTTTTCTTTGTGCCAAATTATTTGCACAAATGTGTGACTTATTCCCACATCCAGTGCTAGTTGCCGACTGGCACTATGCGGATTTTCTTCAACAGCCAATAAGACGTCAAGCTGAATATTTTCATCTATCTTCGGTTTTCCATTTTTAGTAAAATCTTTAACATGGCTAGGTTCTGCATATTTTCTTAACATCTTGCTAACGGTGGATTGCGAAATCGGCGTTCGGTCTGTATGAATTTGATAGAAAAGTTCACGTACCTCGTTAGTAGATCTGCGACGATCTCCGTAATCAACCATCATAAGAATTTCAATACGGTCTTTTTCACTGAGCGACATTTTTGGTTTATTAAAAAGGAATTTTTGAATTACAACGCAATGACAGTAATATCTTACTAATGTTCAACCTTACCATTTGTCAATACTGACGTTAATTTTTGTTTGTGTTTTGTTTGTCTAAGCTTACTATGACCAAAACTGCTACTGCAACGACATTGAGATGTCTAATTTTTTCCTACCATAGATTTAAAAACAAGCTCAGGTCAAAATACTCAATGTAAGGGTAGGCATTGAATAATAAAACCTTAGAACTGTCTTAGTGTGATTATGTTTTCTTTTCCTTCTGATAAAACAAGAAAAAATCATTCTCTTACTAGGAATTAATTTAAGATAATTTTCACAATTGAACGGTCGCCATCTTAAAACGGCACAACAGAATCGCAGAAAAAATCTAGGAACATACTGAGTGTATCAAGAACTTTCAAATGATGTACCACACGTCATATATTATTATTTAAGAAAAATGTCGATGACGTTATATTTTTGACACACGTCAATAAAAAAACAAATGAATTCTAACACAATGTTAAACTGGAAATCTAAATCGTCATGTTCAGGTGTTTTCCATAAAATCTGAAGACTACCAAATTATTAGAGGTAGTCCATACTTTTTTCCACACTGTATATTATTGGTAACAGATCAGCTACATGCCTTAAACAACTAAAAAAAGTTTTCATATTCCACGTAATTATATCTTCTAAAGCCGAAATAATCCTAGTCACTTATAATTAATGGCATATAAAGAAGTGTTATATATTTCTCTTAAATTAAATTAATACTTTACGAGTATCTATACGCAACGGAATAACTATTATTATGTATAAAAGTAAATATGAAACATTACAATGTTGCAAAGCTTATTTAATTTATGGTATACTATGATTTTAATTAAAAAATAATACATATTAATAAAAGTCTCTGTAGTTTCGTTTAGTCTAGTAATAATTTACCCACAAATTGATCGTTTTAGTACAGTACTTTAATTCTTTATAAAAGTCAAAAAGTACTCAGTATTTATACATTTTTTATTTACTGTTATATCATCATATTACCTTAAATTATTCTATAATGAACATTCAAATAGATAAATACATTCACTTATTGGATTTTTAATAATGCGGCGGGTATATTTAAATGTTACTAGGAATTGCCGCACTGAAATCTGGTGTATTTTTATTTACAATTGACTTAAATGTTATACGTAAAGTGATGATGACACAAATAATTAACATTTTAAGTATAATTTACTATTTATATTGTACCTACATAACACTTTCACAGTTATCACAGTTTTATGTATATTTTAACATTAATATGAAATAATTAGCATTTAATGCTTCTAAAGTATATATTACATTAACTGCTAAAATAGTAGTATTTCTTTAATTCCCTAAAATCGGGTCCGGCAGACAGTCAGGTAGCTGTGCTAGAGGTCAGCAAGGCGAGGACTAAAAAACTCCTAGACAAAGAGAATACATATAGGCTGGGGAAGGTGAAGGGTAAAAGCCAGACCCTTCCAGACGAAATGCGTGAGATGCTGGAGCACCGACCACCTCGTGGCCCATTGCAGAGGGGTGGATAGGAGGCGGCTGTGCCTCAGGTGTGGACAAAAGGGAGACAAGGTGGCGGAATGCAAAAATGCCACTTTCTGCCGTATTCGCAAAAAGGAGGGCCACAGGGCCGACCCAGCTAAGTGTAAGCAAAGGGTCGAGACCGAAGAGGAACAGAGGAAAGGATAGGGATCGATAGAACGTTCGAGGTCATCCAGGTCAACCTAAATAGGTGCCGGGCGGCCCAGGACTTACTCTGGGCGACGATGAGGGAAGAGAGGGTGGATGTGGCCATCATCAGCGAGCCCCAACGTCAAAATGACACGGGGGAAGGGGTGGCACGTTATGAGGGAGGTGGATGCTATCATTAGGGTGGCGAACACAGGGTTCGTCGTCGCTGGTTCAGGCCATGGTCCTGGATACGTGTGGGTTAATGTAAGAGGGATCATCCTGTGTATCTGCTACTTTTCTCCAAACGGAAGGCTATATAGAGGAACTTCGCGCCTCGCTGGATAGTTTGGGGGAATTGGTGGCAGGCGCGGATGATGACTGCATCATCGCGGGCGACTTCAACGCCAGGGCCTCCGAATGGGGGGGCAGAGCTCCAAATGCCAGGGGGGACCTGGTACTGGAATGGGTAGAAAGGCTGAATCTGGTCGTGTTAAATCGAGGGACACAGTCAACGTTCGAAAGGGGGAGATGGACGTCGAACCCGGACGTAACGTTCGCTACGACAGGTGTAACGACTAAAGTTATGCGATGGAGTGTATCTGAAAAGGAAACACTCAGCGACCACAAATATATCCTTTTTGAGGTCGGGGAACGTGCGGGTCAGACGCTTAGTGTGGCCAGGAACAGAGGCTGGAAGCTGAACAGCTGGGACAGGGTTAGTTTCCATGGGGTCATGGAGCACCAAAGAGAAAATGGGAGAATCAGGGATCCCAAATCTTTGGTTGAAAGCGTCACGAGGGCGTGTGACGCATTCATGTCCAGAAAAGGGAGAAGCAGGCAGTCCCCGAGGATATATTGGTGGACAGAGGAGATCTCTGCCCAAAGGAAGAAGTGCGTTGCCGCACGAAGGCAATATATCAGGGACAGGGCCAGACGAACCTGGAACCCTAATGAGCAGGGAGAGGCGGAGGTATAAGGCTGAAAAGAAAAATCTGAGGGACGTTATCAATGCAGAGAAGAGGAGAAAGTGGGACGAGTTGTGCGCCGACATACATAGAGATGTCTGGGGTAACGGGTGCAAACTGGTGGTGAAGAGGACGAATAGTCACCAGCAGGAGATTCCTCTAGAAAAGATGAAAGAGGCGGTGGACGCGCTCTTCCCTATGAAACCGGTGGAAGAATGGGAACGCCAACCAGGAGCAGATCTCGATCCGCTTACGGAGGAGGAACTGCTAAGGGCTTGTGCCAAGATTAAAAATGGCAAAGCGCCTGGTCCCGACGGTATCCCCCCTGAGATCCTGAAGGCCGTGGTGGAGGAATATCCTACGGAGGTGCTGCGAATCATAAATGACGTCATGAGGAGCGGCGACTTTCCCGAGGGATTGAAGATGGCCAGGCTAGTTCTAATTCTCAAGGCGAACAAGCCGGTGGAGAACCCCACATATTTCAGGCCGATATGTCTGATCGATGTGGTCGGGAAAATCCTGCAACATCACATCCTAGGAAGACTCCTAGGTGAGCTGGAGAGAATGGGAGGCCTGTCGGAGAACCAGTACGGGTTCAGGGCGGGGAGATCTACGGTGGATGCTGTCATGGTCATAAAAACCATTGCACATGAGGCGTGGGAGTCCAAGAATTTGTGGGCGTTGATCACTTTGGACGTGAAAAACGCGTTCAATTCGGCTTCATGGGGAAATATCATGGGGAGGCTGCGGAAGCTAGAAATAACACCGTATGTTGTAAACATGATCGCCAGCTACCTGTCCTGCAGAGGCCTGATATTGATGGCCGGGGACGGTAGCAAGAGGAGGAGAATATCGTGTGGAGTGCCACAGGGGTCGGTTATGGGTCCTACCCTATGGAACATCATATTCGATGGGGTACTTAGACTCAGAGTGTCCGAAGGAGTGAGGATCTTGGGTTGCGCTGATGATGTCGTGGTGATCGTTACCGGAAGAAGTGACATCGACGTGAGGGAAAACGCCACCCTCACTGTTGAGAGGATCAAGAGATAGGTTGAAGAGAAGGAACTGATTCTGGCGTTGGAAAAAACGAAGTCAATCCTCCTGACAAGGAGGAGAAAGCTTCCGTGCATCACGTTTCGAGTAGGGAATACCGAAATCGTGCCTAAGCAGAGTATTAAGTACCTGGGAGTCTGGATTGATAGTTCTCTGTCGTTTAAGGAACATATCAAACAGACGCTGGAAAAGGCGGGCAAAACTGTCTCGGCTCTTGGTCGTTTGATGCCAAACATTAAGGGCCCCAGGGCGTCAAAGAGGAAAGTTCTCAGCAGGGTGGTGCAGTCGATCTTACTGTATATCGCCCCGGTGTGGGTGGATATATTGAGAAGAGACAAGTGGAGGAAAGAGCTCACCAAAGTCCAGAGAAGAGCATCGCTAAGAGTTTGTAGTGCATGCAGAACTGTATCGGCAGCGGCAACGCTGGTGATAGCCTGTATACCACCCATCGATCTTCTAGCAAGGGAGAGATGGGAGGTGTACGGAGGCGCTGACAGAGGTGCAGCAAGGGAGAGCCTATGGGAACACTGGCAGGAGAGATGGGAGGCGGAGCCCCAAGGGAGATGGACGAAGATGCTAATCCCAGACATAAAGCCAGGGTGCGAAAGGGCACATGGCGATATCGGGTATTACTTAATCCAGGTCCTTACTGGGCACGGCTGTTTCGCGAACTACCTATTGGATATAGGCAAACGCGAGAGCAGAGAGTGCTGGTCCTGTGGAGAGGTCGACGATGCCGGCCACACAGTGTTCAGCTGCAAAAGGTGGACAAGAGAAAGAACAGCTGCAGAGCAAAAGATAGGACATGCTATCATTGCAGACAACATGGTCCCAATCATGCTCGAGAGCAGAGAAAGATGGACAGTGGTGGAGCAGATGGTAATGTCCATCATGAAGGAGAAAGAAAAGGAGGAAAGGGAAGTGGGGAATAAGTAAGTATCCTGATTGATATGCCGAGGAGAAATAAAGCGAGAGCGGTTCCCCTTCGGCATCACACTGATAGGATAGCGGGGGGTTTTAGTCGGTAGGCGTATACGAATCCGACACTACCTGACCAAACAATAATAGAACACCAGAGAAGAGGTGTCTTTCGAATATTTTCCCCTCGAGAAAAAAACAATTCTTTAATTCGAATCAAAGCAGATTTAAGTTAATTATCATTAAGAGAATAGATTTAGGCATACATTTAATAGGCAGGAATATATTTTAGGTTTATTAGATTTAATATATCATTTTATAATAGATACATTTTCACCATCAATGTTCGATAATTTACAGCCACACTGTATTGTGTGCTATCAACTTTAAGTCAGATAGTACTTTCCATTATTTTTCAACTAATATTATAATCATACATCTAAACTTAATGTGATTACGACTAATCACTAAATCAATAAAACAGAATAAATGAACATCTGTATGGAAATATTATATAACTGAAGTACAATGAAACCACAATATTATAACGTTTTAGACAAATTTAATTTCGATGATTTTCGACCATATCAAAATGTATATGGAATTCTCAACATTACTTATTGGTCGTACAAAATTTTTGGAATGGCTCCTTATATTCGACTAAAAATTAGCAGAGGGGTTTTCATTTACTGCAAACTAGGAAAAAGTAAATATATCATGCCTATGTGTAAGTAAACAATTATCAGTTATTTTATCATAACCACAAAACAAATTACACCCTAACTACAAACTACAAATAATATTAGACAACATTGCACATTTTTGAACGTTAGCATATTTCCACAAAAATATGTAATATAAAAGGCATAATCAAGAAATTAAGTAATACAGTATGTTGTACGTATATAAAGGGTTAAAATTGAAGTGTAATGAATAACGATACATTAAGACGAGTTGTAATTTTAATAGGTACTAACTAGCATAAACACTTTACTGCTTAATGGAAATGTCCCCATCCTCTTCCCAGGAATAGAAATTAGAGTTTACACTTACAGTTAAAAATTTTCGGTAAATCAGTGTAATTACAAATTAATTCCTTATAAATAATATTTAAATAAGAAACCAATTCCAGAAAAAATGCTAGTTATTTTTATAAAATGAAATATTAATACTGAAAATGTTAAAGAGAAGCGAGATAATAAAAACAGTTAATTTATTATGTACTAGCTGAGATACACATAGTCACCATATATTGTGTAAACTAAAATTGTATTCATATCAAAATATATTCTTCTAACAGCATATCCTCTAACAGTATACACTTTGTTGACGCAGAATTTTGATTTTCTTTCACTTTTTCTTAATTTATATCCTCCTTACGTCATATGCCTGTATTAATAGAGTTATTATAAATAATATTGGATGATATGGATAGCGCTTATCTAAAAGGTACCAACCACTAAATCGTGTTTTTTTAAGTACCTTTAAATTATGTAATTTAGTTAGTTTATTATACCTCCCAGTCGCAAAATAATCGTGACGACCCCTGATCATGTGGTTACCAAGTTGTGTGACACAAATATCAGGTGTTTCAATTTACTAAACAAACCCAAGTTACAGTATTGTTGGATCCAATATTCTTATAGTGTTGTGTGGTGCTTGATTCCGTTAATTTGTTGTACCCAAAATGACCCAGGATTTGAAACATCAAACAGATAGAAGAAATGATAACTAACAGGAAAGCAACTACTGATAATAACAGAGAAAATTTTTGTTGGTTAAATATTCATGTAATGATTAATGAAGCCTTAGGAGAGATTGTCAATTGTTAATTTTCGTGAAATACGCTCACAGGGATGAGGAATACCAAGAAATAAATATAAAGATGACAATGAGCAGACAACATGGTAACTTAACTTCTTGTCAATAAACTTCTCCATTGGTATCCCAGTGAAAAAGAAATATTGGTTAAGAAGCTGATCGATATTACAAGTTTATTGTATCTAGTGCCAAATGGCGTAAAATATTTTTATAGGAAGGGGAGTCGACTTTGAAGGCGTTATAGATGGATTTGGTGGAGCTTTTTATTTCAATGTGAAAAGCGAAATTTCCTAAATTTACAACACTAGTAAAATGTCTAATTCCAGAGGACCCAAGTGAGAATTTTTTATTTTAGTTTTCCTTCTGAAGTTATAGCTAATTTAAATTGCACATTTTAAGTTTAAATAATAATAATAAGTTTCATAAACCGACTTTTATAGTAGTTGTTATATATTTTTTAAACACAGAACATAAATTACTCTTTATTATTACTTGTTTATGAAGGATTGACATTATTTTTAATTACTAACCCAAGCAATGCAATATGATTTGTTAGCATTATGCTGAATGTGATTCTAGGATATTGTTTCTATTAAAAAATATTTGAAAACTGCTCAGTATTTTAATGGATTCAGCTAATTTTTTATTATACTTGAAAGTTTAAAAGATAATTATGTGCTTTACTAAATATGGCTTTACTAAAAAGGATCCAAATGCCACACACTTATTAAATAGATTCATGTTTTATATCTTAATATAATGTCGAAAAAGAACGAACTTCTATTTTTTAAATAAAAACCAATTTAAATATTCGAATATACATTAAACTTTTTCTAGTAAATATTGTCGCCATTTTTCATCATAAAACGTCGTATTATTATATCTATTAGTTTACTAACACATACATATCTATACATACTTTTCTTCCCATTACATATTTTCTTTAATATCAAAAATGCACTGCCTGAAATGTGAAATATTATACATCAATTTTACAGGGATATATACTAGTTTGGTGTGAAATGAATACTGCAAGGCCGTGGTAGAATTTTACCATTTGGTGGTGTGAATTTTTATACCAGTAATGGGGTAAAATCAACATGACGTCTGGTGTAAACTTCACGACCCTTGGGTGTAAACTTTATTTCAATTTAACACCTTTTACTGTCTATATTGTACAATGAAGGAACACAAAATGTTTTTGAAGATATAATAATCCGCTTTATTATATTTTTCTTTTAACATATAAATTTCTTTTAACATATAAATTTCTTTACAGCAGTAATGAAATATTGGTGTATATTCTGTCTATGTACTAGTGCAAATCTAAAAAAAACATTCGTCAAAAATAATATCAAATTCCTAAATATTATATTTGAAATATTACTTGTATTATCGAGCTTTCCAATTAAGTATCATTATCCTATACTAATGTGAATGTTCTTAGTTAGGTTAAGTTCGGGTTAGTAAGGAATAAATCTGATTCGTTGATATTCAGATACCTTTGGATATTTACTAATGATGATTCATAATAAGGGAAGTTAGTTCTTACTCAAAATAAAAATTATAATTTAAAAGGGGTTAATATAACCAAGTAACGTAATCAAGAATATACCCAATTAATAAAGTCATATATTTAATAATTGAGGACCGTTTTTTTAAAACTCGATAAGTACCAAATGAAAACTATTCAGGAGAGCATTTTTTATCTGGCTAACACCACAACATTTAATGACCAATAGAAACATTTAATTAAGAAAGTAATACTAAATGGAATAGATAAGGGAGTACAAGTACATATGTAATATCTACTTTATTTTGGGTAAACAAAAAATAAATACGCAGCTTTTTCAAAACCCGATAAGTACTGTAACTTAATATTGAAAATTAAAAAAAATCAATTCCTGTAAAAAGAAAAAAAGTGATGTCTTGTGAACAAAGAAATGAGTCTATTTCACACATCCAATTCGGAATCCTCACATGACCCTGCCTCATCAGCATTATCGTCAAGATTAAGGGCAGTTCTCTTCATAACTTCATCATAAAAGGAAGATACTTCATCGGTAAGATCAATTCCACGCAAAAGCTTTTTAACATTGGCTTTCTTAAGGCCACTAACGTGATCGACTGCTGGAAGCTCCTTAGCTGCCGATATCTGATTTGCGTTTTTGACACTTTTTTGAAAATACCGACTACTATGTTATGACCTGTATACATAGTGCGGACTTACACTTACAAGTTACTGTCTCATATACTTTCTGGCATGATAGGACCCGATCTTCACTTATTTTGAGATATAGCTTTTTCTTTAAAATATTCTGCAATACCTACTTATAATCAAATATATTCCAGTCTTGTTCCCAAACATTGACCGTTCCTTGGTTTCTCAAAATCTCATAATACTCCCTCGGTCCTAAATTTTTTTCTCGTCTTCGATATTGTTTGTCCACTTTTCCAAAACCCTATCTGCGGGCATGAAGCCATGACCTATTATGGGGAAGAAATGTCGTATTTCCTTAAAAACTTTAGATTTTTCCAAAAAGTATATGAGAGTTGTCATCATGATGCTGTTCTTGTTCTGGGAAGTACACGAGTCTGAAGACAACTCCGGGATCAACTCATTCTTGCCTTCATCCGACAATGTGTTTTCAAGCTTACTAATATAATGTAACAGATGAGAATCTACCTCACTGCATCTCCGACTACTGCCTGCATTTCTAACCAAACGTAAAAGCTGGTATCTTCTTTTGATTTATTTTTATGTTGACGATGTACAATGCCTGTTATAGAGACAAACTTGTCTTGAATAAACAAGCTTCACCAACAGATATTTTTGGCAACGTCTGATTTTGTTGCCAAACAAACTTTAAATGTATTTTCTGTAAGTATTCGAGAGAAGCTTTTGCTCTCATCTTATGGAGCTTACAGCTGGTGCGAAGTTCATTTCTTCCTTTTTATCACCTTTGTTCTTTAAATATCTAAAAAAAAATCCTTACAGATAAAACATGTATCTGAATGTGGATTTCCGAAGCCAATGTTAATGTTTTGATACAAAATGTTCTTGTGCTTGGCCAAAGAGCACTTAAAATTTGTTATGTCACAATATGCATTGTACACTTTCTGTATATTTAACTCTTGAGTTAAATATACAGAAAGTATACAATGCATTTAGAGGTAGGTAGTTTCCCCTGCATTCTGCATTTTACACGGGAGTAGTGACTTTCGCTGTATTTGCAGCTGCTTATGTGTATATTTATTGTTTCCTTAATATCTTTGTTAATAGGCTTCTATACACAACCTCCCCGCTTCTCAATCAATAGTTTTCCGGCGAGAAATATTTTCGAAATACTAGACAATCTATCTTTACTTGCCACGTAAATGTAGCAGCACAAACAGGAACATCACCTCTAGAAGTTCTAGTGAAGTACTTGACTGAAACTTTTCTATTCCGCCCCAGATTAGTGTCATAGTTTTTCGCTTAGGTACAAAGACTTGCATGAATTTTAGCAATACGAGTATTTTATCTTGTTCAAGCTTTTTCGCGTCATTTGTATATCATTTCTCTAAAACCTAAGCAGTTTGTAAAAATATTTATTTAACCGCGAATTTAAAGGTACTTACCAATTATTTAATATATTGTCAGTTCTCCTGCCTTAGAAACAACGTCCTTTGTCCTCTTATGCTGCAGCTCTTTTAGTTATCGGATTTTCACGAATCTGACGCTACTATCTGGTCGGGTATTTAATTTCCTTATGATATCCATATACAACTCAATTTCGGTAAACATGTACTTATCGAGTTTAAAAAAAACGGTCCTCAATTGGGTACGTTCTTAATAAGATTAATGTGTTTTCATTAGTAAATACACAATAGAATGACAAATATAGAATATCACTTAACTATTTACCTACCACACAAAATCCTCCAGTGACTGTCGCAAAGTTCAACATATTTTTCAGACATCTGATATTTGATCAATTACTATATTTGCTTCTTAGGACAGACAAACTATATGAGTATAAGTTGATTATTCAAAAATCATAAATAGGCCCAAAATCAATTCTTCATATTGAGATTTAGTTCTCCCTGAAAATATAAATGTAGTAATATTCTTGGTAAAATGTATATATTATTATAATGAAATAATAAACAGACAATAAATGAGAAATGACAGATACGAATATCTATTCGGTGACATCATCGATCATCTTAAATTCAATACAATATTCAGTCGTCCTGGCAAAATAATTAAATAAACATCCAATATATTTAATTTTCTGCGTCTTCTGATTGATCAGATATCACGAACAACCCCAGGTTTGAACCCCATAAAAGTGATGACTGTATGGATGTGTCCTCCAGAATAGTTACCACGTAGGGAACGGTGGGGTAGATTGGGATGCAGAATTATGTTGTGGTGTATTTAGTTTTATACCTAAAATGTATAAAAGGTTACAATTATAATGATATAAAACTTTACCAGTTACACTGGTGTTAAGTTTTATACCAGAAATAGTGAAATTTTACACCATTAAAAATGGTACAGTTTTACCACAGTTTTACCACGAGAAGTATTCAACAGTATCCAATCTACTTTTTTAAGAATTCAAAGATAAACCTTGTATATGTTCTTCTAATGAATTACATGTTTTTTTTATTTTGTAGGGTGCATTTTTTTACTGATAGTGGCAATGATTTTCGGCGTTCTCAAAGAACTTGAAAGAAATGATGACATTTACGAAGTATTCATAAATTTATCTCGTCATGTCTACCATATAATTGGTGGTGCAGTCACACTCTCTATGTTTACTTTAAGAGCAGACAACTTTTTAAATGCTTATAAGATCTGTTCTGAGGCAGATAACATAATTAGTTCCATTGGTATGAGGACAGATTATGGACTGCAGTATAAATTGACTTTATTTGGAGTTATCATTTTACCACTATGGACTATTGTGCAAGCTGTGCCTACAATAATAGAGAATGGAAATTTTATTGATTATTTCAGAGATTTATACCTTTATGGATTGCCTAGTTCATTAGCAATAATATCAGCAAATCAGTTTATATATTTAGGAACCCTTATATATAATAGATTCTTCACATTAAACAAATATTTAATTGAAGATATTTCCAAAATGGGCAGTTCCAAGCAAATTCAATTTAAAATCATGTATATTGCACGCATTCACGCAAAGCTGTGTGAAGCAGCGAAGGAGTTATTATATTCATTAGGATTTTCAATACTTATTTTATATATTTTTATGTATATTCAAGTCTCCACCATAATATTGCTTTTCTTGGAATTAGCCTCTTCCAAAGTTAACTTTTTTATGTACTTTTGGACTATCTTTTACATAATTATATCGTCAGCGCTGTTAATTTTGACTACAATTCTAAAATCTGAGGTAAGTTATTTGATTGTAATAACAAATTAATTTCTTTATAGCAAAATTTACTCGACACATTATCTCCAGGCAATAATGTGCTATGTATTATACACAAGGGGATGTTGGAGCCTGTAAATAATATACAAAAATTATTGTTTCTAAACTGCACTTTCTAAGGGTTATAATAGTGGCCTTGGTAGTTTCTATCTATAGTATATTATCAACAAACCAATATTACATAACGTTTACAGGATTGCGGATGTAGCATTTTTAGTTTAAATTAGTAACCTCTGTTACCAAGTGAAATTGTACAATATTGAAAAAATTCCTTCGTCTAACTCTTAAATCAGTTGTAATCATAGTCATGATTTTATTTCAATGAATTAAGCTAGTAACCGAAAATTGTGAAATCGTATGTATACTCTACGACTAATATTTCTGTAAATATGATGAGAATCTACGATCAGTTTATGCCTATCCATTATGTGTAATTGTTAATTTTAATTTTCGGAAATATGTCACAGTGCATACTATTAAAATAATTATAGATATACCTACATATGTTTATTTTAAAAGTTAACCAACAATTTCCCTATCAAACTTCCCAAAGCGTAGATAAAAATTACTTCTCTTTTATATTTCTTAATTAAAACTACTACGAGGGCTGTAAAAATCAAGTTCAATCAAATAGCGGTCATTAACATATCTTGACTTTTTAAATAAAATTTACTTTAATAGGAACATGCGATATGTTAGATAAATAACATCTTAAAAATTACAACAATTTATAAAAAAAATTGAACACATATGAACTATTGAGGCAAAATGTAAATTCACTATATGGACTATGTTATGATGTTGCTCTAATCTCTTAAAGTTCTGTTCTATGGCAAATGCAGGATGTTATCCTATATCTAAATATCCTACTCTCTCTGCCCAAGAGTCTTGAAATATTACAAAAAAAAGTTAAAAAGTTTTTTAACTTGTTATTTATTGTCTATCCTTGCTTATATAAATTCAAGTTATTTAATAAGTTTAACAACATATATTGTACCATGAATTTTCTAAATAATTAATATTAAAATCACCACAAACTATTTTTTGTCTTGTGTATAATAGTAATTTAAAATTCGAATATGTTTGTTTATACATATTTGTAATAATCTTACTAGGAAATTGAGAGTGTGCATATAATATGTATATAATGATGTGTTTATTTAAAGTTTTAGATAATACTGGTTATGATTTTTAAAGTTGACCCTGTTAGGAGTATACATTAGCTTATTAGTAGTAACAGATCAATTAATGTATAATAGTTTAGAAAAATATATCACCGCTATAAAAGTTATAATTAGCATCGATGTTCCACAAAAATTATATTTTCTTCGAAAGTCAATCCTCTTAACCAACATTGGCCCCAATTTTTTTAGCACAAAGTCTGAATTTTATAATATTTACGTCAAATAAATATCAATGTCTATTTTAAATAAGCTATCGCCTTATAGTATAATTTTGTGACTTATTCTGCGCGGATTTTTGGCTGTTCTCTACTCTTATTCTTTCATTATCTGAATTTATTATAGAATTATTCGTGAGCTGTTTTGTTTTGTGATTATTTCCGCTTCTTTTTCATTAATATATAATTTTTCCCCTGTTTGTATAGACTGTTTTGTTCACTTATTAATTTATCTGCGTTTATTGGACCATTTCCACCAGAGATTTACCAATTCAATATTGATTTTCTTT
This sequence comes from Rosalia funebris, assembly GCA_037954035.1. Lineage (NCBI taxonomy): Eukaryota > Metazoa > Arthropoda > Insecta > Coleoptera > Cerambycidae > Rosalia > Rosalia funebris. Next base: position 40,937,290 of record JAZFAV010000022.1, on the reverse strand, counting down.
AGAACACACATTTGCTCTCTCGAAGACTTGATTTTTTCATGAACTTCGGTTTGACGTGTAATCATTTCATTAATTATGCCTTTTATACAACTAGCATATAAAATACATTCACTGGCTTTTTGTTTTTCTGGAACATTATTCTGTGCATTATTCGATTTGTTTATAGTTTGGTTATTGTTATTTCATATTGTAGAACTCATTCTAAGAAAAGTACATACGTATTATCATTAGGCGATAACAGCCTTTGCTTGCAGCATTTATTCGTTTTTATCGTATTTTATTCGTATTTAAATTTACTTCATTCGTAATACATAAAGTGATTATTTATTAAACTCCTAATTATGAAATATATGTACTGAATAATAATTTGTAGTATAGTGATATAGAAAATGAACATTCTCTATATAGGTATAGAGAATGTATGTAGTAGTATAGGTACCACTGCCACCTATGAATTAGTTAGAACTTCGGTTGATTACACTTTAGTGTATTGCAAAAGTATGGAATAAAATTTATTTTTTTCATATTTAAAGACAAATTTCAGCTATGATACCACATGCACATTACGTCGTTACCATCTTTCATATGATCCCTTACATTTAATAACATACGTTTATAACTCTGCTGAAGATGAATTTACCGTCGTATGACTCTCTGTTTGTTCTAAACGTAGAAATAATCTCTTGTTCACACGTACCACACTTACACTACAATAGCAAAATGTACTTCTAATAATCATATTTACAATTTACTTACACACCTATACATGGAGACACGATAAGATGCAAGAAAGACTCAACAGAATCGAAAATATGCAAAATGTTTTTTTTTTATTTTTTAGGTTTACTACCAATTTCTGTACTTAATTTGACGTAAAACATTATTCCGTGAGATATTCAAAAATAAATTAATGATCTAATAAATAAAATATTGCTAGGTTTCCCCTAATTTACCATAGGCTTGAATAGATTCATCAGGCAAAACGCTTAAAATATGGTACTGGGTGACCATTACTGTAGACATAATTTCTTTCTATTGAAACTGACTTTGTACAACGTTGAACAACTTCTGTCAGGTGAATAATGGTAAATTGAAGAATATACATGATGCTTAGATGTTGCTGATGTTTTAATGTGTTTCTTGAATTATATTCTAACCCGCCAGCTTGTCATTCGGTAAGCTGGCGCCGTAATGCTACCTACCATCTAAACCATCCAGTTATTTTAAATTTTGAAAAATGTTTAGTATTTTATCTATTAATATTTGTCACATTCTTTTCTCAAAAATAGCTACGCCATATACAGCTTTGGAAAATGAATATCTGAGGTATCCACTATCGCCACACAAAGGCTGCTCTGAAACTAAAATTTCCAAACCCTGCCGTCTCCTTGTTAGTAGTTGGTACTGTATGTGCATTTTAGCCAGAAGGCCTCACTACATATGAATGTTTGTAAATACCGTACAAATGATGATACTTGTTTTCAGTCCGTTATATATATGTTAAGTAAATAGGATGTTTGAACTGGTAAAATACATATCCGAAACGGGTGAGATGCTGGAGGATTATAAGAGGAACATTATCGTTACTATCCCAAAAAGGAGAGGAGCCGACAAATGCGAGAACTTTAGAACGATTAGCCGAACTTCCCACGCGTCAAAAATCTTAACCAGTATAAGAAGATGGAAAATAATGCGGAGGAAATACTAGGAGAAGACCATTTCGGGTCCTAAAATTTCCAAACCCTGCCGTCTCCTTGTTAGTAGTGGGTACTGTATGTGCATTTTAGCCAGAAGGCCTCACTACATATGAATGTTTGTAAATACCGTACAAATGATGATACTTGTTTTCAGTCCGTTATATATTAAGTAAATAGGATGCTTGAACTGGTAAAATACATATCCGAAAAGAGTGAGATTCTGGAGGATTATAAGAGGAACATTATCGTTACTATCCCAAAAAGGAAAGGAGCCGACAAATGCGAGAACTTTAGAACGATTATCCGAACTTCCCACGCGTCAAAAATCTTAACCAGAATAAGAGGATGGAAAATAAAGCGGAGGAAATACTAGGAGAAGACCATTTCGGGTTTAGGCGAAATAGGGGAACTCGCGAAGCTATTCTGGCGCTAAAAGTAATGTTAGAGAAAACAATAGAAAAAGGAAAGAACGCTTATATAGGATTTGTAGATTTAGAAAAAGCTTTCGATAATGTAAGATGGGAAAAATATTCGGGATACTAAAGAGCGCGGGAAGTATAGAGATAGGAGAGTAGTACACAATCTATACAAAGAGCAAACTGCTTTTATAGAAGTAGAAGGGGAAAGAAGGGAAGTAGGTATTAGGAAAGGAGTAAGACAAGTATGTACGCTATCACCACTAATTTTTAATCTGTACATCGAAGAGGCGATTAATGTGGTAAAAGGTAGAGTGGATTTCGGGATTAAAGTACAGGGACAGAAACTAAAAATGCTGAGATTCTCGGATGATATAGCAGTATTAGCATCTAGTAAGGAGGAATTAGAATCAGCGTTGAACGAAATGGAGGCAGTATTGACAGAGGAATACAGAATGAGGGTGAATAAAAACAGAACTAAAGTGTTAGTGTGCAGGGGGCGCGAGAGCAGAGCAAAGACGAAAGTACAAATTAATAATGAAAGATTGGAGGAAGTTAAAGACTTCACTTGTTTAAGAAGTAAAATAAATTGGGATGGAAGAAGCGATAAAGATATAAAACAAGGAATAGCGCAGGGTCGAGTAGCGTTTAACAAAAAGAAAGCAGGTTTATGCTCGGGGGTAATAAACTTAGAAACAAAGAAGAGATTTTTGAAAACGTATGTATGGAGCACGGCACTATACGGTTGCGAAACCTGGACGGTAGGGGAAGCAAGTAGGAAGAAATTAGAAGATTGTGAGATGTGGTATTACCGAAAAATGATGAAAATACCGTGGACTGATAGGGTTAGAAACGAAGAAGTATTAGAGAAAGTCAGCGAGAAAAGAAGTATGTGGAAAAACATAAAGAAGAGAAGAGATAGAATGGTAGGCCACTTGCTGAGGCGTGGGGGAATAGTCTGCGATATTTTGGAGGTAGAAATAGGAGTGAAGAAAGGCAGAGGTGGGCCTATATTAGACTACTGCTCGCAAATAGTAAGGGATGTAGGTTGTATCATAATTAGCGAAATGCGTAGATTAGCACAAGATAGGAGAGACTGGAGGTTAACGTCCAACCAGTCAAAGGACTGATGACCTCATGATAATGATATATTAAGGCATTGCAGCCAAATATAAACAACAAGTTCCAGATTTATTTATATCTTCGTAAGTGATGTTATTTTTATGTCCGATATTTGACCCTCTGAGTTTCATCTATATAATAAAGGAATTTGATAGCCCTGGTCATCGTAGCTACATTCCAGTTTTGTTTTGCTCGTAATGCTCTTAAGAATCGTATTGATCTTAAAAATTATTTTGAAGATTATAAAGTTCCCACATTCTTAGTTATTCACGGACTACTTTATTATAAAATATGTAGGTATAAGTATTGTTGATTTTTATTATTCATCAATACCTTTGTTGTCATACGTGCTTCCGATTTCGAAAAGTATTTGACGACAATCATTTAAAATTATTTTTCTTATGTTTAGTCGTCTTTGGAGGATTTTTAGTTACAAATATTTATCGCTATTTTAACGATTCCTCATTTTTATACGACGTAAATCGTTTGATGTTTGATTTTCTTATATTTATGTAGACCAGATTAGAACATAACGTGTAATACCAAGAACTGTATTTAATACAAAACATCGTAAGGTACTGGATATCAGATTAATGAATCGAAAATGCAGTAACACAAATTTAATCATAATTAGATGCAACATCATAAATGAATTAAGCCAAGTTTAGCAAACACCAGGGCATAAAAACAACAAAGCACTGAATAAAACATTTTTATTTACATATATAGTAACATATAAGTCGGAAATCGAGAATATAGAGATATATGTTTCTGACAGATCGTATCGATAAAGATGTATACTCCACAAATTTAATTCGGCATTTGTCCTGGATCGGCGTACCGTGTACGGCACTGATGGGAACTTATAAGTTCGAAATAGCTGTATGTCGTTCGGTTCCAATCCGGGACAAATGTCGAATCCTACCTGTGGCGAGTTTTATTTTTTTAAACCTTATCTGATCGTTCAGAAACACGAGAAAGGGGTCGAGGATCGCTTTTAGGTATAATCCAATGACTGGCGGGGCTTTACCCCGAGGAGCAGTGACGGCTTGTCAGGTACGTCAGGGTCGGCCGGGCTGCACCAAAAAAAAAATCGAGAAAACAGAAATTATTTTTTGTCCAATAAATAAATATACATTTTATATTCATATACCATTAAAATAGTCTATTCTTTATATATATATATATATATATATATATATATATATATATATATATATATATATATATATATATATATATATATAAAAATAATTCTCCAATAAGCAATCTCTATTCCTATCCTTCTATATTTAATTTTTAACGCCTTCAAACTGCTGCGGCGCTGATCCGGCGTTTACGGTACTTTATTTTTTGAAACCATTAATTGAAGTCATTTCAACAAAACATTGATAACATCAAAAATATTATGTATATTTTTGGGTATTTTGAAAGATCAAATGTGGAAAAATGTATTTGATTTCTTTGTAACACAACTAATATTTTATATAATACAATCTCATCTTTACTATATATTTGTATTATATTTTAGTCATCTAAAACAGCAAGTATTGTATGCGAGTTAACTGCCTCCTTCTTCAATGACGATCTTGGTACTAGGGTATGAAATTTTAGATACAGTCTTTAGATAGATATTCTCTCTATTAACGAATATTTGTCTAACGAATATTAACTACTACTATTTTTGTTTGCAGAGAAATACCTTCCTATTACAGCTTTTACATCAAACCGTGGATGTTAAAATATGTGGTAGCTTTGAATTACATTTGAACAGAGTTTTGCAAGTAAGTTTATAGAGGTCATGCGAAATCAGAAGTACATGGGTGGAGCCTTGCAGATGCGCTAAGTGAAATTTCATAGTTTACCGCTAAGCGTTTCAGTAGCGTCACCAAAAAGGTTACTCAAAGAAAACACTATAAATTTGGCGCGTAATAAATTGTTTACTTTAATGTGTAATAATTTATGTACTATACAGTCTGTTCAACAAGAAAAGAGCTGCGAGTTTTTGAAAAGTACAAAAGATATTTATTTCTCCTTCCAAGCTCTGCAGAGGCAACTACGATGTTTCGGGTCATTGTCCTTTTGTAATACCTAATCTTTGTTACTGGATCCAATCATATTGTTGGCTGATCTTAGGAGGCCACGTTTGTAAATTTGGACGATCTTCTCTGCTTTCAAATTCTTGGTGAAGAGCTCTAAGCAGCCGAATCCACGCTCTGAGAAACATCCCCAGACATTGACTTTTATAGGGTGTCTGACAGTACGCTGGATGAAATTTGTACCGCGGTCAGACCAAGCATGCTTTATTCGAACCCACACCCAAAAACACACTTCTTTTTGGGTGTGGCAGGGGTTTCGAGGTCGTACAGTACTTTTGTGTTCACCCACTTCACAACGAACTTCTTGAACTTTTTAAGTGCTTTAGCCAAAATTTACAGAATATATAATATAATTATATACTGTAAACTTTGCTTTAGCGGCAGTGACATAAGATAATTTCGGTCCTTTCGGTTGTACGCACAGGAAGACCGCCTCATACCTTTTCGCGTACAAAGCACTCATTTTAAAAAAACATCTTCTCACTGCTACGTTTCGAGTGAAACTTAAATAAATTAATAATGGCGACGAGCCCATTGATAGTAAATCACGCTGAGAAAAAGAGGGAGATAAATCTTTTATTTTTCTTCAAAAATTGCCGGTTCCCTTCCTGTTGAACAGACTGTATAATTTAACATGCCAACACTAAAAGGTCTTGTGGATGTGTTCAAAATAATCTACAGGCATCGAACAATAAAACCACATAACATATATGTGTTCTATGAATAAAATAACCGACGCCGATGATTAACTACCAAATACAACTAGAAATGAAAATTTAGTTCTACACATTACATCATGTAACTCCGCTCATGTATTGCTGATTTCAAATAAGCTATACTTATATGGTAACAATATATTACCTACTTGGAATTATCCTACGACAGCTGAACTGATCCTTTTGATTAATGATTCTTGTCATTGCGTTTAAACAATTAATTTCGTGTTTAAATTAAATTAATTGTTTAATTTAACAATTTTAATTAATTTCACATTAAAATTATTGTTTTCGCGTTTTGTTTGTGGATTTCGATTTATCCAATTATTATATTCACAATACTCAATTTTATATTTGTTACATTTGTGAATTATCGTCAGTGCAGTGTAAGCGAATATACCTTTGACAGATGAGGCTCACATCTAGCAGACCGCTACATTCCCACCGCAGTAGAACGCACCAAACGCCATCTCTTGGTAGTTTCGAGAACAATCTAAATCGGAGTAAATACTTGAGATCATCAATATAATGCAAAGTTTTACTTCATAGAGGGTAATTCTAAAACTACTGAAATAAGGAGATTATACTCCTCTAAAAAAACCTAATCAGGAGCCTCGGAATAGGACGGAAAACTCAAGAAGACGAGCCAAGCTAAGAAAAAGGACAACGATTTGTGGCACATGGAATGTTCAGAGTTTCTCTCGAAAAATAAATGAAATCGTAAATGAACTCAAACATCTGAAAATAGATATAGCAGTCTTAACTGAAACGAAGAAGAAAGGTAAAGGATCGGAAAACTGGGGAAAGTATGATCACTTTTATAGTGGAGTCTCCAAAGAAAACAGAGCCAAACATGTAGTATCAATTGTTATACACAGAAGGTTCAGAAATTTTATAAAAACATGGGAACCGATAAATGAAAGGATTATAAAGATCAACCTCTCAATATACGGATATAAGATGACCATACTAGGAATATGCGCTGTAAATGAAGACGAACTAGTAAATAATAAAGACATATTCTTTGAACAAGTTAACCAGGAAATAGAAAAAATTGGAACCTCGAGAGAAATAATACTTTTAGGAGATTTTAACGGAAGAGTGAGAAGGAAAAACAATGACACCGTGATTGGAAAGTTTGGAGAGGAAATAGTAAATGATAACGGAAGAAGGTTAATAAAAATATGCGAACAATACCAGCTGAAAATTCTAAATGGGTATTTCCAACATCGAGAGATCCATAAATACACGTGGATACAGACAACAAGAAACCTAAAAACTGTTATGGATTATGTAATAGCAAAACAAAAATCCCGCTTAAAATTCATGGATGTGAGAGTAAATAGAGGAGTTTCTTGTGGTAGTGACCACTAGTTTCTTAAATCAAAGATAGTTGCTCCCATAAGAACAAGAGGTCAAAAAGAAAATATGCATGGGGATGAGAAGGAAGAGAAAGAGACAGAGATAAGATATAATTTAAGTAGCCTGGAACAAGAAAGTACGAGAAGACTATACAAAACCCGATTAGACAACAAATTACAACGAACAGAATTTGACAATATGGAAGAGGAGTATGAGTATATAAAAACGTGTATACAGTCGGCATTAGGGCGCTATAAAAAAGGAGGAAAACAGCGGAAACCATATTGGTGGGATGACGAAATTGAGGTTGAAATAGAGGAAAAATGAAAAAAATATCATGCATACGTAAGCTCAAAAAATATGAATGACAAACTGACATATAAAGAAGCCCAAGCAAGAGTGCGTAAAATGATATGTATAAAAAAGAATGAAAAATGGGAGGCAACATATTCTAGGCTTAACATATATATAGGAGGTAGGAAAAGTACGGAAAGCTGGAGACTACTCAGGAAAATGAGACAGGACCGGAAGAAAGATATCATCTCACCAATACCAGCGCAAACATGGAACCAATATTTTGAAAAAATGTTATCAGAAGATAGAAAAAAATTTAAAAACATAGAAAACGTTAATCCCAATATAGTTACTCAAGGATCTCCAATAAGAATAAGTCTATCAGAAGTTAAGGAAGTATGTAGATCACTAAAGAATGGCAGAGCCCCAGGACCAGGAAATATTCCTGGAGAACTTATAAAATATGGAACAGACAAACTATACCATTCACTGAGAGACCTTTTCCAAAGATGTACGAGTAGATCAAAAGTACCAGAAGAGTGGAAGGTATCATATATATCCACAATTCATAAGAAAGGGGATAAAAGTGAGTGTGACAATTACCGAGGAATATCTGTTACAAATTCCGTCAGCAGAATATATGGGAATATATTAAAAAACCGTATGGAGAACGAATATTGTGAAATGGAGGCAGAAGAACAGGCCGGTTTCAGAGCAGGAAGATCCACAATCGATCACTTATATACAGTCACACAAATCTTGGAGAAGAAGATAGCATTTAACCAAGAAGTACATCTACTATATGTGGATTTAAAAAAAGCATATGATAGCATTCCTCTGGTAAAACTCTGGGAAACTTTACAATACACTAATATAAATGTAGAATTAATAAAGGCTGTAAAGTCTCTGTATGATAATACCAGATCTAGAATAAAAATAGGACACAATATAACAACGGGATTTATAGTAACTAAGAGACTTAAACAAGGATGCTGCCTATCTCCTACACTATTTAAGATATATCTAGAACGCGCATTGATGACTTGGAAAAGAAAATGTCACAATATGGGCATACCAATAGATGATACATCAACACTATACACATTATCCTTTGCGGATGACCAAGTTGTTATTGCGCAAGATATCGATGATATGGAATATATGACACGCAAACTTATCGAGGAATATGAAAAATGGGGTTTAGAAGTTAATGTAAAGAAAACGGAATACATGTGTATTGGAGGACAACAACAAGATCTACTTCTGTCAACCGGGCAAAACATCAAACACTGTAATGAATATAAGTATCTAGGCATGAAAATATCAAATAACGGGACACTTGATGAAGCGATTTCGGAAAGAAACACTCAAGGAAGGAGAGCAATTATAATGTTGAACAGCATTCTATGGGATAAACAAATAACAAAAGAAAATAAAAGAAGAATATATAATTCAATAATTAAAAGTATAGTAACCTATAGTTGTGAAGTATGGCCAATAAAAGAAAGAACAGAAAGAATGATAAGAACCACAGAAATGGACTTTTGGAGGAGGTCAGTTGGAAAATCAAAGAGAGAAAGGGTAACAAATGAGAGAATAAGAAATATTATGGGAATAACACATGGCATTGTAGATGATATAAGAACCAAACAACTCGTATGGTACGGGCATGTTCAGCGAATGCCAAATGACAGAATACCCAAAAAAATTCTAAACTGGAAACCACAAGGAAAAAGAAGGCGAGGAAGACTACGAAAAAGCTGGAGAGAGGGCATTGATAATGAAATTCGGGAGAGAGGTCTGGACGAGGACATGTGGAGAAATAGAGAGGAATGGAGATTAGGAATCGGAAGACGGCGAAGGACGTTATAAACCGATATGATGATGATACTCCTCTGTCAAAGTCCTCTGTCAAAAAAAATATATTCATCTGTCAAAGGTATACTCACACACACCGCACTGATGAGACCCAAGATAAGGTCGAAACCGGTCTGCAGTTAGTGATATCCTGAGATAGGTAACACTTTTCATCTTCCTTATAGTTTTGGAACAATCTGAATCACTGTATTTTAGTGCTAACTCTGTTAGACAAAATACGGCATAATTTGTCATTTATAATTCAGCGCTCGGCATTTGGCATATATAGTCCTTATTATATAAGGCATTTGCAGATAGGGTGGAGTATAATCTCCTTATTTTAATAGTTTGAAAATTACCGTCTGCGAAGTAAAGCTTTGCATTATAAGGTTAAGACAAATTATGTTTTTGGAATAGTGTATAAAAGCATAGCATTTTATTGGTGTTTATTAATTGTTCGTTATCCTATTTTACACTTATGTAACTCGCAGATACATTAAAGAGAAAGATTGCCTATAAAAGAGGATTACCCTCAAAAAATTGTAATTTGTAGATCCCTGCCTTACGGCAGAGCAGATAATTGTCTAAATAAACATAATACTCAGGTGTATAGCGTTTAAAACATAAAATACGAACAATATTATCTAACATTTTCTAAAAAATAACTTGTTATTTTTCTGTTACATTTCTGTTCGTCAACCACGAAGATTAAAAATAACATATTTTGCTGAGTTATGGCGTCAACAATTTTGTTTATTTTAATTTGTAGAAAGTTCAGTGTGGTCACCATTAACAATCATACAATAACCAAAGCGATTTTCAAATTCAGTATTGAAGTCCAAATAACATCTGGACTATATATAAATATAGAAAATCTCTTCCGTTATGCGCTCTTTCAAAGATATGATACTATCTTACTCATTTACATGCGCCTTCATTTTAAATAACCCAGCACAATGATATCTAGGTGAAGTTAAATCAGAGCAGCATGGTGATATTCATTATTCAAAAGAGACGCTTTTGCATCCAAATATAAGTACAAAGTATATCTGGATTATCATCATAATGAAAAATTACTGCTATAACTGGAATAAATTCATATCCAAATGTATATCTGTTGTTAGATTTCCATTCAAAATGAAAGAAACCAATGTTGTATTTCTGCTTCCGTTGTATATAATATTCTTGTACACCGGCAGATTTTTCGGTAATAAGGCGTTTAATCTCTAATTATTGGAAATAATATCCATTTCCAGATAATTATTTTCGTTACTACATCTAAAAGTTACATAAGCTGGAATATGACATAACGAATAATAAATACTATTTTGATTTATCAAATGACCTTGCTATTACATTTTTATCCTACAAGAAAATAATGTATTTCATGCATTTTAAGTTTATGGTATTCAAAATTCTGCTTTGACTTTTCGACTTTGAAGTACCTAAACATTAAAAAAGAACTATAGTAATAATTAATAACGAACTTAAGGACTTTTTAATTGCACACACAATTAAGAAACTGACACTCTACTCCAATTAATTTAAGAAACATCAACCAATTCTACATCATCAGGGAGAATTAAATTTAATTCACCTTTATGATTAAAACTAAATTCCAAGTTAACCTCAAATACCACTTATATGTAACTTCCCTTAAAGTTAACTGCGTCATCAATAAGTCCTGATTACCTACACTATATTTTTCTATTTTTCTTCATGAATGATAAACCAGATAATCTGGTTTAATAGTGTAGGATACCCTACAACTAGCAATACTATCGAAAATAATGCAATTTTCGTTGCTAGCCTACCAACTGCGGTTTGGTTAGTTTACTATTCATGGACTATCTATGAATATCTCCACCCTGTATAAAAATTCCTAACAGAAAATCTTACAAGAGCTCTTATATGTTTGTTGCTCTCTATAGTAAATTATGTTTTGGTGTTGCCAGGCGTATATACTGAAAAAATCAGAAATTATTTTCGTACGCATCGAAAATTTCATAAACGTCTTCGAAAGAAAAAGTTACTATGAGTTATTGTGTTATTAAAGTTGTTATATAGTGATTCCTATTTCTTATTTTGTTTTAGGATTTTCAAGTAATATCCAGTTTAATAATGTTCATCTCACAATTACGCGTACCATAATGCATCACAAATTGCAAACAGACAGACTCTCATTTTGGTGTTCAGTGAATTTACCTAAACGATTCTACATTTACTGTAGATGTATATTATGTAGTTTAACTTGTTTTATTATTATTAGTATTTAAAACATAAAATATAATAAGTGTAATAATATTGAATAAACTACTTTATATTGAAAAACTATTTAATATAAACTATTCGATTGTTGTATATTTGTGACAATTAAATAAAATGCACACAGTTTTCATATTATATAACCGTATTTACTTGTTATTAACCAGAGACTATTTAATTGTCCCAGATTTTCTCTCTGTACGATGTTCTTGAAGACTTTATCATATGACGATGGGAATCATCTTATAATAAAGCCATATCATAGATCATGCCACCATTACTGTTAGTGTTATTAATTCGAGAGATAAAATATTAATGAATTATAAGTTTATAAGTTATAGAGAATTGAAATGAAATACTAATAACGTTCTTATTAATTAAAAATCATTTTTATTGATACTAACAACAATAAGATATTTTATTAATAACATAATATATTCAACATTAAATTAAATTAACTGTTGAAAATGTCCCCCGTTTTATTTAAAGCACAAATTTACTTATTTCATATAAATTTTCATCCAACAAAATCCAATTTCTAGAAACAGCCATTTTAAAAGTTTATTGTTTTTATGTTACTCAGCATCAACAGTTTTTTCAATAACGCCTTTTATAAGTTACACCGTCAATGTCGCGTAAACATATTTCCAAAGCACACATACAAGGCGTTAGGTGTTACTGCTAAGTCTAGAAAGTCTTCTTAAAAATTGTTAAATATAATCGCATTCCAAAATTCCATTAAGGAGCACATCAGTTCAAACATTGCCTCCAATCACACAAACTTTGTGCTCTTTGGCGAAAATCACAATTCATAACTGCTTAAAATTATAACAGCAAGAACACTTCACCAGAAGTGCTTAACAAATTTTAACAATAAAAAAATTATTGATACAAATTACTAGTTTTAACAGTTATTTTAAAATCCAGACCATCGTTGACCAAGATAATTTCTTATATTCCGCTATTATTCACATCTGTATATATCAATGTTAAAAAGTTAATAGGCATTTACTATAGATGGCAGAATCATAGGTTAACACCAATTTTTACTTGATTTTCCGATCAATCTCGCTTAAGAACTGTACTTATTGCCAGCGTATCATTACAATCATTACAAAAGAGTTCTTCGAGGTTGTTTTTAACAATGTTGAAACTTTGTTACCAGTCTCAGAGCAAAAGTCTTCCAAAAACAACCATGAAAAAGTTACCTTCAATGCGTTGACAAAATGTTAACACCAAAATAAAAAAACAAAGTTTGATGAGGAATCTATTCAGAACTAAGAATAAATAGTTATTTATTTGATCATTTGATGGCAGTAGATCAATAAAACGAAAATACAGTGCAATTAAATAATATTACAAAATGTATTTTATGGAAGACCAGTTAAATTTAACTGATTTAATATATTTACCAATATATATCATATTATCATATTATATAGTACCTAATGTTATCTGATTATGTAGGTTGTAATTGTACGTTAGGAGTTAATGTTTGTTACAAAATTATGGGAGAATAAAACAAATAAAACAGCGATCAGACTGGAATCAGCCGCCAAAAAATCTGGTTACCGTTGGTATAATATATATATATATATATATATATATATATATATATATATATATATATATATATATATATATATATATATATATATATATATATATATATAATTTTTAAATGAAAATCAAATAAATTGTATCAATACTTAATGGAAATAATGGAATCTTTTCAGGCTCTGCCTAGGATTTTGATTGGCTGGTCTGTGTTCCGTGGAATACGTAAAACACTGATTGCTAAGTCATTGTATGTTACTGTAAAAAAAGAGGAGTTTAGCATGGTTGTTAATTATAAACTTACGATCACTATAGTTTTTAAAATCATATACTATTTTACGAATATTAAAATAATAAATATAACGAACACTAAAGAAATATAGATTGATGTAATAAATTAAATGTACTTTTTTGTCAGTTTATTTTATTGAAAGAAATTCCCTCAAATATTCTACACTAAGTCCACTAAAGTAGATTGGTAGCATTATTTGTTTCAAATATATATTGGTAAATGTTGGCAAGACAAATACCTTTTACCTTCACAAAATGCAACCCTCACCGCAGAAAAGGCAATGTTTCCTGAAATCCGATAATATATCATTATCATTTTTCTTTAGATTATTTTTTCACGTTATGATATATACCAATGTGAGAAATGTGATACAGTTTAATGTTCTCTATGTATTCACCTTATTTGTGTTAATTACTAACAAAAATACAAAATTTTCTCCTTCCGACGTAAACATTCAATACACAGTAAAACATATAAACCTTCTGATATGGAGCCGACCTTAAAACCTCATCTGTACCTACCCACAGTTTATCCACGATATCTTTACAATTATTACTTCTAATTACATAGTTATATACTGCTTCATAATTAATTATATGTCAAAAACTTTGTTACGCAAAATAAAGTAGTAGAGAATAAATTTATTTGTAATGATGTTTTTTACGTTAGTCCCTTAAACGTTTTTATAGTAAAGAACTTTGTCCTTCATTATAGATCAATTATATCCTGAGAGAATACACGTTTTAGCATCTTCTGTTATTTGAAAGTCATGTTAGAATGTTAAAGTATTATACATAGAAAGATCACGATATGCATCGAAGAAAAATAATTACTATAAATAGTAACAACTACATTTTTATGAATTCCGTTTGTGAATCAACTTATACATCATTTGTGCTCTTAGATAAGAGTACTGTCATATAATCTTTGAATTTGCATGTGTAATTATTATAAATAGAAGGTAAATAGAATAAATATTGAAATAAAGACACTACATGTAAGCATATACTTACAAGACAAGACAATATTATCGTGATTTGCAAAGGTGATTTACAAAGCTAAAAGCTCCGTGCATGTTCAGAGTTTGTCAACAACCAATATTTTCCCATCTTTTACCAGCTGAAACTATTAAGGAAGACGAGCATTATTTTTGCGGATAAACCTTTGTAATATTGTATTTTAAAATTCCATTACTAGGGTATTAAATCAAAAAATAGGTACACTAGATATTGTCCTTGAGATCTTTGTATATGAGAAGAGCATTAAAAAATAAGAGGCACATATTTGTTGTAGCTTCCAGTGAAAGGGGGTAAAGACAGCGTCCGTGATATTTGGCGATTTCACAGAAATAATATGAAATAACATGAAACAAAGTTTTCGGACGGAATTTTCACTGTCATCACTTGCCTTTTTATAATCGATTATGATTACACACGTTAACAGTCGACAGGCGAACTTAATACTGTATATTATTATTAAATATTATGGAAAATTTTCAGCATGACTGATGATAGTTCGGTATCAAAAACTTCAGTGAGTATCAATTAAGAATGTACCTACAATTTTTTTTATTTATGGCGGCATCAACTGCATCGATCAAGCCGTTGCGCTATATCCTATTTAGATTCACATCATTCACTTTTACGCCACATGTTCTTTATATTTTTTTATAGAAACCGACACACTTTCCAACACTTTGTGTATCCTTAATGGAGTTGATAGGGCTGTTCCCGTCTTGAAAGATTACGGGATAAAGTCGATATCTCTATTTTGAGCTTAATGATTTTTAACGTTGATTCGACTCTGGTCTACTGTAATTGCTATTTACATTTAATTTCAATATCAATCGTTATTTTAAAATCATTATTTCTAATCGGATTATTATGATCTTTTTGGGTATTTGTTGCTTCGCGAGTAACTTCTACCATTTCATTACCTTCTATTTTATGTGACCCTTCTTTCTCTGTAATCATCACATTCTTGCAATATATAGGAAGATAACTCTGTCGAGTTGGTCTTCACAAGATACCTAGACCTAAATTTGTCCTAAATTTGTGATTTCTAAGTTCCGACAATATATGGCATTTTATTACAATGACAATAAAATAATTCTTCATATTCTACTAACTACTTCTTGGTAAATTAATAATTTATTCTTATTTAGCAAATTAAGTCAACAGATTAAAAATATTTCTCTTCTAAAATATCTAAACGAAACATAATACTTATACACCAACAGAAGCAAACATTAAATACATAAAATATAGAATAGAATGTGGATTGGTTCTGTTTGGATACCAAACAGAAGGAACTATTTGGTTTCTAAACTAAATCATTAGTTTTCGTATATTTTAATGCAAATCGCTATTACTATCACATAGTAAAAGCGAATAATATTTTCTATGGGACCTTTTTATAACGGTACACTGAATTGATTCTTACTTAAAATCTGGGCCAAAATGTCGTTTGATTTCTTAAGTATTATAATTACATCAATTTGCTCTTGTAAATGTAAAATATCCAGAGTATTATCAACAACTTGCTACAACCACTTTAAACTAATAAGGAGACTAACTACCTGTTAGTTTAGGCCTCTTGCATTTATTCTGTCATTTTATATAAAACTGAAGTGTACCACAACATTGACAGCGCTCAAGGTACAATCCACTACAAATTTTTAAATAAAAAGAAATGTCACGTGATACCTTATTAGAATACCATATTAATACCCTACCCAATTCTCGATCTGTATAGTTTAATCATCCATTCGTTTATTTTCTTCCAAGGAACAGTTGCATGAAAGAAAGTAGTTCAAACTAAAAAAGATGTCTTCATAAATTTGAGGTAGTATAAAGTATAAATTCTGTTTTGCACTTTTTGAACAGCTCTACTACTTTGAACTGTTCTGAACTAAAAGAGATTCTAATAAATGCCATATTATGAAAAGCCATGTTACAGGTAATTATACAAAATCTTCTCAAATATGTAGTAAGAAAAGTGGCACAGCTGTGCCGTTAATTTAAATAAATAATTACCTCCTTTTAATAACTATTATTACTATCTACATTTAAAATCCTAACCCGAAACCATCTAAAATGATAAATAAAAACGAAATTTAAATGTAACTCTCTTTTTTATTCCATTACAATTTTCTTTTGCCTATATTAGCATTATTTAAAAAATTCGACCATTTTATTAAGCGTATCTATCTAAACTTAGATAATGAACTACAATAGACAAATGTGTTATGAAACTGTTTGTTTTGTTTGTCTAAAAATATCATAGTTTATATCTAATAATTCTCATAGATATGCTCGATTTATTTTATTTACACCAAATCTTACAAAATTATAAAATTACATTTCACCACAAGAGCACAGTTATTACAATTTCATTTAAGTAATATATTTCTATTTAATTGTGTCAGGATTTCATAATTAGAAAGAAAAGAGTACATATATTAAAAATTGTATTGACTCTATGGTCGTCTAGGTGATCTACCACTGTCTTCTTCCTCTGGATGTGCGGCGTTCCAGTCCAGAGCACGCTGAATTCCGATTGGAATTGGTGGAGTAACAGGAAGGTGAGAACCTTGTGGTTGAAAACCATTCTCATTAGCCACATACTGAAGTTGAATAGCTGCTCCGTCAGGCGCAGTGTACTGAAAGGATCCTTGAGCTTCTCCTACAGGATCTTGAGAATTAGCATTTTTGAGTTGGCCAGATTCTTGGGCAGATATACCATTGTCGGTTTCGAAACTGTAGATGGAATAAAATATATTGATTAAGCATATATGAAATATATATGATTTAAAATAATATTTGTACGTGTATAGCCTAAATCACTAAAAACATATTTCTCAATTATTTTACTTAATCCAATACCTAAGATTTCTTAATTCATTTTTCTCAGTTATTCTCTAATTTAACCATACGATGATCCATTATACCATTATATTCCAATAATAAGTAATATAGACAAATCAGTCAGTTTCTGCCAGTTCTTTTTCGATCTTTCTTTCCTTTGCAAAAGAAACGTCGTAATAAAAATCGTAAAATAAAAAGGAATTATCTTCTCTGTTGTTCAAAATGAAAATCACTCAATTAACATTTACTTTCAACATAATTTTGTGATAACATACATTAAACGCCATACATTACATATACAGGGTGTCCGGAAATATTGTTCGAGCAATTTTGGAGGCAAATCTACATAAGAAAACATGAAACATTTTTCATTTGAACATAGGCCCTCAAATTAGTCCTAAAGCTATTATGGCGGTTCAAATATTGCGCCCAATAACAGGTTTTTATTTTATTTCTCTGTGGCCGTTTTAAGCGTCGGTATGAATTTCAATGTATTAACTACAATCAATGTAATTCTTAAAATTAAGTAACAGAAAAAACGTATTAACAAAATAGGCAACAAGTTACAACAAGTGTGTTGAAGTGCTTTCCATTCATCTCAATACTCTTAGCGTGAAAGTACCAGTATCTCTCAACCATTGATGTAGAATACTAAATAATTTGTCGGAAGTCTATAATTTGGAAAGGCTTCGTGATATAATATGCGCGCTTTTAGAGCACAGCCTTTAGCTCCACCGCACATAAAATGCATATTGGTCATTTCTTCAAATCAATATTCCGGCATTTGTAAAACTCAAACAATCTTATTCAAATACTTTTATTCAATACAATAATTTTTGACAAACGTGTTAAATAAATATATATCGGTTGCTATGTCAACTGTAAGAATACCTGACGATTTTCATTTTAAACCTAGTGCCGCCATAAGCCTCCTTTAATATTTTTATTCAAACCGCATTTATTGAGAGTTTAAACATTATTTTATTTAGGGCGTTTTTTTTTTTCTCAAAAACTGCTAGTCCCATAGATTTTGACAAGAATACCATTTTTATTTAAAAAATGCCATTTAATCGTATGTTCTAAAAAATTATAAAAATGCAGTGTTTAATGAAGATACGGGTGATTAAAAGCCGTTACCCTTCTGTCCACACGCTCCTTGCTGAGAGTGCACCCAACTAATACCGCCAGAAAGTTGCTTTTGTTGAAGGTAGATCATACACCAAAATTCATATCGACGCTTAAAGCGGCTCCAGAGAAATAAAATAAAAACCCGTTCCCGGGCGCAATCTTTGAACCGCCATAATACCTTTAGGACTGATTTATGGACCTATGTTCATATTATGAAAAAATGTTCGTGTTTTCTTATGTAGAATCCCCCTGAAATTATTCGAACACAATTTCCGAGCACTCTGTATAAAGCTACAGTTATTGTATACACTTGCTATAGTGTATACTTACATACCGCAATAACTAAAAAAAAGTATTCCTTTACCTTTATGATGGCGTATCCAGTCCGTAGGGGACAAAAAAGACCTTTGCCTTGCAAAAGGTGGTGTAGTAATAATTTTTTAATATGTTGTTCAGGTCTGGGCCTTGACAAAAAATTCAAGTTTTCGACCTTGGGAAGGGGCCGCTCGAGCCGCCATCTTGAATAAAAGATACAAAAAATTAGTTTTTTGAAAATAACTCTCCAGCGGTCAATCCAACAACGAAAATACCTCTAAGCAAAGTTAAAGAAGACTAAATTGTATTAACTTTTCTTTTGTATATCTGATATGTAACGAGTTACAGCGGAAGAAAGATGAACATTTTTCCCAAAAAATAGTAAAACTATTTATTTTTGTGATCTTTTTGATTGTCTCTCGCTTTGTGTTACATAGTTATAATATTTTTGTAAATTCAAAGTATACTCATTTCCACACCACCTTAAGGTAGAGTTAATGGCGCGTTTTTTTATTATGGTATCCTGGATAGGCCTAATCCACAGCTTCGGCATCTTAATTACATTAACGTTTTCCCTTTCTTGATGGTCCTGGTCGGTGGTTGTCGTTGACGTCTTCAGTATCCTCAATATCTCCGTCTTCAATGCCATCATCATCGATGCTTCGGAGGATCCATTCTTCTTCCATTGACTGTTCGTCATCTTCGTCCTCGCTGTCCATACGAACCTCTGGTATATTTTCACATGACTGACCACTGCAGAACCCACACACAACAGAGCACTTCAACACAGCTTTCCTGCAACCACATGCTCCACCGCATCCTTTTCGGCACGTGCATGAAATTAACTTTAACAAGTTCTCAGACGCGGGTTGCTCTGTCATTGTGAGTGGCGCGAGCCTATTGCTACCAAGTTTCCAGTCCCAGTCTTCTGGATTTTTTTTTAATCCCATACCATGTCTGGACTTGATGGCACGTCCTGAACGCATGATATCGTGCAGCGTCCTTTGTTGGTGGCAAAGAAGCAAGATTGAATTTGCTTTTTGTAGTTGATTTAGCGAAACGTTGGTACTGGACTTCGTCCAAGGTTTCCTCTTCCATGTTGCCACCATACAAAGCAACGAGAAAGCGTGCTCCAACGTCTGAGATATGTTCTGGTGTTGCATCCTTATGTTTGAATATGCTAATAGTGGCACTGAGCCCTGCGGTCTTCTGGACAAGCGAACAAAATTTTGTTTTTTCTTGGCTGAAGATGGACGATGTCATGTCGCAGCCACTAAACGCATGGAGAAACAGAATGTCACTTCTTTGCGCTTCAAACTATTCGCGACGTATACTCTTTCAGAAATGGTTTTCGAAGGTATAATATGTTACTTTGAGATGGTTCTAATGCTATCAGCAGAACAAGAAGATCAATGTCTTCACCGACGACGAAAACATCATCAAATGTTGAGCACAAGGATATCGCTGTGCTGACAATCAACACAGCAGCATCTTCCGCCTGTTTAACGTAATATCAGTCTGTTCCATTTTTGTTGTCAGCATCGATTTTAGACGGGCTTTATTCTTTTCATTGGCTAAAAATCGTTCTTGGGAAGCTTTAACCGGCATTGTTTCATCGAAAAGAGCATCCGCAGACATATGCTTCTTCGATTGGCGAAGTCTTTCTGCGGTCTTGGTATTCTTTTTGCCACCATAAATCGGGTATCCATCGAAGACAACGACTGTATGTGAACCATAGTGACTTGCAAATGGACGCAAAACAATCATTAGTCATTAGGATGCCATACAACTTTATGCAAAAGGTATCCTCCATCTAAAACATTGATTTGGTTATCTCCAAGTTCAACACCTTCTGCAAGTGGTATTAAAACTTTATATAATGAAGATTTCGTACCTTTGCGCATTCCCTCTTCCGAAAAAAGTAAATATGTACACAATATATTCAGGAAATATGTACACAAACCAAAATGAAACTTCAAAATGATAGCTACTACTAACTTATATTACCCTCCTGCGACGGTAAGATAATTTATATGTAACAAGAAAATCACTGTAATTTTAAATAGATATCGCTGTATAATCTTATAGAAAAAAACAAAAAATAAGTGTAATTTATTCTTACTAAATTTACCGTCAAAAATGGGGTATTTTTTTGGGAAAAATGTTCATTTTTCTTCCGCTATAACTCATTACATATCAGACTTACAAAAAAAATGTTAATACAAAAAATGTGAGGAATTTTATCTTCTTTTACTTTGGTTAGAGGTATTGGCGTCGTTCGATTAACCGCTGCGGAGTTATTTTCAAAAAACTAATTTTTTGTACCTTTTATTCAAGATGGCGGCTCGAGTGGTCCCCCGCCCCAGTCGAAACTTTGAATTTTTTTTTTGTCAAGGCCCAGACCTGAACAGCATATTAAAAAATTATTACTACACCACCTTTTGCAAGGCAAAACTCCCTATGTACTGGGCCATCTTACAATTAAGCTAAAAGTAGTACGTGTACGAAATAAATAAGATGGTCAGTGGCAGATATTTCGTAATAAGACACCGAATTCTAGTATGATTCTTTATGTTTGTTTAAAGGCTGTTTAATTTATGATAACAAATTTTATTTATATGTAACAAGAGAAAGAAAGTGATATTAATATTAAAATGTATCCTAACTGGATAACAAAACCTATATACTTATTGATTTGACTTATATAGTGATTATCATATTATATCATGTGCAGGTAATGTAGATAGTATTATTTCCTTGCTAATGAAGATTACATTGTTATTGATATATGCATTAATGTCATACGTATATATAATGAACGAAAAGTTCTCAAAAAAAGAAAAAAATTATTGTTCTTAAGATCAAGAAATGATAAAATAAAATCAATTAGTGAAAACGTTTATATTTCCGTGGACATCTTATGACATCATTAACCGAAAATGTTAGTTAAATCCTTCTTAATTAAAAATACTCGATTATGAACTTGCTTCTGGTGTTTGGGTAATAACGTAATTAATTTAAATATGGATGTGCCTCCGACATTTTTAATTTTTGTTTTAAGTTACATCCACATAAGGCACTTATTCCACAATCTAATGTTGATCAATTTGTTGCAATATTTTATGAAATGATAATATAATAAATTTACTATGGGTCTGTCAATCCAACGATTATTAGAATCAAAAGAAAATCTTCATTAGAGAAAGATTCTCGAGGATGACATATATATTAATTCAAAAACATTTGTCAGTTTGTAAATAAATATTTTGCTTTATAATATGGAACCGATTAGCAAACTGTGCAACAAAATTTGCGTCGCTTATCACATTAAAAACAGACATATTTTTAATGTAAGCGGTTTTACTAAATAGTAGAACTATGATACCACAGTTATTGAAAGAAACTTCTGTCCCCACTTTACTTTAAAAGTTTTAGGATAAAGATTTATGTGGTTATGGTATTTTGTGAAAATATAAGGTTCTGTATATGACGCGACCAATAACAACACAAAATCTATCTCATTTTCGAAAAAAACATATGAAGGACGTGGAGGTAGAAAATATTGCATTCGTTCAGAGAAAAAGACATTATGTTATCGTATGACATAAAATTAAGAATTAGCAAGGTTTTGAAAAAAATTATGATTATAGCTTATCTTATAAATAAAACATTATATAGGTCCTCCTCATGTCAAACATCATATACATCCTTTTAGATGAACTTATTACTGACTTATTTTATGGATTTATTCATTATAAAACCGCTTACCAAATGCTAAAGTATATGTTCAAATAAGTTAAAATATGTATAACTATCACAAAAATGTATAAACCAAAAAAGGGTTTATATGACCTCAAATTGATAAATCCTTCTGTTATTTATTTAATTTGCTTCTACATATTTAACTCCTTTTTATCATGATTTTAATTTTTTTATGTATTTGACCATGTCTATATCATTGATACCATGTTGTTTGGTTATATCATTGATACTGGCTATAAAATTAAAATTTAAATAGGATAATAGAATTTCCTGCATATTTTTCTGGACTGAGTAGTTTCCCAACAAAAGACCTACATAATACATATATTTAAAATTAGTCCATATCAAATCACATATGTACAAAATTATCTTATGTTTACTGCTAAATTCATTAACGTAAAATAAGTTGACGTAATAATAAAATATTAAGAGAAAGTAGTTTACAAAAAGTACTTTAAAATATAATTAGGTATATGTTACTTTAACACAAAATTTAAGTGTTAAAATAAAGCGTACATTTTCAAGAGGTTTCTTAATACTATAATATTTAAGTCATCAGGCTTCATATTACCTCCATTGATATGATCCATCAATATTTACTTCATTTGATTCCTTAATTATATTGGCTACCTGGCCGGATGTTTGCGGTACTGGTGGGCGTCCTTGTGCAAATATACAAGTAACAAAAACCAATAAAAAAATCTAAAAAAGAAATAATATATATTTGTTTGTGTATAAAAAAACATCAAATCGAAAACTATGTAAAATAAAATAAAAGTAATAAAAACCTTCATTCTCTATAAAGGAAATTAATAAAATATTTATATAAAAAATACTCTTCTATAAAACAGAAGTGTGAATAAGGGAAGAATATAGTACGTAACGCAATATCATGTAGTGGACAAATTTGCAGCTGCATGAAGGGCGGTGGTGAAGGTAACATTCAGTATATAGTTCCAAATCACAAACCAGATGAATCACAATAATTACTAAGTTAAATTAACATCCCACAACGCATTTTGAAGCTCTATGGGAAATACTCGTATATTCATTGCGTTGAAATTTTTTTAACTCTTCACTTAAAAGAAACACGTTTAAATTACCACACATAAAAGTTGCAACATTATTACATGTTTGTTAAGAAAAATTTTTCCAAAATTTCACTTGTTCTTTCAAATTAACATCAGTACGCGTCAGTGGCGTAGCTACCAAGGGGCTAGGCGGGGCAGTGCCCCGGGGCCCTCAAGCTCAGGGGGCCCTCGAATCCTTACCAGAAAATTTCAATCGAACTCAACTTTTGAAAATTTCTCCCATTTTCAAAATAAATATGACAGGTGGCAACTCGAGTTTAATCATGGCAACTCAGTTGTGAGAAATTCCAAAGTTATAAAAAGGGAATTCCCCTAAATTATTTGTGTGGGTTGACAGTGTTATTAATGTTTTCATCAATTTGTCGGATATCAATATCTGCATATTATTATTTATCGATGTGCGTTTTTGTGATTCGCGATTGTGAACTTCGAGTCAAGATTATTTTTCGAGAATGGTTAAAAAGTTAATGTATCAGGAGTAAGTAAGCGTATGTCAATAAATTTTTTGTACTGGTCCATACAAAAGTTCAATTTTATTTGATTATAGTACGTATACATAGTTACGTAAAGAAATCTATAGATTTCAAAATACCGTGAAAAATACAAGTCACATGCGGTAGGTAGGGGGCCGTCCATTAATTACGTGATGTTTTTTTGTCATTTTTTAAACCGTCAAATGTGGTAACACTGGCGGCGATAAAATGTTTGCCGGGGATTCCCCAACGACGTCTTGTATCGTATCATTACGTTTCTCTTTCCTTTTACTTTTAACGTTGTTAGTGAACAGTGAGTACCTACTTGAGTACAATCTTACATAAATATTGCATAAATAAATTAGAAAACTAATATTATGGAAAAAAAAAGAAACCCAGTGGTGCATTTAAACGCAAACAACGCCAAGAAAGAGAAGAAAGTAAACAAAGATTGCCCAAAATTGACAAGTTTTTTAGTCAGCCTTCTGCAAGTACTTCTGGACAAAATATTTCTATTGATAGTGACTCAAATAATGTGGTAACTGCAGTGTTGGTTGAGAATCCTACTGAAGAAGATTCAACAATTATTGCAGTTGAAGATACTTCCGCCGCCGATCATGTGAACGTGGATGATGTTTGTACGGCACCTATGAACATAAGAACGGATGATTTGGAGAAACCACAGACCTCTACATTTTTCGAAAATGTGTTCGATAAATCGCTTTATGACTTGGGAAACTTCACGAACAAAATACTAAATGATAATGAAAGACGTCAAATTCTTGATATGGGACCTTTACAGCCATTAGGACCTTTTCCAACTGATATTAACCAGAACAATAGGTGTTTTTCAAAATCATACTACGTTTCAAGTTCAAAATATGGACCAGTTAATCGTTTTTGGTTGTGCTATTCCAAAATACTAGACGCTGCCTATTGTCAACCCTGCTGGTTATTTGATTCACAGAGGAATAATGTCTGGTGTACGGGAATTCGTGATTGGAAACATTTATCAGAAAGAATTAAACAACACAGTTATTCGAGTGACCATACGGAAGCATGTGCTGTGTATGAATTTTGGAAAAAAATTATACTATCGACAAGGAACTTGAAAATGAAATTCGCAAAGAAACATCCTTTTGGAAAATGGTTCTTCAAAGGTTATTTGATATCATACTTACCCTAGCAAAGAGTTCTTTGGCTTTGAGAGGACATCGAGAAGACTTAAGTCAGGAAGGATACCATGGAAATTTTTTGTCCTTTGTAGAGCTTGTGGCCCTATATGATCACATTTTGCGGCAAGTTTTGGATATGCCCAAAGGTAATAATAATAATTTTATTTTGTTTTAATATTATTCATAATTATTAACTGTTTAATATCAGGGCTTTTTAAAATTGTGTTTTTTATGTTTTTAGGATCTACAAGATATCTGAGTGCAACAATTCAGAATGAAATGATTGAGTGCTTGGGGACCAAACTCGAAATCCATCTACTAGAACAAATTAGGGCGTCACCGTTTTTCGCCATCATAATGGATACGACACAGGACACATCGAAGGTAGATCAGCTAAGCATTGTTGTGAGGTATGCAGTAATAACCAGATCGGAAAATAGACAGCCAATTGATATAGAAATAAAAGAAGTGTTTCTAGGCTTTTATGCAGCCATCAAACACGGCGCAGCAGATTTAGTCAATCGAGTAACTACATTATTTAAAGACAAAAATATTGATTTAAAAAAATGTGTGGGGCAAGGTTATGATGGAGCCAATGTGATGAGTGGTGTGTATAATGGTGTACAAAAACGTATTAAGGATATCCAGCCTAACGCGGAGTATGTATATTGTGCCACTCATAATTTAAATTTGGTGATAAATGATGCCATTAGCAGTTGTGTGGAAATACAGAATTTTTTCGCAACGTTGCAAGATTTGTATAACTTTTTCGGAAACAGTATCAAGCGTTGGGATCTACTATCAAAATTCACAGGCGAATCAGACACCACTCTAAAAAAACTAAATCTTTGATATTATCAAAGCATTATCAGAAATGGTTCTAAAGAGTCCTAATAAAGATGAGCGTAATGAAGCAGAGAGTATTAAAACAAAAATGCTAAATTTCGAGTTTGTGTTGCTTTGTGAATTCATGCATATTGTATTGAATGACATCAATTATGCATCCAAAATTTTACAAAAATCCGACATAAATTTGGACGAGGCAAGTAAAGCTTTAGCAGAGACCAAAGCAAAGTTGCAAATTTATAGAAATGATTTCGAATTATTCAAGTGCAAAGCCTGTGAAACTGCAAGAAAATATGGTATAGATACCCATTTTCAAGAAAAAAGGCAAAGGAAAGTAAAAAAACATTTTGATGAATTAACTACTCATCACCGATTTTCAAACCGAGAAGAAATATTTAAAATTGTGATTTTCAATAAGGTACTTGATACATTAATACCTCAATTAAATACCCGTTTTACTGGCATGAGTGCAGTTTGTCAAACATTCGAATTTCTAACACCAACATTTTTATTACATGTTGATGAAGCAACTTTATTACAAAAGTGTGACAATTTCCAAAGAAAATATTCCGATATAATAGTTTTACTTTTATAAAATTATTATACTTTATGTATAATAATTTTCACTTTTTCACAATTTGTTAATATTTACCACCTACTTGTACCTCAATTAACTCAAGCATGGACTGTTCACCAATTATGTAAGGAAATAATGAGTAAATATGGAGTGCTAGAATGCGATCTAACGGAAGTATTTACAGCAATGTTATTATTCTTTACAATTCCTGTCACTTCTGCAGTAGCTGAAAGGTCATTCAGCAAATTAAAAATAATAAAAAATTATTTAAGAAATAGTATGGGCCAAACTCGACTCCGACATTTATCGCTAATAGCAATTGAAAACAAAACCGCATCAAGTCTGGATTTAACCGAAGTAATTGATACTTACTTTTGCGAAAACTAAAGCTAGGAAAAGATTGTAATAATTATAATCGTTATTTAGTCTGTTGGTAGGTCTGACCTTTATAATATATATTATTAATTTTAATTAATTGACCTTTATAATAATTAGAAGTAGCCATTATATGATTTTGTTTTTGTTTAGTTTATACTTTAGGCTATTTTTGTTAATTAATTAAGAAAACATACTGTCTAAGTTTTATAATTTTTGTAAATAGCTTGCATCGGCGATAGGTTAAATAACTGTAAGCTGGTGCAACGTATCTACGAATAAATAAATAAATAAATATATAATAAACCCTTGAATCTTTTCTATTTCGTTTTATTGCCCAATACCTACACCAAGTATTAAAATAATTGTAATTTATGTTGTTAGTGTTTAATAGTTTTATTACCTGCCCATGCACGAAAAAGAGCTGATGATAAAGTTGCTTAGCATTTTAAAAGTATTTGTATATTTAATGATTTTACTTCAAAAACCTTACCAGTTTTGATAGCAGTGGGCCCCATTTTTTTATTTGCCCCAGGGCCCTAGGTTACCTAGCTACGCCACTGGTACGCGTCCATATAGCATTTTATACCGCATTTTCCTATTACATACTCTGGTTAATAAATTATTTATTTTATTGTTATCAAACATACCCTTGAATATATAAATAATTAATTGATATAGTAATAGTTACTTTTATTACAATAGCTGTTATAGTAATACTGTATAATTATTTGTAACAATTACATTTATTTTTATAGTATAACGAGAGTATGCAGCATATAAACACATTTACGTATGACAAAATATTATAAACCTCCAATTGATTTGTTGGTTGCATAACATTGATTATATGATTATGAATAATTATTATTTTTCAATTTTATTTTTAGACACGCCAATCTGCTGCAATAATAATGTTTTACCATCTATTGTGAAAGAACAACTTAAATAATTGTGTATTTATATTTTTGAACATAGTTTTCATAAAGAAAACCAAATATAGTGAAGAAGGCAATTCATATATTATTATGTTAGCTTTATATTTTAATCTTTTAAATTACTAACGATTTTAATTATAATATCTAAAAAAGTAGTTTATTATTTCCTCAACCAATACACCTTAACAATATTTCCCGTACATTCAACCAAAAGAAAGCCAAATACCTAATACTAGACTAAATTAAGATGTTATTAATAATTCAACAATACAATATATACATTTCTATTATTCTATTATAATCGCCACAATTACTTTTTGCGATCGTTATATATGAATATTTTTTTTGTAACCAACTAATATTCCCAAAATCGGGCATTATATCTATTCACACTTTCACTCAATATGTTGTATGGCCATAAAAAAAAAATAAGATCTTATATTGTCTTCCAGATTTCCATTAATATTAAAAATATGAAATTTTTAGTCAAAATTTGTTTCTCGCTCTAGATATGTACCTACAAACTTTGAAATTTACTTAGATTTGGTAGTGTACTTACACCACGTACCACGAATTTTGTCCCATTATAAGTATTATTTTACATATTCTCTAAAGGTACCCACTGTTTTATTATTTTCTTTTTTGAGCAAAACATAATTTCTTTATAGCGAAGTTATTGCTTATATCAACACTTTTTTGGAAATATTTTCAAAGGGCATCAGCTTCAAATTGGTTAGATATATATATATATATATATATATATATATATATATATATATATATATATATATATATATATATATATATATATTTATATATATATTTATATATATATATATATATATATATATATATATATATATATATATATATATATATATATATAAATATCATACCACTATCAGGGTATTATTCGATGACCTAATGAAAATATTTTGTTGTTTTTAAAATCTTGTTGTCAGCAAGAAATAGTATTGTAAATATACTGCAAAAAATAGCAACCGCAATATATGTCAACAACAGGATAGAAGATACATTGTCAAGATTGTTAATATCAGAGGTAAAATATAATGTAGATTTTTACAAAAAATTGGAAGCTATTTCTATATAAATTACGTAGAGAGAGTAACAGAATCACTACCAAAAAGTGGGTCTTCTAAATTCAGTTTTATATATTGAACTAACACTATATAAGCAAATATAAGAAAAATATTTTAACGACTGAACGAATACTATAATATACACAAAGTGTTCCTAAGAACATTCCTTAAAGACACTATAACTGTTATAGAACGTAACAAATAATTATACTAGAAAATAATATTATTGTACCATATAACCTAATATATTGGAAATAATTAATTGCAAAACATTAAGTCGAATATTTATTATTGTTTTTATTTTATGGGGAAAATACAACTTCATTTTTGAATTTGACAACTTACAATAGCAAATCAGGAAATTGTAAACAATATATTCAATGCATTTGTAAGTTAATTATATATGTAATTAACTGAACTGAATATGATGACAAAAACATAATATGAAAATATTATAATATATTATAAACAAAAAATGTTCTCAAAACACTAAACAGTTTTTGAAAATAATTTAACAACTGATATTGATATTTTTATTAATAATAGTTTAGAATTTTAAGTTTATCGAACTAGGTCAAGGCAAATAATTATCCCACCTTTAAAAATGGCAATAAGATAGCTACAAAAAATTATAAATTAATGTGGCTTTCTGTTACAGAAAAGTTATAAGGTAAAGGTAGTCTAAAGTAAAAATTCTGAGTGTAAACAAATAGTGCAATTTTGTAGAACACCTAAAATCACCCTACTAAAACTAAATTAATACATTATTCTTAAAATTATGTTAATTCATATTGTTAGGAAAGGAGTTATTATGGAAGTTGATATAAATGGCTTAAAGTTGGGTTGAATTTCTTTCTTGGTGTTCACTTTTTTACGTATATTTAATAAAAGAGCAAAAATAGACTATAATGTATTTTGTCACTCGTAATATTGATTTTATATACGCACCAAATGTAATTATCATATAATGTATATTTGTTATATGCGTAATATTTCCCGAACTAAATTCTTATTTATTCTGAACAAAAATAAAAAATCGCACTGCTGTGGAAATATCGATGGTACATCCCACGTAAGAGATTTTATTCAATTTATATGATTAGCCAAATATTTCACATTTTATTATACACGTTAAGGTCTTCTTATAGTCAGAAACTCATTCGCAGCTGTCAAATGTGAATTACTATATACTAATATTTAAAATAATTTAAAAATCATATAAGAAATTGTTCACAATTGTCAAATAAACTTGAATCTATTGTTTGAACAAATTAAAAAAACAATAAACATTTATTTCTTTCACATATTATAAATATATATATATATATATATATATATATATATATATATATATATATATATATATATATAATGCAATTAAATTCAAATATTTTATTCGCATTTTGGGTAAAGAAAAATAAATATTTATGATATTTGTATTATGTATATATATATATATATATATATATATATATATATATATATATATATATATATATATTTATATATATATAAACTCATGTGGAATATAATATTATTATAATGATATTTTAGTTTTAATATTACCGCGGTAGCAGCACAGCATTATGAAAAACTCACCAGAGCCTTCATATTGAAGATACATCTATCACTAACATACTGTAAAGCTTCAGGTGCACAATTCCATTTATATGCACGATCAGGCAATGTAATTATTATCTTCTGAGGAGTCAACGAAGACTAACAAAAAAAATCATTATGAATAAGTCTATTTTACTCGTTCTACTCTTGGATAGCTACGTGCATTCAAGCATTTTTTTGTGTTGTATCTGTAAGTAACACGAATCATGGTGAAATAGTATTGGTGTATTTTAAACTTTAACCTTTTTTTAAATCCCAGGCATTATATTTAGCTCTATAATAAGTATACAATTAGTTTCATTTATAAGATTATATAGATGAACATTTGTTATGTGTCGATAGCTTTAAACTATATTTTCAATATGCAAGATTACTTTACCTATAATAGTTTAATTCACAATCATAATTGCATTTCAATCAGAAAATGTACTATTTACGTAACTTGTCATTATTGAAAAATATATTCCAAATATAAATCCAGTTTCTGAAGGAAAAATATAGAACAGATTGCCATTCTATTGCAGAGAATACGGTGAAGATCAGTTCAGTGCCCGATACAAAACTAATAAAATTCAAACACATGCGTAGCACGTACTGC
Organism: Rosalia funebris; assembly: GCA_037954035.1. NCBI lineage: Eukaryota > Metazoa > Arthropoda > Insecta > Coleoptera > Cerambycidae > Rosalia > Rosalia funebris. The sequence continues at coordinate 40,905,749 of JAZFAV010000022.1, read as the reverse complement.
CTAGTTTTAACTAATTTTTAACTAAAGCAGTATACGATTTAACAATGGGTATCTCATTGTGAAAGACTTAATAACTTAAGGAACTGTCTTAATCAACTAAATATTTTGTTCTGTAAAATCTTCATGGATAAATTTAATTGTTTATTTTACAACTATAATATTTTCAGAATATTTTTTTTCCTAAAACATGTAATTTGCAATCAGTCGAAATATGATTTTGGCATTTAATATACGAATTCTAACCATAACCATTTCGATCAAATATGTACATCTGAAAGTAAGAGACACTACCAACAATATAACAGCATCAGCCATCAATATTTTGGGTATCACGTATTAAGAAAAAAACACTAGAATTTACACAATTACGTGGAATATCCGAGTTTCCAATGAACAATGTATCATCATTAAGTTCATTAAAAGCTTTTTAAGAAATACCGGCTAGAATATAAATAAAATTTGTACTTACTACAACAGACACTACAAAAGTATGGTGCAACAGACACTATTTCACAAGCACAAAACATGTACCCTCCGCAATGGCATAATGAAATTACGCAACAGATCTACCTACAACAGATCTAAATACAATATATTTCAATTTTACCAGGCGAAATATAATAAGGGATATATATATATATATATATATATATATATATATATATATATATATATATATATATATATATATACACAAGCTGTCTCCTAAAAAACGCCGCAAGCCAAAACTCCGTTATTTATAATCTGATTTTAAAAAAATCAAATGAAATGGCTCTAAATACACTCTAGAGTGAGTATACTTCAGTGTTTTTAAACTGTTGAAAGGCGATAGTTAACTATTTTTTAAATGGCAATATAGTTTTTTTTATTTCCTATTGTGCAGATTTCTCTTCTGAATCCAACGATGTATAACAAATGGACTTTTGTGAAACATTTGTCACAGAAAAATGGTGAAAATATTCGCCGATACCGCAATAGGCGCCCGGTCCCTTAATTAATGACAAACGTATTTTGACTAATCATCTGTGCCGTGGAAAACAAAAACTTTTAGTGTAATAAGAATCGTGGTGCAGCATTCCGCCTTTATAGAGTGCGGTTTTCTCATAGAGAAGTTTCAGAACCACGTAAGTTTGGAAGACTTGAAGAAAATTTAAGAAACTATGTGGCATTTAAGAAACCAAAACGAGAAGAACGCGAATTTAATGAAAACACGGAGCTCAATGTTCTTAATGTTGAAGAAAACTCAAGAACCTCCATTCGGAAAATTTCAAATAATATTGGAGCCTCAAAACGAACTGTGAATTCAATATTGAAAAAGCACAAATTTAATCCATGCATACCTCAAAAAGTACAGGCATTAGAGGAAAACGATAGAGAACGAAAACAACAATTTTGCCATTTGTATTTAAATTCAGTGCGATGAGACCCACTGTGCTTTGTCTTGCCGTTAAAAAAAATATCGCATTCTTATAATGAATATATTTAGAATCAAATTTACCACAAATCATGCAACTAAAATGCTAAAATGCGTTCAAGAGATTTATATTTTTTCAGTTTCAATTAAAATTGATATTACATCTACCTAATCTTTGTCCCTTTTCAAAAATAATAAATATACACATCAATAATAAATATACTAATTAACATATTATATGCTATACTAATGTACTAATATAGTATCTTGTAATGACAAGATACTATATTTGTATTTGCATCGCTGTTCAAGCGATGCAAATTCGCGAAAACGATTCAGCAAAATTCCATTACACCCATTGTTCTATTTTGAATTGCATTGTCTTCATTTGCATCCATTTTCGAGTTAGTTAAATATAATTACAATTAATTATACATTATCACTTAGGCAATCTTCATTTCAGACATCTACCAAGAAAAAGTATTTACTTCGCATACTCCGCTCCTTTAAATTAGCTATGACCTCTGAACTGAATAGGATTGGTTTCTTGCAACAACCCAATATAAAACATGCAAACACAATGACGATTTGAACTTAAACTTCACTAATAGGATTCATATTGGCTTAACAGTGGCGTTCATGCTCATCATTGGCATATAATAATTACTATATTAAAATATTAAATAAATTAAATGATACACCCAAATAATGAAATATAGGAACAAAATAATATTTTTGCGGTCGGTAACATAGTTTAAATTAGTTTTCACTAAAATATGGTGTTATTCCTCTAATTCTTTGGTCAATTAATTTACACGGAATTAAAATAAGTAATATTTTTACAGTCGGTAATATACACTGGCGAGCAAAAAAATTGAGGTCACATTGATAATTGTAAATAATTTTCGGAGCAATAATATTAAGTATGCCATTATACTAGTAGGCGCTGAACATTTGTTTTTAAAGACTTGTTATCCGTCATTTAGTTTAATTTGACAAAAAGGGGCACCTTGGTAAGGACGTCATTAAAATAGTGTGCAAGAGTAGTAACTGTTATTCCACATTTTGGTGCCTAGGGTTTAGTGTAGTTTATTTATGAGTTGATTTTTCTTACTGTAAAACTTTGGTTGAAAGGTGTATTATTCATTTAATAAGCCATTATGCCTTTTGGGCCTGTTGTTGTGGCGAGAATTATAGCGTTGTTAGAAGACGGTCACGGGCAAAGTGAAACAGCAAGAATTGTGGGTGTGAGCCTTTGTGGTGTACAAAGGGTATTCCAGCGCTATGAAGAGACTGGCTTAATAACCAGAAGACCAGGATTCGGACGGAAATGAGATGACCGTTTCTTGGTGTCCAGAATTTTGCGTAATAGAACAGCGACTGCGGTTTCACTGCGAAATCAACTTCAAAAAGTGAGAAATGTAAATGGCAGTGAATGGACCGTTAGAAGAAAGGTTCGAGTTGCTGGATTTTCTTGTAGAAGGATGGCTACAGGTCCACCACTTCAACCCCGGCATCGAAATGCAAGATTCACTTTTGCCCGAAATCACCTAGCGTGGAATGCGAAGGATTGAAGCAGGGTACTGTTCTCAGATGAGTCGCGTTTTTGCTTAACTGGATCAGATGGACGTCGACGAGTGTGAAGAAGATCTGGAGAAAGATACGTTTCAGTTTGTATTGATGAGCGACTTCCATTTGGCGGTGGGTCAGTTATGGTTTGGGCGGGAATCTCTTCACAAGCACGTACAAAATTGGTTTTTGTAAAGAATGGCTCTTTAATAGCTCACAGGTATATTACAGAAATTCTAGGAGATCATGCTATGCCTTTCCTGGATACTATGGATGAGCACGGCATTTTAATGCACGATAATGCTAGGCCTCATGCAGCTCGAGGTACTACAGAGAATCTGGATGAGGTCAGAATTCGGCGGTTTAATTAGCCAGCTTGCATGAATCCTATCGAACATGTCTGGGATGAGTTGGGACGACGTATTCGAAGACATACACCAAGTCCAAGAACTGCCCAGGAGCTGAAAGAATTGCTTTTGCAGGAGTGGAATAACATGTAATCCGTAACTTAATTGCAAGTATGCCACGTCAACTTCAAGCAGTCATTAACGCAAGAGGAGGGAATACACGTTATTAGCATTTAGTTTGTTCCAATTTTTTAGTTCCATATTTTCCAGAATACCAATAAGTCAAAATTAGTTTTAAATGTAACTTTGTAGTCTTGTTAGAATAAAATATTAAGAATTCAATATGTTCTAAAATACACAATGTATTATTCACTTTCACCTTCAAAACAGAGTACAATAATTTACAATTGTGAAGTATACGTACATAACAAAAAATTCCACAAAATGTTACAATTATCAATGTGACCTCAATTTTTTGCCCGCCAGTGTAGTTTGAATTAGTTTTTACTAAAATATAGTGTTATTCCTTTAATTTGTTGATCAATTAATTTACACGGAATTAGTTTAGAATCTAATGCAACATAATTCGTTGAACAGGATTTCCCAAGAAGTCCCCCCAAGAAAGAATATTCAAAACTAAAAGGTTTTTTTAGAGATAGATTCTTTTGTCGATACTAAAACTTATAAGAATTAAATCAAAAATAGACCATGAAGCATTATATATATATATATATATATATATATATATATATATATATATATATATATATATATATACTTCTACAGTAAACATATACGGTTTATAATAAAAAAAATACATTCAGTATTTTTTATTATAGGTTTATAATTAATCATTCAGTAGGATCCATTCGAAATACGCCTATATTTCAAACGAATTCTACTTATAGCGACACTATAAAGTTGCTATTATTATTGCTAAGAAGAGTTTACCCTAATTTTTTATTGTATTCTCTTAATCAAATATATACCGTATTAATTTCAGCATCACCTGAGAATTCAGCATATAAAAGGTATTTTCCAGTGTATTTGCAGACTCTTACACGGCAAAACAACTCGGGACTATCCACTATTAGATTTTCACAACACAAGTAGGTACTCCATCCCCTTGAACCAGAAATATCGCCTAAATTTGATGCAATTTTGGCAACCTTTGAGGAGTTTGAAACTAACACCTAATTAATAGTCTATAGTATAAATTAAATCCGTAAGCAGCTTTCATGTACAAGTAAAACTACACCCTAATGTTTAATAACCAACAAATTAGATGGAGACTGTATATAAATCTTCTCATTGTTTCATAAATACTCTTCGTTAGATACCCCAAAATTAAAGCATAGGAATGGCTACACACCCACACAGTAGCTATACAAGGTATAATGTTATTGGTACATAAAGTGGGATTTAACAAAGAATCCCAATAAATGATTCATCAACCTTTCTTCATCATAACCTCATGACACTCAGTCTGTGTTTATAACTCTGACTGAGTGTCATCGAGGAACAAATGATTATAGACTAAGAGCCAGCAAAGTATTTTGAGTTGTCATTTCAACAGTCATAAAAATTTACATACTGAATCTTATATAATTGCTGAACAATAAAAGTCAACTCTGGCAGCCTCCTGCGGCTGGGGTATACCACCCTAAAATTCCAAAGAGGATGAGAAATAAGATTCAATTTAAAATAATATTTAAATACATTGAATAATAAATAGTATTTAAAATATCAAAAATGTTATTATAAAGTTATCATTATTATTTAAATTATTATCTGACATTTTGCCTTAGCGGTTAATTTCCGTACGATAAATAATTAATGGAACCAATTTTGTTACTCTATTAATTTTTCTTCAATAAACTCTGGCAAGATTATTGATATATAATTCTATGAATAATTCTGCTTAATTCTATATACATGATACATCATTTTCTTTCCAAATAACAATTACTTGTTTAATTGTCAACTGAAATACAGATTACTACGATTTTGTCTGTACTATTTACCTTACAATAGTAAATCTAATAGGCCAAGGCAGTCGTAAAGTAGGTGCAGTGCATTCTACTCGTAACAGAAAATAATCAAACTTAGAGCAGTCAATAACAGAGGCGTAGATATATAGGTATTTTTTTTTTTTTTTTTTTTTGGTTGATATTATTATATGACATCAATTGTTGTAATTTTCTATTCTATTTCTTTATATAATTTCTTTTAAGTACAATGAAGATCAATAAATGGTAATTTAGAAATCAGTTTATTTTTCGAGCAATCATTCCAACCCTTTTGTTTTATTTTTTTTTCTGAGTATATTCAGAAAGTTATTGTTGTACGGACTAACCATATGCTACACTAATTAGGCTTACTTAAGTTCATTTTGTGTTACAACTTCTCTATGTTTTGAAGTTCTTTGAAGCATTATAATCATAGATACTGTACGTAATATAGCTTAAATCTAAAATTTCACTTGAAGATCACAATAATATGAAATTAACAGTGCTTCAACCTCAAAATGATACGTTTAGAAATATTTCTTACATATTCCTGGTTCGATCAAAAGTTTGTATTATATTATTTATTATAAATAGTATGTTCCCCGATACCAAATATTATAATGTAATTTCCCAATCGTTCCTCAACCGATTTGATGAGGTATCATTATTTTTATGTTTTAATGAGACTTTTCTTTCAATTCCTTGTATATTTCCTGTTTGTTCTATATCTTGCTATGTTTTTATTTACTCATTAAACTGGTTTTTAAATTAATGATGATTTTTCCACTAATCATTATCCTTTTCTTTAGTATACCCAGACTGAAATAGATAACGTTAAAATACTTATATAAAGAATATTGTAAAAAATAAATGTACCTATTGAATTTTGCGGAATGGCCTAAAACTGCATTCTAAAATGTATAATTAGATCGTTTTTTTTGGTTGATTTGAATCGTATATAAGATGATATAACCTTCTAAAACATTACTGCTTTCTTAAGTGTTCATTGCAATTATAATACACGTTTTTTGAATATTTATTTATAGTTCATTTGAACTTTGCTATACAACTTTTTCAAAATAAGTTCAGTTATAGTTAGAATTTTTCAACAATAGTTACAATTTTGGTGTATACTTATAACAATTAAATTATAACTAAATGTAAATATTTTTGCATAAAACAACCTTTACTGATTTTTAAGGCATTATAATCAATGCAGTTTCTTGAGGCAGTAAATTTTGTACACGCCTTAGTCACGATCTTTATGAAAATATAAAGTGACATTTACTACAAAACTGATTGCAATAGTTATGTCTATCGCTTAAGTGCATCTCAACGTTAGATTACTTTGTGTCTATTTGAATCTTCAAATATTGTTAAAACATAAAAATGTGCTTAAGGTAACTAATTCTTTCATTTAAGTACAATTTTCTTATTAAATAATAGGTACGTATATAATCATTAAAATATGCATAACTTAAATATGTAGTATCCCCTAATGCTCTAAAATCGATGATATATTAACAAAACTCTAGATGGTATTCAACGTCGGTATATATGAAGAACATATTTAATTCAAATAATACTCGTTTTCAAGACAGGTACCAGCCGGAATTTCTAGGGGTGGTTAAGATTGTGGTACCTGTTTGGAACCTGTGCATACACAAAAATTATGGATGAATGTCTAAAGACATAAATAGTTATAGCGTATACACAGATATCGGATACTCAATTTTAGGGTCTTACATTTATTTTACGCTACTTCTTAGGAAGTAGTGTAAACCAAACGCTTTGCTTTAAGCGAACTTGAAAACAAACTAAGTTTTTTTTTGACAATATTCTGAACTAAATGAAAATATTGCTTCAGAACAAACAGCATTATTTTGGAAAATTTATTATGTCGAATTTTTTCATGGGCTAGATGAAAATAGACTTCTAAAGACTAAATGAAATCAGATACATCAAGGCTATTCGCAGAAAAAATTTAGCAATCAATTGTATATCTCCATTACTACTACTAAATATGTAAAGATGGGGAAGTACTCTTTTCCGAAGTTTGTACAATACTGAAATTCTTTTGCCTCTTGTGCCGTTAGTTTACTGTCCCAAATAAGGAATTTTCTTCGCTCTACGATGTGCCAAGACCGTGTAATTTTGGAACATTGGCGTAAGATACACATCTTAGTCATTATACTATTAACTATGATTCTGCCATCTCTATGTTTGTTGATCAAAAAAAGGCACGTCTTTTTAATTAATTTATCAATCGTTTATATCAAATCTAATTTAAATTGATTATATTTCCTCACATAAATAAACAATCTGTAAGCATAAACAAAATGTGTAAGTAAGTAAAATAACTCCCAAAAACTGCATCCTAGGTCAGTGTTAGTTTAAATGGAGTAAAATTTTATAAATAATATGGTAGAACGTTTGAATCGTACCCCATCTAATTCACTACACTCATAAAAATTGATTTAGGGAACAGTAGTGAAGAACAAATTTCGTATATTTTAGTATTGATCCTCATAAAATATGAGATATTTAAATGAAAGATAACCTAACTGCTGATTTCTTATACGTGATTAAAATACGTGCATTATATTATATTCCATTTATATCCATTTGGCAATAACTTATATTTGCTATAGCTTAAAAAAATGATTTTTAAATGCAATATACAATATAATTACTCTACAATACTGATATTCTACAAAATTTAGTTTTTGAAATGCTATAATTTTCCGTAAATTATTAAAACTCTGGTAGGAGTTTTCTTTCTGTAATTGCCATCGCGTATACCTAAATAGGATCATGACGTATAGATAGGATAGACCGATGAAATAAACAACCTAAATTCTTATAAATTCTTCAAATACATGCAGTACCATTCATATTCCGTACCGTGCATATTCCATTTATATCTATTTGACAATAATGTCTATTTACTATAGTTTAAAAAATTGCTTTGTAAATATAATATACAATCTCTACAATAGGTACTATTATTCTACAAAACGTGGTTTTTGAAGTTAATATTATAATTTTCAGTAAATGATAAAAACCGTGGGAGGAGTTTTCTTTCTACAATTGTCATCGCTTATAAATAAGGTCATGAAAATAAAGGAATGAAGGGAACTTAACCTAAATTCTTATACTTAATTAAAACACGTGCATTACACTAAATTCCATTTATGTCCATTTAACAATTATGTCTATTTACTATAGATTAAAAAACTACTTTTTAAATATAATATACAAGATGCTCTACAACAGGGATATTCTACAAAACTTGATTTTTGAAGTAAATATTATAAATTTTATTAAACAATAAAAATCGTAGATGGGAGTTTCTTTCTATAATTTCCATCGGTTATAAACAAGATAATTTGATACAGTTAATTCATTGTTCAAAAGTCATGGTTAAAGAAAAGCTATTACCACAATACAAGTTTTCTTTTTATTTTTCTTTCTGTCTAAATGGCCTGTAATTCTGATTAACATTTTATCGACGAAAATGGAATTTTCAATTTGAAGGTATGCCTCTACAACTTTCATTAAGTTCCACTATGATTCCTTACAACTTGACTTCTTTTCTGACTATTTCAGATATATTATATTGTATAATGCAATTCCTTATTACATTTTAAACAAAACGGTCATACAAGGTAAGTCACGGGAAACGGACGTTTTTCAACAAAGAATAACTCTTTGCAATTTCAGGAAAAAATAAGTTTTATTTTTAAAGAATTAAACGTTAAGCTATGCCATTTTATATGCCTAAGTGCGAAAAATAATATCTGATAAATGTCGGCCATTTTCACGTATACACAGCTGAAGTCGTTTTCGAAAGTTTGATTCTACGTTTCGCAACGTATCTAGGTTGATTTCTGCAATATTTTCACGTATTGCTGTCTTCAGGTCCTCTAATGTACGGGGTTTACGCTCATATACCCTTGATTTTAAATACCCCCAAAGAAAAAGATTGGACGAGCGCGGCGGCCAAGAAAGGTCTCCGAAGCGTGAAATGAGGCGATTAGGAAATGAAGCTCGAACAACAGCCAGGAAAGCTCTTGCTGTATGAGCGGTCGCCCCGTCCTGTTGAAACCGCACCTCTGCGCTATTCATTCTTAGCCTGCGAAGTTCAGGCAAGAAAAAAGTTTCAAACATGTTCACATAGCGATCAGAATTAACAGTCACCGTTCTCTCGTTTTCTTCAAAGAAAAATGGTCCGATAATCCCGCACCGTCCAATACCGCACCAAACTGTAACTTCAGAGCTGTGTAGCGGTCTCTCATGTAATCCCCGAGGATTATCTGCAGCCCAATATCGACAGTTTTGCTTATTAACCGCCCTTCCAGGTGAAAAAGGGCTTCGTCGCTCATTATGATAATCAAATTTTCATTGTCTTCGTATAGGTGAAGCATTGCTTGACAAAAAGTAATTCGTTGCTGATAGTGTCTTTCATTTAGCTTCTGAACGATCATAATTTTATAGGGATGAAATACAAGGTCTTTGTGTAAAATTCTCTGCATCGTGGATTGACTTATTTGCAGTTCCCTAGAATGTCGTCTAGCAGAACGAGTGGGGCTTCGGTTCATGGCTTTCCTTACTCGATCCACATTTTCAGCTGTTCGAACCGGGCCGGGTGGTGTCCTTTTAAACAGTGACCCTGTCGTTCGCAATGAATTAATCCATCTAAGAATGGTATTCCGCTGAGGGAGGGCACCATGACGGCCGATGTTGAAACGCCGTCTGAAAAGACATTGCACTATTGTCACTGAACCTCCACTTTTTACAAACTCGTCGTAAACAAACACGCAGTGTTCCCTTGTCCACAACGGCATGATGGATACTAAATGGCAACTCAAGGAGTGTTGACTGTCATTTCTCCCACTTACATACGCCTGACACAAGCTGTATACTATTCGTTCTAAAAACGTCCGTTTCCCATGACTCACCATTTACTTCCTTGCTGTTTCAATATGACAGCCATATTGAAATAGAAGGGAAATAACATATTTTTATTCCTGATATTTGTCAAAAGTAAGTCCAATTAGAAAAATTAAGGAAACCTTATCATTTCTAAGCTATATTAAAATTTCTCCTCGAGAAAGGAAGGTTATACTTTTCTCATATTTTATTTGACATACTCGATCCTGTTTTGAACTGCATAAGAAATAAACTCTGACAATGTAAGAAAATACTATTTACACAAAAATATTTATTTAATTTTGAATAATTTCTACATCTACATTAATTTTATAATAATTCGTTTTACTGGAATAGATCAAATACTCCCAAAGCTTTGATATTGCCTATAATTGATTACCACGAGTATCATAACTAGCGAAAAATATTGCATACTTTGCATTTAGTGTTATCTTTGCAGTATTTTACAGATGTTTCACATTTACAACTACACTTATATTTTGTCTGTAGAACAAATTTTGCTAATTTTGTTATATGCAGTGTTATTATTTCTTAATAATAACGATCAAGTCGCTATAACAGCGCTCAAAATTTTAACAACATTTTAAGTAAAAGAGGCTATATCCTTTTATTGAAAACTTGTGTAAATAAAATTTTATAGCATGTTCATGACTTACTTTATCGAAATATATTCGTCATTAGAAATAGGTCCCCAAGTTCATATATAACAAAAATATATCATAAAATATAATAAAAAAATAAACAGTCTTAAAAGCATAAAAGCGACTTTTCCGCACATAGAACATCTCTATCTCGAAATTGAGTGGTCGAGAAAAAATAAACGAACATATAAATGCAGAATATATGTTTTATGGGATAATTTCACTTTTTTCAATTTTTCTCAAATAGTCCACCATCGTGCTTTCTCATGACCCATGGACAGGGTGGTGTGTGTCCTATCGACCTCAAATTCAATAGATGCCGTCTGGTAGACGTCCCTAATCAAAATCAGTCGAAACCCGATCGATCCGACACGATTTAATTGAGTGATCGCGCTAACAAAAACAATTTCTCAAGTGATCCACCATTGTGCTTTCTCATGACCCATGAACATGGTAGAGTGTGTCCTATCCACCTCAAAATCAATAGGTGTCGTCTGGGAGACGTCCCCAATCAGAATCAGTCAAAACCCTATCGATCCAACACGATTTAGTTGAGTTATCGTGCTAACAAGAATAAATGCCGACGACAATAACACAGACACACACAAAATGGTTTAAAAACCTTTTTTTTTTTGTTTTTAGGCCGAAAAACGAAAAATAAACTCTAGAAAATAAATTTTTACACGATTACATTATTGTTCCACGTATAGTGGATTACGAAAATGTAATAACAACAACAAGGAATTATGTCAACAAGAAATCAATTCTTTATTAAAATTGCAGGGTGATAAATCATCATATCTATCTCCATAACAGTAATTATATTTAGCAATGTTTTTATAAAGTATCTTTATCAACGGTAGAAACACCCCTATTATAAACAGAATGTACAGTAAAACTGACTTTTAATACAGTCATGTATTATTTGAAATGGCATAATCGCTTGCTCTCTACATGAAGATGTACCTACTTTCAAATTATAATCATATGTATAATTTTGTTGCATATATAACATTTTTATTTCACATATAATGTCATTTACTGTATGGATGAGTTCCACTTTATTTCAAAACCGGTTTGTTGTGTATTGGATTTACAGGCAATACAGAGAGCATATATATATATATATATATATATATATATATATATATATATATATATATATATATATATATATATATATATATATATATATATATATATATATATATATATATATATATATATATATATATATATATATATATATATATATATATATATATCCAATTTTTTACAGGTTTTTAATTCATATTATATTTATCTACTTATTACACATGACGCTTAAAATATGTTTTCTCTAGTTATAATCGTTACTGCCATTTCATTCATTTCCACTTTCAATAAGGGAAAATAAGGCAACAAATCAGTATTAACTCCTTTATTATTAAATACTGATTAGTAAGCAACCAAATTATTTTAAGAAAAGAAGAGTAACAATAACATCACTATTTAGCTAAAACTAGTCAAATCACAGCAAGGATTTCTGATCATGATTTATTTGTAGCTATTCTCGAAGTATGATCCAATCTCCATTTTCAATAAATGTTAATACTTTAATTTCAATAATAATACTACGACTTCAATTTAAAATTATTTCGTTTAAACGGATGAAGATCAAGCAACAATGTGTATGTAATTCGCTCCTCGTTTTGTTACCTTTTGTTAGTGATAAGGAGGCAGTGCATTAACAATGATCGTGTGAGTTTATTGATCTATCATAAATAATTGTTGGCCATTTCATCTTGTAGTGTCTTTCCATTTACTAATGGTATAATATATAATGAAGAAGATTATGATATGGTGACATGTTATGCCACCGAAATTGTATTGGTAATGAAAATTTGTATGTCGATATGTATCCGGAAAGAAGGCAACCTGAAAAAATAATTTTTATAAGATTAGTAACAAATCTTATAGAACACGATTCTTTTCAGGAACCTACTAATTCTAAATAAAAATCATGGAACAAAGATAAAATACAGTGTATTGTTGACAGTTCCTGAAAATTTAATTATTCCTGAAAATCAACTAGAAAAATTCAATGAACTACTGGGATAGCGAAATCCACATCCAATTTTACATTTAAGGGAAACATTGATACCACCGTTAACTATTTAGGACTTGCCAAGAGTGTTGACCAGGCAACGAAAAATGATTCGGATTTTTCTTATAAAATAATTTATTGATACCTATAATGATATTTCTAAATGAAGAAAATACACGTTGTGGTCACAAAAAAAAATAATACTTATTAAAACATCGTTTTGGTTTTAACATGTGGGTTTCAATTTTTGGTACACAAATTATAGGGTGGTATTTAACAGTCTACCAACTTTACCCAATATTTTCATACAAAAAAATACTTTCATTTCCCAAAAATACTAAATGCTCACCAAAATTAAGAAAATGCATAATCTTAAAACGACAACCAAATATTGACATAATGCTAGTCTTTCATATTATTTATTCCTAAAAATAACTGTTGTTGGTTATAAATGCCAAATGTTCACCAAATTTTATTCTGCATTTAATTCTAACATGATACCCAGATATTTCATTTTCGTCGGTGATTTATATTATTTAGCAGTTAAAAACACTCTTTGTTGAGCAAAAATACGCAATGTTTACTATATTTTATACCACATTCAATTTGAAAAGTATACCCAGATTTTTTATTCTTGTTACCCTAAATTTCACTTATAAGTAAAAACTATCGTATTTTATTAGGTCTCGTTAATAAATGGGGGAAAAGAAATAAGTAAAGAATTCATGAAAATAAATCAATATATTAAAAATGCAACATAAAATTCACGAAACAAAAACGAAACTTAGTGTTACGAATTCTTAGAAATACAACAATATAATTTTTTAACATAAAATGAAACACAACATTCACGAAACAAAAATGAAAATTAAACAAGCACTTTTATTGCACTATTAAGGCTTTCTTAGCTTTAGTTGGCCGTCCTCTTCTTCGTTTTTCTCCAATTGGTACATTCCTTGCTTCAATAGGTGGTTCAACAAGTTTCAGACGAATTGCTAACCCCGTTAAATGTTTGCAAACGTAATTTCTAAGGTAATCTGGACAATTGCATGTGCCATTTAACCAGTCAGAGTCGTCCTGTGGTAACTGTACTTCCCACCCACTGAAATGTTGCTTTTTGTAGTCGTCAAACGCCTCCCACATATCTTCAGAAGTTTCACATTCCATTGCATCTCCACCTGGAATTCGGTAACACCGTTTCATTTCACTAGCATGTTTTAACGATATTTTTTTAGGCAGTTTGGCCCACTGATAAGCTTTTGTCCACATTTTCAAAGCCATCGTTGGCAAGTGGCTAAACTCTCGCTCGTTGTTTATAGTGTACTCATTAGACCAATCCCTCACCATTTCTGAAGCAAATATTAAGAATAGAGCCAGCGGATGGCGTTCATGAAGTGTACCTAAAAATAATAACAAAGTTAACGATACCAAATTACACCATTCATTGAAAGTGTACCTTTGTCTTTTATTATTCTGTTAAAAGACTCCAATGCATTGTTTGTGGCAGGTGTCCTCGGTGCGGCACCCAAATACCAACAACGATTTTTAGTGAGCCATTCGTCTTTGAAATAAAGTACAAAATTTTTTTCGCCTTTCCATTTATCTAGAAATTTTTCACGGGCCCTGTCAAAAACCTCTGTTGTTGAAGCACATTGCAAAAAATAAATATCCTTTAGTATGTCCCTCTGGTACTTCTTTTGCACAGATTGCTCAACTCGTACTTGCATCTTCTTTTTTGGATGCGCCCAGCACATTCGTATAATTGTATCCTGACCGAATACTTGCACAAACGCATTTTGGATACTTTTGACTGCGTCACATACCAAAACCTTACAAGTTAAATCGTAGGAAAACAATGAGAGAATATTCTTTAACGTTTGAAATAAAAACACAAAATCATTTGTTTGTTCTGTGGTTGTAACAACAAGACCAAAGGAGTGAAAATGTTTATCTCTATCCGTGGTTCCAACTATGAGTATTGGAAACCCCTGCCAAATAAGTTTATAGGTCGCATCAGCATGAATAACTTTGCATTGCCGCGATAGACCAATTAAATATTTGGTCGATAACAAAAATTTGAAGCTTGAATTTGAATCGTCTTTAGAAACTTCATATGCAGCAACAATAACTTGATGATCATCGGAAGGTATTTCTGAGATGGTCACTAACCAGGATTCTAGTTCTCCTAAGCTGATTACTGCAGATCCATACTTCTTTTTACGTAAAATTGTAAGATAATTGTTCAATTGTTTCATAGGCGGTAGAGTCAACCCTTGTATTTTGCTCAAATTGCTCATAATAGATTTGGGCTTCAAACGTAATTCGTACAATTTGTCTATTTCTTTTTTCGTCTCATTACTCAAGCCACATTTCGATTGGGACTTCAAATTTTGATGGTCATGAGCTTTTTCAGTTCGAAATAATATTATCTCGTCACTGGATGCATCAAGCAATAAATAGAGTGCAGCTGAACATTGGATTGCCCGACTTTTGGCTTTATTACATCGATAATATCGCTTTACGCCTTCTACCGTAGAGTGGCATTTCTGAAAGGACCACAGTTTTTCATTTCTAATAAAATCTTCGGCACTTTTAATGTGCGAAAATTTTCTTTCAAGACACCAAATCCTACCTTGCTTGCGCCGTCTTTTAGGCTGTACCGTATCAGCTTCTCCATCTGACTCCGAAATAGAACGAAACAGCGGAACTTCGTCTGGAACACTACTCGGCCCTGGTAAACTTTCATCGGCCATTTTAGTTTATCATATGGCAATACACTGGTTACACACACTGTAAAAGCTACCAAGCATAGTGTGCGACTGCAAGCTGAAGCCTGCAAAAACTTGTCTGGAACCAACAGGCAGAGATGCGCGAGCATATTTAATTTTTGGAGTAACATAATAATTATTTGACGCACAAGTAGTTTTTTCGAGAAAGAATAAATATAAATGGATAGCACGAATATTTATTATATACAGCACGGACGCGGAATTTGAACGTTTTGAATTTGGTGAACATTTAGTAAAATCGATAGACATATAGAATTTAAAATGTAAGCAATGGTAAAATAATACGCAACATAGCAATTTTAGTAGTGCTGTTCTCATTTTCCGAAGTATAATAATTTGGGTTCCATTAAGATTTTTTATTGTTCAATATTTTTTTTGGTGGACAGGGCTAGGGATGCATGGTTTAATCTGGTGTACATTATATTTGTTCCCCAAATTATACGCTCTTTTATAATGCATTAATTTCCCAATGTTATCACAATTTGAGGTACTAGTAAATTACTTCTCGCCAATAGCCAGAATTGTTGGTTATAACAAGTCATCACTCCGGTACATAATTCTAGGGATGTTAGTGAATATTTATTCAATCGGTTCTCAAAAAAATGGATTAGCACTCATTCAACTGTATCCTGGCTAGCACGATTACCGAATATGACCCCACTGGCTGTTTTCTATGGGGATATAACAAAAATTTTGTATAGAAGCATAATTTTGAAAATTAAGATAAATTGCAAGCATATGTTAAGTACTTAACACAAATGTTAACTAGAGTTTTAGACTCTACTATGCGAGGATTCTATGTTTGTTTTGAGTATAGTGGTTCTTATTTTGAACATTTATTAAAAATTTAATATCTATTGTTTTAATAATATCGATTGTTAAGTTACCCACTTTAATATTTATCCAGTTACTTGGTTAAGACATTATGCATGTAATTAACTCTTTATTATTCAGTACTAAATCGTTTGTTTTGTTGGCTTATTACCCTCTACATACTATATAGGACAATAGGGGCATAGCGTACACGGATACGCGTGATGCGTCGCATCCCTTAAAAAATTGTCAAATTAGTGTTATTTAAAAGTTCAACCGATTTATTGAATTATCACAATTTTTAATTAACTTAAACCGACCGCAAACATACATTATTTACTTTAAACGCTACCATCAACTTCTTTATTTCAAATCGGCAGTGAAGGCGCCCGAAATTATTGGACTTCTGCGTTACTTGTTGCAGTGCTGAAATGCGATGGTCCACGTTACATCCAAGCTACGCGTTAGATGGGCGAAAAGGTCAGTGATTTTACGCAGTCAACAGTGGAACCTCGAGTGGGTGTTGTCGTTATTTCCGATTATGTGAACACATCTTGGCGACTTGGTCACATAATATAAGGAAGATTTGGAAGCGCTGTTTCAGGTAATTGTGGAAAATGAAAATGAGGAATGGGATCGAGAAACCGTTATTTGTGCTAGAGGCCTTTTAGCTTTATTGCGCGATTTTGATTTTAATTTTTTCTTAGCAGTGTTTTGTGTAATATTCCCACATTCCAAGAGTTTGTTTAAAATTCTACAGACAAATATATCAGATATTAGTTACTGCAGTAAAAATATCGCCGATTTCAAATCACATATTCAAAAAATGAGAAACGAGTTTAGTGACATTTGGGACCGTATGGACAGATTTGTGTTAGAAAATCAACCACCAAGTAAAAGAATGGGTTTGGATTTAAAGATAAGGAAAGCACCTACGCACGATTGATTTATGAAATATTGGACGTTATTACTTCGAACATTAGTGAACGGTTTGGTGAAATTTCTAAACTGAAATTCTTAAATCTAGATTTCACACAATTTACTTCATTCGTGAAATGTGAAATGTTAAAAAGTGAACTTTCAGTGATTTATAGTGATCCCGATATGAAAAAGAGCACTGTGTTTAAGCTTCACCAATATATTATGTCTCTTCAATTATCTTCTGTTTTCATGGAGTCATCAAAATTGTGTCGTTTAATTTTAACTATTCCTGCCACAAGCAGTTCCACGGAAAGATCATTTTCATGTTTAAAAAGAATAAATACTTTCTCAAAAGCAGGAAATACTGCCAGCTTTAGCATTAATAAATATTGAAAGTGCCTTGTTAGAAGATATGAGATCGTCTCCAACATTTGAAGTAACAGTGATAGACGTTTTCGCTGAACAAATAAAAACCGAATAATTGATCTTTATTTTAAAAATTAGGATATATACCTCGGCATAATCATTTTAGGTTAGTGTCTTTTTTTTATCATTTTCATATGGCCTACCATGCATCTGACTATAGCTCTTCTCCTTATAAAATTTTTAACACATCCCTGGATTATTTTCTCACGCTACGCACTGTACTACAAGTACCTAATAAACATTTCATAATCTTAGTAGCTACTATAACCAGAGAAAACATACTTTAAGCTCATAGTAAGTTAAGTACATAGATGAATTTGGAATAAAATCTGCATTCGAAATCCCTAAAAACTGATCGAAAAAAATGTAACATCAATCAAATTTTACGAAGAAAAGTTCCCCAAACACGAAACATTAAAGTTTAGTTTCACTCAGAGAATAAGAATATAATTGTCACATTAAAATTTATTACAAAGTACAATGAGGTCGTTCTCTTTGTTTTTCCATAATTTTGATAACAACGTAAAAAAATTATAACCGAACCTCAAAATGTTTGTGTAAAAATTACCAACGCGATGCGATATTCCCATTGAAATATTTTGTTCAAAATTTAGAATCAGGGGTTTTCGAGAAACTTTGAATTTAGTTCAATATCGAGAGATATTGAACTAATATATTTTCGATTTTTTTTTTTTTTGGTACTTCCAGTTATACTGGAAGTGGCTAATAACTTTCTTATGTTAAATAGAATACTCTACATTTTTATTTACATTTTTCATTTGCACTTTAAAATCTTCATTTTTGAATGTGACATATCCAATATGAAAAATTAATAATTTGTGAGATTTTTTAATTTTTTTGAAAAATGTTGGTTTTGGAATATCTTCTTGAAATTGTCACAGATTGAAGAAAAAAGTTATGATAACAAATTTACCTCGGTTAAGCTATACTAGCTATGACATGATTGGGCTATTCATATAGAGTTTATCAGGCATTCATATTGTACCATTTGACATTTTATGGTATGGAATTATTTACGTGATATCTAAATGGTATTTTATGGTGTTTTATGGAATTATTTACATGATATCTAAAACATGGAGTGCCTAAACGTATTTTGTTAATAGAATATCCTATTTTTAATACCCTATGTGATGGAGAATTAAGTGATTTTTCAATTTGTATTAGGATTCACTAAATTGGTAACGTATCTATTACCATTTTGTGTCTATGGCTGCATTTCCATTCGATACAATAATTTTTTATTTTCTTTTTAATTTGTTTTTCTTATTTCAACTTAAAAGCGAATCTAATGTTTTTATGGACTTGTAAATATGAAATATATGCAGTATTTCATTAGGATATTTAGCAATTTTAAAAGACCTGTTAGTAATACGGTATTCTAATTTAATTTCTCTGAATTTCCCTCTCTTAACCCGTCTTTATCGAAACATAAGTATTAGTTATTACACGATAATTCCAACATAGGATGTTTTACATCGATATGGGAACACGCATGAGGCCTTTACATGGGAATGCGTAAACAACCCTTGTCATTTAGATAAGATTTATACTTAAGCCCAGAGTAGTTAATATTTTAGTTTAGTTCTTATTAGCCTTCTTTGCTAGAGATCTCATAACTGTTAGTTATAGGGAAATTGTAATCTTCGGCATAAATAAATATTTTTAAAAATGTTATTTGTCGAACAACTTCTTTAATTGGCGCTGCGAACAGGATTGTTCAGACGGTAAACACAAACGCGAAAGTTTTACGAAATCGTAATTTCGAACGTGCACCGGTCTCTTTCAAGAGTTTGCTGAACAACAGAAAAAAAACAAGAGTTATAATCTTCACTTGGCACAACGAATCACTTAGAGGCAACTTCGTGACAACGCTACACCAAGAAGGACAAAGTACTCTCCTAACTGACATCATCAGTGAGGAGGCTTTCAACTAGGACGTGCTTGGACCAGCTGATGTTCCCAACAATCTTCCTGTAAGTCTTCCTTTCGCAATATACATGTTTATGCCTTAAAGATTTCTGTATCTAATACCATTCAGGGAAATATCTCCCGTAAGTAGAAATATTTCAAGTAAAGCTTCCGAATTAATAAATTCGTATAGTATAGATAACGATAATTTAATTATAATAGAAAACTCATCAAATCTTTCATTTACAATGTCTATCACACACATTGAAATTAACATGACTAAAGACATGGTACCTGAATACTCAGGCGGTTCAAAAAATCTGGCGTATTTTATTATACAAGTAGAATGTTATTGTAATCTTTTGAAACAACAAGAGGAAAATTGTGTGTTAAATATACTGTTGTTAGAGCAGGTAAAATCTAAACTTGTAGGCAACGCGAGAGATGTATTAATTACAACTAGCTGTAGAAAATGGTCGGAAATAAAAGACGCGTTATGGCAGAAATTCGGAGACCCTAGATCCGAATAATTACTTGTACATGATTTAAGTACGTGTTTCCAAAATTATAACAAAAAAGGGTTTTTTAAGAACTAACAACCACCCAACAAGTCGAGGACGCCTTGAAGTAAAGGGAGAGGAATTATATCAGCATCAACATAGGACGTTTCACATCGATATGGGAACACGCATGAGGCCGTTACATCGGAATGCGTAAACAACCCTTGTCGTTTAGATAAGATTTATACTTAATCCCAGAGTAAATAATATTTTAGTTTAGTTCTTATTAGCCTTCTTTGCTAGAGATCTCATAACTGTTGATAATAGGGAAATCTATAATATTCGGCATAAATAAATATTTTTAAAAACGTTATTTGTCGGACAACTTCTTTAATTATATACAGTAATATGTAACCTTGAATAAATGATATATACCAAAAATAACCATACAATTTTCACAATGGGTTCCTATTTCTGCTTTCACATTTAGGATTTAATTTTCTAAGCTACATCAAAACATAAAATTATGAACATAAATAGATGTTTGAGGCGACCTGAAATTCTTCTGTTAAAAATGTATATTAATAGAAGTAATAAGGTTTTTCACCTTATCCATAAGATATACCATAATTAATAAAAATATATCTTATGAAGTATATCTTTAAATAGTAGATGCTAGTATAGCATCTACTATTTAAAAATTAGAAACAATTTCATTATTAATAAATATTCTTTATCGGTGGTTTAATAACGGAATAACCGCTGTTTTATGGAATAAAATAACCACTGAGCAAAATAACCAATTAATTAAGGAAAAAATTTCTATAGCTATATTCTTCAAAATATTTGGTCACTCTTAACAAAATAATCACATTTTCCATGAAAATGAATGTGAAAATTTGGTAAAATACAATATAGTTTTAGTAAATTACAATCTGTTGTGAATATTTTCCGAATGCTAAAACTGAATAACGGAACAATATTTTGAGTATTCGTAATTTTTTATTTTAATGTTGTTGTGTTTTTTATATAATCATCTTGTTTTTTATGTGATTAGAAGTTAAAAAACTTAATATTACTTAAAATCTATTCTACTTCCAATAAACGACTTAATATAACAAAGATACAATATAGGTTTTAGTTATAAGATCGTCAAAAATTATTTATATGATTATTTCTTTTATTTTCTATCAGTGATTATGAAAAAGCGACAAGAATATTTTCCTCATAAACTATATACTAAGTTAATTAGGTATTACCATTTAATTATTTTGTGATACCAAGGCTATCACAGAACTGACATACCACGATTTCATCCTTATTTGGAATCATCAGTGAGGATACTCTGAAAACATTAATTGAGTCTTGTACCAAGCCGGCATGAGCAATATATGTAGAAATTTGGCAAGCGCCATCTTCCTTCTTACCCACCGGGAGTATCGCCTACCAGAAGCCATACTACTTCTCATTTTTAAAGTAGATTACTTCGTCTAACGTAAGCTTTCATGTGACGCCGCCTAAATAAAGAAGACTCATCTAAAGTTCCAGTTTTGGTGTAACTAGCAATGAGAATAATTAGATGACAATAATTTTGATTACCCACTCATGTGGTATCACGTGAAAGTTTGCGTTAGATTATCGTATATTGGATATTACATTTTTTTATGGCAACACAAATTATGAATGGTAGTTTGTATTCATAAGATTAATAAAGGAAGCTGCACTGGACATGTACAATGAAAAAAATTGTATATAATATAATTGTCTATTCAAGTTGCAATCTACGTGATGTGGTTTCGGTGTATGTTTTTTCTTGTTTTTAATGCCAACCTCTTGATCCCAAATTAGAAACATTGTGATTATAGTACAAGATAATTTGAGCAAATATCATATCATAACGTCAATTATATTGAATTTAATGAGCACACATAGCTTCTGTAGTTCGATGCCTATGATTTGTATATATTATGTAACTTGCAGAGTAGTTATTATGGGAAGTATACGTTTTATACTTACATATTTTATCATATTTATCATATAAAGTTAAATTTTTATTTAATCTAAAACAATAAAACTTTTAAGTTACATTAACTTTATTTTTATAAATGCAATGTAACTTAAAAGTTTTATTGTTTTAGGTTGATTTGCTTTACTTCTACGTATTCTTGTGCATGTTGGCATCAATAATTAGTTAGAATGGCAATATTGATGAGATAAATAATCCAATACGTCAAACTTAATGTCTAAAATAATTTGTTAAAATTAGTATCATTTTAACAATTTCATTAACAAACCCTGACAATTTTTAAGGCTCTAAAATAAGATGCAGTAAAGAGATCCCTGAAACTTACTTTAGGAGAAGTCCCATTCCTTTTGTATTTACATTGCAATCCGATATTTTTGTATGACACCTCTTTTATGGAACCATAAAAGATATATTGTTAAGACTTTTTTTAGTTCAGTTGTCTTCAATCGGTTCGGTGTTAAAGGCATCGTTAGTAGAAAAGGAAAACGTAGGTATTTCCAAAACAACGCAGCTTTGTGTTTATCTAAAATGTCACGAAGATGACTATTACTGTTTAATATTATTTAAATAATTTGTTATTTACAGATAACAAATAAAGATTAATGATTTATCTGTTTTTATTTCATAATTACAGAAAATGTCCAGAAAGTGTAGATTTGTTTTGAACATTTACAACTTCTATTTTAAATTGCCAAATCCTTCCACTACACAACTATCTGTGATTACATATAGATTTCAATTGAAAATAAAATATCCATTGTCAATAAAATCGTTTATGAATGTTACAGTAGTAAGTAACCAATGGAGAAATATTAAATTTTAAAGGTTAATTGTCCTTTTACTAAAATGTGAATTGACCACCCAACTTGATTAGTTGAGAATTGCAGCTTGTAATATTAAAGATTTAATAGTCGCTATATAAAAGATGTAATAAAGTTTTGTATTTAATAAGAATGCCTTCTCGTTTACTCCCGGTTAAAATAGTGTATTCTGTATGTTATTCAAAATTATATAAAAAAATTCGGCTATTTTGAATATCGCAACACATATGTGAAAAATGATATTTTTAAACAAAAAAAAAACTTGAAAAGATATATTTTCGATACAAACATGGAAAATAAATTGCAGAATTGCATTGTAATATAACAAGAATAGGTTTTTAAAAATTGTTAACTTCGCTTTCAATAATGTTTTACTGCTTTCGTCAACTTTTTTGACAACTGTCAAGAACTGTAATTAAACCTAGGCTACGAATGTAGTACCTTACTTTTCGTTTTAGCAATGTGCGCTCTTCAGCAATAAGTATGTAATCAGAGTCACCTTTCCCCCAACCATCTAAGATTTCGTTGTGTTCTGTTCTGAATATGTTCTGATACATTTTTGGGACACTAAGTAAAAGCTAGGACATTTTCCATTGAATCTTAAGTTTTAATTGATGTTCGGCAACATCACAAAAAAAAATATCTAACAAACTGCAAATAAAACGTATTATTTACGATTCGATTTTTTTTTTTTTTTTCGTTGAATATCTAAGATATTTATTTAATATAGCAGTATACTTATGTAGATACAATACATATGTATGTAAGTTACATGGATAGCCAGAACACTCCGTATATTTATTTTTAACCACTGCATGAGTTTCTCACATAATAATAATTGTTAAAGATACAGCTTTATCTCAAACCCACCGATAAAGCTGCCCTCAGACGCCCTCTGCGTTGATATCATTTCATATAAAAGTGTAACCCCTCGAATTGTAAGTCAGATTATACTTGTTACTCGTTAGAGTTAGTACTACATAATTTATCATCCAGAAGTAAATAAAAGTGTATTACTATAATTGTATTGCTGTTCTTCGAACCCTAAACATATTTTGTATGTACACTTGAGTTATTTCTATACCAAATTATCTGGATATTCAACAATGTATATACCGTAGATATTTCGGTGAATACAAATATTACAGGATATATCATAAATTGATTCAATTAACGATTGTAAATTTTATATTAAATGGCGAGTTTTCCTTCCACGGGATTTCCAGCATGGTTTTATATTCTTTGTATTTTAATTTTTTTGTCATTTGTTAGTTATTAAAGCTTTTAGTTATTAGCACTATTCAATATCATTTCACTATTCCTTCATTTTCGTTTTTCCTTTCGACTCAATTTAATAACAGCCCAATACGAACTACCTTTTTGTTAATAAAAATAAATGAACGAAAATTCAATAAAATCAAGTAAAACCCATTGAAATCTTTTTTAGTACCACGCGAACCACAGAATTAAAAAAGCCGTTTTTGAATTGATAACCGCTTCACTTATTCGAAAGGCTCTATGACAGATAGTCATCAAACATTAAAAATGCATTCTTCAATTAACGTTAGATTGAAGAATGCATTTCTAAAGTTTCATCCTTACGACTAATTGAACGTTTACTTGCATATGAGATATCGTTGCAAAGTATTTCCAAAGAAAATTTATTAAACAAATATGTACTTCGTCGACAACTACTCCACTTCTACTTCAACTTTAATTCAGTTAAACCAATAATAATTTTAATACAGTTCCGTTCTTCGATTAAAATTTCAAATCAACTAGGAACTCTACTTTGAGCCTATTTAATGAGTTTAATTAATATAATTATATTGTTGACTAGTAATTTATAAATATTTTAATTAACAATTTAGGTAGAATGATGAAGCCCATCAATTAACAGTTATTAGTCTCAATGAAACTATGTATAATATGTAACTAGAATTATGTTTAACCTTTATAAGCCTATCCTTGATACTACACGTTTAAGAACCAACCTTAAAAAAACAGTAAAAGTGAAGATGTTGACATTTATTATTGAAAAAGTGCACTTAAAATGAATTTTTTATACAAATTAAAGAAGTCCTTGAAAGAGTGAGATTTAGTTTTCTTTGATCGCTTTATACTTTACTTACTACGCCTGGTTTTCAATGTTGCAATAATACCATCTTCCACAAGTAATAATGAAGTGCAGCTAGTATAAATACGGGCACGGAGAATGTCAAAGTCACATCGTCCCAGCTATTCTGTGATTTAACAACATGAAAATTGCCGTAAGTATACAAATGGATTATTTTATTGAAGAAAAATTTAGTTCATTTGTCGATAAAATAAAATATAATAGGAGATAAAAAAATATTTGTATGTATCTCATTAATTTCATATTTTTTGTCATTTAATATCTATCAAGTATACTATTAAAATTATTACAGGTAATTATATCATTTTGTTATTTTCCTATATATTTGTTATCAATAAGAATTCGTTTTGCTTAACGGTTCTTGATTTTTTTTTTCTATTTCTTTAACGTATCATTATATAACATCTACTACTGCATTTTCGCGACTGGAAATCATCAAGATTATACAAGAAATATTTTTATTATAAAACATCTATGTATCTTACATGCTAAACGATACATGCTAGAACGTTTCCTGTAAAATACTGCAATATTCTAAAAAAAATTTATACAATACTACTAATACAAGATTCCAAAAAATATTATAGTTTAAAAACATTTTAAAAATAACTTTATCTTACTACCAGTTGCAACATTTTACTGAAGTAACGGTATGTTCTCAAATATATAATAATATAATCATCATTTTTTATTACAATAATGTACTAGTATAATGTACTAAATACGCACTGTTTTGTATGCAACTTTTCCTTAGTGTATATTAGATTAAAACATAAAAGTCAGTTTAGTAATTTTCTTTAATATTTGCAAAGCTACACCACATAACAACTAATACAATAATATACCTATTATGAACACTGTTATATTTATGCAGATTTTGTCAGTAAATATAAATTGTGTATGGTTTGGAAGGAAACTCAAATTATTCTTTTCACTTAAATTTTACAGTTTAGAGCTATACATTTTTTAAACTTTTAGCTCACTCAGTCAATATTTTTGTACAATAACTAATAATAATATATAATACAAAATAATAGAGATCAGAGTCAATATAAATATAATCAGAGTAAAGAGATTCTCGTAATTATAGGCCAATATGTTGACTAAAAAGTGAATTAACATGAACAAACTGAACGAAAATGATAATATTCATGGTAGCAGGTGGAATTTTAAATTGTGCCATTGTTATAATGAAACGTCAGATAATTTTACACAAATTTAATTTAATTATAAGTGAAATTTGTGCAAAATTTTCTCAAAAGAGAGAATTTACATTCACACTGAAATCTGCAAAATTATTTCCTAATTATTGTTATCGTTAACAACTAACAACTATTTTAACAACTGTTTTAACTGATAATTAATTTGACGAAAAAAGATTTGAAAGATTGTTTGTTTAGTTTTTTTGCAAAATTTTGTGAACATTTTAAAAACAAATTCAAGCGATCACAACATTAGAAAATATTATTTGAAATACAAATTAATATATTTCATGCAACTTTGTAGAACCGTCTTGATAATCCCAAGCAATATCCTTACTAAATAAATAAAGCATCTCTAATTGGAAAATTATTATAAACTATAGAAAGTTTTTCAATTCTTCTATTTAAATTAATTTGATCTAATTCTAATCAATTTATAGGTAGCATTCTTCGCTTTATTGGCTGTTGCCTCAGCAGCTCAACTCAGTGGTAGGGAGCCGATTCCAATAATAAGACAGGATGCTGAAGTAAACTTTGATGGGTCATATAGATCCTCATACGAGACAGGGAATGGTATATCTGCACAGGAACAAGGCGTACTAAAGAACGCCGGAAATAAGGATGCCGAAGCCGAAGAAGTCCAAGGAGGCTTTCAGTATACTGCCCCCGATGGAACTCCAATTCAACTTTCATACCTTGCCAACGAAAATGGTTTCCAGCCCCAAGGTTCCCACCTTCCAGTTGCGCCCGTCGACAATAACACACCTCCACCAATTCCAGCAGCTATTCTACGTTCTCTGGAATACAACGCAGCCCATCCTGAACAGAATCAAGAAGCGCCTAACAAGAGATTTTAAATTCTATTCGTTGGGCGTTGATTTGCACTGCCGGATATCTGCAGTCCTGTAACATACTGTATATAATGCAATGACTTGTGCCATGTACAAATGTTATAATTTAAATAAATTATTTTCATTTTATTTCTACATTATTTTGTAAACGATTGCATAGGTCTTATATCTATATGGCACAATCACAGAAATGTCATAATAATAATAATATTTATGGCTAATGATGGCAGCACATATGGCTACCTCAATCTACTTGTGAAAATTTTCTATTATGTAATTTCATATATACCTACAACAAATATTTGCCTGACAAATTCTCTACTATTTAATTTGAAGACAGTATGTTTGAGGCGATAAATAAAAAATAATAGATACCATTTGGACTAGATTATTAATATATTATAACTGCACATCGTTCTGTACTCCAAAGCTAACTTTCTTATTATATTACTCTATAAAGCGCTTCCACGTATATAAATAACATATATGTATTATTTCAACACGAATCTACCCATGCATATACTCATTCTTTGAAGTGATGTGTATGCAAATTATTAATTTCCCTACCTTCTCTAGCTCTACCTGTCGCAAGTTCACGGCGTTAAAACTTGTTTAAATGTCAATCTGAACTCTTTCCCTGAAATGCAAGAAGAAAGCTAACGGCATAAAACTTATCAACTTGAAATAACTAATACTATAAATAACGTCAATATTTTTATATTATAAGCATATACATTAGAGAGTTGAATGTTTCGTTTATGGATAAGTAATAAACATTTTATTAGAGTGCATTGCATTATACGTAAGGCTATACTTAATACAACGTACTTCTCTTATTTCAGAAGGTGCATCTTATAGACCTGTTATTTCTTAGAACAACCTGTTTAATTTAATTTTTAGGAAAATATCAAGTCTTACAGTAGACAAACAGAGAGATTTAATAATAAATCTAGCTAGGTATTGGCCAACTACTATAAGTAAAATATCATGGGATTCGCTATTGTAAAGCAATAGACTAGACCTCCCTTCCAGTCCTATCGATTGTACTTTTTATTCACACATACATAATGCCTTAACGTATATCTTTGTAAATTATATTAAAAGTACCATCAACTAGTCGAGTTTTTAGAAAATAAAAAGTTTAAAAAGAAAATTTAAAAATTTAGAAGGCGATTTGTGCGAAATTAGGAAAACTTGTATCTAAACGTTTATTTTCACATACGAAGTGTGTTCAAAAAATAATGCGAATTTTCGTTTTGTGAATAGAATTTTACATCTACCGTCTACATCCATATTATCCCCTTCAAAATGATCCCAATTAGATATTATACACTTATGCCAGCGCTTCTTCCAGTCCCCGAAACACTTCAGTAACTCGATCTTTGGGATGCCGTTTGGCTCTTTCAGCGATGCGCTTTTAATTTCATCTGTGTTTGCAAAACGACATCCCTTTAAGGTTCTCTTTATTTTTTTTTTTTTTTTTTTGAAGAGAAAAAAGTCCGGATCCATATCTGGCGAATACAGAGAATGGGGCCATTTCAGTATCGATTTTGGCCAAACATTCAAAAACAATGAACAATCATGCATCGTGGTGCAAAACTCATAAATAGTTTCGAAACAAATCCGGGCGTTTTTTTAAATTGCTTCACGCATACGGCGTTGAACTTGTAATAGGTAGTACTCCTTATTGATCGCTTAACCTCGTGATAAAAACTCATCGTGCACTATGCCAGTAAAATCGAATATCTTAAGTAGGTTTTTAATAATTTTTCCTACTATAATAATATTTAATAAACAAGTTACAAAAAATTAGAACAAGGTCAAAACAACGGCCGGGCAACATCGTATCTTCCGCCTCTGTTGCAGGGAGAAGATGCTGTCATAGGCAGGCAACCCACACTGTTGTGGGATCTCCATCCTTGTCTATCTTATAGACGCATTTACGGCTAGTATGTTTTTCCACGTTTTGTCGCGAGATAATGTGTTGCGTAACTATTTATATCCCCAGAAAAGATCCGGTTAATGAGTGAAATAATGTATTCTCTTTTACGGTATTTATAAATGATTATAAAATAAAACACACGGGGTTAGACAGTTGTTAACAAATTATTTATTGAGTTCACTTCTAATATACAGTACCAGTGGCGGCTGGTGATTAAAGCCGCTTTACACGACGCTAGTAACTCGTACGAGTCACTAAAACCGAGTACTTCACTCTAGTACTCGCCTTGTGTAAATTGGTGTTCTGTATTCCAGTAGAGTACTCGCTGCTAGTGTCCATGCCAGTCGAGCGAATAGAAAGCAATCCCATTTACTGGAACGAGTTGATTCCCCCACCAATACTTCCCCCACACAATACTCGACTGTATGACATACTAGCACCGTTTACACGATTCGAGTAACACATACGAGTGGTTAGTTTAGTGCTACTGAAGTCGTTGATAGTGCGTACCCCGTATTTCGTAATAGTTGATCGTTGCATGTAGGTTTCTAAAATGGCTAAGTGAGGTGAAGATACCATTTTAAAATTTGTGGAACTGTATAGAGACGAAGAATGTTTATGGAATATGAGCCTGAATAATTATAAAAACAAATCGGCCCGTGAATCAGTTTTATTAAGAATTGTAAAAGACATGACTATATCTGATTTTGGTGTTACTGAGGCAAAATATAAAATTAAGAATTTAAGATCAACATATAGTCAAGAGCTTGTTAAAATTAAGAATTCGGAACACTCTGGAATGGGCACCCAAGAACTTTACAAGCCAAAAATTGCGTGGTTTGTGGTTATGTACTCATTTACAAAAATCGTTGACAAAAAACGAGAAAGCTACAATAACATGGTAAGTAATACATTTATTTTTGGAAATTTACTTTAATTCGGTTCACAATTAACATAATACTTTAATAAATCACTCGATTTTACCAAGAAACTGATCCTTCATTTACGAAGTAATTCTTGTATTTGTCTCTTAATTGTCTGGCCATCTGAGATGAGTGGTTACTTCCTATGCATCCAATTGACTTCAAACTATTTATTTCCTCCCTCCATGCTCCCGGAATAAAACTATGCTCCAAATTTTCTTCGTCTACTGATCCTCTAGGTAAATAAACATTTGCGGTCGTACATCTTAACCAGTTGTGTAAAACGCAGCAAGTACGAACAATCTTGTCAACAGTTGAAAGTTCACAACCTATTGGTTTCTCGAAGACTAGAATCCCGAAGGCGTTTTCAATTATCCTTGTAGCGCGGGATAATCTGTAGTTAAATATTTTTTGTTCAATTGACAACTGAATGCGCGAAAATGGTTTGAGTAAATAGGATTTTAGTGGGAAGGCATCATCCCCAACAATAAATACTGCATCTGGCAAAATATTGCTCTCAAAGCTGTAGAAATAGGACTTTGAACAAAAACCCCTCCATCCGATACCTTTCCATTACATCCGACATCAATGAATCGAAAACAGTAATTCCCATCAACAATAGCCAGTAAGATGATGGAGTTCTGCTTTTTATAGTTGAAATATTCGGTACCGCAATGGGGGGGAGCACGAATGTTGACATGTTTCCCGTCGATTACTCCGTAGCACCCTCGAAAATTCCAATGAGTGTTGAAATCGCGTTATATAGTTTTCCATTCCTCTCGAGTCTCTGAAACCTGTAACATAGAAATGTAATATGAAATTTAATTTAATCTAATTTCTTATTAGCTACGTTAGTTATCATTGTGAAATATCATCAATCAAATAGTTCAAAATTATAAATATTTAATGTACTGTACTATTAATAAATTTAGTTTAGTTATAATAAGCATAATAATTATTATTTTGCAGAATGACATAGAACCACAGGGTGAGGAAAATTCGCAAATGCATCAAGAGGTATCTCAATGGCAAGAATCTCAAACTCAAGAGCAAGAGGACTCTTTAGTCAAAGAGGAGCAAGATATGCAAGAGGAATCATCAAGGCAAGGAAAAAAATAATCCGTGTGAAAATCAGTTAAACAGACTCATACTACAACTCCCGGACCTGCACCAAAGAGTAAGAAGTTATTAAATAGCAGAGTTAAAGACGTTGCTTCATGTGTCAGTGATCTTAAGAACCTGGCCGGGGCTCTTTGTACTTGTAGTAAGGTTGAAAACGAACAATGTGATGAATTCAAACTTTTTGGCCTCAGCATTGCAGCCCAACTTGAAAAAAATATATCATGTGCAGCACAGTACACGTGATAGAAGTGAATACTTCTTTAGAATAGAGAATGAGAAAGATTAAGAGTGAGAGATTGAAAGAGGGAGAGAGATAGAAAGATACAGAGAGAGGGATAATTTCAAAAAAAATATAACAATATAAAATTTGTGTAAAAAATATTCGGTTTATTCATTATCTACACTATCATCGGGTGGTGGTTCAATTGGTAATACTGATATGATTGGTTTGTGATAACTAAAATATGAAATATATGTTCGTGATTCGATATTTTCTAGATAACGTGTAAAATTTGCATCTATTGTTGTTCCGGATTTTGTTGTTGATTCTTTGGGATCGTTATTTATAAGCAGACCAAATATTTCTCGAAGAAAGTTAATCAACGTCAAAGAATCATTGGATCCGAAATTTACATTGAAATCTCCCCCGAGAATCAAAGGGATTTTGTCTTCGCCTCTTCCAAGTGCATTTGCACCTGTGTGGCCAGAAGGGAGCGGTGAATGAAATATATTATATCTTCTAGATTTTGGTTCGGTGAGATATAGATGGCTGCGATGACGATATTTTTTCATCGCTTCGTGCTGAGTTTATATCGCTCTCTCTTGCTCCACTCCCGTTTGGCGTCAGAGTTGTACATACTCGCGCGCATGCGCGTCATATTATATTTTCTTCTATTGCCTAGTATTCAATGAATACGTGGCTCTCTCTCTTGCTCGTACGATGCTTCCTAAACTATTCCCCCTTCAAGCAACTTAGACCTTGGACTTAGTGTATGAGTGGGCGTTGAAGACGAAGGACCGCACAAAAGGGAGACGCGGATAGCCTAAACTGATATGTATGATGTATCGCTCTCTTTATCTTTCTCTCTATGTTATATATCTGTGTACTCTGTCTTGTAACGAAGCCTGTGTTTTAGGTATACCAAATGTATAGCTCTCTTTCTCCTTCTCTCTACGTTATATCTTTTTTCTCTCTCGTGTAACGAAATCTCGAAACATTACATTTTTTCCAATTCACTCTCCATTCTCGTCAAATATCAGAACGCCGCCAAAGAAGTATTCACTTCAAAAAATGTTTTTGCAGACCTGTGTTATTTGTACACAACAAATATTAAAAACATAGAGATATGTGAGAATATACTACGAACTTCTTTCTCTCAATAATGACTATAATAGCCATTACCATACGTATCCAACTTGGTTGAAGCGCATTGTGGCAAATGCGACTAGCTGCTGACTGTCTTGATCTTGATTCGATTTCGGGCGCCAACAACACTAATGTCGATGCAAATAGGTGCTGTATGCATTTCTTCAGTGTATATCCCCTACCCTGACAGCTTCAGCTTTAGATTTGGGAGATTGTCTAATTTATGTGGTGTTTTTTTATATTATACCCATATAAAAAACACCACATAAATTAGACAATCTCATAATTATAACATAATAATAATGATTATACATATTAATAAGTATAAACTTCTCTGGCGAATTAAAACACATATTATATTCACTTGGTACTATTAATAACTCTGTTTTTATTGAAGAGGCGTCAATTACGACTTTAAACCATATTTCAAATGTGTACGGCGAAGTCGTTGACCAACTATATTTTTTAAGGCAACCAGTAAGCTGTCCCGAACAGGTGTGGCAACAAAACATTACTTTTTTAACTAATTATTAGACAGAATGATCAGAATATAGATCAGTATCATTTTTATAAGAAATAACTCTAAAAGTTGCCACACAAAGTACTAATCTTGTTATAAATTACATCCTTTAAATCATTAAATGTATATAAACAATTTACGTAAATATTATTTTTAATTATGGATGTCAAATGCATGGAAGACATAAGTTACTACTAATTATTCGGTCATAATATGATTCTTGGAGAAATTTCGTACATTATCGCACCAGTGTGAGCTGGTGCAAAATATTGTTAAAAATGGTCCTTTTGCAGTTCATCAACCATCATTATGTATAGGTAGTTGTTTTATATATTTTCTTATTTAAAGTTTCTAGAATATTTATTTCGAAATTTTTAACAAAGGTGTTCGAAAATGTATCTATTGCTCAGTCCAGTTTTAGGACAAGTAGATTTAGGGCAACTGATCTTAACTCCATGACATTTCGAGAAGATTAGAAGAATCGCAAAATTTTGTCAATTCCATAGGCATCACAATTTATCAGAGCCCATTTTTAGTGATCTAGGAATGACACTAATGCTTTTCTCTAGAAACAAATTTCAACAACTTTTAGAACTACCCAAAATAAAATTGAAAACAACAGAAGGTCCGGCATTTTTAAATCAGTTGCGAAGATTATTGTTAAAAATATATCGGCAGACAAAAAGAGAAACTATAATTAAGTTCAACAAACATCTAGCTCACTTAAAGTTGATTAAAGAAAAAGAAGGCAACTTAAAGGAGGCTGAAAAAAATCTGGCGCTGTCTAACATACTTCCGAAAACAATCATAAAATAGATTATAATAAGTTTTTTAAAAGTATAACTAATAGTACACTCTTGAATGCATTTGAAAGTATCAATATAACTAAATTTGATAATAACATAAATAAGGACAAGGGTCGTATATATAACAGACCGTTGTTTTGATAGATAAGATGGATGGCGACATAAATAGATGAGTGAACTGAATCTTACCTCATTATAGTTCAACTCTGAAGATAGTTAGTTATAAAAGTTATAAAATAGTTATAAAAGAAGATAAATAGTTATATAAGCTTAGATATTAAACGCAATAGAGCAGTAAACAGAAACATTTTGTTCCTTAATTTTTCACTAACCGTAAAAGAAATAGCTACAATAGGTTACTTTATTAATGAACAATACAATAAACTAGAAAAATATTTGTAACAGCTTAGTCAACCTGAACAAAATTTAAGTATAAGTAGAAACTATACATAGTTCTAATTATCTCCTGATTATGTCAACTTTATTGGCGAAACGTGCGTCGAGTGTTTGTGGCGTTTTTTGTTAAATATTTGTCGATAGCCTTCAGAATTTATATCACAAAAAATTCTGCGACTGAATTAGTCTGTGATGAGATACAGTTATCCAAATTCTAACCTCAATAGGACTTAAACTTGATTCTCTTTAAGAATTATCTATAGATATAGGTGCGATAATTTTGTGAATTTACTTAACCACTAATATGAAATCATGCTTCATCTGTAAAACACAATTTACCCAAAAAGTCATAATTTTGTTATTTATAATTGAACCAACGACAGTAATTCTCTTATTTATCAAAGTCGAGAAGTAATAACTCTTACACCAAAGTGACTTTATACAAAATCAAATATAACTTCCTTACCGCCTGTGTATTAAGCCATATGACATTCCTAAGAATTATGTTCTTATTTAGTTGTAAAAGTACATTATATACCTTATTTACCTATCTAAGCAACAAAATAACGTAAGGTTTTGGTCAAACTTGCAATTAAATGTTCACAAACATCTTCAAGAGTTTTTCTGACAAAACTGTCTTTCCCCTGGGTCATTTACTCTTGCAAACATTACCATTATTTCAAAAACTTCCTAAAAAACGTCGTACATATTGCATAAACATTTCATAGTTGAATTCCTGATGATTTGGAAACTTTTCTCAAAATCGTAAAAAGTATTAATGGATAGTTAGTGAAATACTGCTCATCAAGAATAGGAAAAAGTCTGAGATTCTCTAGGTATGCATGCAAGGAAGAGTGAGGCAGTATTCGGAGGGAAAAGGATGCACTATACACCAGACCGAACTCTGTGTACATTCTCATTCAATATACATATATATTCATCGATACTCACTCTGCAAAGGTCTCAATTCGACTGAGTAAGGACTAGGCATTTACTCCGCACGTTGTGGGTGGTCCGATATCGCAAATTTTGAGACTTGTTCCTATTATTGACGAGCTGTATGTATAGGTACGAATTGTTCTCATCTCATTGACTACTTCGCCTGAAGTATAAATATGTAGTATTTTAAACAAAAAATACAATACAATCGCCAGTGTGTATACATATATCGAACATATCTACTATACGTTTTTGCATTCCCCACAAATAAGAAGCATATCTGTACTACCTTGAACCAGAAATTTCAATAGAACATTAATGAATTACTAAAACAGCTCTACATTTTTCCTTTGTTTTTTTTTTTGTTAGTTGCATATTAAAACCTTTTATTAAAAATAAATATCAAATACAGAAATGTAACAAATTCACTTTCTTTTTCAGAAGTAAATATCAAAAATAATCTTACACCTAAAGAAAAATTCTTGACCATTCAACACAAATAAGTTAGAATAGTACCAAATACCCCAATATACGAGTATAGTAATATTGTGTGCATGAGGATTTGGAATCTCGAATTCGCAGAGAAATATACAACTTACCAGGAATCTCCTGCTTAATTAAATCCTGCCTCTTATGAGTTCAAAGGTGCTAACAAACAAACTGTTATAGATAATTTTACATGACATTTTCATTATAATTACTGAACTACAGAAATGTCCCAAAAATTGCATATGAAAATATAATAAAATAGAAATGTTTTATTCAGTCTTTACAAATCCAACGCTATTTTTATTTTATCACTAACTTTCTATACACAGCAGTTATATATTATTTAAATAAACTAACATGTTTTGGTCAAAATAGAAATACGAGTAAACGCTTTTTAAGGTCTATATTAGGTCTTCTAATATGTATATATATGACCTAAAGCTCCAACCTAATA
This sequence comes from Rosalia funebris, assembly GCA_037954035.1. Taxonomy (NCBI): domain Eukaryota; kingdom Metazoa; phylum Arthropoda; class Insecta; order Coleoptera; family Cerambycidae; genus Rosalia; species Rosalia funebris. The sequence goes on along the minus strand of JAZFAV010000022.1, from coordinate 40,869,355 downwards.
TTACTGAATTCGGTTGTCTCTGCTATAAGTTTCTAAAAAACTACTTTATATAATTCAAGGTTGATAATACTACAATATTGATGTGCATAACAAGAATTACGAGACGAGTTGACATATTAGCATACGAATTAATTTTTACTTTATATTCACGAAACTTAAATTTAGCCACTTGACCAATTAGAAAGTATAATATAAAAAGAAAAAAGTCGTTCCGTATTCTAGATGTAATATTCTCAAGGTCATATTAATCACTACCTCAAAATTAGCTATCATATCATGAAACAATAATATTGTTTAGACAATGTTATTATTTGCTTTGTGAATTGTATGTATAATGTGCATTCCTTTTTCTGTTTCATATATTAATTCTTTTTGTTTTCTAAGGCATATGGAATATTAAAGACAATACAAAATTAAGGTCTGAATTTGTGTAGAGTAATTTGATAGTGACATGTAGAGTAGTTTAATTTTAAAAATTTCATAATAAAATAACTCATATATGATGTAATGTAATGAATTGCAAATTGCAATAGCATTTAAAGCGGACTAGTGCATAATAATAGAATGTTGTTTGATCAAATGATTTCTTTAGTTTGATCAGAGTTCTATTATTACTGTAATGCCTGTAACGTAGTTTAACAAATCAGATATAGACACTTGGTCATGAGGTGCTCAAACACAAATTAGAGAATTATAAATATAATAACAAGATATTTATAATTATAGAGATAACATAGAGAGTATTTATATATAGCGATTTAGGAGCAGTAGCCGATCTGAATCAAAACAATTCTGAATGAATCTAAAAAATATTCAACACATATAAGGAGTGTTTATAGTACCTGTAAACCCTTGTACAATAACGGTAGTGGATTAAATTATTATATTAGGTACCAGATGAAAGTTATCTAATAATCGAAATCATATGTACTAGACTAATGTACTAGACATCAGGCAACTATTTTGCATGGCACTAATTTTAAAACACAAAAATAGTAAAAATAAAAATATTGTATCACACACTTACCTTACTAGAACAAAACACATGTCTGTTTTCGCGCCATTTGTTGCCAAGACTATAGCACAAAGATCTGCTTACTTTTTGGCTCCAAGAATTTATAATGAAGTACCAGTGGTTATTAAACGAATAAATTCAATACTATTATTTAAAAAACAAATTAAAATATGGATCTTTAATAAACCAAGAAATTATGCACATAAACTAGTGGATATAAGAAATATATACTGTGTAGCATATCAGTGAAAGTACTCATGTAAAGCAATGTATTTGTGGTAATATGGAAATAAATTTTGATTTTGATATTGTGGTAATATAGTTTTATCTTGATGTTATATGTGTATATGTATGTTGCCGCAAACAAGTTATAACATAACTTTTGTGGTCTACTACTTTATTTGCATTTAATACATTTTATTGTAATACTTATTATTGTATTTTATTTTTTTTTTGCTTGTATTATGTAAATAAACTTAATTATTATTATTATTATTGTTATTATTATATATCGATTTCATGAATGCATAGAAAATATCAAGATCTATCAAACGATCATAACTTGTATGACAAGGAATCTTTTTTTTATATGTTAGAAGAAAATGAATGAGAATTGAACGCTAATTGTGGACGATATACCATTTGATGTTCCTTTAAAGTAATGTACAAAATAAATATAATACTTTAAAGTAATATATAGACTTCACTTATTCTCTGAGTAACAAGGGAATTATAGATAACAAGCATTGAAGAAATTATATAATGTTAACAAAGGATATAAATTTACTTAAAACAGAAATATTTCGCTAAGTTTCCAAACAGATTTTTTTTATAATAAATGGGATAGCTTTTAGTGCTACTCAAATTTATGATTTTTATTAATTTACACAAAGGCGTAAATGGACTAGATATTTTCATGTAATATGTTTTTACAATAATGAACGCTACAAGAAATACGAACTTATGTTTATTAATTTTCGCAATTCATTCGATCTATATAAATTAATTAATTAGTAAAATCTACTTACTATAAGCAAGTATAATATTTTTTATGCGTTCTTAAGGACTACGTATATATGAATATGATAGTATGCCTTGAATAGGAAATGTCACTATTTTTACTAGAAACTGACATCAGTATTTTCATTGTCCATTCAAGACACACTAGACATGTTATGTAAGTTGAATCAGTTAAACATATTTACAATTAAATTGGTTGGCCATGGAAGCGAGAGATATCTATAAATGTTTATATGGTCATTTTCGGTTATACAGAGTGACCACAATTATTTCGTAGTTAATAATTATAATTAATAATATCTATAATCATAACTATAATTTCTATAATTTCTAATTAATATTAAACAAATAATGATTATCTAATAATTGCTTAGATTAAATAAATTAAATTGATTAATTGCTAATCATTTGTTTGAAATGCATCTGGAAGTATAAGGAATCAATTGAAATTATCTTTTTTGGTTGCATTATAATAGTTTAATTGATAATTGAAACCAATGTATGTACCTGAAATGTTTATTCTATAAAACTTACTGAAAATGATATGCAACTGAAAGTATTTGACAATATTACCTATAGCTCAAGACGAATACATAATTTACCTATAATTATACAATATAGGTTCTACGCTATCTTTTATAATTTTAATTCAATTATTATTTTCTTGCCTTTAAGTTAAGGTAAAAGAATAAACAAAAATCAATATAATAAAATTACCAGGAATGGGTGGATGAGTTCCTAGGCTGACATGACGCAAATGTTATGGGTATTTATAGTCAGTCAATAGCTGTAACGTCCATCACTTGAATAGATAATGGACTGGCTTACTTATAACTTCCTACGACTTGTATGTATATATTTCTTATTAGGAAAGTCAATAATCTGAACCTCACTAAAAGGAGTTGGTCAACATTTAGCCAGGTTGAGGGTTACATTGTCTTAAATTGCAATTATTTTTTTTTTAATAAAAATGTTTAATTAAAACACCATTAATTATTTCAGATTTGAAATCGTTTCAAAATAATTTAAAATACAAATTACTGTAGAATTCTATTATTTTTGTTTAATATATCAGAATCCTTTCTCGTAAATACAGAACATACATATATATATATATATATATATATATATATATATATATATATATATATATATATATATATATATATATATATATATATATATATATATATATATATATATACCTATCGGTGCAGTGTTTTTGAAGTAACATAATAAAGTAATGTTCAATTTGAATTATTTTGGACATCATGTATAAATATAATACAAATTTATTATTACATTCGGAAGAGAAAACAAATTAATATTTGGCACATTATAAGCTGTAATAGAACTCTCCATGTATAAGTAATACTGGTAGTAGGCAATTGTTATAAAAGATCGAATGCAAAAAATTATTGTCACATATGTACGAAAATAGTTACATGTTCCTCATTACATCATGAAAGCTGTGAGTATTTAATTTGTTTTACTTAGGTGTATAAATTTAGATGCAATACAGTTATATGATAATATTTTTGACTTGGTGAGTCGTAATTACATAATTACATTATATATATATATATATATATATATATATATATATATATATATATATATATATATATATATATATATATATATATATATATATATATATATATATATTCTTAATGTTTCAATATGAATATATTTTTATCTGATACCTATGTAATTATTACTCTATTTCTCTTTGTTTCTATAATTGTCTAATACCTAAAATTTTAATCCTAACGAAAGAAAAAAGTTCATCCATCGTTTCTTTGCAAACATCTGTTGTAAAATCAAAATATAACGTATGAATATTTTCAATGTTTTATAAAATCTGAATTTAATGTATCAGTGTATGATTTTATAGGCTTTGATAAAATTTGTTACACCCTTAGTGTTTCAAATGAAACACGGCGTATATTTTCACATTCTTAAAATCGTATATAACGGAATTTCAATATTTAATTAATACGCGTTATTACAGGGCATACCGGAGACACTGTTTCAGATGTTATATTAAAATTATAAGAGGCATTTCCAGTACATTAATTAATTATACAGAAGCTTTAAAACTTTGTGACATGCATGCGTGTGTGATATTTTTTCAACTCGGAAAGAAAAAAGCACCCGTATTTCTCGAAACAAAACCTGCTTAAAATACCACAGTATACAAATACACAACATGTAATGACATACGCCTGCCATTATAGACTTTGAAAATAAATGAATGCTCGTACCAATATTATTTATATTGTCAGACTAGCAATGTACAATGATTATATTAACGATAATTATATCAAATCAATATGAAATACATCAAAGTTGTTATTTTAAACGAAATATTTTATTTAAACACCACAATTTTATAAGAAATATGTGGCATAGCAGAGTTTCAACATCTCTTTGGGGTAGTCGAAACCACATTTTTATATTTAATGCTATATAAACTATAAAAAGTTATCTACAACCTGTTGGTACACAAAATTGTAATGTATAATAATTTTTAAATATTGTAATCGCAATATATTTTATATGACGATGTTGAACTGATTTATTCGAATTGATTTAAAATATTATAATACATAATTTATTTCATGACACATACCTTTTATTTAAAAACAGAAATTCACAATTAGACTAACTTTAAGCTTAATCTTATTCAAGCCCAATATTTCAATTTTGGTTATAAAATAGTTTCAATAACATACTTTTTAGAACCATTTCTTAAATTTTTGAGAATAAAAAGTTCTGTAATCTTCCACCGGTAAGAACTCACAGTTTCAAGTTCATTGCATGTAATAAAACATGCAATTAATAAAAAATTATAATTACAATTCAATTGATCTATAAATTCTGTACAATTAAGATATTAAAATGAGAAAAATAAATTAACGAAATTTCATAAATTATTGAATATTAAATAAACGCGATTCTTACTAACTCATTATCGTTATGTTTTCAGATTATCGTTCTTCTAATAGCAGCAGTGGCTTCAGCCTCTGAGACTACCGAAAGTAGCTTTATTCCAATTCTTAGTCAGGAATCAGAAATATTTCTCGATGGTTCCTACAAATCCTCGTACGAAACTGGGAATGGCATAATAGCACAAGAACAAGGAGTACTAAAAAATCCTGGTGACAAAGAAAAAGAGACTGAAGAAGTACAAGGATCGTTTCAGTATACTGCGCCAGACGGCACTCCCATTCAACTTTCTTACCTCGCTAACGAAAACGGATTCCAACCTCAGGGTGCCCATCTTCCTGTCCCACCAGAAGTGCCCGTTGCTATCCAACGATCTTTAGAGTATAACGCAGAACATCCACAAACTGAGGAGCCTCTTAAATAATTTAAGTCTGACTGATATCTCGTTCATGTAATTAATATTTTAAGTTGTTCGATCTTTATTTATGGTGTGCAATCAATATAACATCTAATAAATGTGGTATTTCTTATATAGTCGCTAAGTTTCAATATAGGAATACTCAAATAATCATAGTTACAGCAGTTTTCAGTGCAATGAAAGACAGTGAGCTATCACTATTTAGATACACCACACACTAACATTATTATCCAACTGAGATTTAATATTAGCAATAAGATAATGCGGTGATAAATTAAATAAATATATAATAATTAGAATGGAAAACTAAACCCATAACGTATCCTCAAAAGCTATTTCTTAGTATATACAGGTATGTATATAGTACACGAATCTCTAGAAAAATAAATTCACAAATTATGTAAAACAGTGACATATAATAAAAATAAAGAACGCTAAAAGTTGCATTATACATTCCACAAATATTTTATATACATAGTACTTTACACGGAATATACATAATTTCTATATATATTGAGATAAGTAATATGAATAAATAAGAGACAAATATACATATATAAACTATTAGGTACCATGCAATCGAATCGTCGATATACCTATCACGTTCTTATCAGTATTATAAAACACACAAACCACCATTTGAAGGTACCATCGGGCAATAATGTATTGACATACTTTCAATATGTTCCCCTTAAATATAGGCAGTAATGAATTAATTTATAGAATTATTTATACACTTGATCTCAAAATGATCGTCAATTAAATCGCAATCGCGAATGATCGTGTGCAATTAAAACAAAAAATTAATTCGAAATTATCTGTATTTTAGGAAAATGTATCGAAAGTGTCACATCGCATTCTTTCTTGATACTATTCGACTAATAATATATTGAAAATTGCACTAACATTGAAATTATGAGATAATTTTAATGAGTATTAAATAAAACATAATTATTATTCGAAATTATTGAACAATTAAAAAAAATAAAGAGAAGAATAGTTTCCTTAAAACACCAAAAGTAAGCTTTAAAACTTATTATCGATAACGTTAAGAAAACATGGATTTATTATTTGATTAAATTTTATTCTCTAGGGAATTAGAAAATTAGAGAATTAACTCAAATTTACGACTTATCTAAAGAAATTTCGAATCCATAAACATATATCCCCAGGACTAACTAACACTTTACAATATTAACTGAAACATAGTATATGGCTGATATTAGACAATTATAAAAATAGCGTAATCGATGATTAGAATCAAAACATAAAATCATTTACTATTATTATTGATAATAAAAGTGAGTTACACAACATATCAGAATATGTTTAACTGAAACAATATTAGGTATTTAAGGACTAATTCATCTAAAGACGTAGAAGCAATAAATACTCTCCCAATATTTGGGATATCAAGCAGAGTATTATCAAATTCATGCATAACAGAAATATTGTGTATCGTTCATGGAAAAATGTGTCTACCATAAGTAACTTAGCTCAATTAATAAACAATTAACTTAGATAAAGCTACTGCATACCTGGACATTGTAAATTGCCTAGATGAGAACCATTCAATTTTACATCATTCGCAGTAACTAACAGTAACAGTAGTGCTATTTTTTTCTTTTATTGAAACCAAATATTAAAAATACAACATGACATTAATAATTATGCAAATAAACCAGTAATATCGTATATTTTGCCGAGTACCATCATTAAAACATCATAATGGATAATGTTTTTTAATTAAAAAAGGTTATACGTCATATCTAATGGCCTCCGGAACAAGTTATTAATAAGAATACATTTGGTAGTTTTTTGTACATTACTTTTTTACATCTTTAAATGTTTTCATATATACTTTTAAATTCTACCTAATTATTTTTATTGTATGCAAGAATGTAGGAATGTTTTTCTGATCATGTTTTCTGGCTTCAACTGTTACTGGGCATGTCTGTAATCATATAAAATGTTAATCTAAGAGACTATTTCTAGTACATTTAAATTATAAGCTAAACAGTTACAAAAAAATAAATCAATACCAGTGGATCATTTTTGAATATATAAGTAGTATTTTTCGAATCGTAGAGGGTAGTATGTTGACCTGAACTTCTGTCTAGATAGCCTTGAAACTTTCAAGAATCAACCTTTTCCGTGTTTTAAAGAAAAACTATATTTTATTGGCAGTTGTCACCGCACTGGAAAAAATTGGTATAAATTAAGAGACTAAAATTATTAATAATCATACCTAAGTTAAACATCATCATGAAGCCTGCGGTAAGTACAGTCATAAATAATAATTAGTCTTTGATAATTATTTTATTATGTTATATTATTTAAAATTACACATTTTGGTAATTCTATAAGAGAGTAAATGATATTTATGAAATAATTAAGCAGTTAATCAATTCGTATTGATCACCAATACGAATGACATAATAATTTCATTAAGTTTATCGGTCCTCTGGTTGAATTTTAGTTTGTTACGTATTTTATTTTTTATTTTACTCGGGATATATTTCCTTTATTAATCGTAACTTACTGTTTAATAAGTGTACGTGTATACGTTTATTTTTCAAGCTGTTTATATAAATATAGTTTATTTCCAAGTATTTCGAATTGTGCTTCACTCATTGTACAGGCTCGTACACTCTTATCAATTATTTTATAATTTTTGTCCAATATGTAACTCACTAAAGTAGTATTTACTGTACCATACGTAAACCTTTATCTCTCTCTCTCTCTCTCTCTCTCTCTCTCTCTCTCTCTCTCTCTCTCGCGCGCGCGCGCCTTGTAGCCTACTCTGTATTACGTGATATTGAACTTTCTATTTTTGATACAATCAAAAATGGAAATTGTATAAAACGGTTTTTGAAAAAATATTCAATACGACAATAAATTTGTGTGTATATCAAATTGTAACATTCATTTTATAATAAATACCGACCATTTATCAGATACATTATTATTTTTAGAAATATGAAGCTTTTAACTATTTATACTGTATTCCTTATAGATATTTGTTGTAGATTACAGATAAAATAATAGAATAATCATAATATTTAACGAATTATTTAACTATACTTTAATATTTTACTGTAATTACACCTAATGTATGAATTATTTGATACGACAGTTGTCGTTTGATAAGTGGTGTTAAATCGGAGAACAATTTTCCCTATCTCTTAGATTCTGTTTCATATTACTGTTATATTACAAGTATATTACAACTAAAATTGCTCGCAGTAATTGCTCAGTGTAAGCAAGTAAATCAGTGATTTTAGAGTCGAGTAGAAATATTTGAATATGTGTGGGTACAAACAATTCAGTTTAGATTATTGTTTACCCATTATGTTTTACCATGTGTTATTTTAATCGTTGTATGTATTACAGATTATATAAATTTGTATAACTTATGTACAAAGTTTCGTACATAAGTTATATACCGCCAGTAATATTAAGGTATCAAAGTATGCAGCTTTAATTATAATTTAATGATATTATGCATATGCATCATATGATATATTATTCTTACATGGCTGTATGGCTATCTTTTAATCGTAAAGCAAAAATATTTTATTTGATTCAATATCCAGAAGGAATGCCGTAATCATGATGATTCTGATTCGATAACCTTATCGCTGAAACTAATTTTATAAAATTTCATAATTTTTTAACCAAGGCACGCAACAATATTATTAAGAAATAAAAAGTAATTCCTGTCCATAGTAATAATAATAATGAACAAAAATGTCATAAATAAATGTTCAATAAACATAAACAAAATATATCAGCTTTCGAGTCCCTCTAAATAAAGGTATCTATAGTTTTAGTGAATGTATAATACTGGTGCATTTCAAAATATAGTCATGTTTACACGATCATATGATAATATAATATGATTTCAGATTTCTATCATATTATTAAAAGATCAACTCATTTATTGTTAATGAATTACGTTTATAACTAACGAATGTTGATTTTGGATGGCGAAACAAATAAAATTTTGTCTTAAACAAATAATAACTTCTAATGATTAATTGAAACATATTAGATAGGATAATATAAGTTAATATTATATGTTAATATTCGTATTTATTACATAAGAAACACATTTGTTATATGAAATAATATTCCTTTTAAGATTAAACTGTATCAATGTTTAACAAATCTTAAATAAATTTGTTTATGTGAAACTAATGAAATCTATAGGATAAAATATTAAATATATCAATTGTTATCATAAATGAGTAAATCAGTACCATATACCTATTTCAATTAAACTATGCTTCTCATTGGAAGGCACAGATAAGAAGACAAAATTGTTTATTAAATATATCTAGGTTTATTAAATATATCTAATATATCTAGTATATATTAAATATATACTATATTTTCTTGACATAAAAATTATTAGAATTAGAAATATTAGAATAAATAAATACCTGTACCCGATAATCTTCACCTACTGCAAATTTAAGTACATATTATCAGAATATAGACAATTAAATAAATATAGTAGAATTATTGTATGAAGAGCAAGTCGGCAATAAACGGTGCGACAAAGAGCAATGTATAGCTTACCTTCTCCCATGCGAATGCAGTAAAATAATTATAAAATTATTTTACTGAATTCGCGTGGGATAGATAAACTATACATTGCTCTTTGTCGCACGGTTTATTGCCTACTTGCTTTTCATAAAATAATTCTACTATATAATCGCAACATGCATACCAGGTCACCTATATAATATCCAATTTTAGACACTTAATTTAATTGAATTGTGTGTCTCCCGCAGTATCGTGACTCAAAGAAAGATATGTTGGCAAGAGTATATAGTTAGTCTGTACAAAAATTTGTTTTCTAATTATGGCAATTTTACATTTAACAAATATATCTCTGATAACGAAATTTCTTCTAAATAAAGAATATATTGCTGATAAAGTTTGTGATATGTAAAATACATTGCATAATCAACAATCATTGCATAATAACAATTTAACATATTAATGTTTACCAAATAAATGTATTATTTATTTTATAATAAATAATATATGTTTACGTTTCCCATTTACAATATCCTGAGTAAATTTGTTTATAAACATTAAATTACAATAATCTAATTACTTCGTTATATATTTTTATTTCAGATTGTTGTCCTTTTTGCCTTCTTGGCTGTAACTGCGTATGCTATCCCAGTAGAAACCGAACCTCTACAGATTCTCAAACAAGTCAATGATGTTGGCTTTGATGGTACATATGAGTCGTCTTTCGAGACGGAAAATGGAATCGTGCAAGAAGAACATGGGGTATTGAAAGATATAGATGATGGACTTCAAGCTGAAGAAATAACTGGATCAGTATCTTACACGGCACCCGATGGAACACCAATTCATCTTACGTATATTGCCAATGAAAACGGTTTTCAGCCACAAGGGGATCATCTTCCAGTTCCCCCCGTAGACAATAATACTCCCCCACCAATACCACCACAAATCGTCCGTGCTTTAGAATATATTGCCCTCCATTCAACTACTTTAGCACCACAAGTCTAAACATTAATTTGGTATTGACTGATTGTTGTTAAAACCATGACATAAATTGTTCAAACTTTATTGTAACTATAATTGTTTAATATAAATACATCACAAAATCAATTACGTTGACTTCTTCTATTTTCCTTAAAGAATTTCCGTACACTATTCATCCATGTATTACCAATTCAATGATAATTATTTTAACAAATTATATAATCTCTTCATAAAAAGTAATATAATCAGATTATTACCTTATTAAACTTTTTGTTATTTGACTATTATATATATATATATATATATATATATATATATATATATATATAACTAATTTGTTTTTCTTTGTTGGCAATTGTGTTTCTCTACTCATACATCTAATCACTCCCTATGTACTAATTTCAATATGTTGTGTTTCTGTTCTACATTCAATGTTTGTGCAAGAGCAAATTAATTGCTTCAATTTTTTTAAATCTTAATTTCAGATTTAATTGACTTTAAAGATGAAGTCGCCATTGAATAAGACATTGAAAACATTCAAATCAACTGCCAATATTTACCCATATACTAGAACATATAGAACTTTAACCATATACTTTTACAGTTGTAAATACATATTTCAGTTTCATACTCAAGTAACAACTTAAATACTAATAAAACAAGTTAAGGCTATTAATAAAATATTTACCAATTAATGTAACTATTTCACACGGTTTGAAATGGGATGTAAAATTGTACACAAAATTCACATAAAACGTAGTACATATAGGGACATACCAGTTTAATGTAAAATGAACACCACAAGGTCATGGTAGAATTCTCCAACTCGTTGGCATGATTCTCTTATATCAGTAATGAAATAAAATCAGAATAAGCCGACATTTGATGCAAACTACCAACTTTTGGTGTTAAAGGCATACCTTGATGGTATTGCATGAGCAACTAACCATTTCCTGGAAACAGTAATGCAATATATTTACAAGATCAAACGAACTTACCTTAAGTGAAGTTCGATCTTGATCATGTCAAGCCTCGTCGAAATAAATAATTAATAACTGTAGCCCCTGATCTCCTGTATTGAATCCACACGCTTAATAAAGGAAACCTACGAATTTCTACAAAAAATTCGGCGATTACCTAACGCCGTTTTTACGGTCCGGTCAACCTTCAATGATGCTCTCATTTCCTTAGAGACCGATAAGAAATAAATTTGCTGATTTATTGAGGGAAGGGAGGGGAAATTATTTATTTCGACGAGGCTTCATATAATCAAGATCGAACTTCATTAAAGTAAATTCGTTTGATCTTATAATTATATTTCAGCCTCGTCTCATAAATAATTAATAACTGTAGATATTTATAGAGAAGTAAACAACAAATTTATTTTACCAACTAGTAGGTACCACTCATTTATATTACTGTAGTCAATAGTAGAAGAAAGTAAGCTAACTAATGGCTATATAAGCCGTCGTTCTTTTATTTTGTTTTTCCTTTATATATATATATATATATATATATATATATATATATATATATATATATATATATATATATATATATATATATATATATATATATATATATATATATATATATATATATATATATATATATATATATATATATATATATCCTATAGATAATACTATCTATGAAACTATAAATAAAACTCTAAATTTGAATCTGCCATCATCAGCATAAGCCTATGCTTATATTACTTATTACCTAATACAGCGCTAGCAAAATGGCAATCTGAGATTACAGGTTTTTGATAGAAATTGGCAAAGGTCTTTGATTTCTCGGTGCACCCTGCTGCTGCTCTTGTTCTATCCAAACTTATACCCTTTGTTGCCGCTATCGAAGTAGAGGCATGTCTTGTGCTATGGGAAGTGAGAATAGATGTATCTATGCCATTTTTATTAAGATCAGTCTTAATCCAGCGACTTATTGACTACAGAGGCGTTATGGCGTGGTTTCTTAAAGGTAATGAACAAATTACTTATAGATGAGTTTCGTAAATTCTTAGTCCTCTTAAAATCTTCCACATATTGCATTAACGTGGAACCAACACAAGTTTTACGATCTTGATTAAAATATGGAAGACGTAAGACAGGTTGCATCCTGTCCGGACTCGATGTCTTAACTCTCTTGCTAATCTTAATAATAATACCGTACTTTTTTGGTATAATATTCTGGATTTCAATATTTGATAATGTCTGGACTCGTTGTCTTGTAGTCAAAGCTAACAAGGCTGCTAATTTAAGTGTAAGATTTTTCAGACTTATCGGCACTGGTAATCTCCGAACAAACTGCAACAGTATCTCCGGGTCCCATGTTACATTATATTTTGCTGAGCTCGGACGCAAATTGAATACCCTTTTTAGAAAACCCTTTTAATCCAAAGTTCTGAGCTATATTTGTTGTCATAATTTTAGTTAACAGCCGAACAATAATTATTTAAGCTTCCATATGATACACCCTTATTAAAATGAAAAGTTAGAAATTGTAGTAATCTGGGTACGGATACCTCGTAAACGTTGAAATTCCTCATAGTACAAAACAGCCACCACAACTTTAAACCTACGTCATACTGTTTAAGAGCAGTACTAGTAACAGAAGCTGCACATATATATCTGGATGCTTCAGGAATATTTCCTAACTGTAGCACTTCGAGGATAAGACTCCGGCAACCAGGGTAAGTTCATAGAGGGTGTGCTCTTCTATTTGGAAGAAAGAGTAAGTGTCGATTTGGTTTGAAATAATTCGGTTGATTTTTTAGTAAGGATGCAAATATTGAAACCAAGGTTGTGATGGCCAGAAAGGTACCACTATAATTCCTTGGGCCTAATCTTGTAAAATTTTTAAAATCTTTAAAATTAGGCAATGCCGGCGGAAGGACATATAACAAAACATTCTTCCTGGCAAGAGTAAAAGCATCTACTGCATAACATTCTGGATCTCTCAGCCACGAAACAAACCTCCTACATTTATAAATTTTTCTTGATGCAAGAAAGTCAATCTCCGTAGATCCAAAGTGTTCAACAATGTCTTGTGTGAGAAAAGAAACAATGTTTCTTTTCTCACACCACTACTAAATTTCCTTAGTAAGATTATTTAGGTGCTCGAATTGTACGCTTCCCGTCCGATTTATGTATGATAACGGTATCGTATTATCGATTCTGCATAAAATGTCAATATCTGATAAGTTTCTATTAAAACATTTCAAACCAAAGAACACAGCTAATAGTTCTATATAATTAATATGTTGTTTTCTTTCGTTATGTGTTCAAAAAAACATGAACACTTTTTCCTGCACAAAATACCCCCCTGTCATTGAAGCATCTGTGTATATTTCAAATTTGAAATCTGTAATTTTAATTGAATTATCTACCAACTAAACCACCACCTAAACTAAACCAACCACCAACTAAAATCATTAGAAAGGTTATCCGAAATCTTCATTATTTTGTCAAAGCGACCACGGTTTTTCTTTAGAGCCAAAAATTTCTCGTTTTCAGACGATTTCGTATATAACCAACCGTACCTTACTGCTGGACAAACGGAAGTTAAAGTGCTTAAAAACCTTGCAAATTCTCTAATTGTACAGTTCTTGCGTTTTTGAAATTCTTTAATGTAAAATTTCATGTTTAATCTCATGTCTAAAGGCAATAAAATAGTCATTTTTACTGAATTATAAATGAAACCTAAATATGTAATATTTTGACAGGGTATTAATTTACTGTTTGCATGTTTACTACGAAACTTCAGCTTTTCAGCAGGTTGACACTTTCCCTTATATTGGCCTGAAACTCTTCCGCTGTTTTTTCTATTAGCACTAAATCATCTAAATATATTACTGACAATAAAATTTTTCTCTTAAGACCTTTACAACTGATTTCATTATTTTTGTGAATATATAAGGTGCAACGCTTAACCCAGAAGGCATACAGTTGTATTGATATATAGTGATCTGAAATGCAAATAGACCCTGTCGGACCTTGCAATGGACACAAATAGATACGTATCCTTTAGGTCGAGAGTTGCCATAAAGAAATCTTTACAAATTAATTTTGAGACTGTTCTAAAAGCTTCTAACTTACAGTGAAAACTATCCATAAAGTTATTTAATGGCTTAAGATTCAAAATGAGCCTCTTAGAGCCATCCGAATTAGGGGTTAAAAAAATATTTGATATAAACCGGTTCTTTTCCGACTCTACTTTTGATATGGCCCCCGAAAATAACAGCGTTTGAATAACAGCCTGTACATTAACAGATTCCTTCTGTGACCACTTTGACTCATTTGGAATACTATTTTGTGTAGGCCTCTCTATGAAAGATAATTGTACACCCTTGGTCCAGGACAACACCACCTTATCTTTATTAGCCTTAGCCCTATTTTGTTGGACATTACATACATAACCGTCCTGCAATTTTACTAACCTGCAAATCTATTTCCGGGGATTCCCTCGTCTCCTGTATGTCCTGTTAAAACGATCCTGGCCTGATTGTTGTCTCTGCTGGTTCTTCCTGTAGGGGTTCCTCATTTGCTGATGATGTCCGCCTCGAGTTGGCCCCTTGGCCGATGTCCGAGGCGGACTTCTCAAGTTTAAATTCGTCGAATTCCTTGCTTGGTTTTAAGAAAATGTCTTCAGCCTTTTTAATTGCATGGCTGTACGTTCTCTATCTTCTCATCAAAATCTGCTCCACATAGCCACTCATCCACCGGAGCTTCTGTGCATGTTACTTTAAAATTCTTGTTTAAGTTATAAATTGCTAGTTCTCTACGAGATATTGTCTCCGAATGGTGAATGTCTAACAATCGCCCAGCATCGCTTAGCGTTTGTATATGTTGTCGAGCTGTTTCGGCCCCCCCCCCTTTTTTTTTCTTTTAATAGCGATGTTAAAATTTGCTCAATTACAGATAAGCTAATCCCAATCTATTTTTGCAATAACTCCAGTCTATTATCCCTCCTTATTACTGACTCAGAGAGTGCCGCAGATGCTTTGTTTAGTTTTGGAGCTTGAAACAACTTAGTAGACAGTTATTAGTCGGTGAGTACTTCTGCATGATGGCTAATTTTTCATCCGCCGTCAATGCTCCTTTTATCACATTTAACCATCTGTCAGTCAGATCTACTTGTAGCAACTCTCCCATCGCCTCCTTCTTTGTTCTAGCATCTCCTAAAAGCTCTAAGATAAGCCCCAACTCACCCGAATTGTTCTCAAGTAGGTACCCCTGTTTCGCGGTTCTCTATAATATCAGATCTAGGTGTTAAATGCTGTCACAATCATCAACATTTTAAACTATCTAAGACAGTAGGTAGTAAGCTATCACAAGTACTACTATAAGGTAATGCTATCACCAGCAAAACAAAGCTTTTAGAAATGTACCTTATGTTCACAAATAAGGCAAAATATTAGGTTGTAATGTTGGTTAACCTTTGACTAGCTATGTCACGTACAAGAAAGGTGTTCGTGTGTCTTTCAAGGTATAACCCGTTCGCTAATATGGGAAAAGAGAAAAAATCTTCAACAATTTCTCCGTCTTCTGAGCCTCAAGTGTAACGTTCATCCTGGTTTCGACTTGTAGACGGCACACGGTAGGTAGACGGTCTCTTCAATCATCGCGGCACACACCATTTGAATCTAGGTTACTGTCTGACCTAAGGGTGTTCCGTTCTTCCCCCTTTTTCCTATACCAGCGGCTCTCCAATATTTTCTTCAACTTCCGCAACTTGCGTTGAATATCCCTGTCAGTATCACTATCACTGTCACTATCACATCTATATCTTTTTCGCAACACTTTGGGAATTTTTAATTTTGCGATTAGGTACTCGAGTGGGACTTGTGTGTAATGCAGCACACGGAACAAGAATGAGAGCAACATGGAAGGTTGACTCGACCGTAAAAACGATGTTAGGTAATCGCACCAATTATTTATGAAACGAGGCTGAAGTGATATTAGCAGTGATATTTACGGGACACTTGCATAATTTGTTACTTTAGGGTTATTGTTTTTATGTCTATAGGTCGATTAAGTAAAATATGCCTTGTACAAATGTTGCTGGTTTCAGAGATACCAACGTGTTCAACGTTAGAATTTTATCTTGAAATTTCTCAATAATTTTGAAAGATCCCATAGTACGAACATATAATTTGGAAGTTTCACTTTTTTAACATAATAAATAAGAACTTTCAATTAATTTTAAGGTTACTTATAAAGCGCACTAGTTATACCCTACTAATTTGATAAATAGTGACAATTTTTATTTCCGTTTAGAATTTTGGACAAAGTAAATTGAAAATATAACAGAATGCCTTTTTACATAAAAAAGTGATTCGTGTTTAATTTTAATATCTCTATCCATTTTTGAGATATTTGTTCATAAGTTTCCATGTGTGTTGTTTGTATACAATTTTTCGGCAATACTGGAAGTAATACATTAATCATTGATAAATAAAAATTCATGAATTATATTACAAATTATACTGAAATAATTAAATTAAATAAATTAATTAAATAAAACAAATTAATTTTTACAGTAAAAAAACTAGTATATACTTATGTACATATAGATAATCATTCCACTACTGCAGATAATTTTTGCTACGAAAAGAAAATTAAATAAAATAACTACAACTATTTAATACGGCACCCACTCTGTTCACAACACTAAATTTTTTTTATACATTTCATTAACTGTAACTATCCTGAGTATATCCCAACTTAAGTGTTTATTAAGTAATAGTTTCTAACATATATTAATTTTATATTCATACACTTCACATTCTGTATGCCCCCATAAAAATAAATTAGCCGAAGTTATGTGAGGAAATCTGGGTGGCCAAGTCTAAGGTCCATTGCATCCATGGATCTTCGACCATGTCTGACAAGTGCCGATATACATACTTCACCAATTGACTACGCAGGCTCATCGTCCAACTCGTATCAGTAATAATCAGACAATTAATTTAATGATTTAAAATGTAGTCCCCAGTATTTTTAACAGCTGAATGTGTCTCTTACTAAATTTTCAACATAAACATCATAGTATACTTAATATACTATACTAACATCATAGTAGATATCATATATGATTTAAACGACAATATTGATACCAACAGTACATATTGCTGACGGATTTTCTACAGATCAACAATGGGTCTGCGCAATTTTTTTATTTATAAAAACTTTCTCATGTACATATCGATTCATCAGTCTGTACAATTTTAATTAAAACATTTTAATTCTCTTAGGTTTATAGACTAATAAATTCACACTATTAAATTCTCTTCAACAAGTAACTGTCCAATATTTGTCATTGAGTCTATAATTGTATTCATTCTTATAAAAAGTTCCACATACTGCACCACAAAATAGGGACTTTCATAGTCCCTAACAAAATAATGGTTATTACGAGTATTATGCGTAAAGTCATTTTAATTTGCCTGTTTAACAAATTTATTATAATAACGAATCTAATGATACAAGCTGATTGAGGGTGAGCTAATGATAAATTAAAATATGTTTCATATAGTGTTAAAGTATATCGGGATAAAACTTACCACGTTAATGGTGAGAAAATTCTGATGTAGAACATAACCTGTACAATAGTAAAAATTAAAACCAATAAAAATTATTAATTTAATATATTTGGCATATAAAACTATTATAAATACCAAAATGTAATACCTACATTTTACACCGTACCGTATAGGGTAAATTCCGATCCGATAGGACTTGCACCTTGACGAAGTTCTAGTGCAAACAAGAACGGGTGGGTTGGCTTGCGCGTTTTAATGATGTAAGGAGCCGTACCATAGGTTTAACCATAGTGGGAGCGTCCTTATTGAAAAACCAAACTAAGACAAGTCCCTGAAGGAAGGCAGCAGCTCTTTCAGTAGTCATAGTGGCAGAAACCGTGGGGGTTGGTATGGTGCTATGACACACACGACTGCGATGTGGAAGGCAAGAGGAAACCACCACATTATAATCCTCAGAACAGCTAGCAGAAAGCTTATCCCAAATCAATGATGGCGTCTCCTGGGGCAAAACACTCCGGAGGTAAAATAGTCCTCCGTTCGGATCTCCGGGTGAGGACTGTTCCGGGAGACGTGATCGAGTGCAATAATAGTAAGAAGTGTAGCATTTCACGAGTCGGAGCGTGGAATGTCAGAAGCATGAGACAGGCAGGGAAGCTAGAAAATCTGAAGATAGAAATGGATAGGTTAGGATTAGATATAGTAGGTATAAGTGAGATACGCTGGCCGGAAGTAGGAGATTTTTGGAGCGGTGACTATAGGGTAATACACACAGGATCGGTAAATGGAAACGCGGGAGTAGGGATCGTTATGCGGAAGAACGCAGGACAGTGTGTAGATAGCTACCTACAATACAGCGAGAGAGTAATGATGGTTAGGTTAGATTCGAAGCCAGTGGAAACAGTAATAGTGCAAGTATACATACCTACTTCTAGCCATAGTGAGGAAGAGTTAGAAGCCATTTATTCGGACATAGAGCAGGTAATAGGATTTGTGAAGGGTCATGAAAATTTAATAATAGTAGGAGATTTTAACGCAGCCGTAGGTGAGGGGAAAGAAGGAGAATTTATAGGTCCTTATGGATTAGGAAACAGAAACGAGAGAGGTAGCAGACTGATAGAATTCTGTGAGAAGCACAAGATGGTAGTCGCGAACACATTGTTCAAGAATCACGTTAGGAGGCGGTACACATGGAAAATGCCAGGAGGGATAAACAGGTATCAGATAGACTACATTCTGGTTAGGAAGAGATTTAAAAATCAAGTAAAAGACTGTAAGAGTTATCCAGGAGCAGATGTAGACAGCGACCACAACCTGGTAGTCATGAAAGCTAGACTAAAGTTCAAAAATCTGAAAACTCGGAAGGATAAGAAACGTATAAATGTAGACATATTGAGGGATCAGAATATGAAAGATAAGTTCCAGGAGAAAACAGATCAATTAATAAATAAAACGAGTAAGGACAAAATCAAGAACGCAGAAACTGAGTGGGAGGGTATCAAGAATAGTTTAGCTTCCACGGCTACGGACGTTATAGGACACGATAAAAGGGAAGCTAGGAAGCCCTGGATAACGGACGAAATCTTAAACTTGATGCAAAAGAGACGAGGCTACAAAAACAGACGAGACGAAGAAGGACTGAAAACTTATAAGTCAATAAAGTGGGAAATCATTAGAAAATGTAGAAAATCGAAAGAACAATGGATAGAGGATAAATGCAAAGAAGTAGAAGATAAGTTGCAAGTAGGTAAGACCGATGAGGCTTACAAAATAACTAAGAGGAACTTCAGGGATATAGGAACAATAAGTAGAAACGTTAGGAGTCAATCGGGGGACATACTGATCGGAAGAGAGGAGAAAGCGGATAGATGGAAGCAGTACTTAGGAAATTTATACGAGGGTCAGGAATTAGGAGAGATATTAGAGGAAGAATCTAGCATCGATAGAGAAGATGTAGGAAAACCTATATTGAGAGAGGAATTTGAAATAGCACTAAGGGGGCTAAAGAATAATAGAGCGCCGGGTGTAAATAAAATACTGGCGGAAATTTTGAAATGTGCGGGACAGAAAGTAGTAAATAGGATGTTTGAACTGGTAAAATACGTATATGAAACGGGCGAGATGCCGGAGGATTATAAGAGGAACATTATCGTTACTATACCGAAAAAGAGAGGAGCCGACAAATGCGAGAACTTTAGAACGATTAGCCTAACTTCCCATGCGTCAAAAATCTTAACTAGAATAGTGCAGAAGAGGATGGAAAATAGAGCGGAGGAAATACTAGGAGAAGACCAATTCGGGTTTAGGCGAAATAGGGGAACTCGCGAAGCTATTCTGGCGCTAAGAGTAATGTTAGAGAAAACAATAGAAAAAGGAAAGAACGCTTATATAGGATTTGTAGATTTAGAAAAAGCTTTTGATAACGTAAGATGGGAAAAAATGTTCGAGATACTAAATAGCGCGGGAATGAAGTATAGAGATAGGAGAGTAGTACACAATCTATACAAAGAGCAAACTGCTGTTGTAGAAGTAGAAGGGGAAAAAAGGGAAGTAGGTATTAGGAAACTATCAGCACTAATTTTTAATCTGTACATCGAAGAGGCGATTAATGTGGTAAAAGATAGAGTGGATTTCGGGATTAAAGTACAGGGACAGAAACTAAAAATGCTGAAATTCGCGGATGATATAGCAATATTAGCATCTAGTAAAGAGGAACTAGAATCAGCATTGAACGAAATGGAGGCAGTGTTGACAGAGGAATACGGAATGAGGGTGAATAAAAACAAAACTAAAGTGTTAGTGGGCAGAGGGCGCGAGAGCAGACCAAAAACAAAAGTACAAATTAATAATGAAAGATTGGAGGAAGTTAAAGACTTCACTTATTTAGGAAGTAAAATAAATTGGGATGGAAGAAGCGATAAAGACATAAAACAAAGAATAGCGCAGGGTCGAGTAGCTTTTAGCAAAAAGAAAGCACTTTTATGCTCGGGGGTAGTAAACCTAGAAACAAGGAAGAGATTTTTGAAAACATATGTATGGAGCACGGCACTATACGGCTGCGAAACCTGGACGGTAGGGGAAACAAGTAGGAAGAAATTAGAAGCTTTTGAGATGTGGTGTTATCGAAGAATGATGAAAATACCATGGACTGATAGGGTTAGAAACGAAGAAGTATTAGAGAAAGTCGGCGAGAAAAGAAGTATGTGGAAAAACTTAAAGAGGAGAAGAGATGGAATGGTAGGCCACTTGCTGAGACATGGGGGAGTAGTCCGCGATATTTTGGAGGCAGAAAGAGGAGTGAAGAAAGGCAGAGGTAGGCCTAGATTAGACTACTGCTCGCAAATAGTAAGGGATGTGGGTTGTAGCACAATAAGCGAAATGCATAGGTTGGCACAAGATAGGAGAAGTTGGAGGTTAGCGTCCAACCAGTCTTAGGACTGATGACCTAATGATGATGAGGGTAAATTATAATTCGTTCTAATAATAGAGATTAAAAATTAAACAAGAGTCACGTTTTTTATGTAAATAAATGCGCTCTTTCATATTTTCAAATTTCAGTTTACTTACTGTCCAAAATTCTAAAGGAAACAAGAATTATCCCGATTTACCAAATCAATAGGATATAACTAGCACCCTATATAAGCAATGTTAAAATTAGTTGAAAGGAAGTTAAGTTGAAAAAATTTGTCATGTAAAAATAAATAAAACTTCCAACTTGTTCATACTATGGAAACTCAAAATTATTGAGAAATTTCAAGATAAAATTCAAGTTAAACTTTGAACACTTTATAAGTATCTCTGAAACAGACAACATTTTTACAAGGCATATCTGGCTCAGTTCAGACATATTTTGGTCATTAGTATCTCCAGCTTCGATATTTCCCAAACTTATGAAGGCACCCTGTATATTTAACCTGGCATTCTCGAAGTGACAGCTATTTCTAGAATTAAGATCCAGAAGAAAGTAAATATCTATCAATATTACAAATATTCGGTATTCATTCGGAAAAAGTAAGTTAAAATAAAAATAGCTAAATAAAAGTAAAATAATTAAAGGAAAATAGTAGACATAAAAATTATACTGCTAAAGTAACAAACTAATAATGATAACAAATTATATAAATGTCCAGTAAATGTCACTGTCAATTTCACTTTTGCTACAATACCACAAATAGATACCGTATATTGCATTAAAGTTTATATCAAATACTTCGTTGCTCGTGCAATACCATGAATATATGTGTGCAACGCCAAATGTTGGTGAAGTTTGCACTAAACATTGGGTTACTCTGATTTTATTCAATTACTGATATAAGAGAATCATGCCAGCGAGTTGGAAAATTTTAGCATGATCTTGCGATCTTCATTTTATATCAAACTAGTATGTACTATATACCAGTATATAGTACATGTACTTTGAACTTTGTTTTATGTGTATTTTGTGTAAAATTTTACATCCCATTTCAAATGTCCCAGTGTCAACTAGTGATATTCATTGGTAAAATATTGTTTTAAGTCATTTTTTTAGTTGTTACTTGCGTATACAACTGAAACATTTCCTCAAACCCCAATTTCACGCTTAAATCAACATTCTCTAAAAAGAATTGTAACAACAAACCGCATCAACGCAAAATTGCAGCAACGAATATAAATTTGAAATCTGTTTGAGTGGTACCAGAATACGTGTGCTAAGAACCCCACAAGAATTTTATCATCCTGACTGTTTGGTTGGAAAAGTGAAGTTCCCTGCGTCTCTTATGATCTGGGGGTGTACGAGTGGTATGAGCATAGGAAAATATGCATTTGCATTTCCAGCAAGATGGTGCTGTGTGTCACACAGCAAAAACTGTCAAAGCTTGGTTTACATAACATAATGCCTCTCTTATGGAATGGGCCTCTAACAGTCCAGACCTCCCGTCAACAGAAATATTGTGGCATAAAGTGGAAAAATACTTGCACAAATAATCAGCCCGTTCATTTAACGGTCTACGCACCAAATTGCAAGAAATTTGGGATAGCACGCTTCCTGAAGAGTGCACTAAGTTAGTAGATACAGTGCCTGCCGCCATTAAAGCTGCTATTGCTAATGAAAGTGATGATGTAACACAGTTAGCAGCCGAACTATTCTAAACCGCGAAGATTAATGTTTTTATTAACAAACTTGTCACTGACACATCATAACGTATACCTAATATTTCATAGTATTTAAGATAAAAGTTCATAATTTGTTTCTGTTACCAATATGTTTCTTTAATAAAATGGTTTTGAGAGTGTTATTACTTTTATTTAAATATGTTAGCTGTAAAATTATGTCGGACCGAACTGTTATGAACCTGAGCTCGTATATATTTAATTTGAGACGGGCTGATTAGATGTATCAGTAGAGAAAGACAATTGCCACAAAAAAAAACAAATCAGTTTGATATATGATATTTCATCTACTTAAACATCGACTGGATCGATCTACAGATGATGAGAAGATGCAAAGTTTATCAAACAAACATTACAAACATCTACAACTCAAGGAACATTAGTATAATGAATGATGAACAACTTAATCGTACCACAGACGTACACACAATACAATTTATCTGAATTTATGTAAGAATATAAAAATAATAAAGAAAATTATCAATTTACTCTACATATCTAAAACAATATTCAATTATTAACATAATAAATCCATTCCACAATTTTTAACATTTCTTTTTACAACGGTTCTCTCATAAATTTATGTTGTCATCTACTTGCAAACATTCAAAGCAGAAAGTATTCCATCAGCGTTTTCTATAGAACTCATGAGAAAGTACAGTCATTAGAATGTAGATAACGCTGTGCGTTTAAAACATTTTGAATTGTACGATATATATATATATATATATATATATATATATATATATATATATATATATATATATATATATATATTAGTTATAATACAGACTTCTATATCACTTAATCTAAAACTATATATTTAATCGTGTTTATTAGATTCTATACAGAATGGTTTAATTAATTCCACAAAGATGTCTCTATAGGAACGATTCATTATATTTTCAAAAAAATCTTTCCGTAATACAAGCGTTCGAATATTATTGTATACTTTTATATATATTTACTTACCACGATAAAAAAAATAAATAATTAAGCCTTAAATAACAAAGGATAAAGCCTTAAATAATAGGAGCAGTCGACCTCTACATTTTAAATTAAAGGATATTAGAAAATCTGTTATAGATAATATTTCTCCAGTTTTCATCTGACTTTCACTCAAAAAGATGTGTTACGTTACAACTATACACACAATTTAAATAGATGCAATCGAAAATTTGTGTCTTTTTTTAATTCGCATAAACTAAATTCACCTTCTTGTACAATACGTCATTGTGACTACATGACTTTCAGTCATCCAATACTTTCTTTTCGTTAAAAAAAATTGTTAAAGGATCATGATATTGAACATACCATTTATATCGTAGCACTACATATATAAATAATTTTAATTTTGAATGGAATACTTTACTTTTTTGAATAGAAAGTTTTCACGGAACGCAATTACTTTTGATTATGATACAAATTGTAATAATTCCCTATTTTGCCAAGCCAAAATAGATGTGGTTTAGAATCCAATTATCTGCATCATTGACATTTAGTGTTGTGTTTTCCTGTTTCAGTTTAGTACTTTAGAGGGACTTGAGTATTTATATTTATTGAAAAATGTCCTGGTATATTTTTAAACATAATTATTGTGACATTACCATTCCTGATGCTATTACTTCAGTTATAAACTGGAAGAGTGAAAGTAACATTTTGAAGTTGGTCTTTAACTGGGTGGACAAAATTCTGTCAATGGATGATTTGTATTGTTCTAAGTTATATTTTAAACAATTATGTCCAATTAATTCAACTGGAATAAAATAAATTGGGCCCTATAGATACTATTGTTTATATTAGATCTTAGATTATGGTTAATATATTATTGTCTAAGTACTATACATACCTACATACATGAGTCAGATTTTTCACTAATTTCTCAACAGTCTTTCATATTTCTGTACAATGTTACTGTTATAAAATTAAATTATTTAACAAATTATATCTGTTACTACAGGTATAATCACAAAAAAGTACTTTTTTGTAGCGTGATATTTCGGCAACAGCACATTTCTTTCTACGTTTGTATCGCCGCCACTTCTGTTAAAGCTTCAATGGCCTTAGTTAATATGAGTTTTTCTTTCAAAAGCTCAACCTGAACTTACTTTTTATCAAAACCAATAATAAATTTGTCATAACATCATTTTTATCCCATTCTCCTCAATATCGCAATTTTGTGGTAAACTCAGCGTTTGTGAAATGGTTAATTACACTATCAATAAAACATCTATATAATTTTATTTTTCTACTGATTCTTGCTTGTCGCTTAAATTTTTAATCAATCGTGACAACCTGACATTTAATTTCATACACTGAAAATGCATAGTTTTGGAGTTGAAAAAACCGAAAAACTGGATTTTTTTTCGGTTTTTTTTTTTTAGAAAAAGGCGTATTTCCGGGAAAAATTCCTGTTGGAAAGTTTCAGATTCATATTTAGCTACCCAAAACGTATATTTTCCACATATCAAAACTTCACCAAAACTTTCCTTTATTTTCTGCCAGATGCAATATAAACTGGACTAAGAACAGTATAAATCTCAAAATATTTGCTTTATATCTCCAGAATAAAAATTTATTTAATTTTCACCTGTCAGAGTACCCATTTTCGCACGTATAGCAAAAACCTTCGGGACTAGTTGGCGACCCTCGGCAACAATGCTTTTCATGCGATCACGATACAGTAGATTTCTGAGCTTTCGTTCAGTCGTTTCGGTATATAGGTACATATACAGGGTGTTTATTAAACATACGGCGAGAATTGAAGAGGTAATTCCTTGAGTTATTTTAAAATTATTTTGTCCTTTGAGGATTTTCGGGAAATCACTTTGTTTCGAAGATACAGGTTTTTCAACAGTAAAAATATTTTATTACATAAATATGACAATGAAAGCTTTTTAATTAACAAGAACTGTTCAAAATGACTACCACCAGCTAGGATGCATGCATCCAATCTTTTCCTCATTGATTCCCGAACTCTTTCAAAAACACGAAAGTTGTTTTTTATTAAATTACATCCCTCAATTATTCGATTTCTCAAATCTTCTTCATTTCATACTGTGGTAGTGTAAATTATTGACTTCAGATGGCCCCATAGAAAGAAATCCAAGGGATTTATATCCGGGGATAGAGCAGGCCATAAGTGGGGTCCACCTCGTCCAATCCAGCGATCTCCATATGTTGCTGTTAAAAACTCACGAACAACCAAACTGAAATGCGCTGGTGCACCATCATGCATAAACCACATAACGTTGTAAAAATTCATTATTGCTTTTCTCGAGAAATTCGCTTCATCAGTAAAAAGAATCAGCGACATTAGTTGTAGGATTTGAACCCATGTTTGGAAAAACCATTGACAAAATGCAATACGCGGAGGAAAATCAGCAGGAATAAGAGCTTGAACTCGTTGCATGTGGTATGGGTACAAAAACTGCTGCCTTAAATTTTTCCACATAGTTCCATTACTTACATTCAAAGCATTTGCAATTTTTCTAGTAGAGGTACCTGGATCTTCCCCTACCTTGTTTAACACATTTTCTTCCAGTTCTAACGTTTTTACTGTTATTGACCTTCCTGGTCCCCCATTTTTTCGAACTGTGCCTGTTTCATGAAGGCGTTGATGAATACTTTGAAAGATTTTTCTATCAGGAACATGACGGTTCGGAAATCGTTCACTGTACAACCGCTTAGCCTGTAATGAGTTCTCATTGGCAAATCCATACATGAAATGCATGTCAGTCATCTCGGCATTATTGTAGCGATCCATGATAGAGAGGACTTCACCGAGAAGCGTTTAGCTCGCAAACATGTCAAATGTCAAAAAAACGTCAAAAAAGTCAAATGTTAAATGTCGCATGAGCGCGCTCATATGTTACCAATTTTAAACTATAAATACTGTTATTTATTATCAAAAAATCTTTATCGCCCTGTATTTTCGAAACAAAGTGATTTCCCGAAAATCATCAAAGGACAAAATATTTCTAAAATAATTCAAGGAATCACTCCTTGAATTTTTGCCGTATGTTTAGTAAATACCCTGTATATTCACTGGAAAATTTTTCGATTTACTTTGGATTATTTACACTGGCCGAGAATCGCTTTTCGTGATTTGGCACATTATTTAAATTATCGTATTAGTTATTATTCCTTTATTGGATTTATTATTATATTTGAATTATCAAAACTTTTTTATCGCACTGATCTTTTGTTTGATACTCTACAAATTAAATCAAATAACATTGGCCTGTATGTTCAAGATATCAATGCATTTGTGAAAAAAATAAATAAAAAAAGGAATCAATATTAATATTTTTGGGAGACAACAATACATTCTAATTTGGATCCACAAAGAAAATAATAAGGGTCGACAATGCGGTTACACTCGGCACACCCCAGTGGGTATTTTAGAAGTAGTCCCTATTTATTCATACCCTTTGTGCATTTGTGCCGATTATTGCGAAACATTTTACTATCGTCTTTACATTCTGGTTTTCCTTTTGATTTTTAATTTAATGTAAAGAACGTAAAACATGCTACATTATTATAAACTAATTTTCACCAACAACAGGCTATTAATACAGATGTACATAGATATACTTTCTTAATTTTATGCCCATGATTTATATATTTTTGAAGTTATCGGAGAGGTAATAAAAATGAGAAAAAACGACTAAAGACGGTCGAATAAGAGAAAATAAAACAATATATAAGTATTAACTTACAGTTTAATATACATTTATCGTACCATATTTTTATAATATATAATTTGTATTGAATATGACGGAAAATAATATGTGTATTATAGTGAACAGTGCTGCTAAAATATACTAAAATTACGATAATTATTTTTCAAGTATGAGATCGGTAGACCGGTTGAATCACCCACTTAACATTTATACCACAGACATCCACATGTGGCATGAAACGATTTCTGATATCCAGTATACTAACGATCTTGTCGTATATGCAACACAAGAAACATAGAGTGTTAAAGTATTAAAACATATAACCTGCTGTTAGTGGCGGCTGGTGGTGGCAAATATTTATCGTATTATCCTAATAAAGTACTCACATGCAGTAGGAATCCATTATTTTTTGTTTGTACAGTCACTGTTCACCTAATGTCTAAACTATATTACGTTGCTTGAATGTAAAGTCAATTCTTCTATTCTTGCTCTCAACAAACTTAGTTATAACAGCTTTGTTGAAGTCTGGCAAATCTTGTATAAATATTCTCAATAGACAACATTGCCAAGGCCGTCAGTCTTTCTTGATTCATAGAACTCCGTAAAAATGTTTTTATTCGCTTCAGTGTTGAAAAACTTCTTTCTGCTTCAGCTGTAGTCATTGGTATAGTAACAATTATTTGTAAGAGAACAAATGTGGCAGAAAATATATCTTGAAGATTATTATCTGTTATGAATTTCAATAGATGAATAGCACAACTTATATTCCTAAAATCAGATCTTCTATAAATTAGTTATAACTCTAACTGTCTGCAGGCGAACTTTATCTAAAAACGGATATGCCTCTACTGTGGCTTCTAAATTCTGCAATGGAAAACTCTTCTCCAATTGCGAAAATCTATCTGATTCAAAAAGTACAGAAGCATTTAAATGTTTAGTAACACAAAACCGTTCTTTTGCATGGGTAATTATAGTGTCACAAATTTCCTTGGCTGCTACAGTTTTTGACATATATGGATTTTCATTTATACGGCGTGTCTTAGTCTGAATGACATACTCAGAAATTTCACTTTCAATTGTCTCTATATTATTTCTTTCTTTTTTAATAGAATTCTCAAAACATGTTATTGCTGCGTGTATTTGTACTGGATCCGTCACTGTTTTTTGTAGTTGACTATACAAAATATCCAGCATGCGGCATTATGCGATAAAATACTGTTAACCAAAACAAAAACTTTAAATCCTGCAACATACAACAAGTATCAGTTGCCTGATTAATTGTTACAGTTTGACTTGAAGTCGCTTCTATTTTTTCCATACATTCTATAAACAATTCGCGATGTTCATATACCGTACTTATTGTTCGGCTTCTAAGATTCCATCTGGTGGTAGAATGAAGACCGGGGAACTCGCTGACCAAAAATTTCATCTAAAATTGCCACTCGTTGCGGAGAATGAGAAAAAAAGTTAGCAATGTCACTTAAATTTGAAAAAAACATGCGCACTTTTCATTCTGACTTGTTGCTTGAAATAAAGCCAACTTCAGTTGATGGGTGTAACAATGAATATAAGAGGCATATTTGTAATCACTTTGAATATGCGTTTGAACACTTGAATGACGTCCTCTCATTCCACTTGCGCCATCGTAATTTTGTGAAATGAGTTTTTCTAGTTTATCTGTCACTTGTTTTAAAATAGTTTTTATGCATTCTGATAAACTAACCGCATCATAATCAGGAGGATTAATAAAACACCAAAACCGTTCAACCGGGGTGCCGTCTGGTAGAATGTATCTAAATACTATAGTCATCTAATAATAATTTGCTACATCCGTAGTTTCATTAGAAATAACAGCGACATATTCAGCTTCCAAAATTTCTTTCCTGATATGTTCTTGAGCAACCACTAATATGCAATCCAACAAGTCATTCTGAATTGTTTTTGAAGTATCTCCAAAAACTATTGATTTTTCAAAATGATCTTTCAATGCTGTATCTAATTCGGCACTGAAATTTATTAAACCTCTGAAAATTC
The DNA here is from genome assembly GCA_037954035.1 of Rosalia funebris. Classification (NCBI taxonomy): domain Eukaryota; kingdom Metazoa; phylum Arthropoda; class Insecta; order Coleoptera; family Cerambycidae; genus Rosalia; species Rosalia funebris. Next base: position 40,839,005 of record JAZFAV010000022.1, on the reverse strand, counting down.
CGGGATTTGAGGAATCTTCTTTTTCATTATAACCTCTAGTGCTAGTTCAAAAGCTCCGAAAAACTTTATGCAATCGATAATTTTTGAAAGAACATACCAATTCTTTGCTGCCTGTTCATTTTGTTGTTGAATATTGCGTCTGTATGCACTGTCGAGTTGCTGTCGAATTTCTACTTTTCCCAACAATTTCAAATCCAATTAAGCATTAATATGAACTTGGGTATTCTCGTGTTTTTTTATTTTTTATGCCAAATGATTCAGGTTTGTTACTCCATTTTTTTCAGGACGGTTCAACGCCGCGACTGAATAACAAGCAGGGGAAGCAAAATAAACTGTTAGTTATACTGCACCCACAAATCCAATCATTTTTTTCATACATTTCCTTTTTAAACTTTCTGTTAAAATCTCTAAATTTGAACTTTGCAGTCTGCGTCAAATTAAGTTTCGGTTTTGGTCTGCCCGCACTTTTAATTTAAATTTTTTTCTCATAACTCAAAAAATTAAAATTGTCTTTCAAATATTGCACGGTAAAACTGTTCGTATCCAATATAATGTTTAATTAAATTTTAGTTATGGTCCATATATGTTTATTTATATCGATATTTATTTAATGCCGTTAGTACAATCTAGCCTCTAGTTCACGGTAAATTTGTGCTCCATTTCATCGGAAATATTGTATAACCCCCGCCACCCGCCAAGTAGAAGATGCCCTCAAACTCGACGTAAATCACGCCCATTTGCAGCACGTGCTCTGTCGTTGTCACCATGACAACGAGATATAATATAACAAGCCGAGTCCCAACTAAAATAAACATGCGGCGCGCTGCATTCCACAAATTCAAATAATAACACTAATAAAATAAAGATTACATATTTGTATTAAGGTATCGTAATAGATTTTATTTATTAATGCAAAGTATATTTTACATTTATTGTAATGTTTGAAAATGTGCTTTGGGGGTTCACGTGCTCATGTGCTCTTATGCAGAAACCGCCACTACCTGCTGTATAAAACTTTGATTTAATACCCATAACTTTGAATTGTCTCAAGACAAATCCGTTGTAATCATATTCATTAGATTCAAAATCCAGCCTATCAATTTTTCAAGTCTTAATGTCTACACTATTCCTATGGTTGATCTATATACTGGATATGCTATATACTATAAGTGTCTTGGTGTAATACTAGATAAAATGTTATTGTGGATCAAATATCTCAATTATAGTGCAATGAAATATAAAATGGCATAAATATTCTGCAGGCTGTAACTAAAGCTAAATGAAGTGCAAAGTCTTAATTACTCGTAATGTTAGATTATGGCTTTCAGCCCATTTCAAACAATAACCTAAAGTCTATCAATATAATTCAATATAAAGTCATACAAATGTGTATCGGGGCTGTGTAAATCATTTCTAAAATGTTCAACACAATCAGAATTATTTTCATGTAATATAAGACATTCCTTCTTCAGCTATGAAAATGAGCTTATTCTATAAACCAAATCTAATATTTCCTACATACAATAGAGTCTCTGGTCAAATGATTCTCAGTAAGATCTTATGGAACTGTAGTAAAAATCCATGAGTAAAAATTTTTATAGATAATTCTAAACTATCAGATGGTACAGATTTCACTTTCTATAATAAAGCAAATTACAACACCACCCTTTTTAAATTATCCATAAACTTTACAACTTATAGTGCAGGCAAAGTGAAATACTATATGAAATGAAGCAAAAGTACTTTTAAATGGCAAAGAGGAATTTATGGTCACATATGCATGAGTGCAAGGACACAATAACATAACGAACAATTACATTATGGCTCTAACTGTGCAAAATAAGCGACATTGGGAATCAGCATCATCCAATCATTCTTCTCTCTACTCGATTTTAATCTCACTTTCAAGTAATAGTTATCTATCTAATAACTAGTAGATAAATAACTATGTACTAGAACTAGTGGTATGTATCAAACTCGAATAACCAATACACACAATATCAGTATTCTTTACCATCAACTCTCTTCCTCCAACTCTAAAAAGGTAACAAGATTTATATCTGTAAATATTACCAGCATCAGGTTAAATCATAGCCAATTTCCAGAACATCTAAATAAAATAATTGGAATTCTTAACTCCGAACTGTGCATGTAATAGTCACCTTAATCATATAATTTTTAATTGTGAGCATCGTATCCAACCGAACACAGATGTTATAAAAGGAATATTTTCCCTAAATTCCCAATAAACATCCAGACACTAATTGTCTTAAGAAACATAATAATTCATGGGACCTTAATTATCTTCTTAAGGGATAAAGAGTTGAATCTAAAATAATGTAATCAGGTTAGAATGCATATTCCCATGTAGCTTACCTATTTGTATACCTATTCCAATCATACCATCTGCGCCTGTGTAGCCGAACAGAAACTTTCAGTTTCTATTCGGTGTCTGTGTAATCTTCCCTGACTACTCCCTGAGTAAGGAAAGTGCCATATTACTTCCATCGATAATTGAGCTTAAGGTTGTTTAAGTCCAAAACAAAGTATAATAGTCTTGTGTGCAAATGACTTCTTTTTTTCTATGAACTCGAAACCAAAACGAGAAAATAAATTATTTTCATATGTCAAAACTTGTACTTTTATTTATTCTTGGTAATTGTAATTCGAACTAATATACCAAGCATATATTCATTCCAAACTGTACTTAATGTACCAATAATCTGACATTAAATGGTATAAATATCTGGTATAAATATTTTCATAATTTTTTTTTCACATTACGTTAAAGTTATTATTTGTAGAGCTATCTGGAATCTTATCAATAGCTAATTAAAATTATATAGGCTTTACTGAAATAGCCAATTATTTTCTCCTGTCCATCCTGTTCTTGCAACAGTACTCCTCCAATTCCCTTGCTACTGGCGTCGGTGTCTACGATGAATGATTTGTCAAACTGTGGATAGCCTAATATTGGAGCTGTAGTCAGTTTTCCGACTGCCTATCTCTGCTCCTCGCTTGATTCCCGTGAGCTCGGCAATCACGTCGAGGATGTCCCATGCGGCCGCAATTCCAGCACCTTAGTCTCCGTGGCTCCCGGTCTTCTAACAAAACTTTTTTCAACTCTAGCAGGAGGTTACCAATTTGATTCTGCTTGCTTTCTTCCTCGCCGTTGACTTCGGCCATGCGCACCCGCACGTGCCATTTCGATGCTTGCTTTGCGGCCTCAAACTCTAGGGCCTCCGCTAATACTTTGCTGGGAGTGTCATGTCGTGACATTCTCAGCACCTGCTGCATTTCCGGGTCTCTCAAGCCATCGATAAATGTTTGCACGCACAGTTGATTTGCAAACTCCTAAGGTGCTGTTGGGTATGCCAGCTGTACTAGTCGGTCAACGTCTGCCCCAAATTGTTGCAATATCTCACTGCTCTTTTGATTTCGGCTCTTCAGTTGCATTTGGCAGACTTGTTCCATGTGTTTGTCACCGTAGCGCATCTCCATACAATCTACTATAATTGTAAAATTCTGTTGACTTTCCGGAATAAATCCGAGTATATCGAGAGCCTTCTCTCTTAAGGTGACGATAAGAGCTATAGCCTTTTCCTGATCGTCCCAATATTTTGAGCAAGCAGCAGCCTCGAATTGTCTTCGATATACCGACCAAGGAATCGAACCATCAAAAGTTGGTGCTATCACTCTGGCTGGCTGTTGGACCCCAGGTGCAGCACTTGTAGGACGTAATCTTAGTCGGTTAACCTCCGTTTGGATCTCTTCTGCCTTTGATGTTAAGGACTGATTGGCTTTTTATTGGTCTTTTCGTATTTAATCTATTTCTGACTCCTGTTTAGCTAGCCCCGTTTCCACCTGTTTTATACCCACTTCTAGCTTCTTTTCTGTTTCGTCCCGTAAGACTTGGAGGTCCATCGCGACTTGTTCTTTTATCTCCTCTTGAAACATTCTCATGGCGTTGTGTACAGCTTTGAGTTCGTCTTTCATTTCCCCTTGGTTTGGTTTCATTTCTTGTTTCATTTCATCTTGTCCTGCTTTCATTTCTTGTTTCATTTGATCTTGTCCTATTTTCATTGCAGCTAACATTGCTAGTAGCTCATTCATTTGTTCCTCCATGGCAGCGGCTTGGCTTCTAGTTCCTACTGGCATCCAATTAACTTTTCTACAGAGATTTCCCAAAACCCAGTAGACGTCTTGTTCTTGACGAGACGATTCCGGTGATGCGTCACACTTAGGGGTTTTCTTGGCTGCTATCGAAAATTCGAGAATATTCTCTGATTTTATAGAAACGTCGATATTCGACCTCTTCACGACGAGACGAGTTCAGTGATATGCCAGACTCGTGAGTTTTCTTGACTGTAATGGAAAGTTCGAGAATGTTCTCTGACCTTCTGGAAACGTCGATATTCGACCTCTTCACGACGAGGCGAGTTCAGTGATATGTCATACTTGTGGGTTTTCTTGACTGCTATTGAATGTTCGAGAATGTTCTCTGACCTTCTCGAAGCGTCGATCCTCGATTTATTCAACTAAACCAAGTGTTCCAGAACTTTCTACCATGTTCTATCCCACTTCTGACACCAATATAACGAATTTACTAGAAAGTTCTTTATTTATCGAACACTTATTTACAACTTAACTATTCACAAGTCCAACTAACTATCTAACTTTCTTTCTACTTTAACTTTATTAACTAATTTTCGCACTGTATATCACTTTCTTCGCACTGTATCGCTATCGTGGTCCAAATTCAACTAACTGCTGGCCGGACGACACAATTCTTATATAGGCAGTGGAACGTCTCTCCAGGCGTTTCTAGATAAAGAACTTTGGCGAACCTTCTAGTATAGAACGCACTGGAAGTCCAAACAGCGCACGCTCTCGAGGTTTCAAATGTTCCCGGCGTTTGGGATCGCTCGAGACATTCGTGACAATATTGTAGTCAATATCGTTTCTGTTATTCGTAAGTGTCGTTTCTGGTATTTGAGACTTTCCAATACATTTCTTTATAAAAGGTAATTAGAAAATAAGGATGCTGCTTTGAACTTGAATTTTCATCTTAATTCATACAAATTTATATGCTCACGTGTCTAAACTGTCAATGACATGAGTTCAAGTTTACAGCAGCTCTACTGTAGAAAATCATGAAATTATTGTGAGTATTATAATTTAATTTCAACTAAAAATAATACTTATAGGGTAGACGCACCGGTTATAGCCACTTTAAAGATTTTCTTGAAATTGATTCAATGTACATGTCACACAGTTCTTACGTTCGATGTTGCTATGAGCCTGTACATTTGTACTCACTACTATTTATAGAAAGAGATGAAGCATTACTTCTATGAAATACAATAAATAAAAAAAGTCGAAGAAGTACTATTTTCTTATTATAGCCACTTCGGCACCAATTGTAGCCAGACAGATGTACCATATATAGCCATCAAATCTATAACGATAAAAATCAATAGCATATTTCAAAAATGTGTTAATATGTATACTCAGGTAAGAAAAAATGTAAAAAGGGAATAAAATACTTTTTTAATAATAAAACTTAAGCATCTGCATGAAACTGCATTTCTTCTACAGAGACTAATCCATGTGAACTTATACCTTTTGATTCGAATATAACGTCAATCACATCATGATTTGGATACCTTAAAACATCCGGTACCGTTGGCCAATTCCAGTGTAACCCGCTTTTTTTCATTGCTGTACACTGTGTATTTAATTCATTCATTTGCAATACCTTGGCAGGATATAACTCTCCATCATATTCCACAGTAACGTGAGAACCCACAATCCAGTCGACTTTTGATTTACTTTTGCTAATGGTTTTCTTCACCACCTTCTTTTCACTTATTCTTGGCACTTTCACTTTCCATTCACTTTTTTTCTCCTCTTTTGGTGACAATTCATCTGCTTTAGCTTGTGCTAATTGAATCCACTTATCAGTGGTTAAAACTCAAGGCAATTTTTCAGTATTTCGCTTTTTTGTTGACTGTTTACGAGATATTGAAGCACATCTTGCAGAATAATTGCTATAGTTGTCTTTGGTTGGTTTGGTTAATAACTATGTTAATAACTGATGAATTTTAATCGATCGATTTTCTTTATAGTTATTTACATCGGATGAATTTATTCTGTCTAATGTTTCCGTTTCAACATTCAAACATACGACTTGCTTAATTTCATTGGATTTAAATGTTTCTTCAGGATTTGTATTAATGTCAGGTGTATTCATTTTATTCTCTCCGTTGTTAATGTATATTTCAGCCGCAGCGCGTTCGTTTTTGTATTCATCGGTTTTGACATCATTTGGTATCTCTGTATTCGTTGTAGTTGCAATAGTTGCACTCTGGGAAAGGGAAGCTAATTTCAGCTTCGTTTAGGTTCAAAGAAATCATTTCCAAGGGTTCCACCTCTGACCCGTCTCACAACCCTTCCTTGTTTACAGGGAACCCATTGGCAGCATTAGTCAGTATCCAACGTTCAAGTTCATCCTCATTTTTTCCCAGGATGCATTTATTTCCTACTTGTTCTATAGTGGCCGAAGTTCTTCCACTTAATTTATCGCGTAGTGTTGTCCTAGGCACTCCAAATATATTACTCGCTGTGGCTACTGCCAATACGTGCTTGTAGTGCAAGAGTGAGTTGTTTTTGGGTATACTGAATATTCCTTTATTTCTTTATTCCTTTATTTCTTTGTCTAGCCTTTTCTTTGGCTTTTGCATTTTGCTTTTTTGGTGGTGTCATATCTATACGTCGGAACTTCAAAGTAAAGTGGCTAAAAAGAGAAATATTGTCCTAATATAGCCAGCCCTATGACTATAAAGGAAAAACATTTTGCTGAGTGTTCCATTTATAGCCACACTCAATAATACTATATCTCGCGAAAAAATTGCAATGTGAAACGTTTTAATACATGCCATACAATATATAGATTCTTTAAAAATAGATTCAGAACATTTTAACTTGAAATATAGTTGAATACAATTGCCTTACTCACCTTAAGTAGCTTAAGAAAAACGATAAGAAACCAATAAGTGCAGGTCGAAGTGGTATACACACGGGTACAATTTTTAAATTGAGCAGACAATGACCATGTGCAATATGTTGTAACAAACTAGAACACATAGCCGATCAATAATAAGCCTTAGACAAAACATTTTAAGGGCCATAGCTAAATAACACTACAATAATGGATGCAAGGGCTATAAATGGGGCAGTGGCTATAACTGGTGCATCTACCCTACCCACGTCTGTTGACTCAATGTGACAATGTAAAAGTCATACTAAAACCCGAAAAGACTAAATGTAAAATAACAATATAAAAACGTTTTATTCTGCTTAGACTATTTTAAATTTCACTTTACACAAACGCAGAATGCTATAAATTTTCGATGCGTTTGATACTGGAGTAGGTGGAACCTTTAGTGTGAAGATAATACTAACTTAAGTTTCCACAAAACACCAAAACTACACACTACATTCGACGCGCGTTTCCCCAGTAAAGTTGGCATCATCTGGATATGATTTAATCATCTCCAGATGATGCCAACTATGTTGGCGAAGCGCACGTCGAGTGTAGTGTGTAGTGTTTTGGTGTTTTGTGGGAAACTGAATTAGTGTGATGCATTTGATTTAATAGCAGACATTACAAAATAACGACTTTTTTTCCTAAAATATTTATTTTAACTGCATCCGTCCGATATTATATTGTGACAAGAAAATATATATAATAGACTAATGAGATTACAGATACTTAAAATATTTAAAGTATATTTAAATAGTCAAATAAATACTTAATAGTTAATGCAAATATTAATTCTATTTATTACGATACTGGTAAACGTCAAGGTTGTTAGTCAATCAAAATTTAAAGCTATTATACTAAATAATGGAATTATCTGAAAACTGGGATATTTTACATTTTATTTTTTGCGTATTTTCTTATAAGTAGATGTTAATTTTGTAAATATTCTATGATTACGTTATTTATAACTGTTAATAAATGAAATGGCCCTACTACTAATACTTTCTTATTATTGATAAAGTAGGTGAAAATGGTTATCTTATTAATAATTATAAAAGTTGAAACGTTGGTGTAGAATAAAATAGATATACATTTGCACAATTTTAATCTAAGCCTAAATTAATGTGTAAGCCTAGGTGTGGCTATGCTAGGAGAAACTACAAAATATAAAGGTATCATATTATTTATTATGTACATGAAGGGACACAATAGAACGTTCTATATATTCTAAATAATGTAGAAAAGTTATAAATGTTGAAAATAAAGTAATATATAATTGGAAGATACCTTTAAATAGAAAATGAAATAATAAAAGCATAATAGAAAAATTCTTATTTGCTTATTTTTAGAGACAGCTGATAATATATTAAGGATATTCAATATCATATTACATTATATATAAAGATTATTACATTAAAAATTGTAATAATCATTGCTTATAATTTAAAAAATAAAGTTTTCTGAATTGTCAAACACTCCGTTGCAACTCCTTTTTAATTCTTTTATTAAATCTACTACGTCGTGTTTCGTCTTTCCGTGATGATTTGGTTAGTTCTATATATTATTTTAAATTATCAAATCTTGTGGAATAAACCTTCAATTTCAAATAACCCCACAAAAAAAATGTTCAGCATTCATCATGTATATATATATATATATATAACTAACCATAATCTGAAAAATACAACTGTAAAAAAAATTTTATTGAAAATTTGATATACTTCCTTCTGTTCCAGATGAACCATAATTATTTAACTTAACAATAGAATATAAATGGCTAGATTCAAATGTTCACTGCATATGTGTGAACATCAAATAAGATTTATTTTTACATACCATAAAAAGCTGTGTGATTTTCACAGAATATTTAACTAACTATGAGACTAAGTTTAATAAACCGATTAGATATGACAAATGTTTGCACAACAAAGGAAAAGAGTTTAGGGTTTCTTGGATCCAGAGAATACTCGATTGTATAAGTATGTACGTTTTGAAACTTTTTCTTTATAGGAAATTCACTTCACCCCTTTAGGGTAAAGTTCTCCTCAAATAATATTGTTATAAATTTAAACATTGATATATTCCAGGATTTTATACATACATAGTAAATTACATAGAAAATAAATGTATTCTTTACTTACACCATATATACAATAATGTATAATGTATATATAATAAATATCTATACACTTCTACAAATTTTATATATTTAATTCCAAATATCTAGATATTCAGGTTAATCAAACAACAATTAATTTAATTGTTTATTTGTCATTTAAGAATATTACAAACGCTGTTGCTGTTCTTCCTCGCGTCTAAGGAATTCGAGAGACCGTTGAATTAATGGTGGAATTGGTGGAGGAGTTGGCAAATGTTGGCCTTGTGGCTGAAAACCATTTTCGTCAGCAGTATATACAAGCCTTATTACTTCACCTTCTGGTGAGGTATATTGATATTGTCCTTCTTTAATGAGAATATCAGGGTCTTTTATGTGGCCTTGTTCCTCAACAAAAATTTTATTAGCTGTCTCAAAGGCATAATTGTAAGTTCCTTCTGGATGGGTGTCGAACACTTGTCGTATGATTGGTATAGGAGTATTAGCTGACTGACAAAATATGCCACTTAGGAGAGTAAATAAAATTGCAGAAACCTGAAAGAATGAGTGCACTATTAATGTTTATGTACTCATATAAACCATAAATGTTCTATCTTTTCGTCAGTCTAATAACTTTTATAATTAATTTATTTTTTAACTAAGTTGAATGACTTAATGCTATCTATGTACAGGATACTTGAACTTGATGAATTTCACATGTGATATTTACCAAACAAAACGATTTCTAAGCCATCATTTTTGTTAAAATACTATTTGGAGTTCACTTAAAATCTTAAATAATAAAAACTCATATCACTAAATGCAAAAAAAAATAAGGAAAACAGGATTCCACGAAACGTACCACTTGTAAGTATTTAAGTATTTAATCGTTTAATTTAAAATAATATAAAATTATAAATTTTATTTAAAATATTAAAATAGGTATCTAAAAATATTTCAACCATTGTATTAATGATCCACATATTATTTAATTATATATCAAATATACTACACTATACTACTAAATTATTACCGCAACCCTACCAATATACTCATTTCAGCCAAAGAAATCACATCGCAAATTAAAATAATTAAAACACCGAATATGACCAACCTTCATCATACACTAGCTTTCTACGAAACATCGAAAATGTCATACGAGCAACTCTTATAAAGCTTATCTACCTAGCGTTGATTGTCATTACAATAAATTATTTGTCGTTTGCCAAAATATGTATATTCCATTTTACACGATTCTGTCAAGGCAAAAATTTTATAATTGGCTAGGATATATGATCGAAAATATGCATATATTAAGGTTAGCCATCCCATTCGAAAAAAAAACAACAATATATATCTTGTTAATTACAATATATGAGATAATATGAATGTTTAGAAGAGAAGTATTATGGCGTCAAAAATTATATCATAGTTATCTATCTATACCGAATGTAACATGTTTACTAAAACCCTAGTCTTAAAGCCTAGCCCTGTCTTATAGTTACGATCTTTTTTGTGTTTAATATCACATTAACGTTGTTAATATACTCATACCATCTACATACATATTTGCGTGTAAATAATGTAGGCTACATACTCACATACATTCAGTTGAAAAATAGGTATGTGAACAATATGTCTTCTGGAATTAGTTACTTATACAAACGTAAGCTGCATTCAAGTTTGTCAAAAGTGTACTCTATATACATTTCATAATTCCTCAAAACTAGATCAAACAAAAAGAATTATCATCGCCGCTAATTTACATATTTCTCCTATGTAATATACACATAAATAGATCATCTCAGGTTTAAAAAAGTCTCGTTATAATATTAAAATTCCTGCTTAGTTTATATGTATATGGGAGTAAAAAATGTGTATTTTTTTCACAATTTACGAATAAATACAAAAATGAAAAAGCCATGAATATTAGCCCACAAAACAACAAACAGAAGAGGAAAAGTGGGAAATTTTTATTTTGAAATATATGTAATATGTTCACCTTGCATGTCTTAATAAAATAACGCAATAAAATTTTAATAACACTGTTTGAGATATTTTACCTCACCTTATGAAGAGTTTCAAGGGATATTTTTTCACGAACTTTAATAAAACATTAATAAACTCGTTTAAAGGGATTATAAATGATGTGTAAGCTAAAAATTTTAAGTAGCCGCAAAGAAAATAGTCTATCCGTGACGATAATTCATTGAATCTACATAGGGCATTTAAATTGTGTTAAAAAAAATTGTGATATAGTCACATGCTCTTCGTGAATCAAATGAGGGGCGGGTTTCATTGCAGCAATACCTTCAATTCTAAGTATTCAATTGTGATTTTTCAGTGAAACAGATATGTTGCCAGATATTAGGATTTGGAATTATCATTTTCCCCAAAATCTCGCAAAATGAGAGACGCCAGTCCGAATTATTCTCAAACTCGACCAATTCGTAAAATCTTTTCATTTTATATGATTGAAATTCGTCATTCTAAAATTGTCTTAACCTACGAATACTAAACTTTACATATCTGGGCATGAGCGACAAAGATAAAAAAGATAAGGAAATAAAAGAGATAAAGACCGCGAAACATTAAACAATTGAAAATAACACAAACTTATGCCACGAAAAAATATAAATAGACGTCATTTCGATTGACCATTGTTCCAAAATGGGAAAATGAAATAAGCATGAATAGATCAGAAAGTTACATCATTTTAAGAAACAGAGCTATATTGACTATATTGACTATTATTTTATGTAAAAAAAAATTATTTTACATGTATTTATGCATGGAAAACTTATTTGCAATATTTGCAGGATTTAAGAATTTAACAATTTAATACGATCATATTTTCTCAATTAATTATAAATTAATCACTTCCGTTTTTAACATCAATGCAATACTATGTTATTCCAAAAAAAAAACCGAAACATGTATTCACAAAGTGATTTTCAAGATTTGATAAGTTCATTAAATGAAGAATCACGAGAGGAATTTCTGTTATTTGACAAGTAATTTCTCAAATACTAGGTATCAGATTTCATTTAAATAAGCATTTTCACCAAAGATTTAAATAGTTATTGTAATAAGAATTTATGGAGCTTATGGCAAAACGTATTTTTCAGGAACAGTAATAGGTCTAAATAGTACAAATATGAATTCTAAATTTTCAAATAACTGGTCTTCTCATGCAAACATATATACAAAAAGTAAGTAATAATATGTTGCATAACAGTAATGAGATTTAAACATAATTAACAAATGATGTCCCTATTTCTGAAGGTCAGCTTGCCACCTCTTTCCCAATTTAGAGGCCATTATGAAACATTTTTGGCTGTTCCTATTATTAATTTGAACTCCTAAAGTGAATTTAAAAGCACAGAAATTTAGGTACTTCGTTACTGTATTGCTACTTGCTACTCATGAACATTTTAAACCATAGGAATAGTTATTATCTGACATGTGTCAATAAAAAGCTTGTGGGGTTTGCCATTGATATGGAGAAACAGGATGTCACTCTGACGCTGATGTTAATCTATTCTAAAATATTTCACGAGGTCAGTAAAACATTGTAGATATTTCTCGTCTTTAACTTATTCCCCTTCATCGCATACATGCCTGTATTCAAGCTTACCGACTGAAATTGTTTGATTTCGACAAAACGGGGCAACATCCCGTTACACTGTAATTGTAAGAATACTAACAAAATATCTGCTAATAAATGAACTGAACAAATAAAATGTACTATATGTTGCAACTGTGACCGAAATTACCAGTGGGTAGTTATTACGTGATTTGTAGTAAATAAACGACATTATAGTTAAAATCACTTTAAACCAGAATATTGTAGAAGTTATATAATTCTTCCCACTGTTTATATTTTTAAACCATGTTACCAAGTAAATGACTTTAAAGATACTAGAACACTAAGTAGTATATAGTAAAATAGAAATTCCTTGAATTTCGAAGTAGTTCCAAAGTAGCAATTACGTTATAGGAATTTTACCTGGCGCTTTGAATTTATCAAGTACGAAGCAGTAATTTAGTGAAAATTACGTTTTCACGACCTATATACAAAGTGAGTTATTAGACACTGCATACCAAAATCACTATACTTATTTTCTAAATATTTATTTACAAAATACTGAACACCATTAAGTATATTAAATTAAACTTATGATAACTGTTAAAAATAATATTATGCACTTAGTACTACCAGAATTTGAATTAATGAGTAATCATACTTATTTAATTAATAACGATATACCTATATAGCAAAATGATAAATTTCCATGTTTTTTATTGTAATTTTTTGGAAACAAAATTATGTTAAAAAATACGTATTGAGCTATTCTTATTCGCTTCCTTACGTTTCTTTCTATTATTATCATATTTAAGAAAAACTTTATGAAAGTTTTAATTTTTCAACAACGCTAAAATAATATTTTAAAATGGTAAATATTAACAGTATGTATCAAATTATTTAAGTTGTAGTAACATTTATATTAATAAATAAATTAATATAGGCTATTTTATGAACCTGTAGTGCTAAAGTTTTAATTTTTATAAAACTTACATTTATTGAACTATGTGAACTATGAAAAATACTATAAAAAATTAATATGTATTAATTTATTGTGGAAGATATATATTTAATATTTAAATATACTATATATTAACGAGAAGTATTCGACTTCATATCACGATTTACGTTATCCTGTTTTAGCTAAATCTACAAGGGAAATTATATACATCATTAAAGTAGCGGTACAACTAAGTAAAAATTAGTTTTAGTCTCATTTCGGTTTCATATCTATAATAAAGTCATGACTATTTACAGTCAGCTCACGAGTAACAAATACTTAAGTTTCGATAGCAGTAGTTGGTACGTAGCAATGTCTAAAATTGCTGCTGTGGCATAATAATAAGGCAACAAAGCCAGATAATAAGAAATATGGCACATTGAAACTTAGAAAAAGGCAGAAATTTTACTATAATTGCATTTAAAAAACAATAACGTTCAAATAAAGTGTTTTATCAATCTCATGATGATTTGCCTGTAATTAATTAATCAATCAGAGTACAAGTGTTATAAATCATTTACATCAGCCCATTAATGAAAATTCTACTGTATACAAATATACAGAGTATACCGTTCTACTGTACTTCCATAAATTACCTTGTATATTGAAAACGTTATTTACCGTCGTATCATATTGATTACAATGGACCTATCTGAACGTATCTCATAAATCTCTACAATAATATCAAAATTGATAGTATTTCGTAAGTGGTTTCTACCCTTTTCACTAGCGTTTTGTCGAAATAAAATTTTCATCAAGCATTTTGCACAATATTAATTTTAACTATTCAAAATAATTGTTTTGTTGTAAGAAAACGTAATAATTGTCTTGCATTTATTTAGGATAATTTTCCATACCATAGTATATTTCATGTGGACGTTCAGAGCATAAATATTTTTAACAATAATATATAAATAACGTTAACTTTAGTTATGACATGTTTTAACTATTCATTAATACTCTTATTACGCCATTATATTAATTCTCTTATCCATATACACAGAGCTAATATTTTCAAACAACGCTTTCGTATTTTCAAACTTCTGTAAAAAAACTAATTTCGCACTTTTAGTATCAATAAGTCAAACACTGTCCCCCTTCCTTCACAGCAGCACACAATTTTTAAAGTTATTTCATTTTATATTTATTTCTCAGCTATTTATTTGTACTTAATTCAGCAACTACAAGCTATAATTCCAGTTATATAGATAAAATACACTGCGTCAAATAGTCGAAAATACCTACCATATAATACACCACCTTACTAATTACCACCATGTAGAGACTTTTAAAATCAATTATCCTTCGCTAGAAACAATGCAAAGAAAGTTGTTTTAAGAACATTTGACGTCAGTATGTTAATGAGAAAAAATATTGCACTCTTATGAATGAAGTAACACTAACAACTGAGAATTATGTATGTACTTACCAATACTTTCATTTTCTATCACTCCTTTAAACTATAAAGCAAACAAAAACCATATTTTTATTAAGTCTGCTTTTTATATACATGAGTCCCCTTATTTAAAATATGCTTGTTGGGAAATATTTTTTAGAACGTCAAGACAAGATTAGTAAAAAATAATTATTCAAAAATATGTATAGACATTAGACAGATAGATATGTATAGAAATTAACTAAAACTAGTTAAACATATATATCTTGAAAATATATGTTTTTCATTTAAATTATGAATTCTCCTTATGTATGCAGGTACATAATGTATAGTAGTCACTATAACGGTAATTTATATTGTTTATCTATTTTTTAAATGATAATTAAAAACAATTTCTCTTGTCAAAACATCGCTAAATAGTCAAGGTTATTGCAGTCGATTTGACCTAAGAATTTATTGAGTACTAGTGATGTTATGTGGGCGAGCCCAATGTTTATTCACAATTTCATAAAAATATATAAAAATGTAAATATATTCAAGTAATAAAAATGTTTTAGTTATAATAAAGTTATGTGTATACAAGGTATGGACACAAATTATTGATATTGGTTATAGATTTTTACTCCCATATACATTGTATTATTTATGCTAATATAACATTACATTAATTTGTCTTTTTATAAGTTATTTTATTTAAATGCATTAAATAGAGAATAAAAATATAGGAAACATAATAGTAAATATTTTTAAAACTATAAAAGTCTGGAAATAAATGTTTGCATTTTGTGTAACTCGTTACCTACTGTAAATATTTGCTACCTAAAAATATAATTTTAATGTACTGAATGTTGTTAAATGTATTAAATTTATCTTCGAGAACTATAAAGGAGGCAGGTACATATATAAACTAAAACGAAATTTTAACTAGGATTACAAAGATCAAATTGAACGAAGTATAGTGTACAAAATCAAATGGCATTTGAGATACACCGAATCAAGCAACAATGATAAATCATCAATAGCTGAGCATCTTAATCAATAGAGAAATAACAACGTTAATTTTGATATGACGGAAATAATGGATAAAGACACGGGAAACTATCTAAGGCATCTATCTAAGGTAATCCTGATAATTTTTGAAATAATAACAACTAGTGAAAACTTCTAGAGAAAAGTCTATCAGTGTGAATGTTGACATCCAATATCGCAGCAGTATATATTTAATAAAAATAATAACACTCTCAAAACCATTTTATTATAGAAAAATATTGGTAACAGAAATAAAGTATAAACTTTTAACCTAAATGCGATGAAATATTACTGCGTTATGATGTGTCAATGACAAGTTTGTTAAAAACATTAAGATTCGGAATTCAGCATAGTTTGGCCAGTTACTGAAATGCATAGTACACTAAACGTTTGTAAAGTTTTAAAATAAAATAGAATTTCAATTGTTGTCAAAGTGAAACCGATATTATAATTTGTGTTTTGGGTGCGTCTGCTAAAATTTTCTAAAAAAAATTGAAGGTGGCGTGTTATTAAGTGGCGATACAGGGAATTTCAGCTCATAAAATCTGCAATGTATTGACTGCCTAAATCTACACTGCAAGATAAAAAAAACTGGATTCACAGCCCAAAGGAAGAAAACTGGTCGACCATCCCAAATTTTATGCTTAAATCAACATACTCTGAAGAAAATTGTAACAACAAACTGACGATCTAGTTTGAGAATATGGTACTATGGAGGCAAGCCATTGGAAAAATATTTCTGTATCCACAACTAAACACTCAATAAAGAAAATAGGATTCAAATTCTACAAAGTAAAATTTGATTTTTCACATTTTACTTTTGAACTTACTGGTTTCTTTTTCAGTCAAAATAAAAGCAATTATTAACTAAACGACAGAGAATCAATCGGTTACGGTGGGCCAGAGAACATGAGCACTGGACTTTACAAGAATTGCACCAAGTAATTTGGAGTGACGAATCCAAATTTGAAATCTGTCTGGATGATACCAGAAAACGGGTGCTAATAACCCCACGGGAAACTTATCATGCTGACTATTTGGTTAGGAAAGTGAAGTTCTGTGCGTATCTCATGATCTGGGGATGAATGAGTGTTATTAACATAGGAAAATTGCATTTAGTAGATGGTACTGTGACAATAGAAATATACAAACAAATTTTGACACAGTTTATTGCCGTCAATACTAATATGTCTATACACTGACGCGCAGTATATTTTCCAACAAGATGGTACTGTATGTCACGCAGCAAAAACTGCCAAAGCTTGGTTTACAGAACATAATGTTCCTGTTATGGAATGACCCTCTAGCAGTCCAGACCTCTCGTCACTAGAAATATTGTGGCATGAAATGAAAATACGATCTACGTTCAGTTAACGATCTATACACCAAATTGGAAGACAGTTTGTGACAGCACGCTTCCTGAAGAGTGCGCTAAGCTGGTAGGTACAATACCTGCCAGAATTAAAGATGTTATTGTTAATAAAGGTGATGTAACACAGTTTTCACGAAGATGTCAAACTATTCTTAATCGCGAATTTTAATGTTTTTTATTAACAAACTTGTCACTGACACATCATAGGGCAGTAATATTTCATCGTATTTAAGTTTCTGTTACCAACATTTTTCTTTAATAAAATAGTTTTGAGAATGTTATTACTTTTATTTAAATATATTAGTTGTAAAATTATGCCTGGCCGAACAATTATTAGCCTAGACTCGTATATTCACCACCTAACGGAGGATGACCCACAAAGTAACCAACAAATATTAGCCTTTACACACTAATATATGGTAATTTTTACTCCAAATAATAGTATGATTGCGAAATCAATTATTTAAAAGACATTATTAGCAAATATATGCTAGACATTATTCATTGCATAGAACTAACCCCTGCCATTATTAAGTAATGTAATAATTAAATAATTTTTAACCGGTGTTAATTAGTTTTCCAATTATGGGACTAAATTATGAAGTTTTATTTTTAATTAACTTGGCATATTAATATATAATAACTTACTCATCATTAACGAATGCCTAATAATAGCACTACTATGACATAAAGTTATTATTTAGAAAATTAAACACAGAATGATATCTAGCGATATATTGATGGAAAAACAGTTCTGAAAATTTAAGATGTTTTAGTGATGTATTGTTTATATAGGTGAAAGTACATTTAAACACAAAGACTCAAAATGTCTGTAGATACATTTCATCAAACTGTGACACAACACCAATTTAAGGTACTAATTCATTTAACATTGGAGGGGTAATTTTATTACAACTATAAATACCAACAGTAAATAGTTTGTATAATATGTTTGTAACACGCTTAACTTGAAGATAACTTGAAGACTAGCAATGAAATCAATTGTAAGTAAATACTTGTAAGCCAATATGTTCATAAGTGAGTATACATACCATTATCAATACGTTTCCAGATTATACTTTTCTCCTTGTTTTTGACGGTATTAGCGGAAACCAATCAAATACAAATCATTAGGCAACAGAAAGACATACATCCAGATGGGACTCATTCATATCTCGTAGAAACTGAAAATGGTATATATGAAGATCAACAAGCATATTTCAAAGGACCTAAGATACGGGCAGTTCAAGGACAGTACCAGTACGTTTCACCTGAAGGCAAACTCATATATCTAAGTTACATAGCTGACGAGAACGGGTTCCAACCCCAAGGTGATCACTTACCTACTTTATCCACAAGTAGTCCACAGACATAAATTACAAAAAAAAAATTAAAAATAAAATATTACCATTCTATATAACTTTTTTTTATTTCCTATATCATTTTTATATTTCTAACGTATCAAAGTACAATAGCATCAATTTTCAAGTAGCAACCAGGTAGAAAAAGGGTAGTTAAAATAGGGGTTTGATTACTACATATATACAGAAAGAAACATAGGAATATAGAATAATTTTATCAAGAAGTAAAATTATGTGATTGAAGTATTATTCCTAAAGAAAATATTTTAGTTTATTATTACGTATAGCATATTCTAATTTGATTAATTCTGATTATTTTAGAATTCCAATAGTTTCTCTTATTTTCAATAGAATTCCAATTTATCTTATTTTACAAAATTTTATAAGGTTACTGTGTACTCTATGACAAATTTCCAGTCATAATTTTGGAAATACTTATTCTAAATTTCTAATGCATTTTAAAATCTACTCACTTCAGTATTCTAAATCTAATTTTCAATAGATAACAATGGGGGAATTTGATTTTACGTACAAGAAATGTATAAAGTGAAGGCTAGTAAATCCAGTAGAAATATTTTATAAAATGTTCTAGATACAAGGAAATAATTAACTCTTTGGTTAACATATTCAGTTGGGAACAATTTTGAATATTATACATAAAACTAAAAATAATAATAAAACAGCTCTTGTTATTCCCTTCTATAAAAAAGGAGTCAAGGACAATGTAGATAACTATAGACAAATATCTTTATTAAATGGTTTGGTAAAACTATTTATGGCTTCAGGATAAATAAGTCAACAGAGTCTTGTAATCTATTGTGCTAGATACACCAAGAACATCAAGAACCAGACAATAACAAGTATGTAGTATTCTTTCTTATTCGATTTATCTAAAGCTATTGATTCTATATTTATATCCAGAATATTTAGTGAAAAATATGAATTATTTTAATTCCCTAGTAATATACTATATTAAATGAACTATATTTAAAAATCCGAAATATTATATGCAGTCAGTAAGCACCATATCTGAGGTATATAATGTTAGACTAGAACTACCACAGGGTACTACTGCGCTAGATCTCTTATTATTTATTTTATTCATAAATGACTATACTATCACTATATCATCTGATACTCTTAAAGAACTAAGAGCAAACCTACAAGACATTAGCTCGGAAATTAGTATATGGTGTCAATGCAACAGGTTTATGAACCCAGGCTCATAATAGTTCGGCCAGGCATAATTTTACAACTAACACATATATCTAAAAAAAAAGTAATAACACTCTGACAACTGTTATTAAAGAAAAATATTGGTAACAGAATCAAAGTATAAACTTTTAACTTAAATACGATGAAAAATTACTACGTTATGATGCGTCAATAACAAGTGTGTTAATAAAAAACATTCGCGGTTCATAACATTTCAGCTGCTTCATGAAGACTGTGTTACATCACCTTTATTAACAATAACAACTTTAATTCTGATAGGCATTGTATCTACCAGCTTAGCACACTCTTCAGGAAACGTGATGTCCCAAATTTCTTGCAATTTGGTGCGTAGATCGAACTGAACGAGCTGGGTACATGCGCAACTGTTTTTTTTATTTTATGTCACAATGTTTCTATTAAAGAGAGGTCTGAACTACCAGAAGGACATTCCATAGGCTATGTTCTGTATTTCATAACATCTTCTATAAACCAAGATTTGACAGTCTTTGCTGTGTAAAACGCAGAATCCTGCTGAAAATGTACTACGCGTCAATGCCTTCACGTATTCGCATTGACGGCAATAAACTGTCTCGACCATCTACGAAATGAATTTTTCCTACGTCCATACCACTTACTCACCTTCATAAAAGACGCAGGGAATTTCACTTTCCTAACAAAACAGTCAGGAAGATAAGTTTCCTGTGGAGTTCTTAGCACACGTTTTCTGGTATCACCCAGATAGAAAATTTAGATTCGTCACTCCAAATTACGTGGTGTCATTGTTGTGAAGTTCGGTACCTATATTCTCTGGTCCATCATAACCGATTGATTTTCTGTCATTTAGTTAATAGCGATTTTTCTTTTGCCTGAAGGAGATACCGATAAGTTCAATAGTAAAATGTAAAGAAGCAAACTTTACCTTGTAAATTTGTATTCTATTTTCTTTATCGAGCGTCTAGTTATGGATACAGAAATATTTTTTTTCAATAGGTTACCTCCATAGTACCATAAGTTTTGTTGCACTGGATCGTCGGTTTGTTGTTACAATCCTCTTCAGAGCATGTTGATTTAAGAGTGAAATTTGGGCTAGCCGACCAGTTATCTTCCTTTGTGCTGTGCATTCAGTTTTTTTTATACAAGATAATGCCTTGCACTGTTAACTTAGGCAGCGAATACGTAGCAGATATTTCCGAGCCGAAATTCTCTGTGTATGAGTATTAACAGTTGATTCTCGAATATCATCACTTAATGTCAAGCCACATTCCATTTTTTTTTTTTTTTTAGAAAATTTTAGCAGACGCTTCCAAAGTACATTATAATATACGTTTCACGTTGACAACAATTGATATTCTATATTGTTTTAAAACACTACAAACGTTTAGCTTACTATGCATTTCAGTAATTGGGCGAACTATTCTGAACCGCGAATCTTAATGTTTTTTATTAACAAACTTGTCATTGATACATCATAACTTAGTAATATTTCATCGTATTTAAGCTAAAAGTTTATAGTTTATTTCTGCTACCAATATTTTACCAATATTTAAATATATTAGTTGTAATATTATGCCTGGACGAGCTATTATGAGCTTGGGCTCGTATAACTCATTCTATAACCGTCCTTGGAGTTTAACATCAACAAATCATTTACTGCCAAAGAACTTTAAAATTTTAAAAGACAAACTAACTTAATTTTTCAAACAGTAATTTAAATTAAATAAATAACTCAACATAGTAAAACGTATTGAATTGCTATTTAATTTAAAATAATACTCGTATTTTATGTATTAACATTTGCGATTATGAAACCAATAATCTCTTAAACATATCTGAATTTCAGTGTCCTTCGTAATATTATTCGATCTTCATTATATCTTGATGGAACCTTGTCCCTGTTAGTTCCTAACGATGCTAAAATGTATGGAGGAAAAATTCAAATTTTAATGTAAAATATGTATTTTAATGACATTCTGCAAATTAAACCCTTTTAAGTTTTTAATATATTTGCTACCAACATTTTTTATAATTTTTTAACCCAATTATTTTCCAAAACCTTTTTATTACTATCTTCAATTATGTCCAAGCTGCCAGTTCTTATGCATTTAGTTTTAAATCAAAATTGTTGTCTGATTAGTTCTATCATGCTTGGTATGTAACAAATATGCCTTTCGGTATTATATAATTTAATCAGGAAAATGCAGATTTTAAATATTAAATTCCTTAGCATTTAAAAAAATTCTTCAATAGGCCTTATAATGTACATATTTTACATTTTAAGATACGTCTATTAACAGAGAGTAAATATGTTTAAGTTCTAGGGAAATAATAATAATAATAAGTAACAGCAAGTTTGAAAATTTAAATGACAATGTCCCCCGTCTTGTGCAACACACAAGCTTACGTACCTCTTCATGCTATCAAAAGCATTCTGCAAATTTTTATCGTTACAATGGGATATTCTTCAACAATTATAAATTAACTACACTACATTAATTTATAAGAACAAGTTCCGTTCTTATAAGTTAACTACAAAAGTTCTAAAAACCATATTTTTTTAGGAAACACAAAATAATCCATAATAAATGTAGGAAAAAGCTCTACTTGTATTTGTAATCTTGTCAGCTGGTCATAAAATACTATAGCACCTCTGCCGGCAAAAGGGGTTGATATGATTAGGTACATCTGATATGGATGCATATCTAAATCCTTCATAGTTGTTTGGTTCTATGTTCTATGATAAAGTTAAATTTCTTAAAATAGACATTTAAAATATTTCAACTTTTTCTGAACGAACAGTCAGTCTACCAGCACATTTATTTTCCGCAAAAACGCCAATACTATTTTTAAGTCACGTATAAAAATCCTTCAATATTACGGCTAAGCCGTGGACAGCACTAGCAAGTGCTGTCGAAAATGGTGCAGACATAAACAGTGACCATATTCCCAAATTCCACTAACACACCAGTTTGGCATTCTTCAATTGTGTAAATCTTGTGGCTATGTCGTGAAAATCATTTTGTACTATGTGGCGTAAACTCCAGACCACATTTGACCAAGATAATTATTGATATTTCGGTACCTTTGTCTGTAATGAAAATAATGACACCTGTCGTTATCAATGTTATTAAAACCTCACTAATTTAATTACGAATCAAATGACCAAAATTCAAGCTACCACATAAAAAATGTATCTCTTTAACTTGTACTATTCTTTCATCGAAGTCCTAACATTCACACAGACACATCCAGCCGACTTATGTGGGAATTGAAATCATACTCAGATCAGAGCTGGCAATGTGAGCCAACTCCACGCAATTTGTATCATTACCCCCAGATTAATCCATGAAACTTGTAAACCTTCTGCACGGTAATTGGGGGATAATTTACCATCAGAAGATCTGATCATACTTATAAACATCCATATCAATTCGGATTCGAACTGAAAGTCAAGCAGTCATGTAAAAATGAAAACGAGCAATTCTTTCCGCCGCTCAGAGTTTAACCCGGGACACAGGCATGAAAGGCCATTTTCCTTTAAAACGGTATCCCTCTGGTGTGGTTGATAAATTAATTAGAAAACATAGATTTAGAGCAACTCTTCTGAACTTCACGACCTTTTGGGAAGATCCTAAAAATCGTAAAATTATGTCAATTGTATATGAATCATAATTTACCAGATACCTCAAAAAAGTTTTGAAAGATTAGAAATGACTTTAGTCCATTCTTCTAGAAATAAATTACAACTTATATATAATCCCAAAGATAAAATTGAAAATCACAAGTTAATGAATGAAAGTTGCTAAGATTATAGTTAAAAATATATTGACTACTTTTAATACGAAAAGAGTAATTGTAATCAGGTTTCAGGAATACATGCCCCATTTAAAATATGAAAGATTAAAGAAGTCTTCCATTGCCTAACCATTATGATTTCAAAAACAATCATAGAATAGACTCTAGCAACTTGAAGTTAGTAAAAAGTATAACCAACAACAAACTATTGGAGGCCATGAAAATTATTAAGATAGCTAAATGTGAACCAATACAAGCACCCTCTCCTTCACTGTTCACTGACCATGAAGAAAAATAGTTAATTTCAGTGAATTACTGAACAGTGCATAAAAACGAAAAATGTTCATAAGAAACGGTTTCCTGAACATGTGCAAAATAAAATTGTTATAAATAAATAATTGCAAAATTATAAAAAAGTAGTTTAAAATTATTTTAATCATCTCCCGATGATCCCAACTTGGTTGACCAGGCGCGCGCCAAGAAACGTATAATTTTTCGATGTTCGTGGAAAAACAAAGAAATTCTAACAACAGGGGCGTGTTGACAACGACCGGGCTGCATTACTACCCCTTTCTGTTTCAGGGAAGAAGGCAACTCATTTATATATATATATATATATATATATATATATATATATATATATATATATATATGTGTGTGTGTGTGTGTGTGTCTGTGTGTGTGTACATATACTATGTTATATGTAATTACCCTGAATACATTGCTGCCATAAGATAGAATTATCATAAAGGTAAATAAAAGGTTTTAAATGAATGGTGTTCGTGGAAAACTAGTCACCTGTTTTATTTTTTTAATAATTATTTAGTTATTAGTAATAACTAGTCAATTTGTCATTAATTGTAAGTGATATGTAAATAAAACAAATTAAATTACATTAAAAGTTAGAAGACAGGTTTAAGTGATAATTTAACATTAATAAATGATACATAATATTATGCCAATGAAAAATAAGAAGTAATAGGTACTAAATAATCAATTAACCAAAAAATTATCCTTATATTCAGACATTCTTAGTATTACTAAAAATTAATTAAAATAAAAATAATTATTAAAATACGAATAAAACATATATGAGTAAACAAGAACATATATAAAGAGTGAAACAAGAATAATATGTTCAACAACAATACAACGTATACATACACCATAAATCACGAATGTTCTTTTAATAATAATAGAATAAAGCATTTTCTTGTATGACACATACCAATAAACATTCTAACATGCATTTATCATTACTTCAAACCAATTAGCGATGAAAATAATGCTTGTTCCCTTCCACTATCTGTGTCTCTTTCCCACAAAGTTATCTTCAATAATAACGGAATATTAAAATAAGTAAAAACATATTTGTACATAGTTTTACGTATTGGTTACAATTTATTACTCATTTATTATTATGCAAGTCAAAAAGTAATAATTAATTGAAATGGTAATATTTCTATATTTTATGACAATATAGTATTTTTTATTACATAAGATCCATATGAAGTTATAAAATACGATAATTTATGGAGCTGTTAGTCATAATCGATACAGAGAATATGTTTGATTTCAATTCAATATGGCATTAGGTTGTCAAATATTACCTTCAGTGTGTCTGTTTTCCTAAAATTTTTGTTGCTATAAATATTAATTAACCTTTGTTGAAAGTAGCGCAATGATACTAATATACAGTATTTCCAAATACAGAATAGATGATTATATTCAGAAAATAAACATTAAGGGTCTTGTTTATAAATAAGGATAACGAAAAAGTTAAAAATTATATAGGTAATATAAGAATATTTTTGAAAAAAATTTTAATATTAAATTGTGCTATAATTCTTATATGCCTATACAGGGTACTTCACGGACCTATTACACATTTTTTGGGAAACTACAAATAATACGAAACTAAAAATGTGTCAAAGGGGTTTTCACTTTTCATAGGTGCTTTATTTGATGAAAATGACAGATATGTAACGCTTCCGATTGTACCGGAAGTATGTATTAACATCATTATCATAAACGTATTATAATAAATTATACTTAAATACTATATTTGTAATTATTGTACATTTATTAGCATTTTTAGGGTATTTGGGAACTTTCTACTTCTAATGAAGTCTTACTTGAAATCTAATCCTTAGATGAACATTAATTTTAGTAATTTAGTTTTTCAGTATCAATATTTAATAGTTCAATCGTTCAACAAATAATTTGTTTACCATACATTTATAAGATATGGAGCTTATACATCTATAAATTGCAAATGCTTCAATATATACAGAGTGACCAAAACATAAATGTTGTACTTTGATATCGACTAAATAGCTTATTTCAAATAAATTCAATGATTTACTTTTGATCGCTATACCTATAATATACAATATTTAAGTTATTCAAATGTATTAAAAGAAATAGTTAAATTAATATCAATATCAAGTGTATTGTGCCCTGGAGAATGAAGTTTATCAAATTTTTATTGAATTTCGGTGCTTTATTCCGTCAACAGATAAAAAAAGGGTTTTAATCGACCGAACCGCGTGCACCTTCCACTGAGACTGGACTACTTCATTCCAATATTAATTATTATACCAAACAAGATAAAAATCAATATTCAAAATTCAATCAAAATTTGAATTTCATTAAGAACCTTAATAAAACTGTAATAAAAAAATTGTTGATGATTTGAAATTACAAAATAATTAAATTTTCTTTAAAATAAATTAATAACACTTTCATTTAAAACAACAGAAATATTAAATAAAAAAAATAACAGTCGTATTCTTTAATTTTAACTACTCGAAACATATTCTCCATAGCGCACTATACTCTATATTGGTGTTAATTTAACCACTTTTCAAAATAACTTTAAATAATTCAAAGACAATATATTTTGGCTATAGAGTCTAAGGCTATATAACACCCATGTGGATTAAATAAATGATATAAAAAATAAACCATAAAATTATATAATACAATACTTAATAAAGAATAAATTTATATAATACCGTATGTTTTATTTGAAATAAATGATTTTATTAAAATATATTATCTTTCGAATCGATCTCTTTTTGTGGACACCCTGCACATTTGGAATCATTTATAGTTTATAAATTCCATACATCAGCTTCATACCTCATATGGGACATATGGGACAAAAATTAGTTATTGAACTGTGTCATAGTGGAAATTATTTGTATTCCTCAATAGGCTAATTTTCACGTAGTATTTTTTAAAAATCGAAATATCTGAGCAACTATTAGTTTTAGAGATAGGGAACAATATTGAAATTTACTTTAAGGTAAGTGATGTTAACATCAAATTCCACTATAACCGGAAATGTCATATATATATATATATATATATATATATATATATATATATATATATATATATATATATATATATATATATATATATATATATATATATATATATACGACATTATTTTTATCAGATAGAGCCCTTGGTTTCATTGAAAATTGTGCTCCCAGGCCCTATGAAAAAAATTGATAGAAACTACTAATAAGAGAAAAATGATATGGTATATCGTCGTGGGTCGATGTTGATCAAGTAGTATCATGAACAAACAACACTGCCGGCATGTAAGGTTTAATGCCGAGTGGCGCCATGAATTGGTGGAAGTTTTTTTCAACATGACTACTTTCGGTTCGAATCTGAATTGTCACAAATGTTTATAGGTATGCTCTGATAGTCTGAGGGTAAATTATCGAATAATTACTTCACAGATGGCTACCATTAATCTGGGGTAATGATGGTAATCGCTAGCAACTGGCCTAGATTGCCAGCTCAGAGTAATTCGGGCGTGAATTCGATTCCCACATCAATCAGCTGTGTATGTCTGGCATTAAGTTAAACTTTACCCCAATAAAAATATATGTACAAGAAAACCCTATTTACATACAAGTATTTTCAGTTTTACTGTATAATAATAATTCGGTATACTAATATACAGGATGGCGAGGAGGAAGAGGAAATACAAATTTAAAATCCTCTTTTAATGCATAATAAAGAAGAATTGTCATTTATTACAGAAAAGGCTCATCTCATTGGGAGTAATGTAAATATATGCATAGATAATGAATGTGACGAATCGTATGCTGGCAGTGATATATTCAGTCCTTTAAGGATCTAAGCTTCCTATAAACATAATAAGCTACTCACCGTGACATCACGTGTGTTGTGGTTATTTATTTTTTGTTTAACAGCGTCTATTATCATACACTGCTCTTGTAGGGATAAGCCACACTTTTCTAATTTCTTTATTACAGTAATTAAATACTTACCAATAATGTAATGAACATAATCTTGCATGCTTTATAGTTGAAGTAAGATCTACACTGTGTACGCCATTCCTTTCGTTGGGATCAGACCTAAAAATAGCACGTTTTAATTCTCCAAAATGCTTATTATAATAAACTAGAGATTATAACCAAGTGCTCCTTCGTGTGACAACTGGTTCACGAGGTAAAGGTACGTCTAGTAGAGCTTCTCCAAATACAATACACCTCCGAGTAAGTGTTTTTACAAAAATTTTTTACACATTCATTAATACCTCATTAACTAAAGGGAAACTGTCTTTTATTGTTTCTGCTATTCGGTTGAGTGCATGAACTGCAGCTGTAAAGTGTTTTGAAAGAATGTCAGTTAACAGATCTCCTGATTTTCGCATGTATGCAGCTGCGTCCGTTAGTATTATTAATACTTTTTGAGAACTATCTTCGTGCGGCCATACATACTCAGTCACGAAATCTATAATTGTTTTGTGATTGGTTCTGTCTAATATCTTAGAATCCACTATATCGCTGGATAATGAATGTGATGAACCGTAAGCTGACAGTGATATATCCAGTCCTTTAAGGACCTAAGCTTCCTATAAACATAAATAAGCCAGTCGCCGTGACTTCAGGTGTGTTGTGGTTGTTTATTTTTTGTTTAACAGCATCTATTATCATACATTATTCTTATAGCGATAAGCCACACGTTTCTAATTTCATTATTGGAGTAATTAAGATCGAATACTTACCATTAATGTTATGAACATCATCTTGTATGCTTTATGGTTGTAGTAAGTTCTGAACTGTGTATGACATTCCTTTCGTTGAGTTAGGTTTTGCTACTGTTAGGTTTTAACGCACCAATTAAAGAATTTACCACCGAATATCCACATGCGTCAAGTGCTCCGTCTATAATGAAGTACATAAAATATTCCCCAACATGATCGAGAATATCTTGCAATACGTCCTAGTATATCTGGTCAACATATCTGTTTATTAGTGTAGTTGGATTAGACAGTTTTTGGTCGACATATTTTTCAGGAAACTGGCATAGTGTGGGATTCTTCAGTTTATGAAATGTAATATTACTTTCCAAAAAGGTTACCGTGAGGTCACAGAAAAATATAGTGTCATCGTTATCGTAATCGTTAGACGAGGCGTAAATTTTCAAATGTCTTGCTACATTATTTTATGAGACGAATTAATAATTCATTCACACATATTACAAAATAAACCATTTCGTTTAACACATATGCCCATAAACAATTCCGAGTCACTATCAATGCAGCTTTTCAGTAGTTCTGTTCTAGATTTTTTTGTCTCCTGGCGTGTTAGGTTTTAACGCACCAATTAAAGAATTTACCACCGAATATCCACATGCGTCAAGTGCTCCGTCTATAATGAAGTACATAAAATATTCCCCAACATGATCGAGAATATCTTGCAATACGTCCTAGTATATCTGGTCAACATATCTGTTTATTAGTGTAGTTGGATTAGACAGTTTTTGGTCGACATATTTGTCAGGAAACTGACATAGTGTGGGATTCTTCAGTTTATGAAATGTAATATTACTTTCCAAAAAGGTTACCGTGAGGTCACAGAAAAATATAGTGTCACCGTTATCGTAATCGTTAGACGAGGCGTAAATTTTCAAATGTCTTGCTACATTATTTTATGAGACGAATTAATAATTCATTCACACATATTACAAAATAAACCATTTCGTTTAACACATATGTCCATAAACAATTCCGAGTCACTATCAATGCAGCTTTTCAGTAGTTCTGTTCTGGATTTTTTTGTCTCCTGGCGTGTTAATTTTCACGTAACCGTACAAATAAAAATACAGAAATTTAAACATGCGACGTTATCCGCAAGGCTGCATAAACAGTGAAAACAGCGATGAGGTGAAAACAAATCCATAACAGGCCTTCTGTCTAACATGCGGTGGCAATGTCATTACTATGGAAATGGACAGCGTGTCTATTCTTAGCCCATCTCTGTCTCGGCTCTCCGGAATGGTCGTTTTATTGATCAGTGATCAGTAAACTGAATGAATATTTATTAAGGCAGTGTGATGTTATTTTCACAATAAATTTAAATATCCATCATCGTTTAAATTTCGTTCAAAAGTGAAAGGTAGTTTCGTTATTTTAATAACATTAACCATGTATTCAATGTTTTAAATTGTGTGAATGAATTATTTGCTCAATGTCCAATTTGCGCTATGCGAATTTACACTTCCCTCAATTTCCACAATTATACCTATTAAAGTTATATTATAAAAATATATAAATACTGATACAATATACGATATTACAACACGTGCTACTATTTGACTTGAGGAGTAAGAATGTTCTCTTATTTGCATTAATTAAGTTTCATCAAACTACCCTCTAAAATCTCAATCGATCTTCGTCAACTCAAGTGCTTGTTTATTCAGTAGATACTCAGTTATGTTTCAGTTCAAGTATGTTTTTTTTTCTTATCTATCATAAAATCTTGTATAAATGAAATCGATAACAAGAACTTATCTTAGAAAAGTTGTATACAAATAATAAAGGAAGATATTTTTGAAGATACACAATATTAAGTATCAGAGACTTTAAATTATTATTAAATTAGGAAATAATTTAAATTTGACTGTGACTTAGTGATTTTTTGATGCTAGATTTTTGTTTGTTTGTTTATGTTACTATATATTTTTTGAATTTTTCTTTTTTTTTTAATACAAAATGTAATTTTACATTTAACATGTCCTATTTGATCCAAAGTGATAATCCCATTACGCTAAGTACCCACTCAGATGATTGAAATATGTTATGAAGGCGCGTTTTATATTGCGCTGACATAAGGTAAACGGACATTGATGTAGATACAACAGCACGGAAGTTGTACAATTCAATTAAGTATCTTATAATCTATATGATAAACATTATCTTACCTACGTGTTGCTTTTATATCCATTTAGGTGCATATTGGGATGGGATGATATATATTTACTTCCTTTTGTAAAATTAATGTAAGTAGATATTATCGGTTATACGAAGACTCTTATCTAAGTATTATATTTTAGTACAATTACGAAAAAAACTCATTTAAAGTAATAGATTATAGCACCATTAGTGGAATATAATTTAAAATAAGAAAATATAGTAAAATATATTGTATTAAAAGTTGTTTCTTTTTATTTTAGTCTTTCAATTAAAAGCATAACATAGTTGAACTCATCATCATCATGTGATGATAATGATGGTATCCATGATAGCGCATGGGATGCGCTAAAACTATCAAACGGACATTGATGTAGATACAACAGTACGGAAGTTGTACAATTCAATTAAGTATCTTATAATCTATATGATAAATATTATCTTACCTACGTGTTGCTTTTATATCCATTTAGGTGCATATTGGGATGGGATGATATATATTTACTTCCTTTTGTAAAATTAATGTAAGTAGATATTATCGGTTATACGAAGACTCTTATCTAAGTATTATATTTTAGTACAATTACGAAAAAAACTCATTTAAAGTAATACATTATAGCACCATTAGTGGAATATAATTTAAAATAAGAAAATATAGTAAAATATATTGTATTAAAAGTTGTTTCTTTTTATTTTAGTCTTTCAATTAAAAGCATAACATAGTTGAACTCATCATCATCATGTGATGATGATGATGGTATCCATGATAGCGCATGGGATGCGCTAAAACTATCAAACGGACATTGATGTAGATACAACAGTACGGAAGTTGTACAATTCAATTAAGTATCTTATAATCTATATGATAAATATTATCTTACCTACGTGTTGCTTTTATATCCATTTAGGTGCATATTGGGATGGGATGATATATATTTACTTCCTTTTGTAAAATTAATGTAAGTAGATATTATCGGTTATACGAAGACTCTTATCTAAGTATTATATTTTAGTACAATTACGAAAAAACTCATTTAAAGTAATACATTATAGCACCATTAGTGGAATATAATTTAAAATAAGAAAATATAGTAAAATATATTGTATTAAAAGTTGTTTCTTTTTATTTTAGTCTTTCAATTAAAAGCATAACATAGTTGAACTCATCATCATCATGTGATGATGATGATGGTAACCATGATAGCGCATGGGATGCGCTAAAACTATCAGCTAAGCGCCACATACCTGTCCCTATGACTCTTAAAAAACTAGAACTCATTCTTGTCGAATGAGAGAATATTCCTCAGGAATTCATTCACCACCTGATCAACAGCATGCCCAGATGAATTCAAATTCTTACGATTTAATTTCACTTCTAATTTTTTCCTACTTTTCATTAACACCATTTTCATTGCATTTAACATTATTGTTCCTTTCGGTTATTTATTCATGTTTTCCTCCCAATAATATCTTTCTAATTTATTAAACATTAGTTAAAATCATTTAATTATAATATCACATATGTACTGATATAAATCTTCAAATAAAATAATATGAAGTTTCACTGATGTGTTAATTATTTTATTCAATAGTGGATGTATAAGTACAACATAATATAGCGTTAAAGCATTTTCGCATCTATAAGGCATCAGATTCCTTGACGGCCAAAAATTAAAACAATTGAGAAATTGAGGGCCACAAAATTAAACACAATATAAATAAACTAGATACCATTCGTGCTTTTATATGTGTATTATTTAGAAAAATGTATGTATGTTCATATTATCATACGATTTCCGGATAGCAGGATGATGAAACCGAGAAGCATGATGATGCGTGGTTAATAATATAATACAATTTGAACCTTGCATTCCATGAAGTGGATTTCAGTTTAGAAAGCAATGCAATTACTATTCAAATAACTTTTTTGGCTTTTGAAACCGCAGGCAGATTCATCATCCTAAATGAAACAGAATAGACAAACTCAATGTATTAGTTTGTTGGTTATTTCTACCGCACACTCCATAATTCTATTTTGTTTTTAATCCTCCTTTTATAAATCAGTTTCGATTTATAAAAGAACAGTTAATCTGTCTATACAAATTTTTCCAGAAGCTTCAACTTTCGTGCAAGATCTATTTTACACAAAATCATGCTGAACGGGTACTTCCTGTAAAATGTCATATTAAAAATGGTATATTCATAACAGGATTTAATTTTACAGTGGCCATTTTATAAATATTTCACACTACATATATACAATTAACGCTGACACCTATACATCAAAGTTTTTTCCATAACAAGTTATTACTATTACTATCAAAGTACTTAAAGTCAATGAACGCAACAAAAACCTGCCATTTTTTAAAGCGATATTTTAACTGAATTATGAACGATAAGACGTATATGTTATCCATACATTTTTTTCTAAAACCTTTACTCGACTTTCCGGTAATGTTTTTTTTTATTTTTATGGCATAAGGACCAATAAACAGATTCATCATCATCATCATCATAAGGTCATCAGTCCTAAGACTGGTTGGACGCTAACCTCCAGCTTCTCCTATCTTGTGCTAACCTACGCATTTCGCTAATTGTGCTACAACCTACATCCCTTACTATTTGTGAGCAGTAGTCTAATCTAGGCCTACCTCTGCCTTTCTTCACTCCTATTTCTGCCTCCAAAATATCGCGGACTATTCCCCCATGTCTCAGCAAGTGGCCTACCATTCTATCTCTTCTCTTCTTTATGTTTTTCCACATACTTTTTTTCTCGCCGACTTTCTCTAATACTTCTTCGTTTCTAACCCCATCAGTCCACGGTATTTTCATCAGTCTTCAGTAACACCACATCTCAAAAGCTTCTAATTTCTTCCTACTTGCTTCCCCTACCGTCCAGGTTTCGCAACCGTATAGCGCCGTGCTCCATACATACGTTTTCAAAAATCTCTTCCTTGTTTTTAAGTTTATTACCCCCGAGCATAAAAGTGCTTTCTTTTTGTTAAAATCTACTCGACCCTGCGCTATTCTTTGCTTTATATGTTTATCGCTTCTTCCATCCCAGTTTATTTTACTTCCTAAATAAGTGAAGCCTTTAACTTCCTCCAATCTTTTATTATTAATTTGTACTTTCGTTTTTGCTCTGCTCTCGCGCCCTCTGCACACTAACACTTTAGTTTTGTTTTTATTCACCCTCATTCCGTATTCCTCTGTCAACACTGCCTCCATTTCATTCAACGCTGATTCTAATTCCTCTTTACTAGATGCTAATACTGCTATATCATCCGCGAATCTCAGCATTTTTAGTTTCTGTCCCTGTACTTTAATCCCGAAATCCACTCTATCTTTTACCACATTAATCGCCTCTTCGATGTACAGATTAAAAGTTAGTGGTTATAGCGTACGTCCTTGTCTTACTCCTTTCCTGATACCTACTTCCCTTCTTTCCCCTTCTACTTCTATAACAGCAGTTTGCTCTTTGTATAGATTGTGTACTACTCTCCTATCTCTATACCTCATTCCCGCGCTCTTTAGTATCTCGAACATTTTTTCCCATCTTACCTTATCAAAAGCTTTTTCTAAATCTACAAATCCTATATAAGCGTTCTTTCCTTTTTCTATTGTTTTCTCTAACATTACTCTTAGCGCCAGAATAGCTTCGCGAGTTCCCCTATTTCGCCTAAACACGAATTGGTCTTCTCCTAGTATTTCCTCCGCTCTATTTTCCATCCTCTTCTGCACTATTCTGGTTAAGATTTTTGACGCGTGGGAAGTTAGGCTAATCATTCTAAAGTTCTCGCATTTGTCGGCTCCTCTCTTTTTCGGTATAGTAACGATAATGTTCCTCTTATAATCCTCCGGCATCTCTCCCGTTTCGTATATGTATTTTACCAGTTCAAACATCCTATTTACTAATTTCTGTCCCGCACATTTCAAAATTTCCGCCTGTATTTTATCTACACCCGGCGCTTTATTGTTCTTCAGCCCCCTTAGTGCTATTTCAAATTCCTCCCTCAATATAGGTTTATTCTATTCTAGATTCTTCCTCTAATATCTCTCCTAATTCCTGACTCTCGTATAAATTTCCTAAGTACTGCTTCCGCTTTCTCCTCTCTTCCGATCAGTATGTCCCCCGATTGACTCCTAACGTTTCTACTTATTGGTCATATATCCCTGAAGTTCCTCTTAATTATTTTGTAAGCCTCATCGGTCTTACCTACTTGGAGCTTATCTTCTACTTCTTTGCATACAGTTGAACTGTTGAACTAAAATAGTTATATGATGGTATGGTATTGATTCGATATATAGTAACTTTTGTTTTATTTAGCAGCAATCTCAATATTGTATTTTATATATAGAGGAAGTTATTTTATATAAACAAATGTATTCAGGTGATAAATATTATCCAACAGTTTTATTTCAAAGATAACATTTATTTCATATAACAAGTTATTGTGTTATCAGCATTATAAATGATCGTTGAGAGAACTTGCTTAAACATGGTTTTTTTTTGTAATTCCTAGGGAGATCTGCAATCTGCCTAATGGGAAATAAGAGTTTATTATGACTAGAGGATAATGGCATGTAAAATATGACTCCAGTAAGTGATCTCCTTTAAAATCTAATCCAAATTTTGAATCTAAAAGTTTATTTGTCTATGTAATCTTAAATTCTGATCTTATATAGATTCTGTGAGCAGGACGGGTGGTAATAGACGTTTCAACCTACGCACTTATAATAAGTAGATAAAACAGATGAAGAAAAAGCTAATGTATTTTTCACACACCTACAACAATGTACCTTATCCTCCAGAACTACCGGTCGAAAAAGAAAGCAAAACAGTAGAATTACTTGATTTTCCACACCAGAAAATTAAAGAAAAAACAAAAAGGGTAATCATTAAAGATATTAACATTAAGAAGGCACTCGTATTTTACTTAATAACCTAAAAAGTTAAAAATATATAAAGTATATATAAAAATATATCAGGAACTATCACTAAAATGTGGAAAATTAATAAAATACGTATTTATTGCAATTCTGCGCATCAATCGCTTTCCAAGTAAGTGAAAAGTTACAAGAATCATAATGATCTACCAGCCGAAAAAAAGAGGAGGCGATGTAGAAGATCATATATTTTGTTACCAGTTCTTTGTAAGGTTTTCGGAAAATATATATCAAAAGGCTGAAATCAATAATAATAGAAGAAAAAATAATTCCAGTAAGGTGCAATCCTCTAAATCATGTTCCCAACTCTGGTGAACTAATCGACAAGACTCGAACGACGAAACGATGTACCAAAAAGAGAGAAAATTAAGAGAAGAAAACATAATTGAACAAAATGGAATAAGAAGGAATAAAACAAATTGAAATTAAATAAAATGAAATAAAACGCAATAAGAGGGAATTGAAAGAGAATACCAGATAAAAACGAATAGAAGGAATAAAAGATAAAATACGTAATAAAGAAATACGAGGAATAAACAAAAAAAAAACGCAAGAAAACCTTTAGATGTGGAACGGCTTAATAAGTAGTCTCAGATAGGAGCTTTCTGGGAGATCAGACGCACGTTAGGTCAAGTTCAGCAGAATCCAACACAATCTCGAGAAGAAATCTCACAGCAACTCCAAAGAGAAAACTTCAGTGGTGAGTCCTGAATTGTGGATCCCGGCAACCTAGAGTACAGTAAAATTGTACTAAAATATTCAATCCAAATCACATATACATATGTCATTTAGGAGATGTACTTTTAGATAAAAATATTTGTCTGTATATACCTCTCTCATAAATATCTTAAATAACTTAATAAATTAATTTTAATTTACTTAATTAGTTACATAAATTAATATTTATGTATCATAAATCCTATAAATTGTTTTGACATTATTTTTAATTCACTTAATGTACTTAAATACTTTCAATTTTATGTTTTTAAGCTCAAAATTTACAATACTGTTATATTAAGGATTTGTATTTTGAGTTATAAAGTTCATTAACAAGAATTAATGAAGATTATGCGACCATTAACTTAGTATAGTATTGTAGAAATCAGCGCACAAAATATTCAGAGGATAGTATTTTAATATTTTATACCTTAACTCGATGAAGGAAACAATCAAAAACGTATTATGAAACAGTTCTCAATAAACAGTGCGTGGCTGTATTAAAATATTTGCATAAAATCACTACTAATTATTATACCGCGAATTTTACATAACTGCCCATCCCATATAAGGATTAATTTCAGAGGGGAGATACCTGCTTTAAATGCATATATAAAGAAGTTGATAAATATATAAGAATATAACATCAAATAACAATGAATGTATTTGTAAGTTAAAATGTCAGATACACCTATATTTAAAAATTACTTTTAAGAAAATCTAAACTCGCTATTTCTGTTTCCTGCAGGTGACAACGTCCATGTTTATAGCCACTACTCTAGCAGCAACTTCCGATCAACAAATCCCCATATTAAGGCAAGAACTAAACATAAATCCTGATGGTACGCACAATTATTTATATGAAACCGGCAATGGAATATATGAAGATCAGCAGGGTTATCCAAAGGGAACGGAATTGCAAGCAGTTCAAGGACAATTTCAGTACGTATCACCTGAGGGAGAGTTCATATTTCTACGTTACACTGCTGACGAACACGGTTTCCAACCGGAAGGAAGTCATTTACCTACTCAGCCGCCCATTCCACCTCCAATCCAAAGATCATTAGATTTATTAGCTAGACAGAAATATAAAAAATAAGTGAATAAATATATTGCTTTTATTTATTTATTCATAAATTAGAATTGGAGTTTGCTAATCATTAATTAAGGGTGTGTTATGTTAGCACATAAAAATAATATAAAATAAGAGTGCATTATCACAAGACAAAATTTTTTTAATACATGAGCTGTAGCTGATCTTATTTGATATCAAATAGTTACATATAAATTATTATATCGTTATATATAAAGTTGGTTTTTACAAATATACACAAGGTGATTATTACAAATATAGCAAATATTTTAGCATAAATATTATTGAAAAGTCTGTAGCCCTTCTTACTCCAGAAAAATATCCTATAAATGAGAAAACATTGACACTTATGACGAACAATGGTTTTGACTATGGCTAAATAGTATAGCTTTTATAACTTTTAAATGAAAAATAACTTATAATAAAACTTATATTTTGTATACTTTTATTATAACACGGGGGAACAATCAGTTTGTTGCCATTTAAAAGTCGATTTTGAGGACATTACTGCCCCTGATGGTGAAACAGCATTACTTTTTCTTGATTGCCTCTAGTTTCTGAAAGAAATATGCATGACAAATGTAAAATAAAATAAGCAATTTCTCTTGTTTTAATTTTTTTATATAGAAAAAAGTTTTTATACGATTCTCTTTAATATTTTTGCTGTGAACCGTCCCTCTGTAGACTCCAACAGTAATCGGCCATCATGTGAAGATCCCACCTTCCTTGATGTCTTTCCTCCATTATTTGGATATCCTGGTGAAGCCATTCACCTTCTTCCTCGCTATAATTTCCTAAGTTAAAAGGAAATTTGTCTCTAAGTGAATATGCAAAAAAATGTAATTTTATGCTCATCACTCATATTTCTCAAAACATTTTAGCATCTTCGGTACTAGTTCTTGGCAGTTGTTTACCTTATGATTATTTTTATTGCCTTGTGCAAACAAATAATTTACAGATATATGACTAAACCATGCATTAGATTCTACAACGGGAATTTGTTCACCATCAGAAATCACTGTTTTTAATGTTTCCATAGTGCTAGAAATGCTTAGCAAATGTATTTAAAACGATCATCTGACTTATCCAGTGCTTTTAAAACTGTTTTATTAAACCCCGTTATATGTGACAAGGTGGCAACATTATTATCTCTCTCTTTATTAATGGCTCGTGAACAATATTGGCTTTTCCAGCTATCATAGCGTCTCTCATAGGCCAAGCAATTTGTTGCTAATGCTTTTCTTTTGCACGACTATCCCATAAACTGAGGTGACAAGGATATTTAGGATATCCACTTTTCTGTCCAAGAAGTATAATGACCATTTGTAAATGGGCACAAATAAACCACTAATGCTGAGAATAAGCATATATTTTTTCAAATACCAATATTTTCATATTGTTCTGTAAGTTTTGTTAAATGGACTATTGGAATCGACGAAAACTTGTGCAGTAATACACATTTCAAGCTCTTTTTAGAACTATTCACGAAAAGTCGCCATCGCCAATCGTCAACTAAATATCAGGAGTCTCCATTATTTTAATAAATGTAGTCAATTTAGCTAACATGAAGATATAATGTGAAACTATGGTCCTCGAGTATTCAGAAACCGATCTTGAATTGGTGACAACATAATTATTTTTGTTAATCAGTGTAATAGCCTATAACATATATAAAAGCATATATTAAATAATAACCTTTATATACAATATAAAGGATACAAAAATATATAATAGAATATACAAAAATTAATAACCTTTTCATTTTTGTCAAGTTTATGACAGACCATGTGGTAAAATATATAAGGCATCCAAATTTTACACTATTATTACCAACTTACTTTTTAATAGTAAAACTTGTTATAGTTATTTAAGTTTTGACTTCCTCAATCTTTTTTGAGTTATTTACATAATAAATATAATTTACATTGTCATATAATATGTAAGAAAAAACAAATATAATTCGCTTCGCTAAGAATAAATAACTCATATACTACTGAAAATGTAGAACAGTAAATTATACTGCTATATTCTTTATATGCAATGTTCTGATCTATAATTTTACCATTTCAGAACATTTTCACATACCAAATTATATTTTCATTTACCTAGAATACTATTCAAATTTATTGAACTTAACCTCAAAGTATTTCCATATTATTATAAAAAATGTGCTTAAAATATTGTTGAACAGGTCTAGATTGTATGGCAGTTTTGATAGAAATAATCTATAGTCGCTGTCTGCATAAGAATAGTCAAATAAATATAAATATGAAGACCTTATTTGGCATTATATTTCTAGTTTTAACTTATTCTTAAAATCCACTAGTATTTCTATGTGAAAATTTTGTTTTATAATGCTATGCAATTATTCTATGAATATT
Organism: Rosalia funebris; assembly: GCA_037954035.1. NCBI lineage: Eukaryota > Metazoa > Arthropoda > Insecta > Coleoptera > Cerambycidae > Rosalia > Rosalia funebris. The sequence continues at coordinate 40,798,733 of JAZFAV010000022.1, read as the reverse complement.
ATACAGTAAAATCTTCCAATACCGACCACCCTCAGGGAATCATATGTTGGTCGTTAAATAGGGGTGGCCGTTTAAAGGAGAATATAAGAAAATAAATGAATTTTATATTGTTTATTTATTAATAATTTTAATTGCATAATTGTAGTATCTTCTTAAAGCAAAAAATACGCTAAATTTAACTAAATACGCAATATATGTGCATGTACATAATTGTTTCAAATTATGTAGTTTATTTTTATAAAATTCAGACTCGCATTTTAATAATAGCTAGGACTCATTTCTAACATTGTCAAAATTGTTTACATTAACAAAAAACTTTTCTGTCTCTCAAACTTGCACAGGCTTCAGATAGGTTTGATATATTTGATACTTGAACAATTTCAGGTTCCTCAATACCATCTTCAGTTTCAGAATCGGAAGTAGATTGACTCGTTTGTAGTACCTGTTCAATACAGCCGATGATGGTCAGTTCTGCACTTTCTATTTCCACATCGCTATCAATTGATGCAAATTCTTTCAAACTAACAAATGTGTCGTTTAAGGCAGGAAACATTTGTGTTAGCGGAATATTATCTTCTTCGAAATCCTCCACATCTATATTTGTAAATCCGGCTTTAGAAAAGCACTTCTTTAGTGTCATCGCGGACAATGTTCTCCAGGCCACCGAAATCCATATTACGGCGTTAGTTAAGGTAATGCTTTTCACTATTTCTTAAAGAGAACAGCCACTATCCATATATGTTAAAAGCCTTATAATAAAGTAGTTAATCTAGCCTTATAATCTACAGAGCATCTTAAAAATCTGAATAATGCCTTGGTCCAAAAGTTGACAATGTGTAGTAGTGTTTGGTGGAAGAAATATAAGTTTGACATTACCCAATGCAATTTTGGAGTGAGATGTATTATCCAGGAACAATACCACTTTCCTATTCTGCTTCTTCATATTGGCATCAAATTCGTGGAGCCATGTCCGTCGTCATGATCTGACTGGGTGATCTGCTGTCATCCATGCTTTTTTGTTGGAGACCCATTAAAAAGGTAGCTTTTCGATGTGTGCTCCTTTAAAACATCGAGGTTTCTTGCTTTTACCTATAATAAGTAGTTCCTCTTTTTCACCTTCCATATTTGCACTGACTAAAACTGTAATTCTTTGTTTTGCAGTTTTTCTTCCGGAACACTTGTCATTTTTCAATGCATATGTTTTGTTGGCAATACACAATAGTAGAGGGTCTCTACTCTCGTCTGCATTAAACACATACTGTGAGGCATAATCTTTTAAAATTACCATCAGCTTCTCTTTCCAGATTTTGACATCTTCGACATTAACATCGGCAGATTCACCACATATTCTCTTGAGGTAATATCGTGCCAACGTCGAAATCTTTCTAACCACCCATTTGATGCTTTGAAGTCACTTAGCACTAGGCTTTGCGCAACTTCAAGGGCTTTCGCTTGAATTATGGGCCCACATATTGGTAAGTGCTTGTTTCGAACCTTACAAAACCAATTGAGAGCGACTTGATCCACAGCTAGTCTCTCAGTTTTAGGAAATTTTCTTTTTTGATCAACATTGCCACCTTCTCGGTACACATTTCTAACTTCTGGTCTAATCTGGTCACTTGAGTATTGCCTACTTTAAATTTTTCAGCCAATTTCCTGGTACTCAAACCACTTTTTTCACATTCGTCTATTATATAATTTTTTAATTTGATAGAAAGACGCTTTCGCTTTCCTGCCATACTCAAATATTTAACGTTAACCGGTGAAAGTTCAGGTTTAACAAAACTAATGTTAAAACTAGATTTCATGCGCTTAAGAAATAAATACTCATAAAGCAGTCATAACGCAATTTGCAGTAGCGCCCGTCGTAAAGCAATTTAGTTACCCTTTATTGACGGTATTTTTAGCATTAGTGTGTACTAGGAAATTCCAATGATGGGCGCCCGCGGTCGTTTAAGAGAACGGTCGGTATAAGGGAGTACAAAAGTATGGGATTTCCAATTTGTAAATTCGGGGAATTCAAAATCGGTCGTTATACGTAGGTAGTCGCTTTATACCGGGTGGTCGCTAACAGGAGTTTTACTATACTTTGTTTGAGGGTCATATCCCATTAACAGAGTATTAAGCAAAATTATCATAAAATGCACAAGAAGGTATTGTGTAAAAATAAACAATATTATTTTACGTAATATCACCATATAAAATGTAAATCCCATAAATACAGTTACCATCAAAAATGTTAAAATATATTGTGTTGCTTTTGAGATTACTTTCAAACCAATTTGCAATTCAATTCAAATTTTTAACGCTGCTGTTTAGGTAAAAAGATATCCTTACGAAATGCCGTTAACGTTTATTCTCACTCCCTAAATAATGACCGAAAATAATAAAAATTTATATTAAAGTTTTTAGTTTTAGGCAAATACTTCCGAAACAGCTAAAAATCAGTTGATTCAATGAAAAAAAATGAAACTGTTTTAATATTCCCCAAAGCTTTCCTCATTTAACCAACACCGTACCACAGTAGGTATATGTATTAAATCTTTTTTTAATTAGTATATTAATAATATTAGTAAATATTTTTCTAATACACTAAAGAAAGCTATTTAATTGTAACAGTATAATACTAATTTTCAATATAAACAAGCAACATGTTAATCAAAACTTAGCCAATAGCCTCTTAGCCTTCGTTAGCATACAAGACAACTTCGCTACGTGAAAGCGAAATATGATAGGTAAGCATTTATGTATTTTTTCTCTAGTCGTAAATTTCTTCATACGATGATGTCAACGTAAAGGTACATTGTCGTTCCATAAAACAAATTTCAAGTCCCTATCTAATATATTTATTGAGCTACAAATAAACCGGCTTAATTATGGGTAGATTATTAGGAGGGGTAGAGAAATGTATGAGGGAATGACACCAGAAACAACACCAGGAAATAACTTTGTTGAATACAACATGTAAAGTGGTCATATGCTTAACTGCTGTTGTGTCTCAAGAAGCAAAAGCCAATTGTGTTGACCATAATTATTAATTTTTTTTGCTATGATCACGACGATGAAATAAACAAAGTAATATAAATACATATTTTATATCTGTCATTTTTCATTTATTGTCTGTTTATTATTGAATAATAATCATAATGTATAAATTTTACCAAAAATATTACCAAACTTTTATGTTCAGCGATAACTAATTCCTAATAAGAATTGTTCATAATTGTTAAAACATTAAACAATGTGTCTATTTATGAATAATCAACTTATGCCCAAATGGTTTATCTATCCAAAAAAGTAAACATACTCAGTGTCATGGCTAATGTTTATTAAGACTATAGATTAATAAGTATTAGATGTCTAAAATATATGTTAAATTTTGACAAATCCTCTGATTGATTTTATTAGGTAAATAGTTAAGTGATATTATTTATCATTCTTATTGTCCACCAAATAATAATAAGACATTAATCTTGTCAAGAATGTGCTCAGTTACTGAATAATGAATTTAATAATTGGATACATTCTTGATGTGTGTCCACCGTTATTGCATCAACACTGTTTAAATTATAATTTTTATTTTCAGAAGGGATTAAATCCCCTCCTATAAGAATTAATTAGTAAATATCCAAAACTATCGGGATAACAGCAAAGCATATGTATCACTTATTAATAAGAAGAACATTCACGTTAAAATGGAATCCTAATATTTAATTGGAAAACTTGATAATACAATGTACTATGATAGGAACAAAGTACTACTTTCAACTACAATAGCAATTTGATCGCATTCTTCACGAATATATAATTATTTTCTAGACGTGCACCAACATGTACATACAATAGATCCATGTACACTAATATTTAATTAGTGCAATAAAGAAATTAACTTTGTATATTAGAAATAAAAATGTTCATTGTAATATGAACAGTAAAGGGTCATCATCATTAGGTCATCAGTCCTAAGACTGGTTGGACGCTAACCTCCAGCTTCTCCTATCTTGTGCTAATCTACGCATTTCGCTAATTGTGCTACAACCTACATCCCTTACTATTTGCGAGCAGTAGTCCAATCTAGGCCTACTTCTGCCTTTCTTCACTCCTATTTCTGCCTCCAAAATATCGCGGACTATTCCCCCATGTCTCAGCAAGTGGCCTACCATTCTATCTCTTCTCTTCTTTATGTTTTTTCACATACTTCTTTTCTCGCCGGCTTTCTCCAATACTTTTTCGTTTCTAACCCTATCAGTCCATAATATTTTCATCATTCTTCGGTAACACCACATCTCGAAAGCTTCTAATTTCTTCCTACTTGCTTCCCCTACCGTCCAGGTTTCGCAACCGTATAGTGCAGTGCTCCATACATATGTTTTCAAAAATCTCTTCCTTGTTTCTAAGTTTATTACACCCGAGCATAAAAGTGCTTTCTTTTTGTTAAAAGCTACTCGACCCTGCGCTATTCTTTGTTTTATGTCTTTATCGCTTCTTTCATCCCAATTTATTTAGTAAAGGGTGTAACATTGAAATAAAATCTAAAGTTGGTGAAATTTACATCAAACGTCGTGTTAATTTTACTGCATTACTGGTATGAAATTGGTGCATCTGTACCCTATTGTAAAATTTGATGTTAAACTTTACACCACACTTCAAACAGTGTATCTTCGTCAATTTAATGCCTTAATAAAAAATTCTGTTTTGTTTCTGTTAGTGGATTGTTTGTTAATAGAACTTTGTGAACTAAAAAGTATATTTTGTTTATGTTATTAAAAAAATATGACCATTAAATTATAATGAAATTACAGTAGTTAAAATATCCTTAAATAGTTTGTCATATATGTTCGTGTAATATTCATAATATAAAATAAATGTCAGTTACAGTTAGACACCTCTTGTTTTACATATTCTAATCTGTGAATATATCAATCCACATATAAGCTTTAACTGAAGGATTAACCTGTAAAAAAAATATTAGAACTGTGACATTATTTTCCGTTTTTAATTTGGTGTAGCCTGAACATTCTCTTGTAAAATGAAAATTATGGAAATAAGATTATAGATCATATCTAGCACTTGTCATTAGTAGATTTTTTCACCTACAGGTAATATCAATAATCACAATAAATTAACGATTTATAAAATTTATTGTCATTTAATGAAATAGATCTGCACAAGTAACCGTATAGAATTGCAAGATATATATATATATATATATATATATATATATATATATATATATATATATATATATATATATATATATATATATATATATAATATATATATATATATATATATATATATATATATATATATATATATATATATATTGAAACGTCCCGTACCCGGGCTATAAGATCACGCGCTATTTTCCACTTTTTTTTACATTAGTAAATTAATTTGGCATATAAAATATTTCCGAAATTATTTTACATTTCATTTATTAAGTAGTAAACGGATTTAGGCACATTTTAAATTAATTTTCATAACGAAAGTAGAGTTTTAAAATATTCAATACAAAATATCCAGATCATAAAAGCAGAATATTTGAGAAAAAATGCATCTCGGCTACAGACTTCAAGCCCTTACCGGATATTCAGGCAAGCGATGCAGGTAGTTCGAGAAACGACTATCGCCCTTATGCGTTAAGGTTTCATATGGGAACGGAGTCCAGAGGATGGGACCATATGTTTACGAAACTAAAGACAATGTCGACTTAGCGAAATCGCATACACTGGTACGACGCGTGCTAGTTGTTTTCGTCATACCGGGGTTTTCGGGAATATGCGTTCTCGCTCACATGACGCCGAGATTTTGCTTAAATACGGAGGGAATCGAGGTAATAGGACATTTTAAAATCAACGCAAGAAGATGCTGCTGGAAGTAATCCGGGAAGAGGAAGCTGGAAGTAATCCGGGAAGAGGACGCTGGAAGTAATCCGGGAAGAGGACACCGAAGAAGACCAGAAGAGCCGAAGCCTGGGAGCCGGGAAGATTTTCAAACGCTCAACCCAAGAAGAGGCCGCTGGGGATCATCCGGGAAGAGGATACTGGAAGTAATACGGGAAGAGGACGCCGAAGAAGACCAGAAGAACGGAAGACTGGGGGCCGGGAAGATCCGAAGACGCCAGTAGCTGAAGTGCCGGAGCATAAAAGACGGCCGATCCGAAATTCGTATTTCGTATCCACTACCTCACCGCCTCGGAAGGGTCTCGCCGTCGAACTACGCAGTACACTAGGGAAGTACGGGGCCGGCTTTTCGTCGGGCGGTCATTCCGTCGTCCACCGAGTCGTCTGGGGCCCTCCGTGATGGGCATCACAGGGAGCGGGGGTTGCGAACCTGGGGGAGAAGTCTCCGACGCCATGTCTATCGGCTCCTTGCTAGGTGAGGGTATTTAATCATTCGTATTTCCAGTAATAGTTAAATTATCGCGAACACGCATTTTTGGAAAGGGGGGGGGATTACTTAATTAATGACTCTATATCTACGTCGTTATTTCACTGTGGTACTCACTTAGAATTCAATACTCTCTAGATAATCTCTGCCATAATAATAATTCACTCGCTTGTTATCCATTCACTGTTATATTTTCACTTATCCTTGATTTACTGTTATATTTTTCTTGTGGGACCTACGTCCCTGTATTGACCTAATTTGCGACAATGTAAATAATACCGTCAGGAAAGTTCATGACCGACTAATAATTCTCTGTTCAAAATTTATTGCATATTGTAGGACATCTGTTAGCGTCTCTATACGGGGGCATTGGCATGTCTAGGGTCGACCGCAACTTTTGAAATTATATTAGCAGTTACTACGGGTGAACATCGTTCGGTGGTTTTCGTATCATCGGTGGTGTTTACCTGTGGTTTAAAATGATAATGATAATTAGTGCTTAGCGCTCTAGGGTGCGTACTTTGTCACCACAGAAGGTTAAATCGTCGCACCGGCTAGTGTCTCTACCTGGGTAACTCAAAGCGAGGGGGTACGTGACACGAAGCCATTACGGAGACAGTGTCTCACTTATACAGAGTGTTGGCGAGAGGAGTCCCTCTCGGTATATTGTAGAGTTCTGCGTATGCCCGCCATTGCTCAAATTATACCTTTACTGAGGTGATTTGGTACACCACCTATGGCAACCAGCCATTTGCTAACTGCGGGCTTGTGGTTGGGCTTAGATTTGTTAATGTCTCCCCAGTGGGGAAACTCATAGCGTGTTGGGCGAGAGGAGTCCCTCTCGGCGTATCGCAGAGTTCTGCATACGCCAGCCATTGTTTCAATTAAACGGAGGTTTCCGTTACAAAGAACAGAGTTCTGTTGTTTGTTCAAGAACATTATTTCCACCTATCCAAGTCTGGATAATAAATGTAAATTAAAGTGGATTTTGAGTTTCCTTTTCATCGCCCTCTTCTAATATTAAACCATATAAAATAAATCAGACTTCAATTTAAATAAGTAAAATCCTAAATTGAATTCGTTAACCCCTAAATTAAATTAACCTGAGCAGATCATAAATAAGAAAATTAAAACAAGTAATACCAAACTTTATATAAAGAATCTAGGGAGTAAGTATTAAAACACAACGTAGCAAGGTTTCTATCACTAGACAAAATTAAACGATCAGGCCAAATCTTCGAACTCGTACATCCACTCTCTGGGGGGGGGGGGTCAACCAGGGGTAGCAGGGGTTCGTTAGTATCATATTCTGCAGGTGTGATATCAATATAACCTCTGAGGGGGGAACGTTCTCGCTAGAGGACGTATTTAGTTTGGGGTTCCATAAGATAAAGTAATGTAGGGGGGTATGGGGTGTGTCCTTGGTGCCGTAGTGACCAGGCTTTTATAGTGGGGATATATTTTATAAAATACAAAGAGAGTGGGGGTATGGTATGTTTCAATATATATATATATATATATATATATATATATATATATATATATATATATATATATATATATATATATATATATATATATATATATATATATACATTATCGTTTGTATGGGCACGATATTCTGAAAATTAGACAAAAAAAAGTACAAAATAGATTGTTAGGATTTTCGAAATTTTTTAAAATTATATAAACGAACTTAAGAAGAGACCCCGCAATTTATTGGAGAAGTAAATAATTACAAAATTAAAATATTCTATAAAATAATGATTATATAATTCGAAATGTATTTATTTAATCTTACGTAATTATACAAAAGATATACATAATAGAGATACACTGTCATCATCTCAAAACATGCATGGACTGTAGTGTCAAAATTACATACACTAGTTTGATATGAAGTAAACACTGCAATGCCTTCATGGAATTTTACAACATGACATCCAGTCTTACTGCACCATATCTGATACATATTTTTTGTATACTTCAACATATTTTTTGTATACTCTAATTTAACCCCATTTTGGCCCTCTCACTATTGGCTATAATATGCAAAGATAAGTTTAGGAAACGTTTATTTATTCGCAACCAAATACCTAAACATCACATTTAAAGTAGTGCTTACATTTTTTTATCAAGCTTTTCATTTATATCCTGTGATTATGGGTAAAATAGACAGTAAATGAAAAATTGTAGATACAAAATATGTATTTACGTGTCTTTGTTTAGTTTATTGTCGTGTAAAACAAGCAGAACCTTCAATACAATTTTCAACCATCTAGGCAACTATTTTTAATAAACTTAACCAACATTCTTAACGTTTGTTTCTTCGAAGAGTTGTCAGTTAGTTGCTTCAAGTTTCAATGTCAATGTAAAAGCTATGTGCATGTGTGTTGTAGAATAGTTGCATCATACAAATTATAATCTACCCCATGTGGAGTAAAATGCATTAGATTGTGAGATGTTTATAATAGTTTTAAACCTATAATATATATATTATATATATATATATATATATATATATATATATATATATATATATATATATATATATATATATATATATATATATTATATTTATATGTAAAGTATAAAACTTTACATTTATAATTATATTAAATTGTGTCAATTACACCAAGTTCAGTTTTTAAATGGTGAAATTTCATATAATATTGACACCATTAAACGTAGTAGTAAAATTATACCCTGGCAGATTTCCAACTGTGTACATTTCTATTCGGTTTTTTATTTCCCTTCAGTTTAGTTAATTTTTAACAAACTTCAATTCGCCTGTATGTATATATTTTTTATATGCGAGTATATGTTTGGGTATAACTTTTGTATTAATGAACCGATTTTAATTATTCTTTTTACATTGGGTTCAGTCGAGCTCCAAGGTAGTCCGATCTTAGTTTCATTGGTTTAAAATTTCAAGTTTTAAAAAACCGCCACCAAAAAGAAAAGTAACTTAACTAAAAAGCAAGAAATAAATGTTTTCTACAACAATTTAATACTTATTTTTTATTCCGTTTAATATAATTAAGAAATTATTGGTTATTATGTAATTATTATTAATTGTTTTATATAATTTTGAAGTTGGTGCCAAGTAAAACATAAAAAAATATATATCTTGCTACTATAACAACGAGTTTACATTTAAAATTGCCGAGAGCCGGCATTCGCATTACCTACTAATATTGTATGGCATCGACTTCAAAATTATATAAAACAATTAATAATAATTACATAATAAACAATAATTTCTTAATTAGGTACATTAAACGAAACAACAGATAAGTATTAAATTACCCGAAGTTCTTTTATGAAACGAATTAATGAATGATGAAGCGAAATTTAATAATATTTCCAGTAATATTATGGACACTCGTATACTCAGACTAGAACGATAAACGTAAAGAAGATAACCTCACAACATAGACCACAACAGAGACGCTGTTCATAAATACATATACATACCTATTTATTAATAATGATGGAGTTAGTTAAATATTTTTATGATATATAAATAGAATTGCTTCCTTAAACCTTGTATGGCAAGCGTAGGTAGCATGTATAAATAATTTTAAATTTTATTCAACAATAATTTTTAACATTGAGGTATTCATTATTTTTGTATTTTGTGTGAACTAGTTGAAATAACGTAACATAATGATTCTATGTATTTAAGATGGCTTTTACAATAGGTACTATGATAATATTACATCTATCTTTCAATTCCTACAATATACCGCCACTATATTTATTATAATATTACTCTGTTTAAATCTTACCACATTTTTCTGTAAGTACTTACCATAATAAATTATGTAGAAGTTACAGAAAATCATTATGACTACATGTTATGGTCTAGTACGAGTGCATAAGAACATCACAGTTCTAACATAATCCATCATTAAAATTTCTAAACTAGCAACTAAAAAGCAGAGATTTGCTTCTGATTATACTTGAAATGGTAACATTAATAGTTTAGCATAATATAGCTAAAGAATCTAGAGATATCGCCCTGAATATTTTATATACCCTCATGAATGTTATCTAGAGGTGCGCCCAAACATGGAACACCGAAGCGTATCGTAACGTCGACGGGTAACTTACTATCGTGACATATACATGTATGGCAATAAGACATATACTTTTCATACGCAACAGGACATCGACGCGTAACATCGGTTCGCAACACCACTCCGTTCCAGCCATTGTAGTCGCTGTAGTCCCATTCAGACATGTAAGGGCGATAAGGGCGTAACACCACTGTGGTACAAGCCTTTGATGTGACGCTGAAAATCCGACAAGCTACGGAACGCTCTGATGTTGCGCGACGACATTACGATGTTACGCTGTGAGCCCTTTAAATTGTCGCGGGGCGGCGTTACGATATGTTTCGTTGTTCTATGTTTGGACGCACCTTTATACACGCATTGTGATATAGCCTATGAGGCATTTTTTATAACCTAAAGCTAAAGTTTTACTTTAGGTTTTATATATGTTCCAAAATTGTGCTAATTTTTGGCATATCACAATTTTCTTTTACTGATACCTTGTATTCCGTTACATTACAATTAAGTTTTGCCAGAATAAAACTTTTACATCACCTTTAAGGATGTAAAAATGGTGTAAAATTTCATTGTTTCTGGGATAAAACTTATCACTGGTATAATTGGTAAGATTTTATACGACTGAAATTGTAAACATTAATATATGTTTACAATTTCAATGTAATTAATTAATGTAATTATTAAAATGGATTATAAACCGTATAATATAACTATTTCGCAGTGTTTATGGCATTTACAATTGTTAAAATTTATGCAACATGTCAATATGGCTGTTAATTATTCTCTGACTAACTAAGTTGCTAGTTGCTGCATGTATTAAGAAACCATTATTAAGAGTATTGGCTAAACTATTCAAAGTAATTTCCCAGATAATTAGATGTAGAAAAATGAATTTTGAATTTATTGAACACACCGTTACCATTACATTAAAATTGTTTAAATTATAAAATTATAATCTTATTTCAGTAAAAACTAATCCCCTCATTATGAAAATAATTATTAGTAGATACCTAAAGCAGAAACCTTTAGATATCAAAGAATCACATTGACTTGCAATAGCATGATACCGACATAACAAACAAAGTAATTAGTACTTCAAATATGATATTTAGGAAATTGTCTGCGTTATTCATAAATACAGATATAAATATTTCTTAAAATTGCACCACTATGTACAAATACTACGTATTTATATTTCATTAGTGCAATATATAGGGAACGACAACAGGATTGAACGGTTTTTAATAGGCCACTGTTAATAAAAAAGGAATATATTTAGGCTAATTATTATTACAACTGAAAACACGATTCTGTAAATTTCTTATAACACTTAGTTTGCAAATATCACATCCCTAAGATGACCACCGTCTTTTTCTATACATTGCTGCAATATGTTTCTGAAATTGAACGTAACGCGTCTAAGTAAATCTTCGTTTATCGAATTTATCTCTTCTCGAATCCTTCCTTTGAGTTCCAAAAGTGTTTGGGGACGGGTAGAGTACACTTTGGACTTTGAGAATCCCCACAGATACAAAGTGGCCAAACCTTGAAATTAGGCGATTCGGGAACATACGCTGTAAAACAGCAATAGACCGTCTAGCTATATGCGCCGTGGCGCCGGCGCCGTCCTGTTGGAACCATACTTCATCTTGGTCCATTCTTTGAAGTTCCACAGCCACAAATGTTTTAAGCATCTCAAGGTACCGAAGTGAATTGACTGTAACAGTATGGCCATTTTCTTCAAAAAAGTATGGCCCGATTACACCAAATCTACACACTCCACACCACACTATTACCTTTTGGTCATAAAGTGGATGTTCATGCATTTCTCTTGGGTTGTGTTCTGCCCAATAGCGAAAGTGCTGCTTATTAACGTACCCACTGAGATGGAAGTGAGCTTCGTCAGACATGATCAGTTTATAAAGAATTCCTGCATAGTTGTTTAATGTTTCAAGAAATTGCCTGCAGAAACTAAGGCGATTCACCTTATCAACAGGGTTCAGCCTCTGGACTAACTGAATTTTATACGGATGAAATTTCAAATGCAGATTTAAAATTCGTCGCATACTTCGCTCTGAAATTCGCAGTGCAATTGATTGCCGAATTGCAGAACATTGTAGACTCCGTTCAACGGCTACTCTAGTTCTTTCAATATTACCTTCTGTACGAACTGTACGTGTATTTATACTGCCTCTTTCGTCGAAATCTCTTACCCATCTCAAAATTGCATTTCTTGATGGGACAGGCGCACTGGCAAATTACATTCACGGCGAAAACGCTTCTGGGTTTGCATGATGGTGTGTGTCAGGATAAATGATTTAATATCAGAGACTCGTTAATTAACCGGCCAAATTGCCATTGTAACACCAAACTATCAATAATATAATACAATTTTCTAACTATTTGACGTTTGTCAAATAAACAATATTTCCACAGCAACCTATTCAAAACCATTCAATCCTGTTGCCGGACCCGGTATATTAAAAAGTAAAAATATAATGTAATGTGTTCAATTTCAAAAGTGTTTTATTTTTATCACTCAGATAATACAGATAATAAACGGTTTGGAATTAATTTAATTTAATTTTTTTTTAAATATGATGAGATATTAATTAGATGACATCATGTCATGTATATATATATATATATATATATATATATATTCCAATTACATAAAAAATTAAACCCGGTAGATTTACATGAGCTGATACTCAGATAATCAATATTATACCTAACCCTCCATTACAAATAAAATATTATTTAAAAGAAATGTTCTTTTTAATTGTTGGCACAAGTAATGTATATTTACAACTTCTTTCGATATTTACAACTTACACATTTTAAATTATAATAACACAGTCATGGTAAAAATATGAGGTATGCCAATCTATCATCTTTGAAATAATTTAAAAATTTTACTCTATATTTCTACCGCTGGTTTTGTTCATCTTGTGAGGCTGGTAAAGTAGCTAAGTAATCAAGAGCTCTCTGGATGGCTGGTGGAATTGGAGGAGGTGTTGGTAAATGCTCTCCTTGCGGTTGAAAACCGTTTTCGTCGGCAATATAGTTTAACTGGATAACTTGGCCCTCGGGTGATGTATAACTGAATTGACCCTGGGCAACTTGGGCTTCTGAGTCAGGTTGTCCTGCATTCTTTAAGTATCCTTGTTCTTCTGCAGTAATGCCATTACCAGTCTCGTAACTAAAATATAAATAAAATGTTCATAGCTAATAATAATACAAATCATTTTTGGTTGTACAGTAAAACCTCTGTTCGCGACATCGGTATAGAGTGACCACCTACGTATAACGACCTATTTTGAATTCGCCTAATTTACAAATAGGACATCCCATACTCTTGTACCCCTTAAGATGCGTCCAAACATGCAACACCGAAACGCATCGTAACGCCAACGCATAACTTCCCATCTTGACATCGTAACGCTACAGGATACACACTTTTCATCCGCAACAGAACATCGACACGTAATAGCGGTTCGCAGCACCACGCCGTTCCATCCATCGTATTTGTTATAGTCCCGTCCAGACATGGAACGCGGATGAATAACGCCACCCAGGTACAAGCCTTTGATGTAAAACCGATAAGCCACGGAACGCTCTAATGTTGCGCGAGGACGTTACAATGTCACGCTATGAGCCCTTTGAATTGTCACAGGGCAGCGTTACGATACGCTTCGTTGTTGCATGTTTATGAAGGTCAATAAAATTGAAATGCTACAAATTGCTTTACGACGGGCGGTACTGCAAGTTAATTTGTGATTTATTTATCAATATTTATTTCTTAAGCACATGAAATCTAGTTTTAACATTAGTTTTGTCCTGAACTTTCACCGATTAACGTTAAAAATTTTGAGTATGGCAGGAAAACGGAAGCGTCTTTCTATCAAAGAAAGAATTGATACAATCGACGAAAGTGAAAAAAGTGGTTTGAGTACCGGGAAATTGGCTGAAAAATTTAAAATAGGCAAAACTCAAGTGACCAAATTGTTACAAAATAAAGAAGTTAGAAATTTGTATCGAGAAGGTATCAATGTTGATCAAAAAAGAATATTTCCTAAAACTGGGGGACCTGCTGTGGATCAAGTCGTTTTCAATTGGTTTTGTAAAGCTCGAAACAAGCACTTGCCAATATCTGGGCGCATAATTCAAGTGAAAGCCATTGAAGTTGCGCAAAGCCTAAAAAAAGTCTAAGTGATTTCAAAACATTAAATGGATGGTTAGAAAGATTTCGACGTCGGCACGATATTGCCTTCAAGAGAATATGTACTGAATCTGACGATGTTAATGTCGTAGTTGTCAGAACTTGGAAAGAGAAGTTGATGGTCATTATAAAAGATTACGCCCCACAGAATGTGTTTAATGCAGACTGAGATGGATCTTTACTACCGTGTATTGCCAACAAAAATATATGTATTGAAAAATGACAAGTGTTCCGGAAGAAAAACTGCAAAACAACGAATTACAATTTTGTTCTGTGCAAATATGGAAGGTTAAAAAGTGGAACCACTTATCTAGGTAAACTAAACACCACTTTACACCACTTTACACACCATTTTACCACTAGGTAAAATAAACACCTCGTTTTAAAGGAGCACACATGGAAAAGCTATCTCTTCAATGGGTCTGCAACAAAAAAGCATGGATGACAGCAGACATCATGACGACGTGGCTCCACGAATTTGATGTCAAGATGAAGAAGCAGAATAGGATAGTGGTATTGTTCCTGGTTAATGCAACATCTCAATCCAAAATTGCATTAGATAATGTCAAACTTATATTGCTTCCACCAAACACTACTTCACATTGCCAACATTTGGACAGAGGCATTATTCAGAATTTTAAGATGCTCTATAGAAACTACTTTATTAAAAGGCTTTTAACATATGTGGATAGTGGCTGTTCTCTTCAATAAATAGAGAAAAACATTACCTTAACCAACGCCTTTAATATGGATTTCGGTGGCCTGGCGAACTTTTTCCGTGATGACAATAAAGAAGTGCTTTTCTAAATCCGGATTTACAAATATATATGTGAAGGACTTCGAAGAAGAAAATAATATTTCGCTAACACAACTGTTTCCTGCCTTAAACAACACATTTGTTAGTTTGAAAGAGTTTGCATCAATTGATAGCCATGTGGAAACAGAAAGTGCAGAATTAACTATCATAGGCTGTATTGAAGAGGCTGTATTGTACGACAAACGAGTCAATTTATTTCCGATTCTGAAACTGAGGATGATATTGAAGAACCTGAAAATGTTCAAGTATCAAATATATCAAACCTATCTGAAGTCTGTGCAAGTATGAGAGACTTAGAAACATGTTTTGTCAATGTAAACAATTTTGACATGGTTAGAAATGTGTCTCAGCTATTATTAAAATGTGAGTTTGAATTTTATAAAAATAAACTAAATAATATGAAGCAGTCATTAATTTCCAGTTATTTTAAAAAGTAATACATATGTAATTTTGATATATGTATGTTAATGTCTGTGAGAAGCACAAGATGGTAGTCGCGAACACATTGTTCAAGAATCACGTTAGGAGGCGGTACACATGGAAAATGCCAGGAGGGATAGACAGGTATCAGATAGACTACATTCTGGTTAGGAAGAGATTTAGAAATCAAGTAAAAGACTGTAAGAGTTATCCAGGAGCAGATGTAGACAGCGATCACAACTTGGTAGTCATGAAAGCTAGATTAAAGTTCAAAAATCTGAAAACCCGGAAGGATAAGAAACGTATAAATGTAGACATATTGAGGGATCAGAATATGAAAGATAAGTTCCAGGAGAAAACAGATCAATTAATAAATAAAACGAGTAAGGACGAAATCAAGAACGCAGAAACTGAGTGGGAGGGTATCAAGAATAGTCTAGCTTCCGCGGCTACGGACGTTTTAGGACACGATAAAAGGGAAGCTAGGAAGCCCTGGATAACGGACGAAATCTTAAACTTAATGCAAAAGAGACGAGGCTACAAAAACAGACGAGACGAAGAAGGACTGAAAACGTATAAGGCAATAAAGTGGGAAATCATTAGAAAATGTAGAAAAGCGATAGAACAATGGATAGAGGAGAAATGCAAAGAAGTAGAAGATAAGTTGCAAGTAGGTAAGACCGATGAGGCTTACAAAATAATTAAGAGGAACTTCAGGGATGTAGGAACAATAAGTAGAAATGTTAGGAGTCAATCGGGGGACATACTGATAGGAAGAGAGGAGAAAGCGGATAGATGGAAGCAGTACTTAGGAAATTTATACGAGGTTCAGGAATTAGGAGAGATATTAGAGGAAGAATCTAGCATCGATAGGGAAGATGTAGGAAAACCTATATTGAGAGAGGAATTTGAAATAGCACTAAGGGGGCTAAAGAATAATAGAGCGCCGGGTGTAGATAAAATACAGGCGGAAATTTTGAAATGTGCGGGACAGAAAGTAGTAAATAGGATGTTTGAACTGGTAAAATACATATACGAAACGGGCGAGATGCCAGAGGATTATAAGAGGAACATTATCGTTACTATACCGAAAAAGAGAGGAGCCGACAAATGCGAGAACTTTAGAACGATTAGCCTAACTTCCCATGCGTCAAAAATCTTAACTAGAATAGTGCAGAAGAGGATGGAAAATAGAGCGGAGGAAATACTAGGAGAAGACCAATTCGGGTTTAGGCGAAATAGGGGAACTCGCGAAGCTATTCTGGCGCTAAGAGTAATGTTAGAGAAAACAATAGAAAAAGGAAAGAACGCTTATATAGGATTTGTAGATTTAGAAAAAGCTTTTGATAACGTAAGATGGGAAAAAATGTTCGAGATACTAAAGAGCGCGGGAATGAAGTATAGAGATAGGAGAGTAGTACACAATCTATACATAGAGCAAACTGCTGTTATAGAAGTAGAAGGGGAAGAAAGGGAAGTAGGTATTAGGAAAGGAGTAAGACAAGGATGTACGCTATCACCACTAATTTTTAATCTGTACATCGAAGAGGCGATTAATGTGGTAAAAGATAGAGTAGATTTCGGGATTAAAGTACAGGGACAGAAACTAAAAATGCTGAGATTCGCGGATGATATAGCAGTATTAGCATCTAGTAAGGAGGAACTAGAATCAGCATTGAACGAAATGGAGGCAGTGTTGACAGAGGAATACGGAATGAGGGTGAATAAAAACAAAACTAAAGTGTTAGTGTGCAGAGGGCGCGAGAGCAGAGCAAAAACGAAAGTACAAATTAATAATGAAAGATTGGAGGAAGTTAAAGACTTCACTTATTTAGGAAGTAAAATAAATTGGGATGGAAGAAGCGATAAAGACATAAAACAAAGAATAGCGCAGGGTCGAGTAGCTTTTAACAAAAAGAAAGCACTTTTATGCTCGGGGGTAATAAACTTAGAAACAAGGAAGAGATTTTTGAAAACATATGTATGGAGCACGGCACTTTACGGCTGCGAAACCTGGACGGTAGGAGAAGCAAGTAGGAAGAAATTAGAAGCTTTTGAGATGTGGTGTTACCGAAGAATGATGAAAATACCATGGACTGATAGGGTTAGAAACGAAGAAGTATTGGAGAAAGTCGGCGAGAAAAGGAGTATGTGGAAAAACTTAAAGAAGAGAAGAGATAGAATGGTAGGCCACTTGCTGAGACATGGGGGAATAGTCCGCGATATTTTGGAGGCAGAAATAGGAGTGAAGAAAGGCAGAGGTAGGCCTAGATTAGACTACTGCTCGCAAATAGTAAGGGATGTAGGTTGTAGCACAATTAGCGAAATGCGTAGGTTAGCACAAGATAGGAGAAGCTGGAGGTTAGCGTCCAACCAGTCTTAGGACTGATGACCTAATGATGATGATGTATGTTAATACATATTATGTACATATCCATAATTTTCAATTATGTATATTCACATAAATTCACATAAATAACTTATATAACAAATCCTTAATTGAGTGGCTTTCTTTATAATATTAATTTATATGTATATTTTTAGTTAAATGGAAGTGTTCTTTCCAACGAAAAATTTATATAGCATTTTCCCATTGTACTTATTCAAAATATATTATTTTTAGAGACTATTTGTTTTTGACGTAAGAATTAGCAGACAGTCACAATCAACTATTCTAAATAAAATGTACAATATTTTTTTTGCATGTTCGCAAGTGTGATGGTTTATAAATATGAGTAATCACAAATATAATTGGAAAATAATACAAACATTATTTTCGAAATAGCTAACCTCAATGCCCAAAATACTAGAATTAGCCCAACATACATTTAAGCTATTGAAACAGAATAGGCTGAAGAATAAAATATAGACCTGGCTACTATCTAAGCATTCATTACTCATTATTATTTCTATTAAATTCTAACTGATCTCTGAATTTAAATTTGGTGGCATAAATGTATAAATTAATACAATATCATAAGATGATATTAACACACTATTGAGATTCTAATTTTGATAATAAGGTAATTAATTAGGTATTATTGTTTTTATAAATATGACATTTATTTTACTTTCATTTAATTGGTTTTGTTTTTTTTAGGGTGAAATTTAGCTCAGAGCTTCTCTTCAGTCACATGGACACATACAGATACAGATACATCTAATCGACCGATCCCACTCCAACCAAAATTCACCAAGCATGCAATCCAGGTCAACTCCAAGCGATTAACATCATTACTCCAGGTCAATTCAGACAATTATAGACTTGCTATAAAGTAAAATTATTTATAGGACAATTTACCCTCAAAAGATCTGGTCATACCTCTAACATCCATGCTAATTAGAATTCTAACAGGAAGTCGAGTAGTCTTTATGAAAAATTCCTACGTAAACCTGGAATGCCGTGAAAGAGCAGTGTAGTCCACTACACCAGTCGACTGATCATGCCATGTATAATATTTTTGATAATATCTTTAACATTGATAATGTTTTATATAGTTTTATGGCAATTTATATGAATTCAGTTAACGAGTTCGTCGAAGTGAAGTTATTAATAGAATCATAATGGTAAAACTGTCTGAAAATGAGTGAATTGAGCTATTACCGTTAATTAAATATACAAACAAAATTCGAAGTAGTGTTATGAAGCTTGTATGATCAGTAAACAGAGCATGATTCTAAAAATGTCGTTACAAAAATTATAGACAAATTTAATAAAACTGATAATGTGATACATACCAATTATTTTAACCTATATTTAAAATGAAATCAAAATTTTCGCTGAAGGTTTTATTGATTTATGTAGACGTTTTGTTAAAAGAAAAAGGTAGAACTAAAAACTTATCCGCACACCAGAAAAGTAAGTCTAGAACATAGAATATTCCAGTCCGCAGTCAGTTACTTGCAAATATTCATTTGCAAATAAACATTCCTCTTCGTACAATGATTACCGTTGAAGTAATGACTACAATCACCGTTTAAGATTTTGTAAATTATGGGTCTCTTCACACCCGGAAAACTAGACGATATCGTAAATGAGATGTTAAGACTAGATGTATAGTTTATTTCGTTATACCGTGGCTGGTTTTATGGCTAGGCTCAAGTAGACTGTTTCGTCTATCGGCAAAATAAGAGAGTTTTCTATTTGGCAAATAAAGATGAAATGAATAATATATAGGAGTAAATGACGTTAGATGACCAAGAAGTGATAGCCGCACAACAAACAACGACACAACCTATTATTCGGGAAACAATGACCTGAAACTTATATGGAGTTGAAGTGACCTCGGACAAAAATATTATAGAGCCAGTTTTGAGTTCCACAGTATACTCAGAGATTTATGTTGCTTCAACTGAAAACACACATAGAAAACATAAATATCATACAAATATGTATATATATATATATATATATATATATATATATATATATATATATATATATATATATATATATATACCAACAATAGAAAAGATAGAAAACGAATTTGAGGAATTTCACGCGGAATTAAACACGATCTTTAGAAACATCAAAACCAATGATATTGTGATAGTAAGGAGGGACTTCAACGCTAAAGTAGGCAAAGACAAGATAGAAGGACGCATAAGAGGTCTTGATCTGAGAGAAAGGAGTGATAGAGTGGATCCTTTTCTCCGTCAGGACAAAGATCTTATGATAACAAATATCTTCTTCAAACTTCCCGATCCTGGAAGTCTCCTGCAGATAATCCAAAAAATGTAGTAAGAAATCAAATAGACTACATCCCGCTCACATTAATTCCGACAAAAAAACCATAATCGCTAAATTTAGTATAAAAATGAAAAATAAGGCAAAATATAAGAACTGGAATATATATACAAAACTCCTTAAAGACACACTTCACACCATGATAAAACAAGAAATAAGCGAGTGCGTGAGAAACATACGAGTACTAAATGAATTCATTGTGAGTGAAAATGAAAAGATGTACAAACAAGTTTAGACAAAATAACAAAGGATCATCTATTAAGCAAAAGGGTCAAGAGGAAACCGTAGATAACATCAAAAATTCTAAATCTAATGAAAAATAGGAGGAAGAGCAAAGGCAAAGTGGGTGAATATAAGACTCTACATAAAGCAATACAAAATAAAGTGAAAGAATCTAAAGAGGACTATCTAGCCACTCAATGCATGGAGATAGAGTGACTAAAAAATAAATTTGACAGCTTCCACAGACAGAGAAAGATAAAGGAAATATTTGGAGGATGTAATAAAAACAAAAATATTAGTTATATAATCAAGGACATAGATGGGCGTATAATAACTAACGTTAGGGATAAACTAAACAGATGGAAAACATATATTTTAGAACTCCTTGATGATGAAAGATCTTCAAAACCTGTTTTAATAGCCAAAAACGAACACCTACGAAATTTGAAGAACATATAAGAGGCAATACACAATTTGGATCCGCGAAGGACTCGATACGAGGGAATCGCTCTTTAGAATTAACATTCTTTTCCAACGCTATCTAGATATAAATCAGGATGTATTTGCATGTTACCTTGATTTTGAAAACGGTTTTGATAAAATGAAGCATGATAAGTTACATCAACTAGTCCTAAGCAAAAACATTGATCCAAACGACGCGACGTGAGAATAATCAGTAACATATGGGACCAAAGGGCTAATACAAAAGTTGAAAACCAACTAAACAAAACAGATAAAAGCGAGAATAGAAATAGCGAGATCAATATTTATGAAAATGTGAAGTTTTTCACTAGTCGGGATATTAGATTAAACTTTCTATGAAGTTGAACCATGAACTCTCAAAAAGAATCACATGGACAAATTGCAAGCCTTCGAAATGTGGTACTGTAGCAGCATGTGGCATATACACTGAACAAATAGGATCACTAATATCGAAATGCGAAACAGAATGCGAAATAATTAATACCATAAAGAAGACAAAGGAAGATGTCCCAAATACACACTTCTCCAATTGATAGTAATACCAAATCCACACTTCTCCAAGGAAAAGTTAGGTCAAAAATCCGAGGGACTGGTTTAGTTGTAACAAAAGTCAATTATTGCAAGCTGCCGTCAATAAAGTCCAAATAGCTCTGCTAATAGCAAACCTCCAATAGGAATCCTCGACTAGTGAAGATTCAAATTGGTTTTTAAAGCAAAACATTATTCTCTCTAATAAAACCGTACTATAGATCGTCTTTATATTTAATCGTAAATTATATACTCTCATACAGGTACCTACAAAAAGTCAATATTTGAGTAGGAATTGTAGGTAATCTAACTTCAACTAAGACATCTAAGAAAACCATCATTTGCTAAAATATTTGTAATACAAAAAATCTACTTATCCACTAATATTTGTTAATAATTATGCGAGTTGATTATCTGACAATAGTTATTGTTTATCAATAATTTTTTTAAAAAATGATGACGAGGTATTTTCTAGTAAATCTGAAGATGAAGAGGATTGTACAACCGAGTATACTTCTAGATCGCCGATTATAATGCCCTTGTTAGTTAAATGTATGAAAAATAATATTTATGTTACCAAGCAGAAAGAAAGAGTCGAAAATTCAGATTAAGCTCAAAGTGATATTCTATGTAGCCACAAATTATTGAAAAATCCATTTAAAGTATCAGTGAATGTCAATTTGCAGACAGTAAACAATTTGAATACCTCGATCGTACTAATACCAATTAAGAAAAGTGATAATGATATCACTATTTCACTATATTGGCAGAAATGGTTATTTCTATCAATATGACAAATGGGAAAATAGACGTGTACCGATCATACCTTAACGAAAAAAGTCATTTTACCCAAAGCTTTTAATTCGCTTTGTATAAAACTTCAATTAAATCAAAATAAGGTAAAATATTTGAAGTTATTACACTTATGTAAGAATTATATTTAATATTCAGTTCTATTTACATAAGTATTTTTTTCTACCCGCATGCATAGAAATATATCCTAATGAGTTAGTTAATGGATTTTACTATCGCTTGTCGTAAAATCTTTAAGAAGTCATGAGTTATATCACTACTGTTATGTAATTAGCACAGATAAAGTTGATATGCAGTTTTTTATCATAAATCAAAAAGGTTAATAATACGTACTTACCTAAAACTATACGATCCGTCAAAATTTACTTCCTGCTCCTGCCTAAGAATTGGGATTATTTCTGTTGATGGTCCTTGTGGAGCAGCCGCCACTAGTCCAATTATACAAAAAAGAGAAACCTATACAGAGAAACATACGTTGCATCATTATTCCTTTATTTTGTAGTAGTCAATAAATTAAGTGAATAAAATATTAAATTTTTACAGACTCTCCTTATCATTGACCAAATGAATGTAACTACACTAAATATTCACTTTATATGTTCATTTAAGTTTTTATTAAACATTTAAAATCCTTTCCGTGATTTTCTAGCAAAGTAAACAGTTTTAAAACGTTAAAATGGAATTTTCCGCACGTAGAAAATCTCTACCTCGAAATTGAGTAGCCCAGAAAAAATAAACCAACATATAAATGCAGAATATATATTTTATGCGACAGTTTTACTCTTTTCAAATAGTTTACCCTCGTGCTTTCTCATGACCCATGAACAGGGTGAGGTGTATCCTATCCACCTCAAAATCAATATATGTCGTCTGGTAGACGTCCCTAACCAGAATCAGTCGAAGCCCGATCGATCCGACACAATTTAATTGAATGATCGTGCTAACAAAAAAATTTCTCAAATAGTCCACCATTGTGCTTTCTCATGACCCATGAACATGGTAGAGTGTGTTCCTAGGTGTCGTCTCGGAGACGTCCCGATCAGAATCATTCAAAACCCGATCGATCCTACAAGATTTAGTTGAGTTATCGTGTTCATACAAAAGATCTCTCGAATAGACCACCGTCGTGCTTTCTCGTGACCCATGGACAGGGTAGGGTGTGTCCTATCCACCTCAAAATCAATAGGTGTCGTCTGGGAGACGTTCCCGATCATATTCAGTTAAAACCCGATCGATCCGACACGATTTAGTTGAGTTATTTTATTAACAAATTTCTCAAATAGACCCAAGGGAGGGAGTGGTGTGTGCTATCCAGCTCAAATTCAATAGGTGTCATCTGAGAGACGTCCCCGATCAAAATCAGTCAAAACCCGATCGATCCGACATGATCTAGTTGAGTTATCGTGCTGACAAGAAATATAAATGCCGACGACAACGACAACACACACAGACAAAATTTTTTAAAAACCACTTTTTTTTTGTTTTTAGGCCGAAAAACGAAAAATAAACGATTTTTTTTCCATTTTCCTTTACACAATTACATTACTTTTCCGCTAGTATAGTGGAGTGAGGAAAAGTAAAAAATGGGCAAGGTCAAGATTTAGAATCATAAAAGAGATAATGTTACCTTCATGCCATCATTTTATAAATAATTTTGTAAATCAAACTATATATATGTATGATATAAATCACAAATGTATGATATCAAAAACATCTCTATTATAAATTTATGTACAAAGAAACTATCATGTTACTAATTATAAGACAAAACAGAAAACAATATTGCAGAAAATTCTACGTATAAGAACATGTAACTGATACATTCCTGGCGCAATAAAATAAATGAAATACCGACTATCTCGAAATGTTGTCAATATAAATTATTATCCATATGTTTAGTATGAATATAAATGTATCTAGTGAAACGCATACAATTTCAAATGCGTTCCTTCACTTCTCAGAATTTCCTTCTCAGCCTCATCCCAATAATATCATTAAAACGGTTACATCATTCTAAATCATACTAGGAACCATTAAATAGTTTCATAATAAGCTATAGCTGAGGACGAGAAACAATCTTATGACATTAACTTATGATGTAGTATTGACGACATTTCTATAAAATTTATTTTTCAAAACATCTACATTATATACATAATTTTGTTATACTAAGTTTTATATTCTTTAAGTTTCAGTTCTCTTTTGAATTTCTTTTTAAAAAAAATAGTTTTTGAAATAATATATAAGGGTAATTACAAAAATTTATGTTGCATCTCAATTCAAAATACCATTGAATGTGAAATTAAAAGAAAATTCTTAACGAAAAATAACAAATTATTTTATGAATATAACGAGCTTCCTAACTTTGCCTTGCACTTAATCAGCTTACAATTTTATTCATTTTTCCTTCTCAGAAATAAATATTTCCAGCTAAATATTGAATGATGAAGCTTTTCATTTAAGTGAATTGAATTAAGATCAAATCTAGAAACATGTTACATTCATATTTATGAAAATATTTTTTCATGAAATATCTAAAAACAAATATCTAAAATCGAAATATTGAATCATAGTTTTACACGTTTCACTCTACCCCATCATTATTAAAATCTTGATGCGAAGAGCTTCTGAATATATTTTTGAATATATTTTGCAGATTGTAGATCACAAATAATATCCTTGTTAAACAGAAAATAAATAAATTTGTTTTACTTTATAGAGCGCTTAACTTAAAATTCCAATTTCTGTTTCTTTTACCTTCTTTGTATATTCAAAAATACAAAATACTTTGTCCTCGTCTCAAAGTTCGCTGTATCATGACTTAAAATACTATTAGATTAAAATTACTCTTCCATTTTAACCTATAAAAATGAAAATCAATTTACTTCAGAAATTATTGCTAATATCCTGTATACCCAAATTAGGCATTTCTTACTATTTAGTTAAATATTTGTATATTTTAGGGTGTATAAGAACAAATACAATGTTACAACAAAATACCAAAAAGTTTTAGGCATTTATTAATATTATTATCTCAATGGGAATCTCCAAATCCCGTATTACATAATTGAAGCCTAACCCGGTAGCATATTTTGAATAAATGATTTATTGCATTAATGTAAGAATACAAAGATGTAAACGTCTTCAAGATCAAACTTAACCTTTGTACATGAAACGAGAACTTTCTCAAGGGAATAAGTACGTGATGTATTGTATAACATGATTCCTAATCTCATTTTATTTATTGTTATAATAACTAGATATATATCACAACAATAGTACATTCTGTTTCAAGCATCAACGTTACGAATTAAAACGATGCATCACATCTTATTATTGTGGTTACATAATATGTTTCACCAATAATTAGGAACATTTTAAATACCAAAGGAATTTTTTTACATTTTCGAGTTAACCTCAGGTCGAATTTCGTCAATGAACTACGATACATGGCATATTTACGGTTTGCTTAAAAATATTTTATTAACATTTTTTATGGTTAATTACAATGGCATTTAAATATTACCATGAATTACAAATGACTTCTTCGAAATAAATGCCAAATCTAATAATAAATAAAGTACCTGTAATAATTTCTTATTATTGGAGTTTTAATGAAACAACTTCATTTGCTCTTTATTTATAATTATATACAGTATTTTTAACTGGCATTAAATGATTTACCAAATGACACTTTATGCGTCTGTTTTGTTATTATGATATTTTAGTGAAGGGGTTTCATTAAATTAAATAAAATTTTAGGTCAATAGTATATTCTCCCATTTACCGTATTGTTATGTTTTAATTTTCATACAATTCTTAAAAAATATAGCAAATTCAAATTAAAGAACTCTTCCCTTGATGTGTAGATTTTATGCACAACAATATAAATGAATAACTTTATTAAAAAGATAAATATTTCCTGTAAATAATATTTTATGAGCTCTTTACAGTATGCTTTAAAATGAGATATTTACTGTTAGTAGCATGAAGAATATCGGTTTTTATGATTAATTTTTATTCACATGCCAAGGTTTTATGAAGAAAATCATGAAATATCATTTTTTAAACATAAGTGCAAATTATCGAATGTATCGGTGCTACAAAGTTCAATATATTCATTATAAAGAATGTCTTGATCTTATAATTTCATACAGACAGGATGTGTCTAATTGCATAGATAAAAATTTATAAAAATATAGGTTGACAAGTATTTTGTTTCCGAGATATAGGGTACTCATATTAAATTTCCTGAAAATGGTTTTCTATAAATATTTTCACAACGGTTAGTGATGAAAATTTAGTACCTTATGAAGGTATATACAATTAAAGGGTTTTTATTGAATATTTTAGATTATGAATTACCAATACATGAATAACCTCTATTATTATTTGATTAAGTGCTCTCTGAGTTGATGCTTACTTAATTTATTACTGCTTTATTGAACATGAAATTTTGTTTGTTTTGTTTAGAAAAAGTACTGAACTTTATACCACTTCAGGTATGTATGAAAATGAAATTCTTAAAAATACTACTTACTGCGAGGAATGTTTTACATAATTATTTAAATAGAATTGTTAGCACTTCTTTCGTTTTAGACTTTTTGATTAAAATTAAATCGACATTACAAGTTTATCAAAAAGGCATTCAAATTATATATAAGAAATGCAAATTATATAAAATCTAATTTAAGATACTTTATATTATTATATTTCTTTACATTATAAAAAAGAGTATAGTTCTAAAATAATCTCAATATTTTATCGATTCGCAAAATTTGCATAATTTATATTTCATCGAAACTTAATCCCAGGCATGTCAGACACGCGGCCCGCGGGCCGCGTGTGGCCCTCCAATACATAGGTTGCGGCCCGCCGAGACTTTTTAAATATGTTTTGAAAAAAGTATTAATTAATTATTTTAAAGTAGATTTTATTTTTATTTGTATGAAGTTTAATTTAATGCAGTTGCAGTATGCAGTTTAATTTTTTACAATTTCGTCTTTTTACTTAACCTCTATATATCGATATTGAAATTGTTGATGAATACTTACAAATGGAATTAATTGAAATCCGATGTATTCCTTGCTGAAGCAAAAATGTACGGAAGTTGGAATTCCAGATTTTTATACATATTTATCTGTAGATCGGTTTCCTAAATTGTTATTGTTTGTTACGCGTATACTGGCTATGTTCGAAAAGACTTACTTATGCGAGCAACTATTTTCTTTAACGAAAAATAAAAAAAATTCAGAAAGGTCAAGATTAACCAATCAACATTTATCATCAATTTTAAAAATTGTATCAGCTCTATATACTCAATCGAAATTTGATGACATAGTTTGTGAAAAACGATATCAAATATCTTCTAGAAAGTAATATTAAACTGCGATTTTTTTATTTCTTATTATAACTTTTATTTTTGTTTTATATGAAAAATATAAAATATTTATAGTTTAAGTTTAAGGGATAATAGGAGTATGAAATATAAAATGTCTATGTATGTATATTTTATAATATACAATAAAATGTAAAATATTTTTAGTTTAAAAAATGGCATGAAATATAAAACGACTATGTATTTATAATATACAATACATTGATCATGATATTGAGTCTAATGAATGTATAATACATAATATAATCATTCTAAAAATCGTATTTTATTGATTTTTTAAACATTGAAAACATGCGGCCCCAACTTAATACAAAATAGATCATAAGATATTACGGGCCACATGCCGTAATATCTTATAAGTTTGACATGCCTGCTTTACACTAATCATTCTAATAATGCTGAAGACAATATTATATTATTATAATTTATATACTATATTGATATGTTATTGATATTCAAATGGAAAATGATTTTCTATTGAAGTTAAAATGAGTTTTATCGTTTAAATAAACTCGAATGCTATAAAAATCTAACAATTTTGATTTTCGTAAACTATATACAATTACTTATAATTTTATTTACAGACATTCTAATATAATACTGTTTTTTAATATTTGCATTACCAAAAATTTCAACATATGAAATATTTGTAAGTGTATGTAAATGTATAAAATGTAAATAGAAAATATACAAATAATAAAACATCTAGGAAGCGTGAAAATATGTATTGTATGTACTATTTAAATTATTACTATAGCAGTAGCAATAATTATGGGTCATAAAATACTCTATTTATTTTACATTTATAGTCAGTAAAATTTCTAATATTTCGATTAAAAAAATCATGAACGCCAAAATCACATGCTCGGTATTAAAAAGGTGATTACTTGCTACAAACACTATATTGTTAATATATTTGTGCACATTTCTCTTATTTTCTATCACTTTAGGGTGAAACCACTACCCGAAATACTTACAGTCACTTTCATTTTAAAAATGGTAGTCGTCCTTAACGCAGTAAACTGTAAACTATATGCTTATAATTCATAAATCCAATATTTATACCTATAATATTTACGATTGTTTCCCCTCTCCCACGCCTAAGGCCTAAAGGAACTTCTGTGTGTGAATCTTCTTCAATGATGGATTTGCCTCCTTCACCGATCTTTAAGGTCATAAGTCGTATGTATTTACCCAATTTCTTTTCTTGCTGTTATTCCTGCACGACCTTCAAGTTATATTTTTTACTACTACAAAATAAATGTACGATAAATACACTTTTGTTAATTACATTGTAAATGATTTGGCTATACACGTAACGCACGTTAATTCGGAGCATCTCATAAAGAACAGTGTGTTTATTACCAATCAAATTCTATTAACAGAACGGCAAATAATTTTATAAGAACTTTGCCCTTTATTTAATTTTATTTCGCAGATAAACTTTTTCGCATTAACTTTAAATCTTTGTTTCATAAACAAACTATTTAATTGCTTGGTAAGTTCAATGACAATAATACACATCCTATATGACGATTATACAAAAATAAACACCTATTTTAGATAAGCTATAGAGTATAAACTTTAGATTTTTTGAAATATACTGTCATTTAGGCTTTAACGACAATCCTGGAATTACCTTCATGGCTTTTGTTTTGATTACTCCTTTCTGATGAAGATTAATAATAATTGTATGTAATTACAGGTCATAATGTACCTATACATAATTCATAAAATGCAATACCATTATAATTTATATCATCCTATAAATTAATTTGCAGAACATATATACATTAAATTACATTCAGAATTCCTCTAATGTATATAAATAGTTTTACAGCTAAAGTTGTACATTTTATGAATAAATAGTTCAAGTAAAAGTTATTTGACAAGATGTTGCGCGTGTTACGTATATTTATGTCAATATTTTATATATACCTTTGAATAATGAAGTCAGTATCATTTCTTAAATAGGAAAATCTGGATTTTTTGTTGAGCAAGCTTATGAGCTATTGTATTTCACAATAAAGTCTTTCTGCATTAA
The DNA here is from genome assembly GCA_037954035.1 of Rosalia funebris. NCBI lineage: Eukaryota > Metazoa > Arthropoda > Insecta > Coleoptera > Cerambycidae > Rosalia > Rosalia funebris. The sequence continues at coordinate 40,768,570 of JAZFAV010000022.1, read as the reverse complement.
AACAAAAAAAAATATATAAACTAGAAATGTGTTTTACGTCTTTTCATTATAAAATAATTTCAAAGAATAGTCGTTGTACCAATCATAATAAAACTACAAGTATCATTATTAGCTTTACTTGAACATGCATTCTATGCTCTAGTACTATTAGTTTTATTGCTATTTGCCAAATAAAAAACTCCCTTATCTTGCCTATAAATGGAACAGTCTACCTGAGTCTAGATATAAAAACAAGGCAGGGTATGTTTTGAGATTTTTTATTTGGCAAATAACGATGAAATAAACTATATATCCATATCATAGAGTTGATTTTTGAAACTTTGGATTTCAAATAACTTCATAGGCGAAGTCTCTAAAATGTGAGGTATGAATATTGGAGAAGTTAATGAATCAATTCTACTTGAAACCTTTTTCAGAGTTTGCCCTGAAAGATACGCAATAATAAATTATTAATTGGTTTCAAAATGGTATAAGAAGCATAGTTCACCAAAAAATAATTCAGAGAAATATATCCAAAGGGTCTCACTACTCTCTTTTAGATTGTACATTTGTACTTTCATTTATGTAATAATTCGAAAAGCTCTATAGCGCAAATTGTCAGTTCCACCTAATAACACAAATAACTTCTTATTGCAATTTATAGCATATTTCTGTGATTCTAATATAGAACTATTTGTAGCTAGACCTACTTCCTAAAATCGCGAAAAATTCATACTTATCATTTGTTTCGTGTTCCGCATAACCGACCATTATTGAGATATTTATTATTTTCTTTCCAATAAAGTTACCGTTTTATTACACCTAAAACTTTTATTTTAAATAAATATTCTAATAAAAAAAATCATAACATATCTATACCATCACAGACGTCTACTCTAAGACTTGTTAGTGATAAATAACACCAAATTAACATTTTAAATTAAACATCTAAATCATTAATTAATATTTACGTCTTTCCTATGTATTCACTTTCTTACATTAGTCTAAATATTCATGCTGTGGCGATTTTTTGCAATTAATTTGCTGATACTTTATATTTGTGATCGAAGTTATTATTAACAGAGTGCCTACTCATTAACTTTGGTGTTAAATATACATACATACACAATATATAATCAAATTTAGTTTAATTAATGTCTCAGTTGCGTTACAAATTATTTCAAAATTGAAGTGATACTAAGGAAATTTAATCTATACTTACAGTGTAAATTATGCATAATGTGAACTGGAAAATTGTGAATTAATTGCAAACAGTTTTGTTTTCATTTCTATAAATCAACCGCATTTCATTATTTCCATTCCATTTTCAATGGTTGCAGTGTGATTTTTACAGTGAAACAAATATATTCGTAACATACATATGTTAGAAATTTGTTATTTAACCAAACTATTGCAGTTATTGTTAAAGATTTGGAGAGAATATTTCGACATAATTTTTAATCACAATGTATCCATCATTCGTTCCATAACAAAACCATTTCAGCACTTTCTCTTGTAAAATGAACAATACTCATCAAAAGTTAAAAGGTTATTATATCAGCATATCTAGGATGAAGTAATATGTATATGAAAAGAAAATATGAAATTGTGTTTACTCCACGATCTCATTTTAAGATTTACTTAATTTAGTATGTAGATAAAGATATGGCTTAATTTATTTAGTTGTCTGATTTATTGTTAGTATGAAAATGTACGAATATTTGCTTATTATTTATTACATTATAATAAACTTCTAATAAATATTTTTATGTTTTTGGTATTTGTAACATAATTTGTTGTTATTAAAAATTAATTAATCTGGAAATGTAAATGATATGGAACAATTAAATTTGAAGCATTCATTATTTATTATTCTATTATACTTTTATTCGTTTTTATCGCTAGTATTTGGCCGACAACATACTTACACATTATTTATTGTGAAGAAAAATGTACTTTAAATATAAGGTATTTCTAAACGCATCACAGAGAAAAGAGATTATTTGATTCTGTAATCTCAATTGCATTAATTTTTCTTTCATTTGTTTAAAAAAATATTCTTTATTCGATTAAAAATGGCTTTACTGTATATTGTATTTAATAACAATTTATTGTATAAATAGTTATTAAAAGAATGAATTGTATTTCTTTGATGTAAGAAAATACATTTTTATGTTAGTAATGTTTCATTGACTTAATTAAATTAAATCTTATATATTTTTAAATATAGGGTGGAAGTATTATTTAATAAAAAAATTTATGAATTCAAAAAATTATTTGTTTGGCATTTCGAAGTAAAGCGTTGTTATTTGAATGCGCATATTTTATTGAAGCAATTAAGAGAAGTAAAACTAAATAAAATTTGTTGTATAATCATTTCATATTTAGTAATATGCGATATATGATAATTTATAATATTTTAATACTATAAAGGGTCTCGAAGCCGTCGATACAGCAACAAAAACAGGTAACCAATTCTCTAGGAACAACAAAAGATTACCCGTTTCTCGATACGCGTATCGCCATCCAACTTAACACCATCGAGAGATTAAAATTAATCAGTTTTAATCATCTCCCGATGTTGCCAATTTAGTTAGAGAAATGCGTGTCGAGAAACATCATCCGCACGGCTATGCGATCTACAAATCTCTACAGACGATCTACAAATGAAATTACATATTTCAGTGTTCGTTGAAAACTAATCTCCTGTTTTTTATACTTTAAGCAATTAAAGGAATAAATATTCAAAAATAAAAAATGAGCAAAATTTATTATGACAACAGGAATCTAAGGATTCTAAGTTATTAATAGCAAGCACAAAATTTAAGTTGACGAAAAATATTGACTTGTATGTCATTTGAACAATTGAAAGTGAGATTATTTAGATTAAGGAAATTATACGATGATGAGCGAAAACTCATCATTGAGTGGTTTTCCTAATAAAAGCGCTCCTTCCATTTGCGGTCTAAATATCAAATATAAATTACAAGTACTCAAGTCATGAACCAATTTCTCAATCCATGGTTAATAAAACTGAAAAAAAAAATCAGTGACATGTCATGTCCTCGTCATAAAAGAAAATATTTTTGTTTTAAATAAGGATTTGTTTTCAATAATGTGTGATCTTATGTCAAATATAAATGATTCGCACCGTTCTAAAAATAAGATAAGCTATCAATAAAATGGAACATCACATTATGCCACTGAAATACAAGTTTATCTAGACGACGTTTTCCACAATTCACGAATGAGTAAAAGAAAATCAATTCCATGATTTAGATACTATAAATCTTTCCATTTAGCTATATATTTTCATTTCTTAATATCCCTCCAATACTAGGGACAATAAAATTTTATCAGGCCCTGTGTACTCTCAACAGTCCAAAAAAAAATAATTGGCTACACATGACGTTAAGAGATCAGATGTGGGTGCTGTGTGAACATTTAAAAATTATGTAGATTAATCTATTACAATCTAATATTATGTTTATAAAACTTTATAAACAGCACTAAGAGTCGGTTTGCCAATAAAATAAATGTTTGTATTGGTAAGTGCAGTGATACATCGATTCATAAACCATATAATGTTAATAAAGCTGTTGATAGAAAGAATAGTAGAAATAATATCTAATTGGCCAACATTATGTAATCGTTATTGCGTTATTTACATAACTAAACTTAACCATAATGTAAGTTGCATTGGAAAGATATTTATATTAATGTGTTTAAGAAATTTGATTTAATTATACATAAAATTCTCATGGAATAGAAGGCTATAATATATGTAGAGGACATAATGTTTGTGTGATTTTGAATGCATTTTAATAATTGTTCGAATACGTTTCAAAATATTCAAATTGAAGTCATAAAAATGTAAAATTGATTCTTATTGTTTGCTTATGCAAAAAGAATATACATATAGCGTCTTCCTATCTATATACCTGCAAACAAATGAAATCATTGTTAAATAGTTAATTTAGATTTCCTCTATACAGGGAAGTCTAAATGATCTTATATTATCTACCGGAAAACATTTTAGAAGTCAATTTTCGAAAATATACATTTTGTATTTTAAAAATATACAGTTATATAATATACGTTTACTCTCCAAAGATTACAAATTTATTGAAGAATGAGAGACAGATATACATAGATACGGAACGAAACAGTGGCTTTTGTGAAATTTAATTAAACAGAGTTAAGTACGTCGAAGCCATCAGTGAGTGAGTGGGGTCGGGCTTATTTTTTGCTCACGCACATATTCGTAGTCTCATCCTATCAATTTTTTTTCTATTTAGTACTGTTTCATTTTTAAATTTATTGTACATATATTATTCTGTACTTAAACTAAATACAAAAATTTCAAAATCATACAGACATTTAGAGAAAATGTATGTGCGTGATTTCCAATTGTGTGATGTATGTGTGTGATTTCAACACGATTTGCATTGTATAGGGTGTCTAACAATAAGTTAGAACTATAGGATTTGAATCGCGCGCCATTTGTGTTCTGTCAAAGATAGGACGTCAATATTCAACGACTGTCATATACAAATCATATGACGCCAACATGCCGCTATTTACGGTTCAACAACGAATCAAACCATATAACATCAATATGCCGCTATTAACAGTTCAACAACGAATAGTTTGTCTAGAACGTCTTATGAAAGTGAACGATTCTTTACAGTTGCATTAAGAAAAATTCGCACAAAATTATGACAAAATGAAGCACCTATAGAGTTAACAGTTCGTAACTTAATCAAAAAATTTGAAGAGACGGGTTTTATTATTGATAAGGCAACACCACTACGTCCTCGTCGTGGTCGATCAGATGAAAATATTGCTACAATGAGAGAAAACGAGAGTATTAAAGCATATCAATTCGACGGAGCCTACCACGCATCGGATTTTAAAAGAAAAATTTGCATCTATAAACACAAAAAATGTTGACATCAATTGGCCTGCAATATCATGTAATATAACACCACTAGACTTTTTTCTTTGGGGCTATGTGAAGGGAATAATTATTAAATTAAATTAAATGGTGAATTAAACGTCTTAAGATTATTTCTAAATATAATGCGCAAGGTATATCTGCGTAAGGTAAGGTCATACTGTATTTCGTCCTTGGCTTTTTTATTGGACGTACAGCTTTCGTTAAATCATTTATGTTTCGATATAACAGGCGAATCATCAATCATGTCAAAAGTTAAAATTTTCACGAAGCGACAACACCTATCTAACCTAACACACTTGATACATTTGATGTGGATACCATTTTTTCAATACTACTCAAAAACAACGTTTCTAAGTAGTATATGTACATACAAAATATTTACTTACCTGTGGAAAGATTGTCACTCTTCTATTATATTTATGTAACACAATACGCCTAAGACTATTTATCTTCCTAAGTACGATATTATGACTAAAGCCATTAGTCCATCTCTTAAGAATGAAATTATCTAAATTAAAAGACTAAATTAATTAAAAAATGTATTTGATGATAAAATGGCTAGATTTAAGATGCAGTTACAGAGGATAACAATTTTTCATACATAACGAATAAAGTACCATTTCAATTTCAAGATAAATTTCCAAAGTAATTGTATATAATCAATTTCAAAATTAGCAGTGTGCTCGTAAGTCTACAATTAATTATTTTATAGTACATTTACGCTAGATAATTATTTACAAGCATTTTATGGGCATTACATTAAAACTAGATGTACTGCCAAATTTAAGTATTTAACTACAGTTCATAGAAATTTTTAATATTTATTTCCTTACCTACACAACCAATGATACCATTATCATTTTTCTTATTTTACAGTATTTCATATTTTTTATTAAAACAGCAATATAAACCATATACCATAAACCATATACCATTGTCTGACAATAAAAGATCGAAATCCCATAAGTTGGCATTTAATTAATATATAAACTGACATGTTTTTTTTTATTTTTCTAATAACAAAACCAACAAATATAAATTTTATTAAAAACTTTTGGGATACTCTTTCTACATCTGCTTTATTATTAGAATTCAAATCTCAAAATATACTCTTTATATATAGCCCAATAATTAAAAACAATCTATTAGTAAACCACTGACGAGTAGATTTTGCAAACTTCGTATATCACTTGAGGCAGGGTTTGATAGTTGGCAACCCCTATCAATTTCAATTTTAACTGTGCTTAACTATGTCTTGAACACAGTCAAGATTAATCCTAAACGCTGGTACTTCTTTAGACCTGGACATCGACACAAAATTATAGAACGTCAATATTATTTTAGTAAGGATACTATGATGATAGTATTTTTTCTTTGTGATCGCATAAACTGGTTCAATTTTAAATGTTAGAGTTTTATCATTTTCAAATCAATAAACAAATTATAAAGGACCTAAATTAATAATAAAGTATCTGCATTTAAGATGATATAGCTTTCAGTTAATGCCATAACCACTACAATTGATGTATAATAAATACATACATAAATACAGTAAAATCAATATTATGGAGGTCATAACAATTTAAGTTTATGAAACATAATTGTAATTATAGAAGGATAAAATAGAATGGATAATAAAATCAGGAAAGTACTTCCGGAATATAATTATGATAGTATTTTCAATAGTAAACAAAGATTTATTCCTGTAAAATAATCATAGGTTCAATATAAATAGAGATCCTATATCTTCTCACTTCTATTTATTGTGAATATATATTTTAAAGTGCATGTACCCTGTACATATTCTGTTTTATTCTTTTAAAAAAGATTAACAGTTTTAATCTTATTTTGAAAAATATTCATCCAGTATCCTTAATAAATAACAGTTAACAAATTGAAACAGCACTAAATTATGTAAAATGTGTAGTATAAAATAAGTTATGCGCTAAATTTAATTAGGGATAAACAAAATAATATTTATCGTTTCTACAATACAAAAAAAGAGACATTAACCATACCCACAGTATGTCAATGCTGCGTGATCAGGAACAATTTAAGTACTATATTATGTAAACATTCGTGACAGTAACAATAGAAAATGCAATATCTGGTCCTTCGTGACCCAGAAGAATAAAGTATCTGTGTGTTCTGAAACGTCTTTTCAAAAACAACTAAATTGATTAATAGAATATCACTACAGAAATATGTTGACAGGTTTGGGAGCTAAATCTATGCTAATAAATTGTCCTAGAAAATTAATCCTCAGTGAGATGTTACTAAATGTAGAGATCATGAGTGTGTTTTTTATGTTAATATGTGCTTTTGTCTTGACGAGTTTTTTGTTTTGTCTACGAGTGATTGACCTTCTCTCTGTTTAACGGGCTAAGTTTGTTACTACATCTAATCATTCTTTCTTTTGGTTTTCTGAAATTGCTGAAATATTGCAGTATAAATATTATTTGTAGTTTATTCTACCTACTTAATCGAACAACCATATTTAGATATACAGAGTGTTAGCAAACAGAGTGCAGAGTGTTTGTGTTTATTATTCTTGACGTGAAAATATGTTGATAAATGAATAAAATAAAATACATTCTTCTCTTCTTAACACGTACGCTGCCATGAGATGCGTATTTAGTGCCTCAGAAAATATGCTCTTTAGGGACCGTGACATGTCATTTGTGCCTCACTATGTAACATGCTTTAATGTTCTGTGATTCTGTAGTAGTGCCATGAGCTGCATGTATTCATATGGAATGATATTGTGTGTGGCATGGGGGGCCAGGAAATTGAATGTCCCTGTGAAAAATGTTTCTCGTTTTGTTTTTACGGACATATCTTTGAAGTAATCGATTATATATAGGTATTATCAGGAAAATGTAAAAAACGATAGTATTTAGAAGGACGAGTTTTGAAAATGATCGAGAGGGAAAAACAGGTTGGTCATATATAAAATACCACGATTTTATGAAAAATTTATTTTATGCGAAACATTTATATTTATATAACATATCCTATTATATTTATAAAATATAACCCATGTACAAAAATTAGTCTTTATCTATTTTGACGCATTTATGTGCCCGAAAGAAGCAGTTTACGCAATAAGATTTGGAGCAAGCCGCGCATTGCCAATTTGACCTAGGAGTTTTACTTTGCGCAGCCTGTCTTCCAAGTTCTTCCTGCACATTTTCGTAGCAAACGATGCATCGTCGCCTTATAGCTATGTTTTGTAAATCATGGAGTGGTTCTTCGATTTCTTGTGCCACGGGCGGTGGTTGTTCGCGTTTTTCGAGGATACGTCTAAGAATTTGCGTCTTGAAATCGGTTATAGTTACTTGTTCTTGTGTGACATCTTTGTAGACAACAAAGGCATTTACCAAAGCAGTTCCCAAAATCACTTCTATAGCAAGCTTTCTATACCATTTTACACCACGTCTAAGTGGAGTATTGTGTGCTTTGTGTTGATCAGATAAATCAATGAACACTTTGGAATCATTGTAATCTACTATAACTTGAGGTTTTTTTCTTACAGGATCCGTGCGACTTGGCACTATTTTTGTTTCGTCCAAATGTTTTGTGCTTAGCATCATGACGTCGCGTTTATCTTTCCACTTGAGCATCATAATCCCGGGTGGACTAATCCTAGAAATTATTTCTCCTTTCTTTAATTTCTTGGTTTCTGTTTCTTGGCAATTCATTTTTCTCTTTTTTCTCAGAGTACCCACTAGATGAGTGCGTCTTTCTAATAATAATTTTCCTTCAATAATTTTTTATATCACTTACCAAGGGAATGAGACGGACCTGCCACATTAGGATCAACTATTATGGGTTTATTTCTGGAATCACCTCTTTTTGACAATTCCATTTGGGAGCTTAATGTTTTACACTTTTTAGCAATTGTTTTTTTCTTCTGAGGTGGTTCATAGTCACTTACTTCACTCTCAGTGTCACTACCCTCCAATTCACTTCCAGGTTTGTACTCATCTGATGACGCATCGCCAGGAAATGGTTCGTCGTCCGACATAAAGTCATCCCAGAGCTTTTGCAATTTTTGTTGTTCACGTTCGTAGCTCATTTTTATCGCGAGTAACAATAAAACATAAGAAAATGCACCCTAACCTTGCAAAGAACTAATAAACACTGACCATACATATTTGAGCACACAGCACACAGCGCCTCATTCTGCAAGCTGAAACTTGCAAAATAAGGCACCGCATCTGTGCCTCGGGGCCTGGAGTGAATGAAATTGCCCTAAGGTACCGATGCACATATATTGTGCCACAGAAAAAAAATGTAAAATTATCGAAAAATAAAACAGTATAGTATTTTTCGTTATATTTACGACACCTGCATTTCAAAACTTATCGAGAACACGAAAAATTAGTGTGGCCTGGGGGGCCCCGGTTTGGTAACTATATGGTGGCAGTGTACGTGTTAAAACATGTTAAAGTTTATAAACTGATGTTGGGAGATGGAACCGAGGCAGGGGCGCCTGGTGTATAGGTGCTGCAGAGCTGCAAAACTGCCAAAAAAATTAGATATTTGTATATTTTCGCGACATAATAATTACTAAAATTTATTAATAAAGTAATTTGGTTAGTTGGTGGAGCTAACCAAATTATTGCGTTAAAGTCGCATTCTGCCCGCCGTCCTCTATTGAGTAGTAGACCAGATGAATTATCTGGGTCTCTACGCGAGCGCGTCGCGGTACATTGGACTGGGCCACACGAGGTAGTTCTCAGCACGGCTCGGCACACCCATCCTCCCTCTCAACTCCCGCGACAATCCATACTTGGCGCTCGTAAGTGCGCGAATATACACGGTCAGTGAGCTGTATTTTCTCCAGCTAAGGCAACATCAGTGAATGTTTACTCCTTCCTACTTCTGGGGCGGGCGTAAATCGTACCTATTTCGTATTTCGTGTTAATTTGAGATTTTAAATACTGTTTCGTGAATTTGTGTAGTGATTTATTGTACTAATTATTAATATTTATATACTGTAATAGTGACAATGGATTTAGTTTATAATTTAGTTCATGTGAAGCGATTTTTTAAATACTCTTATGAAGAAAAAATTGATTTAAAAAACAATGGTAGGCCATTGCCCGATATTGTTATTGAGACTGCAGGTGTTAGCCGCGGAAAAGCATATAAACGTCAATTTAATAGAGACATTTATTCGAAGAACAATTGGATTTGTGGGTGCAACAAAAAAAATGCGTTATTTTGTTTTCCTTGTTTACTTTTTGGCGGTGATAAAGCATGGACGGAGGTAGGGGTGACAGATTTGGTGCACTTAACTGAAAAAATAAAAAAACACGACAACTCCAAAAGCCATCTACATAATACAATGGAAATAGCTTTATTAGGAACAACTAATATTAAAGCGCAGCTAGATTCAGCTTATTGGATAAATGTGCAAAAACATAATGATAATGTGACAAAAAAGAGATACGTTTTGTCAAAAATTATAAACTGCATAAAATTTTGTGGGGCCTTTGGACTGGCGCTGCGAGGACATGACGAAGCTGAAACCTCTCAAAACCCGAGGATATTTCGTGGTTTGATAAATTTTTCTGCTGAGCTTGATGTAACTTTAAGCGAGCATCTACAAAATGCTTCGGTATTTAAAGGAACCTCTAAAGAAATACAAAATGATCTTTTAAACTGTATATTAAAAGTATGTCATGAAGAAATAATTAAAGAAATTAACAAACCTTCATTTTTGGCAGTTATGGCAGACGAAACAACTGATGTATCTGCAAAAACTCAGTTAGTGGTAGTTTTAAGATATATTCTCGATGGTGAACCGATTGAACGGTTTTGGGCATACCTTAAACCTACAAAATGTGACGCTGAAACTCTTTCGGAAAATATTTTAAGTGTTATAGACCCTCTAGTAGAAAATTCATCTTACACGCCTTTTCTCTTAACCAAAGAATATGACGGCAAACATGAATGTTCTTCAAAAAGCTATTAAATTCCAAACATTTTTCTTGTGAAAGTCTATATTTTTGTATAAACGGATTTTACATAAAAATTCTGAAGTATCAGGAAAACGCGTGACCTTGAAAATTTTCAAAATTTTCAAGGTCACGCGTTTTGCGGCCCCTACGGCGCCAGTAGTTTGGATACATTTGGAATTTGCACGCGCACGGCCAATACCTTAGGATCGGCCCTGTGCAGAACACCCGTTTCATTTCATCACGAGCCGCCACTGAACCGAGGCTTTAGTTATATTTCCTTAATTGCAAAAACGTCCCACATACAGACTTCACGAAGTAGCAATATTTTATTTACATTCACCATAGTTTAATAACATATTTTATAATAATATAATCAAAGCCATTACTATTTTTACCACAGCTAATACTGCACAGTAATATAGATAACTCAAGAACTGTGAAAGTACTGTCAATGTGAAATAAAATTGTGATACAAAGAAACGGAACATTTGCATTAATTGGTCACGTTAATGGATGTGTGAATTAATTAATTACTAAGACGTTATTATGTTTAACATTGTATTAATATTTCTATTTCTTAGTAGTTGTTACTTTACTATTATTCCTTACTCTATAAAAGGCAATTTAATGTGCTTTATACAACATTCATTTGCAAAGTAAAGCTTCAACGGAAAACCATTATCTTTTATTATTGTTTAATTTCTTGTTGTGGTAATACCAAACTATGTTTGATCATTATTGTTACTCCTGCTGAGAGTGTGACTTTGAAAATCAAATTTATTATACACTGTGATCCATTAGTAATAGGAAGTTCATTTTCTACATTATTAAGTCAGTAAGACCGCATACGGTCCAGATGTTCTTGGACAAACTTGACATAACACTATGAAAATAATTATTCGAATGCATGTTTCAACATTCAAATATAAAAGATGTATAGAAGACAGTGGCTTACCCAACGTCAGGTATAAGTATGCGTGTATACCGATTGCAAATACGTAAAACGAAGTAACAGTAGCTTAAGATAGTGTATGTACTTAACAGGAAATAAAAAGTTTTTAATGAATAAATAAATGGCTTACACAGGAATTTTACAGCATGTGTTCTGAGTAAAAGCATTGTGACAACACTATAATGATTTCAATCTCTGGATGATTTTCAATTTCATCAATTTCCTCCTCCAATAGACTTACAGGACTTTTGCGACAAGCTAGGGTTAATTTTTACAATTATCTAGTGGTCAAAAAGCTTTCTAGATACCGTTCTCTCTACGTAATAAAATATGAGTATCTCTTAACAAGAAAAAATACAGATGAGAACCTTTGTAATGATAACATGAGGTTGCCAACAGTTTCGCGGATGCTTTTTTCAAAAAATATACCAATAATACTGGCACACAAAGTCCGATCTGAGCCCAAACTTCTATGATAAGCGAAAGGACTGAAACATACAAATATTACATCACCTTATAAGATAGTATATAATCTTACGACTAAACGGCGTTCACTCCTTGAACTTGATGACGTTAATCCGATCTCTTGGTCAAAATGTGGCCACGTCGCGTCGGCCATGAAACACTTTGTAAATTATACCGAAAACATTTATTAATGGCATAGTCTTTCATCCTTCTTACTTGATCACCAATTCACGGTTTATGTATGTAACTTTTTGTGGTAAAAACATGATGTCGTTAGTAGCGTACTGCAGGGATCAATACTGAGACTCATTGCATTCTTAGCGTACGCATCAGATCTCATACTACAATACACATAAAATAGAAGAATGCCTCTTCATATATATGCCCCTTACAGCATATCCAATTCTACATGAAAAATATTTTCGATTAATGTTTGCTTTGGATATTGCGTTTAAATGATGATAAATGCTGTATTATGTATATCTTTAAAAATAATTAATCATTAATGTTTAACATTAATGGGCATTATATAAAAATAACGCAACAAAGCAATCATGGCATTATAGTAACCGATACTTTAACTTAGAAGCCCCATATTATAATGAAAAGTATCAATAGATTAGATGTATTCAACTTATCTATATGATCTATAAATCCTTTCAGGATCTCACAACTGATACATTTCTGACGATTTATAATGCCTATATTCAACCGTATCTTAAATTTGCAGGGACTATCTGGTTATCGGTCTTGAAACAAGACTGGAAACAAGATATATCTTTAAATTAATTTAAGAGTATAGTAGATAATTTTATGAAGTTTAAAATTAGTGTTATAAGGTTTTGAATTAGTTTTTTGGTGATTTTGGCTTATAATTATTTATACATATTTATGTTCTGGTCGTTAAGTTTTTAATATAATTCCTCAATTGTTTAACTTAACCTGCATGTGAAAGTTACTGATGTTTAACCTATAGTTGAAAGTTATGTATGATGTCTTCTCACATCTGATAAAATTTTAAGATTATGCTTCTATTTCATAATATTAATTATAAAAGAGTTTAAAATTTAGACACGCCTAAATTCACATCGTCCCCCTAAAGCCTCATATTATAAAGATGAAGAAGAACAACTACATCCATGTTCAGAGAGAAGTGCCAGACTCCCTCCAAATCAACTTAGAAGTTGATGATAAAGGTTTGCTATGAAAGGACTGTCAAGTTGCATAAATATAATTTATTATACAATTACCCATTATACATGCGAATGGGGAAAATGTTCCAACGATATTGCAACTATATATGTAACCTCTCCCAATACAGCCTAAAGCTTTATGGAGAAGGCAATTTGCATCTACATCCTCAAAATTGCTTGAAAACTTTATTATTTATTATACTACAGAAATAAGGAGTTTATACTCCAACCCATCTGCAAATGCCTTATATAATAAGGACTAAACAAATTAGGTCAAAACAGCTATTCTCCTGTCTATATGCCAAACGCCGAGCACTGAATTACATGACAAAATTTGTCGTATTTTTGTCTAACAGAGTTAGCACTAAAAATACAGTGATTGTTCTTAATACAGATGAAGATGGGTTGGAGTATAAACTCCTTATTTCTGTAGTTTGAATGTTACCCTCTGATAGTAAAACTTTGCATTATATTGATGATCTCAAGTTTTTACTTCCATTTAGATTGTTCGAAACTACCAAGAGATGGCGTTTGGTACGTTCTACTGCGGTGGAACGTAGCAACGTCTACTAGATGTGAGCTTTATTTATCGAAGGGATACTCGTTTACACTGCACTGACGAGACTCAAGATAGAAAGGTCAAAACCGGTCTGCAGTTAACGATAAACGATATCCTGAGATAGGTGACACTTTGTATCTTTCTTGGTGGTTTTAAAACAATCACTGTATTTTTAGTGCTAACTCTGATTTCTATTTTGGAAATGACTTTTTTAGTTCTCAAGGAATTCTCATTTCTTGAGAACTATTAAATCTACTAGACTCATAAGAAACTACACCGAAAAAATTATTTATTGGTAATGAATTGCATTTATGAAAAATAATTCGTGATTTTGGATGTGATGAAACAAATTAAAAAGCTCTTTGAAACAAATATTGAATTCGAATACATTTGTTATAATTAATGATATTTATGTTGCACAAATTTATGTTGGGTCAAATAAATGCATTTTCTTAGAATTAAACTTCGATTCTGATGGCAAGGTGTAGATAATATTACTCAACAATTGTTGAATAAAGTTACTCACGCTCGTCCGTATAAAAAATAATATAAATTACGGTACTTATCACATTACATATATGTCTGCATGTATGTTTGAAGAGACACTGAGAAACTAAAATTAATCACATTAAGTTTGATTGACATGATTGTTATTCCATGACTTATATTATAGTGCAATCGACTTACTATATATATGATGAAATGAACATGATGAATTAATATATGCATATCGATAATGTCATCATGTTGTCTGTTGCCCAACACACAATTAAATTAAAACTGTATATATATATATATATATATATATATATATATATATATATATATATATATATATATATATATATATAGCAAATATATATATATATATATATATATATATATATATATATATATATATTTGCTATTGCTTTTGTATTATATAATTTTGTACATAGAAATGTTGGTGGAATAGTAAAACCGCCTAAATATAAAAGACTATTTTTAAAAGGTATTTTTACAATTTAGCTCTAAACATGAGCTAAATTTGAGTTTTAACTCTAAACATGAGTACCATCAATATTACTATTTACGCTGACTTTTAAATACTATATCATAATATTTTTAACTTTACTAGTACCGATACTGCTTTGCAGTAACAAAAATCTTTTCAAGAATTGATTTTCTCTAGTTTTCTACAAGCCATCATAAAGATGATTTAAATACAATTAAGTATAATTAATGATAAGGTATGAAAGGATATCACTACCTGATAATGCTTGTGGAATTTTAAAGGTGGATTTATATAGTATGAAATAATTCCACATTTAAGTTAGATCCAAAATAAATCCAAAAGTATAATAAGATAGTAATATTATATAGCAACGCGGCCGAATATGCCCGAGTGGTCGGACGGAACGACATTTTTTGGATTAGTCGGATGAAGTCGGAATATTGGAAGGTTAAAAATATGGATAATGTAAATCTTATAGCCCTCATACATCAAAATGTCGCATTGTGAGACATGCGTGACAAAAGGTACTACCAATGAGATGTACAACGGAAATTGTGGGCAAAATTTGCCAAGGGACTAGGTTTTGAAGGCAAGCAAACCAATTTTTGTTAAAAAAATATGTTTTTTAATATTTATTCTATTAAAATTACAACTAGAAAAATTACAAAAAAAAACTATGCAAAATGAATCAAATCAAATGAATCAAAAAGACTATGCAAGATACTAAAAAATCAAATGAAGCAACCAAATCTTCCCCTTCTTTATCGATCACTATGTTATGCAGCAGACAAATGCATTTTATAATGTTGTCAATATCGCCATGATTAGCAATTTCAATCGTCGTTAGCAGCAATCTCCATTTGCTAGACATTATTACAAATGTACACTCTATCACTGGTCTAGCTTTTGATAGACTCTTATTATAAGTACTTTCTGATGGTTCGAGGTTTGTCACAGGGTATGGCCTCATGAGGTAGGATTTTAAAGGACTTCATCACCTAAGAGGAGGTAAGGCACTTCAATGTCAGTTCCTGGAAGAGGTGACAGTTGTCCAACATCCAGAACTCCCTGTTCTAGTCTTCTGCAAAGGCTAGAATGCGAGAAGATGCCACCATCGTTCTCTTTGCCATAAGCATCTACGTCAATTGCTAGGAATTTGTAGCTTCGGTCAGCTACACCTTGCAAGACGATAGGAAAAGAATGTTTATAGTTTCGATACATACTTCCTGAATGCTTTGGGTTCCTTATCCTTATATGCTTTCCATCGATGCAGCCTACGCAGTTCGAGAATCTCTACTTCCTCCAAAACTGTTCCCCTAAAGTCTTCACTTCTTGTTCATTAGTAAAGCGCACAAATTATCCCAAGTAGCTTGACACGTTTCCTTAACTATTTTTCCAACCTCAACTTCAGAAGTTCTAAATGAATATCCCAGAGTCTTGAATGTAGAGCCTGTAGCCAAGTGCCTGCAACAGAAGTGTACAAATATCTGTAAATGATTCGCTACGATTAGTAGCTAACTATTTTTTAGTACATAGTTTGTGATCTGTTTCAGTTGTAGCAGTATAGTAAAAGTGGCAAGATTGAGGGATGTTTTCCGAAAACAATTCAATAAGGTTGCACAAGGAAAAAATGGTGATGAGGCCCCTCTTGAGGGAACATCAACGTGGGCTCACTTGCAGAGTATGCTATTTTTGAGAAACGTGATGAAGCCACGAAAGCTGCAAGGCAGCATTTCACTCTCAAGAAGGCAGTAATCACCTATCATATCGGAGGATGAAGGTTTGAATGAAAATTCAAATACTGATTCCTACATTGTCAATAATTCGCGGTCACTAGAAAACTCAGGATTCTCCTAATGCGCATGATATTATTCCACCCTCTCCACCGCCTAACATGCAACGTAACCCAAGAAAAAATACATGAAAACAAATTTAGACGAAAAATTTCTTCAAATTGAACAATAAAATTAAAATTGTTTGGTGGATCGGATAACAGCGATCAACAGTTCCTACTAAGCTTATCATCATCCCTAAAAAAAGTCCCTTCCTACCGAAAACTCATTGTATACCACAAACTCCAACAATTTTTTATTGAAGAGGAGGAAATCGCTTTAAGATCATACAATATAGGGACACCAACCGAGTTTTCGCAGCACTCATCACGTTCAAGTGAACAATTATATTTTGCAATAGGCTTATTGCAAAATATGCAATAGGCTTAATTATATTTTGCAATACCAATAATACAAATACCAATGCATATGGAACTGAAAGACACTTGCCGATCAATAACCCCGTTTCACCTGCATCAGAACCCAACAGGCACTGATCAAATGTCTTCGAATGCGTCGCAAAATTTTTCCTCATTTTCAGAATAAAAATATAAATTATTTTCAGAATTCCTCATTTTCAGAATGAACATAAACATTGTTTTGTACCTTCTTTTTATTTTAATATTTTTGGTTATTTTTTATATTGTATCTTAAATAATATTTAATCAATTAAATAAATATTAATTTTTGTGTCAGTAAAAAAGTACTTACCTTAATGTCACAGCCAAACGTTCCTCGAGTGATATGGTTTCCCTGGAATTCCACCACATTTGGATAGAGGGACGAATAGCCTGCAATATATATGTAAAAGTGTCACGTCCATCCTGTAGTAGTCAAAGAATTTGTCCCTGTTTCTTTTCAATTGCTCATGGAAATGAAACTCCTTTTGTACACCTCTCATCTAAGATAGGACTAACCCAGCACTCCCTTCTTCTTTACAACCTTCGTCTCGTGACGTAAGGGTTTTCCAAGAAATAAAACAATCTACTACTCATCCTGACTTCCTGACGAATACAAATAAGTCGACTGTTAAGTCGGTTGCAGTGGACGAGGTTAGGTCGGCTGATCTGGTCGGGCGTTAAGGCCTGGTTACACGTGCGAGCTGGCATGCGAGCTGGACTAATCAGTTACTGCAGTACAGCTATTCGCATCGTATGACCGCTTCATACTGTCATGTGCGAGTCGGTCAGTAGCTTGCATCCCAGTTATTTCAACATTTTTTATTTTTACTCGCCCATCGCCTTGCCCCACCACCCACAAGGCATCAGCTCGCGTGTGACTCGGACGTCAACTCGCACGATTTTACGAAATATCAGTAGCTCGTACGCTCGGTACATTTGCGCACAACGAAATTCACACTAGATTGCAGTCTCTCGGGATACCTTATACTCCAATTGTATTATCTATTAGGGATTTAGTGTATTGAGAAACTATTAATCCGATCAGCAGCAGAATACTGAAATTAAATTTAGTTTTTTTAAAACATGGTTAAATTCTTCTAATGTTGACTATTTAGTGGTTTAGTTTATTTCACAATATTGCTGAACAATATTGGTTTAACAATAATGCTGAATTTGGAAAAAACTTTTTCATATCGAATAATCATCATGTGATTAAATTTATTTTGTAATTTATATTTTATCATTGTTTTAAATAAGCTTTAATACCTATCCTAAATTTTGAGAGATTTCGGAAATGTAATCAAATCAAATTTTTTTTTATATTATACAAGGTAAGTCTTTGAATTGTACATATACTTTAACTACTTAATGTCTACACCTAGTAAATGATTATAGTGAAAACCATTCCCTATGTCCTTCTTAACTCCTACAAATACATTAAATTTTTATACACTTTTATCGTTTAGAAAAATGTTCTCAACATTTTGAGATCCACTGATTTATTAGATCCAGTATATTAATGATACAAGTTTGATCAGACATACAACCGCCATATTGCCGCTTAAGAGATATTTTGTACTTAACTCACATTAAAACTCAAATGCCGAAGAAGAAATATTTTTAACTTCTTACCTCCCATTTAATGTTTCACTTTAATTAGATTATTTATAATTTAGTGGAAAGATCATCACAGCCTACGAACTACAGCGTATGTCAATAAAAATGGGGAAAGATAAAGGTAACTAACTACAGAATAGTAATAAAAATAAACTTGACAATGATAGTGCATTGTATTGACAAAAATCTTAGATTTTTACAATTCATAAATATAAATCCATACAAAAAAAATATGGTACAAAAACAAAATTGTCGTATTTTACAATTAAATGTAACCGTTTGTAAAATATAACATTACAATCACATAATATTTTTCAATAACCAGTTCATAGCTCAGTCGTCAACTACAGTTACATCTACAGGTAACTACCATTTCAATTAAATAATATGACTATCTAATCTATATATACAGCAACAATGTACTGAAGAATCAGGTATCTTATTTTAAAAAATAAATAAAACTAAATGTAACTAATACAAACAACATAATATTATTATAAAATGTCGTAGCTTTGAAGTCCATTATTCCTTCCTGCAACTGAAATTTTCATTATAACACTATTTATTACATTATCACCGTATAAAAAAATTCGTAACGATAATTTTAAAATAGTATTCACATTCATACATTATTGAGCAATTTTTGGGCGGAAACATGGTTTTCGAAGGACAACTTGCGTAACTACTACAAGTATGTTTGTGACTTGGTTATATTTTTCTTTATGGGATTAATATTATATAAAGATTTTCTTTTTTTAGATATTTTTTTAGATAACTTATAAGTTGTACCGTAATCCAAGATGGCCTGTAAAATCGAACTATGAGAACTTTAAACCATGTCGAAAAACCGAAAAATAAATACCATCCTACCGGATCTATATTTTTCAAAATGGAGTTAATATATATATATATATATATATATATATATATATATATATATATATATATATATTGCTTTTTTTTGTATGTGTATGACTTATTTATTATATTATAAATATAATTTATAGTGTTATAACATTAAACATAATTTGTTTTATTTAACATAAACGTACCAATTATGATAGATTGCGATCGTTGGTATCAGGTGTTTTACAATTGTGAATTCAAACATTTGAAATATTTTGCGAATATGAAATGAAAACTGATTTGTGACCTTGAAAAGAGCTGTTAAAAATTTATGTTTTTTTCTGAGGAGATACTTATTTACAAATAATGTTATGTCTTGTCCTAACCAAAATATTTGCTATTAAGAAATATTTTTGATATTGGGTATTTTACATGAAACAAGTTGAATGTAGATTTTGCTAAAAACGTATTACTCTTCAATACACAAAAACGAAAGTAAAATTTAGATAATAAAGATAAAGATAATCAGAATAAAAGAAATGTTAATAATAGAAAAAAAGTTTAAATAATTCAATACGTTATATTACATTATTATAATTCAAAGCATATAATAACGTACTCTGATATTGCTATAAAACTAATAACTTTTAATTCCAGTTATACCAACTTCCTCATTTTATATAGATATCCATATATTTTGTCAGTTTTGAATTCTACGCATTAATTCTGAACAATTCGTATTAGGTTTCCCTATATCTAAAATTAACTGTTTTTAATTAACTTGATTTAAAAAAAAATTTTAAACAATTTACATATTTTGAAAACAAACTCTGAGACTTTGTTACTAACGTATTTTGAATATAAGCTGTATTTGTTCATTCAGTGTAAGTATATTTTTATTTTCGTTTAATTCTTAACATAATAAATTTCGGTAAAATTACTAACCTAATACAAATTGATACAAAATTTGTTCATGCAATGTTGGACGACCTCTGCACGTTTCAAATTACTGTTAAATATCTCTTAATATATATTACATTGCCCATACTATGTATCTACCGTAGCTACAGTACAAAATTTGCAGATTTTGCTTGAAATATGTCTGAGTTACAGAATTTTTAAATATTTCATAATCAAGGTAAGGGTGATATTTTGAAATATAGGAATGTCTAATATGAATTATTCAAAATAAATGCATAGAATTCAAAAATTGTATAAACAATATATACCTTCATTTAAAACATGAAAGTTGTTTAGGAATGCCAATATTGCAATTGCAATTAATTAAACGCACACAAAAACTATAATTATAGTAACAGATATATGAAACCATATAGTAGTTGTTATTGTTAAGTTAAAAGAGTATTTTGATAATTTAATTCTAACGACGTTAGGATTATTTATAGCAAGTCTTACCTGTCTTACTTTTTTAATATCGATAACCATTTCCATTACCGTTACCATTGCCATTGCCATTGCCGTTGCCATTGCCATTTCCATTTCCATTACCGTGGCCATTTCCATTACCGGTCCCATTGCTATCTCCGTTGCCGTTTCCATTGCTGTGTCCGTTGCCATTTCCATTACCATTTCCATTACCACTTCCATCACCGTTACCGTTACCATTTTCACCACCATTTCCATTACCGTTTCCAGTAGGATAGCCCTCACCATTTCCATTCTCGCCCTCCTCTTCTTCTGCTGCATTTTCGTCTAGAGCTTTTTGAATTTCTGGTGGAATCGGGGGTGGAGTAGGTAGATGATCTCCTACTGGCACAAACCCATTCTCGTCAGCGGTATACTCAAGTTTTATTTCCGTACCGTCGGGAGCTGTGTATGAAAATGAACCGACTGCCGACTGTATCTCTTCATCTGTACCAGCTCCTTTAAGCTCGCCTTCTTCCTCAGCTATAATCCCATTTCCCGTCTCATAACTAAATAACGAAATAGAACATAATAATGGAAGTATAAAAAATAAACTCAAAAATAGCAGGTTTGTCCTGCATGATATGGCATTAAAGCGTTATACTAAAGTGTTACATTTGAAAGGTATACAAATGTTCAGTATTGCAATATTTGAGTTGAATGTCGACTCACTAAGTTTGTGTAACAATATCTGTATTCAATAGAACCTTTAGGAAGTGAGAAGAAACTGAGAAGTTATAATAACAAAATAATTATAAACTAATTTCCAGTCAACTTATTATTAAATAAGAAACCAAATGAATGAATATATACTAAGTTGGCGTCGTGCTCTGTTCTAATTGATTATTGGGCACATCTAATTATTCGAAAACAATATTTAATAACACACACCGACACCATTCCAGAGTACAACAAAACATATCCCCATGCTTCAGAGCATTATCGAAAGTATTAAGAATAAATATATGAAAGAAATATAAATGAATATTAGTATCAACTTGTCGTAGGTTATCACATATACATTAACTGGACCAAAAAATGTTTGGTCTCATTTTCACCTATGCACATAAATGTGGATTAAATATTTCTATTATGCATGCATTAAATGGTGATAAAGTTTCGCACAATATTCATAATGTTGTTATTAAAGAAGTATTAAATACGCCAGCCTGCATTTTAGATAGAGTTAGGGCTACAATTATTTAAATTGCAATCCCCTTTTTCTTTGAAAAAATTGAATACCTTAAAATTTTCGAAACGCGGCAGTACTCCATATTAGAGGTTTCCTATTTACTATTTGTGTTTTTAACGATAATACAAATAAAGCAAATACGACTTTATCTTTAATAGAAATTTTAAAGTTGCTCAAAATGATTTATATTAACTATCTGACATAGGCCGGAAAACATATAAACACTTTGTATTGAACATTTAATAATTTTCGAATTAATATTTTCCATTTCGATGTGAGTGAAGATGCTTTTCTTTCAAGTTCATTTCCTTCAGATCCTTTACTACTAGACATATAGGATCTCGAATGAATTCATCTAGAGTTTTGCAAAGATTTTAGCATTTGTTTAAAATGATTCATCATATCCAATTATATGCGCATTCTTTTCATTATTACAAGAATCAATTTAATACATTATTTTCGAAGTAACAAACATAACTTTACTCTTAGTGTAGATAATACTATGTATAATACTACAAATAATTATTATTTATAAAATGCAAACAATTTTCCTTACCTCCATTTGTAACTTCCATCCCCATTATTAACATTTTCATAAGAAATTATAGGTATAACTTCGCCATTGCCATTTCCGTTAGTTCCATATCCATTAGCTCCATTTCCATTCCCTCCGTTCCCATTCTCACCATTGCCATTCCCTCCATTACCATTTGCTCCGTTACCACTTCCATTTGCACCGTTTCCATTGGCCTCATGTCCGTTACCTCCATTACCATTCCCTCCATTGCCATTGCCTCCATTTCCATTCTCTCCATTACCATTACCTCCATTACCGTTTCCATTTGGAGGTCCATATACAGGTTTTACCCCTCCATTACCATTACCATTTCCTTTACCGTTTCCATTTCCATTACCGTTACCATTACCATTTCCGTTTCCATTTCCATTACCATTACCTGTACAAGTTAAAAGAAAATAACAATATATATGTTCAAGAAGAATATAATAATTAAAGTAAATCCAACCATCTCAATAGTTTCGCTAATTAGAGTACGGACACATCCTGATTATTATCATTACCTACCGAACGATACTTACTAATCACTTGTACATTATCTTACAAGTAAGTAATATGTAGATAATACGGTTGCTACAAACGTACCAAGAAAGTTAGAAAATCTTTAAAGTAGAAATCTTCAGACAAAAACAATGTTCATAGAAATGGTGTAGTTCTGTTATACTATTTCCTTGAATATGTGTTTGAAGGTGAATACCAAAATAGAATTGAACAATTCAAAACTAATTCAAACCTTTATTCTAAACACCATAAGTAATTATTTGATTCTTTGACAAACAATACTAATCGACAAAATTTCATAAAATAACTTGAGGAAGTGGCAGAATGCCTCGCAAATCTTTGAAAGAATAAGGAACTCCATTCAACCCGAGCAGTGACACAAGCAATAAACTAACCCTCAACAATTATGAGTACACAATAAGATTCTTGTAGATGTATGGAATTTTTACCCAATAGATCATTTCCATCTGAAACCTATATTAGTATAGGAAAACTGTAACATGCCCTATAATAATTATCTATATAATCATATATCCCCTTATGGTGATCTAATTACAATCAATTCAATTCAATCTATAAAGGAGATGGATTGGTACAACCCTATAATGGATCAATATATGTATATTACAAGTAATGAATAAGCGCATTTTCAGACATTAAAGGCAAACTAATATTTCACTATAGATAGTTGACATTTTCGATCATGGTCTGAAGTCATCGTGAGCAGTACCAACTTTTAAAGTGGAAAACTTATCAACTTCTACCAGGCTTTTACTTCATATGAGATATACAATAATAGTATTATTTTCCACAGGATTTGACAAATTGTAATGTTATAATGTAACTGTTGTAATGTAACTGGCGTATAACCAAATTAAGAGACATATTATTTATAAAAAATGTCGCGTTTTATTTATTTTAAAGACCAACTTCAACAAATCTAAAGATCTGTAAATAACAACAGACTTTATCATATTAACATTTATATTTAATGAAAACTTCAAAGGAAATGTAACGGATCACAACAGGTATGGAAATTTGAAAGATAAGAAAAATTCTAATTGGCTAATATCAACACACAAATAATAAATGAAAACAAAAAAGCTTTCAAGAATAGATTGGACGATTATTAATATGATGAGGTCTTATTGTACATAATCTCCTAGAGCTCACAACAAATTATATGTTCTAAAGGAGCTCATACTTAAGAACTTGAAACTACAAAGGCATCCAGTAATAGATCACCTGTTTGTTCGAAATTCAATATCTACAATCATAGAAAAATGAATGAGAAGCCATGTATAGAAATTTTTAGATTTGACATAAGTTAAATATATAATATACATAATAAGTATATTAAATTATTCTATACTCCAGAATGATTTCAACAATATTTATCAGGGTTGAGACCATGAGGGTACTAATCTTATATTCAATGTGCATACGTATGATATACTATACAATAGGTATTCTCTGTTTCTACTATGTGTAAATATTTTAAAATCTATTGTTTGTAATGGGTAATACCTGAATATTTATCAACATAAATCCTTTTAAACAATTTATATACTTATAATATGGAGTTCGTTACATAAAATTATATTAAGTTCTATACAATATAATATAACAAAAATAATAACGTTATTACTTACAAAGATATACGAGTACATCTTATAGTAAGGAAGTTATACGCAGTCTCCCGTATATAACTAAAGCCAAAAGAAAAAAGGAGAGCTAACAACTTCTATACAGCGGAAAACACACAAATAACAAACTGGAACAACTTACAGTAATAATAAATATGCTACTAAATAAGATATAAATATACCATTTTTGTATGTGAAATTAGCAAAAAGAATTGTAAAAAATATATGATATATAATAATTATAAAAAATGGAACAAATTACTCAGTCGTTAAAAAGGCCCTAAGTCTGAGATTATTCTTGATAACTTATTGATAAGTTCTGAGCACTTTGACATTTTCATACGATAAATTTCCTGAAGTATCAATCAGTGATGACAAATTTTCTGGAAAAACTACACGCGACTTATGACAGAAAGGAGAGGACAGTCAAAAAACAGTGATTAAATTTGTAGTTGTATTAACAAAGTTCATTTCTGTAAAATTAACCTTGTAGTAGCGTCTCTTGAATACGATTTGTAACATAGTCATGTAGATAAACGTAGCTGTGCATTTAAGTGAACAAAAGCTGTATCCATTTTTTATTTGAAAAATTATAGTTAAAGAGTAACTCAGGAGAAAAAGAGAATATCTAGACTGTCTTAATGATATGTCGTCTGACGTCTGACATAGTTGCTAATATTTATTAAGAAATGTAATGTTATTACTTTTAAGTGCAATTCACGTCACATTGTTCAAACACATACGAACGTAAATGTTCGTTTGTACAAAATTTTAAATCTCTGAAAGTTCTTCACCGATTGCTTTGAAATTGTGACACAATGTTGCATTCGAATACGCGCATATTTTTATATACCTACTATTATACAGATATCACACCTGTGACAGGTAAAAAGCCACAGCAACGCGTGGCCGGGTACAGCTAATTATTTTATAAATATATAATTACTAAAAATTAGACAGACTATTTTATAATGCATTCTTATAACTACTTGCATTGCATAATTTATAGTATGAAATCTCTAACATTTTAGTCCTCGAAAAATGGTTGTTACGTAAAACCTAAATGTAAAAAAATTGTATTAAAAATAAGCAAAATATAATTCATATCTATTGTCAAGAAAACGAAAATCATTTATAAGCTACTATTAAAATTATCAAATTAATTCACCCATTTAGAATTTATATTTACCACGATACACAAAAGAGATTTGAGAATTTAAATACTATTACTCTTAAAAAGCATTTTTCATAATTTCTCCAAAGTAATTTGAAGTAAGAAATGATACAAATTCATGTGTATATATGCCAATTCAATTTCTAAGTTCAAACTGATAAAATGGAAAGCTCGATTTGATACTAAACTGATTTTGGTCTGTTCGTGTAATAGTTTAAATTGTTTAATTACAACTCATAAAAGATACAACAAATTAACAATAATTAAGGGTGAACACTGCACAATATGTAAGAATAGGTATATAAAATTGACAATTAAAATAATTTAAATACACAAATTGTCTACAAAACTGCAATGCTTTGGTGGTACTTATTTAGGGTTTTCCATTTTATGTGAGTAGATGCTTACGTAAAATAACAATTATCAATTCATCAGAGAAATACAAAGATATTTCAAATAACCTTCACAGTTAAGTTATTATGAATGACATATAACTTATAATTTTTACCAGACATTGACACATTTATTAAACTTTCTTTGCCTTAAGTATCCATTCTCACTATGAGCTTTTACGGAAATGGAATTTATCTGGTTATTTGTAACTTTCTTCCATTTAATTTACAAACATCTGTAAACATAACTAAAACTTATTTTTTAATATATTGAGAATTGATCGGAATTAACAGATTCATAGATAAATAATGACAAAACACGATATTAATTATTACTTCACTTGAAATTTTGTGAAAACAATGACACATGCAATTTTAAAGTTACAAAGGTCTTTAAATACCTTACAATTCCTTTTGTCTTATCGTTTTGAAACCAACTGATTTACTGATCAACTAGTTCAACCTATCACGCTCTTCTACATTCACTACTATAGTGTGTTATTCCTCGTCGTAGTTTATGTTTATAGCATATGCATCACTTATTCCATTTCCTTAAAACATACAGTGCTGTATTAACTGCAATTTAGTTTATATCCAAACTAATATTTTTATTTTTTTATTATATGATTACGGAATGGCGAAAATAAAATACAATTATAAATCATGCAACTATTGCATCTGATGAAACTAATTACATGAAATAAATCTACCCAAGCAACCCCTCAGAACCCGTTGTAAGAGGAAGAATGTCTAACTATTCGTTTATGTATTATGGTCCTGTACTTTCAAACCTTATCAGTGGTACCAGTTATTAAACTCATTATGAATTGTGAAACAAATTCATAATGAGATAAAGATAAACTTAATTGATTTGAATCCATATGATACAGAAAATAACGATATATACTTCATTATTTTACTTCTAAGATTGTACATGTATGAATAGAAAAATATAAAAATATTTCTCTTACTTTCCCTCAGAGAAACAAGAAACCCCTATATAACTTTTAAAACGTTAAGTTACAAAGAAAACATTTTGAATTTTTCATTTTAAATTTTCCAGACCAACGTAATAAAAATAAATAGTAATACTCCTAATAAATAAATTAAAATAGAATTGTAGAAAGCTATTCATCATTAAACGTACCATTTATTTTCATGATTAATCATTATAAATATACATAACCACTGTTTGTGTAATTTATTAATAAGTACTTTATTGCAAAGAAGAGTATAAGAGTATTGCACATATAAGAATATTTGATTTAGTTTAAATTAGTTACATATGTAGGGTATATTATATAAGATTATAAAATTTTTTAGAAATTAGTGATGAGACTATTGATTATTTATACTGATTAATTTAATTACTTAATTTCTTATATCTTACCATTCCCAAGTGTAATATATTGAAGAATTAACGAATGTTTAAATATCTAATAATCATACGCAATTGCAGGGAAATTAAAGTACCTATTGAACAAGGTGCAACTTGATCCCTACTCCTATTTAAAATTCTTAAAAAGGGTTTCTACTCTTACCCAAATGAATAAAATTTAGAAATTGTATTTATTACTATTATACATTAGCTTTAAGCACAGCATATGTGTTTCAGCGTTTTTCTCGATAATTCACATAATAATAAAAACTTCGTCAAATATATTTTACCATATTAAGTAAATTGTTTTTATTATATATTAAGTAATTATTAGTGCTACTTACAGTCATAGAAATGGCTTAAATATTTTAGGAATTTATCATTTATGGAAGATGTTTCGCAAATCAATACTATTTCTCTAATTCTAACACATGGCGACTTGAAGTCATTAAAATAAATGTAGAATACCCAAAGAACATGAGTCCAGAAATTCTTTGTAAGGGGATTTTTTTTAATATTATTCGAATTATTTAACTGTATTTAAGACGACATAAAACATAAAACACACCACATAAATTAAAAAATCCAAATCCGAGGCTATCTGGATGGAGAATACACATTGAAAATACATAAATAACACTCATTCCCACCGACATTGCCAATGCCTGCGTTTATGATAAACCAAGATCACGAGTCAGTAGCTAAGTTTACATAACGCGCCACATTTGCCACATAACACGCCCTAACCAACTCGACTACTGTGACGGATAATAAATGTACATATAATAAAATAAATATTAAATATTTAAGAATTCTTAATATTTCTAAATATTTGGTTTTAGACACAACTTCTCATTACAACGATATTTTAACATAAATAAGTTAGTTTTTCCAACACCAATTTTAATAATTAATTATGATTTAATTAGAAACTAATAAAATACCCACTGCTACTGTCAGTTTTTGATTGCATAAAGTACGTACACGAGTATGTAGTTGGCAATCAATTAAATTATTACTCTAATTCATTGTTTGTCCTTAAGACAATACACTGAGTCGCGGTTACTTCATTAGTTACTTTTAGTTAATTACACATAATTATTAGTTACACATAGATTTAATGTCCGTGACAGCTATAGCAAAGAAAATGATTATAGGTGTACATTACAACGAAAAATTTTTGAATTTTGTTATACTCGTACTTCTATAACCTTATATTTATAGCACTACATATCGGTACAAAATATGAATATGAATTTATTTTTCACAGAGTATTTTGTTTTAAACGAAATACTAGAATACATACAATACTTGAATATGTACTCAACTTTGCACAGCTGACTGTGACTGCTACAATCATTGGACAATGCTACTCAATAACCATAAGTTTTTGTGTTAATAGATAAACATAATATTAACAATAACATATACTGTCCGATCTATTACACTACTGCTATATTCGGATCTAAGGCAATATATTTCAAAAACAATGATGCAACAACGATTATTTTTTCGAGAAAATCTTTTTTGAGTATTTTTAATTTGACTTTTCCATTCTCTAAACAAGGATAGATCCCTAAAGTTTTAAATAACCAGGAGGTAAAGTATCATAGAATTTTAAAACCCATGACATTTTCTTTACATTTTTTTTAATTTAGGTTAATCAATAATTTTCAACAAACTGCTCAAAAACTATAGACTAAAATACTATTATAAACTAATGTTGCTATGGATCTGATAGTAATTCGAAAATAGTTGAGGTGCATTTTCTTAGTACACAAAAAAGTAATATTTGACATCCCAAACGTTTCTTAAATCTTTCTAATAATCTATAGAGTATTTTTGAACACTATGTTTTGGTTCATTTTTCCTACCAGTTAATTAAAACTTAGAATAAAATTATAGCTATTAGTTATTAAAATACAACATATATTCACCATTAACTGATGTTATTGAAAACTATGGATATTATAGAAACTCATCAGTTGATATTCTAACAAGAAATAATTTCTTCACAGTAGCACAATATATTCAACACTATTTACGAGTGGATAAAACAATTGTCTAAATAAAGAAAATATTTTGGTTAAATTCAGTTTTTAATATCAACATATTATTTTTATGGTGTCACTCCAAAAATATGCTATAAGCT
This sequence comes from Rosalia funebris, assembly GCA_037954035.1. Lineage (NCBI taxonomy): Eukaryota > Metazoa > Arthropoda > Insecta > Coleoptera > Cerambycidae > Rosalia > Rosalia funebris. Next base: position 40,738,366 of record JAZFAV010000022.1, on the reverse strand, counting down.
ACGTTAAAATGTTTAGATTGTAACACAATATACGACGAGCTAATGATTGAATCACTTCAAGCAATGATATAATTGTTTAATTCCTTTTTTGTTAAACAATTTTTTTATTTCGTAATAATGTTCCGTTATGATGATAACATGATTTATCGAAAAAAGTTATCAAAATATCATAATTAAAATATTTTCACATATTTTAAAATAATGTGCTTCTTAATTCCCTTGCCTATCCAAAAAATTTAGGGATAAATTACATCCCTAGTCAGCAAACTTATTAATCCCCAAAGAAGAAAGTTACTTTTGGCCAAAAATACATACTTCTTAGACCACTCTATATACATAGTATGTTACTCAAAATAATGACTTTTAGTGCATTCTTTCAGTCATCTCAAATAATTATATCAATCTAAAACGAATCACAACATTTATATTATTAAACACATGATTCTAGAATTATATGCCAGTGATTCATCATATATAAATCTAAAAAGTAAATATTTTCTCCGTATCAAAGATCGTAGTTATACTTTCAGGAGCAAATGAATTATCAATGATTATGTAGACGGTGTTTTTCAAGAATGATATTAAATAGTTAGTATTGTAAATAGCAAGATAAAATCCTATACAAAAGCTGAGGTATATATATATATATATATATATATATATATATATATATATATATATATATATATATATATATATATATATATATATATATATATATTCTGAAATCAGAATTAAAATCTGATACTAATAGGAAAATGAAGTATACAAAAATATAAATAGAGTAATATGTCGTTGTAAAACAGAATATTAATTTTTCAATACTGGGAACAATTTAAGATTTTAATAACCTTAGTTAACCCTTGATAATCCTATGTTAATTATTAATGAATTAAACACAACACATGGGTTAGTTACCACCATACTTTCCACCACCGCCACTAATAAAAGGTGTAGATAAATCAGAACCACCACCAGCCCCTTTCGCACCTGGAGGTAGATATAAACTATCTAAACGGGCTGCTGTACAAAATCCCAAAAAGGCTGCTATTAATAACTGCAAAAAAGAGAAACATAATTAGAATTTTCGGCCATTAATAAATAGCTTTTAAATTTATTTATATAGCCTGTAGCATAAATATAATAGATTAATAGACTTGTTTATAAAAAGCGATTGTCCTACAATTATGAATTATTGGATATAAAAGCATTTTAGTAATATACAATCTAACGAATTTTTAAAATATTCGAATGCATCACATTCTTAAATTTCTTGATGAAAACACTTTTTTCTACTATAGGTATTTATTACAAGCACTTATATTTAAATTTAATTTTGTTTAATTTTTTTTCTTTCTGGGCACATTTACTGTCAAATTACAAGGATTTTTCTAATCGAATTCATTTGATACGAATAATATAGATAAAGACTTAAACTGATACTTAAACGAAATGCATATATGTACATATTTATTTTCCCAAAAACTTTCACAACATAAAGAAAAATATTTTTTTCATAGCAATAAGAGTATCCAAAGATATATTACTACTGCAGATATATACTTGAGGTAATATTATTCACTTCAAAATATTATATGGAATACATATTATCAATTTATAACAAATTGTTTTTCAACTCAATTATTTATGCCCTATATTTAATCGATTCGTATGCTGCCAAGTAGAATAGAACGTATTAAACCAGCTCTTCCTTTTAAATTTAAAGGCAAATATAATTACATTATATAAACGTACCTTTTGACAAATGCTATACAATTTCAACAAATGTCGACTGCCATAAATAATTACTTACATTATATGTTAAATTGGATATCACTGACAGTAAAATCGGTTGAAAAAATAATACTGTTATGAGAAGGAGAATAGAAACTATTTTCACAAGTACTGGTAATCAAAAACTAGAGCGATATCGTCAAAATTTAGATGCTACATATATTAATTGTAATATTATAATGCAATAGTTAAAACATATGTTTGTTTTAGAAATTATATTCTATACATTTTCTTCACTACACCTCGCTATAATAAAGAAAGTGAGAAAACATAATTTCAAGAAACATTATTTAATGTGGAATGTACCAACAACTTTAAAACATACTTTTCAAGAAATGATAAATTATGATCAATAACTATTATAAGTTAGTAAAAGCAGCATAAAAAAAATAAACGATAACAATACATTTAATATAAAAAATACCTCTATAAAGTCTCCTCGTGCTTGATACAAGTAATATTTTTTTGCATATTCAACCAAAGATCCTGTAATTGCGTTGTATAATCTATAGTATCCTTAAAATATCATATTAATTTCTTACATCTTTTACATCTCTTAATTTTTTCATTTCTTGGTATTTAAGTAATTTTTTTTGTTTCATTATAACGTTTTTCATTCACAATAAAATTGTTATGAATAATTTTTCTTTGTGTCTAAATTATCTATTTACTATTGCTTCATAGCATTTAGGAATATAAAAAAATAATATATTGTTACCTAATTACAATTTTAACTTATTAATTTTTTCTTGTTACAGAGCTTTCAAAGAAGTGACATCAAGTTAACTATACAACTAAAATGCAATGAAATTCTTACAGAATATGCTGAAATCTAGATCGTTCTGAATACATATGTGCCAGTATAAGTGGTCGTGACGACATAAGTAACACCGTCATAAAACATATTTTCATTAGCCATTCAACATCGCCTACATAAATATATAAGATTATTTAATTTTCTGATTTATGAAATATTTTTCCTTTTTTCTTTTTAATTTAAGTTAAGAAGGATATTACTATATCCGAAGGGTAGAAATACATTATTAATATATGTTATTATATGGTAGTAGTATATCCTCCTCATTATTTATTCCTTATTGCTACCATCGGCTGTTGGGCAAAAGTTCTATTATATTCACTTTTCAACTATCAAACACTTCAGTGATAACACTCACCAGCCTCATATTACACATAATTAAATAAACTAACTGAGCTGCAATATATGTAACTGTTTTCGTTAAGGATGATCGACTTTATATAGAAAATTCTTCAATATACAACCACCCCACTATACATGAGAATTAATCAGAACAGTAAAACAAGATCGTCTCCTTCATGAGGATAAAAGTGGCGATGCACCTTATGCGGGTTGCACAGAAAACCACCTTTCACACACATACAGTAAGTACTTGTTTGTGTAATTTAACAATGCCCGTATTCGCCTACATTGTTTCCAATAATAGGAATATGAAATGAATATGAAGTATTTTTGTGATTCTCGAGGCCATAGTTCTCATAGGCATTTAAGATATGATCAATAAAATCCTTAAAAACTTCACTATGACATTATCATTACATTGCAAAACTATTTTATGATAGATACATGTCTATCTCAACCATTACTAAATTATATAATAATTATACTTCTTCATGAACTATGTAATAGAATTCGACTGAACTGTTTATTTTAGATAGATGAGCCAAAATAGATGAATGAAGAATTTAAGAACTTATTGGCTAATTCAGAATACGTACCATGTATATATACCGTTATTTCAAAATGTACTTAATTACGTTCCTTAAACATGACAAAGACAATGTTTCTATATTTTTTATGAAAAAAGAAATAGATATATTCACTTTCAGACACATTGTTACTTCATCGATACTGATACAGATGTATGCAATTATTCATTCTATGTTGTAGATCGAATACAATTTTTAATTTAATTTTGTCAAATAAATTTATTAATAACCTTACTAAATTAATTAATTGAGAATAACATCTTATAGTGAAGAATATAAAGATATAAGTGACCTCTTACTATAAGTAAAGTAAAAGTGATAAATATATTTTTAACTAGAATCAACCATTGTAACAATTTTTTATAATACACAGAATACAACAGATTTCAAGAGGAATGTGCGTTATTTGTGGTAAACACTAATATAATATCAAACCTCAGAGGTGGTAATAAATAGTTGGAAGTCTCTGTCGCTATTTAGAATGTAAATGTCAGAATTAATGTAAACAATAAAGTTCAATTATTCTATTCTACTCATTATAAAATATCTAATTGCTTCACTTCCAAACAAATGACCTACCGACAAATTAAACTATCAGTTCCAGAAACCAGATCTAGAATATCACTTATGGGGCAGGCGATTGCCTAGGCGCACATATCATCGATATTAATCAAGCAACGATCAACGCGGTGTCACTTGGAGAGGTAACCATCAGCTCGCCTACTACTGTCTCAAGAGTATTGGCAGCTCTATCTAAGAACCCAAAAAAAAGTAAATGTTCGAATTGGATTATCTCTTCATGTATGTAGTACTTGAACTGTTTTCTATAATGTATTAAATTTTATGAAAATATATATATATATATATAAATATATATATATATATATATATATATATATATATATATATATATATATATATATATATATATATATATATATATATATATATATATATATATATATATATATATATATATGTATATATTATTTTTGCGAGTATTTGCAACTTTTAGTGTCGCTTATCACATCTCAGACGCCATCGCTCCCTATGGTTTCCACTGTTTCCAGTCTCCTTCGTGGAGTCCTCTCCTTTCCATTGCGGTGCGGATGTTTGAAACCCATTTTTTTCCGTGGTCTTCCTCGTTTATTTCTTTGTGCTGGTATCTAGTTCCAAACCTTTAATGGTATCGTTTCTTCGTTCATTCGTTGTAGGTGTCCATACCATTTTAACTGCTTTTCAGTTATATCGTTCATCGTTTTTACTTTCATTTTTCTCTGATGGTCTCATTTCTTACATTGTTAAGTAAAGTTAAACCAGAACATCTTCTCCAGTACATCATTTCGGTTGAGAGAAGTTTTTGTGACATATTTTTATCTATAACCCGCACTTCTGACCCATACGTCAGTGCTGGCTGAATCATAGCCTGATATATACTTCTTTTTGTTTTTTTTTTGTTGAATTCTTATTCCACGGGATTGGTTGTAGTGCTTTAATCATATGTTTTCCTTTTCCTATTTTCTTTCCGTCTTCATCTATTGTAACTCCTAGATAGTTCCAATATAATGTAAAAAAATTACCTAATTTTAGGATGATTGTCAGTATAATGACAGTTTCAAATTAATTTCTCTAAAACTGACTGGTAAAATGGCTTCAAAATTTAAAAAGTTATTAAATGGACCTTTCTGTATATGTGTAAATTTGAAAAAAAAATGTTTTGAAGCTTTTCAGTTATTAAAAGAATATATTGCCAATTGATAATTTCATTGCTGTTAATATTATAATTCAAATATTTTCACACAGGACAGTATAATTTCAATAAGACAGTACATGCATAATAAGTAGCCATGATGTGTAGGAATCTAAAGTTTTATTTAAGAATTAACAAAATATGTCCTGAAACATGGTGATAAACAAGGCCAAATGCAGTACCCTGAGAGAACACACAGTGAATCAACGTATCGTATGTCAAACTAGAAAAGCAACGTTATCGATATTTCGGAAATAGCCTGAGATTGAGGAACACTTTAGTACCTTGATTTTCATAAAACCCCTTGTAGAAATTCATCCAGTTCAATTTTACAATCGATACAATCGATTCCTCTTTGTATTCTTCTGACACTAATCCCAAGACATTCCGCAGTTCTTTGTTGAGCTTAATCAACATTAATAATATTCAGTTCATTAATTTTTCGAATTTCAAACAGTTTCTTGAGTGTAAAATAATTTTTATTAGATCATCATCGCAGTAATTGGCCATGATTGTAAAGTGACCAATTTGAATTGATAGTAGTTTGAACCCTTATTATCGGTATTATTCTCTTAGTGTACTACAAAAATCAAATCACGTGTTTACAAAATAGGAAAATCGCAATACGAAAAAATATGTCACCTTATTTATTTTGAAAAAACAATAAATAGAATACGATTAAATGAATGTGGAAATAAGCAACCGTAATTTAAAATAAGTTCAACCCATGAAAATTAACCATCAAGATAATTGCCTATTCCAGCTTATAAGTACTCGCTCTCCCTTTCTTGATATTACATGAATTTTCCCCAAAATCTCTTAAATTTTTCATAGTGATATTTACACATTAATTTTAAACATAGAATTCTAGTCGTTAACAAAAGGGTTGCGTTTTTAAGTTAAATTGAAGAAATCCCCACATTTAAGATATCCGATGATGGGTTTAATTAATTTTGATACAGCCGTGGTCAACTACGACAGGCCTAGGCTGGTAAATTTTATTTACCGGACTCGTTTGTAACGATGTAAACGCTAGTTACCAATGCAGTATTCTAAAAATTCTAAATTTATTCTGCAGTAATATACATATTAGATTACGTTAGAACTACTATAGAGAAATTAAGTTTTTATTACGAATTTATTTATAGGCGTTTTATTGAACTTATTAGTACAGCTGCAAGTGCAAGGCTGTCATAAAACCCACGGTTTAAACGGGCATAAATAAATTAGCATAATCGTATGAGCTTTCTTAAAGAATGTGTTAATTATTTATGCTATATCAGTAATACTGTTTAGAGAAAATGTTAATAGTTGTTTTCTCCTAACGTCTATGAATTGTAACACTATTTTGTGAAAGCAATAATGGCACAGTCTATATTTTTCTTGCAGAATTTGAAGAAGTTGATACGTTATAGTAAAAAATTAATCTTTAAATTACAAGAAAATTCACAAAAAAAGAAATTTAATAGTTATTGATTAAGCATTTTTTAATACACATCTACTTAAATAGGAATTGTATGAAAATGGTGTAAATTTGCACTGTCTCTGATATAAAACTAAACACCGCTGTGTTTCATAAATCTTTACGGCATCAAAGCCCACCGTTCTTTAAAGGGGTCACCTGCCAGAATATTAGCGCACCAGTTACATGACACACACCGATGATAGGATAAGAAAAAAACACCAGATTTATATACATGATACATGATTTATATACATGATACACACCGATGGTAAGACAATAAAAATGACACCAACCTCAAGCTTGAATCCAAGTCAGCAGTATACACACCATACTACTTTGTAATATTAAATTAAAAACTAGTCTAAACTAGTATGTCTAAACTAGTTTGTTTGTTTTGTATGTCTAAACTAGTTTGTTTAGACATACAAAATACAACTATTTTGTATGTCTAAGCAAATAGACATAAAACTCTCTCAATAGTAAATTCCTTATTTAAAAAGGTCTTTTCGTCAGACAATAGTGTTAAGTAGCGCAGTCGCTGGGATTGTAAAAGACACAGTTTGATAGTATATCAAACATCGGAAACAAAATCGTCTCAACCATTTACTATCTGAACACAAGTTTATGAGCCTGGTAGAGAGTAACATCGCCAACATCTACCAAGACCTAGGAGACAACTTATAATAGATTAGACAGTAATGTTATGGATTTTTATAAAATGATGAAAGTAGAAATCATCTTTTTTTATATCAAGAATTTCGTAAATCAAATCAATAATTCAAGAGTATACATCAATAAAACTAAACCAACACAGTCCCAAATTATGACTGAAATCCACGTACTTTAGGAATTTTTATTGACAGTTAATTTAATAACTACTTTCTCAGATCTGGATAGCCAACACACCAATAATTTTATTTTAAAAGGTATTATAAGGAACTTATGTGGTGGATCTCTCACTTTAATAGGGTCTAGAATCAAAGCATGTCTGGAAATTAAAAGTGCACTAAATTTAAGTTTTGGCAGTCAATGTAATATTAGTGCCCTATTGATGAACTGATCGTTTTGCGGTTCTATAAAAACATCGTATAATTTTAGAATAAAATGTGAGGCTATCATGAGTTTAATAATATCAAAATTGAATAGTCTATATATAGCCAATGAAGAGAATATCATTCGATTGCGAAGTTACGATGTCTTAGCTTTAAAAACGTTTATGGCGGTCTGTCATAAACGGGAGGTAAATTCAAAGTAACGTGCGCCTACAAAACCCTTACAGCTCAGAGAAAGCGATAAGTTTAGTTACCGAGGAGGAGCATTCCAATGTGTTTTTCATGCCTTCTCACCATCTAATTCGAACTCGAAATAGTAATAATCAGGCATCGATATCATCGTTACAATTTAGTCCAATTTTTTTAATGCTAATATTCCAGGGTCATCAAATTCTCAACCTATCAGAAATAACTTTGACTATAATAATAATCAAAATTTCGAGCAACAAACATTCTGTACAGAATTTTAATTGCAATTTTAATAATCAACCAAATTGGCATCCAAACAAAAATTTTTCAATACAGAGGCGTTCGCATTTCTTATAAAGGCCTAACCAAATTGTACAAAATCAAGACCCACACAAGACTGATAAGTTACTGACGTAGACCGTATCGATTTAGATGGTTACCCCACGGATTTGATTCGGCATTTGTCCTGGACCGGCGTACCGTGTAGGGCACTAATGAGAACTAATAATTTTGAAACAGCTGTCTGTCATTCGGTTCCCATCCGAGACAGATGTTGAATCCTACCCCTGCAGTGTTTTCTTTTCTGAAACCTTGCTGATCGTGCAGAAACACGAGAAAGGGGTAGAGAATCGCTATTAGGTGTAATTCAATGCCTGGCGGGGCTTTAGCCCGAGGAGTAGTTGTTTCCTATAGCGATTATGTAATAGCCTTGCTATTTGGGAACTACTTGACAACCGCTTTGCGGTTTGGTGGTTCCTTTCTCGATCTCCGACTTATAAGTTACTGGTATAGATCGTATCGATTTAGATGAATACCCCACAGATCTGATTCGGCATTTGTCCTGGACCAACGTACAGTGTACGGCACTGATGAGAACTAATAACTTTGAAACATCTGTGTGACGTTCGGTTCCCATCCGGGACAGATGTTGAATCCTGCCTGTGGCGGGTTTTCTTTTCTGAAATCCACACAACTTAAATAGAAATCCTAATAATTATTCTCAAAATTTCAGAAATTTTTAACTCGAATCTATGTATTGAGGCCCCTAGATTCGAAACCGGATTATTGTAAAAAATCATATTTTACACGAAGGACAAAATATTGTTTTCACTGTGTTAACAAAAAATTATTAAATGGATTGAATTGAAACATTTTTTTTTCGCGTTAAACATTTTTGGTAACTCGTGTGGGATAAACATATTTCCTAAACATAGACATATTTCAGTGTCGCAATCAACAGAAATACAAGGTAAATTATTATCAGGAAAATAATTGTCTATATCAGATACAATCTAGAAAAATAATATAGGGCTAAAAGGCTCCCCTTATAAAACACAAGAGGAGACATCAGTTTTAGTGGTATAGTCATAACCGATTTTAATTTTAACAGTAGCAATATTATATAGATTTCCTACAATATTTATAAAATTCGCACTCACACCTGTACCGTCAAGTTTCTGCCATAACAAGTTATGATTGGCACTAACAAAGGTTTTCTGAAATTCAATAAACGCAACAAAAATCTGATTTTTTTAAACGAAGCTGTTACTGAATTATAGACAACAAAACATATACGTTACTTACACAGCCTCGAGATTATCCAAAACCGACTTTCCAGTAATACGTTATTAAGTTCAAACCCTGTTTATTATGTTAACCTGTTAAGTAAAATTAAAATTTTATATTGGTTATTAGTTATTTAACTTTCTGAAAATTATTTTTCATTTTAACTTTTACAATTTTGAAGTTTAGACCTAAATGTGAATATAATTACTGTAATACTAATGTTTAGAGCCGCTTTCCTAATATTTATAACACTGCTAATGCTAACATTGCTTTGCAGTAGCAGAAAAAGTTTCAAGTGAAGTTACATAGGAATATAGTAATTATGATTTATACAGTATTAAATAATTCATATCTACTGTAGTCTGAAATAATAATAAGGTAGAATATATAGACTTATACAAATATAGCAATATATTAAAGATTTTAAAATTGCTATTAAATTCTGCTGTAACCAAAACTTACTCATTCATAAAGAATATTTAACCAAATTCTTAAACCTCATTAATTTCTTAATTCATGTGTTTACTATTTCCTAATTTTCAAGTTGGGCGACAAGAGGGGACTACGGGTACAGGACGATAGAGGGCTCCATGTAATATGTTACATAAAAATAAACAAAATGTGCAACATGTTTTCAAAGAGAAAAAAGAAAGAGAGAATTTTTTTATTTTTGCCAGAAAATTGGATTGGAAATAGCAGATGAAGTGTTATGCCGATTCCAATATGATGGTATTAGTATTGTTGATTGCAGGGTCCAATCCTACGACAATAGCAGCAACATGTCGGGAAAATATAAAGGTGTATAAAAACGAATTCAAGAAAAGTATCCTACAGCAATACATTCATCTTATGCTGCATCCTCTTTAAATCTTGTTGGTTCTCATGCTGCATCATGCTGTCCTGATACCATAATATTTCTTAGATGCCTGTACATTCTTTTTAGTGGCAGCCCTGACAGATGGTGTATATTAACAAAGAAAACGGGTTGTTCCCTTTACAGGCAAAGAAAGCGATACTCGTTGGAGTGCCAAAAAAAGCTAGGCATCTTCCCAGTATTATTGGGGCTTTAGAAGAATTGATTGACACCAAACGTCAAAAACTCACTGCTAAAGCCTACTCACAATCAGTCGGTTTATGAAGATATTTTTAATCTTATAAAGCTATATAAGTAGTGGTTTTGCGGGTAAAAGTTTTAGAAAGCTTTCATGAAAGGAACTTAATCTTAGTCAAGAGCTATTACAATAGAAATTGCTACAGCAAATATCAAAAACCTAACAGACGAAATGCGATCACTGATTGCATTTGTACTGCAACTCTACTTTCGGAGGCCAAACTCATTGCACACAATTTTGGTATTACAGAAGAGTTTCCATCCGAACGTCGACGAGGGCACCAGAATGAATGTTCTGAAGATATGGACCCGGAAATTAAATTTAAAGGAAATGTTTTCCTGATAATTATAGACTCTCTGATAACAGAACTCAAGTATTGATTTGTTCTCAATATGAAATAGATGATATAAGAGAAAAATGTAAAATGTTAATTCACATGTACTCGGAGGACCTGACACCAAACTTGGGGAGTGAAATTATTTACCTCAAAAATATTTACCATACGACATTTAAAGAAATTACAAGTCCTTTAGTATTACTGAATGCGATTTAAAAGTTGCAATTAGAAAACATTTTTCCAGAAGTGAACATGCGTATTTTCTGCAGTCAGCCGATCATTGTCGCGGAAGGCGAGCGAGCATATAACAAGTTTGTCTTAATAAAAAACTATATCCGCAGAACAATGCTTCAAGAGTGATTGAATGTTAACTATAGAGCATGAAGCAACACGAAAAATAGATTTCAGTGACGTTATAAAGGACTTTGCCTCATTAATAGTAGGAAGGCTCATTTAAAGTTGAAATATGTTTTGTTTCTAGCAATAAATAACTTAATAAATGTTTCATTATTTTATTATATATCTACTCAAATAAAGCTAGGCTATAGTAGACTATTACTTGCTACTATAATATACTAATTACTACACACAAAACTAGGGACCAGGAGGTAGCAGGAGACCAATCAGAGTAACGGGCCTCAGCATTTCTGTCGTTGGGCCTGATAATTGTATTATAACAAGAGTTTCATATCTGCAATTTTTGGGTAATTTAATGTTGTAAATTTATGGCGATTCTGGAAATCCAATCTACAAAATTCGTGGGAACTACATATATTTCGCTATATTTTACGGCATTATGCTTATAAAGTTGCGTGCAATAAAGTTAAAAAAGAAATCCTAATTTCTCTTGATTTTCAAGATATCTAATAAATATGAACATCATAATTATAAGTGTTGGCCTGTATTAATATATAGATTAGTAACTAATCGTAATTATGGCAATAAGAAATATTATAACACCTGTCGTTGGGTATGTGATGAACTGACAATAGCTTAGCTCTATTATGGCTGTCACGTTCGCGTTTACGGCATTCCCTGGACTTGTTGGATCGCTATCGTCTGTTATGTAGAAACACCTTATTCATAAACTAGCAATAAACGCTTCATGAGATATAACTTAAATAGTTAAATGATACGTTTTTAATAAAGAGTTTCTTTAACTATCTAGTTGGCATTAACTTTACTTCTATTTAAGGTGAACTAATAGTAATTGTTATATAGTTTATTGCGATATTGTACTGGTAAGCTCAAGAACAGTTAGTTGGATCGCGAAATTATATATTAAACAATCTTGTTGTTTATTCGTTTGAAGAAGATCTATTGAATCCTTTTAACAAGACAAAGAACTATTTGCGAAAATACTAATTATTTAAGGAGAAGAATATGATTCTAACAATCTTATTCCTACCTGTAATCATATGTCGACCAATTCTGAAGCGAACCCAATAATACAATACTAAATAAAAAATTAGGATACAAGATCAATAAGTAAAGTATACTTAAATAATATATAACAGTATTTTTGATACTCTTACATATGAAAACATATTTTTTTCTTAAAAAATACATCTTGCCATGTCGTAACAGAATGTTCTTACTTTTTAACAATTGCGCAATATGAACGTAAATAAAATTGTTCATTTATTAATTCTTAGGGTAAGATATAACCCCAATAATCATCTAAAACATGATACCTAAGTTATTTATTAAATAACCCTTCGAAAGCGAAGTATTCCTATACGTCTCTATCCTTCACACCAACGCAACGTTGAACTGGAACTAGTTACCTTTAACTGCATACCTACGATTATATGTACCAAATTTATAAAACCAGATTCTTTTAATATCATTTTACTATCGTTCCCGACATAGACTTAATTCAATTTTGTAAAGTCAAATCCTTCAACGTGGTTCTATTGATGTTTTAACACATGTTTTTTTTATGTTTTAGAAATGACCTGTATTCAGAACAATCAATTTGAAACCTGTAGAAATTTGCAAACGCCATCTGCTTAAGGTCCGTCCAGACATGCAACAACGAAACGCAACGTAACGCCGATGCGTAACTTACCATCGCAACACAATATCGCACAAACAGGACATATACTTTTTACCCTCAAGAGGACATCGATGCGTTACATAGGTTTCATCCATCAGTTCTTGTGTTCCATCCATCAATGTTGTTCCATACATTCCCAGACATGGAAGGGGGATGTAACGCCACCGCAGTACAAACCTTTGAGGTGACGCTGAAAAACCGACAAGCTACGGAATGATCCGATGTTGCACGATGACGTTACGATGTTACGCTATGTGGCCTTTAAATATGTCATGGGGCGGCGCGCGGCGTTAATTACGTTTCATTGTTACATGTCTGGACGCATCTTTACTTATCCGACAAACTGTCACCTACGGAAAGCGATGCTACTTCTCATTTAGCATTTACCAAATTTGGTAATACATGTAGAAATTTGGCAAATGCCAAATTACTACATGTATTGTTCATGCTAGCTTGGTACAAGATTCGTCTAGTATTCTGAGAGTTCTCAGAACAGGTATAGTTGGGTATACCTGCACTAACGATTTCTAATAAGGGTGAAATATGCAGTTCCAAGAGACAACCTTAGTGTAACTGAGAATAATTAGATGGCAATAATGCATTTCAAATCTGTTTAATTCCATTTAGGAGTCGGAATAAGAAATTTAAATTAGTCTATTAGATCTTTAAATTAGTTTATTTCTAGAATATATCTCTATCCATAGACACTTCGCCGCTAGATGTTAACTAGATTTTAATTAAGAAAAATTTAGAATATAATAAAATATATAGGGTGTTTCATTTGGAACTATATGATGTGATTTGTAAATAAAACTACAACATAAAATGAAGATTATGCTGCTTCAAATTGAAATGATATCGTTCGTATGGCCACCTCGACTAATCTGGCATGATGTCATTCGTTGTCCATAACAAGAAACATAAAACTGACTTTTCTGCTGGTTGGGTGGCGTACACTTTTCCCTTCACATAACCCCAAAGAAGAAAGTCTAGTGGTGTTAAATCACATGATCTATGCCAATTGATGTCAACATTCTGCGAGACTACATGATATACAACAGAGTTATGGATGTGCGTGCTGTATGACACGTTATATGTTTCAGCACCGTCTTATTGAAATCACATGTTATTCAAATCCAAATCATCAATTTGGTAAAAAAAAATTGATTTAACATGTCACATTCGTTCGCCATTTACTGTGATAGCATTATCAGCTTTATTTTCAAAGAAGTATGGTCCAATTTCTCCACCACTTCAAAATGTGCACCAAATCGCTCATCTCTGTGAATGCATTTCTTTTTCGTGAACATCATGTGGATTTTTAGCACCAGAAATTCGGCAATTTTGTTTACTGACGTATCAGTCAAAATGAAAATGTGCTGCATCGCTGAACAAAATTTGGTTGGAAAAATCGGGGTCATCTTCTTTCTATTCTAACACCCAGTTAACAAATGTACGACGTTGTAAATGGTCTGCAACTTTTAATTGTTGTGTCAACTAAATTTTATATGCTGACAGATGCAGATCTTTCTTTAAAATCCAATGCATGGCGGTTCTTGACATATTCAATTGTTCTGCACGACATCAAATTAATGTGTTTAGCTACTCCCGTACACTTTTTCTCACCGTTTTTCATATACTGTCATAATATGTTTTTCACTGTCAAGATATATTCATCTGACCGACCACGACGAGTACGTATTGGTGTTACCTTATCAATAACAGAACCCGTCTCTTCAAATTTCTTAATTATTATTAAGATACGAATTACGATTAAGTTACGAATGGTTAACTCTGTATGGTAGGTACTTTATTTTGTCCTAATTTTGTGCAGATTTTTCTTAATGTAACTGTAAATGATCGCTCATTTTCATAAAACAGTTCTACATAAATTACTCGTTGTTAAACTGTTAATCGCGGTATGTTGACATCGTATGGTTTATAGATGACAGTCGTTTAATATTAATTTGATCTTTGACAAAACACAAATAGCGCGCAATTTAAATCCTATATTTCCAACTGAGACACCCTATATAAAAGGAAGTCAATCCATTACCTACTATTACTATTCAGCTATTACTTGAAACTCTGAAAGTTTAATTCAAAACAACATTATTCACATTACCTTTAATTCCTACGTTAATATGTCAACCTTTCTTACATAATACAATACACGATGTATACAACTGATGCAAGCTCATCCCAGAGTTTCTTCCGTTCAAGAACAATAGCAATAAAACTGATGCTGAAATACCTACTCTCGATATTTCTAGGTAAGAAATATTTTTACATGCAACAACATTATTACAGTTTATGTAAAATTCTCGAAGAATTTTAAAATGTATATTTATCGCAACAAACAATATACATTACAAAGGAAATTGGATTTTTAGTAAAAAAAATTGTATTTAAGTAATAAATGGATATATTACATTTGGTTTCATCAAACGTCGATTGAAAAATAATCTTATAGACACATACTTGAAGAATATTTGAAGTACATTATTTTAAAAATTTTCTTATACTTTTTTCCTAGATTCATTACGGAAGTTGAGTAAATTAAGATATAGAATAAGCTTCCACAATCAATGAATTGTAATGGTGTTTGTGAATTTTATAAAAACGAAATATGATGTTGTCAATCGATTCTTTCTTCTATAATTTTAACGTTAGCTTGCAATATCAAGTACTTTTTCACTTTTTTCGTAGTATACTTTTAAGTACCGTAGGCAGTTTAAATAATTAAAGTAAAAAATATTTAAAGAAATACCACCAAATGTACATAGGTATATTCTAAAATACAACAAAATAAAATAAAATAGAACATATTATAACAAAATAGCACAACAAGATATCAATGAAATATCAATCAGAACAAGATATATACAATGTGATAAGAGAATAATAAGGCACTTTCGATGTATTTCTCTAAAATATAGGAAATATTGAATTAATTTCTGAGTTAATTATACTTTTGGTCAATAGAGGGTGTGTTTATTCTGAAACAACGAACATAATTACCTCAAAAAGTGTATTTGTTATTCTGTTTTTTATGCATCTGGAGTTTATTATAATTTAATGTCTCAATGTCAGGGAAGGACAACTGTCCCTCTTGCTCCCTCCAGGCGATCATGCATACAACTTGTTATTTTTTCAGTCAATATGGAACATCACTATCAATTTGGATATCGATCCCCATAAATCGGTATAGTGTACATAACTAAATTTTATAGAGCCAAGTAATTATAAATATTTATTAGCATTTAGAGTCTTAGTATTTTTTACTAAGAACATTTCAAATTATCTGAACATGTAAACACATAATGCACATAGATGTACCCTAACATAAACAAAATAATTATTATTTTGTGTTGAAAATATATATAGAAAAGTAAGAGAAAAGCAAATTTATTCGAAATTTTTAAGAATACATTTGAAGTTAATAAAATTACACTTAATATGAATTATTTAAAGTAGTGATCAACTAACTCCGAACTGCGCAACGTTGCATCCATTTAGAGATTGGAGACGAATCAAGAATAGTTTTTGACAATTTATTTCATGTCTCTAGCAGTCTGTAATGCTTTTAGTTGGTGCTTAAGGAAACCACGTACACTCTAACAAATGAACAGTTACTAGACAATGTGTTACTAAACTAGCAGATATTACAAACATATATTTGTTGTCAAATTCTTATTAGTGATAACTTGTAAAAAGTTTGCAGCCTTATATTACGGCGATTTTAAGCCATAATATAACCCCAAGTCTTCACAAATATTTTTTTTAATATTGTTGTGATCTAGTCTAATACTAATGAGTAACTTATTTCTAATCCTATTATACTAAATTACTTAAATTCTAGTCATCCATTGATATCTTTTTAACCAATTTTGACAATTATGGCACTTTTTCTTGTGCGCTACAGAAATTGCTCTACTTTTAATTTCCCTCAAACTACTACACTAACTCGTGGGGATTAATTCTCTTGAGTCTTCTTAGTTGATTAGAGTTATCAAGGAACTGGACGGCCTCGATATTCTCGTGTTATAGGAGTCTTCCTTCGTCACTTCTCGCAAATTTTTGAATCTCTATCTCAATGTTTTATATTCCAAGATCTCGGTGGAGGTCTTCATTCCTTATGTACCAAGGTGCACTAACGATGTTGCATAGTACTTTATTTTGAAAGGTTAGTATAATTTTAATATTTGACTTTCTGGTACAACCCCAAAGCTGAATATGTTTGATATGTCCATTAATGAAGTCGATATGAACTGATTTTTCTTCATTTAATTCAATTTTCCATTTCTTGGTCCAATTTTGGAATTTATTGATGGCGTTTTGAAGTTTATTAACTGTTTCTAGATTACTTTTGGCCGTTGTTATTATGGCAGTATCGTCGGCAGAAATAGCTATAGTATTATTTTCTAGCTCCTGAAGGTCACACGTATACAGAAGATAGAGCACAGGGCCTAGGACACTGCCTTGTGGAACTCCTACTTTGATTTCTTTAAAAACAGGATAGGCATTTTTCTGCTTAATTCGAAAGTGTCTGTCTAATAAATAGAATTTTAAAATATCTGCATATTGTTTAAGAAGAATAATTTTTAATTTATAATGTAGTCCCTCATGCCAAACCTTATCAGGCGCTTGCGCTACGTCGAGGAATACGGCACAGCAAACTTTTTTTTCTTCTGACACCTTCTCCATTATATTAGTGATTCTATGAACCTGATCTTTTGTCGAATGTTTATGTCTGAACCCGAAATGGTGGTCTGGAATTAATTTTTTTCTCTCTATAATTGATTGTATTCATTTACGTAGCAGTTTCTTAAAGAGCTTGGATATAATAGGTAATAAAGATATTGGCTTACATTAAGAGACTACAGGCAGCGATTTCCCAGATTTTGGTACAATCACGATTTCTGCCACCTTCCGTTTAGGTACGTACTTAAGCCTGAATGTGGCATTGATTAGATTAATCAGCTTGACAAGTGCTTTCCTCGGGAGCTGCTTTACTCTTTCTCATGTTATTAAGTCAAATCCCCGAGCCTTTTCCGGATCTATGTTATGCTTGATTTCATTCATAACTTTATCTGGCAATGTCAATTTAATATTTTCTTCTTCCTGATAAGGAGTTTCTTCAGGTTAGGTTAAACCTACAGGTCACAATAAATAACCTACAAGTCTGTAAGTTATTTATTTGAAATATATTCTCTAAATGAGTGGCAAAACATTCAGCTTTTTATTCACAACTTTTGGCCCAGTTTCCATCTGTCTTTAATTAGTGGTATCTGCATAATCGACCTTTTTAATCTTTTTGTCGCTTTCCATAAGAAATAATCCATATTACTATCATTAGTAAGGTCCGTTAAGTAGAAGGCAATAGTTTCGTCTTTTAATTCTTTAATTTCCCTGTTTAGTCTCTTCGCGAGGTTATTCAATATAGTTTTGTCTTGTGGGGCTCTGGTTCGGAACCACTTCCTTCTTGCTTTTCTTTTTTCTATAACTAATTTCCTAATTTCATCCGGATATCTGCTGCCCTTTAATCGTTTTTTTATTTCCGGCGTGCATTCCGATGCAGTTATTTCAATGTCTTTGGTGAATTTATCCAACTCTGCTTTCAAATCTTTTTTATTTCTAAGAGATACCTTTAGGTTTAGTCTTTCGTCAAGTAGTTGTTTAAAACTTACCCAGTCTGTTATATTTACAAACTTTTACTAAGTCTGTTAACAAACTTTTGCTACTATTTTTACTAGTAGTTAGTAAAGGTTTGTTACTCTTTGAGAATGGCATACAAGCCGAAACAATTGTTAGATATATAGTTTGCATTTCTTGTGAGACTTAGCAAGTGCTTTCATGTTACTACTTATATTGTTAACATATTCTCAAGTAATTTCGAATTAAATATATAATTTAAAAATAAAATAATAATTTTCAAATGCATTTTTAAACTAATTTTAAATTTAAATAATTTTAACTCTAATTTAAATCTAACTAATACATGATGCGTGTTAAATATCTCAGAATATACGATATTTAAATAATACATATAATAATTTTTAATAAAAACATGATAAAGAATTCATAAATTGAATAAAATATTTGTTAATCAATTCTAGTCAAAATTAATTCTCACAGGTGTACTTCCCTCACAAATAAATTTTATTCAGCTCCAAAACAATACAAAAGTTTTATTCATTGCTTTTTCACATTCTTTAACCTATTTTATTAAATTACTCACGACATAATTTGAGTTTTAATTTTCAGAAAATGTCACTTATATTGATTTATTTTCAAAAGTATAATTTCGTGTAATAAACCGATTGGTGTTTCACTTATATAAATTCGTAAATTTGTCAACAAAAAAAAAGACAAATACAATAGTTGAAACTTATACCATATTAAGATACACCGAGATTAAGCACTTATGAATTAAGAAACTTATACCGTATTAAGATACACCGAGATGCATATATATTACCAGTTATACTAATTGTGCTCAATTTATGGCCTTAGAGATGTATTTTTGTGCTACTTATTATTTCGTTCTTGCCATCTGATTAAATAAAAACGTCCAAATATTGAGTGAATACTGAAAGCGATGGCTTGAGAAAAACAAATTTCACACTTTCATTCGTAGCTACCACTTTCAACTTTTTCTTTCAGGTATTTTTATTGGGTTGAATATTCTTTTGGCATTATTTTTAACATGAATTTTGTAATATACTCATTTATCACAATAGTATTGAACTGTTTCTTAAAACTTACTATTACACTTTTTTACCTAATTATATTGAAATAGATCGCCACCTTCCACCATAAAATCCGAACATTCTTTAAACACCGATTTATTACAGACCTACCACATGTGTACAGTAAACAGTTCATTGTCTTCTAACTTCACAATTTATATCATCCTTGGAAACAACATAAAAATAATTTTAAGTATGCAGTTGTACATACTTGTTTTTTTTTTATATATATCTGTTACAAATTCCAAGATTTTAAAGAATGGTGGTGATTCTGTTAGAGGTCGTTACTTTCACTCAACCGATTGTATGTATCTTTTTTATATTCCAGAAGATTGATATAATTTCAAATACATGTAGATCCCAGTTAGTTAATCACAAATATATTTAAATGCAATTCCTTACTGGTGTATATTATTTGCTGGGTTTTAAATTATTTTCAATAATATTTCTGAGAGTGAATGCTAAAAAAATATTTCCCAATTAGCAAATTATTTTCAATTTCGCTTATTTGTTTCTCGTATAAAATTATTTCTTGTTTTCTTTGCTTTGCTTTTTTATAAAAATGTCTTCATAAATAAGGTATTTATACTAAAGTAAATAAATAGCGAATTTTAGTTCGTTTTAACCATTAAAACGAACTTTATAGAGTAATTATTATGCGAATTCCAGCGATATTGTCGACTACCCGTGACCGTTAAATGTAAATACCACTAATTGCAAGGACTTACCTTTTATTTTTATCCATAAATGAGTGCTTATAGCTGCTAAGAGACACTTGCATTGTTAATAAATGCAGGTGTATATCTGTAGGATTCCCTAATTACTTTTTACGCTTCACTATAGACATTGAGATATCCTCGCCTATTGAAAGTAATCATTCTATCTGTTCTATTTTTTATATAATCAGTTACAATAATTTTCATGGTCATAACAGAATTACAAATAATAGTAAGTAATATTCGGCATTTTAAGTTATAGTTGGAGACATGTCTATGGATAAAACAAACAATATCGCCACAGGTGAGAAGTTATGAGTGAATGTTTGAATCAATTAATAGTCAAGTCAGTACTGAGACTGTATACCTGAAGTGTAGCCTAGTTAATTACAAATTTGATACACTATATATGTTATACTTTAATATAATATTTCAGATAACTCAATTTAAATTTCGATTAGACAATTTTACATATTTATTTAATTAAATAAATGTAATGTCAGGTTCATTATGTGTACATGCAAAATAATTGTTTAACATACTGTCAGTAGCACTTTAGTTATAATTAATGTTAATTGTAACTAAATAATTATATAATTAAGAATTATTTAATAAGGTCACATTAAAACAAGTACTGCAAGAGGTAGTATTTCCCCTTCGTTATGAAATCAACAGAACATCTCAAGTCGTTATATAGTGATAATATCAGGACTATCACATCGATAACGGATTTGTCCTCAGTCGTATAGATTGTCTACACACGTATATTTGTTTGTGACGATTTTTTTTCTAAAAGTTTAACCGTACTTGTGTAAAATATTGTCTATTATTCATTATATTAGTGTAGTAAAAAGTGCTCTCCTAAACGTAGGTATTGTTACCGAACACCTGGTTTTGTTTGTGACAAGTGCAACATAATGCAAGTTGCAACAACACAGCTTATAGGATACCGAAGTGGATCTAAGGACAAAATATCCTCACATGATTCATGTAATTTGATTAGGTAATAGTCTCCACACAGTATCGAAGGAAATTCGAATTTAATTTAACTCAAGACGAGTGATAAAATTAGACAAGTGATTTAATGCTATAACATTTAGTGATATCCGTAATTCTGAGATAACTGCAAGCACCCAATGTTTCTTCAAGATTATACAATTTTTAATTAATTGTCCTTTGTCGTCTTTGATGTTAATTTAAGATCCCCGCGAAGTCCAAGCGTCGACAGACCGAGGGTCGGCTGGTTCCCACGGTCCGCAGAAGTTTGGGGCCAGCCAATACACCTGAGCACTATCCAATTAACACCTATCTGGCGGTTTCTTCAATGCCTCCAGGGGCACCGTACTTACGTCGTTAATTATGCTGACGCGTGCTACTAATTGTCATTTTATCACCTTCAATGCTAAGACCCCCGCGAAAACTATTCCCGCGAAAGTTCCCACGCTTGTCAAAATTTTCCCACACTCAATCGCCACCATGACTACTGTTGCGACGATTTTAAAGTTGTCATTACAGCAGTTATCAGAAATTTCATTTAACATAATGGCATTCAACGTTCTCTAAATATGTGTGGCGTATATTTATAAAATGACTTAATTATAGCTATTTGTTCATTTTCGTAAATTCTAAGGTCACATAAGGCTTGATCATAAATTAATACATATTTTTTAAAATCATATAGAGTAAGTTAATTAATATTTATGTCATTTGTGTTCCCTTTGGTTAACAGATATAATTCGTATTCATACTGTTTCTAAAATTTCAATATTAGGTACATTTTAAAAACTAAAACCTTCAGGTTTTAACTTTGGTTTGTCATTATAAGTTGCGGCTATACGAAGTCACTTTTAATTTATTTTCAGTGTTCATTCACTAGTATAATACAACCAATTATTGTTTTATATTTGATCGTAGTCACTGCAATCTCGCATATATATATATATTATATATATATATATATATATATATATATATATATATATATATTTCGTTTGAGTCTTACTCACCACACTGACTTATTTCTGGTTTTAGAAATGCTTGTTAAAATACTTTTATTCTTCAATCTTCAATTTTTATCACTTATGTTCTCAAAATTTAATTATTAAACTTTAAGAGTTTAAAAACCACACACTTTATAAAACACAGATTTCAATTTTTACATTTGATAATCGAAACCTTAATATAATTATGTCTAAGTACACATTACAAACATTAAATTTAAATGGATGTAAGTCCCTTAGAAATAGTCGGCAATTTTAAGATTGTGCAGATCAATTTGTCTTTTCAAACGTGTTTTGTTTATATACAGTATTTTCTCTTAATTTCTTGCATTTATAACCATTGGCATGTAGCTAACTATGAAACATCATAAGTATCTCCTAATTTGACCTATATTTAGTATTTGGTTCATTAAGACCTTTGAAACTAATAATAATTTAATAAATTATAATAATTTGAATATACAGACGTATATGCAAGTTACTAAAACTCATTAATACATTTTCTCGTGACTGTAAAATTAATAATCTACAGATGTATTTATACATTAACGCTCCATTTGTTTAAAATTTGTTTAATTTTTACAGTATAATTGTACTTAAAATTATAGTCTTATACGTATATTTTCAGACGATATTAAATATACTTACCTATTGTTTCAAATGTATGTATAATGATGTTTTACTATTTTGGTAGGAATTTTAATTGAATTAATACTGAATAATTAGTTAATTAAAAACATAAACACGGTACTCGTAAAATTCCATGAAAAATGGATTAGCTATATATAGGAATGAAATGAAAGTGGACATGCACTAGACATAAGATCTGACCGTAAAAGTATACAACAGGTTACACAAGAGACTCATCTTCACTTTGTCGGTTATTGGGACATGGTTGTTGCATTTGTTCGAGCAACGTGCGTGTTATTTCAAGGTTTCATTTTCATTTTCATTTGCTCAGTTCTCTTATATGTTTGTTTCCTTTTATTCGAAGTATGTAACAAGTTAACATGACTCATCTAACAATGATTACAGGTTGTATCACTTGTATCTGATATTATCTCTCAGCTATAAATATGGAAATAGATTTATAACTATATTATAATATCATATTTTAGTAACATTACTCAATTTTGTTTTCGTCATGTTTGACAGAATTTTGCTATGATGCACATAGTAGCTAATGGAATTACAATTTGTGGTATGCCGTAATAGTACACGAACTAGATAGTGTGACTGCAACTTGACAAATTTTGCATCGGGACGTAGGTCTGCGCCCGTATAAAATCTAACTGACCCAAGAACTTAAGGTAAATGACTCCATAGACATCGCCGTGTGTTCGCTGATTGGGCTCTGGAGCAGTTGGAAATTGACCCAAATTTCGCCAAAAAAATCATCTTTAACGGCAAGGCCCATTTTTGGATGAACGAATATGTGAGCAAGCAAAATTGTCGGATTTGGGACGATACCAATCCGCACGAGATACACCAGCACCAAATACATCGCGAGAAAGTCACTGTTTGGTGCAGATTTTGGTGTGGTAGAATTATCGGTCCGTACTTCTCCCAAAACTAAACTGGCATTGCCATAACCGTCAACGATGAGCGCTATGTGGTAGATCGATGATAAGCAACTTCTTATGGCCTAAACTGGATAATATGGATACCGACGACATGTGGTTCCAACAGGACGGAGCTACGTGCCACGTAGCGCATGCCACGATGAACATTCTGCACGAATGATTTGAGGGCATGGTTATCTCACGCAGCGGTGACGTTAACTGACCACCAAGATCATGCGTCTTAAGGCCTTTGGACTTATTCCTTTGGGACTATTAAATCGCAGGTCTATGAGAATAAACTACAAATAATTGATGCCATCATAACGAACGCCATCCAGCGAATTTAGCCAAATTTATGCGACAATGTCATCGAAAATTGGACCTCTCGAATACGTGCCACCAAGCAGAACCACAGCGGACATTTGAACGACGTTATATCCCATACTTAATGCCATAAAATATTCTTTCATCAGTTTATCCATAAAATATTTTTTATCAGTTGCCCGACGCAGAGCAAATAGAAGTACAACACTCATCATTTGAGATCCAATGTAGGTAGTTTAGCACCTCTACGTAAGCATAAGTGCATTTGTCTTCGTCTCTATGTGTAACCTTCTACTCCGCAGCCTGAAATGGTAGTGGAAACTAGTCGATTTCTGTATCGATATGATCTAATATGTCATCAAATTAATTAAGTTAATGAAAAAAAAACCATTAGACAATATTACAGTTGAGTTGAAAAAATCAGGCATTAAGACTGATTATATGATGTAAGTTTTCTGAGTCGTATCACGAGTACTGTAGAAAACATCACCAAATTAATATTCTAGGAGCTAGATTATTTATTTCCAATAAAGAGATTTGGCATACCTGAAAGAACTCCTTCGTATATTCAAGGACCATCAAGGATATTCAAGGCAATGCAAGGACCATCTAATTTATTGTCAGTTAACTGGTAATGTTCCGTCCTTAGATTAGTAACTTTAACTACAATATTTAGAAGATAATGCACTGCAATTGATTTATTACTATACTATGAGTAGTCATGAAAGGTACTCAGCCCAATTTAATATTCTTAATCCAAATTTGTAATTGTTAATTACTTTTACAAACATCCCAAGAAGACTATCTTTTTAACTGCAGTGATGATCTGCATCAAACAAATTAGATATTCAACAATATGTTGAATTATCTCCAAGCCATAAATAACTACCCGTAACAATATAGTGATTATTGGTTCATCTGGCAATTCAAGGAACATATCATCTGCTATGAATCGCTTGGAAAAATATGACCATGCTATTTTGAATTTTTTTTAGTATAATAAAATTTACATTCTGAATAATTTGACAATTTAAATATATCCTGTAAATAATGAGTTATTTCATTTAAATATGCGTTTGTATAAAGGTAGCCTACCCTTTAATTATGCATTAATTTACTGTCGATGACGGTGTAAGTAGCAGTGTGAGTCTTCAACATTATAATAGAGTATTTATTATTTTCGCAAAGTAAAATTTACCTAAGCAAAATTTAGTTTGTACCAATAATCAACGCAATTACATAAAAATTATTGTGCTACTTGGTAAAAGTGGATCCGAGTGCAAGAGTTAATGAAAAACGCAATAATGAACACATTATTGCAGTGAAAGATATTGCAGAGCAACGGAAAGAGACTGAATGATCGCCGACATTTTCTTCTGAAAACTGAAAATGTATACAACAACCGAAAAACTCAATATGTGGAAGTTATTGAGTAGGTGGGTACATTACTTTCTCACAGAAGTGAGAGATTAACCAGAGTATGACCAGAATTTGTATGTACTAATCTACGAAATATACGAGAAACATTAGCGGTTCATAAATTGGTGGTATTTTCCGGACGTAGGTAAAACGTACCGCAATTTATATTCTAAAATTTTTTCCAACATAATCCTTCTGAAACACGCAACCTATAACCGCCAAAAATAAACGAATAGAAAATATGTATATTAAAAATACACGTAATATAGCAGTTGTCAAGAATCGTATACGTACTAAGTATTTTATACGACTTTATTTTTATATTAAGTGTTTGTAATGTGCCCCAATGAATAGTAGATATAACGCCTATTTTGGGCAAAATATTCGAGACGTCGGCGTCGTAAACCTTCATTCCTTTTTCTCTTATTTGTAAGTAATTTATAAATATCGACACACAGTCGATAAAGACGCTATTAAAGAATGCTGTTACATACCGCGTACTCAAATTATGTTGGTCGGTGAAAGAACTTTATATGCGCTTAAACTTCGAAAACTATCAAAAACATATTGTCTAAATTTACTTCCCATAACATGTTTTATTAGATATAGCTAGTAAGAGGGTAACACCAAAAAGTTTTCATTGTGTTACCTAAATGTATACATAGACAATAAACGCATATATAAACAATTACCATTACATGTTTTTGTAAATAATTTTGTCCTTGCTCTTAAAATATTTACGTCCTCTATTGACCCAAATATCGATATTAATATCAATAAAAATTCTATCGAAAGTATCTCATTACATTATTTCTTGGTTATATTCGTCAATTCTAGTCCAGGAGTCTAGAAGTCTAACCGGATTATGACCAAGTATTATCCACTACCTCCTAAGTCTACGTTAACGAAATGAAGAACGGTAGTTTAAAGTATTATATGTACTGCTAAATTAAGATAAAAGTTTAAGTAAAACCTTAAACGGTCAGTGTAAATTTGACTCGTCATGTTGGTACCGTAAGCTCCACCTACAACCTATACAAATACATATATAAATTGTATGCTAAAGATTTCTTTATATATATATATATATATATATATATATATATATATATATATATATATATATATATATATATATATATATATATATATATATATATATATATATACCTGTATAAACTACTGAAATAAGATTATACTCCACCCCGTCTGAAAATGCCTTATATAATAAGGACTAAACAAATTAGGTCAAAACAACCATTCTCCTGGCGATATGCCAAACGCCGAGCGCCATTTAAATGACAAAATTTGCCGTATTTTTTCTAACCGAGTTAGCACTAAAATACAGTGATTCACATTGTTCCAAAACCATAAGAGAGATGCAAAGTGTCACCTATATCAGGATATCGCTAACTGCGGACCGGTTTCGACCTTATCTTGGGTCTCGTCAGTGCAGTGTAAGCGAGTATACCTTTGACAGATGAGGCTCATATCTAATAGACGTTGCTATATTCCACCACGTTTAGTGCTAACTCTGTTAGACAAAATACGGCAAATTTTGTCATCATTCAGCGCTCGGCGTTTAGCATATAGCCAGAAGAATACCTGTTTTGACCTAATTTGTTTAGTCCTTATTATATAAAGCATTTGCAGATGGGATGGAGTATAATATCCTTATTTCAGTAGTTTGAAAATTACCCTCTGCAAAGTAAAAACTTTGGATTTATATATATATATATATATATATATATATATATATATATATATATATATATATATATATAATCAGCACCTCAAAGAACGTGTAAATGTAAAGAAACCGTGAATTGATTAAATATTAGGGTCTTTGCAAAAGTCAATTGTTTAATTAATTTAGTTCGATTTTTTGTTAGATTTTTTTTACTTTGTCTTAAATTTTGACTTAACATTATTAACCCCAAATTTCCAATACTTGATTTGTGACTTAACACAGGGTGCCACTAAGATTTTTTACTGCTAAAACTAAATATTTATGTTAGAAACAATGCTTTATTACCCAAATACACCCGAATATAAAAAAACTGATGATTTTTTAAATGAAACAAAAGTATGGAAAGTCAAAACAAGAAAAAGTGCAATACAAACGTTTAAAATAGTTTTAATCGTCAATATCCTCTGCTCTTACAGAATCTGAATGTTAAAGGTTTTCGTAAGATGGATGAAAAACTTCAGGTGTCCATTTTAAAAGACTTTGTAGGTGTTTATATTTCTTTGTAGTGATAGGCTTTGTAGCAGTTTGAGGTAAAACTGGCATGTCTTTAAATGCTACAATATTACGGCGATATCTGTTTAAGTCCACCGTACGAAATTCTACATCAAAATCGGTTTTGTAATAAAGAAACCCAAGGCTGTTTGATCTAACTTGAAGGCAGACAGCATTGGGTATTGGAAAAGGACTACCATCAAAAGATTTTTTTCTAAACATATATGGTGCATTTTATACAGCATTTAAAATTCCTAAAATGTTCTGTTCGCATGCTCAAAACTGTAAAAGGCTTCTTCTTATTGCAAACCCGAACTAGCTTGTGCCAGTCCTAATGAAGGATAATTTTAAACTGAGTCTCTTTTTTCCAGTACCTCTCTACTAACGAATGATCCGAATCGACCTCAAGATGAGTATGGCCCCTTAATAAATATTTGTGTTCGATTTCCTCAAGTTGCGGAAACTTATTTAGGATATAATAATAGCACATTACCATCCTAAGATTACGATTTTGGGATGGGAAATTATTAGAAAATATTATAATTTTTTTCAAATTTGGTGAAATAATTTAATGATTCCATCCACCACATAAGTCAAGAAGCCATCTCGTTTACACCCCTTCCCGCAATAGATTCATCCCACATATAGCAGTAAGTATCTTTATCTGTAGCGTCATGGATGGTATAGTTAAAATTCCAAAGCTTTCAAGAATAGAAGCTTTGGGTATTTGTTGGAACTGGAGTGGCAACACATTTTTCTAGATCCACCATTACAACTTTGACGTTTTAATTTTGAAATGGCTGTTCCTTATCAGCTTTCTTCGGCTTGTACCTTTTAGAAGCCTCATCCATGTGTTTACCATATTGTTCTTGAATCTGTTGCTTTTCTTCGTTCGACAACATATTACGAAATGTTATTTGAAAATGATCACATTCGTCGCATGTGTCGTTAACTGGATTTTTAAACGAATAATTAAATTCCGAATTAAATATATCGGCATAAAGCCATAATTTTGCAATTTGTTCAAACGGCACATTTTGTTCACAACAATCCGATACATATAATTCATACATCTTTTTGATACTTAAATTGCTTTCCAGGTATTTTTGGTGATTTTCTGTAATGAGATTCTTGGGCTGGAAATTTTAAAATATGCTCGCGAATCCTATCTCCAATATCTTTGCTTATTTTATTTTTAGGTGTATGCTTTCCTCTTAAATCATCTAGAACTGGTCCACCGTTTGGTCGTCTTTTTAACAGGCTTCTTTCGACACACGTTTGAGAGATACTCAATGTATTTTGAAAAAATGTTTTAAATACCCTAATACGCTTATGATCTTTTGAAAAATGATAATGCAACGTAGAATTTCTCTGTTTCTATCCGGTTCTTTCACGTCGTCTTTGCACTTCCTCTCATGCAACACACGATGCTGCAAATTGCCGCTTTTGATTATTATCCATTGATTCTGACCAAAAGTGTTTAAAAAT
Source organism: Rosalia funebris (assembly GCA_037954035.1). Lineage (NCBI taxonomy): Eukaryota > Metazoa > Arthropoda > Insecta > Coleoptera > Cerambycidae > Rosalia > Rosalia funebris. The sequence goes on along the minus strand of JAZFAV010000022.1, from coordinate 40,708,793 downwards.
ATCAGCGCGATTTTCTTCTGTAAACTTATGTGAGCATTTTAGTTTACAAGTTTCTTTACATTTGTGTTTTAATTTTTTTTTAACTACTCTTTTGTTTTTGACACATATGCTTGAGCTGCTGCTCGTTTTTCTTTTCTTACATTACATTTCCAAGTCTTTTCATTTCGCTTATGCTTATGACTTTTAACTACTACAACTCCTTCATTTTCAATATACCCTAAGATTTCTTCATTTACATGTGCGTTTTCTTCTAGGTCTTGTTTGTCTCTTCCATTTTCACTAGTATTATCAAGAGAATCAGACGGAACGTAATGAGACTCCAAGTCAGAAACATCTACAGGGCTATCAGATTCATTTTGTACATACCTTGAAGCATAAGAAATGTCATCTGTAAAAAATCATGTACTCGTATCATGTATAACAGCGGGAGTGGCCATCACGTTAGGGTAGTGCCTGCAATTTAAGATGCCTGCTTTTGTATTTGTATAACACTAAACATTATTTTTCATTAGTTGTGCCTCTATGTTGACGAGGTAGTGTTCAACTGCGTACACAAACATTTTTAAAACGGTAGTTTACACAACTGAGGAAAGAAGTGCGTATTACTTAGTGGTACTATAGAAATAATTCGGAAGTTGTCGCGCGATTTACAATTGCACTTGAAACACACAAAAGTTCACAAGTTTGAGTCCTCGGGATATATAACGTCTTGTGGAAAATGTAGAAAATGTTCGATTAAACAAAGAACGCTAATAAGAAGGAATCAATGTTTGTAGCTTCAAGGAAGTAAGTGCACCCGTTCCAGCATGTAAATCTCTACCGAAATCGGTATACATGATCGAATAATTTGGAGTATTTTAAGGAGAAACGGGTATCGTTGTTATAAAGCTACCACTACTCAATAAATTCTTTTCGAAGACTCTATAATATAGATGCCAGTTTGTGAAAGAAAATGAAGAAGGCAAACGAATAAAAGTTCAAATTCTTTTCCAGGATGTCGTAGACAGTGGTTCTCGAAATATTTAAAGCGGCTATATATTTTCGTACAGAAAGGCGAGGTGTATATGTCACTGCTGCACACGCACGCTCAACTATTTTGACACGTCTTCTAGGATGATTCTTCTAGGTCGACCATTGGTTTTTTATTAATAGTTAGGCCAACCCAAATCTTCACTCAACTCCACTCAAATTTAGTGATCCACAATTTGATTGATTTTATTGAAGAAGCTTGATTAATTTCGTAAAGTGCGCTGGATACAGGCGATGAACTATTTATGAGGGAACTATGGTTCTCGTAAAAGCTTCTAACACACATGCCACGTTCCTCACCAGTGAAACCATTGCAACTAAATCTCCAAGGCTTGGTATCTAACAAATACATGCACACACACACTTACCACTACCACTTTCCGAAATCTTCAACAAACAAATAACAAAAACATTTCAGGACACCTTGTATTTTCTAAGTATATAGAGGAATATGTGGCTAATATGTACAAAAGTTCGGGCTTTATATTGTGGATCTCTAAAGAGTTTAAGCTTATATCCACGCTTCCTATGCTGTTTATCAGCTTTGTTAGATCCAAACGTCACAATTAGAAAGAGTACAGCGGATATTGTTTAAACTCGCATGTTTTATTTTAGAAGATAATTACCCTGTTAGAGGAACACCACGAAATTTCTTTTTAAACAAATATGAAATGAGTAGTCTTGTCAGAAGACCTTCTAGGTTTAACTGCAAAAGAGTCAACTTATTTCAGCTTCCCACTTCTCCAACTAATGTTTTACAGTCATCTCTCTGATATCAATGTTTCTGAACTACAATAACAATGAGTATAGGCTGAATATATTTAAGTATAAAATCATTGACATAGAGTGCCTTCACTTCACACCTCTCTAAACTATTATGGTTTGAATTGTACTTTGTAATATAAATATGTTGTCTCGCGAGTATTTTAATGCATTTATTTGTGGAACGTTTTATTCTATTATTAACATGTACTTATATGTCTTGTATAATCGTTATTTGATTTATCCTGTAACAGGATTTATTCCGGATAAATTAAGTTAAATAAATATATAAAATAAACAATTATAAACATATATTTCACTAATTAAGATACAATTTTAACAAATAAAATTATGCAACACTCTAATTCACTTTTTAATGTGCATTATAATTAATTTACTGAAGAAATCGTTTTAATATAGCAATAGAAAAGATCAAATTTGCTTTCAAATTGCTAGAATTAGTTGGCACTGAATTTTATTTTCACCTATACTTTCCTGAAATATAATGGATTCATCATTTGTCCTGATTATTCAGATTATCATTTGTCCTGAAAATGATAATAATATATGAAAACAATTTCAAAATTATAATCCTTTAAAAAGCTTTATAAACGCTTCGCTAACAAATTCTTTTTTTCACACGCTAAAATATTTATCAAATAAGAGAACACTATTTAAAATTGAAGTATAATTTAACAAAACAAATACAGACAAAAACAAACAAGACGAGGAAGCACTGAAAACTTATAAGTCAATAAAGTGGGAAATCATTAGAAAGTGTAGAAAAGCGAAAGAACAATGGATAGAGGATAAATGCAAAGAAGTAGAAGATAAGCTCCAAGTAGGTAAGACCGATGAGGCTTACAAAATAATTAAGAGGAACTTCAGGGATGTAGGACCAATAAGTAAAAACGTTAAGAGTCAATAGAGGTACATACTGATCGGAAGAGAAGAGAAAGCGGATAGATGGAAACAGTACTTAAGAAATTTATATGAGGGTCAGAAATTAGGAGAGATATTAGAGGAAGAATCTACCATCGATAGGGAAGATGTAGGAAAACCTATATTGAGAGAGGAATTTGAAATAGCACTAAGGGGGCTAAAGAATAATAGAGCGCCGGGTGTAGATAAAATACAGGCGGAAATTTGTTTGAAATGTGCGGGACAGAAAGTAGTAAATAGGATGTTTGAACTGGTAAAATACATATATGAAATGGGCGAGATGCCGGAGGATTATAAGAGGAACATTATCGTTACTATACCGAAAAAGAGAAGAGCCGACAAATTCGAGAACTTTAGAACGATTAGCCTAACTTCCCACGCGTCAAAAATCTTAACCAGAATAGTGCAGAAGAGGATGGAAAATAGAGCGGAGGAAATACTAGGAGAAGACCAATTCGGGTTTAGGCAAAATAGGGGAACTCGCGAAGCTATTCTGGCGCTAACAATAATGTTAGAGAAAACAATAGAAAAAGGAAAGAGCGCTTATATAGGATTTGTAGATTTAGAAAAAGCTTTTGATAATGTTAGATGGGAAAAAATGTTCGAGATACTAAAGAGCGCGGGAATGAAGCATAGAGATAGGAGAGTAGTACATAATCTATACAAAGAGCAAACTGCTGTTATAGAAGTAGAAGGGGATAGAAGGGAAGTAGGTATTAGGAAAGGAGTAAGACAAGGATGTACGCTATCACCACTAATTTTTAATCTGTACATCGAAGAGGCGATTAATGTGGTAAAAGATTTCGGGATTAAAGTACAGGGACAGAAACTAGAAATGCTGAGATTCGCGGATGATATAGCAGTATTAGCATCTAGTGAGGAGGAGTTAGAATCAGCGTTGAACGAAATGGAGGCATTGTTGACAGAGGAATATAGAATGAGGGTGAATAAAAACAAAACTAAGGTGTTAGTGTGCAGAGGGCGCGAGAGCAGAGCAAAAACGAAAGTACAAATTAATAATAAAAGATTGGAGGAAGTCAAAGACTTCACTTATTTAGAAAGTAAAATAAATTGGGATGGAAGAAGTGATAAAGATATAAAACAAAGAATAATGCAGGGTCGAGTAGCTATTAACAAAAAGAAAGCACCTTTATGCTCGGGGGTAATAAACTTAGAAACAAGGAAGATATTTTTGAAAACGTATGTATGGAGCACGGCACTACACGGTTGCGAAACCTGGATAGTAGGGAAAGCAAGTAGGAAGAAATTAGAAGCTTTTGAGATGTGGTGTTACTTAAGAATGATGAAAATACCGTGGACTGATAGGGTTAGAAACGAAGAAGTATTGGAGAAAGTCGGTGAGAAAAGAAGTATGTGGAAAAACATAAAAAAGAGAAGAGATAGAATGGTAGGCCACTTGCTGAGACATGGGGGAATAGTCCACGATATTTTGGTGGCAGAAATAGGAGTGAAGAAAGACAGAGGTAGGCCTAGATTAGACTACTGCTCGCAAATAGTAAGGGATGTAGGTTGTAGTACAATTAGCGAAATACGTAGGTTAGCACAAGATAGGAGAAGCTGGAGGTTAGCGTCCAACCAGTCTTAGGGCTGATGACCTCATGATGATGATGATAATTTAAGAAAATTATAAATATAACAAAATATTTATAATCAAAGCTAAATAAATTGCTAAAATTATAATTATTAGATTACCAAATTGAACGTCAATGATACTATCTAAGTAAATAATAACAAATAACAATAACAGAAGTTTACAAAAATTATTAGTGGTCCCTATTTATTCTAAGGCGATTTTACATCAAGCAAATTTAAGAAAATATCGTTTCAAATTGGAAACTTTTATCTTAATTTAGCTGTACATATGCATAAGCCTGCTAAACTATATCTAATACATATACCTATTACATATACAAATTAGTATAATTGATAGCTCAAAACTGCGGAGAAACTGACAGTTATCATAAATTTAGTGTAGGTTCGTAGTCACACCTATGAATATGAACTCGTGTGAATACGAATTCGGATTCAAAAGTGTAAATACAAATATATTTATATTCAAAGGTATTAATATGAATATAGTCTTATTCATGACAGTGAATACGATTGTGAATAGCAGTGAATAGATACTCGCAATTACACCTATAAATACAAATAAATTCGTATTCATATCCGTGAACTCAAATAAAATTGTATTCATACATCCTTACGAATATTCGTATTCACTGTGTGAATACTGTGTGACTATCCTATGATATCTCACACGGTTTTCCTTACCACAATGACGAATATCCAAATTTCTAAAATTAATTACTAATTAACTATCATTTTCTGAGACATGGCACCTCCGCCATATTTTAGCTAATGTTAAGTAGGTATATTATTTGTCAAAAGTTTGAAAATAAAATCGTTAAAGCCGTTTTTGAATACCAAAAAAATCAATTTTGAATTAAATTTTGAGATATAAAGGTAACAAGGTAACATGCGAATGCATGAATACAACTGTATTCGACTTCATAGATAAATATAAGTATATTCGTATTCATAGACGTGAATACAAATGTATTCATACTCACAGCCATGAATACGAATATATTCGCATTAACACCTTTGAATATAAATATATTGATATTCACACATTAAAATACGAACATATTCGTATTCACAAGGGTTCATATTCACAGGTGTGACTGCGAATATATTCGTTATTCGAAAGTGTGTATATGATTATATTTATATTCATAGCCATAGAAAATGTTTTCGTGAATACCTTCGTATTCGTATTTACAATTACGAATATGCCCATTCCTGTCACCAATACCTATGTCGTCAATAAATAGAGATAATTAATGGGATTATTAACAGTTGCAGCAAGAAACGTTCACTTTTTTGGAAAATTTTAAGTGAGACACCTTCCATCATATAATAAGGATTTTCTTTACCCGGCAATTCTATTTGTTAACAATACCGTATTATATTGAAATGGAATGTAGCTTCAATGGGAAAAACAATTTTGTTTAGAAACTGCAAGTCTGCTTTACATCTGTTCATCATTTAATCACAGAATTGTATACTTAGATCAGAATGTTCCTTATTTAACCCTTAAACCAACTGAACATTATAAGGGTGGTAGTTTTCATCAATGTGTGTACAAGTGTATCTAACTGTTTTTCCTCGTTAATTAAAGACGTTCTGCCTGATTTATAAATATTTTTTACATAGCCAGTTTTTCGATCTTTTGTTCCATTTTATTAATTATAAATTGATACATGATGACCAAGGTAATCATAAATTTAATATAGGTTAGAAATTTTATATTATAAGTGAAAAATTCATATTTTTCGAAAATGCAAAAGTTGGTCTTCAAGGTTCTCAACATTACATTTGAGAACATTACACTAGAAGTTATGCTTCTGCTATAATTTTAGGTTAGTTCTTTATCTTCGGATATATCCAGACTTCAATGTTAAAAAGAATGTTCTTTTGTAATTTTTTACGCGTTATCTATTTGAATAAAAGTGTTGTACACCACTGGCCCAATCAATGAGCCAACATACTAATGAATATATAACATAACCCTAAATAATTTCTAATCTAGCATTGACCTATACTAATACGCTACTCTATTAGGTAGTAAACTACTACATTGTTAACTTAAATACACAAATAATTATACTATTTGAGAAATACACATGTACGTCAATCATTAAAGTTTCCGACCACTGCTGTAGAATTTGTGAAAATTTCTCAGTATTTAAAAATGCATTTACGTGACTCAAAACCTTAGTTAGATAGCCCATTTACTATCATGTGCAGACATTTTACGTGTACATACATTATAAATACTAATCATAATTAATGAGAAAGATAAAAAATAACTTTATTGAATGTAACTGTTATTTTCAAACATGCCTTAACGCCATTAATGTTATCTAATCTAATGTTCTCAGAATGCACACTCTTCAATCTCTATCAAACCTCCTACGTAATCATTGAAATTGTGCACGAATCTTCCGGGTTTCTAATGTTACGAAAGTACTTTACGATGTCGCATCTCTTGTTGACTTTTGTTTTTAAAACAGTAATCATGCGACATATTTTACCAATACATACTGTAAAACAAACCTTCACAGGATTCTTATTCTGTTCACAGGATTCTTATTTTGTTTTATTAATATTTATTTTAGTGAATTGTAATGAAAAATAGTAATATGTTAATAACTTATGTAATATACGACTTCTATATTGCTTCCACACCATAGATAAAGAGGTTAATTCTAATTTGAAAATTAGATGCACAACGATTTTACATATGAGCAATTATAATGTATAACATGAAACAATGAACTAGTGAAATTAATTTTTAAATTGTTTTTAAATATTTTTTTCACTATTAAATGTTTTTATAGTTTCTCAATTTTTTAAGAAAACGTCAATTTGTATAATGGACTCTAGAAAACTTATTATACATCATATAATATATATATATATATATATATATATATATATATATATATATATATATATATATATATATATATATATATATATATATATATATATATATATATATATATATATATATATATATATATATATATATATAACACTTATGCATAATTAATTATACATTCATGGAGAACATTCCTACACACTTTTAGTAACTAACTAATTTACTGTTCGTTTTTAAGGAATGTCCCGAAACAGATCAATTTTTACTTTATATTGTCAATTTTTTAAAGATTATCCACCACGTTAACTCCCTGTGAATAACAGATCCGGATCAGGGGGTCATGCGTCACCTCATTTAAAACAGCTCTTGAGTGTCTATTTAACAATTTGAAGTTTTTTTTATTTGCTGCACTAATAATTCATCATATTCATTTTCAAAATTAAAAAATGTGTTAATGTGAACTCAAGAGTATTAAAGCATCAAGAGGTATTCTTTGCAATATTGTTAATTTTGAACAATAGTTTAAATGCACCTCAACACTTTATATAAATTGAAGCGCAGAGTGTAAAACAATATGCAGGATATGTTTTAAAAAAATATTTTATAATTTAACAACTTACTTTCAATTGCCAATTAAATTAAATAGTCAAAATGACCACCATCTTGACAATAAGCAAGACAATCGTTGAGATCTCGGATGATATTTTGTATGACCTAAGGACTTGACAAAAAGTGTAAATACGGAAGTATTTGTATTCAAGGGTATTAATATGAACATATTCGTATTCATGACAGTGAATACGAGTATACTCTCATTCACACCTATAAATACAAATAAATTCGTATTCATAGCCGTGAACTTAAGTAAAGTTGTATTCATACAGCCTTACGAATATTCGTATTCACTGTGTGAATACTGTGTGACTAGCCTATGATATCTCACACAATTTTCCTTGCCACAATGACGAATATTCAAATTTCAAAAATTAATTACTAATTAACTATCATTTTGTGAGACATTTCACCTCCGCCATATTTTAATTAATGTTAAGCACATTATTTGTCAAAAGTTTCAAAAGAAAATCGTTAAAGCCATTTTTGAATATTAAAAAAGTCAATTTTGAATTAAATTTTGAGACCTAGAGGTAACATACGAATTTAATTCGCTAATTAATAATATTAATACGAATATTCGCATTAATACCTTTGAATACAAGTATTCACACATTAAAATACGAACATATTCGTATTCACAAGGGTTCATGTTCACAGGTGTGACTACGAAAATATTCATATTCAAAAGTGTGTACATGAATATATTTATGTTCATAGTCATAGAAAAAACACTTTTTGTGAATACATTCGTATTTGTATTTACGATTACGAATATGCCCATCCCCGTCACTAATAACTGCGTCGTCAAAAAATAGAGATAATTAATTGGATTATTAACAAATAGCAAGAACCGTTCACTTTTTTGGAAAATTGTATGTGAAGCACCTTCGATCAGATAATAAAGATTTTCTTTACCCCAGTACCGGCAGTTTTATTTGTTAACAATACCGTACTGCATTGAAATGAAATGCAGCTTCAATGGGAAAAACAATTTTGTTTAGAACTGAAAATCTGCTTGACATCTGTTCGTCATTGATTCACAGAATTTTATCCTTAGATCAGAATGGTCCTGTTAGACCAGAACCTTAGACCAGAACTGTACATGACCAGTTTTTCGGTCTTTTGTTCTATTCTATTAATTATAAATTGATACATGATAACCAAGGTATTTGTTATTAAATATTTCACACATCCCTTTTCAGTTATTTTTATTGCTACATACAGTCATAATTAGAATCTCTATTTTCTGAATGTCGGATAAATACGATATTAAATTAATACATATTAACCTAAAATTAATAAATATTAACCTTATTACAAACACTAACACTTTTGACATGTAACTTATTAATACCGTAACGTTAATTGGAAACAATATCGATTCATAGTCCACTTCATACGTTTTCGAAATTAATTTTGTCAGTTATTACTGCACCAAATTGAAAAAAACCCTTTTCTATTATTATATTGTAATCAGGAATACAATATTTCCAAATATTTGTAATATTACCAATAAATATTCAGCTTCTTCTTCCAATCTTATATTATTAATAAAAGAGGAAAGATTCGATTCACAAAAAAGTCTTATCTCGTTCATAATTAACATAAGGATTAACATGACTAACTTCTACGATTTATCGTCCGATATTATAAAGTAACAAATATTAGTTAATCTTACGGGTATTGTAAATTTAATTTCAAATCTGTATAGATCATATTTATTAATCAATTATTCTAGAATAGTCTTGTAGTGAGTTTTATATACCTTACATAGTTTACATATCATATAACTGACATTAAATTTATATCAATAAGGTTTAAACTTTATTGTAAATTAATATATTGCTCACTAGGAGGCATCTGTTTATTTTTAATGGAACTACAGTGTCTCTGGCGTTGCTGTCCACGTTTCTTTTTTATTTCCTCGTGTATTAAGATGGTAAAATTCACTTTTACCTCACGAGATGCCACATGCAGTCTCTATATTACTTTAAAATGGATAAAAATATAAGATCATTTGTCATCATTTTCATGATTTTTTAAATAATTCTTAATGGTGCGTTCTTCTGACTAAGGTGTAACCAATATCTTATGTTATGATTTGTACAAGCTAGGGTGAAGCATCTTCTAAGTATATTAGATACGACGTATCTAATAAATACATAAGTGTACGTAAGAATAATAATATTTCACGGACTTCAAGATAAACTTACTCAGGAAATGTCCTTAGCGTTCATTAAGAAAATGGCTGTAAAACAGTCTTTAATAATTTTTTGAACATATGTTTTGATTAATTGCGATTTGAATTAAGTTGATAAGTTTAAGTGAAATTGATAATGAATTAAAATTTGAACGCACAACATTATATTTAAATAAGTATAATTATAAAACTTACGTTCTACATCAACATATTATGTAAAAAGTGTTTAACGATATATTTTTTTTTTCAATAGCATTATAGTGGATTCTGGTATTACTGGCCCTAATTAATTCATACTGATACTAATTGCATTACTACCACGATCTTCGCACATACCCAGTGTATTTTCGAGTCATGTAATGGATCTCTGGACCTCTGGAAAGTCATATCATAAAAGGGATTTATTTTCCAATTGCGATCGCATTTTATTTATTACTTATGTCTTGGATACAACGCCGACTGGCTGCGAGGGCTTCAAAATCACGTGGGTTTAAGGTCAAACTAAATGAATTTATGTATATGTACAAAATGCTCCTATGGGTAATAATTCCCACTCTAAACCGTTAAACTTACATTATTTTAAATATAACGCCCTGTGTATTTTTAAACATTCCCATTGACATTTTAATTTAGAATGTCGCCATATTTTAATTTTAAAACTGCGATGTTCCCGAGCGATTGTTTTATAAAAATGGTATTTAATTTATTTATTTAAACAAATAGGTATGTTTAATAAGACAAAGCAATAATCAAAAAAATATAAGCTTCGAACTATCGAAAGCCAACTTACAAAAAAATTAATTGACATTGTAAAGTAAAAAAGTAAAACATGTCAAGCAGTCATTAATAAAATTCAATTATTTCAGTCTCTGTTAATTTTACCGTTTTTAAAGTAATAGTAAAGAAAATTACCAGTACTAACAATTATAAAAATTGAGAAATAAATCAACTTGGTGGTGTAGGTGGACAACTTTGGGTAATAATTCCTACGGCATCTCGGGTTAAACGCGCAGCACTATCAAGAATTGGTCGTGGTTTTAAACAACCACGGTTATTTGAAAGTCCAGCGGTGTTAAATCACATAATCTTGTAAGCCAATGGTGAGCATTCCGTGAGACACATGATTAGGACTTGGTATGGAGTTATGGTTGCACGTGCTGTATGACATGTTGCACCGTTTTGCTAGAACCACATTAATTTGGTGGAAAAGTAATTATTTAACATGTCACGATAGCGCTCCCCGTTTACTGTGATAGCATTACTAGCTTCATTTTAAAGAAGTATGGTTCAATTACTCCCCCGCTCCAAAATGTACATTAAACCATGCATCTCATTGATGCATTTCTATTTCGTGAACAACATGCGGATTTTCGGCACCCCAAATTCGACAGTTTTCTTTGCTGATGTATCCGTCAAGATGAAAATGTGCTTCATCGCTAAACAACATTTTGTTGCAAAAATTTTTATGCAAGGAAAGCATCACCTTTCTTTTCTAACCCCCAATTAACAAATGTACGACATTGTAAATGGTCTAACTTTTAATTTAAACTTATTTAAAACCACGGTTGATTACTTGATTCTCAAATTACTGAAGTAAGGAGATTACTATACTGTAATAAATTACTATACTGTAATAAATTACCCCATCTGCAAGTGCCTTATATAATAAGGACTAAGCAAATTAGGTGAAACTCAAAACAGCCATTCTTCGGGCTGTATACCAAACGCCGAGCGCTGAATTATATGACGCAATTTGCCGTATTTTTATCTAACAGAGTTAGCACTAAAATACAGTGATTTAGATTATTCGAAAACTACAAGGGAGATTCAAAGTGTCACCTACCTCGGATATCGCTAACTCCAGACCGGTTTCGACCTTATCTTGGGTCTCGTCAATGCAGTGTAAGCGAGTATACCTTTGACAAATGAGGCTCACATCTTGTAGATGCTGTTACACTCTACTGCAGTAGAACGTACCAAGCGCCATCTCTTGGTAGTTTCAATAACAATCTAAATCGAAGTAAAAACTTGATCATCAATATAATGCAAAGTTTTACTACGCAGAGGGTAATTATACAATAAGGACGAAACAAATCAGGTCAAAACACCTATTCTCCTGGCTATATAGAGCCAGCTATATATTACAGGTATAGCCAGGAGAATAGCTGTTTTGACCTATTTAGTTCTTATTATATAAAGCACTTGCAGATGGGGTGAAGTATAATGATCTCCTTACTTCAGTAATTTGAAAATTACCCTCTGCAAAGTAAAACTTTGCGTTTTAACTTGATTTTCAGTTTGAATCCAAATTGACATGGATATTTATAGGCATGGCCACATCTTGTGAGGGTAAATTATACCATAATAACCTCGTAGAAGATCTAACTAGCCCTGTGTTTTACATAACACGTACATATATAAAACATAATATAATTATTTCAGGTGTAAGATTTGATCAGATCACGTATAAAATTTCAAGAACTATTTACACTGTTTTGAAGTCGCTTCATTCATTAAGGAAGCAGTTTTTTATAAGATTCTGTGTATATATTATACGGTCAAAATATTTTTACTGAGAGTTCTTTTCATAAGACATCATTTTAGACGCCTTTTAGTAAACAATTTATTCTCAAAATTGTGTTACATAACTTGATGACTCTACATGCAATATTACTAATTACATCTATACTATATATACTAGAACTTTTTTAATTTTAAATGTGACAACGCTGTGTAACAAATTCAGTAATAAATGAATTTTGAATTTATAATATTACATTTATTGAAAAAGTACAAGTTCAGATTTATTCCAAAGAATACTCTGATTATACTCTTAGTCAAGAGAAGAAGCAACTATTTTGAAACTCATATCATAATTAACTCTCCGTGCTTAATAGTTTTCTTTATTTGAAAAGATAAAGAGATTAACCAAAAATTGTTTGAAATTAATGAAACTTTGCTAACTGCAAATTTAAAACCATCTTCATATTTTCAACCCCTAAGAAACCACCTTCAATTTTTTTAAATTGTACAACTACCTTTTTTGTACTGAAAATGTATCCTCACTCATTCATTCATTCTGAATATAACGGTATAACATACTTAATATTTCAAGAACAAATTCTCCATAGAAAAAAACATTATTTTAGATTTTAAAATAATTATTAATAACGTAACTTCATAGGAGCGTTTCTCACAAAAAGGAGCGCTGGGGTTTAATTATTTTGAAATATAACTTTCTGGAACATAACAATACTAATGTTTATTTAAAAATAATACTTTCTTATAAAAGAAAGTAAAGCAAAAATAATTCAAAATATTAAGTATGTTATATTTAATATTAGATGTGTTCTTAATGAAGTAGAGATTCGTGGTCAGTATAAAAAGGTAGAGATTCAATGTGAAAAAAAAGTCGGAGATGGTTTTCGGGTGAAAATGGCAAGAAGGTTTTAAGTTTGTAGTGAGCAAGGTTTTCGATATAATTTAAAGTAGGTTTTGGTTCATCTTTTTATCTCTTTAAATAACGGATATATTGATTATAATAACATTATGAGAATTCCTGAACGTCCGATTAACATATCTATAATGTATCATTATATTATTTCTCAACTATATTTATATTTTCATCACAGATTTCACATCACTGGATTCCCTATATCGCGCGCCTTCCTCGACCAAGATTAATCTAATGAACAGTATGATTTGGAATAGTATCATATTCCAAAAAACAATTTCAAAGAGTCATATCTTAATTTAAAATTAAATGTACCTGTTTATCAAGAAATTCAACTAATAATAAGGCAGTGACGAACTAAATTTCAGTCTACTAACATTAAGCAAAAAAAATATTATCAATATAATTATATACTCAAAACTGCACATGACAACAATACTATTTAAGATAGAAAGACATGAGAGATTGGACTCTATACACTTAAATTACTGGAGGTCTTAAATTAGTTAAAATAGGAATTATAAAAAGTAACTCTGAATATTTGAAAGAAACATTTGAATATTTATTTTTTAGATAATTGTCTATTTTAAAGTTCTTATACCCCGCATGGTAGTGTCTTGAAAATTTAACAATTTTCTGGAAATGGTAACTTTCAATAGTTTCCATTTTGAAATCTGTGGCAGACTATCAATAATAAAAATTATATTTTATCATAATTTAAAGACTCCACCTTGAACGTTATCAATTAGTTGCCCTTACCGTTCTTCTTTTTTATTTAAGTACATTATTTACAATTAAATATTAAATATATTACAATTCATCTAAAATACAATGAGGATAAAAATAATACTATCTAAATTCACAAGGCCACAAATGGGAATAGTAACATATTCACATAGACCACGTCTGTAATAAATTTATTCGTTATGATATATTATTGCAGGTGCATCAGCGGTTTCTTTAATGTTCACTTCGTGGTTTTTACTTACTTTTTATAAGTAGTTATGTTATTAGATATTCACATACAGTTCTCTAGTGTAGTTTTGATTTTCAGTTGCTATGTGTACTGTATTCCGTAAAATACACCGTTTTTACCGAATATAATTAGTGAAGCCGCTTGGATTTGGATTATTCGAGTTACTATGGATCTAAAACAATTTTTAGATACTTCATTAGATTGACATTATTATTTGTTAATATTTGGGATTGTATGGGGTCCATCAGGGATGTATGATGTTTTTTAAAAGAATGATAAACTTATGTTTGAACGAATTTTAAAATTTATTATTTTTATTCATTAACCACGGCTCAATGGCTACTGGATTCTGAACCTTGTACTTGAGATTCAAACCCAAAGTCAACTCTTTCGAATAATATATTTAATTATATTTTCATATGTCTATTTATTTCCCCCTTATGTTCTTTATTTGAAATTCTATTTGTAAATATCGTTTTAATGTCAATATAAACACACTACTATTAACTGTATGTATGTCTGTAATATCTACATATCCATGTATCGAATTATACTATTATGCGCTACTTTATCATGTAAACAAAATTTATAGAATTTGGTCATTTTATAAGATTTGCCTCCTATTGGGATAGAGAATAACTGGGCATCCAAGTCAGTTGCCCAATTTAGAGCTACTACAAGTGCTGCAGTTTGCTCTGTATCCACAACATAGATGGGTGACCTATCGTATTCTCCTATTAAGGCAGTAGCGATAATATATTTGTAATGTAATCCGGGATGGCCGACTGAGCCCATTATGAAGATATCATGATATACTGGGTTTCGATTCCCAACAGAAGAAGTTTGACATCTCTCTGAGCATGGGCGTGTTTGTCCTCGTATTATGTGTAATCTTCTCCTTCGCAGCATTAGTCTTTATGGGAAGAAAGTCGACTTGTGTTTTCAAATTTATTAGAAATACAAGATGATCCTCATGTGACCTTTAAGAGGAGGTCAAGAAACTATGATTTGAAAATAGGGACAGTATTAAAAGTTGTATATTGGATGGTCTTATACTATTCTTCAGAAAATTAATCAATCTACAGAATTGGAGTTGTATAATTATATAATTCAATAACAGTGCATATTCAAGAATTTTTGGCGAACAATATTTGTCATGATTCTCATACCGATTTGATTCTTTCCTAATAAAACACTATATTTATCAAACTACATATTTGAGCAAATGGTAAAAAGATCCTACAAGATGTCTGTAGAAAATAGGCGACAAGAATAAAAAATGTTGTTCCAGTCCTATTTGTAATAGAAAATTGAAAAATATCTTGGCATAAGTATGTACTCGAATATGCATCTGTCAAGGAAATTCTACAATTGTACAAGAGATCAACAATAATTTGCATAGTATTATTAATTTTGGGACAGAAACCATTAACGCCGTTATTAAATCATCCATATTGTTTTTGTGATTTCTAGTAATATATGATGTGATAATATGCGAGATGAGGTGGCGTAAAATAATCAGATGATATCAAGTGATGTGAAATGTATAGCACTTAAATTTTTGCCTGATGAGGTGCGTTTATATTTATTTAACTATTCCATTTACTATTTTATTTTGTTAATGTTGTAATTTTTAATCATTGAAAATATTTTTACTTTTAATATAGAATATTAACAATTTTATTTTTTATAAAAATACACAGTAAAATAATAGACCTATAAAGCAAACAACCCACTTAATAAAATTAAATATAGTATGTCAAAGACAAATTCAAAAATGTATTTTTGGTATTTCAAAACTAAATCTAATTTGTAGATATTTTCTACTTAACTCTGAAAAGTCCATAATAAACTGACAACAGCGCATTTCTCTGGTGGAATAGTAACGGTAACTAGCGTACTTCATCAGGAGTAACCAACATGTAATGCAAGTGTTTTAAAACAAAATTTCCAAAAATTTAATTTTTAAATAAAAATGTCAATAGGGTAAAAGAGACTGCTGGTAAAAATATATGTACAACTCAAAAACTCACCTTGTATAATAAAGCAAAATATGGCCAAGGAAAATTAGCTTGTATTATTGTTAGAATTGACGGTCAAGTTACAGGTCGCACGTTGAGGAAGTCCAGCGGCGTGATGAAGAGCACCTTGGTGATGTTATTTTTCATTCATAACTTTCCCTACATTGTAGATGTAAATAAAAAATTGTGAATGTAAATATCTGTTTTAATAACCGGGAGTGATGTCCCTCGTATACTATATTTTTTGCCTATGTATTATTATTCAATTCATAACATAAATGTTATAAACCATATTTATCGAGCTGAGATAAAAATAAAAAGAATCAGCATTGAGTCAGCTTATCAAAATCATATATATTGTATTGTAATATTTGAAAATGCAGTTATAACAATAAAGTCTTCGAGCTAAATTTATGCTACTTACAAAACCGATTCGTGTATTATTTCACCGCAATTAATTTCATGAACAAAACTGGCGACGAGGATGGGATATAGTGTCGTTTGAACCTCTGAAATTATAAGTTGAAGACGCCGCGATCCCGCGTAGAAAAAGTGATAGACTGTCAATTAACACATCGAGAGTGACCGTTAATTAGAAGTTCATCTTCGAAGGCAAGAATCATTTTTTCCACAACCGGCTGAGCTGTCCAATTGATCGAACAAGTTTATCAAGAAGATAGTGCAGACAAGACAACAAAAAGTAAGTCAAGCATTATTTTCGCTCCTGACCATTGTTATAACTCACCACCTATTTTCTCTGAAAATTCTTTGAGAACAATAGGCTCGCTATTCAACGAGAATACGTAGGTTAAGAAATTTTAGTTTTATTTAATTCTCAATCTTGATTTTTCAAATTAGTTTAGTTAATAAGAATTAGTTAATTTATTTAATTTAATAAATTCTCTCACACAATGTCATATAATTATTTTTTTATACATTACTTTAAATTTTAAATTTTCAAAATTTCAGATTTATTTAATTTAATAAATTCCTTAGAAAATTTGAATATTTCAAAAACTAATAAAATGACTACTAGAGAAACACATACATCTATTCCTAGCGTAGACTATCAATTATTAAGGCTATATATAGATAACATCCCAAAATATGACGGAAATCCTTTTGGATTAAATACATTCATCAACTCTTGCGATAATTTAATAAACCATTTTTTTAATGCGGATAGAGATGCATTAAATACCTTTATGCATCAAGCAATTTTAAGTAAACTAGTGGGTAAAGCGCAGATGTTAGTTGGTTCACGGATAGAAATTCAGAATTGGTTGCAAATTAAAGAAATTTTAAGAGTCAACTTTGGTGATCAGAGAGATATAAGATGTTTAGAGCAAGATCTTTTAAATTTAAAAATATCTAGAAACGAAAATTATCATATTTTCGGATTACGATGTCAAGAGCTCCGTAGTCTCTTAATGAGTAAATTAATTCATTCAAATAAAACTTATCCCGAAAAAGAATTTTACTCTAAACATTACGAACAAATGGCATTAGACACATTTGCCAGATCTTTGAGTCCAATGTTACAATTCATGATAAGAGTACAACAAGTAGATTCCTTAGAAACAGCTATTAATAAAATTAATGAGGAAGAAAATTTTTCTAACTATAGTAAATCTTTTCAACATCCAGTATTCTCAAACAAATCTGATTATCAAAAACCAACGATACCACCATTTCAAATTAAACAACCCCAATATAATGCAATGCCAAGACCTACTGTAGGTTATTCTCAAAATTATAACCAAATACCAAATCAATTTAAACATCAAAATTTACAAACGCAAGCTTTAAAGCAGACTTTCCCATCACAACCGATAAATGTTCAACCTAGACAATTTATCTCCACAAAATTTTTCACGAACAATAGAGTTTTTGGAAAACCACCACAGCAACAAAATGCTTTCAAACCTAAAGGTATAGTTCCATCTTATAAACCAACACCAATGTCGACAACTTCCAATATGATAGCACCACGATATAATACGTTTCAACCTGCTGCACCAAGAAACTGGATATCAGAAGAAATACATAATTTAGAAGAAGACCCAACAAATTCCCAAGAAGGATATGAATATGAAGAACAAACGCAAGAAATGTACGACTACTCAAATATGGAAAGAAGTTTTCCCGAAGTCTTTGAACATCCAACTCAGGAATATTATGATGAAGAAGTACAAGGTCAACCAACATCAAATTTTCATATGGCTATGGATTCGAACAACCCTACCTAAAAACCGAGGAAAACAAACCACCACCTAATGAAATAAATGCGTTAAAACAAGCTTGCCCATTACCATACATAATTATTTAAAATCCACCGATGAAATTATTGATAGACACAGGCTGCGCATCGTCAATAATTCGTCCCTCGATAATCGAAAAATATTACCCCTTATGTATCTTCATTGACAAAACAGAATTAAGAACTTGTGTAGGCACTACCACTGCACGATATAAAACAGATATTCCGATTTTTGAAGGGTTTAACTCTGATAAACTTATAAACGTTATTCTTCATGATTTCCATGATTACTATGATGGTTTAATAGGATTTAACGATCTACAAAATTTCCAATTATCAATTAATTTTTCCGAGCAATCCTTATGTAATCTCGACAAATCAATAAATATCCCGATATATTATAGACATCCAAATGATACTTCAAAACGATATTCAATAAATGCTCATGAAGTTCTAATCAAATAAATTCCAGTAGATGCCCCCGATGGTGACATTTACATCCCTTATCAATCGACCAACGATCTTTTCATTCCAGCTTCTGTAAGTACATGTCATAATGGTTATGCCTCAGTTGAAATCTATAATATGTCCCAAGAAATACAAACCGCTGAATTCGAAGAACCACTCTTTGTCGAACCATTTTTTGAAAATTATGATTCTTTCGATTATAAAATTAAATCCCCTGATTCTGATAGTATCAAAGCCAATATCGAAGGTTTACTTCGTTTAGATCATCTAAATTCGGAAGAAAGACAAGCTCTTCTAAATATTTGTAACACATTTCAAGATATCTTTTTAAAACCCGGTGATCTTTTAACTTTTCATAATTCGGTAAAACACGAAATTAGAACAAAAGATGAAAACCCTATTTATGTCAAATCGTATAGGTTTCCCTATGTACACAAAGCGGAATTGCGCAATCAAATTGAAAAAATGTTGGACGACAACATCATTAGGCCAAGTATTAGCCCATGGTCTTCACCAATCTGGGTAGTACCAAAAAAGAAGGACGCTTCAGGAATCCAGAAATGGAGACTTGTTGTTGACTACCGCAAATTGAATGACAAAACAATTGAAGTTCGATATCCATTGCCCAATATAACGGATATATTGGATAAGTTAGGAAGATGCAATTATTTTACCACACTTGATCTAGCTAGCGGATTTCATCAAATCGAGGTTCACCCCAATTCAGTCGAAAAAACTGCCTTCAGCGTTGAACAAGGGCATTACGAATTTTTAAGGATGCCCTTCGGTCTTAAAAATGCCCCAAGTACCTTCCAGAGAGTTATGGATAATGTCCTTAAAGACTTGCAGAATAAGATATGCCTTGTTTATATGGACGATGTCATCATCTTCTCAACATCGTTACAAGAACATATCTTAAACCTCCATAAAGTTTTCGAAGCTTTTCGCCGTCATAATCTTAAAATCCAACTTGACAAGTCAGAATTTATGTCCAAATCCGTCGAATTTCTAGGACACGTAGTAACTCCTAATGGCGTAAAACCGAACCCAAAGAAAATTGAAGCTATCAAACATTTTCCGATTCCACAAACTCAACGAGATATTAAAAGTTTTCTAGGTCTCTTAGGTTACTACCGACGTTTCATCAATAACTTTTCCAAAATAACCAAACCTTTCACTAAATGTTTAAAAAAAGGAGAAAAGGTAATTCACACCCCGGAATTCGTTAGTACATTCGAATATTGTAAAACCCTATTATGCAATGATCTGATTCTAGCATTCCCCGACTTTGAGAAACAATTCACCATTACAACAGATGCTTCCAATTACGCTATAGGTGCTGTTCTTAGTCAAAATGACCATCCGATTAGTTACGCCTCACGTACCCTAAATCCTGCTGATATTAATTACAGCACCATCGAGAAAGAACTCCTAGCAGTTGTATGGGCATGCAAATACTTTCGACCCTACATCTTCGGTAGGCAATTCATTATTCAAACCGATTACAAACCTTTACAATGGCTATTCAATTTAAAGGAACCCAACAGTCGATTAGTAAGTTGGCGACTCCGACTTGAAGAATATGATTATCAGATACAATACAAAAAGGTAAAACATAACACCAATGCGGACTGCCTTTCGAGAATAAAAATCGATGCAAATCCAATCGATTTAATGACCAACCCAGGAGATAAGATTGACGATATAGACGACTTTGTATCGTTAATAGGAGATGAAATTGGAGAAAGATTAATAGACACGCCTACGATTGAAAAAATGTTTGAAGATATTGAAATAACTCTACCTAATCCACCAGATGACGCAGAAACCCAACACTCCGCTAATGAAAACCCAATTTAGGAAATACCTTATACTGAAAATTGCCTCAACCAATATAATCATCAGATTATAATCCAAGAATCACATAACACAGTTATAGACTCAGCAATATCCGAAAATCCATTTGAAACAAAGATCCGTCACCTGGTAACCCTTAGAACAACAGCCTCTGATGAAGATATTGTCAAATTATTTAAATCCTTAATTTCACCTAAATTCACTTATTGCCTGTACTTTAAGAAACCAGAAATAGAGAAAAAACTAATTCGTATCCTTCAACAAAAATTCACTAATTTAAAATTGTGCATCTCACGAAAATTCGTTGACGATGTAAGTAACATAGAAGAACAAAATGAAAAGGTAAAATACTACCACGAAGGAAAAACTGGTCATCGAGGAATCACCGAAGTTAAAACATCACTTCTTCGAAGATATTACTGACCAAACCTAGTTAACGATGTTACTAATTACGTAAACTCATGTCAAAAGACAAAATACGAAAAACACCCACAACATATTAAATTTCAAGTAACACCAACTCTTAAAAGACCATTTGAAACTGTACACATGGATCTATTTTTTGCGGAATCCAAGATATTTCTAACAGTTCTAGACCCTTTTTCCAAATTAGGTCAAGCCTACCATATTAAAACTAACAACTCTATTGACACTTACGAAGCCCTGCTTACGTTTATTTCACACTATGGCATCCCTAATAAAATTGTAACGGACAACGGTAAAGAATTTGATAACAACTTATTTAAAGAATTTTGTAATTTACATCAAATAGAATTTCATATAACAACACCCAAAAACTCAAATTCTAATGCACCTGTAGAGCGTTTCCACTCTACCCTTGTCGATTTAATACGTTGCGTCAAACTAGAACACCCAAACAAAGACCTGACACAAATTATCAAACTAGCAATTATTGGCTACAATAATTCTATTCATTCGGTTACAAAATTGACACCTTTAGAAATTGTATTCGTAGATAGACGAAAAATTCCATATGACATTAATGAAGCCGAAATTCTAAACGATTATATCAGTGAGCAAAAAGACATCTCCCAGAAATTGTATGATAACCTTAAACAACGTATGTCCGAAAATAAAGACAAAACTATTTCGAAATTAAATAAGAAACGTGACGAACCTGTAAAATGTCAAGCTGATGAGACAGTTTATCTAAAAACCAAAGATAAATTTACCTCAAAAACAAAACCTATTTATAAAGAAACCCAAGTAATTTCCGATAAAGATCATTTAGCAACCACAAAATTAGGCACCTATCATAAAAATATTATCAAAAAACCTAGAAAGAAACTAAAAGATTCTTCTTCGCCGCAGGTTGAAGATGAAGACGACATTGAAGACCTTATTCCTACTCACCGTATTCAGTTTACGAGTGACATTGAACCAGGGAGACAACCCCACGTTCCAGACAATAACGAACCCGATCTTACCCATTCAACTAGGACCCGTAAGACTAATAGAATCAAATCATAAATTCCTATATCAAATTGACATTTCAATAATTTCGGACTATTTAGCAAAACTATATGAATCTTACAACAACCTGACAACAATAAGTTCTGACGAATCTTTTCTACATGTAGGCTACACATTAAATAAAATTACATTAAAATTAGAACCTCTAATCCCTAATAGAATCCATAAAAGAGGACTTATAGATGGTATAGGTAAAATATCAAAATATCTCTTCGGTACTCTAACGGAAGATGACAAATCTGAAATAGTTGAACACATCAGAATTCTAGATAAAAACCAACATAATATTGAGACTCAAATGAATCTACAAATCTCTATTCTGCAACCACTTTTGAAAACCTTTAACGAAACAATATCTACTTTATCTACTAATCAGAACAGAATTGCGCTCCAAATTCAAGAATTAAAAAATGATTTTCGTCTTGAAAATACTAGATTCCTTAGTCAGCAAATCATAAATAATGGTAATTCTCTCTTAACTTTAATAGATGAAATATATATAGCAATTTCCTTTGCTGCTCTTAAAACAGTTTATAATCCCATTATTACCCTTAACGAGGTAAAATTTATGAAGAAAACACTCTCTCAACTTTACCAGAAATCTGAACTACTAGAATTAGAAAGTGATCTTTCATATTTTAAATTAATGCACCAAGAAGTGTTCTTTAAATATCCAAAGTTTAATTTCATAGTAACTATGCCATTGTTCTCAAATGAAAATATATTCCTATACAAACTTTATCCGATTCCCCAAGCTAACCTTACCTTAATTCCTCCCAAACCTGTAATAATGCTTGGCGAAATAAGTCAAAAATACATAGATGAAGAATGTCCCTTAGTAGAGAGATATTACATATGTAACGAGAAACCAGAACCTATTGAAGAGGATTGTATTTCCGCAATCGTCCATGGTCAACAGCCATCAAATTGTCAATTTGCCAAAACCAGGATCAACGATAAACCGTTCCCATTATCTTCCGATTCAATTACCAACGTAGGAACAGGAATTTTATTGCCACCATTGCCTGATACTGCCAATACCTCAAATCAAACACCACACATTCTAAAATTAAATCCTATCCATTTTGAAGATATTAATAGGATAATCGAATCTAGTCAGCACCTATCCTCTGTTAATCACATTGAGGCAATCCCTGAGGATCAATCTGGGTTATTATGGATAATCCTGTTTATTTTATTCGCCATTATCTGCCTCATATTAATAATAATAATATGCCGCAAGAAAATAATAGCTCTACACGGAGAATCTCACGTAACAGGAAGAATTCCCAAATTCCAATTGAAGATGTCCCAATGACTCCTACAAGTGCCCATGGTCCGTTCTAAAGGGGGAGGAGTGATGTCCCTCGTATACTATATTTTTTGCCTATGTATTATTACTCAATTCATAACATAAATGTTATAAACCATATTCATCGAGCTGAGATAAAAATAAGAAGAATCAGCATTGAGTCAGCTTATCAAAATCATATATATTGTATTGTAATATTTGAAAATGCAGTTATAACAATAAAGTCTTCGAGCTAAATTTATGCTACTTACAAAACCGATTCGTGTATTATTTCACCGCAATTAATTTCATGAACAAAACTCGGGTTTTATTCGCCCAAAAAGACATAAATGTTACAGAACACTTGTTGAGGTACTAAGGATCTTTTGTGGTTTTTGTTTGTAATAATTATTATTGTCCTAATTATTATTACTGTTACTGGTATTAAAATATGTTTTTGTTTCTCAATACAATTATTATGTAACATGCCATAAAGTTTGACGTATCATGAAACAAAAAACCTGCTCTCTTAAACTGCATCATCAGATAGAGGTGATGCCATTTGAAAATCTGGCTATGACTTATAAAACCAACAAAGTTCAACCTTTTCGAGCTCAATGTATATCTCTCAATGGACTAATAGATATAAAAATATTTTAGGGTTTTTAAAACTTTTATTTTGCAATTGTGTAAATTATGTACAATACTTTTACAACAAACTCTATTTCAAAAAAAAAAACTATTTTTTATTTCACAAATTTAAAAACGGGTAAACGGTCTCGGATATTGTGGTTTATAAGGATTTGGTGAAAATGTACTTTGAGGAAAGTTCGTCTGCGGCTGTTGAGGTTGCGTTTTTTGAGATTGCGCGATCAATGCCAGAGATTTTTGAATAGCCTCTGGGATAGGTGGCGGTGTTGGTAGATGGGCTCCTTCAGCCCGAAATCCAAATTCATCGGCAATGTAAGTAACTGTAATTGGGGTACCGTCAGGTGCAGTATACGAATAGGACCCCTGTATTACTTCAGCTTCTGTATCTTTGTTGCCTGCATTTTTTAAATAGCCTTGAGCTTGGGCTTGTTGTCCGTCGCCAGTTGTATAGCTGAAAAAGTGAATTTTAGGTTGCAAATACACTTTCATTATATTAAGATGTTTAATTGTAAATATTTTTGAATTTATTTTATTACTTTTGAGTTTACTTTATTTACATTATTCAGTGAGTAATGAATTGTTGGCCATAGTATTCATGATACATTCTATTATGGCCATTTTTCGTAATATAATATGATTTTAGTGTCTTACTTAATGTAATAATTAATTAAAATCTGTTGGCAATTGTTTGTGGTCATTTAAATGCATTCAAATAATAAATTGCAGTGATTGCCGTATGTACGTGCGGTAGAAAGTATGGATAAAAAAGTTTGTTTTTTTGTGTCAAAATTTAATACAATACGTCAAAAAATAGTATTTTTATGTTGGAATAGATAGATAGATTTTATTTGTGTAGATACCGATCAGTTAATGAACAAAAAACAGTCAAATTCTAGCGAATTAGCAACAACTTAGATTACGTTTCCACAAACTTTCTAGATCATCCCATATCACCTTAGTCAAACAATTTAATTCTACCCGTGAAAACAAAACCCAAGGAAATTCATATAAAAAAAGGTAAATTAACTTATTCATGTTGAATTATTCAGTCCCGTAATAATTTGTATTTTGCCTAATTATACCAATTGATAACATATTCTATTGGTATTTTTAAATACCTCTTCAGGAATTTTTGCTTATCCTGACATTCTCTCGATACAATTACTGATATTTAATGGGAAACACCATAAGACAATCATTATCCAAATACCGCTTAACCAAAAAAAAAAACTTTAAATATGAGAACCGTCAATTGAACTTTTATGTGTGAACGACTATAATGAGATAAGGGTTTCATACATAAGTATAGTTTGTTTTATCGCTATTTGCCACATAAAATATCTCAAAATATGCCGTGAATTGTTTTATGGCTAGGCTCAGGTAGACTGTTCCATTTATCGGCAAGATAAGATAGTTTTTTACTTGGCAAATAGCGATGAAATTAATAGTAAATATAAATCTCCATCCACTATCCAAATAATTATTACTATTAACGATTGTTAATATATCTGTTGCGTTATTATACGTTAATGTATTTCTCTCGCATATTTTTACAAATTTATTGGACTTGAAAGAAGAGTTTTGATTTAATTTAAATAGTTTAGTTACATTATGTAAAATGGATTCAGTCTTTCGATTCCTGTTAATATTTTCATTTTTTATAAACTGCATATTAGTAATCACCCTTACTCATATTTTAAGCGTACTAAACTTCATAATATATTATGCTACATTCTCGCTACTGCACATACTTATTTAACTCTAAATGTAGAATTATTGAATATATGCCAACTACGCCGGGTTATTTTGTGATACGAGTATAAATGATGTAGCCAATATAGAAATAATGGTATACTTAAGCGCTAAGATTACTTAGAATACCAGCAAAAATGAGTTGTTCTGTTAACACAAATAAATTCTCAGAGTTCAAGAGTTATAGTCAAAATAGTAGTACGGCAAGATGGTCCTGTACATGATGACCTACAATTCTATTTAATTTAATCTTAGATAAAATGATAAGAGATACTATAAAAGTAGAACAGGAACATTGTTTAGCAAAAGCCATCAATGTCTTGTATGTGCAGAAGACGTAATGATAACGTCCAAAAGTACAAAAGAATTAGTGAAAAGGGAGAGGTAATTGATGGAAATTGCAAATGCACCTGTAAGCTGCGCCTGAGAATTAATAAAAGTAAAATCAATTATATGATAATTGAAGTCCAGGCGGGAGTCAAAAGAAAATTAAATTGTCACTTTGAACACAAAGTGGCCGAGATAAATCTAAGGATTGTCAAAGCAAACAAATGTTCAGGACTGTTCAATAGAATTAGAAGATGTATCACGCAATACAAAAATGCAGATATATAAAAGCATATTAAGAAGAACAGCCATATACGGCTATAAAATATGATCATTGGAAAATAAAGAGCAGACACAAATATAAGTTTGAAAGGAGGTAATTCTAAGAGGGATTATCAGAAGGAAATAGGTTGATGACAAAAATGGAAAACTGCAGCAAACGCTAGGATACCTAAAAAAGAATCAGCAATGACAAAATAGTTAAAAATATCGAATGGAGGACACCAAAAGGAAAAAGTAGAAGAGGGACAGACCAAAAAGGAAATGGGTAGATGCAGCGAGGAAGAATAGAAAAGAGGGGGCTAGAAACTGGCAAGCGGTGGTAAAATACCAAAGTGGAAAGTTTTTTCAAAGCCATTTGCTTAAAGGCCCGAATTATTAAATTCAAGTTAATTACATGTTATAAGTTTATAACGGGCTATAAACCTGGAAATGGAATTGGAAATGGAAAGTCACCAAAGAATAATATACGTTCTAACCAAATAAGGCCACAATTATGCGCATTTTATTGTAAAATTTCTATAGAGACTATTTAAAATGTATCGAAATGGTGCACTATAAGAACTTCCTGAAAGTATGTGTATTATCATAACTTAAGTTTAATGTTCATATAATAGAAAGCAGTAACAACTGTCCATATAGGTACAATACATATAGGTATTTATCTTCCATTTACCAGAAATAATGTATTAAAATTCTTTCGTTAGTTTCGCCTGAAATACCTACATATATATGGTAGGTAATTATAATTTATTTTAGAGCTAGTTATTAATGCCCTTTATCTCAAATGAGTTAACATTAAAATCAGTTAATTGTTGCCCATATATCAGACGTATAAAAAGTTTATAATTATGTTAACCATTTCTCAATGGTTCATGAAATATGTTCACTTTAATTTGAACTGCATTAAATAATATTTCACAAATATATTTTAAATATACATATCACAAGAGCACATTTTCTGTTATAGTTAATTTATATAATCACAAAAGGTATAACGAAATTATATTAGTTAACTTAAAATGTTACCTGTAACTAAATGAACCATCTGGATTAATTTCATTAGTTTCCGAAACTATAGGCACCACCGGCTTTCCCCCAAAAGATTGTTGTTGATGTTGTGAATAATAGTTTTGTGGTGCTGCCACAACAGATGCACATAAACAACCAAATAAAAACTGAAAGGAAAACAAGTTTAACTGAAAATAATATTTAGTATTGTTTTTTTATTTCACATTATACCATAATAAGTATTTTTTATTTAATTATACTCTTTAGATATACATCGACTTTAAAAAATAATAAAAATATGTAAAATGACAGCGAAACAGTAGTCAAATTGAATGGCAATTAAATTACAAAGTACTTACCCAGAACATCTTACAACCAATTATTATTCCACAAAAATACAAAGCACGTAATAGTGGTAAATCTTTAGGTCATCATCTAGTTTATATAATAGACCCCCACCGATCTTCTGATTCACTGTAGACACACCCTACCCCAAAGTTATGACATCTTTACAGTCACAAGGTCAGTTATTAATTTTTTTTTTTAGTAATGTGTGCTGAACTAAAATAATGCTCGTATAAATTATACCTTCATGATACAATAAAATTATACAATTTATCATAACGGTGTATGTACTATATATATATATATATATATATATATATATATATATATATATATATATATATATATATATATATATATATATATATATATATATATACTGCACTGAGATGGTTACATTTTAGCTTAAATCGATATGGTTTATTTACATTTGATCTAAAATATATTAAATATTATTTAAATGTTGAGTTCAATTATAGCATAAAAATATAAAAAAATAAGTGTCACTTATGAAATAATCAAATGAAAAGAAAATAAAATTAAAGAAATGTTCATCAAAATAAATAAAAATTTATTATGGTTCTATTAACATTTTAACATCATTTATGAATTTGTAAATATCTCTTCGAAAATCAAAGAGGATCTTTTCGAAATTTTATTAGGTATCTCTTCTTCGGGAACTATTGAAAATTTTAAAATTCTATAACAATTAAGTTTAATGGAATTAAAATACTTAAAAAGTATTTTAATAAAATAACATAACATCATTTTACAAACAATCATCATTGCAATATTGAAGATTTTCTTCAATATTGTGTTAATATTAAAGATAATATCTTATTCAAGTCATGACAACGTTATTATTATTACTACTTTAAAATTATTTACCAATTTAATTACTGATTAAAACTTATTTAAAACCCTCAATATACGTAATGTCTAAGAATGTCCTTTTTTGATTATTATTTTCCTGCTCTAATATTCTCACGTTTCCATAGTCACAGAATAATGGTTATATAACAATATGTATCTGGCTAGGGTGAATGTTTCTTTACTCTGTCACTATTGTGTGATATTCTATATGTTACTGTTCTTTTTGTTTATCCTATTTATTTCTTTTCCCAATCTAAACATGATATGCAGTAACCAGTTCCAAGTGATTAAGTATGTTAACTTTATCTTTTAATGCAGTAAAGATGGGTGTGGATTAAAATTTGGTTTATAAAGGCTAATTTTATATATTTATATATTAACATTTTTATTAAATTAAAAGATAAAAATAATATACTTAATCACTTGGAAGTGGTATATTGGATATCATGTTTCGTTTGAGAAAGTAAATACATAAGACAAACAAAAACAGGAATAATAGATAGAATAACATCACACAATAGTAACATAAAACATAAAAAAGTCGCATGCACCCTAGCCACACACACATATGGTTACAAAACGATTCCCCTGACTATGAAAGTGTGAGGATATTAGAACACAAAAACAATTAGAGAAAAGGAGTATTTTTTAAAATGACACACATATACAGGGAGCCGTACTCAATGAACACAAGACTGGATATTGACTGTTTTAATATTATTTACTTAACGTAAACAAGATTGCAATGAATAAGAATCTCACTAGTTCGTCATAGTGACAAATTCATAGGTTGATACAAGTGTAACCAGAAGTTCAGAATAGTTAAAATAAATATGTATCGTATATGTCATTTATAAAATAAAAAATTAAGTTACCATCCTGTTCAAATGAAAAAGTTGTCTAGAAGCTACTAAGTAGATAGGTTTTAATAAATTGATGGTTTTAAATGATTTATTCAGTACCTAATTAAATTGGTGAAAAATTGTAAAGTAATAATATTATATTAATAGCGTTGTGGTGACTTAAATAAGATAAAATTATATCGGTGTTTGTAAGATGATGATGAATTATAATTCGTAATCTTATTACGTAAGTACTTTAATATTTTCATTTACTTCTATATTTACTTCTATTCGATAATTTTCATATCATAAAGAACTAAAATGTTAATTTTTAGGTACTTTACTAAACAAACTATGTATCGACTGCTGCTCAGTTATAATCAGCTCCTAATAATGCCAATTTGATCCACGATATCCAAACTTATTACACATGCTGGAAGTATGTTTCGTATATTCACTTCAGAGGTATCAAGTCAGTCCCACAAATGCGATTTATTAGATTCAAACTTAAGTTTATTTTAAATATTTCTTCTATGATAGAATATGGCATTCAGGTCGCAAAGTACCAAGGAGAAATAAATTTAATTTCAGAGTTTTATTATAAATGTTTTTGTTCCTCGCTTGCTATCATATTTGATCAAATTCACAAAAAAAAATAATGGTTTTATAAACCAATAATTTTAAAAAATACATTATGTTCCCTGTTTTCGAAAACATAAGGTTTTTATCTATTTTCTTTTCGTTTCAATTCAGGATAAAATACGTATGTTCGCAATAAAACAATCTTCAAATAATAAATATTATTCAAAACATATGTTTAATTTTATTCATTCCATAAATATTCATTTTCATTTCATGGTTATTACATTCATAATATACGAAAGCATATGTGAGTATCCATTATTAATATTGCCATTACCATGCTATCAGAACCACATCTTGTTATACTTGTTACGAAATCTTTATAGCATCATAGACATATACAGGGCGATGATAAAGTTTGGCACCATATATTTTATGAAAGATTTGTTTTCAAATAGTAGTACTCCAAACCGGGAGTTTCCTATTTATTGTTTATAGGCTAAAGGATATTTATTGAAAAAATACACATAAAACTAATACCACTTTATATTTAACAGAAATTTTATAAAGTCATTCAAAATGTGCCCCATTAATAATCTGCCTCGTGTCCTCTTGTCGACACCAGCGTAAACACTTATTGAATGTTCAATAATTTCCGGACTGATATTTTCCAATTCGAACTCGTTGCTTCAGATTCTCTAAATTATTTGGCCTATTAATTCCATAAGAAAAAGTCCAAGATTAAATTAGGTAAACATGGTAGCCATTCAGTTGGTCTTCGTCACTCTATGCATCTATCATTTATCAACACCAAATTTGATGTTGTTGATACCAAATACTTTGGTCAGAAACATCATGGTCCTCATTATTTGGATAAAGAACGACTTTAAAAGATGATTTCCTATCATTTCAGCCGAAATGTTTACTTTACCTTGTATACGCTGTCTGTGTAGTTCTTGTATCCAATGAGGATTTTCATGAAAACGATATCCGTGGTTATGACGATGCAGTGGAACTCAAGCAAAATGTCGCCTCATCAGAAAAATCGGTAAGAAAGTTCAGATTTTCGCTACAACGTAGATCATAGATTCGCAAACTTTATGTGACCAACTGGATTATTGTCATTCACGCTTGCACTGAATATACTTTAGGAAGGTGGAACTTTTATTTTTTTAATAATTTTTCTTGTGTAGAATAGTAAACATAATTGTTTAAACTCCGTTATCTAGGAGAAGTGTCAAAATATTATTGGCTACTTCAAGCAACTATTTTCACTAGTTTACGGTCTGCTTTATCGAGATAATTTTTGTACATTCTCTAACTTATAAACGGTAAGGAGAAAAAATATATAACGAAACGAGAAACGATATAGGGTATCGTTGTCCTTGGAAAACTTTAAAGTTTTTTGTTGAAAAAGAGGGAACTGTAATTTAAAAAACAATGAGGTCATTACTGGAGCACAAAATAAACAAATAAGGGGTTCATTAGTCGCCGCTTTTTTTAAATAAGTTTGTCGTGTTTCAGTTTTTCATAAAATCATTTAATAACTAAATTATTAAATTTGTAAAATTATTGTACGAAACTTTATCACCACGCTGTACATATAACATTAAGATATTAATGTTATCGCTGTAATGTTCCACTTACTATGGAATCATAGATAAAGTAGTAATACTCGTACCTTAAAATTTGCGTATTTTTGTGTTGTGTATTTTAAATATATTGACCGAAAATTGTTTAAACATCAAGTTCTTTAACAGATATCGTCAGTGTAACTGGCAAAGTGCGTAACTCCACTTCGTTGTGGTAATTACATTTTTGCGGCATCTATTAATAAAGAAACGCATGTATTGGCAATTACTGAAGGCAAACTGTCAGTACACCCCAAAACCACCATTTAAAGAGTGGTGGCAGTTTAATTTGTGTTTATAAACAATATCTTTAAACACACTAAGTATTAGTGAAATTGCAAAAAAAAAAAAGTTGGTACAATCTTCTGGACCTGAAACAAATAACGTTATAAAAATTTACTGCATTCTTCGACAACTTGCCAAAACTTGAACAGCATTACTGTTGTACAAATTAGAATACCTAAATTGGATTTAGGGTCTTTGTGGAAGACAAAAGCGCAACTATTTAAAGAATACAAAAATGAGTTTTGTAAGAGAAACAATGTTAAAGCACTTGTTCGTGCTATATTTTCAAAAACCTGTGATAAAATGAATTTGTCATTACACCAACCTAAGAAGGATAGATGTGATATTTGTGTTGCATTAGAAACAATGTTGCTATGTCATGAGGCTGAAGTCAGTATTAACATCTAACGAGTTGTTTTCAATTCTAATTGATTTCCTTTTAATATTTATTGCCATTCATTCTTCTGACGACAATGTTGAATACCTCTTCTACAGCGACGGATGCAATTATCAAAATCGACATGGTATAATATCTAATGCTTTATATAACCTGGCAATTCAAAAGGAAATACTATAATTCAGAAATATCTTCAGAAGGAACGTATACAAGTGGGGGCATGCACTCCACAATTGAAAGAAAAATTAGAAAAAGAAATATAAATGTACCTGCCGACAACATATATTTGCAAAACTGTATGTGAAAAATCTCCTTTATTTTGTAAAATATTTGGATTAACATTCTTTGAAAACATTGAAAAATTTCGAAATTTTTTCTCCTCGATTAGACCAGGAAAGAAAATCAGCGACTTTGTAGTTACAGATATAAAGACACTTAAATATTATAAATATGTAATTTTCTACAAATTGAGACATACGAATATAAAATGGGACCACCCAGACACAATTAATCCAACAGCCCAAAGTATGTGTTTCGCCTCTATGATATCCTTAAAGAACGAGAAGTTGAAGACAAAAGAAAAAAAATATATAAACACCTACAACAACTAAAAGACAGTCTGGAACCAGACTATCATAGTTTTTATAATAATATTCCACGAGATACTATTTATTTTACGAGAAATAAATAGTAATTTTTGTTTCTATATCAGCTTGTTTTACTAGTCCTTTCTGGCGACGACCAATGCATGCATTTCGTCAAAACCATTTTTCTGCAAAATGGTTTTGTCGAATATTCTAGATCTGTATAATTTTAAATTAGTTTTTTTGGTCTCCTGGAAATTTACTTAAATGGAGATGCAGTGTAACACGCACTTTGCGGGTTACACTGACGATACGTTAGTTTGAAATTAACAAGAAAAATTTTATAATAAACAGCAAATTTATAATTTTACTAATTACTAAGAAACAGAAATTCATATACATATAAAAATATTCCACATACAATAATGATTCACAAAATTGGTCCTATCATGTGTCATAGAAATCACAGGATTTCCACTGTTACAACATAACTAAACTATTCGATTACAACTTTACAATCATGTACGTTCAAATGATAAAATGAAAGTTTTACATAATTTACTGCAGGATACAGCTAGTTCGATGTAGACACGGTATAACTAATCAATTAGGTAGTGTCTTCCACCCAGTTAACGTACCATCTTTAAATACCTTTATATTTTATTTTTTGACATTTTATTCCTTTATTATCATTCTATTTATCCTATTTCTTAACGGGAATGTATTCAATTCTTATTTCCTTTCATTTATTTCACTGAATATATTCACTTCGGTACGAACTTCTGTAAAGTACGTAATATAGAATTGTAAATGATACTTCCTTAACAAATAAATGGCTTTGAAAATCAAGGTCCAGTATAGTTTTTTCAATTTTTTCTTTCAATTAATTTAACAGAAAAGCCTTATTTGCAATTATATAACGATGAATCTACTGACATGTGAACAATCAAATACAAATTACAGACCATGAATTTACTACATTAAATACAGATGTGTGGGACGGATGTCAAAAGATTCACCCCACCTTTAGCCCGATATGGAAAACCATTACTTGTTGCATTTAATTATATAATTTCGTTGCCAATAATAATTTACCTACGTTTACGTGGGCAAAATAAAAAATACCTGTAATTAATATTATATTCTTCGATGGAACTACTATGCATAGTTTATCTGGTCTTATACCTTGCTTATATTTGCTTATATTTATTGCCTTCTAACATTCAATGACTGCACTTAAATTTAACTACATATGACATATAGCGGGTTAAAATCTATTCTAGTTGATACAGCATAGTTAAAAATATGTTTTACTAAACTTTAACAGAATATAACATTTTAGCATCCCATTTAGACTTTAGCATCCCACTTTACATCATTTGCTGTGCAATTAATACTACCTATAAAGTAATGAACACCTATTATGGCTTACTGTATCCCACTTCCATCGTCTGCATTCTATTGAATATTGAAGTAATATCGATTACGCTAGATCAGTAACTTTTTTTTTTAAAGCGAGTAACTGCACCAGCTGCACCTACACCAATCGAATACCAGCTGTTGTTAATACGTTTTTATTTATGTCTCTTAATGTCCAAATAGTTACTTTAATTAAATATCCAAGATGTGATTGTGTTAACATTTATTTTAAACCTAAATTTTTACCAGTTTGATATCCAGAGTTATAGCCACTATTACTTATTGGTTATTATTTTTTATTAACTATTCATATTCCTTCATAAAAAAAACAACTACTTTAATAAATAGCAAATTATATTTGAACACAAATAATTACAGAGTTCTATGCGAGCATTCGGTGAGTGTAGTAGTGTTCATTGAAGTTCCGCTATCTGCGACAATTATTTCTTATATCTGTAAGTGCGATAAGTTTTTATTATTGCCTACTGTGCTCTATTGTATTTAGATTTTATACCAAAATAAAATAATACCTGCTAAAGAAAAGGTATATCTAAGATATCTTTAAGATATCATGCACAATGACAACACACCTTGATGGTCAACACTCTAGAAAACGTCTACGTTCCCCAAAACTTAGTGAAACTCAAAAAAAATATGTATTAATCGACAGTGAAGCAATATTATCAAAAAATAAATATTATCTACCATCAGAACTTGAAAAATCAATAACAGGTGAAGAAAAAAGTAATATAAATGTAATATGTAAATATAAACAAAATAAAAAGCAAAAAATCCCACCTATTTACTTACACTATGCGAATAATTACCAAGAAGTTCTAAAAGACATTAAATTAAATATCAGCGGAGAGTTTACAACACAAAATCGCACAGATTCCCTTAAAATAAATGTCTATTCAGAAGATGATTATAGAAAATTAACAGCATTCTACGACACACAGCAGGTCCAATACTATACTTATCAAAATCCGGAAAATACAAATATGTCTGTAGTTATTCGTAACATTCCTATTTCGATAACTGAAAAAGAAATTTAGGACGAATTAAAAGTAAAATATAATATCAAGAAAGTTACCAGACTGCTGAACAAGGATAAAAAACCAATTCCAATATGTGCTATCGAAATCACAAAAGACGGAAAGGAATTAGATATTTTTAAATTAGAACGTTTATTTTATTCAATAATCGAGGTACAACCCAGAAGGAAATCACTCAATATTCCACAGTGTACTCGTTGTCAGCGATATGGTCATACAAAGAATTATTGTAAACTTGAACCACGTTGTATAAAATGCTTAGAGCCTCATCATTACTCTGAATGTCCTAAAACTCGTAATGAACAACCTTCGTGTGTTAACTGTGGGGGAAATCACACAGCCAACTACAGAGGCTGCTCTTATTATCTCAAAATAAAGAAATTTAGAATTCAAACACAAGAACATAATATCATTTCTAAAATAACCCCGCAAGCCGAACAAATTCAAACCTTATTCAACAAGGAAAATCATATGCAAATGCTGTGCGTAATAATAATAATAATAGTAAACACGATACTTCTGCCGCAACAAACATACCTCCGAACTTAAACGATTTAACACCAACATTAAGCCAAATTATCAGTAATATAATCTCACCTTTTATTGAACAAATCAAACAATTCTTTTTATCATTATTTTCCTCATTATTTAGCAATGGTAAATATAAATCGTATTTTACAAAATTTAACAATCGCCAACTGGAATGCGAATGGTCTAAAAAACAAGAGAGCTACATTTATAGCTTTTCTTGCATCACACAATATAGATATAGCAGTTGTCACTGAAACTCACTTTATCATCAATGAAAAATTCACTATACCTGGCTATCAAGTTTACCGGCGAGATAGAAATGCACAAATAGCATCCGGAGGAGTAGCAATTATAATTAAAAAAAGCTTAACACATTACGAGAAATACTTACCAGAACTACAACAAATTGAGGCCACATCTATTGAACTAAAACTTTCTAGTAATAATACAATTACCGTAGCTTCTGTTTACTTACAACCAAACAGACGCCTATGCGATAAGGACATCATTACTCTATTCGACAATAATCAAGGTACATTGGTCCTTGGTGATCTCAACTGTAAAAATACTGCTTGGAATTGTCGCATAAACAACCCAAATGGAATAAGACTTCATAATATAACAACGAACCATGGAATTCAGGTAACTGCTCTCAATGAACCAACGTACTACCCATATCGCCAAGACCATCAACCAGATGTTCTGGATATTCTGCTTCAAAAAAACTTTCCGAGGCCAGTATATACAAATGTCTACGTTGAACTAGACTCTGATCACCTTCCAACCATTTCAACATTTATAGAATCACCTGTGCTTAACACGCCCACACCACGATTAATCAATGGCTATGTGGAGTGGGAAAAATTTCATACTGATTTAGACCGACTGCTAAAAGTACCCAACTTAAACTCTCGCAAAGATATAGAAACAGCTGTTTCAGATTTTACAAAAAACATCGTAAAAGCAATAAACATCTCGACAACTAACCATCGAAACTCTTTTCAGCGTAACAGTCACCTACATCCACCTGAAAGAATATTACAATTGATTAGACAAAAACATAAACTCAGAAGAATGTGGCAGAGAACAAGATTTCAGAGGTATAAAATTGAACTTAACGCCCTTACGCATCAAGTACAGTGGGAGCTGGATAATCATAGATTTAATTCTTACCAAAAATATCTGGCAGATATAGAACCAGGAGATTCTTCAATATGGAAAGCTACAAGAAGACTATTAAAACAGCCATCGATTATCCCACCACTGCAAATCAACAACGAAAGGATATGTAGTGATAAAGAAAAGTGCCGCGCGTTTGCCTCACACCTAGAAAATACATTTAACTTGAATGATAACGACAACGAATTTACAAAAACAACCGTAGAATTTGTAAATAACGCTCTACCAATACATCCAAATCAAAACAACATATTATTTACAAACCCCCAGGAAATACAAAAGTTTATAAAACTCCTTCCTCTGAAAAAATCTCCCGGACATGACCTAATACCCAATATTGTTCTCAAAAAATTCACGACTAAATCACTCGCCATTCTCTCCTCAATATTCAACCGATGTCTAACGATAGGATACTTTCCCAACAAATGGAAACACGCAGAGATAATACTTTTTAACAAACCGGGTAAAGACAAAACTAAACCAGAAAACTATAGACCAATTAGCTTGTTGACAACGTTATCCAAACTCTTTGAGAGGATAATACATTCTAGAATAAATGACTTTCTACAAGAAAACAATGTATTGCCGGACTGCCAATTTGGATTTAGACCCAATCATTCAACCACACAACAAATTTTACGCATCTATAAAATTATCGCCTCAGGATTCGAGAATAAAAATCACACAACAGTAACATTCTTAGACGTAGCGCAAGCATTTCATAAAGTATGGCTAAATGGCTTGTTATTTAAGTTAATCACCATAAACACGCCGGCATATCTCACAAACATTATCGGTTCATTTTTGGCAAACAGAACATTTTCTGTCAGAATAAACAACTGTCTGTCAGATAAAAAACCAATTAAAGCCGGAATACCCCAAGGCTCAATTTTGGGTCCTGTATTGTTTAATATATTCGTTCATGATATACCACTACCACCGACCTCCACAATAGCAATGTACGCAGATGACACTGCAATAATAACTCAAGATCAAGACATACATATATATCTGCAAATAAACTTCAAATTGCACTTAATATATTACAAGACTGGTTCACAAAATGGCAAATAAAATTAAATCCAACGAAATGCGAGGCAAAAATATTTACGCTAAGAAGACCACAAAACCCCAACAGTATTGTTATCAACAATGAACAAATAACGTGGAACCATTCAGATAGTGCAATTAGATATCTGGGCGTATACTTGGACAGACGCCTAACATGGAGTTATCATATTAACAAAAAATTATGTTCACATTTTTCTATTGAATTCGCTATTGTTCCATTTTAAATATTTAAATCCATATTCCGCAATGCAGTGGTATATGTATCAATATGTATCAATTGTATGTATTACATACTTATCGATATTGTCGATAAACTTTAATTTTTTGCTTACCATCTACAAACGTCCCAACGTACCTTCTTCCATGGGTGCTATGAAATCATAAAATTTCTGTATAACTCACAACTAGCACTGTATCGTATATTATCTTCTTCTATCTAAAATAAAGTTTTACACTGCTTCAATTTTTTCGAATTCTTACCAATTTGTGGCCCTCCTTATAGCCAAGACACTATCAATAGTAGATTGTTTCGTTTGCAGGAACAATACAAAAATATTTTGTCATTTAGACTTTGGAAATTGAAAAGCTCTTAAGAATTTTAAAGGATCTATTCAATTTCTCTTGTACTATTTTAATTAACTATGATCTATAAATATGTTATTAAAATTTCCAACAACCAGTACGTTGTTAGTTATGGTTTTACAAGATAATAATTTCGATAATAAATTGTAATTTAGTAGTTAAATAATACATTTTTTTTCTTTTTTATAGCACTATAAAACTGTCATATCTAGAAAAAATGTAGAAGTATCTGATGTTGTAAAAAGACAGAGATAAGAACTGTATAAAGTAAGATAGTGGAAAGGACGAATGCTGAAGAAATAGTAAGGATGGATTCTATGGGCCTTCTGGTAAAATATATTGCACCCAAAATATACTTAGCAGTGGCGGCTCGTAAGTTTTACAACTGAGGGGGCAATAAATAAGTATTGATTTATGTATATTTTTAGGCTCTCAATTGATTGGGCCGTTACTTGAAGATCCATATTTATACAAAATTGAAACCTTTGCTGGTTAGATTTTCACTTTTTATTTGTTACACATAACAATTGTTTCGCCAACACAGTGGCTTCATCAGATGCTGAGTACACAGACTGACGTGATGAGTACATAGACAGGTTTAACAAATAAAAAGTGAAAATCTAACCAGCAAAGGTTTTAATTTTGTATATACTTTTAGACACCTACATGGTTACATTTTTAGGTAGGTATATCGCAGTGTTTTAAGCCAGGTTTTAAATATTAGAATAAAATTATTAAATTAGGTACATACCTATTTAGCTTTAATTAATTTTCTTGAAAACAAAATGCATATGCCTTTCTTTGCGTTGGGCGAAATGATCGATAACAAGTTCATTGAAATTTGTGGTTGACGTTATTAGTTCCTTTTTCAATTGAACACGTTGCTAGTGCACATAGTCTTCTTTCATTCATGATATTTCTTGAAAATGTTTTTATTCTTTTTAAACTAGAAAAACATCGCTCACTCTCGGCTGTCGTCATTGGCATTGTACACAAAATTTTTAATAATTTTACTGTCTCTACAAACGAAGTCAAACGAAGTTATTTTCATAAAAACGTTGTATTAATGTTAAAGCACTCGCAGCAATTGCAAAATCTGGTCTATTATAAAGCACTATTAGTTCATGTTTAAATGCAATTAGATCGTAAATGTTAATAGCTTTATGAAATTCGGTTTCGGGAAAATTTACTTGAATCGTGGAAAACAACTGAGGTTGAAAAACATGAGCTATAGAGCAGTAATCACTAAACATAAATAAGTCATCAATATTAGAAATCATAACATCACACTCTCCTTTAGCAACCATTGCATGTTTGTCTTCAAAACGCTGCCATTTACGGTGGGAAGGTCCCTCGTGATCTTCATCATCACTGTTTTCATCAGTCTTCATCATCACGTTGCTGTAGTTTATTAAAAAGAATATCGCAATTCGGCATAATTTTATTAAAAAAGTAACCAATAATTAAAATCATAATCCTTTAAAGTATTTTTTAAACCGCTAGCTTTTCTTACGGTTGATGAGTCCCTAGTATCATCGTTTAAAATTTGTTCCAGACATCGAATAAGATCCATTTTGTATTTAAAAACAGTCACTACACATCGTGATTTAAAATTCCACCTAGTTGGTGCAGATCGCCGAAGTCGTTTTATCACTACTTCATCCAAAACATTAGTACGTTTTGGAGATCTTGAAAAAAAACTTGTTTATATTGTGATCGCGTTCAATAATTAAGTTCAACTGGTGTGCGTAGCAGTGAATGTAATTAGCATTATTAAATATTTTTTTAATTTTTCTACCACTCATTGTAGATGCACCATCGTAGCTTTGGGAAATTAATTTTCAAGTTCCTTCAAAATAATGTTGCTTATGCCATCAGCAGTGTAATCCTCTGTTTCAAGAGAAGCCATAAAACGTGCATATATTTTTCCATTTAACTTATAGCGAACTATAAACACTAACTGGGAAATTGTTGCTGCATCTGTAGTTTCGTCTGCTTGAATGCCTATATATTGCGTTTTGTTGATTTCATCCAGTATTAAATTATGGCAAACATCGTAAATACAATCCAATAATTCATTTTGTATAGTCTTTGACAAACCCATAAACACTCTATTGTTGGATTTTTTGATATGCTCCTTCAGAGTACAATCGATTTCCGTAAGCAAATTTACCAATCCACGAAAAATTCCAGGATTCGCACTGCCTTCTTTCTCATCGTGACCCCGTAGTGCTATTTCAAACATTCCACAAAATTTAATACAATCAATTAACTTGCTGAGAATATGTTGATTCTTAGCTACCTGCTCATTTTGTTGGATAATATTTAATCGCCATGCACTATTTAATTGACACATGATATTCACTTTTCCTAAAGTCGAATAGTCAATCACATTATTTAAATGTTTTTCACAAATTTCATGCCTTTTAATTTTTTCATTGAAGTGTTTCGAGTCACAAATTCCCTTAGTGGTCCAAGAAGGATTTCTTTGTAAAGAATTTTGAATTAAACAAATGAAACAAAAAAAATTTTTTTCGAACACATCCACACAACCAATTTTCTAAATCGTACATACTTTTATTGAATTTTCTCGTATAACTTTTGGCTCCTGATATTTTCTGAAAAATTGTCATATTCGGCCGAGGACATCCCAAATTTTTCATTTGAACCTTTATCTCGTACGTGAACTCATTATTATCTATTAATCTTAAAATATTGCCTACTGAATTATTCATCATGAATAAATAGTCCCGTAAACTCATAAACAGCAATAATTGAAACTATGTAGTAGGTTTAAGAATGTATCTAGCGTAACGCATGACCGCCACAACACACTCTCTGAAAGCCGCTTGGCTTGGGGCAACTTGGTTTTAGCCCAAATTATGACGTAATTCGACGGACTTTAACTGCATGCGCTACGCTTCTCGCCTCCGACCATCCCGGATGGCGTGGGACTACTTCGCATGTCACCCCGTTGTATACTCGCTGTAACCAGTAGTACACCTTCATTCACAAATTGCACGGTTCCAGCAAAGCGGCCAATTAAAATTAATTTTCAATTAAAATAATTATAAAAAACTAGAACAAGAACTTGAGGAATTGTCACAAAATATTTTTAAACAATTTTTTAATTTTTTTCCTATTTTCCTGTTTATTATTTTCAAAAATGAACAAGAAAAATACCCCATGTGTTCTGGTTTCCCGATTTGAAGAATCATTTTTAGGGCCATTCAATCTAACGTTTGCCATAGGTAGTTCACTATGGAACTGCCTATGGGAAAGGTATAGACTTTTGAGGTAAAATTTAATTCAGGCCACCCGTGATCATGCAGAAGTGTTATTTTTCAAACAACGTAATGAAAAAGAGTTAACAGGAAACAGCAAAAATTAAAATACAAAACAATGACAATTTATAAGAAATATCGCTAATGTCTTATCGACAACTACTATCAATAATGTTATAAGACACCACACTGTGAAAAAGACACTGTTTTTGTGGAATCTTAATTAATTTAGAGTATATCTACACATATAAACACTTGTTGAATTTTATAACTTTATTTCACCTTTTAAGTAATCACTATAATTAATATGTTTAGCGACTCAAGCAAGTAGAAAAAGACCTAAATTCCAGCTTTAAATGAACGTATAACCTAAAATGTACTTATCTATTTCAATTTCCTCCGTTCTGGTGACCCCAAAAATCAAATACCATATCCAGTCATTGTTTGGAAATGTATGCCCAGTAAAGATTAAAATCTACATTTTTTTTACTAAATTTTAGTTTTCAGATATGTACAACAAATCGTTAAAGCTATGTATCCTACGAATGGATAATGGAAATTTTATTTCTTTGAGATCAAACCGTGAAAAATAATGTCGGTCTTATAAATATTGACCAACAGCTTTAAACAAAATGAAAACATCGATGAAGCAGCAAAAGCAAGGTCAAGATCTCTTGTTTATATACAGCGCATTCAATCAAAATGTGTGCAATTGCGAACCCTATTTAATATATATGTATGAAGTCTTATTACGATACAAACTTATAATATTAATTTGTATTAAATTTATGTATAGGGTAGCGATACAATTTTGCAAGTAATTTTTTTTCCGATTTATAGTTGAGTTGTGACATCATAGTATTTTTTAAATTACATACCCTCCTTTTTTATTATAGAAATTCTTTTTTTCTAGTATACGATTATACTGAAGAATTAAAAAAAACTGCACTTACAAGTAGACATTTTCAATAAACATTAGTTTCGTATTGTACACTAATTTTATTTTCAAAATTTAAAACGTAAATAAAATAAGTTTGTGGCTGAAAATAGTAAATTAATACCTAATAAACATGTTTTACTCATAAACAAAAAAGTAATAAAAACTATTATATATAAATCGAATCTGTTGAAAAAATAGTTGATCTCAAAACTGACTGATTAATTATATTATTCTATCAAGTTGAATTTGTCAAGTAGTTTTTATATATTGTGTTTAATAGCAATAGTGTAAATAAATATGGACAATTTAATTTTAATCGAAGTAACCCTTTAGTTGAAGTGTTAATGATGATTGAATATGACGACAGATTAAGATCTCATGAGGAGGCCTGGCAGCCGTTTTATCAAAAAAATCTTCTACATTACTATTTGTAAAACGTCTAGTTCAAAAATTTTCGGAAATTAGAAGGAAACCCCGAAATCACTTGACACAGTAGGTTACACATATTCCTTGAATCTCAAGAATA
The DNA here is from genome assembly GCA_037954035.1 of Rosalia funebris. Taxonomy (NCBI): domain Eukaryota; kingdom Metazoa; phylum Arthropoda; class Insecta; order Coleoptera; family Cerambycidae; genus Rosalia; species Rosalia funebris. The sequence continues at coordinate 40,664,807 of JAZFAV010000022.1, read as the reverse complement.
TCCTCACACCTCTATCAGGCGACTGTGTGTAAACAATTATGTCTACCATTTAACAGTTGGAAAATTATTTAAAAATTCAGCCCTTATAAAGTACATGCGGATGATCCAAATCGCCTATTTTGCAAAGACATAATATTAACTTTTTCCAAAATTCCAACTTTTTTAAAGTTGTTTTTTTCTCGCGTGAGTTTTTCCTTGAATGAGACCAGAATATCGTTATAACTGTAGACATTGTTCTCGACAAAATCCTCCTTGAATACAAGAATTACATAGCCAGCGACAAAATACAGTAATTGTATGGGTTATAATGATAGGAAGTGTTTTTACGGGCTTCTTTGCAAAAAAGAAAGAAAAGACTACTGCTAAATATTTAGAATTGCTACGATCCGTCTTAGTTCCAGCTTTAGCAGCCCTTTATCCACACAGCGATAATAATGATGTTCCCCACCACAGAATTGTTTCAACAACATCCTCTTTCCGGTCATTTCTTGACGGTCATGATTTGACCCCCCGTAATTTATAGGATCTGAAGCAATGAATCAAAATCATCCCCAAATTAGGAACGGAAAATATCAACCCCAAAATTAGGAACGTTCAATACAAAGTGTTTACACGCGTGCCAACCAATGTAAGATTGCCTTTCAAATTCCTGATGTGTTAAAAAAAATAAAGTCGTATTAATTTAATTAATTATTTTTTTCTGAAAACACTATATTATAAAAAATAAATAGGAAACCTTTAATATCGAATACCTTATACTCGGAAATCTTAAGGAATCAATTTTTGTTATAACAAAAGAAGAGGATTGCAAAGACTGATTACATTGTAGCTCAAACAATATATGAAAAAAAAATATTTGCTTGAATCAATGTTTTGTTAACAAATAGTTTTCAGAATTTTTCAAAAAGAAAAATAAAATTATGAATATATTGTCATGAATCCATTACCAAGTAATTAATATGAGTTCGATAAAAAATCTATTTCACTACTTCAAAATATTATTTTATTAACAGTGCTTCAATCTTCTCACACAAATATATGTATACAGTAAGAAATACTTAAATCGAAATATTTTTATTTCGACTTATTTTCCTTTGTGAAATTTAGATTTTCTTTTTTATTGAAATCAAAAAAGCAATATGAATGATACAACTATGAAACTTCTCTCTATTCTTTCTAGTTTTATATATCTCAAGACCAATAAACGAATGTGAAAAAATAGGTATAGGCCGGGGCATTTTGATAAATTTCAACAAGTCCACGTTCATGGACAAAATGAACGTATCAGCAAAACTTTTTATTATTTCTTATAATTCTTCGAAGTTTTAAATCCTTAATGTAGGTGGCCTAGTATATTCTCTGTCACTATTGATAAACAGTTACAATTGTTTGACAGATGTATAGTAATATTTTGTAATTATTTGTAATATGTAATATATTTAACGCTGTTTAAAATGATTTATAAAAGGCAATAGATTCAGTTAGGCTATTGATTTTGTTTTTAATTTAATGTTATCAAGTGAATAAAACATTTTGTCCAGTACACTTAGAGTAGAAGAAACTAATCGTCCACACAACTTAAGACATAACGCAGTGAAAGCAATAACTCTGTTTAACGAGAGACATAGCAATATGTGACTAATTTGTTAGGAGACAATCAAAAATTAGTTCAACAGTTAAACATTTCAATAAACTTGGAAGTTACTGTAGATCCCCAGGACAAGGTCATAAGAAGTCCACAGATGCGAGAAATGACCGATATCTTTTGTGAATCGCCTTAAGAAACAGCATTAAGCAGAGCCATAGCAGTAACTAGAGATATAGCAATTTCTAGACAAACGGTCATATGAGAAGGCTTAATGAAGGAGGATTGGACAGTAGAAAACTAAATATTGTATACTAGAGAACATAGAGTTACTAGACTGCGTTTTGTGAGAGAACACGTGAATTGAACTATTGCCCATTGAACCGAGTTGCAAACGAGTTTTGTTTTCAGACAAAACAAGAGTAAATCTTAATCCACCAGATAGACATCAACGAGTCTGAAGGAGGCCATTAGAGAGATTTTCTGCCTGCTCTCTGAGATTCCCAATTTTTGGTGAATCAATAATATGTTGGGATTTGTTTCGATGGTTGCATGGATTTGATTCCTATATGAGGAAGATTCATGAATGCACATTTCTACGTAAAAAACATCGGTGAAGAACATATGATGCATTTTGTCCCGTTTGCCGGAGATAATTCCATTTTTATGCAGGATAACGCTCGGCCCCACATTACTAGAGAAGTACTGGATTACCTTAGATTTGTGAATATTCCAACTATGGACTGGCCAGCAATGATCCCAGATATGAACCCCATAGAGCATTTATGGGATGCGTTAAAACTATCAGCTAAACGCCACATACCTGTCCCTATGACTCTTAAAAAACTCGAACTCATTCTTGTCGAATGAGAATATTCCTCAGGAATTCATTCACCACCTGATCAACAGCATGCCCAGATGAATTCAAATTCTTACGATTTAATTTCACTTCTAATTTTTTTCCTACTTTTCATTAACACCATTTTCATTGCATTTAACATTATTGTTCCTTTCTGTTATTTATTCATGTTTTCCTCCCAATAATAAATTTGTTAAACTTTCTAATTTGTTAAACATTAGTTAAAATCATTTAATTATAATATCACATATGTACTGATATAAATATTTGAATAAAGTAATATGAAGTTTCACTGATGTGTTAATTATTTTGTCCAAGAGTGGATGTATAAGTACGACATAATATAGCGTTTAAGCATTTTCGCATCTATAAGGCATCAGATTCCTTGACGGCCAAAAATTAAAACAATTGAGAAATTGAGGGCCACAAAATTAAACACAATATAAATAAACTCGATACCATTCGTGCTTTTATATGTGTATTATTTAGAAAAATTTATGTATGTTCATATTATCATACGATTTCCGGATACTAGGATGATGAAACCGAGAAGCATGATGATGCGTGGTTAATAATATAATACAATTTGAACCTTGCATTCCATGAAGTGGATTTCAGTTTAGAAAGCAATGCAATTACTATTCAAATAGCTTGTTTGGCTTTTGAAACCGCAGGCAGATTCATCATCCTAAATGAAACAGAATAGACAAACTCAATGTATTAGTTTGTTGGTTATTTCTACCTCACACTCGATCATTCTATTTTGTTTTTAATCCTCCTTTTATAAATCAGTTTCGATTTATAAAAAAACAGTTAATCTATCTATAAAGATTTTTCCAGAAGCTTCAACTTTCGTGCAAGATCTATTTTACACAAAATCATGCTGAACGGGTACTTCCTGTAAAATGTCAATTTTACAGTGGCCATTTTATAAATATTTCACACTACATATATACAGTTAACGCTGACACCTATATATCAAAGTATTTTCCATAACAAGTTATTACTATTACTATCAAAGTACTTAAAGTCAATGAACGCAACAAAAACCTGCCATTTTTTAAAGCGATATTTTAACTGAATTATGAACTATAAGACGTATATGTTATCCATACATTTTTTTCTAAAACCTTCTCGACTTTCCGGTAATGTTTTTTTTTTTATTTTTATGGCATAAGGACCAATAAACAGATTCACTATTTTAAAAACAATCTACTTTTCAAGAAATACATCAGACCCGTCAATTTTATTATTTTTCTAGATTTTTTGGTTGGAAAGTCATCATTATACAACATGTTGGTGTAATACACAACTTAGGCTTATATAAGGTTTACTTCTTAATTAGCACTATTCTCACTATTTTTTCTAATATAATTTCATAAAATCTATCATTTTAAAGTTCTTTCTAAAATCTGAGGATACGTACTCCATATAATATAGCCTATACCTAACCCTCAATTTAACCATTTTTTAATTACATATTTCTGAAAATCGCTAAAATATAATTTTATATTTTTAATTTAATTCTTATTCATTGACATGATAGCGAGTCTCCATCTTCGTGAACTTGGCAGAAGTGTACACAATATGCCGACGTTTGTCGCCATTTTCGAAATCGGCCTAACCTGCACCTAGACCAACAGAACTTGAGCCCGTCTGCAGATAGAAGTACATTTCTGACGAAGGATGGTGCAGCTCGGCATGGTTCCAATTCCCTTCCAGCCCACCGGTAAGCTCGTAGCCCTGTCACTATTTTCGACACTAGGTATTCTTCAATCTCCTGAATGTACAATGCTTGCGGCTTATTACATTCGGACGTAATCGAATGCGAACCAGACATTTCCCTGGCGTTACATGGAGATCTTGCAGTAGACAACGATAGATAGATTGTCTAGATACACCTGCGTGAACGGTGCCACTACCATCTTAACTATTCTCTCCTATTTCAAGTGGAATGCGAGGTATGTTGTCTCCCTTAATAGCCGCAACTGATCCCAGTGCCCAATGCAAGAGCTTCCCCATCATCAACTTCTTAGGAGCCGTTATCTTCTAGACGTGTGATGATCTTCCATCATATTCCGAGTTTGCTTTCCAGATCCATGCTTTGATTCCGATGGTCTTTCTTGTGGTTTTCCTCGTCGCTCTCTTCTCTGAGCGCTTCCTCTTCCCATCGCCCACTGATTAGCTATTTGTCGTAATCATCCTCTGAAGCCGTCTTACTCTAGACACCGTCTTAGATATCGAGCACCCCTGCCACCGCCCTTCCCTAGTGACAACATTTCTTGTCCTAAATAACATCAACGCGGCCGAGAGTTGCCCTTCTCCTCGTCCTTAACCACGTTCGCCCCTAGGCAACTATGTTCGCTTCCCGTTCGTTAGTCTCTGGGCGACCATTCATCTTCTAGCCCTGTGATAATCTTCCTTCGTCAGGTTCGATTTCCGGGTACATGTTTTGTTCCCAGTGGTTTTGCCTGGCGCTTTCCTCGCCGTTCTCTTCTATAAGCGTCTCCTATTCCCGCTACAAGATAGTGAATTGTTCGACAGCTGCTGTTGGTTGACGGTTAGTTTCTGACGTAGCCGGGACAACTCGTTCCAAGAGGTTCATCTTCCCCATTATGAGCACGAATTCTTCCTGCTGTTAAACCTGACTGCCCCCGTACAACCGCCGCGTCAAGTCCGATAATCGACTCGGGGAGTTATATAACAGTCCAGAAACCAGAACCGAAATATCTCCCAATCAAGAACGAGCCGCGTCGCACGCCCAGCGCACTGTCTCATTTCCCCGCGCAAGCAAGTCTTTACCGTCGCCATACATTTCTAACTTGCTCGTTTGCCAACTACAGCTTGGCAATAATAGGGACAAGTCTCAAAACCGCGATATCGAACCACCCATGAGGTGTAAATAGCCTGGTCTTTACTCAGTTGCAGTGAGACCTTGACAGAATGGACATCGAGTATGTATGAATGTACACATAGTTCGACATGGCCACGCGTAAAGTGCATCGTTTTTCCTCCGAATGCTGCCTCACTCTTTCTTCTACACATACATGAGAGTCTCACACTTTTTCCTATTCTTGACAAGCTTTTTTTTTCTCTCGAGGGGAAAATCTTCAAAAGACACCTGGCTTCTGGTGTTCTGTTATTGTTTGGCCAGGTAGTGTCGGATTCGTATACGTCTACCGACTAAAAACCCCCCGCTATCCTATCAGTGTGATGCCGAAGAGGAACCGCTCTCGCTTTACTTCTCTTCGGCATATCAATCAGGATACTTACTCATTCCCCACTTCCCTTTCCTCCTTCTCTTTCTCCTTCATGATGGACGTTACCATCTGCTCCACCACTGTCCATCTTTCTCTGCTCTCGAGCATGATTGGGATCATGTTGTTCGCAATAATAGCATGTCCTATATTTTGCTCTGCAGCTCTCCTTTCTCCTGTCCACCTTTTGCAGCTGAACACTGTGTGGCCGGCATCATCGACCTCTCCGCAGGACCAGCACTCTCTGCTCTCGCGTTTGCCTATATCCAATAGGTAGTCCGCGAAACAGCCGTGCCCAGTAAGGACCTGGGTTAAGTAATACCCGACATCGCCATGTGCCCTTTCGCACCATGGCGTTATGTCCGGGATTAGCACCCTCGTCGATCTCCCTCGAAGCTCTTTCTTGACAAGCTGTATTCAATCCTTATCAGCGAACTGCAAGTCCACGATTTCAGACGGTCCACGCAGAGAGCCTGTAGTTATTCCACTAGCTCGCCGATCTAGGTGGCCATCCGTTGAACGTCCAAAACATCGGAATCCTATTTCTGCTTCGTATAATTTTCAGGTCCGATGGAATTCTTCTATCGCTTGTTTTCTTCGAGTAGTCTTCGGGTGGTAGGTTCACGGTTTTCTTTCATGGTCCCTGTTCAGGTGCCATGTCATCGTAATCGTATAGTCGGACGGAGAGTAGTTCCAATATAGGCAATGTTGAGTTGATACGATGATAACAAGAGGCTGTTCTCGAGGGGGTATACTATCACGTCTACTATAGAACATGGTAAAATAACCTTTTGGAACTTCTCAAGGGTTAGTTGAGAAGTAGTTCCTACACGATGGGCTATACGGATGACCTAATCATTATGATAACGGGATGTTTTAAACAAGTATTATTACGAGTTAATACAGTGATAATTATTGATAGCTGTACAGAGCGAACTGTCTGTAAATCGAAATAAGACTGGGCTTACTCTATTAGCCCAGAAAATTAAGCTTAACAATCCAATTATTTGAATTTTTAATAATGGAATTTGAATTGATGAACGTATGTAGAGCACAAAATAAACTGCTAATCACTGCTAATGCGATGAGGACAAAGCAAGAAGTCTTAGAAGCTGTCTTAGGCCTATCACCTATTGTCTTGTATATAGAGAACACCTTGAGAACGGCGTACAGTGGTCCAGGATCCCCGACAAGCTGGCTAAAAGTCCAAGAATCGATTTCGCGTTCTAAGCTTCGCAAAGGTATGGTATATTACTTTGATAAATGAGAAATTTTATGCACCTGTCCAAACATGCCGCAGTTCACACCTCAGAGTTGTGCGCCTCACCAAATACTACAGTAGTCGACCACCGGGAAATCTAAAAATAAGTGAAGGTGATTATGTGATCGTTTGAATTGTTTGTACTTGATTCTATCCAAAAGTATGAACCCAAAGGATTACCTTTTTTTGGGATATTTGCACTTACAGTCACGATTGGGCTACTCCGGGCTCCGTAACTATACAAAAGTATGAACGGGAATGCCGGAGGACGTATTTTTTATTTGTACTTCTGAATAGACATCTGAATCTGAAGACATCTGAATAAACACTTTCGTTCAAAGAAGAATGTCGGAGAAGGCCGGAGTACATACTAAAAGTTTGCATGAATATAATTGTCGCAACGGAAATGAAAAAACAATCATCATTTATGTAAACTTAACATTCAAAAAATGACTTACCTTCTTTTGGGCAAGTCATTTTTGACTTTCCCAATTTTAATTTGCACTGTGCGGCGTTGAAACGGCCTGTGGGAGGTGTATGGAAAATAAATGGGTCGTCTGCCAGACAGGCGCGCGTCCTGAACGAGGAAAATAAGGAACTACCTCTTCTGAAGAGATTCCTATTTGATTCAGGTTGGACCAAATTTCAATGACTCTGAAACCTCTCGGTCTATACAGACGGCTCAAGACTGCTGGGAAAATCTTGTTGAATCTTGAGAATTGCTGAATCTTGAGAATTGTTGAATCGTATTACCAGCTCAAAAATAGTGTTCTATACCTTACTACCTACTATTTTGAAACCCGAGTATAGAGGATGAGACTGGGAAACATATCCTAAGGAGCTGTCCGCATTCTCAACAAAACGAAGAGTTACATTGGGAAATTACTTGCAGGAAAAGGCCGATCTTTGTCGACCACCACCGAGTACTCTTCAAATCATCCATGCAATAAGATGGCTGAAGGAGTGAAATCGGCGTTTACTGACAAAATGGTGACTGGTAGAGGTAGCACAATGGGCCCGATATAATGGCGTGAGTGCATATGAACTCTGTCTCTCCCCCTTCTCTGGAGCTGTTTGAAACACAATTAACCCTGGATTGGTAGCGCTGACTACTAGTGAACTTAAGGTAGCGCTACATATTTTTTTACATGTACATCCAAAACAGGGTTATCAAAAGCAGAATGAACAAAAGTGATTAACTATCATTATTAACAGGACATCAATGTGAAATTTAATATCACATTCTCTTAAAAAACTATTGTTACCATTTAGAATTATTTTATTATAAATAATCGGTTGAGCATCTCTTATTGTGGTGTTCACCACATATCGGTTTATTGCACTTCGTGTACTACGTCGTTTCTTTTTTTTTTTGTAAGGGCAATAAGTACAATATTTTGTTGGTCCAGTTTGATTTGCAGGTGTAGGCGGTGCATTTTCTTGATTAAAGTCTTTTCCCAACGCAAGAGCGATTGTTATTTTTAATTCTTTGTTGAAAGAAGGAAATAATAAATAGTCTTTTATGGTTTTTATAACTTTCACATAACTGGTTATCAACCTTGAATATGAAGTCCTACCGTTTCGTTCATTGTACGCCTTCATCTCCAAAAAAATTGTGAACATAAACAACACATTATAAAAATACGTTAATGACTATCTTCTAGATTTGCGTGACGTGTCCATGTTTTGGCACATCTGATCAAAGGTATCAACTCCAACCATTACATGTCATGATTTCAGATTTTTTCGTTGAAAGATTGATTGAATTACTATCATGCATTGATGATAGCAATGTTTCATGTATGTTTTTTGTGGGCTAACTAAAAAAACTACTACAAAGGCACATTCGTTCACACCGGAATTTTGTGAATTGTGAGTTACTAATCAATGAACGAATAAATTAGGGCTATGACAACTTTCAGCTGATTGGGAAGACAAAGCATGACTACAACTCGCGCCAGTACATAAGGTTTACGTGAGCTACTTGTCCAGGGTTAATAGTCATAATACATAATTTTGTGATGATTTTATGAAAATCAACTATTATTACTTTTATTTTGATTAATAAAATTTAGGATCCTTGAGATTCTTAACTTTACCTCCAGTAACAGAAATTTGTGTGATTACATAACTTAACATTATCTATCTACTTAGACCACATTAAAATTGATTACTAAATTTCACACAAGCACATATTGTGTATCTGACTTATCTGCCATGATGCTATGATTTGCAAAAGTGAAACTTGATTTTATTAAACAAATCGTTACTCTATTTCATAACAAGAAAGGCATCCAACCACATATAACTTATTTTATATTAATTATGTATAAAGTAAATCGCTATAGTAAATAAAAAAACTAAGGTCCAAGGGCAGGAAAATGGCCGTGAAAAAATCCTCCCTTTAGTACAATTATTTTTACTTTTTCAATCAGTTGAAAGCTGCTTTAGACAATACATTAGGTTTTTGTCCATTTATTTATCTCGAATAGTTTTTATTTTCACCCGGTTACATACAAAAAGTGTTGTTGTCTCATACTCTACCTGCGTGCAAAGCGTCATCAAATTAAGAAGCCCTTTTTTTGCGATTTTGACAAGACTGTGTATCTTTGTCACTTTACTGGTTAGCAGTTAGTCAACTTTTGTAAAAATGACTACTTTTCCTATAAATTTCGTAGATCGGCTAATGGTAATGTTGTACTTTTCTATTTCTATTGCAATAGGCAGTAAAGAACTCGAGTAGTTGACCACAATCACTTACTTTTGGTAGAGAAATTTCAATGAATCTATTCTTTAGGAAATAATAAATAAATAAAAGCATATCAAAATTTAATACAAATCTAACAATAATTGTAAAAAATATAATTATATTGTCCATATTTTCCTGATATACTCTTTGTAAAAAAATAGTCATGTTCCATGTCATATGCAAAAAACGTTTTCTGGTCATCGCCTCTTAAAAAAAGTCAAAAGAATTGGTCCATCAGGCCTGTTAATTAACAAGGACTTTGAATTTAAAGTACCACCATTCCATCCTACTTCATAATTTCTAATAAGCTAAAATAAAGTTATTTAATTTCCTTAAAAAAAAAAAAGAAAAAAAAACAACCTTTAGGAGTAACACAAGCATATTTTGTTCTGCGAGCCTCCTGGCTATACAAGACCGTGGTCCATGTCCAAAGGGCAAAAGCAAAAATGGATGTGATTGCTTGTACAATGGATTATTTTTCAACCACCGCTCTGGTAAAAAACTATTTGCAAGTGGAAAATATTTTTCTAATCGACAAGATATTTGATTCTGGCTAACAACTACAGTCTGCAATTACAGTAAAATACAGTTATTAATAATTACTATACCTTGATATTATTAAAATACTTGATAATCATAAAAATTATTCAATTACTAATTAATGAAAATTGAATATAATTCTCAGAATTGTTTTCTTTATTTTTTGTATAACTATTGAAGTATGTACTCACTTTTTAAAAACATTTCTATTTAATTCAAATCTTATTCATTTACTATTATTTAAGTGGAGCATATGCTTCAGCAATTCAAGGTGATGTATTCATAATATTTTATTACAAATAAGTCTAAAATATTTTATTGCATATCAAAAATAGAAAAAGTTATACCTTTTCTTTACAAAATACATACCCCTACTATATTAAAATACACAAATAGTAACAAAATGATAATTTTACTTATTAATATACATATTTATGTAAGAAAGCCCATATAAATACTTTTTGTGCATTTATTTTATAGAACAATTACATTTATTAAATTATAATACTCCCTCTATCCCAAATTAGTTGTCACATTTGACCATTTTTCTGCTGATTATTGTCAAATATAATTTAATCCAGGAAGCAATATACTAAAAAATTAAATACTCAAAAGAGAAGTTTAAAATCACATCATTCATAAAAATTTTTTGAAGGTTGTAATTACAAGTAGGCTGGTGACAGATTGGCAAATAACAAAGTTTTTAAAGTCACCCTCTGTCACTTTAATTCATTGTGAAAAGTGCCAAAATAAGTGATTCATCAAGAAGCTTAATTAAAAAAAGGGAAATGGACAACATTACTCGAAATGCAGTTCTTCAGGTTTTGTTGCAACGCTGTGAAAATTAAAAACTTAAACATGGTGCTATGGTTACCGCTTCAGAGCAATTCATGTTCCATAGACATATGATTTGTCGGCTATGGAAACAGGTAAAAAACTCCAAACTTTATGGAAATATATACTATAACGTAGTTTCATTAAAACAAGGCAAATGTAAAAGAAAAAAAAAAAGCATTCAAAAAATTTAGCAAAATTAAGAAATGTTCCATTGCATAGAAAAAGAACCCTGAGAAGTTTGCCATACCAAGAGCTTCATTACATCGAATGTTAAAAGGTACAACATTTAAACGTGTTTCTTCTGCAGTAAAACCTTTCTTAACTGCTGAAAATAAGCTTGAAAGACTTCGCTTTTGTCTTCAACATTTGAAAACAAACGGCATATTTGCCGATATGAAGGATCACGGTCATATTGACGAAAAATGGTTCTATATTACGAAAACATCGTATTCTTTTTCATTGACGGCAATATTATAATTGCCGTCAATGAAGAAGACCCTCACCGAGAGTGTAAAAGTAAACGATTCATAACAAAAGTAATGTTCATGGCGGTTTGGCTGTTGCAAGACCCCGGTGGGATCCCCACGTGAAAAAATATTTTGATGGAAAATTGGGTGTGTAGCTTTTTGTATATGCAGAACCGGCCAAAAGAAATTCCAAAAATCGACAAAAGGGCACCCTTGTTACTAAAATTGTAGAATCTGTCAACAAGGAAGAAATAAAAAAATGACTATTGAAAAAGTAATGCCTGCTATTCGTGCAAAGTTTCCTCGGTCTGCAAAGAGTGGTCCGATCTACATCCAACAAGACAATGCCTCACTTATCCGTTGAAGATCCTGATGTACAACAAGAAGCAATTAAAGATGGGTGGCATCTAAAACTGAAATGTCAGCCTCCAAATAGTCCCGATCTGAATGTGCTTGATTTAGGATTTTTTAACGCAATTGAGTCAATACAAAATCAGATGGGGACCAAAGACATAGATGAACTAATAGGTGCTGTGGAAACTGTTTTCAATAAATTGGGGAGAGAGAAATTAGACAACATTTTTTTAACTTTACAAACATGCATGGAAAAAATAATGATGTGTTCTGAGAGCAACGTATACAAGATTGCACATATGAATAAAGAAAAATTAAGACGTCAAAACCGCCTTCCACATAGCATCAAATGTAACCCTGAAGCTATTTTAACAACCAAAAAATGTCTTAATATTACTTCATTTGTAGCAGCTTAGAATTACCTTTATATAGGAGTATAAGAATTATTATCCATAATTACGAGTACGAAATCAATATTTTTGTAAAATTAGTTAAACAATAACAATTCCAGTTTCTATTTACCCGCTTTTGTGTGCCTAATTTTTTTTATTTGTAATTTTTTCGAAATGTTACAACTAATTTGGGACAAAATTTAGACACCAAATGTGACAACTAATTTGGGACAGAGGGAGTACTAAAAATTTATTAACATTAGCTCAAAACAACATCTATGTTTTCATTTCAATTTCTGTTCCAAGTGAGCTCAGTATTGAGATTATTATTTCTTGTTTGGGGTTCGAGTCCCAATTTAACACTTTGCCGAGTATGAGCGGGTTTGTCCTCATATTTATGTGTAACCTTCCCTCAATAGCCTGAGGCACTAGGAGAACAAGTCAATTTCTATATATGCAAACTTTTCTTATTGTGATTATTAGTACCAACAATATTTAGTACAATAATAGTATTTTATATAACATCACTACTACTTTGAAACTTTTATGGAAATATCCTAAGATAATATCGCTAAGAATCGCTAATGACATTAAAATGCAAATGTCAATTTTGAGATACAAATTTTTAATGAACAATTTGTATATATATGACTTCTACATACTTACATCTTTAGGTACTGAATAGCCAGAGAAAACTGCATTGCTTTGTAAGACACGTCCAATGCCTACAGAAATTGGTCGTAATCTTAAAGATTCCTTTAAAACTGCTTTAGCATAAGTTGCTAGACGAAGTGTTTCATCAGTCACAGGACTATTAGATGAGTCTAATAACCTGCGGGTCTCTTCATATAACTTATTTTGTACTTCGGGATGTTTTGCTAGATGGTGTAAGAGAAAGCTTGTTGTATATGACGTCTGAAAATATACATTTCATTCTAAATAAAATATATCAATTAGTGATACACATACAGTGTCTATTCCTGCCAATAGAAAATCACAAACTATCCCTACTATATCTTGAAAGTCCAATTCTGGAGATGACAAATATGATTCCAATAATGTTGAAGAAGTATTTTGATCTCTTTCATTAAATAGCGACATCTTTAGTGATAATAAATCTATAGCTACTCTAAAAATACACAATGAAAAATACACTTTAAACCATTAAAGTGTAATTAGTAATATAATTACTAATAATTACTATAAAATATTGGTATTATGTTGAACACTTTGATAATAACTTATCTTTCAGAAAAATAATTTGCTTGAATATTTTATTTACATAACACACTAAATCAAAGAAAGGTCAAAATCTTACTCTTCCATGTATTCCTGTGCTTTCTTTAACTTTTTGTACATAGGAGTGTCAATTAGTTTCCATAGTTGTGGTCCATTATCAGTTTTTAATATACATGAATTTGTTTCTAAAGCAGCAGCAATGAGTTTAGATGATCTCGAATTTTTTCCATGTTCTTTCTTAGAGAAACTATTTAATCTTACATCGAGAGTCGTCATTCCAGTCACTAAATATTAGCAATTATAAGTAAATGTATGTGTGTATGTATTTTATGTGCAATATAATATATATAAGAATAGTTATATGTATGTATTAAAATAAAATCGCTTTCTTTTTCTTTTATTAGTAAAACGAACACAATATGAAGTATTGAATTAAATAATGAAACTAGGATCTCAAGTTAATATTAATCAAGATTAATATTAACTTGATATTTACTTATATATATTTATAGACTGAAGATTAATATATATATATATATATATATATATATATATATATATATATATATATATATATATATATATATATATATATATATATATATTAATCTTCAGTCTATAAAAATTGTACAGCAACTACAAGATTAACATACATTCCAAAAATAACCTTGATAATTCAGGAAGATAATCTATATTGGGTTTTGTATTAAGTTCCTCCAACATCACTATCCATTCTTGAATAATTCCATCAGAAGTTTTTAAAAAGTTCTTTACAGATAAAGGACTACTCAAACCTTTTTGAAACACAGTACGTATTCTCAACCATTCTTCCCCATTTCTAAAACAAAGTATACCATAATATACTAAGTACTTTAAATTCGAAGAATCAATAATATATATATATATATATATATATATATATATATATATATATATATATATATATATATATATATATATATATATATATATATATATATATATATATACTTGGTATATGGAATCTTTTGACAAAATATGTTAATTCATGTATCCCTTTTTTTTTTAATTAATTGAGATAACGGTACTGCTGGAACAAGTAGTCGAACTCCTAAAATTTTGAAAATGACTTCAGCAAGTTATGCTGTACTAATAACTAAGGTAGAATAAAATTGAATCAATGTTTGTAGATTACAAAATTTAGTACAAATAGATGACCCTATTGATGATACTAGTAAATAGTTTCATTATAATTTAATTTTTATTCAGTATTCAATTAGTTGGACAATCTCTGTAAAATTATTTATAGGCTCTCCTACATGTTTAAGTCGATATTATACAATAGATTTAGTACACCATTATTTGAATGAGATCACTGTTTTGAGTATAAAAATTGCAAATCGTCGAGATCGCCTAACATATAAACGTGTGTACATAGGTATTTCACCAACAATTAAAAAAAATTTCAGGTATATATAATTACTATTCTAAAGTTTTTGGGCAGTATCTATAGTAGAATCTGAGGTATACTAATCCTAGCTAACTAGAGAATAACATCGTCCTTTCATTATGTTCTGCTATATTTTTCGATAATCTATCATATGTTGTCATTTCCAAATGACAAAAAGTGAGAGATAGTGAGAGGCATCTATTTACCATTATATTTCAGCTCACATTATATTTTATGAAAGAGTTTTAAAGAGGAAATCTATACATACTGTGAAAATAACCATGATAACAAAAAAACATTAACTGTTAACTTTAACTATGTAATTGATTATCGTTGGTAATATATAAAGTAAAACCAATGCCAATAATCAGGATAAGCCATGTTAATATATTTGTAACTATTATAACGAAATTTCATATCCACAAAATTTTAAATTAAGACAATACATACTATACTATAACAGATAATAGAAAAGAAGAAGAATAGGAAACACCTATGAGTGATGGTTCAGATGGAATTTAAAATCTTCAATTAAATGAAGAGAATATCTTACGTTGGTAACAAACCACCTGTATTATACACATTTGGTCTATCTAAACGAAATTTTTGCAAAGCCAGATGACTACGCCGTTGTGGATATTTTCCTTCGCAACGGAACATAGTTTCGATATCCTTTGGATCAAACAACCACACAATATTGACTCCTGGAACCATTTCTTCTCTAACAATTGGTCCAAATTTATTATATTTTTTGAGCCCATTGATATAAAGTTCGTCAAATTTATAATTACCTAAAAACCAATTCAGTATTAAGTTATAATTGTACATGCTTAATGTTAAAAACAGCCAAATTATAAATGACTTAATTTTGTCTTTATTTATATAATAAATAAATAACATCTGTATTGCTAAGATATATGCAAAAAATTATATAAAAATCCAAGTGATAAATTTCTCACTTACAGGTTACTCTTCCACTTAAACCATTATAAGACAGTATAAAGAACTTTTGTAATTAAAAGTTTTACTACAAGTATGTTTTTGTTCGTTGTTGGTATATACATATCTATTTTAAGCAATAATCTAATAGTCCTTCTTTTTGTACAAGTTAAAATTGAATTCTTACGCCTTACAGAATACAAATTGTTAAGACATAAAGCTTCCAAGATTTTTGTTGTTAATAAATTGTATCTTACTTGAACACGTATTAGCAACCACAATAATAAACTTTATCACACAAGCAAATAAAATTTTATTAACATTAATCAAAAACAGGTAGGTGGCTTAGAATCCGTTAAACATTAGAAAAATATATTGTAAGAATTAAACGCATATTAAAACATAAATATATATAATCTCTCTGTTAAACTTGTTCCATCTTAGGACAAATTAGATATTTCTTACATGTTAATTATTAACTAATTTTTTAGTTACTAATTATTTAAACATTATTTAACAAAACCCATACGTAGTTAAATAATTTTAAAATCCAATCTCCAATATCCATTTAAAAAATAATTTTACCTATTATAGGAAAATATTGATATAAAGTACCAATAAGAGGCAGAGAATATGGTCCTGGAATACTACTAAAACTTTTAATGCCTCTTTTTGATGTACATAAAATTATATTTCTTGAAAAAGTTCTATAAAAGATTATATTCAATTTATTTTTAAATAAAATCATTCTACAAACATCCTTAACCATAACCAAACCCACAGAATACAGAATTTATATACATAAATTTATATACAAAATCAAAAGCATATATTATACTAACCAAGAAGACTACAGAGTAAGGAGACATAGCTCCTCGAAAAATCAGTGGTGGGGGTAGGACGAAAAACGGCGCCAATATGGCAGCCTCGCGTAGAATCACGCGGGATCTGCGCATGCCGTTTATCCTCGTCTATCGCGGGTCTTCACTATTTAAATGTAGGGTTAGGATTCTATTGTGCGCATTATGTAAACAGTAAACAATTTTCGCGTGCATTTCTTTACAATTGTTGTTTCCGAATTGTTTGGTGAAAACACGCTATGAAAATTGGGATACAGTATTTTCAGTCCTAAATACATAGTATGTACAAAAAATAATAGTTCTGAATGCTTTTCTTTTAGAGCAAGAAATGTTATTGCATTTTTTCATCTGTCAATTATAATTTTCTTTTATGTCTGCCACGAGTAGGATATTGATGATAATTTAGCTTAAAATAATAAAATGAGCTTTTAGTGTAACGAGTTTTAATCATCCACAGGAAGATTACATATTTTAACCATAGCCACAAGTGGAATTGAAAATGTCGAACTGCGATAACTTTTGCATGGGGAAATGAATAAGTGTTCGATCTCGGAAGGAAATATTTTGTTTGAAAGTTTACAAAGCAACAGACACACCATTGAATTGCCAAGCGAAAAATGGTATGCTGAGTCTGGTTTGGACACCAATTTAAACATATGCATTGATAAGAAGTTGAATGTGAATGTGTATTTACACAATGAATATTTGGAATGGATGGAATGGGATGTGCCGAAGTCTGTACAAGATATTTCAAACATCCAAGAAGTAACCGATAGTTTTCCTGTGAAATTAGCTTGTGAGCTATTATTGTATGAAATGTGAAGTTGTTTTTAAACAATTACTAATCAATTGTATATATTCGGTTAATTTAAAATTTGCGATTTTGTGGTAACAACATTACATATTTACCGACCTTTTTGTATCTTGCTTCAGTAAAAACAAAGCATTCAATAAGAGTACAATTTATTCAAATCAGTGTACTATGAAGGCAATACAGTGTGTGATGTAAAATCAATTAAGTTTTCAGAATTAACGTTACTAATTAGACATAAATTGAAGGGTACAGGAATAAAACAAGAAATGTCACAAAACTATTTATTCAAGAAAATTGAAATTATAAGTTGCATTCTAATGTAAGCGAAGAAATAACATTGCAATGAACTAAACTAAAGTTTTGAACTAAAGAACTGAACTAAACTACCTAACTAACTTTAACTAACTAACTGTAGTTAAACTTTTTAAATTTAACTAAAAGGCCATTAAATAATATAGGATAGGATGTTACCTCTTACTAAAAAACTATGATAACTAAAAATCTTATTACGGAAACGTTCTGTGGGAAGTTCAAATTCATTATCGTTAAGTGAAGGAAAACTGGTATTTTGAGTTTTCTTTTTCTACTATTATAAAGTATTCTTTCCTTGCGCTGCATAATATTAAGGTAATACGGTGACAGCACCTCCAACCATTTTTCTCGTCTCTCACAGTCCTTAAACGAAATTGAGTTGTAAATTACTATTTGACAATTTACTTCTACATTACACTGCACTTTTACTATTTACTACAAAGTAAGCGTTACTTTGTATACAAACATTACAATACTTGTTTATCGAAGGACTTACCTCAGGAACTTTAAAAATTGTTCGTTTATTTATGACACAATCAGGGCTTTTGCTGGAACAATTCGTAACGCAACAATATCTTGACGCTTCTTACATATTTAACGGAAAAACTGGAAACGCTCAAAACTTTTAAAACACGGTAAACAAAAATAAACATAACCTCGCTCGGTTCTACACAAGGACCGCCATGGTGCGGACGTTTTTCGTCCTACCCCCACCACTCCAGTTATTTCTCCTGTTCTCTAGTCTTCTTGATACTAACAAACCTGCACCCACAGAGCAACAAATAAACCACATATATAACCGTAAGTATTCTTATTTTTTTGACAAAAGCGGACAATACAATTATTTAAAACGCAGTGTAATTTAATATTACGTTTGAGTGTATTACCATTGTTTATATAATATCTGATTAAAAACAATGGTATATATGGTATTAAACAACAATGGTATTACATTTCCTTATTTCTATAGATTTATCTCCCCCTTATACGAGGCCCTTTATCTTTTAAATCTGTTTATTTCAACAGATATCAATAAAAAAACTACCAATCTTACAAGCAAGCAAGTTCGCTGTATGCATAGATATATTATTTTCTATGACTGTATATTAAATGCAGGGGAGAGCCCTATATTTAATAAATATATGAGGATAATACTGTTGCAGATTTATCATTAGCTCCGTTAAATAGTGTATATGTACATTCAAATCATGCGACAGACTATTGCGCATGCTTGGATCTTAACGGAGATATCCGTGGAAACAAGGGATCTCGTTATTTAACCGTGGGTAATCCTAAAATGTATTCTCTTGTTCCGTTTTTCAAAATCTTGAGCGCTCTTTGTTTACAGAATATAATTTTGAGATTAAAAATACTATCAAATATAATAAGTATAAATGAACAAAAGAAATATTAAGCATGAAAGACTAACATTTTTATTCTTGTAATGAATCAAGAGTTCCAAGTCTTCAGAAACACATTTGATTACTCAACATAGGCTAAAAAAATATGTTAGGAGCAAATATATTTTACAGTTAGGTCTGAAAAATATATTTTGTCACGTGGCATTAACGGGTCTGCTATTTTAACATACGTTATGCGAAAACTACCTACCTAAATATTAAATTGAATTAATTGTTTGTGGCAGATTGCATTGTTAGTTACATTGTTGTAATAATTATTAATAAAATCAGGAACGGAATAAGAACAAGGAATATGTAAATTAGGTAAATTATATTCTCTTGAATTAAAGTTGGTTATTTAAAGTTTATGAAGTTGGTACTTCATGTATTTTAAACCTGTTGCAAATTCAATTGAATTCTCAAATACAGGTATAATCGGCGTTCTATTTATATACATATAAGAACTCATTGGTTTATTGCAGACCTGGATGAACTTTGTCAAGCATTACTCACCCCCGCCAATTTAAAATCTTTTCGATCAAATTCCTAGCCCCTATTGTCAGTTATCCACGAATCCATGTAATTTTTCTAAACCTAATAGCTTTAACGATGACCCAGGATACCCATTTCATGATACTTGAAAACCATTAATAGGTTCATTATAAGATTGTCACCTTTTATTTAAACAAATAAAATATATCGGTTATTAAAGGCAGGAAAGAAAAAAATACATCGTATCACAATAAAGTATTATTTATTACTTTATTATATTGTTTAAAAAACATATTTTTTATTAGTTTTAGCAGTATTCAACAAATAACTGTCACTTATTTTTTACAATGTAGGTATTACTTCAAATAAAACAGTATGTATGAATAGAAGTACAGTAATAGAAGTACAAGTATAGGGTATAATTGCCTGAAATAATTTCAACAGTTTATTATGAAGTATTTGTGGCAATCCTAGTTCATTGGGATGAAAAGCGCGACTTTCATTGTAATTCATTTTCATATAAATACAAATCATTTAAATAGTATATAATTGACTTAGTTTTTTAAAGTTATTTAATTATTGTCAATTTAAATACTGTATTTATTAGTCTTATGAAATAAATAACTCATAATACTATCATAATCATATCTATTAACTATTGACCATATTACATCTAATAACTATTTACCAAACGTAAATCTTAGGGTAGGTTTAATGTTCGTATACACATAGTGCAGGTGCTGTTTTTGGAATTTGTAATTAATTTCATTTTAAAAATTAAACGTCAACTTTGAAGTTTTGGTTACAAGACGAAAATATAACTGTATGTCACGCATCTCTGTATTATATTTTTTAGAGAAGAAAATGTTTGAAATTTTAAAGTAATAGGAATGTTTCATTGAAATACAGAAAAATAGCAATTTAATTTTTTGAATTAAATAATTTAGCTAACATGTGTAATAATTATCAATAATATATTTTATCTGACCAAAGTTAAGAAACTTGCAAGAATAAAAAACATAAACCGTCCCTATATATCAATATAATCACTCAATTTACAAGTATTAAATAATTAGGTTTAACAAAAAAGTACAATTCTGAGATTTTGTTGTCATATAAGGTAAATTCAAGTCTCGATAAAAACTTTTTGCAGTAGGTAGATGGGGTGTGGGTAAAAACACTTTAATATTAGTTTTTTCTCTGAAACCTTTTTCTTGAATGATCACTCGTTCTTCTGATATTCTTGTAACATGATTTTAAAACATCACATCACAAATGTTATTAGAGAGTAGTTTAAACCCTACATTAAACTCGATTTTGAAAATGACAATATAGCCATTATTTAGCTATTTCATCAACTCACCTTGTTTCATTTGCTGACCAGACAAATTCGTTGTAGAATCTTGCAAAATTTCTTAATTTTCTACCTCTTTACATCATATTGTGACACTATTTCAGAGACAGTAATATAAACAAGAGATGTGATATTTTACCTCTTTCAGAATTGACAATACCTCTTTTTCTAAATGTATATTAGGAAGTAGTAATAATGAATATATGATCTTATATTATAAAATTTATACTGTTCATATTTCGGAAAAAGCATTATCTCAATGGACATACAATTCTTAACCGCTAAGGTAAAAATATAGAAAGTCATAATTAAATTAAAAGAATCTGCATCCATTTAAACTGCTTCATGAAAATAAGGTTATATGAAAGTAATGAATCTAAAAAAAATCAACTTCTTATAAAAGCAAACAGCTTGTGCAATCGATAACTTATGCAACATAATTTTATTATTATGGACTGGAAAATCTTTATGAGATTACCTCATTCCGTTATTGTTTAGGTTTCTCACTCCCATTTCCTTCCACACTTGTATCGCTTTATATTATTCTTAATAATAGAGGTAAGTATAAAATAATTTTTAACAATGCCTTTATTTTTTACCACATAAGATACCAGAAAATAATATATTCATAACACCTAAGAATCAATCCTACTTACTGTGGGTAATTCATGTTCCAGACCTTGAAGCTGCATAAAAACGAATATTTCATTTCTTATCTATAACTATTTAGACTCGATCACAAGTGGAAGTTGCCAGGACTCTACAGTTGTTAGGACACACACTTTAAAAACACAGCTGTTATTCACACACTGACATAATATACAATCTGCACTATTTTCCACTTGATCCAAATTAATACTCCCTCTGTCCCAAATTAGTAGTCACATTTGGTGTCTAAATTTTGTTCCACATTTCCAATTAGTTGTCACATTTCGAAAAAATTACAAATAAAATAAATTAGGCACACAAAAGCGGGTAAATAGAAACTGTACTTATTATTTTTTAACTAATTTCACAAAAATATTGATTTCGTATTCGTAATTATGGATAATATTCTTATACTCCTATATGAAGGTAATTCTAAGCTTCTACAAACTAATTGTAAGTAATATTAAGACAATTTTTGGCTGTTAATAGCTAGTTTGGCTGAAATAGCTTCAGGGTTACATTTGATGCTATGTGGAAGGCAGTTTTCACGGCTTAATTTTTCTCTATTCATATGTACAATCTTATATGCATTGCTCCCAGAACACATCATTTTTTCCATGCATGTTAAAGTGTCTAATTTCTCTCTCTTCAATTTATCGAAAGCAGTTTCCACAGTACCTATTAATTCATCTGTCTGTGGTCGCCTCTGACGCGTTAAAAAAATTCTAAATCGAGCACATTCAGGTCGGGACTATTTGGAGGCTGACATTTCAGTTTTAGATGACACCCATCTTTAATTGCCTCTGCTTGTATATCAGGATCTTCAAGGGATAAGTGAGGCTTCGCATTGTCTTGTTGGATGTAGATCGGACCATTCTTTGCAGACCGAGGAAAATTCGTACGAATGGAAGGCATTATAAAGAAAGGTTTTATTGCAGAAGAAACACGTTTAAATGTTTTACTTTCTTTTAATATTTGATGTATGAAGCTCTTGGTATGGCTATTTCACATGATAAACTTCTCAGGATACTTCTTTTATGCAATGAAACATATCTCAATTTTGCTAAATTTTCTGAATAATTTATCTTTTTTCTTCCACATTTGCCTGGTGTTAATGAATTAACGTTATAGTATATACTTCCAGAAAGTTTGGAGTTTTTTGCCTGTTTCCATAGCCGAGAAATTGTACGTCTATGGAGTATGAATTGTTCTGAACCAACAACCATAGAACCATGTTTGTTTTTCATTTTCACGTTGCAGCAAAAACTGAAGAATTGCATTTCCGGTAATGTTCTCCATTTCCCTTTTTTTCATTAATCTTCTTGACGAAACACTCATTTTTGGCACTTTTCACAACGAATAATTGACAGCGGGTGCACTTTCAAAACTTTGTTATTTGCCAATCTGGCACCAGCATACTTGTAATTACAACCTTCAAACAAATTTTATGAATGTGATTTTAAACTTCTCTTTTGAGTATTTAATTTTTTAGTATATTACTTCCTGGGTTAAATTGTATTTAACAATAATCAGCAGAAAACTGGTCAAATGTGACAACTAATTTGGGACAAAGGGAGTAGTATTAACCAAAGATAAAGAAAAAACGGGAGTTTTCCATGAACACTGGAAAATTACACATTTCTCGACGTGCGTTTCGTCAACCAAGTTAACATTATTGGGGGATGATTAAAACTAAATCAGTTAATCATCCGATTGTTAATTTAGTTCGCGAAACGCGCGTCGAGTACCGTTTTTTTTGTTGATGTATGGAATGTTCCAGTCCCCTTTTAATATTATGAATTTAATTTTCACTGTAGAAACATGCCATAATCATATAATAGTGTCACATGAACACGTCAACAAATATATTTTTCACATATTAATATTTTATTTTTTTAGTTAATATAAATATCATCCCATTACCCCTTTTGAGATACTAAAGTATAATTGGATATGCCTTTCTATACATATCCCCAATTCTATTGTGTAAAAACAATTTTAAAAAGCCAAAGTAGTGGAAATATGAAAACAAATGTGGCCAATATCATCCAATATTTTTCTTTTTTTTTTTCTTTAACTTCATATCAAAGGTTGAGTTATACCTGAAAATTTTATTTATGGTTTTATTTCTGGGCATACACACATAATTGAGACATTCAGAGCACCATTTTGAATAAAGAAACAACTATTTTAAAAAAAGTAACAATATATTTATAACAATATACATTTTTCAGAATCTTAAAAAAAATCTACACAAAACTGCTAAAGCAACAAAACTAAATGCAGATCAGTTCAGGATTAGAAATGGTTTCTTAAGACATGCCATACTTTAAATAAAATGACTGCCCAAAAGCAGGTTCTACAGAAATCATTTCTAAATGTATTTTATCAAAAAACATTCAATTTTACATTCACTCTATTCGTGTCGCATATAACAACATTAACACGAAAACTTGACCACCCACTGCCCTCGCAATCGATTTAGTAAACTCATTAACTTCATGTATGGTTCTTATTCCGTCAAACAAAAAATGGAAATTTTTGACAGATACTGTCCAAGGAACCACACCAAAAGTTATTCACTAAAGAGATAAATGTCTGTGGTAGCACATATTTGGTATAATTTTAGACTTTTACATCATGCCACCCATTCCACCCATACCACCCATTCCACCCATGCCTCCACTTGGGATTGGAGGTTCTTCCTTTGGTATTTCAGTAATTACGGCCTCTGCAGTTGTTAAAAGTGATGCTACTCCTGATGCGTCTATGATGGCGGTCCTAACAACCTGTAGCAACAAACACAGCAATACAAAATAACTGCAAAAAATCTGCATGGCTAGCTTCATATAATTTGTTTTTGAGTTATTTGTGGTTTTTACTAATACAAGTATATTTTTTTCTATTTATTTATGGTCATTATTATTACTTTATGATGAAATAGTTCTATAAGATTTCTCTATTTCCATACATTACAAAAAAAAACATTGTATTATAAAAATTTACTTACTTTAGTTGGATCAATGATGCCTCTTTCAAACATGTTAACATACTCATTATTTAAAGCATCGTACCCATAATCTCCTTCTTGTTGTTCTACCTTTGCCACAACTGTAGCACCATCAACACCCGCATTTTTAGCAATTGTCATACATGGCACTTTTAGAGCTCTCTTAACAATTTCAATACCTGCACATTAAATATAAGTATGTATTAAATACAAGATATGAGTATGTATTTATGATAGAATATTAACAATAGAAACAATCTATCAAAATAATAGTTTATATATGCTGCTATTTTTGATCACACAATGTTGGCATTACAATTTCATCAATTATTTTCAGATCTACTGAAGTACCTTATTAAATAATGTAGTTAAGAGATTGCAGAGCTAGCAAAAGTGTTTATAATTATAATTTTAAAATATTTGTGGGGAATATAATCTAATCGGGTATATGCAGTGAGGACAAAAAAAGTACATTATTTTTTGAGTTTTAACATTAAAATTTTCATTAAGCATATAACTTCTGGGGTAATACATTAATACATTATACAAACAGTCAAGTTATTATAGATTTAATACATACCTATAGCTTGATCATTATTTATAGCTTTAACTGAATCCAAACTCTTGGTACATCTAAGAAGTGCAGTACCACCACCAGCAACAATACCTTCTTCAACAGCTGCCCTAGTTGCATTCAAAGCATCAGTCACACGATCCTTCTTTTCATTCACTTCTACTTCGCTACTTCCACCCACTTTCAAGACTGCCACTCCAGAAGCTAAACGGGCTAATCTCTCTTGTAATTTCTCCTTCTCATATTCTGATGTAGTAGTATCAATTTGATCTCTAATTTGATCTGCACGCCTATCAATGTCTTCTTTTTTGCCTTTGCCTTTAAGAAGCAATGTGTCATCTTTTGTGATCACTATTTCCCCAATTTGACCCAAATCTGATAATTTTATATCTTCTAATTTGACAATATTGGCATCATCGCCAAAAACAATACCTCCTGTGGCAATAGCCATATCAGTTAAAGTAGATTTTCTGTTGTCTCCAAAGCCAGGAGCTTTTACTGCGGCTACTTGAAGCCCAATTCGAAGCCTAATAAAAGACAATATTGTAATATGAACAAAAATACAGTTTAACATTTTTTAACACATTATTTGGATGATGCCAATTGGTGACTTTGTTCCTAGGTATATGCATATGCCATCATTTGGCATCTGTGCACCTTTCACATGGCATTCGCCAATTATTCATTCAAGAAATTAATCATTACCCTTTTATTTAAATAAATCTAACAAAATATATGAGTAACTTTTGGCATATATTATCATAGTTCACATAGACAGGTACGAGTTTCACCTTAGGCGAAACAAAATAAAACACACCAACATGCTAAATCACCACATGCAACCATTTGATAAAAAAAAAGGGGGGGCATCATGAGACAAATCATACCGCACATGGGAGGGGCGCCATTTATTTTTATATGCAGTGAACGTTTTAAATTATATATAGTACCAACCTGTTCACAACAAGCGTAGTTAAGGCTTCCCCATCTACATCTTCTGCAATAATAATTAATGGTTTCCTTTGAGCGTTTGCTAGCTCTAATGCTGGTACAATACTTTGAACAGAAGAAATTTTTTTTTCACTAAAAAGTACCAATGCATCTTGGTATTCAACTTTAGCACCTAAAACAGAATTTAAACATTAAAAATGGAAAAATGTTATCTAGGTATGAATGTTACAAACCTTTAGTGGTGTTAACAAAATATGGGGAGATATATCCCCGATCAAATTTCATACCCTCAATAATCTCTAATTCATCATTCAGTGTTTTTCCATCTTTAACTGTTATAACACCTTCTTTTCCCACCCTCTTCATTGCATCTGCAATCAGGTTGCCCACAGAACTATCTCCATTTGCAGAAATAGTGGCTACTTGGCAAATTTCTTCAGGTGTAGTAACAGGTTTTGACAAAGTTTTAAGAGTTTCTGTTATTTTTTCAACAGCTAGCATAATACCTTAAACAGAAACAAAAATTTGTACCATCCCTGGGAAAAAAATAGAATCATCCTAGGTCATTTTTTTCCATCTTACTATTTACCTCTAAAACACATTTGGATGGAATTACATATTTTTCTGTGTACAATTATTTGTTAGTCAAATTTGAGAAGTTCACATATTTTTAGAGATTATCGTTATAATTATTGTGCAAATATGTTATTGTAATTAGCATTAAATGAGTATTATTATTGTAATTTCAATCTGTTCGACAAGATTGTGGTCACATTTTCTATTAACCTTTTGACTCCATCAAATTGACTGTTTTCTCACTACGATGCATTTATCTAAAAGTGGGCCAGTTCCCGTTTTAGTAAAGGATAGCTTATATTCTTTTGCAACCACTTTTTTTGAGTACTCAATTTCTCTGATCCAGCAAGACAGACGAGAGGGGTAAATTAAGGGGTGCTTTATGTCCTGCAAATTTCCCAAATATTTTCAATCCTATTGATGTTTGGGGAATATTGTCATTTCTATACCATCAAATATCCAGGTTGTGCAGATAGCTCAAATGTTATAATCCTCTTGAAAGATCCATTCCTCATTTTTAGCATCAAATCACTTCCTAGAGGCTTAGACCACCCTGATAAATTTTTATCATTTGGACTATCACATTCTCGTAAACAACACACTATCACATTCTCCACACAGCTCAATCAGTGCAGGTTGCAGAATGATCGTTCACCAGAGGTGATGTAAAAAAAAATACAATAGTTGTTTTCAGCTAATGTTTATTTAGGCATTCAAATGAGTAACCATTCCATCTCATTAATACATGGGTTAAATTAAGGATTCCCTTAGCCTTAGCATAACACACAGCCAGCAAGTGAAGAGATAATACAGACTTGAAGAGTTCTACGACACCCTTGTCACAGCTTACTCAATACCAGCTATGCGACTCTCGGCGGCATCCTTTGTATTATATCGTTCAATTTTTAGACTTGCGTTTCGGCAGCAGTAAAGCAAGTGGGGATACATTGCGGTGGTTGACGCGTCAGGGCCGTATTCACTACAATTTCTACATATCAGGCTTGGAAATATAAAGCAAATATATTGAAAGGAATAATTAAAAATATGCAAAAGAACCATCATATAAATAAATCTTTATTAAAAAAACCACAACAAACATTAAAGATATTGATTATTCATTTTTCCATATTATTAGTTTTCTTTTTTATCGGGTCCTTTAAAATTCCTATTTGCGTATTTTAATGAATAAAAAATTCTTATTCTTGCATACAAATGCAACAAGTAAGAAAGTGGAAATTGCGGACAGGGGTGCGACAAAGTTATTTCTTTAAAAATATTGACAAGGTTTTGGCATAAATGATCTTGGATACAGAGTTGGTCAAAATTTTTTTGAAACAGAATTTCCAAAGCTGTTATAAAAGAAACAAAATTTGTATGAGGCATATAGATACTGCCAAACTGTTCCAAATCGGTATGCCTATAAGCCTTATAAAAGCAAAATAAAGCTGCGGTACTCCGTATCGATAATTCTTGTCTCAACGGGCTTTTCTCTTTGAGGTTCAAAACTGTCTTCAATATTTTGTGATATATCTGACACTTTTAATAAAATTTCGGCAGTATCAGCTTCACAATTTTCCGTGCCTGAATGCATTATATCCAGGCAAAGAAGTTTCTTAAATGCTCGTATAAATTGTATAGGAGTAGGATTCACATTATTTCCAGACTGCTGCCTAACTTCACCAAAAAAGTTTTCAAGACAGTCTTGTTGTGTTCGCCTTGTTAACAAAAATTTTATGCTGGTTAATTTTAAAGTTTCCCATAACTGTAAAATTCCGTTGATAGTTATTTGCCAGCCTGATATACATTTAATATTTTTTGTGACATGGTAACATGGAAATGGTAACTAACATGAACACACTATCTAACTAAATACGGACAATACGGTTCTGGAAACTGCCGACTGGCCTCTAACAGAATCACAATGACAACTGAGCTGTGCCAGCTAAGCCGAATGCGCGGCTGGTGATGCGCGAACGGATAAAATTTTGCCGAGTGCATTAGCTGGTATTGAGTAAGCTGTGCCCTTGTCTTCCTTGTTGTTGTTGCTCCTTCTTTCCCATGTTCTGTATTTCCCATGTAGTATCAGCTTGACTTTTTACAAACGACATTACCGTTCAGTAAAACATTTGGCATTCTCGCAAGTGGATATAGAAAATACTACTCCAAATCACTCAATTTAAATTTTCTCTATAACTCAGTGTCAAAATAATATGAAATGTATGATGTAATATCAGGCCACCATCACTATTCAGTGTTTTAAGTATCTCTAAATAATACCTTCTTTATACTGTATACTTTATGTACAAACTTTATGTGCTGCTTTGCTATTTAGTAAAGGATTGTTAAATGTTTGCCACAGTTTTATAGATAATTATAAAATATGTTTTGAATAAATACTCTGCTTTTTTAAATAATGAAATCAACTTTGAGTAGTTGTAATGGTTGTACAAATGAGTGTAATCGTAAATGTCAATTAACAAATGGCCTTGAAAAAAATTAAATGAAAAAACATTTAAAGACAATGTTAATAATGCAATTACATATTGTTGCAATAAGATAAAAGCCAATACATAAATATGCAGTGACAACTGAACCCCATAGAGCTAACCAACGCAAATAAAAAAAGTGAACACGAAATAACACAACTTTAAATTAGATGTGAAATTACTGCTAAACAAATTATATAACTACAAAAACAAAAGTGAAGTACATGTTACATGTACAGAAAGAGGAACAGCACATGTGGAATCACAACACAAACTGAGACTTTGATTGATCCAATTATTATAAATTCAAATAACAATAGTACCAATTATCACGATATTATTTAGAGAGTAACAGTGATTAGTAGAGCTGGCACTGAACGCCATCCGCCAGCGGCGAACAGATGACCTCATTTCGTTAAGCGAAGGCCAGACCGCTTTCACATCGAGACTCAGTACAGAAATCACTAGTACCCTGTGAATCAGTTTACTGTTTCCCATGGATGAATTTCTATACGTGTATGTAGTGCATTAATATTTTAATTTAATCATGTCGAATGTGCGCAAAGGCAACAAGAGGTGTCGCTGATAAAGTGCGAGAAATTATTCGTGATTTCCCAAACTTACGTTATGATGGGGCCAAAATTATATGTGATGTGATTGTAGACGGCATATATCGTGTACAACACAGCAATAAAAAACAAAAAAGGTTTGCCTCAGGCACCTGTTTATGGTGGACTTATTAATGTTAATTTCCTGCAATGTGCCCCTTGGTATACTGGACAAACAAGGATTTCGATGTTTTGAAACAAATGTTCCAGATGTCCAGTTTCGATGTTTTGGAACAAATGTTCCAGATGTCCAGTTACCGTCATACGGCTTTAAGACAGTATGTGCCTGTGTTACACGAGGATGTCATAAAGAAAATTAAATGCGTGTTAAAAAATAAAATTGTGGTTATGTGTTAACAAAATGACAGACGTTAAAAAACATTCTGTGGTCCATGTGGTAGTACGGGTGCTGGACCCTCTTAAAGTGACAGTTGCACTGTACTAGCGAAGTAATTACGTGGGTGGTGCTTGAGACGTTAGACACATTTGAAATCACAAAACGTCAAGTATTGATGTTTATGACGGATGGTACTGCGTCAATTCTTGCGGTAGGCCGTTCCCTTCAAAAGCACGGCTGCCAGTTTTTACGTTACGTGTAAAGTCCATGCTCTACATCTTGTGGCAGAACCCATTCGGAAATATTTTCCAGAAATCGATGCCTTAATGCAAATACAAAAAAAGTATTTTTGAAATCACCGAAATCTCTTGAGTATTTCACAGGACCTGTGGCGGTATTCCTGAACCTCTACAGCTGGTTCTTACACGTTGGGGTACATGGTTGAAGGCAGCTTTGTATTATGCTGAGTATTTCCAGCAAATAAAAGCTACTGTAATACTACAATTTAATTCTCAGGAGGCTGCGGCTATCGAGGAAAGCCAGACAAAATTTAACGACAATTCCATTGAAACTGATTTACAAACTATTCATAACAATTATAAAGAATTACATGACGCAATAAACAAATTACAAAACAGTACACATTGTCTTTAGCCGTCATTGTAAATAGTGAACGAAGTCAGTTCTGTTACATGGTATAAGTGACATAAAACATGAAGGTTGGACAATAGTTTGAAAGTGTATTACAAAGAGACCGGTTTTACCACGTTAAAAGAAATTTGTGTTAGTGGATCGACAAATCCGTTAAGTGCGTGCAGAAAGCACATTAATTATGCCTGTGTTATGTCAATAGATGTTGAATGATCGTTCTCCACATATAAACATATTTTTTCGCCAAAGCGAACTTGCCTCCCGGAGTCAACCATAGAAACAAACATACCTGATGCTGAAAAGTTTTTACAGATCTGGTGCAGTTTGTGATAGGGACACCAATCCATCTACGAGTACTTCATAAATCTGGTTAAGAAAGAAAGTGTGCAACAGCTCATTGCTTTCATTAGTATTGAACTGCTCATTTAAGTTGTTTATTTATTATATGTATTATGAGGCGCACGCCTATGCCCCGTGGCGCGCTGTACCAGCTTTAGTGATTAGCAATAACAAACTCTAAAACTGCCATAAAATTAAAAACATTTTTTTTTATTTTTTAAATTTGATGTCTTCTGACATGATATGCTTTGATATAGGCACACCCTGTACAGTTCACCTGTCTGAACACATCCACATATTGCCGATGAATCACGTCATATTCTGACACCATACTAAACTAGGGAGCATAAGTATAGCGCCACCCCATATTTTGCAGTGTTTGTCCACTTAACATTAAAATAGGTTACTAAGAACTTAGGGAGTAAGAAAGTACACTAAAAGATAGTAATTAAACAAATCTTTGTTATGTTTTATGGTCTTTTATAAAATTAACGCATAAATTAAGAAAACATTTTGAATTTATTGGTGCATAACTATAGCGCACCTATTTGTTAAAACTTAACAAAACCACTTACAAACAAAAATCGATAATGTTACATCTCCATTTTTACGAATTACTTCAAATAGTCTATTATTCATACCGTACTCCAGGTCACTCCAATTCACGTCTCTTAACTTACATTATTCTGTTGACAGTTTCAATTAAAAAAATTAACAAATTAAAGGTTGATGTGGTGTTACATAACACATAAGCTAATCACTTATTATTTACATGCTGAGTTTCAGCTTAAATATTTTCAGTGTGATTTAACTGTTTCGATAGATCACCCCAGCCCAAGTCGGCTAATGTTTTGTAATTTAATATTCCTTATACTGACACATTTATTTTGATAGTTACGTTGAGTATAAAAAAATTAGTAGGAAGGGAGGTGGTTCAGCCTGGTAATTTTTTGAAGACCGTGGGAACTTTTCGGTCATTTGATGTTTGCCGCCGGCACGCGTCATATTGGATCAAAGGATGCCGCCAGACAGGTGTTAATTAGATAGCGACAGGTGTGGTCGTCGGCACGCGTCATATTGACATCGAAGGATGCCGCCAGGTGTGTTCGTCGGCAACCGTCATATTGAGATCAAACGATGCCGCCAGATAGGTGTTAAATGGATACCGGCAGGTGTGGTCGTCGGCACGCGTCACATTGAGATCAAAAGATTCCACCAGATAGGTGTTAATGGGATACCGACAGGTGTGGTCGTCGGCTCGCACCACATTGAGATCAAAGTATGGTATCAGGTGTTTGGTTGATAAGTATGTCAAGATCGTGGACATTTTTATTGAAAGAGGGTGTTAGCAGAGTCCATGGAGTGGTTCCGTGAGAATGAAATTTATTTATTAGAGTGGCCAGCATGCTCGCCGAATTTAAATCCAATTGAAAACCTCTGGGGAATTATTGCTCGACAGCTGTATGCCAATAATAAGTACAATACTCTTCGTGAACTCAAAACTGCCATAGAAGAAATTTGGGTCAACTTGGAGCCTGAAGTCTCAAATAACCTGATGGACAATATGAATAATAGACTACTTGAAGTAATCCGTAAAACTGGAGACATCACCCATTATTAATTTTTGTTTGTAAGTGGTTTTGTTAAGTTTTAACTAATAGGCGCTATAGTTATGCACCAATAAATTCAGGATGTTTTCTTAATTTATGCATTAATTCTATAAAAAAAACCTTAAAATATAACTAAGATTTGTTTAATTACTTTCTTTTAGCGTACTTTCTTACCCGCTAAGTCCTTAATAACCTATTTTAATGTTAAGTGGACAAACATCGCAAAATATGGGGTGGCACTATAGTTATGCTCCCTAGTTTATAATGCCTTGTTTTGTGTTACACTACATGTTGTGGACACTTACTACAACTTTTTGATTTCATTCCAATATATTGGATTTCCTTTACTTTGTAATGTATTTTTGGTATTATTAGTTGCTGATGAATCACATCATATTATTTTAACACCATACCACAATGCCTTCTGTTATGTACACATGTGAATGTTACATGTGTTGTGAGCTCTTCTAACAACTTTTTATGATTTAATTTCTGTATATTGCTAAACTTTTACACTTTGTAATGTATTTTTAGTACTATCAGAAATAGAAATTCACTATATTAGTTTCTCATATAGGTTAAAGGCTATCACATTTTATTTCATAATCATAACCTCCCAATAAGACAGTCCAACTATCAAATTGGATCTGATATTATGTTGTCATCTCTATTAGATAAATTGAAAATCAATAAATGTTTTAATTCCATATGACCTGTCATAAGGATCTATCATAAATATAACCATAAACTTATAATAAATATTAAAAAAAATATCAGTGCAACAAATCTCACAATTGCAAATTATTTTCATTATTTTCAAGAGCAGAAAAAATATAAGCTTTTTGTAATATGCGTATCACATTAAACTATATTTTCCAGATAATATAGATAATTTCCAACAATATAAATTTAATTATTTTAAAATATATCTTCAAATGTACTTAATATTCACTCTCACCTTTACGAATTTCTACTGGATTGGCACCTTTACCAAGATTCTCGAAACCCTCCCTAGCAATAGAACGAGCTAAAACAGTAGCTGTTGTAGTTCCGTCTCCAGCTTCTTCATTTGTATTGTTGGCTACATCCTGTACTAGTCTTGCACCTATATTCTGAAACTTATCTTTTAGCTCTACTCCCTTAGCTACTGTTACACCATCCTTTGTAATTTTAGGTGAACCCCAAGACTGCTCAATGATAACATTCCGTCCCTATTATATGTTTCATATATTAAAATGTAATGTACAATATACTATTAACAAACAATATACCTTTGGACCCATCGTTACAGCTACAGCATCTGCGAGAATATCAACACCTTGCAACATGAGCGCTCGAACTTCAGGTCCAAACCTAACATCTTTAGCATACCAACGATGAACTTGATGTATCTGTTGAACCTTGCGAAGGGCCAAACTGCGAACGGTAACTGGTATACGATACATCTAAGAAATGAATGTCAATTAGAAACCAATAACTAATAACAAAATGAAACAAACCATTGACAAATAGTTAAACGTTTGACTGATATTAAAATAAAAAATCCAATGGCTACTGAGTATTAACTTTAAAAATTGCAACTACCTAAAACCAAAAGATTGACGAATGTCATTATGAATTGAATATAATTAACATGTGATTAAACTTCCAAGTAGAAGTATGTAAAACTTAAAATAATAATTAGATAACGGGTTCAAAATATCGACGAGCACATGGAAATCTTAACGTTTCTTTAAATATTTAGCTACGATGGAGCGACACATTCACAATATTTAACATTTTTAAATTGGTAGTATTATTTTCTACATAAAAAACAAATACTTACCTTAAATTAAGTTAAAAATGTACTTTGCTTAAAACTGATATAAAACTACCGGTATAATCACTGCCACAGTGCACCACGCTTGCTCTTGATACTGCTTTATTTCCAGAACTTCTAGAAAAAGAGAGAGTCGAACTTCGAACTCGGGGTTGCGTTCAGCTAATAGTTCTAGCGAGTAAATCGCAAAGAGAATGAATTAATTACACCGAGAAGAGAAAAGCTTTCCATTTGCATAATTCCAATACATTTAGTTCTTTTTACCCTGGCGTGCGTTTCAAAGGCATATAAAACTAATGTAAATTATACGGTTATAAACGTCATACAAATAAGTTATAAAATTTCTTAAACAGTACAAGTGTAATTCTGGAGCTTCTAGAGGAATCTTAGGAAGTGTTCGGTTTATTAAGAGATGGTAAATAATTTTCGTATAAAATGTGTGCTCATTAAATTACCACTGTTTGATATTTAAAACTGCTAGTGTCTAATCATAATTCTATTTGTAAATTCATTTAAAATGAAAAATAATTTCGTTCATTTTAAATACACAAATGGTATTACTTACACTAATTAGCGCTTCCCCTATGTTTAACAGATGAACAAACAAATACAACCAAAAAGCAAATAACATTAATCTGTTGATCCAGACTTTACCGTTCATTTATTGTTGCCTATACCACTAATAGGTTGATTGTCTGCGCCGTGGGATTTATAGTGCAACTCTCTAAAAACGAAAGAACATCTAAAATTTTAATGGCCAAACCAATCATGAGATTAAGAAAATTGGTCGGTATTTGAAACTACTTCTTTCGCTGAGATGGTTCAATGTGGGAGCTAATCAATTGTCGTAGAAAATTCCACTGAAATGAAAATGAATTATTTATCGATTATATCAAATTTTGATTTTAATATTTAGTCTTAGAAGTGTCCCTCTCAGTGGTTCTTGTTGGAGTCTTGAAAAGTCAAGAACCTACAAGGATTAAGTTTTGGATCAATGAAGGATTTGTATATTTAAATTGTAGGACATACGGTACTACGTAATCAAATAATGTTTATTTGATATGACTTAAGTTTGGATATAATATCATTATATCTTATTATTACAATTTTGGGGGCGATCTTTGAGATAGTCGATGGTCGATGAAATTTCCTTTCCAATATACTTTCTTTACCAATTTAAATTTATCTGTTAAAACTTACTAGAAATAAATTATATTAGTAAGTGGATTTATATTTATTTTGAAAAGTTTTATCACATCCTAATTAATCGAGAAATGTGTTTGAACAGGAAAAATTTTACCTACCTCAAAATTGAAAAATATTTCCCTTTATGACATATATCACTAAAAATATAGGGAAGCCAAATATAACGCAATAATATCGGTATTATGCTTAAATATTTGTAAATATAGCTAAAACGGCATTGCATTAACAAAATAAATTCGGTATAATAAAAGTTTAGAATTTTTCTTGCAAACTCTGCAAGAAAACTCAGATACTCTCGTATCTGAGCATTCGAATGATTTATTTATATACTCTCTTCTTCTTTTACCGTGTTCATATTATTTGAAGATTGGAACTGTATGTATAACTAAACATTCAGACGCTCAAATACGTTACGTAACGAAACGAATGCTGATAAATAATCTTTACCATCTGTACATTACTCAGGGACTGGCCAATAGTCTGCAACATAGAAAATATAATATCTAATTATATATTTGCTATGGTCTGTAAGCGAATACCTATAGAAGCCAGATTAAATTTCAATGCTGTTAAAAGTTTTAGTTCTGTCCTATATATCTATAATCTTTATATGGGCGTAATCGGTGTGATCGTCGTTATATTTCGGCGTCATTATGGTCAACACAGTTACATGACATGATAGCAACATTGATTGCCAAACCTATATTTTTAAGATTTAACAAAAATTCAATTTATTTCAATGTCAGTAAATTTATAACCTTTGAGATAGGTATATTAAATTGTTTATTGAGTGGGCATTGCACTAAATTGACTATGGTGTTATGTTACTTATTAACAAAATTAATTAATCAACAAAATGATATACTTAATTAACAAAAAATAAACATGGTATTTATTTTTTGTTAATTTTTTTCCGTCAATTCTTCCCTATTATAGGTATTTTCAAAGAACACCAATATTAATTGGCTGGCGTAATGGCCTTGATGGGTTTTGTCGGCAAGTTGAACGAGATTACCGCTCTTTACTCGCCCATCGTGTAGACCGGGACCGTCGTACGAAGGTAGGCCGAGTTTTGCTTTCACTTTCGCGGGTCTCTACACGAGAGACAAGTGCCGCCCGCAAACAAGACCCGCGCACTGGCAGCGGTTCGCTTCCCTCGACCTGCTTTGGCCCTGACACCTTTAAGTCCCGCTGGCAGAGACTTCTTCTCAGCTTTTTCTTAATATTTGGTCGTCTTGTTTTGACGCATCGTTTCGCCGGCGTCAACCCCCGGGGGGGGGCGTGTCTTGTCGTGGGCGCCGCGACTAGCACGATGCCCGGGAATTGGGTCATATCAGGCGATCTTCCACGACAATGTGAACGAACCGCATCGCTTAAATCGCCGCAAGGAGAGTGAGTCTTGTTACTCGGGAGGGGTCCTTCTCTATTAGAAAAGGATCCCAGGATTTGGAGTCAGGTGTGTGTGAGAGGAAAGTCGTGTGTAACAGAAAATGGTTGAACGGCCATAGGGCCCTCTGGCATAAAAAACTGTTAGTGGAGCAATGAGGCTCAGCTGTAATGAATAGTTATTTTTGACCTGTAAAGGGGGTCTATGCGGTTATACTACCTGGATCTTGGGTCTCTTGTGTCTTCCTGGTCTTTCTGGGTCGTAGTCCGAAGCTGCTCGGATGAGGGGGTTGTCATGGTCACCTGCTTGATCGTAAAGCTTCCGAGCCCTGGCTTCTCCGTCACAGTGGTGAAGTCTAGGTCTCGCCGGATGTCGATGTTCCTCATGTACCACGGGTCGTCCACGGCACGGCAGAGGGCAACGTTTTCGACGGGCTGAATCCTCTTGATGTGTGTCTGAGCAGCGTAGCTCCGAGCTGTCGATGCGTACATCAGTTGGGGCTGAAGGACTTGCCGTATGAGGAGCAGCTTGTTTCTGAGATTCAGCTGGCTGTTGTTTCCCGTCATCGTCCAGAGTCTGGCAGCGGTAGCTTTGGCGCGTCCCGTCACTTGGTGGATGTGGTCTCTCCATGCCAACGACTTGTCCATGACAAGTCCAAGGTACTTGGTCTTATCCCTCCATTGGATGTCCTCGCTGTTGAAGCTCACATGTCCTTTCGGAGTTTCCCGTGTCTTCTTAAAAAGCACCACCCTGCTTTTCTCTGCATTCATGGCTACCTTCCACTTATTGCGCCAATCGGCTAGTTCGTCCGCAGCACGATTCAGGTACGTCATTGCCATGCGCGCTCTCCTCGACTTCGCGACGATGGCCGTGTCGTCAGCGTACAGCGCAGTGATCGTGCACTCTGTCCTTGGTAGGTCTGACGTGAAAATGTTGAAGAGGTGAGGCGACAGCACCGCATCCTGCGGTACTCCGGCCTTAATGGTCCTGTAATCCGATACAGAGGTCCTTACTCTTGCCCTAAATTACCTTCTTGTCAAGTAGGAATATCACTGCAGTGACTTTCTTCTGGTTGAAACCCTCCGTAATGTATTTTACCAGTCGTAACATTTGCAGCTCTGGCGAGTGTTGAAGTCTGTAGGCGAACTGCTGGTCAGGGATGACTTCCAGCTCTTCGGTCTTCTCGTGGAGGTGGGCCAGGATGATTATCTCTATCATATTGCTGAGCGTGGGCAGCAAGCTGATAGGTCTGAAATTTGACGGATGAATTAAGTTCTTACCTTGTTTAGGTATGAAGATCACGTCAGCAAGTTTTCATTCTTCCGGAAAGTGACAGGTCGTCCGCAGAACTCCGTTCGCGATGTTCAGTAACGTGACGACTCCTTTCTTCGGCAGCTTCGTAGCTGGTCGGAAGTGGAAACCGCCGTCGTCGGCGTCACCGATACGACGTGCCCTCCTCCTGACATTCGTCCAGTCCTCGTCCTCCAGCTGATTTTCGCGGTACTGAAGCTCCAAATTGTCTGCGAAAGCCACCGCTTTGTCCTCTTCAGTGAATACGAGCTGCCCTCTTTCTCCATGTAACGGCGGGTTTGAAGGTCTGGCTCAGCGGATGACTCTCTGTGTGCTCCACAGCCTATTGTGCGTCGGATCGAGGGACATCAGGTGGCTACTCCACGCTTCTTGTCTGTCTTCGACCAGGGCTGCTTTGACTCTCCGGCTTAGCTGATTTACTGCACGCCTGTCCTCGGGTTGTCCGGTATGCATGGCTCTTCGTTTTGCCGCTCTACGTTCCCTGATAAGGTCCTTGGTAGGGTCTGAAATGAAGCCAAAATGTCGGTCATATTTCCTTACCATTTTCTCCGTGGTACTGCCTCTCATTGCGGCCTGGATGTCCTCGGTGAGCCGAATTTCTGCTGCATCGACATCCCGCGCTGTTTTCCATGGAGGGATGACCTTAATGCGGCGTTCCAGATACGTCCGGAACTTATTCCAGTCCATGTGTCTGCTGACGAAGTTTTCTCTCGTCTCCGGTGCCTCATTATTCAGGTGAACCAGAATAGGGTCGTGATCCGAGGATCCTTCTCTCAGGTTGTCGATGTTCTCGACGTGGATGTTCCGGGCGATGACGATGTCCAGTACATCCGGTCTCCCTATCGAGTGGTGGGTCGGTTCTAGGGGGCCGACGGGTTGGACTTTGGGGTAGTTTTCGGCGAATGCCAATAGCGCTCTGCCACTAGTGTTCGTTATCCGGCTATTACATAACGGGTCATTGGCGTTGAAATCTCCCACAGCAAGGGTCCTGCCTCCTATGGGGAAGATCTCGTCTAGGTCTCGTTCCTGAATACTCCGTCTGGGACGTTGATAGCAGGATATGATCCGAAGCTCGTCCTGTTGTCCTATTCGGATGGTCACAATCACCGCTTCCTTGCTCTCCGTGTCCGGATGGAGCTGGACTATATGGGCGATGCCTGTCCTGACCAACAGCGCAACTCCGCCACTGCGCCAGTTGTTATCCTGTCTATGGACCTAGTATCCACGTACTTGTAGGGGATCGTCTGAATGCAACTTGTCTTGCAGTCTTCTTTCCTTTGAGCGTTCCATGACGCGATCTTGAGTGGCCTCCTTGCATCCGGGTGTGCTGTCATTTAGGGTACTCCTACGGTTGGCATTTTCGCAAAAAATGCACTCAGGGCCGAGTACATTTGTTGCATGTTGGCCATCATCACGGCCAACTCCTTGATGTTCCTGCCTCCGGAACGAGGGCAGCTGGCGTCCTCCGCCGCCCGACTGCCGCGGCATAGGATCTTGCTGTCAGAGCCGACGCCAACGTTGGGATGACTGATTCTTGCGGGGCTGGTCTCATGATGGAGGATGTTGCTGCGGTGGATGCGGCAGATGAACCCTCCTTGCTTGCGGCTTTGCCTTCGGGATCTTCTCACATCCGCGATAATTCACCGAATGTGGTTCACCACAGTTGGTGCACTTCGCCAGAGTTGTCCTTTCCTTGGTGCACTCCGTGGTTAAGTGATCCTCGCCGCACTTCACGCAGTTGGGATTTGCCGTTCATCGACTCTGCCTGTGTCCGAACTTTTAGCAGCGATAGCACAGCGTCTTCTGAGTAGTGCTCCTTTGTCTCTCCGCTCGCACAACTAGCCCGCAGCAGCGTTTGATCTACATCGCTGCTTTCCGGCAGTTGGACGAGGATGAACGGCATAGCTCTCTTTCTCCTGCGGCACTTCATCCGGTGAACGGCAACTGGCTGAAATCCTTGACTACCGAGGTATATTGTTACGTCATCCTCAGTGACGCAATCTGGAATTCGGCGGATGACAATCCCCAGCGCCTTATTTTCTGGCAAAGAGTACGTATGGTACTCATACTTCCGGTCGCCAAGCGTTTTTGTCAGATCGGGGGTGGTGGGATGTATTTCCACTACGTCCTCGATTAACTTCGCTTTTGTGTAGTTGATCCTCTGTTCTTTGAGGATCCGGCTGACTACTGCCTAGTTCTCCTTCTTTCGAAGGACGACTGGCGGTACCTTCGTAAGCGACTTCTCCGATTTTGACGTCGTCGCGGTTGTCGGCTGCGCGGGGCCGGGGGACGGCTCGGTGGCCTATGGCGGTGGAGGTCCCATGATGGGGCACCTGTTTTCTTGCCGGCTCCTGCTCTCCATCCGAATCGACTGCTCATCTTTTCTCTCTTTTCTGGGGGCGCTGTTTTTCAATGGAGGGATCCATCGTATCCTCCCGGGCAGTGAAATGCTCGTTGATCTTCGCGAACTGGACCATGGATTCCTCATGTTATTGCTCTATGCGCCGCTTCAGATCCTCGATCTCAATCCGTTGTCCTTCGCAGATCTCCGCCATCTGCGCTAGTTGTCTTTTGAGTGCCTCGTTCTCCGTCTGTAGTATAAATTCGCACTTCCGAATGGGAGAGCAACTCCTACTTGTGGCCTTCGGCTCCGGAGAGTCCTCTTTCTCCAAAGTTGAGGAGTCCAGGTCGGTATCATCCGACCTGTACATGTCACCGTCCTCTTCGGTAATCTCACGTTTTTTCACTTTTGTTTTCCCCCCCGCTTCCTGTACAGCGTACTAGTGGTTTAGATATTACCATTTTCACCCTACGGCTGCTCGGATAGAACTGAAAAACAAAGAAAGTATATTATCCTGGAACAGAAAAGTATTAGTAATCATGAAAACGGAAAGTATAAATTAAATTAAATTGTATTAGTAATCCTGAAAAAAGAAAAGTCTGATTAAACCTGAAAATAGAAAAGTATATCTTAAATTAATTAAATTAAATTGTAAATGAAATCAACTAGAGTCGATCAATTGTCTATGCAGTTACCCACACAGACAAGTCGTTGTTGCAGCTAATTTTGTGTAACCTGAGTGATAATCGAGGGTTTTCCTTGTCGTTCAGGTGGCGTAACCTGAGCAGGTAGCCGGGGCTTTTGCTCGTCGCTTAGGTGACGTCGCCTGAGCTGGTAGTCGGGGTTTTCCCACGTTACTTGCGTCAACTTCGGGTCAGTATCAGGAGAACTTAGTAACTACGTCTTCTCGCTTCGCGATTTTGACACAGACTTTTTTTTTCAAAGAAACATGACAATAAAATGTAGTATCGTCATAATGTAGGGAACCATTAAAAATACGGTTTTGAAATCGCGTTACTTTCATCAATTAATTACAAAACAATAATTTCATTAAAATAATAGACATCGTTTCAAGGTCATGTTTCTGTGTGAATTTTATAGTTTGTGAATTTGCTGCTGATTTAATTTTTTTTGTGGAAATTGACATAATTATTTTAATGTTTATAAGTGTATTGTTAAGAAATGTTTTATAATTTCGATTTTAGATATTTATGTTGTATTTGTTTACTGAATAATTTTATGTTTTAAGGTATTCAAAACTTCAATTGCCAATTTTCTAGTCGAACATTAAATATAAACTATCAGAACGAAAATAATAAAAAAGAGACTTGTAAACAATGAGCTGGTTTATCTCAACCATCCTCCATTTAAAGCTAGAAGTGATAGAATTATGGTTATGCTCACTTGTTCATGTGAGTTTGACGTTAGAATCATGACATCATGACTTAAACGTCAAAGTTATGTGATCAAGTGAACATAATCAGATTTTGTTCACTTTAACTCCTAAATGATGAACGGTTTTATCACCGGTATGCCTATAAAAGCAGACCGATTAATTGTCATATTAAAATCTTTGTAAGGGCATGTATAATTATTTATTACCCTCATACTTTAATAACATTGATTCATTTCTTTCATGTTAATGA
This sequence comes from Rosalia funebris, assembly GCA_037954035.1. Lineage (NCBI taxonomy): Eukaryota > Metazoa > Arthropoda > Insecta > Coleoptera > Cerambycidae > Rosalia > Rosalia funebris. Next base: position 40,622,167 of record JAZFAV010000022.1, on the reverse strand, counting down.
TTAACCCATTTAAGTATATCACTATTGTCCTTACAACAATTATATTTTTAACTTGATTTCTTGGTAGGCTTAGTTTGATTTATTGTTTAATTAAGGCTATTATGAGGTATATTAAACATGTGGCCCTGACATATTAATTTATAGCCCATCTTATCTAATATTGGTAAATAAAATAAAAATCATATACTCCTGTGGATATTCCTTTGTAAAAGTGTATTATTCCTATTTAAAGTTTATAGAAATAAAATTTTAACAAAGATCTGTTTTTACAAAGATCCTATATGTTTCTAGCTATGGAAAACACTTGTAAATTAACGTATATGTGGCATGCTCTGTTTTCAGCGGATGACCTTGGTATTCATGTAATAATCGAACAAAATAGTTCTTTAACTAAATCATTACTCGTTTACCTTGCCAAAACCTTTACTTGCCTTTTGCCAAAATCTTTGCAAAAAGAAAACAATGGAAAATATTCAAAGAAGCCTACCACTCATTCTGAATAATGTATAATGAGTAGCGTAATATGATTTAAAAATTTGTGAAATGAAGATTCGTTTTAATAAATCAATGTATGTAGATTCTTAAATGAATCTATAATGATGAGTTTCAGCTTATTATCTCTTCTTTCTGTCAATAAATGTTAATATTGAAAATACCCCCATTGTGTGATTAAAATTTTAAAATTAAATTAATAAATTACATTAAATATCGGAGTAAGGCGTTTTGTTTTGTTCCCCAAAATACCTATGCAAACAAATAACTTGACAAGCTAAACGTCACAGCTACCGTCCTTAGAAACAATGATTTCGTTCTGTATATATTCTGCGCTTTATATTTATGTATCTATGATTAAACTACGAAGACTAGAGAACAGGAGAAATAACTCGAGTGGTGGGGGTAGGACGAAAAACGTCGGCACCATGGCGGTCCTTGCGTAGAACTGAGAAAGGTTATGTTTATTTTTGTTTACTGTGTTTTGAAAGTTTTGAGTGTTTTCAGTTTTTCCGTTAAATATGTCAAAAGCGTCGAGATATTGTTGCGTTACGAATTGTTCCAGCAAAAGCCCTGATTGTGTCATAAATAAACGAACAATTTTTAAAGTTCCTGAGGTAAGTCTTTCGATAAACAAGTATTGTAATGTTTGTATACACCGATAGTAACGCTTACTTTGTAGTAAATAGTAAAAGTGCAGTGTAATGTAGAAGTAAATTGTCAAATAGTAATTTACAACTCAATTTCATTTAAGGACTGTGAGAGACGAGAAAAATGGTTGGAGGTGCTGTCACCGTATTTGAGGCAAGGAAAGCGTTCTCGTAAGCACCTATATGTTTGCGATTTGCATTTTCAATCTGAAGATGTTTTGAGAAACCTGATTCTTACGTATTCTGATGGAACATTGGAAGAAATACCCCGACAAAGTGTTCGATTGAAACCTTTCAGCGTTCCAATCATTTTCAATATAAGAATTTTTTGAAAGAAATGTAACATCATGTATTGCTGATTTATTATATGCATTGGAAGGACTTTCTTATTTACAGGACAAACAAGATAAGATTTTCGAAAGAAACCATGAGGTTTTTATCGGTATGTGCGAACAAGTGCCTCTCCACATTAGTACATCGCAGTCAAATACCGATATTACTTTATCAACATTGGAAGTTAGTACCAGCGACATTTTCGAGTCATTTTAAATAATGCACAAGTGGCATTTTCTAATGTGAGTATGAAACGTGTTATTGTATATTTTCCAGAATGCAGTTCTATCAGAAATGTATGAAGCGATATCGGAATCCGAATTGTTTGCGGAGCAGCATGCATATATTTTGGAATCACAATTTTCTGTGGCGAAGGATCAAAGCGCTTCGCAAAAAGATGAGTTTGCAGAACAGAATCAACAACCATTGCAAGAAGAACCCTATCTCGAACTTGAACTCCAAAGCACTTCATACAACCTGCATGCACTGACCATTGATATTACTAATTCCAACTTGGCACAAAACGAGGACTCTTGGGTAATTTCAAATAAGCCTACTGGAATATGTTGGTATTACATAGCGGATGATTATCCAAATGTCACTCGTTCCATTTTCATCAAAGGCGATATGATGGTGGAGGTAATGTCAGCAAAGAATTTTTCTAATATTTGCAATGAACAAATTTTCATTTCATATATCTGTAGATTCGTGCCAAAGGATGCATTGTACAATTTGATGACTTCAAACACGTTTGTTGCTTCGAAGATCTGTTGCGCATTATGACAGCCATCAAAAGACTTACGTTGTGTCAGGGAGGCAACCAAGGCCCACCATGTTCATCTGGTTTCACAAAGCCCAACAGTTCTCAATGCAATTTGTGTCGTATGGCACAACATAGAAAGAAAGACATGGTATTGAAGGAAGCAAAACGTGCGATTGCGAGAAAAACCAGAACAGAAAAATTCGTTCGTAATTTGAAAGGAAAATACAAACGATTGCAAAGTAATGTGAGTTGCTGTGAACAGTTTCATAGCTTCCAAAAATAATTTTTTTGTTGACCAAAGCATTCTATGTAGTTAATGTCATGCTTACAATTTTTCAGTATGTTATTGCAAATCAAAACATTGAAAATTTTAAGCTGCGTTGCTCAGAAACATCAGAACATGCCATAACTGACAGCATCAAGCATTTACCAGCTCAACAGCAAGAAGCTGTTAAAGCTTGCTTTGCTGCATCGAAATGCAATGGCCCCATGGGAATGAGATACTCGAACTCCTGGATTTTGGAGTGTATTCTTCTGAGAATCAAAAGTCGCAAAGCTTATGAACACGTGAGAAAACATAATATACTTCAAGTTCCGACTATCAACACTTTAAATAAGTACTTGAAGGAAATGAAGCCTGCTTATGGCTTTCATGAGGAGACTTTCAACTTGCTACGAAAAAAGGTTGAAACAATGAAACCGGAAGAGAGAAGAGGTTTGTAAAAATCTGTGGTGTATATTAATTTTGGAATTAATTTGTTTCACAAAAAGTTTCATTTTCATAGCAGAAATGCTAAGTTTTAGTATATTTTTTTATCTACGTGTAGTTAATCCGCCTTTGTTTTCATATTATTCTTGTTGCAGGTACACTTGTGCTGGATGAAATGAAAGTCAGCGAAGCCATATCTTTTGACAAGGACGCCTCGTTATTTCAAGGGTTTGTCGATTTGGGCGATTACACAGACAGTCAAAGGACCGAGCGTGGGGATCACGCTTTGACTTTCCTTCTCCAACCACTTCGCGGAAGTTGGATACAATCTGTGGGAGCTTTCCTGAGCAAAGGGTGTACAAACAGTGATGTATTACAGAAACTAATTACTGAATGCACAATTTTGTTGGAAAATGCCGGGTTTTTTATTGACGTTGTAACAACTGACGGAGCAGCGTGGAACCGTAGCATGTGGAAAAAATTTGGTTTATCAAGTACAGGCGTTTCTTGCGAACATCCCTGCTCCTTGAGTGACGACTATGGCAATGTAACTACCCGTGAACACCCCAACAAGAACTGTCGCTTGTGGTTTTGCTCAGACTTCTCACACCTGGTTAAAAACTTTCGTAATTTTCTCATGGGCAAAGAGGAAACATGGGTAATTTTACAAGTTTCGGGCATTTTCAAAATTGCGATGAAAATGATATTGTATGACCTGTTTACATGAAATGTTTTGCTTATTCTAGACTCCAGACGGCTTGATTAAAAAGTCTCACTTTCGTGCCGTTTTAGAATGTGATGGGGGTGACAAATTTGGACTTAAAAAATTGGACTTAAGATTGCTCACAAACTTACTCCAGACCACCTGAACCCGAAGTACTATCAAAAAATGAACGTCGCTATGGCTTTCCAGGTACATGAAACATCTGCATCGTCAAATTCAATAGTTCCTTTAGTTTTATTTCAGTGAGTTTGTTCTATTCTCTCCAGATATTTTCTCCACAAGTTTGTGCAGCAATGCGAATTGCTAAGGATTCGCACGAGGCTTTGCATAACTGCGAGCCTACAATCAAGTTTCTCGAACGTTTTAACAAAGTAATTCTGGCAATGACTTCGCGAACATGGAGAAATGCACTGTCGCCTGATTCTGCAAGCTACAAAGTATATTCTGTTCATTAACACACAAACACAATTTGTTCTTCAGACTTTACAGGAATACTTAATATATATGATATTTACAGACAATAGTAGACTTTCTTCAGTATTTGGAGGATTGGCAGTACAATGCAGCTGAAAATGGTTACCATTTTATGACATCAAGCACCTTCCACAGCTTTCAAGTAACGCTCAAAACTGCACAAGAGCTTATGCTGTTCTTGACTCAAGAATGTGCTTATGATTACCTGATGACATCACGTCTAAATCAAGACGCACTGGAAGTAAATATATACCCTGCATTTATTTTGAAATTGGTGACATTGCAAGTGCAGATCTCGCTGTTCCTGGTTTACTGATTGTGAAATATCCTTTCAATTTTCTTGAATAAATAGTTTTGTGACATTTCTTGTTTTATTCCTGTACCCTTCAATTTATGTCTAATTACTAACGTTAATTCTGAAAATTTTAATTGATTTTACATCACACACTGTATTGCCTTCACAGTACACCGATTTGAATAAATTGTACTCTTATTGAAGCTTTTACTGAAGCAACATACAAAAAGGTCGGTAAATATGTAATGTTATTACCACAAAATCGCAAATTTTAAATTAATCGAATATATACAATTGATTAGTAATTGTTTAAAAACAACTTCACATTTCATACAATAATAGCTCACAAGCTAATTTCACAGGAAAACTATCGGTTACTTGTTGGATGTTTGAAATATCTTGTACAGACTTCGGCACATCCCATTCCAAATATTCGCTGTGTAAATACACATTCACATTCAACTTCTTATCGATGCATATGTTTAAATTGGTGTCCATAAACCAGACTCAGCACACCATTTTTTGCTTGGCAATTCAATGGAGTGTCTGTTGCTTTGTAAACTTTCAAACAAAATATTTCCTTCCGAGATCGAACACTTCTTCATTTCCCCATGCAAAGGTGATCGCAGTTCGACGTTTTCAATTCCACTTGTGGCCATGGTTAAAATATGTAATCTTCCTGTAGATGATTGAAACCCGTTAGACTAAAAGCTCATTATGTTATTTGATTTCCACAAAGCTAAATTATCATCGATATCCTACTCATGGCAGACATAAAAGAAAATTATAATTGACAGATGAAAAAATGCAATAACATTGCTTGCTCTAAAAGAAAAGCATTCAGAAGTATTGTTTTTTGTACATACTATGTATTTAGGACTGAAAATACTGTATCCCAATTTTCATAGCGTGTTTTCACCAAACAATTCGGAAACAACAATTGTAAAGAAATGCACGCGAAAATTGTTTACTGTTTACATAATGAGCACAATAGAACCCTAACCCTACATTTAAATAGTGAAGTGAAGACCTGCGGTAGACGAGGATAAACGGCATGTACACATGCGCAGATCCCACGCGATTCTACGCGAGGCTGCCATATTGGCGCCGTTTTTCGTCTTACCCCCACCACTGATTTTTCGAGGAGCTATGTCTCCTTACTCTCTAGTCTCCTTGGATTAAACCTAACCTCTTGACGTTTGCGAAAAGAAAACAATGGAATAATGGCAATTTCTGTACGGCAATGGCAACCCTTAAAATACCCGAACAAAAAGTTATACTCTGTGGAGAGTATGGTGTAGGAAAAAGTTCAATATTTCGTAGATTCACAAATAATACTTTTATTACTGCTACAGACAGAAAGTCAACATTGGGTTTGGATCATTTTGAGAAGACTTATCGTGCCTGCGACAAAGATATTAAGGTATTCCATTTAACAAAAATGTATTCGACTATTCGAACTATTAGACAAAATGATAACCATTATAGAGTATAAAGTTTATATTTGTAGTTACAGTTATGGGATACTGGAGGTATGGAAAGAGTAGCTTCTATTACTTCAAGTTATTATAAATTTGCTGAAGCTGCAATTTTGGTTTTTGCTTTGGATAACTCAGCCTCATTTCATGTGCTCTCTCAACATTTATTAGATATAGTAACTTATGCTGAAAATGCCAAAATATTTTTATGTGGTAATAAATCAGATTTAGTTGATGATGTACCACAAGTTTCAGATACTGAAATTGAGGCTTTTTGGTGAGTGTTCATTGTTTTGTGAAACAAAATATGATTATAAGGATATAGGTAATTTGATGAGAATCATGTTCTAAACAAATTCTAAGCACCTTTAAAACGTGAACTTTTATCTGCAGATATTCTCATTTATCTTCTGTTAACTATAATCCTATACTAAGTAACTCTACCACAAAAAATGATAATCATCTTCTATACAATTGGAAAGTCTATAAGTTGACACCAATAGTGACAGACAAATACATTGTTTGACAATCTTACACATGCATCTTCACCTGTAGGTGTTTTTATGATCTATGGGAGTTATTGTCTATTTTAATCCTATCAGCATTACAAGTTCATCAGTATTACCAATGAAAATTTTGTTAATATAAGCTAGAGAAATTAAATTGATAAATCAGGTGTTCCAAATGTTATTTTATGAGTTGTTATATATTTTTAATTATAAAACTGATCGCTGTATTGCAAAATTTACTTTCATTAAATGTTATAAAAATTATACATTTATATTAAAAATTATTGATGTGATTAACTAATAATGTTTTAAAATATGGTACAAACTTGATAATGGAAATATCAGTTAGTGTGAACAATTGTGTAACCCAAATAAAAATTTTACTTCCTCTTTTGCATTGACAACTGTATAGTAAGATTGTATGACCAACAATTCTTTCAATGTATATAGCTACTGTGAACACTTTTTGTTAATGAATTTGGCTCAAGTAAAAAAATACCAAGTCAAGTAATTATCTTCCTTATTTAAAGGATACATTTTAATAGTTTTAGTAAAACATATTTTGTATATTTTTTTAATTATAATTAGTCTCGTCTCTTCAATATTATAAATAGTTGTTGACACTGTATTCACACTATCAAGCTTGCGCTGTATTTTTATTTACAATAATTTACTGTTTGAAAATAAAAAATGAGCCAATTTAATAACTCCATACCCAAATTTAATTTTCCTGTTTCTGAAAACTTTTTCAGCTGTAAAATGGAATTCTACAGCAAATACATTAATGTGAAAACATTTTACTATTTTACATAAGTTTTATCTCGATATTAATTATGTTCCATGTAACTGGAAAGTCTTTCGTAGTTTCCTTGCTTTATAAATTCATTCAGTGGTCAAATGGTTGGTATTGATAAAATACATATTAGATAATACGGTTATATCAATGTAGGAAGTTACATTTTTTCTATGTAATTTTAACTATATTAAAAATATGCTCCTCTTAGAAAATTTTTATTTTGTATGTATCTTCTGTAATTATTTTCAGTGAACAGTGTCACAATCTTATATCTGGTACATATAAGACATCATGCAAAACAGGCGAAGGTTTGGAAGAAATGTTCAACGATATTGCGCATCAACTGGTTAATTCTAATAGATCTCGATTAGAGTTACAATCAATGGAACAGCATGGTTTCAAAATTACTCATAGTGAAGAAGTGACAGAGAATAGTTGTTTGTGTTAGGAACGCTGACATTTTTTGTGCGGTTTTACTATTTTTTATCAGTTTTAATTAACATCAATTGGAAAGCAAAATTCTGGAATGGATTAGCTGAATGTTACAAATAATTAAGATCGTGAAATAAATGATAAGTAACATAAATATTACAGTCCATTTTTAGAGATAGTTTCTCACCAAAAATAAATCTAATATTTTGTTATCAATTTTATGGATTGGCGTATATCTTTTATTCTATATAAATTGAATTGACCAAAAGGTTGTAGATATAATTGCTCTCCCATTTTTCTCAATACAATGCATCTCATGTTTAAATATTCTTATTCAAATAATTCCTGAATTTTAAATATTAATTTAAGTTTGACTTTAACATTTATATAAATACTTTTGCGTGTAATTTATTTTGAGTTTTAATTCAATGCTATATTATCAATGTTAACTTTGTGTTAGTCTAAATAATTTATATTTCTAATACTGCTACCAAAGATTTTCCTTCTCTTTATAAATATCACAGAAAATAGTGTATTTGTTAACTAGAAATAAAAATTTAATTACCACACAAAACTTCCATTTCTGTTTAAATGGCAATAAATAAGTTTTATTTCTTCCTTAACTCCACTTTTTTTGTACTGCACTTGAAGTGAAACTAAAATGACAGAAACGAGGAATGGTGTTTTCAAACAAATTACCTCATAACCATTTTTTCTTCATATTTATTATCTTAAAAGATGAATAATCCTAGTTTTGCACTGATTATACCATCACCAATTGTAGTATTCTATTGAACATATAAGATCACATGTTGAGATATATACATATTTTTTGACCAAATTTTTGGATAAGAAAAACATTTATTCTGAATATTAGCATTTAGAATAAATGCTTTTTCAATCAATGGCTTAGGCCTCTGTGGGGGAATACCATTTCTAAGCTTTGTAGTCATTAATTGTAAAATTAATGAAAACGATTAATCGACTTAATTTCGTTATGGCAGCATAATATATCCAAACCATGGTAAACAGATATATGGGTCTATAATGGAATATTCAGATTATAGAATGCAGCTGTTGGAGTTTTAGTTAATTAGGACTATTAAAAAATTTGCCTATGGACAGAACTCTGAAGGGCTGCGTGTTTAATAATATTAATGTTCTATCATATAACAGTGTGTCATTTTCATTGTATAATATGATATGTACAAATGTTTATCAAAAAAAGGTTAAAATTCACATTCCATAAAACAATCAGTTGCTATTTCTAATCTCAATTACAAATGTTCAGTTCTTTATAAATCCCACTTCATAAAGAATTTTCTTTTTTGCATTATGCCTGTTCACATTTTCACAATACTTTGTATGGCTACTACCTTTAATACGTTTTTTTGCTTATGTATGACAGCAACACGGTGGCGCTTCAATCAATCTGTTAATCAGTAACATATAAGTCGGAAATCGAGAAAGGAACCACCAAGTGGCTATCAAAGTAGTTCCCGAATAAAAAAGCTGTTACTGTCAATATTCATTTGTAATCGAGTTGTGTTGTGCGTAGGGCCTCGTTTATTATTAGCGTCGTGAACTTGTGTTCAGTGAGTATGCCATCAAAGAGTGATTTAGCCTTTCTTGCATTGACTATAATTGCACTAAAGAAAAAGAAGAAAAGAAAACGACGGTGGTCGAAAGAGTGGTACAAGCTGAGGAATCTCTCATGATAGTTTGCTCAATGTTTTGCGCGAAACCGAACCAAATGACTACAAAAACTTTCTATGAATGAACGAAGAAAGTTTGGAAAAGTTACTAGAGTTGGTACGGCCCAAAATTCACAAACACGATACAGTTATGCGGGAAGCGATTCAACGAACAAACCATTAATTTTCTTTTTTACATCATCGATCGTATAGTTTGGTTTCAAAACTCTCAAACCAGTTAGAACTGCCTCCCACGCCCGTTTTTTTATTTTTATTAAAATAATCTTTGTCTTTCACTTTCCACAACACAGACCACTCTCGACACAAATCAATCCAAAGGCTCGTAAACTCACGCTCTGCCTGCTGGTCGGTCTGCGGTGATGCCATGGTCATGGTCGTTGTCGGGAACGTGACTGACGCGAATTCCCTCAATCTCCGCTCTAGATGTTCAATCTTCCCCTTCCATCAATCCATAAATCAAGGTTTCTTTCAATCAGCTTCCAACATTGACTCGACCAACAATCTTGACTCGCGTAAATCATTGACGGCCAAGATTGTCAATAATATTGATCGTCTAGGGCCACCTTTATGTTTATTGTTGGGCACATAGAAATGTACATGTACATTTATACATACAGATTCAAAATGTGTCCTTAGAATATTGTTACTGAATAAAATATACGTATGGACTTACCTTATGTATTTAATGTTTTTGAAACTATGAAGAAAAGTTTCTCTAGCCGTTCAAGGGAAACATTTCAAGATTAAAGAAATTTACGTTTGATGAATTAAATCACATTTTATTAAAGGAGAAATGATAAAAGGCAAGTAAAGATATATTATCTTATAATTACTGTATTAATTATAAATTGTATTATATACAATTTATAATTAGTGACTCCATATTTTAACAAATAATTTTTGCAGATTATTTACACATCTTTTAATAGTACAAATAAGTTTTTCAAAATATACAATATAAAACTAAAACTAATGTCAAAATAATGTACAAAATCCGAGGTAAAACTATTAACTTTATAGACCTAAAAAGTTTTCATTTTAATGCTGAGACCACTGAATTGTCTTTAAATCAACTCCTTCTTGTACCATCTCCCAAAGTGGACTCATTTCTCGTAATCGAGTTACATGCTGTATACATTTTTTTGCTGTATAGTCTACTTCTTCGATTGTTGTAAACCTGCCAATACCAAACCTTATTGAGCTGTGTGCTAAATCTTCATCGGCTCCTATTGCTCTTAAAACATAAGAAGGTTCCAGTGATGCTGATGTACACGCCGACCCACTTGAGAGCGCTACATCTTTTAATGCCATTAATAAAGATTCACCTAAAAATTACTCAAATATGTTTACATGGAATAAAAAGCTATTTCTTAAATTTAAAAGTTACATTTTAGTTTTTGTTGTATATTTGGCAAATTAATTGAGAACTGTATCTTTAAACTTTTATAAATATACAGAATAATGTAATTTCTGTTAGTTCAGTAATTTGAAACATTAAAGACAATGTCATAGCAACTTGATGGATAAGATCTGCTTTATATAAATAACAAATTACTTATCCTTATGTAGATAATATGCTGGCTTAATAAACAATCACATTATTAGCACCTATGTAAATAATATATTATTTTTATATTATACACATTATGGCTTATTAAAAAAAAACAATGCTATATATAGGATGTTAATCCAGTTCTAACGTTAATCACAAGGTCTAAACCAAATTTTAATAAAACAATGGGTCTTAGAAAAAAAAAAATTAAACCTAGTGAGAACTGTTATCAAAAATTGCGATTTTTTGAGTTTGTGAACCATTGTATACATTCAACACTACACAATAAATGCTATCGTAAGAAAAACTGCAAGAAAAATGTTAAACATGTATAGATCCTACAATGATTTCTTATACAAGATAATGTTGGAATACATATTTCACATTATTTGGCAGTTTTATATATATCTGGGATATCCTTTCGGATTTTTCAATGATCAATATCAAATTATGATATTGATCATATATTCATAAAAAAATTCTATAATCTGATGCTATTACTGAATCTGTGCTCCACCTAAATTATTAACACAACATTTTAAAATGTGTCAGTGTAACAAGCTTACATTAGATGTTTCTTTTATATTAACAGCAATTCTTTGTCTTTAACAAAATAAACAAATGGCTAGACTGGATGCTTCCACAGACTAGTTCAATGGATTCTTCGATGAATCCCATGTTAAAATAGAATTTAGTACCAATATTTTGTCATCTATTTCAGGTGAAGATTTTCAAAAACTAAATATTGGCACTAAGTTCCATGGATATTCTCATTGCTCTATTTTGTTATTTAATGATTCATTACCCTTCTGTTGTTTAATGTATGTCTTAAACCCTTGGAGTGTTTAAATTAATTTATTTTCATCACAGTAGTAAATTATATAGAAGCATAATTTATTATTAATGAACATCTATGAACATTAATACTATAAGTATAAAATAATCATCTGACCATATAAATCAGAATCTCTGCATACTAACAAACGCTGAAATATTTCACTATGCACCCTTTTACGAGTAACATTTGCTTAATTGCATGATATACTTACTTGCCATAATAACTAAAGTACATGTGAAGCTGAAGTCTAATATTTCCACAGGGCAAGTAGTGTTCATTATCAAAAAATAATGTAAAATACATTCAATATAGTTATGATTTGTATAATGATTCTTTTCGTGTGCGTCACAGATAACAATCATATGAATCAATCAACTGACATTTTTGAACAGTGTCGTGCTAAAAACACATTTTAGGAAAACAGTTAGTACAATACAAATCCATCAACCTATGACAGAGTAACGAAGGTTCTCCATAAAAACATTCAATGGAAGTGATATTTCCATCAAAATACATGAAATAAATTCAACAAAAACCCAATAAATGAAACAAAAATAAAATACTTAAATTTTACAGAAATATTGAGACGCCAATGAATCAAATAATACAATAAAGCTAAGACGTGACTTCATAATTGCATTTTATTCGGCAAATTATTAACTGTCTATGCCGTACGTAGTTGATTGAAACATATGTTGCTAGACATACGTGCTGGTAATTGTAGCATATTAGTAACAATTGTGAGTGGTGTAGCATGAGATCCGTGCGTCGTCACTAAATTGATACACGCGCAAAGATCCATTACACAAATTTTAATTAATTGTATTACTATTTTACTGCTTTGTGCACAAGCTACCACTGTGCAAAACCTTTATTATGAATCTCCATGAACAGAATATTAATTTAAATTTAGGAAAATACCATGCGATATTTTAAAGTAATTTTGAAATAGATCGTAAATTTGGTGATTGCAATTGATCCCGTATTATGTTGTTCAATGATTAAAATATACCAATTCAACAATGAGTTTTCAATAAGATAGTAAATTTACCTTCAACATATGCAAAAGACAAATTGATACAGCCAGGATAAGAATGCACCGGATCACCATTTCTAATAACATGAGATAGGGAACCACAAATCTGGTCTATCAGGCGTCGACTTAAATTACTTATATATTCATGGTCATATGACATCTCTTGTTGTGAAATAGCACAAGCCTCCCCTAAACCTACAGCTAGTGGTGCTGGGACTGTACCACTCCTAATTCCTCGTTCTTGTCCACCACCACTTTGAAGTGGTTCAATTCTCACTCTAGGTCTTCGCCTTACATATATAGCTCCTACGCCTTAAATATAATATGAAATTCAATGTATTACATATATGATATTCTATAAAATTAGAGTTTTCACTTGTATATACTGGGTAATTTTTTAAAGAGAAACACCTCTATATCTCATTTAATAGTGGGTTTATGATATATGTAAGTTATTTAGAACTTTTTTTATATTGACATATAAGCTGCCGAAAGACGAACAGAAATATTTACATCATTTCCGGTTTAACCAAAAATTACATTAACTCTTGAATTTTAAATGGGACACATTATATTTTTTGTGCAGTTTTATGGAACAGTCAATTATAAATAATTGTTCAAATGGAAACATATTTATAAAATGAGAAATGACTCGGTTATGAGTAAAAAACGTTTGGTCAATCTTATAATTTAAAGAAATAAAGATGCGTTTGCAATACTGTCGACGTTGTGCTATCAACAACTATTATTTGGCCAAGTGGTTCATGTGCAACTGAATACCGACCTATTTAGTTGAATATCATTTACAAATGGAAGTAATTTAGGAAAACTATAATAAAGAAAACATGTTTAAAGTAATAGTTTAATTCAAAATTACAGAGAATAAATAGCGTAGACAAAATAATTAAAAGTACCTGTATAGGAAGAAACTTCATTACAATACCCTCAGATCTCTCTGCAATAATTTGGAAATGAATGGAAAATTTAAAGTGTAACAATATGGATTTCCACAATCCTTATAATTATTTTCTAAATTAAATAAGCATTTATGAATACAACAAATGTATATATATTTTCTACTTTATATTAGCAAAAGTGTATACGTAACCAAGCCAGCAACAGATAAGCGGGGCTTGAGACGTCACCAGGGTTCTGTAATGTTGTCATTATTTTACAAAACATATTGCAAATCAGACGCATTAAGGCGAAGATAAAATTTTTCTAGATTCCACTTATAAGAGTTGATGGAGACCATATGGGTAGAGTTAGCCTGCATATTGGCTCTGCGGGTGCCTGATCCAGAGCCGAACTAACGTGACAAAGCCAGCCACAGAGCTCAGAAAACGAATTAATTGATAGAAAGGAATTACTCTATTAGGTAATTTATGTAATTGTAAACCATGATTTGGAAAACAACGAAGTCCGGGCTTGTTCAATAAGACCCTAGTTTCGAGGGGTTCCACTCGTCCAGTCCATGAAATCAATAGGACAGGTAACCGCTAATGGCGGACGGCCCCTCACTTGCGGACTTCACGGGGAATATACTAAGATCTAAGTACACATGAAATAAATAATGATATTCAGTATCAGTTCAGTTCATAACACCAACTAAGTACGTTTTTAATTATCTACAATAAAATATAGCATTAGAATAGGAATTTCTTATATAAAAATTATTAATTGTAAGCAATCGATGGTCACAGTCTATCAGTAGCCACGAGTAGAAATGGGAAAGTCACTGACGGGCAGGGGTAAGCTCAACTTTGATTGATCAGGGTAAATATGTAACAACCCTAAAGCACTTATATTCTACCCTAAGGTCTATTTTATTAACAAAAATAGGTAATTTTACCCCACCCATAGAAAATTACGGAGATTATAAACTTCCAAATAGCCAAATTAGGGGAAGATTTTTCTTTTGCTCGACCGTGATTAGCTACTGATTACGATACAGCATTCCTGTGATTATGTTTCCCAACTTAAAGAATTGTCAGTAAATATGTTATTTGTTTAATTTGGTATTAAATAAACATTTTTAAAATTACTTGTATTCGAGTATTACTTATATACAATATTTGTATTTGAATAGAGACGGGAAAATTAATCAGGAATTGTCGGAACTGGTAACCGTTTGTTTGCAGAAGGTCGCGGTTGTAATTAGTAAGCGTAATATATATATATATATATATATATATATATATATATATATATATATATATATATATATATATATATATATATATAAGCGTAAGCCCAACCACCAAAGAACACACCACTTCAACGATACTAGGGAAGCCGGAGTGAAGTCATGTACATATATTTCACCATAAAAGCTCACCTTTACCACCGAACCCACTTTAATCACCACTAAATAAATCAGGTTTCTTTCGATCAATGGTTACCGCTCGCCAATCGGATTAAGTACCTGGAGGTATCGTGAAGGTTGCCTTCATGAAGACTCTTTACGATACATCCCCTAGTATAAAAGTACCAAAAAGGAGACTAACTGCCATGGTGACAGAAGAACTTGATTTGAAGAAGTATTATCAGCAACGTAGAACTCATACAGTACTATCCGACAACCGTTTACATCAGATTTTGTATTCAAATATATACAATTTTATTAAAGAAATAACTACCAACACTATAAATTATAGTGTTAGAAGTATTATATACCATCAATAATTGGAAGCAAGTGACCCATAAAGAAGTATACTAGACTCAATTTAAATTTGTTGTGACTGATTATTAAACTTTTTTACTAATTTTTCTCTAAAATAGTTTGTAATGTTGACTGATTTATCTTTTACATCTTATTGATTAAACTGTGAATTGTACAAACTGTTATAAAATGTAAAGGGTGGTCCAATCATAATGCACGATGTTAATTGTGAGTCACACCTTAACGTCAAGTTTTTTGCCCAACTTAATTTGACATTTCTTTGTTTCAGTGTTTGACGAATTCAACCATGGAGAGGTACACAATTGAGCAGCGCGTTAACGCTACGTTACGAAAATGTGCGTTCAAATCAAAATGCATTTCGTGCACTTCGAACCTTTTTTGGTCAGCATAATCGACCAAATGTGTCCACAATCGGGAGAATTGTGCGCAAATTTCAGCAAACCGGGTCTGTAGGAAATTTGAAAACACTTGTGCATGCTCGCCCAGTTCGTTCTGCGGAAAACATTGCTGTTGTTCGCGATAGTGTAGCAGAAGAGCCGTCAACCTCGACTCGTCGTCGTGCCCAACAATTGAACATCTCACGAACATCACTGATGCGAATTTTGAATAAAGATTTGAATTTACACGCTTACAAGGTTCAATTAACTCAAGAGCTGAAGCCTACTGACCATTTCAAGCGTCGTCAATACGCCGATTGGTTGGTTGAACAGACAGAAGTGAGTGGTGACTTTACAAAGAAAATTATCTTCAGCGACGAGGCACACTTTCACCTCAGTGGATTCGTTAACAAGCAGAATTGCCGCATTTGGGCAAATGAGAATCCACGAGTGATTGTTGAAAAGCCGATGCATCCACAAAGAGTGACTGTTTGGTGCGGTTTACGGGCTGGCGGCGTCATCGGGCCGTACTTCTTCGAAAATGAGGTCGGCCAAGCAGTTACCGTGAATGGTGTTTGCTATCGCGAGATGATAACGGACTTCTTGTGGCCAGAAATTGAGGATATGGACCTGGACGATATGTGGTTCCAACAGGATGGTGCCACTTGCCACACAGCAAACGAAACAATGGCACTTTTGCGCGAGAAATTCAATGGCCGTGTTATCTCACGGCGTGGCGATGTTAATTGGCCGCCACGATCATGTGATGTGACACCGTTGGACTTCCTTCTTTGGGGATATTTAAAAGAAAAAGTGTACATCAATAAGCCAAGAACAATTCAAGAGCTAAAGGATGAGATAATTCGGCACATTAACGACATTGAACCTCAATTATGTCTCAAAGTCATTGAAAATATGGACCATCGGATAGAGGTATTCCACCGAAACCGTGGCGAGCATTTGGCCGATATTTTGTTTCACACATAATTGTCATAGATCCTTCTATCATAATAAAAAATATTAAGATAATTCTCTGAAAACTTTTTGTTTTATTTACAATTAACATCGTGCGTTTTGGTTGGACCACCTTTTATATTTCAATACAGTTTGTCAGCTTCTAGCAATGTTTTCTATTTGCTTCTTTCGCATGGTCTACATATTAAAAATAATAGTAAATAGAAGTCCAGTTTTACCTTAATAAATAAACATCTCGGTTTTACAAACGTTTAAGGTATAAAAAACAGCAGACTACTTTTAGAAAGATTATACGTCATTAGTAGAGCTGTATAATCGGTGCCGCGTACATGTGGCTTGTTGCACATACAAGTTATATATGTAATTACGATCACAAAGTGATGTAGTTCTTTCGCGAAGCAGACGCACACAATCGCAATGTTAAACAGTAACTGGATACCTAGCACAAATCGAGTGTTTTGTGATACCTAGTTTGTTTACAGTGTGAATTGAACTCCGCGTCACATGCTCGAGGCCCCGCTACACCTTCCCACACGTAAGCCACATTGTACACAGCACTGAATATACAGCCCTAGTCATTAGTTTATTATTAATCATCGGAAGATGATTCACACTAATTGAAAATTTTATTTTTATCATTTCCTGTATTGGAAATTTCCTGTATCCCTCATTTCTTACTGGTACATTTGGGATTGGCGCGATATTGATTGAATACAAAAATTCGGTATTAATTTTAATTTAAAAGTGAATAATATTTTATTGAACATTTTTTATAGATATAGAATATAGAGAAAAAAAGCATTAAATCCGTTAAGATACCACTTATTAGACATTAGTTTTATCTATATATTCTAGTTTCCAATGAAACTGGAAATGATGTAAAATATTTTTGTTCACCTTTCAGTAGCTTATAGGCCACTATGCCTTGTTTATACCTTTCGGACCATATATTTTGTGACCGCTAATTGACATAAGGTCAATCTTCATTGACTGAACATCTAAAGGAATTTTACCAACTGCCTGTGCAGCATCAGTATGGAAGAATACTTTTCTATCTCTACAAAGAGCACCAATATCAGCAATTGGTTGTTTAACTCCAATTTCATTATTGACTGTCATTATAGAAACTAATGAAGTTTCAGGCGTTATAGCTTTTTCTAATTCTTCTAGAGAAATTATTCCATTTGCCTCTACTGGTAAATAGGTTATTTTAAAGCCTTCTGCTTCTAATGCTCTACAAGAGTCCAAAACACACTTATGTTCCTAAAAATAAAACTATAATATTTATTCAATATTGATTCCCACAAACCTCCAAATATAACTACTAAATATAAATACAATGGTATTAGTTTGTTTATTTTTTTTATTTTCACAAATAATGCAAACATTTAAATGTATATTTAAGATAATTTTGAATTTATTAGAACTCAATTTAAATGCAAAATCTGTGTATATATACTTCACAGAAAGTGAAAACATGCAGTACTAATGAAAAATGAAAATAGTTTTAAGTTAGTCAATGATGGAATATAATATACCACAAATCCAATGAAATAGTCACAGTTTTAGATAAAGTCTGGACTGTACACAAATTGTAATACCTTCCCCATTAAGGTACATCTCCGCTGTTACCCCTTACATTATTTAAAATTACAATAATTATAATTTTAAACCTTTTAAATAGGTATGCAAATAGTAATTATTACTGTTTGCATACCTATTTAAAATGTTTCTGCTAACAATATAATAGTCTTTTATAGTTTACAATATTTATAGTTGAATGAATATGTGAATATATCATATTACAACCAATTGTTACTCTTCAGTCTATTTTTTTTTTAAATAATTAATGCGTTATTAATTTACCCAGATAACTTATTATATACTTTGGGAATAAGAAATGACTGCATACATTTACTAAAACTAGACACATTTAGGAAAACTTTCAGTATCTATGAATAAATAACACTTACTGTTTGTGTTGTTATAACGTGTTTCTTTTTAGCACTATAAAATCTAGCGACTCCTTTTAATGCAATATTATTGCTTTCAGTTGCACCCGAGGTAAAAATTATTTCTTTTGGATCTGCCCCAATTAAATTTGCAACTTGCTCTCTAGCTTTTTCTACTGCAGTTTCAGTTTCCCATCCATACGCGTGAGTTCTAGAATGGGGATTTCCATAATAGTTAATAAAATATGGTAACATAGCGTCTAATACTCTGGGATCCTAGAAGTTTACATGTTTAAAAAGGTATAAATGATAAATTTATAGTATTACCAATGCTGTAGTAGCTTGTGCATCTAAATATAATGGTCTTCCTTCGAATATTTCTTTAATGTTATATTTATCTTCTAAAATTGAAAATTCAGAAAACATAACCTATATATACATATATACTATTAAAACTTACCGGTACTATATTTTCGTTTACTGAATATTGACAATAATTTATTTTTACTAATAGAACACGATGTTAAATTATTTCGAATGTTTCCTATATATCGATACATTTTAAATGGAGTTATTATATTTGTTTAAATCGTTTAAATTACGGGGACATTACAGACATAGAAAATATATTTCATATGCACCATAGATAATATAGTCAGTCTTATTGGTATTCAAGAAGACTAAAGTAAGGAGACATAGCTCCTCGAAAAATCAGTGGTGGGGGTAGGACGAAAAACGGCGCCAATATGGCAGCCTCGCGTAGAATCGCGCGGGATCTGCGCATGCCGTTTATCCTCGTCTCGCGGGTCTTCACTATTTAAATGTAGGGTTAGGGTTCTATTGTTCTCATTATGTAAACAGTAAACAATTTTCGCGTGCATTTCTTTACAATTGTTTGGTGAAAACACGCTATGAAAATTGGGATACAGTATTTTCAGTCCTAAATACATAGTATGTACAAAAAATAATAGTTCTGAATGCTTCTTTTAGAGCAAGAAATATTATTGCATTTTTTCATCTGTCAATTATAATCTTCTTTTATGTCTGCCACGAGTAGGATATCGATGATAATTTAGCTTTGTGGAAATGAAATAACATAATGAGCTTTTAGTCTAACGAGTTTTAATCATCCACAGGAAGATTACATATTTTAACCATGGCCACAAGTGGAATTGAAAATGTCGAACTGCGATCACTTTTGCATGGGGAAATGAAGAACTGTTCGATCTCGGAAGGAAATATTTTGTTTGAAAGTTTACAAAGCAACAGACACTCCATTGAATTGCCAAGCGAAAAATGGTATGCTGAGTCTGGTTTGGACACCAATTTAAACATATGCATTGATAAGAAGTTGAATGTGAATGTGTATTTACACAGTGAATATTTGGAATGGATGGAATGGGATGTGCCGAAGTTTATACAAGATATTTCAAACATCCAAGAAGTAACCGATAGTTTTCCTGTGAAATTAGCTTGTGAGCTATTATTGTATGAAATGTGAAGTTGTTTTTGAACAATTACTAATCAATTGTATATATTCGGTTAATTTAAAATTTGCGATTTTGTGGTAATAACATTACATATTTACCGACCTTTTTATATGTTGCTTCAGTAAAAACAAAGCATTCAATAAGAGTACAATTTATTCAAATCAGTGTACTATGAAGGCAATACAGTGTGTGATGTAAAATCAATTAAGTTTTCAGAATTAACGTTACTAATTAGACATAAATTGAAGGGTACAGGAATAAAACAAGAAATGTCACAAAACTATTTATTCAAGAAAATTGAAATTATAAGTTGCATTCTAATGTAAGCGAAGAAATAACATTGCAATGAAAAGAACTAAACTAAAGTTTTGAACTAAAGAACTAAACTAAACTACCTAACTAACTGTAGTTAAACTTTTTCAATTTAACTAAAAGGCCATAATAATATAAAATAAATAATATAGGATGTTACCTCTTACTAAAAAACTATGATAACCAAAAATCTATTACGGAAACGTTCTGTGGGAAGTTCAAATTCATTATCGTTAAGTGAAGGAAAACTGGTATTTTGAGTTTTCTTTTTCTAATATTATAAAGTATTCTTTCCTTGAGCTGCATAATATTAAGGCAATACGGTGACAGCACCTCCAACCATTTTTCTCGTCTCTCACAGTCCTTAAACGAAATTGAGTTGTAAATTACTATTTGACAATTTACTTCTACATTACACTGCACTTTTACTATTTACTACAAAGTAAGCGTTACTATCAGTGTATACAAACATTACAATACTTGTTTATCGAAAGACTTACCTCAGGAACTTTAAAAATTGTTCGTTTATTTATGACACAATCAGGGCTTTTGCTGGAACAATTCGTAACGCAACAATATCTCCACGCTTTTGACATATTTAATGGAAAAACTGGAAACGCTCAAAACTTTCAAAACACAGTGAACAAAAATAAACATAACCTCGCTCGGTTCTACGCAAGGACCGCCATGATGCGGACGTTTTTCGTCCTACCCCCACCATTCGAGTTATTTCTCCTGTTCTCTAGTCTTCTTGGTCTTATTATATATTCTCTATAATATGCACAGACCAAAGCGCACAGTGATATAATTAATCAAAGACAAAGAAAATATATAATTACAATATTTTCTATGATCAAAGATCTGATAACCTGTTTGTAAGTAGACGGAAAAGTGAATGACGTTTCGGGAAGATAAAACCCAACTTATATAAATTTATTCAAAATAAAATTTTTTTTTATTGAACTGTTCTTCATAAATTTCACAATAAAATTTATATTCATCTTTAATAAAAAAAAAAAATAATAATAAAAGCCCGCATAGGAAAAATAAGAAACAAATACATATATATCTATATACGGTTTGTCAAGAATAGGAAAAAGTGTGCGATTCTCATGTATGCGTAGAAGAAAGAATGAGGCAGCATTCGGAGGGAAAAGGATGCACTTTACGTATGGCCAGATCGAACTCTGTGTAAATTCATACATAAATACTCGATATTTACTCTGCAAAGTTCTCAGTGCGATTGGGTAAACATCAGGCTATTTACTGTGCAGCTCGTTGGGGGAGGAGGGTTCGAAACTTGTTCCTATTCTTGCCAAACTGTACCTTTTTCTATTTCCTTACATTCATAATTTTTTGGTGCTCCAAAAGATTTCTAATGCGATGTGTATGAAATAAAAACAAACAGAATTAGTAACTTTTTTGTAAATTATATCACTCATATTTTGTTATGAAAAATCATATTTTTTCCCGTTTTTTATTTAGTAAATTTCATTTAATGAATTTGTTATGCTGTTTGTTTTTTTGTAATCAGTTAACAGATTTGAATTTTGTACAAGTGTTTATTATATTATCTACACAAGGGGTCATATTGTATGCTTTAAATATCACCCTCCGTATTCCAATCCCATTCGCACTGTGGGGGACATGACAAACAGTGATGAATAAAGATGGACAGGATTGATACCAGGTTATCGGGATCGGGGGGAACACAAGACAGTTTGTTCTTCTGACGTAAGGTATTTTCAATGAGAATCAGTCGGTTCTGTTATTGATGACGATAATGACGGACAGGATTGATACCAGGTTATCGGGATCGGCAGGAACACAAGACAGCTCATTCTTCTGACGTAAGGTATTTTCGATGAGAATTAGTCGGTCCTGTTATCGATGACGTTATGGGGGAGTCTAGATGTTGGTTCCATACGTCCTGCCTGTGTTCATTGAGCACGGCGTTTAGCATTCTCTTCACTTGATTTAAGACGTTCTTATCCTCTAGTAGACCTATTCTCTTTGACCTCCTTTTCTCTCGTTTGTCTCTTATCTGTTACCATGTTTTGTACGAGAGGATTGCCATTGAAACTCACGTCCTCCTCGAGGTCTTCCGTGATCTCGAACCTTGATTTATTTTCTATTGTGTTTAACACATTCACTCTTCGCTAACCTAAAACAAAACACGATAGTGGTTAGAAGATCTATCAGATAAGTTTGTTATTTCTTAGACGGCTACGTCTTGAAAAATTACAATGTCTAAGGTTTCGGGCTGGTGAATTCCATCGTGATAGGTTAGTTTATTCGATCCACAGATTCTGACATAGACGCAGTTGTCAATAAAGTTTTTAATGAAGTTTATTTATTATTGTTCAACCTCGGATGTCAGTCATTGTGCCATTTCATTATAGGCTTTTCGCGTTGGAATCCCCCAAAGCTATCGGTAACTATCCTGCCAGAAAGAGAGCTTCTAAGCTCGAAGAGAGCTAAGTCACTTTCTATTAGATTCACGTTCCAAGGGGTTATACTTAAAGGGCGTGTACCATTTTCTACATTTATTCCAAAATTGTTGTAAGATTGGCTACACCGATTGGTGTCACTGACGCAGGTCTCCTTACCTGGGTTTGCTTGGAGGCTGCGCTCTTCCAGTTACTGGCCGCTATTTTGATGATATTTCTCGCTCGTTGAGATCTGATATAAAGTTGGCTTCATACCTGCGTCGCTTGCTAATTTCATTCTCGGCGTTTTGTTTGTCTTTTTACTCGTTCTCTACAGTGGCGTATTTATCTAATAATGTACAATAGCGAAATTCACTTGGATCACATCGCCTATAAAATTCGTCGGTAACATGTCGCTTTCATGTAATTTATTTTGGCATTTTTTAATTCTCTGCTGATTTTATTTCAGTTTTTATTTGACCTAAGAATTACTAAGGAGATGCTTCCCTGCTGATTCTAGCAAACTTCCGTGAGTTTGCCCTTGTTTTAGAGCCTAATTCTCCGGCCTTAGGACTCTTTTCCTTTCTTCTCTCTTGATGGGGACCGATACCCTCATCTCCCGGGGAACACTCCTGACATATTTGTACGAAATTATTTCCTTCGGGGTCAGGGTTCCTTCCTTGGATTATTATTCTAGGAAACTCGAAAAAATCAAACTTTTTGTAAAATCCGGTGTGGTTGTAGCTTAACCTCCTTTGTATTAAAAGATTGATATGTCCTGAAAAGAAGGTACAACCGAGCTTAATCGTTGTGGGTTTTGAATTCCAGAAGCAAAAAAATGTTTTCTTTAAGACTGTACTGAATAGTACAGCCTTTATAGTATGTCTAAACAGCGTTGCAGTTATGTGACGCCAGCGGGTTTGAGACGGTTGCTGACTGCACCAAAACGCTACGAGACATCTACGATTTGAGTACGCTTAACGCTAGGGGAGCACGGGGAAGGACCCCTTATTGGTGGAGCAAGGAGATAGAGGAAAAAAGGAAAGTATGTGCTCAATTGAAGAGGGGAACCACCAGGATGGGTAGGAGGGGTTACACCATAATGAGAGGAGGGAAGTGGATGAGTGATATAGAGCCGTTAAGAAAGAGCTAAGGAAGTTAATTTATACATCTAAGAAGAACCGTAGGAGGCAATTATGTGTGCACCTCAAGAAGGATATGTGGGAGGACGGCTAGACGGCTGCGGAAGGGGATGTGGATAGGATCGCGGTGATGCGAATATCAGACCTCACACCGGTGGAACTGACTGCGACAGATAAGCTAAACATCGCCGAAGCGTCGTTCCGGGTCGATAAAGTTGGCGTAGGAATAAGTGCGACAAGGAGACCCGAGTTGGACATCGTGCCGTTTGGCAAGGAGTTGATTACAGCGGTTGGAGGGTTAAAGAACGGCAGAGCCCCGGGCCAGGATGGGATTCCGCCTAAAGCGCTGAAAGCGGCGGTCGAGGTAGCCCCATATCGAATTTTGGGGATGATGAACCACCTGCTGAGAACGCAGGAGTTTCCACAAGAATGGAAAAAGGCAAAGTGGTTCTCATACCCAAAGGAGCAAAGCCCGCCGATAGCCCTAGGGGATACAAACCCATATGCTTGTTGTCGGTGTTAAGCAAGCTATTGGAAAGGCTGATCAGGGGTAGGCTGTAGGAGCAAGTGGATAGGAGTGGAGGATTATCCCCTAGGCAGTACGGGTTTAGGCACGGGCATTCGACCATTCAGGCCATAACCGGGGTTACGGAGGCAGTAAGAGGATGTACGCAAAAGTGGTTCGTGCTTGTGACGCTCGACGTAAAAAATGCGTTCAATACGGCGTCATGGATGATAATCATTGACAAATTAAAGAGGAGAAGGATACCTATGTACCTGGTAAAGCTAGTGAAGAGCTATTTCGTGGGGTGAAAGGTGACGGCTGGGGAGGGCGCAGAACTCGAACTGAGCGCCGGGGTACTGCAGTGTTCGGTGTTGGGTCCAACATTTTGAAACATCCTCTATGATGATGTACTCAGGGTGGGCCAGACGGAGGGTACGGAGACCATTGCGTTTGCGGACTACCTGGCCGTCACGTGCAGAGCTGAAAATGAAGAGAACCTGGTGTATAGGGTCCAGCCCCTGAAGAGAATCGGAGGGTGGATGGGCAACCACTTACTGGAATTAGCACCCGGAAAGATGGAGGCGGTGATCTTGAAAGGGCCCAGAGACAAGTCAATCTATTTTGACGGAGTGGAGATAGAACCGTCAAGAGCGGTGAAATACCTGCGGATAACATTGGGCTCTGGGGGTACATTTGGAGAGCATGTAAGTTGAGTGTTGAAGAAAGCCGAGGAGAGGGTGACGATTTTGGTGAGGCTGATGCCAAATATTGGAGAACCGTCGAGCGGGAAGAGGGGGGGGTGCTCTGCGGAGATGGCATGGAATTAGACAGGAGGTTCAGCAGGAGGTAGGGGAGGAATTGTCTGCAGACAATCTTAGCAGAGTTATGTTGAGCTCTAGGAAAAAATGGGATAAGATACATAGTGCAGCGAGAAAGATCATGAAGGAGAAGGAGTTGGACGAGCGAAGGCTACAGGGTCTCTGGAAGACTTTCCAGAGCAGTTGTTAGGCTAGGGGGAGGGGTTTTTTTGTGGGTAGAAATCCCACACTACCCTGTGTGTATGGTACGATATAAAGGGTGTCTTTTGAAGATTTCCCTTCCTCTACAAGAAAAAAATATTTAGAAGTATGTCTAAACATAAGCAACTACTGAAGGGAGTCTTAACTGTCTTAACAGTATGAGAGATAAACACATGTTAAGATCGATCATAGAGCGATCCAGAGATCGTTCTATGATCGATTTTAACATGTGTTTATCCTATAACCTTTTCAATATCCTTAAAACTTTAGGTACAGAAGGTGATTACAATATGTCTAAAACCATTATTCTATGGCCATATTACTTCATTAAAAAAAAAAAAAAAAAGGATATACCTAATTGAAGTTAAACTTTGCCTCTTACACGATAAGACAAATTCTTCGCAATCTGAAGTGTTACTATTATTAAACAAATAAACACCTAATGTAATGCAATTAGATGTTTGGTATAGAAAACCATGTTTACCAGGCGCAACTTAAGGATACATATCGTGTTATTGTTGTAACAAGTCCGTTAACTCAAATATCCGCTTCACTCCTGTGAAATGAAGATAGTAAACAACTTAAATTCACTGTAAATAATCCTCGTCCGCAACTTTACGGATAATTTTTCTCTTAGGGCCCTTTATGTTTAATACAATTTCTGGTCTCGTGTTGGGAGTCATGTACTAGTGTTCCGTCACTTTACTGACTCTCCTTGTAGAGTTAATATCCCAAAGTTTTAGGTTCTTCCGAGTTCCGAAACAGGCCCATGCCTTTGATAGGTTGTTGAGGATTGTTGTTTACAATAAAATATTTAAGTTATACTTTGGACAATTTATAATAATAATAATTTATCTTATACTACCTGCATTTTTTTATACTATACTAAATTTATATTATTTTCCTCAGTAGAAAACGTAACACCATTATCAATGCAATTGCATATAGTTTAGAATATGTAGTGTGAGTAAATTTAATAAACATTTCAAGTTATATAAAATATGTATACAAATAAATCCAGTAGAATAGTGTACATAGTAATAAATAATACTCCTGTTGACGGATTTAATGAAACAATCATGTGAAATGAGTGATCCTTCTACTTCATATCTCGTTACAAGAGCATAATATAATAGTTTTCGATTAAATAATCCGTAATTCGTTCTGGGTGCTGTAATAAAGCAAATATTTGTTTTAATCTCTCACAATCAGTATTTCGGGAAAGAATTAATGCTACCTACATAAACATTAAGATCAATATCAAATCACCTATGCCATTACGTATTAGTTTTAGTACATTGTTGAAAATTTTAAACGATTGAGGTAGTGTTAACTGTCGATATTAGAATTGCTTAATTGAAGCAGAAATAAAACCAAAATTATCAGTTATAAGCTTTGAGTGAAGTTTTAGATCCGAGTCTTGTTGTAATAGCATTTTACAATTTGTTATATATTTTGCCGCATTAGCTAAACTCATCACCGCATTTTTAATAGAGTCTTTTCGTAAAGCAACTGCTTCAAACCAAATCTCTCAAAATTTTATCTGCTTGGAGATTTGAGGATTTTTTTATATTTAGGGTATCTAAGGTTCTAATAAAACAATTTGCCAGTGATTGCCCAAAGGTCTCTGTGGGTTCATTGATGAATAGCAATAGGAAATATTCTTTTACTTCTTTACTTTAATGTGTTAATTCTTCTTGCATACTGCATATTTATGTGGTATGAAATAGTAATTTTCCTTCTTAATGTACTTTTGTCAAATATAATTATTTTGCAAAAATTGTGTAAAAAAGTTTTTAAAACAATATTATCTACTTTTTGAAAAGGTATATTGCAACAGATGCCACACAAATTTCGTCACAGAACTTCGAATTACTCATTTGCGGGTTTTTATTGCACTATAACCGCTATAACTGAACATTTTCAATACGCTCTTGCGAATACAAATTTCTATCAAGATGACTTTTCTGATGACACTGGAATTTAGAGTTGCAAATAATACAATATATTATAGTTAAATTAACTGAATATAAAATAGAAATGAGGATATTACTGGTTCAAGTAAGGATGATATTACTATTGCCCAAAAAATTATCCTACTACGATTGTCGACTACACAAAATAGATTGTATATAATAGAAACAAAACAGAATATAAAAAAAGAAAGACAACAATCACATTTCACAGTTAGAAACCACTGTATAACTAAATAGATGACAAATAAATCAATTTTACTATTCGGCTTGAGCAGACTACTTGCGATCTTTAAGACTTGTTTCAAACGCGTTTGAAACAAGTCTTAAGCAGGCTGTAGACATTGCAAGTTTTACCTCGCGAATCTCAATAGCGAGTATCCTTCGCGAGTCAAGCGCGAGGCATTCTAAAATGTGATTTGCGAATCTACTCGTATGTGAATCAAAGGTGAGCGGCCAGTTGTCTTAAGGCAGTATGATTGTATCAGCCTGGTTCATTTTTAGTCTACACACCGCGAGTTTAGACCGTGAAACGTTTTTGATGAGGAATGTTTACCGACTAGTGAGCAGATGAGTGTGAGGCAGCTAA
Organism: Rosalia funebris; assembly: GCA_037954035.1. Taxonomy (NCBI): domain Eukaryota; kingdom Metazoa; phylum Arthropoda; class Insecta; order Coleoptera; family Cerambycidae; genus Rosalia; species Rosalia funebris. Next base: position 40,593,925 of record JAZFAV010000022.1, on the reverse strand, counting down.
GTGAGTCAAATGGAGTGGAGACTCAGGCGAGGAAATAGTCTAGAACATGCGAGATTTGAATCGCGAAACTGCCTCGCGAGGCATTAAAAGATTGATATGTCGCAAAGTTGCAACGTTGTTTAGTCATAAGTCATACTTGTTACTATTGTTTTTAAATTATTTGAATTGTTTTATTAACAATATGCAATTGATTCAATGCACTGGTGATGTATTAATACTAATATTGCCTGCCTATTTGTAATTAGTTATTCACAGATCTCATCACATCAAATGTTAATATTATAGTTACAATATTGGATAAGGTTGTCAAAATTTATTTCTGGGAAAATTTATGGAGTGTATAGGTATAATAAATATGGTAATATTACATTGTCTGAACTAATACATTCAGCAGACCTCTATAGGTTTTCGTGTATTTTTGCAGTGACATAATCCATTCATTAATATTTTTTCTATATTTCCTGTCTGGTACTTCACCATTGTGTCTGATGGAAAATTTACAGATAATATTAAACAGCCTCTTCTTATCATAACAGTGTGAGGCTCTTTGGCTTTTATTTTGTTCTCAATTTTATGTGGTGTCTTTAACATATTAATAGGACTTATCTTAGGTTTCTCAGAAATCTTAGATGTAGTTGTTTTAGCACATGGAGCTTCTTGTTCTTCAATTGTTGGTAGTGGTTCCAGTTTTTGCACTGGTACAGATTTACTACGAATTCTAGATGATATATCTTTTTTAAGTGGCCACATATTTTTTTCTTCAGGTATCTGGAATAACATCATTTTATATATAAAAGAAGTTCGTTATACATGTTCATACCACAGAAACAGATTCATTCTTGTGGTATTTTTATGAGATCATGGCTCTACAAGGTTGTTGCTATAAAATATTTTTTTAAATTACAAGACAAGTGTTTATAAAACATAGTGTACTATTTTTTTCTATAATGATTATATAACTCGAATATTTCTACACAGCTATTCAAATAGTCGAAGAGAAAGGAAAACTGTCAGAAAAAGCTGATATTACCGAATGTTAATAAACACACTGTTGAAAATCAAATAATTTTGTTGAAGGAGACTTTGCCTATGGTTTACAGTACCTTAAGTATGAAGTATTGAATGTAGTATGAGCATGCATGTAGGTAGTTATACATACATTTGCTTTTTCGTGATGTTTGCGGTGTCTACAAGCATAACATTTAGATTTTCTACTTCTTTGTTCTTGCTCATTTTCAGCCAAGTCAAAATTAATATCCTCAATTCCAGGAGTAATAGAATTATTATAAATGGCAATTCTGTTTAAAAGATTTGGCTGAGGAGTTTTCCATACATTATCTACACGAGTAGTTCTCATAATATAATTCATTTTTTGTAACAACAAGTAGTTGTCCCTTTCGATTCGTCTACATCTTTCATTTTCATTTTGCTGCTTTTTTAATTTTATGGCAACATGTGCTCTATATGCTGGAGGATTTGTATCTATGGCAGGTAAGGCAGATTGAACCTAAACAGAATTCAATAAATAAATTAAGCAAAACTTAAAATATAATAAGATATAAAAAATGGAATGATAATAAAGAAGATACGAAACAACGTATTTAATAAAATGTTCTGGTTTTACTTTAAGATCAAAAAGTAAACAGACTAGAGATTTTTTAGTTTATTTAAAAAACAACTGTATGTAATCAACCGCTGTCAACTCAATTTTATGGAAAAACGAAATAGTTACTATCAGTATAAATAAATATTACTATTATAAAAATTTTCTTGTTGATAATTAAGTTATATATTGAACATGATAATATAATATTCCAAAACATAATTGTGCAACTATGAAAATTAACTAGATAACTATGGTATTATATACGAGCCCAGGCTCATAATAGTTCAGCTAGACGTAATTTTACAACTAATATATTTAAATAAAAGTAATAACATTCTCAAAACTATTGTATTAAAGAAAAATATTGGTAACAGAAACAAAGAATAATTTTTTCTTAAATACGATGAATTAATATGATATGATGTTATGATGTGTCAGTGACAAGTTTGTTAATAAAAAATATTAAGATTCGCGGTTCAGAAGTTAGGCCAGTTACTGAAATGCATAGTAGGCTTAACGTTTGTGGGGTTTTAAAACAAAATAGAATTTAAATTGTTGTTAAAGTCAAATGGATATTATAATGTGTGTTTTGAACGCACTTGCTACATTCTCTAAAAAAAAAAAAAAAAAAAAATGGCACGTGGCGTGGCATTAACTGACAATATCTGAAAATCAATTGTTAATGTTCATAAAAAGGGAATGTTGGTTCGGAAAATATCTGCTAAGTATTCACTGCCTACATCTACAGTGCACGACATTATAAACTTTAAAAAAAATTCCATACTGGATACACGACCCAATGGAGAAAAATTGACCATCCTAAATTTCATGCTTAAATCAACATGCTTTGAAGAGCACTGTAGTAACAAACAGAATATTTAGTGCAAAAAAATTATAGTTCTATGGAGGCAAGCCGTTGGAAAAATATTTGTGTATCCACAACAAAACACTTAATAAAGAAAATAGGATACAAATTCTACAAGGTAAAGTTTGAGTTTTTATACATTTTGCTTTTGAACTTACCGGTTTGTCCTTCAGGCAAAAGAAAAGTCATTAACTAAACGACAGAAAATCATTCAGTTACGGTGGGTCAGAGAACATAGGCACTGGACTTTACAACAATGGCACTAGGTAATTTGGAGTGACGAATCCAAATTTGAAATCTGTGGGTGATACCAGAAAACGTGTACTAAGAACCCTACAGGAAACCTGTGGGGTTCTTAGTACACGTATATATTGTATGCATAGTGTTTCATCCTGATTGTGTGGTTAAGAAAGTGAAGTTCCCTGCAGCTCTTATGATCTGGGGGTGTATGAGTGATATGGACATAGGAAAATTACATTTCGTAAATGGTACTGTGACAGCAGCAAAATATAAATAAAATTTGACAGACAGTTTATTGCCGTCAATACCAATATGTCAAAGCACTGACGGGCAGTATATTTTCGAGCAGGATGGTGTTGTGTGCCACACAGCATTATAGAGTGGCCCTCTATCAGTCCAAACCTCTCACTAATAGAAACATTGTGGCATAAAATAATAAAAAAAAAACAGTTGCGCAAGTATTCCACTCATTCAATTAACGATCTACGCATCAAATTGCAAAAAACTTTGGACAGTATGCTTCCTGAGGAGTGCGCTAAGCTGGTAGATACAATGCCTACAAGAATTAAAGCTGTTATTGTTAATGAAGGTGATATAATACAGTTTTGATGAAGTGGCTGAACTACTCTGAACCGTGAATCTCAATGTTTTTGATTAACAAACGTGTCACTACGTTATGACACATCATAACGTAGTAATATTTCATCGTATTTAAGTTCAAAGTTTATACTTTGTTTCTGTTATCAATATTTTTCTTTAATAAAATGCTTTGAGAATACTATTACTTTTATTTAAATATAATAGTTGTAAAATTAATTATGCCTGGCCAAACTATTATGAACCTGGGCTCTTACGACCATTTTATAAACTGAAGTAAAAGTTCAATAGACATAATAACCAGTGGTAGAAACAGGATAGTAAAAAATATATATAGATGTTCTTAAAATAATTTTCCGAAGTTTGCTTCAAATTACCATTCTGTATATTATTATGTCTAATTTGTTACTGCAAAAAAGAATACTTTTACCCAAGAAGACTAGAGAAGACTCTCTAGTCTTCTTGCTTTTACCTTTCGTCGATGATGTTCAAATTTTCGTTGTTGCCAAGGTCTTACTAATAAATTGTCTTTCCTGGAAATCATATTTCTACTAACAATTAATAGATCAGTTCACTTTATAGTTTAATAATGTCTGTTTATAAAGTATAAGCATTTATATTGAAATTATTGTTCATTTATACCTATATCTCATACAATGTAAGTTAGTAAATAGTGAACACTAGTTTTTATGCGTAATGTTGGTTGCTTAGCAATTACTAAAATTTTAAATTGAAGATATTGCTATTAAACATAGATGGCAGTAGTATGATGAAAGAATATACGTTATTTTATCTAAAATAAAAAACAATAACACAATAACATTATATATTAAATAAATTTTTATTATCAATAGCAGAAAGTTATTGTTATTACGTAATCATTTTTAATGTCTTCCATTTCAATAGCTAACATTTATTGGATTGGTTATACAGGTTATACGTCTATAATTTATAAATGTCAATTGTCAAAATTTCAGTTTTAAATTGACGTTTGTCAATAACGATTTAAATAGTCGTAAGAAGAATAATTTGCAAACAACTTATTTTAATGATATTAAATCTAAGTTTATTTTAATGGATATTACCGATAATTTTGAAAACGCAGGAATATCTGAATTGGTATTAAAGCTTTGTAACCACGCATCAAAAAATGATCAAGGTAGACTCAATTACCTTATAACGGAGATAAGGTATAATTGAATACATTTTTACATTTTTTTTTATAGGTCTAGCATCTAAACTGTATAAAATAGCGTTTAGCTTTTTATCTTCCTCAGCATCTTTAACTGTTAATACACCAAGTGATGAAGCTTACATCGTAACTCAAATCAGAGAATTATTAGCTTCACAGTCGAAAGAGAAAGTAGAACAATTTGAATTGATATACTCAAATATTTGTAAATCAGTAAGTTTCAATATTTTCATTCTTCCTGTACCAATTAGTATGTTTTTAGAGTATCTTACAACATCGATGTGCAACTTTGAGTTTTATTTATAATTTAGCAAAAACTCAGAAAGATATATCTATATGGCATATGACGAGGGAACTGGATAAATTTAATGGCCAACCCCAAGTGTTCAGAAATAAATCACAGTCCCAACTAGGAGTAACAAGTTCGACATCACAGGACAGTATAAGACACATTTTTGATGGTCGAGAAAAGAAGAGATGTAGCAGTTCTCAATCTAATGTTACAAGAGTACACTCACAAACAACAACATTATCATCTGTTACTTGGTCTAGAAGTGACATTCCAACATCATCTAAATTCTCAGGTATATATTTTTAATGTTTAATATCAGTGCATAATAATATTTTAGAATCAATCGATATTTAGGTTTAAATACAGTTACGGAACAAGATCTACTGCAGGATGTCATATACTCACTTCAGGGTATAGAAGGTAAATTTTTACGAAAAGAACCAGGAGGTATAGGATTCACAATTGATCCAAAAGCTGGAAAATACTTGAGTCCAATTCAGCGTGGAGTGTTGGAAAGATTAACTGGCATGAGTTTTTTACATAAACAGTTAAAGCAATATATTGAAGACAATGAAAAACAGAGCGGTATTATCTGTCAAGCTCTTATTGCAACTCTAAGTGATGAGTTATCTGATTATTATAAAACTGTGGCATTATTGCAAGCAAGCGTAAGTATCTGTAATTTTATAGGTATTCCTTTTCTGTAATTGAGTTCTTAATATTACAAATCAGATAAATCTACAGTGCATTAAATTTAGTAACGTATGTACTAATGAATTTATGGAAGTATTTAGTGAATTAAGATGTTTGACAAGGTGCGGCAAAGCAACTTGCTTATTTGAATTTGGCGCCGTGAAGCGATAATTGCTCCTAGGAGGGTGGGGGTAGGCACATTCGTGGGGCGGGGCATAAAGTTGTAGCTCATTGCTACGCAATGTGCATCCCATACCCATTTCAATATTGCGTCTCGTGGTCGTGTTCCTGGCCGGCACTCGATTGCTTCATGGGTAAACAACTTCAGGGAAACTGGGGATCTGAAGAAAAAAAAAACCTGGGCTACGACGAACAGCAAGGTCACCCCAAAACATTAACATGGTAAGGCTTTCTGTTTTGCAATCCCCTCAGCACCAAACCCAACTTGCTGTTGGGTTGTCTGCTTGTTCTGTGAGGCGAATTCATGAACTAAAATTTTATTCCTACAAATTGACTGTGGTGCAGGAACTTAATTCACGCGATTTTGTTGTTCGAGACAATATATGTGAGGCGCTTCTTGGCATGCTTCACGATACACTTGTCACATGATTTAACCCCCTGCGACTATTTTTAATGTGGCTATCTAAAATCACTTGTTTACAATGATCGTCGTAGGACCTAGGACCCTGGCTCCCCTGAAGGACAACATCTGTCAAGCTGTGGCCAACATACCCGTCAATATCCTGGAAAGAGTCGAATGAAACTTCCGAGTTTGATTAACACAGTGTATTGAGAATAATGGACGCTACCTGCCTGATATTATCTTTAAAACTGTGTAAACATAAAATTTAAATGTTGTACTTGATGCTGTTCAAAGAATTAAATATATATCTGAATTACTTTTCCTTAAATTGAATTTCTAAATAAGCAAGTTGCTCTGTCCCACCCAGTATAAGCAAGCAAGTATAAAAAGTAACTTATTATCAAATAACAATAACAGTGTGCTAATAATATAAAGTATATACCACAAAATATTACTAAATACATCTAGTTTAAATATATCTCAAATGTTTACATATATTTATACAAGTATTAAACATTAATTATCAATATTGTAAAGTTTAAGTATTGAAGCATATTATTTGACTAAGGGGTATCCTTACATAAAAACATTAATAATTGAAAATGTTATTCTGTTTATGTAATTAAAATTATTGTTATCATACTATGAATTAAACAAATTCAAATTTGTCATTTAATAAATTGTACCATATCAAAATTTAAAACTGCTAGATTAAATGTTTCTGTTAAATTTGTTTGAATAAATTATCTTATTTGGTAATGATACTGATTAATATAAAATTAGTATGACATTTTCAAGTTATGAATTTTAGATGAATAAACAGGGATGTAAAGAATATTCAGAAATGACCTTAAAAAGAGCTATATATGTAATGCATGAACATCACTCTAGATTTGAATGGTTGGCATATATAGCCGAGCAATGTAGTGACAAAAAAGGCGGAGCTCTGATTACTGCCATTCATGGATTTCTGCAACACGGATCTAAATGTGCTCAGGAGGTAAATTTTTATTTGGATTTCTATCCGTAATCTGGTATATAAAACTATAGATCAATCGCCTCTATTATGTTCTCTTCTCACAATTGTAGATTTTCTGTTATGCACATACAATAAATGTGAATGAGTTATTGTATATTAGCATTTCCCAGGTTATTTTCCTGTGATCTAGGAGATTTTTAGATAGTAAAGGTGCTTTTCCAAACTGTTTTGTCACTGATAACTTCAGTAGTAACAGTGATGGCAATTGATAGTGATTAATCGATCAAAATCAGTAGTTACAATGACAGTAGTAGTTACATCACTGAACATGTTGTTAGCAAAGACCGAAATGTTTAGAGAAGCATAGCTCCTTGGATCATGGCAGATAAATCTTACAAATATTTGTCTACAATTAAATAATTCTTTATATTTTATACATAACAAAATTCTTTTACCATATTTTATAATATGGAATACATTTACTTATTATTCTAGACAACTCGATCGATCTGGTTCTAACCTAATAATTTTTGTGAAGAAGAGTTCTATTAAATATTTAATCAAATCAAATTTTTATTTTTAAGGTAGTTTCTCTGGTATCGTCCGGTACAAAAATAAATGTGCGGGTAAGCTTAATAGTTGGAATATCAATAGTCCAGTGTTCTCTATTTTTGTTCAGAGTATTGAAAAATGGTCATGCGCAGGAATCACCTGTCATTTTTTTGATTCAAAATATTCGTAATAAACTAATGTATAGATGAGTTGTTTTTGGAAAAAAGGTATAGAAAAGTTTTCAAGTTGTGATGTAGAATGTGTAACTTTTAGTTAACTGGTACATTCAAACCATGCAAGTTCCAACTTTGATGGTGTATATCGCCTTTATTGTACGGGCAAAAATTTTTCATTTAAGCAATTTACATTGGAGAGTTTATTCTATATGTGTACCCGAAATTTGATGAAATTCTATAGAAAAGTGGGTTTCTGGAGAAACTACCTTATATTCTAAACAATTACATCTTATTGACTTTATTTAAACACATATAGATATCCATTTTTATTTGTAGTTAACCAAAAAGATATATTTTAGGTATCAGAAAGAGTATTGAAAGCTGTTTGCAAACCTCTTTATATTATGCTGTCTCGATGGTTATTAGATGGTGAAATAAATGACCCATGTAATGAGTTTTTCATAGAATCAAAAACCATAATAACTGCGGAGAGGCTCTGGCATGACAAATATTATGTAAGACAATCTATGGTACCCTCATTTATAACAATGGATCAAGCTAAAAAAATTCTGGCTACTGGAAAGAGTATAAATTTTTTAAGGCAGATATGTAAAGATGGTGGCCAATTGCCTGGAAGAGAATCTTTGCAAAAGTTATTTAAAACTACTTCAGGTAGATTATAATTTAACACATTGAAATAATTATTTATTCTGACAAATTTGATAGTAAATGTATAATTGTTAACAGGAAGTGTTCAATAGTAAAAATTATTTTCTATGATCTTCAGAATATTGGTTGATAATAATATGTAAAATTGTTAAAATAATGCAAAGGAATATTTCCAAATGCATTTTAGGAAACAGACTAGTAAAAAAATTACCTTTTATTTACTTTTTTCCAGATACATTTATAACTAATTCATTATTAATATTAAATTATCTCCAAATTATTTTTGAATGGAATGTATTTGTGGGGGCTTAAGCTCATAAATTTAGATATATTGACTTAAGATGTTTATGAGTCATTATCATTACTATCTTAAACAATCCATATGGAATCATTGCACCTGGAATTTCAGTTTCAATTATCACACGCATCGTAATCCATATGTATATTCAATAAAGATAACAATGCCCTAGAATGTGGAGGTAAGGTAGGTTGCATATATTTTGAAATATATAGACAAAACAAAAAACATTTAAAACCCATAAGACATTTTTACAGGCAGTAGAAAAATGAATGTGTGTATGTAACATTTTTATGTGATATACTTACGTGTTGTACATGTAAAGGGTAGTACACAGCTATAATAGCGACAAAGTTCCGGAACACGTGTATCGCGACAAGTCCCAGGGACGTCCCGCGACATTTTTTCCGTGTTTGGAACTGTAGCGATACAAAAGTTACATGTCGCAGGTCTCCCATTCGAAATGGGATACATGATTCAAATGTTGCGCAACATGATGTAGCCTGGACGTGTCGCGAGACAAAATCCCGGGACCCGCCGATTCCAGTCTGCAGATAGCCGCCACGTGTTGTCGAATTCTGTTGTTTGCGATGGAAACTACTCTACAAGTTATTGAAGATTTACACGCCCTCCCTTGTCTTTGGGATGTTAAGTCTACCGAGTGTAAAAACAGAGACAAAAGGAGGAAAGCAATGAAGTCTGTGGTTAAAGAATGTTTGTGCCTCGCAACTGTCCCCATACAATGTCCCGCGACTTTCTCGCTAGGTGTGTACTAATTATTAAGGTGTGCCTTAATATTCCACTATATGTATTAAATAAAGAAAAGTTTAAAGCATTTTGGAAAAAGTATGTACCAAATCAAGATTTACAGCCAAGAAGAACAGGGTCATAAACTGAAATAGTGCATATCTTAAAAGAAAAAATAAATAAAAGTGCATAAAAACATTGGATAACAAGAAATAAGAAACTCAAAGAAATAAGAAACTAAAGGAATAAGAAACTCAAAAGAAAATCATGTAACATGTATTTCAAGAAGTGTTTTAAATGCCAATGGGTGCAGTGACATGCACCCATATTTACTTGCTTGTAAAAGGTTACAAAGTTTACCAGAAGATTATTACTTATTACTCTGAGTTCTAGTAAAACAAATGTGTAACATAATGTATGTATAGAGTTCACACTTATGAATGAAAGTCACTAATGGAGCATATTCTGTGGTTAAAGCTGGACAATTGCCAAGAATTATATACTCAAACTTAATACACATAATTTTTTTGTGTTTCATATTCATTATTTAGTACCCAAAAAAATTCATTGAAATGACCCCGATCTTCTGTGAATGAATAAGCTTATAATACTTAAATTTTACTTCATTTAGAATTTGCCATTCTAGTCTTGTGTCATTTATTCAAGCAATACATTAATCATTTCAGGGTACAAAGGAGTACAAAGAAGAGCTACAAAAATGCCTAATGCGCTAAAAAAAGAATTTATGAAGCACGGTTAAATTGTTTACACTTGCAACTCCTTGTACAATGCCTTCAGCATGGTGATTTGATTGTGAAATTTAGAATTCTTTAGAATTCATTTCTGCTCAAATTGTGTGTGCAATGATGGGAAATCTCTTCCTGACAGCGTGGTTTCTGCTGCATTCATTTAAGGAACATTTGGATCACTATCTTTCTAACCGTTAATTCCATTTTACTCGTATAATTCTCAACATTAATTTCGTGTTACCAATTTGATTTCAGTTGTTAATTAGATCTATTAATAACTATTAATTCTACTTTTTTATAATTGAGTCATTGACTTCTGCTCTCTTTATTTTGTAATAATAATATTACTTTCAATGTGAAAATAATGTTTAGAAAACATTTAAATTCACATAATTATTTTGTAAACTTAAGTTTTACTTGTTATTTTAAACATGATGTATTTTGTGAAAAAAATTATGTGACAGTTTTTCAAAATTTTCATTAGGTACATCATTATTTAAGAAGAATCTTCAGATGTATATAGTTATATATTTTAAATGAAAAAATACTTATCACATAAAAAACATTTAATTCCTATTTTCAGCTTTAATACTATTTATTTTTATATACATAATTGTTTCCAAAATCTTTCAATAAATATATTTTTGTTTTAATAAAAACTAAACAGGATAAACTTTAGAGGCAAAATTCGCGACTCCTTGTAATTTACTTGACCTTATATCTATGATAATTTACAGAAAATAAGTGTATCAATATCTATTTTCTAGTATATTCCTGAAGAAAAGAATGGGCTGATTTGGTTATCAAAAATATAAACTATAGTAGTAAATTAACTAGTAAAAAGCACCTCTTAGATCTTAAATTTAGCGTTCATATAGACAGTGATACTAAAGTACAGGGTCTTTCAATAGGGACGCTTTAAATTTGTTAGGTTATAGCGACCATGTTGCTAAAGCAGCATCTGTCAAATTTATTGTGGATTGTTTAGTAGTGTATGAAAAATCACCATAGAAGATTGTAGCGTTCAACAACCTGTGCATATTATCAAATTTTACTTTCAAAATCACTGCTCCGTTCAAGAAACGTTCCGCGGATTACGTGCTTTTTATCCTTGTCACGACCGTCTCGCCGAGTCGACTATTCTACGTTTGGTTGCCAAATTCGAGTCAACCGGTTTGATAGATAATCAGCCAACACCTGTACGTTACCTACTAGGAAATACAAGGTCTACTGAAAACATTGTTACTGTGAGTGAGAGTTGGCGAATTTTGCGTCGGGACTTGGGTCCGCACCCGTATAAAATCCAACTGACCCAGGAACTTAGGTAAACGACCATAAACAACGCCGTGTGTTCGCTGATTGAGCTCTGCAGCAATTAGAAGTTGACCCAAATTTTGCCAAAAACATATTTAGCGACGATGCCCATTTTTGGATGAATGGATATGTTACAGTGAATAAGCAATATTGTCGGATTTGGGACGATACTAATCCACACGAGATAAACCAGCACCAAATGCATCCCGAGAAAGCACTTGTTTGGTGCGAATATTGGTCTGGCGGAATCATCGGTCCGTACTTCTTCCAAAACGAAACTGGAATTGTCATAACCATCAATGGCGAGCGCTACAGATCGATGATAAGCAACTTCTTGTGGCCTAAACTGGATGATATGGATACCGACGACATGTGGTTCCAACAGGACGACACTGCATGCCACACAGCGCATGCCACGATATAAATTCTGCACGAGCGATTTGAGGGAATGGTTACTTCGCGCAGCGGTGATATGAACTGGCCACCAAGATCATGTGATTTAACACCTTTAGACTTCTTTCTTTGGGGCTATCTTAAATCGCAGGTCTATGAGAATAAACTGCAAATAATTGATGCCCTTAAAGTCAACATAACGAACGCCATCCAGAAAATCCAGCCAGATTTATGTGACAAAATCATCGTTACATTCTACTTAATGCCATAAAATATTCTTTCAAATAATAAAAAAAAAAAAAAGAAATCGAGTGGATATCTCACACACAACTTGTTTTATTTACATTTAATAAAAATCGAGCGTCTTTATTGAAAGACCCTTTGCTATTTAATAATGAGTTTTATTTAACTTAATGTGCAATCATTGTATTTACTGAAGATCTAGAAGAACTTTTTAGTTACATATATTTTATGTTGTATTCTTAGTTGTAATGTGTTCTTAGATTTATGTTATTTACTTACTGGAATACTAAAAAACTATTTTTTTTTCAGCTGAAGCATTATTTGCTCCGGAACAAAGTATAGAATTCCATGCTACATTAGAAAATGTCTACAAAGAGACGTCACTGCGCGTTTTAGATCTTTTAAAGAATAAGTATAAATTATATGAACATTTACAGTCTTTAAGGAGATATCTTCTTTTGGGTCAGGGAGATTTCATTAGGCATTTACTAGAGCTTTTGGCGTAAGTGAAATTGGACGATATTCTGATTTATTTATATACTATATAGATGGAAATATTACTTATCATTTAATAATTTTTACCTTGTTTAATAACTTTTAGCCCTGAATTAAATAAGCCTGCTGAAAACATTTATGGCCATACCCTAACAGCTATTTTGGAATCTGCTATAAGAGTTACAAATGCACAATATGAAGATGAAGATACGTTGAAGAGGTTAAATGTAAGTTTTATGAGCCATTCCTCAGGAGATATGGGCTGGGACGTATTTAGTTTAGTGTATATTGTCGACGGACCTATTGGCACAATTTTTCAACAGACTATGCCAACTTATCAAAGCCTGTTTGGAGCTTTATGGAAAGCGAAAAGAACAGAATTTGCTTTGGCGAATATGAGACGCCAGCAAATATCGATGGCTAAACTATTTAGAAAAATAAAAGGTAAAGTATCAGCATGTAAGTTTACCATACAAATATTGGTTTATTTTAATCTGATGACATATGGTATAATGTAATACATTAATGAATGCATAAATGAATATGTAATAATAATTTATTTACCAAGATGAGGTAAGTTTAAGAGTTGGATGCGTTTACAGATATAATAATACAACAGAAGTTTCAAAAGAATTTATTTTGCACGGCAGTTGAGTTTATTCCAAACTCAACTGCCGTGGCCGCGGTCGACCGCCTTATTTATAGGCCAGCCGGCCAGCGCACTCTAGCGAGAATCATCTCGAAGCGTAACGAAATGTCTCGAACCTTGTCGAACTTTCGCGCGGGCCGTGGAGCGCGCGGGGCTGTAGTAGTTCCGAGTGTTACCAACAGATGGCGCTGGTAGTCTCGGCCGTAATAATATGTTTATGTAAGAAACATAAACATATTACGTTAAATATCAATTGGCCACGTATTCGATTTAAAATGATGTGTTTTACGTACTTAATTACTGTATATATTTATATCCGAATCCTAATAACGTAAACACATGAAATTTTTGTATGGATTAAATATTTCTAACATACATGAAAAAAACCTAAGGGTTGGGGGGTCGCGAAATATTTTTTGATACTATGGGGGTCGTGTCATGAAAAAGGTTGAACAACACTGCTCTACAATAACATATCAAATGAAAAAATGTAACAAAAAACATTTGAAATAAGAAAGTTCATGTCAAAGAACATTTGAAAAAAGATTTTCAAATGTCATCTTAAAAATATTTTAAGTGAACAAGTGTATAATTATAGTTATTGTCTTATGCCCATGTGCAATTTTGTAAAACTTAATTATACTTAGGAAAACCAATTTTTCTATAACATCTAATGTATTAAAAGATACTACTCTTTTCTATGTCAGTTTTATGTCGATTTTATGTCTGTCAGATGAATTTTATATATCTGTGTCAGATGTTATCCTGCAGGATTAATAAATAGGCCATAGAGAGCAAATAAGCTTAGATGATGTTCTAGGTTTATTAAATTTTTGTATATTTTATTCTAGCAGAGATTGCTCTCTGCCCTTGAAGTTTGCCACAAAGCATTCAATGCAATTATTGCGTAAGCAGTTGAGTAGACTGCCGATTAATTCTGCCTTTAATTATCAGAATAGCAATCTTATTGTTAAGGTTTTTAACTAGAATGTTTTTTATTTTCCAGAGTTAAAGCCAGTTATGCACGTAATTCATATATTGACAAGTAAAATGATACATTTCTTACATCAAACTCAGTATTATTTTTTATTCGAAGTATTGGAATGTTCATGGGCTGAAATGCAAAATCAAGTAAACAAAGCTGAATGCTTGGATGATATTATAGTAGCTCATACTGGATTTTTAAACTCTATTCAACGAGGAGTGTTGTTAGATGAGAGTTCAAGAGTGAGTATCATATGTCATTGTTCAATAATTTCATGTAATCTATATTGTAAAAATACATTATTACATACACTTTTACATACATCTTTTTTATTACATACATTTTTAAGTAATATTACGTTAAACTATGGAAAAAAAACACGATTCCTGATCAAATTACAGTTCATAAATCGTAGATATTGCCACTGATGTTGAATTCCACAAATATTGTAAATTTAATTACCTTAGTGTAAAACTTTAGTAATATTAAAAATTATAAAATTCTTATGGTAATTTATATATGATGTTTCGCATGTTTTTATACTCATTTGAACAGCTCGAGAATTAAAGTATGTAATTTTTGCCTTTGTCTAACATGTGCAGTTACTTGTAAATGAAACAAGTTAATTTATAACTGTTCGATAGTCATTATACACTGTATACATAGAACATAACAGAATGTAACCATAACGGCCCCATCAATATCGATTCAGTAATATTTTCTTCATTTCAGCAATTATTTTCTCATCTCATTTCGATTTACAATTTTGTTGTAAATTTGGAAGCACACCAAGAAGCATTATATCAGGCGGCTATGGATGAGTATAATGCTTATATGGACTATTACAACAAATTAAACAAAGAAAATGGTTACGGAACAACAACTGAAGAGGAAACAGCTGCAAAACTGCGTATAGCAACTTTTCATCAGTTTTTGAATACCACAAAATTAAAAGTTAAAACATCAGCTCAAACATATGATGTAATTGTTAAAAATTTTTTGGAATTATTGTCAAAAAGTATGAATATGAATTTACGTCTCTTAAGTGTACGATTGAGCTTTAATAATTTTTATAACATTGCATGACCAATCTCTCAGACACATTCAGATAATTCTCTCCTAGAGACTTGTAGTTATACCATAAACTCAGATATTTACCTCAAAACACCTGAAATTTTTGATTTACCTCAAAGTATATCGTCCAGTAGCTTTAGTCCTGGCAGTGGTACTAATACAAATAAGCCCGAAGAATCTGCTGTGTCAACTAAGTATGGCAGTATGGTTTCTCTATTGGACAATAATAAAAAGAAACGTAAACATATCTGATGTTGTGTGGGGTGAAAGGTGCTTAAATCAATTATACATATATTTTTAGAAAAACTTGTGCATCTCTCAAACAAGCAAAATTCTGGTTACTTTTGTAACTTGCTTTAAGTTATATCCTTTTAACTATTAGCGATAAATTAGTTTTTATGTGGGGTACAAACAAATTTCTGTATATATTTAATTCAATTACCTTGTTTTCTACGTGGTATTTGTGTTGTTTTCCAAATGGATCTTCTCTATTTAGTACTTGTATATTCATTGTATATGTATATTAAATGTCTTAATTGTTATGTCCTTTAGAATCTAGAGTTTAAAAATTTTTTTTTTCTTGATATTACATACTTTCAGTTTTTTTTTGGAAATCCAATGAAATCACATACTTCTAAATTTTGTTTAAATTTAAAAAAATCAAAATTGTACAAATTTACACACCTAAAATCTGTTAATTTATTAGGTTTAATTTGTCAAAATTCTCTATTTATTATGTACCTCTAAACACTATGTATTTTTTCAGGTAAATAAAATAATGATATAAAAGTTCAAAGACTACTTAGGATAATTATATGTCAACAATTTATCACTAGTATTTTCTTGATAATTCTATAAAAGTATTGATTTGTGAAAATCTATTTATATTAAAAATCGGTAATTGTATTAGATAATAATGCACAAACAATTTATTGAGGTACTTGATGAAAAATAATAGCAACTCATTTGCTCAACATTAATTATACTTTCAGAAAAAACAAAAATACTTTGTTAAAGGTGCAGTAGTTTTTCATTTGTTGCATAGTAATATAATTGGCGATTAATAAAAATTCAATAAGGCAGACTAGTGGGTGTTGTAGTGGAAAGTATATGTGAATTGAAAATTTTACAAAACTTTCTGGATAAAACATGTTTTACCGTTTATTGTTATCACTTTAATTATTGCCAGTTAAGACAACATCTTTTTACATCTATAGCCCATTAACATGAAATTTTATTGGTCACAATTATATGTGTTATTAAGACACCTTTCACCCACTTTTATACTTTTCATTTATACAATTTAATGTAAAATAAAATGTAAGAGTAAGTATATATTGTTACATCCATTCTTATAAGACTGTTATAATTTTTTAATACTAATGTTATATATGTTTATGCTATGTTCTAATAAATATATTATTAGAAAATATGTCACTTTCTTTTAAGCATTTATTACATAACAATAAGTTTCTTTACACCAATTTTTAAAAGTGAAATTGTTCACCAAATAAAACTACGGTTCTGTAACGCGTGGGACATTAGTTTGCCCCTATTTAGATTTACGCTAACATGTGCTAACATATTGAAATAATTAATTCTTCCATTTTCGCCAAAATAGGCAATGTTCCATTGAGATAGAATGCAACGTCTCAATATGGTTGTGCCCTTTGTCGACTAAGGACATAATTCTAAAACGAATACTCTCAGAGAAATGTATCAAAGTGTCTCATTTTCATTACTGTTACATTTTTTCACAGCAATACATATTCTTTTCATCATTATCAATTGATTAGGAGGCTAAATTGTTTTTTTTTTTTATTTTTAAATGTACGTTTTCAATTAAAAATAAATGTATAAACAGGCTTTTGTGAGTTTTAGTACTACAACTTTTTGATTCTTATAATAGTGAATGCACTCCTTAAAATTATTATTGCAATTTAAAAATTTGGCAAATAGTACAGTCCCAAAATAATTGGAATGATTCATTGATAACATGCAAACGGATTAAGTGGGTGAATTGTGCCGTGAATGCTGTACCATAGGTGTATCATGTCATAGGTGTATGTAGGATACCAAATATTAAAAAAAAAAAACAATAAAATCAAAAGTATTACAAGATGTTTTTTAAAGTATGTTATAGTATTTGTTATAAAAAAAATTGATATTAACTGATAACTATGAATATTCAATATACTAGTTCTTATATTTGATCCTAAAAAAATAAATTCAAAGAGGGTGATGTATTACCTTTGAGTAAAATTGTGCTTAACTTCTTATATAAGATATTGATTATAATTGTGCATAACAACTGTAAGGTGGTTGAAAGTATGAGTCTGAGATTTTAACAACAATTGATTGTAATTACTTACGGTAGTTCATGAAATCAATATCAAATGACCATCTGTATCTGATCTTAAAAGCATGAAAACTCGGAAGTAGTGAAAGATAATTCAGTTCGATATCTAAGCATCTAGACCTCTTTAATCTTGATGAGTTGATGATGGCCTAACCCTATCGACCTAGGTGTTAGATAGATGGTAATATATGTGTATGTGAATTATATTGTTTTTCTGTTCATAATGTTAATAGGGGTGTATCGCTTATATTCACTTCATATTAAGAAAATGTTTACTCAACAGACACTGTCCAAGCGATTCTAAGTAGATAGCTTGAATTAGAATATTTCCTTCTAAACATTGCCAGGTAAGTGAGTGGTGTATTTTTTGTACTGACAACCTTCCTTATTATTTCATGATTTATTTAACTCTCAGTGTATATTGTTTTTAATTATTTGCCGTATTGTTTGGTAGTATGCCAAGACCAGCAAGTCTAAAAATATTCAGTCAATCCTAGTTAATCGATTAGTTTTCTGGCCATTTGGCATTATGCATATTCCTTTCATTATGCATCCACTACACAATAATGCTGTTTATGTGGACAATGTGTGCAACTGTTTGGAGATATTGGAGTAAGTAAAGGGTTGGCCAATACGCTTCTTTGTGATACCCCAACTCGTATGGGTTGAAGATCAGTAGCTATAGTCGTTTTCAAATTTCACTCTGGTCTATTTTCCAGATAAGATTTCCGTATTAGATAATAATTGATAGGGAGTTTTCATTTTAACTTCTATAGTAGGCCTGTGACAGACCTGGTTGAATGCTAGTCCGACATCCACAAAAACTGCTGAACACTACCTTTTATGTCTTACCTATTATATACCTTTTATTTTTTTTAACGATTATTTAAGACAGGGGTGAGTTTGCTTATGTTAGTAATAGTTTTTCGAAAATATTTGAAACTATTGGTAGGAGGCTAATGGGTTGTAATAGGATTTTATTTCTTGGTTTTTTCCTGGTTTGACTATAAGGGTGATTTGATCTACTTTCCATTGGAGTGTAGTTCTATCTGTAGAGTTTTATCTGTAATGAGGTCATTTCTGAGATTTGTTTTTTTATGACATTTATTATCTCACTTTTGGTAAACTTTATATTTGGAAATTCGAGTTCCTCTAGCACAGAAGTTAAGCCATTTTCACCATCAGGGATATTTTTGGTTTCGTTTGGTGTAAAGGCATCTTTTAGTATTCCACAAATAAATTTGCTTTTTCTTTTGGGGTTTTCGCACAATTTTCGCTGCTTCGCAGGCATTCTTGATCCTTTATTTTTTTTCAGCTGCTATTAATTCCTTCAAGTTTTTGACAGCTTTGTCGAGTTCCTTTTTTAGAATTGATGTTCTATTTAATTGGGCAAATTTTCCTCTTAATGTTGCAGAGCTTTCTTCATTTATTCTGTTATTTGAAATCATCGAAGTCGTAATCCACGGTGCCTGTTGGATAACTTGGATGTTCTACTCCATTTTGTAAGTCTTCAATGGTTTTTAGAAGTATTCATGTTTTGAGATTGTTCATAACTTGTTCTCTGAATGATTTCCAGTCGGTTGCGGGTAGTAGATAAATATTGTAGATAAAATGCTGCTTTTTGATAGAGCGAAACAAATATGTTCTTAAATAAATAATAATTTATAACACATTAACAAACCCTGATCAATGGAAACAAATAAGATAGCTTCAATTATTAGACAAGATCCCCCCCTAGGGGCTGTAAGACCTTGCAGTTGGTGGGGGGGCCTTGTGGGCTGGGGGGCGCTCTAAGGGTCCATACCTGTATGAATGATGGCACTCCTTTAAGTAGGGGTTGCCCAAGCGAATGGGAGTATGAATGAGGCGGCCCTGGTAAAGGGCCCGTCCATGCGAATGAAGGGATGTGGCTTGGCAGCATCTCGGGTATAAACCCTTCTCGAGTTTACTCAATGGGGGGCGACAAACCCGGTTCATAACTAAGAAACAGCCCCCCATTCAGCCTGGTGAAACTGGATGGGTATGACACACCCCCCTAATCCGATGGTGTGAGATACCGAACCTATCGGACTGGTTGGCTCTCAGGGGATACCGAGAGTCGCAATCGGTGCCTCAGGAGCATCTGGTGCAACTCCTGAGTATTTAAGTCGCCTTACCCCCGCCTGCGGGGCTTTGCGGGGGTGGACTTTTATTTCCCTAGCTACTCGTGGAACCAAAATGGAACCAGTCCACAAAGGAAAAAGCTTGGAGGATAAGGAGGTCGAAAGCGGGCCTATACCGCGGACGCCTCCATCCTCCCTGGCAAGCAGTTGCCCGACACCCAGGCCACACTCGGGACCTTGCCCTTGATCTCTATTGAGGGAAAGAGCGAGGGAAACTTGAGTAAACCGGGGGACGAAAGTGGGGCAACTGCTAAAAAACGAATGAGCGGAAGCCAGCGAAGGAAGCTGGCTAAAGCTAGACGTGAGGGAGTAACTCTTGGGAGTGTTGGCGACCTCAATGATGATGATGATGTTCTTAGCCCGTCTAAAATGGGACCAAAAATGGAACCATCAATCCATGAAATAATCTTGGAGGATAAGCAGGTCGAAAGCGGGCCTGTACCGTGGACGCCTCCATCCTCCCACACAAGCCGTTGTTCCACCGCCAATACCCAGGCCACACTCGGGACCTTGACCTTGACCTCTATTGAGGAAGAGGGGGAGGGGAATCTGAGCAAACTAGGGGACGAAAGTGGTGCAAGTGCTCAGAAAAGAATGATTCAAATTATTCAGATTAACTTGCATCGAAGCAAAGATGCCTCTTCTATTCTGCAGAGGAGGGATAGCACTCATCGAAGAACCTTGGGTGGTGCAGGGATCTATAAAGGGACTGGGAAATTTTCTCTGTTACAGGAGTAGTAGTACCAACAGACCCAGAGCCGGCATCGTAGTGAAAACATTAGCGCCACACCCCTGTGGAAATGGCCCAAAGGGGACCTAATGGCGGTAACTACGATGCTTGAAAATGTAGGTAGGGTGGTTATAGCGTCAGCCTATCTACCATATGACAGCAGGGACAATCCGACACCAGAGGTGAAGGAACTTGTGGACTTCTGTCAAAAAGCCGACCTGCCTTTGCTGATGGGATGTGATGAGAACCCACACCATATGGTCTGGGGTAGCACGAACACCAACAGCAGAGGTATGGAGCTCATGGAATATCTGGTAAGTACAGAGCTAGATATTTTAAATGTGGTAAACACACCCACTTTTCATAACGCTATAAGGGAGGAGGTAATTGACATTACCTTGGGCTCCAGACACCCGGCGGGATACGTACGGAACTGGAGAGTCTCGGATGAACCCACACTCTCGGATCACTCTGCCATTAAATTTGATTTGAGAGTGGGAGAGCATGAGGAGACGAAATGGGTCCGTAACCCCAGATTCACAAACTGGGAACAGTTTAAATCGGATCTTCTAGTAACAGTTCGGGGGATCCCCTCCAGAATTAGTGAGAAGGAAGTACTGGAGGCGGCAGCCTCCCGACTAAGTAGAGGATTGATAGAAGCCTATGAAGGGAACTGTATACCTAAACGAGCTAAGCCGAAAGGCCAGGTAAGATGGTGGAACAATAAGCTCGAAAACCTTAGATGTAAGGTAAGGAACCTTCTCAAGGGAGCCAGAAAACGTAACAGCCGTACAACCTGGGAGGACTATAGGACTGCCAGGGATCAGTATAGGGCTGAGGTTAGGGAAGCCCAAAGAAGTAGTTGGGTTTCTTTCTGTAATGAGATAAATAAGGGAGTTGAGGCAGCACGGCTGAACAAGATCCTAGCCCGCAGCCCGGAAGCGATACTGGGATCGCTCAAGCTCCCTAATGGTAAATTCTCGGAATCGGATGAGGAATCCTTAGACCATCTCATCAAAGCACATTTTCCGGGCTTTTATAGACCGGAGAGGGGAAAATTTTCCGACCGCTAGTAGGGGTACATAGGACTTGGGCGGTAAACCGAGAGGGGGACGACAGGGAACTTGTGAAGGAGATAGTCACACCGGCTAAGATGAGGTGGGCCTTGAGGTCCTTTGATCCATATAAATTGCCGGGACCGGACGGCATTTATCCGGTATTTCATAAGGATCACCAGGGCCAGCTTGGCACTAAAGATGGTCCCGAAAGTGTGGCTAGGCACAAGGGTTGTTTTTATACCTAAACCGGGGAAAGTCGGGTCGACTCGGGTTGTCCACAGGGATGGGTATTGTCCCCCCTTCTGTGGTGCCTAGTAGTAAATGAGCTGCTTGAAAGGTTAAAGGATTACCAAGTAACTGGCTATGCCGATGACTTAGTAATAATAACGAAGGGCCCTTTCCTGGAGCCGATTCTCGATATAATGCAGGGAGCTTTAAACAAGGTTGGGAATTGGTGCAGGGAGAGGGGACTATCGGTCAATCCCTCTAAAACTGAGGTGATGGTGTTCACCAAGAAATATAAATGGAACAAAACATGTCCGCTGAAACTTGGTGGCCAAGAACTAAGCTATAATAGCGAAGTGAAATACTTAGGAGTAATCCTGGACGGGAAACTGTCATGGGGAAAACATCTTTTTCACATATGTTCCAAGATCACAGCAACACTTTGGCAACTGAGAAGAGCCATTGGTAGTAGCTGGGGCTTGAAACCGGAAATCATGAAATGGATGTATGAGGCAATTTTTAAACCCAGACTGACGTATGCAGCACTGGTCTGGTGGGAGAGAGCCTGTTTAAAGTCGGAAGCCAACCGACTTAACAAGTTAAGAGGATTGATTCTTAGAAGTATAACCGGAGCCCCAAGATCAACACCGATCGAGGCGATGGGGATACTGACGGGGATACCACCTCTTGATGTCATCCTGAAAGTGGAAGCCACAAAGGCAATGCACAGGGTGGGAAACATGAATAGGAAGGTAAGGGACTTGAATAGACTCCCAAGAGAGCTAGCTGAGGAAGGACTCCTATGGATGCCCTCTGACAGTACGGGTGTCCACTTCCTGTTTGACAAGAAATATAAGATCACCCTCACCAGTAAGACCGACTGGATGGAGGGTCGAGCTGGATTGCCGCTCAATGGGGACATCTGGTACACGGATGTCCCTAAGAGTGGGAACAGAGCGGGTGCGGGGGTGTATAGGCGACGCGACGGGATAGGTAAAACTTTCCCCTTGGGCAAATACACTACTGCACTCCAGTCCGAGCTAGTTGGAATTACATACGGTGTTCTGGGGGCCGACCAAAATCGGACCCAGGAGAAGGTATGTATCTGCTCGGATAGCAGGGCGGCGTTGGCAGCCCTGAATTCAGCAACGACAAAGTCGAAGCTGGTCTATAATTTCTATGAAGCATTGAACCACTTGGCAGGGAAGGGACCGGTGGAGCTCTTATGGATACCTAGGCATAATGGCATTAAGGGAAATCTAATTGCAGATGACCTTGCCAGACTGGGGACCAGGGAAAACCTCTATGGACCAGAACCTGCAGTGGGAATAAGTCGGAATCTGATCAGAGACCGCATCAATAAAAGATGGAGTAAAGGGTAAGAGACGAGCATAATAAAAGATGGAGTAATGGGTTGTCGAATAACCAAACTCTTCATCGAATACTCAGAGATTGAGAAATGGGCCCAAGAATTCATTAAATTGAACAGGCACAAAGCCATAACCCTGGTGGGAATCATAACGGGCCACCATAGCCTGAATGCATATAAGCACAAGATGAGGCTGACTGATAGCCCGGCCTGCAGATACTGCAGAGAAGACGAGGAAATCTCGATTCATCTTCTTTACACCTACCCCGCACTGGAGGAGAAGAGGTATCTTATATTAGGGACCCCTGTTATCCTAGAGGAGGCGAGGCTTAAGGCGGGGGACGTGCCTAAATTGCTCTTTTTATGGAATAGCATTTTTGGATAATGACCCGGATGAGAGGGGATCGCCAAGGGACTACCCATGCGATCAGTGGCTGATGAGGCCCAAACCTATATAATATAATAATAATAATTAGACAAGAAACACATTTTTTTATGTGAAACAAATGATATTCCCAAAGTAATTAATTGTAGTAAATTTATATTAAAATGTATTATTTTACATTAGTTTTTTTTATAACATTAAGAATATATAGGAACCATTTATCTTCTGCACTTCAACCGGTAATATTTATCTTCTGTAAAAGTAAGTAAACTACAAAATTACTCCAAATATATACCTGAATGAATTTAAATGCATCATATAGGTGAGATAATCTATATAACATAGAATTTCAGACGCTTAATTTAATTGCATTGTATAGTTCTAGCCCTGTCGTGTTTACACCGATATACGGCTACTTTATGTTAGCGCAATATAAGAAGCTGGCCGCCATAATGTATTTCAATTATTTGACAGGTATGGTATATGGGCGTCCAGGCATGGTATACGGAAATGAATGACTATTTTAAGGTATAAGAGAGGGAGACAGATTATTAATAACTTGGGAAATTCAAAAACAAAATCAAATTAATATCAAACAGGACTTGTTAAATGTAAAATTTTCTTTTGTGCATTCAAAGAAAAGCATGTTCAATTTCAGGTAAAGAAAATTTACCCTAATAAAGAATACTATATTGCTGACTAAGCTTGTGGTCATTTTAGGATAAAACAGGGTAGGGTACAATTTAACATATTTACGTTGAGTGAATTAACATCAAATAAACATGTTTTGTTATCAGAAGTAAATTGTTCTTTCAGTGTATAGAATAATGCAATAAATCATCCATCCATATTATAGATGCGGTGCAAGTGTTAGGTACTGAACTGATTGTCTACTGTATTCTCAAATTTTCAATGCTTCTTGGTATGCTTCAAAAATAATCGTAGTTCACTTTTTCAAATATTCTATCAAGGCTGTGGATTAGTGAACTGCTAGTATATTCAACATGATGATAACGATTAATTACAAATAAAAAAAAATGGCAAGTATATAAAACATTATTTATATTAATTTTCTTTTGAACAATTGTATACAAATAATTTTTAAAACATTTTATTAAATAATAATAGATCTATTCTATTAAATCTTATGGCACGTTTTTGTTGACATTTAATTAAAGAATAAATATTTGAACGAAACTTCAGTGATATATTAAAATACGTTTAAGGACGTTAATGTACACTAATATGAATAAATAAAAATGAAAGAATGACAAGGATAAAAATGAGTTAATTAGAAAGAGGACCTAAGTAGGAAATCCTAATGAAAATTGTCGAATAGATTTATACAAGTAAAAGGCTAATTAAAGAGTATGGATTTCATGATGCAGATGCATATCATGATAGAATTATGTTGTACATTGTACTGTCTTGAGCCTAAACAGAACGGGTCACAACTTAATGGCTTATAGAGAATATAATACTTTCATCATTAAAGTCTTAACTCATTAATATTCAAACTGTAATCTGTAATCGTATCTGTAACTATGTGATCAACTCAGTTTATACTTACATATACATATTATATATTATACACACATACATATTATACACATACATATTCTAAATTATCCAAATTTATTTTGCTAAGTTGGATATACTAGTTTTGTAATTTTATTTGAATTTATAACTATTCTAAATATATAATGTACGTACGGCTGATTAATCTGCAAAAAGTATTTACTTCATGTATTATGATTAATGGAAGTTCATATACATTGTACCAAATATGTATGGAATAACTGTTTATATCTTTTGAAAAACACCTTGTGAAAAAATTGTTTAGACAAAATTTTTTCAGTTAAGTTTTTGGCTTCTTCTGGGGGCCTTCAGTTGGTTTCTAAGTCAGTAATTTCGTTGAAATGATAATTAATGTGGTTTCTTTAAATGGCACCACACTATTTTCTGCTCTTATTTGGAATCAACTCTATTTTGTTGAGTATGGGCTTGTAAAATGTATATGGGGATGCACTACAAATTAAAAAAAACTAGTTTTTCAGTAAAAATGCAAAGTCCGAATTCAAGAGCGTTGTCGAAGAGAGGGCGGGGGTAGTGAAAATTTCGACCCTTTTGCACGTAACATCAACTTGTCAAGGTTACATAAGTTATACAAGATACAATTAATAACTCTTAAGTACTCTGTGTGAAAAATGGTTTATTTAATAGGGACAAAAAGAATCAAAATTTTAGTAATAGTCGGATACGGGGATCGCAAAAGAATAAACCGAATCTTGTAATCTTTTCAACGAATCTATACCAATCGAGAACCAATTAACCAGTCAGTGGTATGTAACACTTTAAAAAGATTTAGGGAAACCAGTGTAAAGGATGTTCCAAAACTTGGCCAGAAAGTCGCAACAAATATTGAGAAGAAGTTGCTGGAAGTAACTGAAAATCCTCATATTTCAACACGCCATCATGATATAAGTAAAGGTTCTGTACATACTATACAAAAAAGAGTATAGTATACTAGGAACATGTACGTCCATACAGAGCTGTCTTGTTGCAAGAACTGGATGATGATGATTATGACACGCGTAACGAATTATGATGGACCGTATTCATACTAATCGCAACTTTCTATACAATATTGTTTTTTCCGATGCAGCCACATTTTGTTTAAGGGCCAAAATGAACAAACACAACTGTCGCTATTGGTTCACCATGAATCATCATTGGATGATAGAGCAGCGTACGCAATGACCACAAAAAATAATTGTGTGGGCTTGTATCTATGACAACCGCATTATTGGTCTATATCTTATTAATGGTAACTTGACTGGAGACAAGTAATTGGAATTACTACAATATGGAGTGATTCCTGCCCTTGGAGTGCCACCCCATTACCATCTTGATGTGCGCCGCTTAAGTCTTTCCACAGCGTTGGACTGGCAGAAGAGGGGTCATAAAATGGCCACTGATATATCATGTCTTTGCATCTTGCGATTTCTTCTTATGTACTCCTTAAAATCCAAGGCATATAAAAATCGTGCCCAAAATCTTGTCGAATCAGAACAGCGCATAAGAGACGAAGTTGCGTTAATTTTTCCAGAATGAATTAGAAATGTACTTGGTAGTTTTTACGATAGACTATGCTATTATCTCGTTGTGAATGGGGAACACTTCTGGCATATGTTGCCTTCAGTTAGTGTATTCCGATATTAACTGATTTTAATGTACTATTTTGTACTTCTTTCAGTAAAGAGAAGTTAGTTACTATACAGACGATTTTTAATTTGCTTATAAGATAAATTTTAAATGTCTTGTATGACTTATATCACGTTGATAAGTTGACGTTATATGTAAAAAGGTAAAAATGTTCACTAGACACCATTATTATCAGCAACGCTCTTGAATTTGAATTTTTGCATTTTCGCTGAAATGCTAGGTTTAAAAAAATTGTAATGCAACCTCATACTACTCGTCAACAATAGGAAACAGTATGAGACTTCTCTATGATGCATGGAAGAATGGATGCATTCGGCTATTTATTTAGACCAGACAATTTACTGCGCACCTCGTGGGCGCCAATGACCTTCAAATCTGTCCAAAATGCGGAAAATTCAAGTCCAGATATCGAGTATGAATTAACACAGGTTTATTTTTATTCACTTGAGCTAACAAGAATCCAATATTTTCTGCCACGAAACCTTGTTTGATTATGTGTTCAAAGTTCCAGTGGCCTTTGCTTCACTATTAGAGAATTTTCTTTTCATAGTAATATAATGTAAAAAAAAGTTGCCAAAATTGCATCTTTTGCGAAAACCGTATTTTACGTTCTAATGTCCAATGTTTATATATAGTTTCCCGTTCCAGTTCCCATCAATTTCACATCAATCGGTGGAAATTCTTCTACTTTGGAAGGCAAATGTAAGGACGTTAAGCATTATTTTTTTAATAGTCTTGCTTCACCAACAGATACAAAAAGTCAACTTGATGTGCTGTGTGCGATGTGCTGTGTGTTTCATTTATCAGTTTAAGTCAAGATAGTCTACAAGTTATCGGATGAAATCCTAGTTTATAATGAAGAACAAAGAATGGCTAGACGCTACAATGTATTTTGGTTGTCTCAGGTAATCAGGAAACGCTGCTAGCCGCAGTGAGCTGCCTTTCTCGACATATTCTGATCGATCAAAACAAAGGAAAACAGAAGCTTTAAGCACTCTCATACACCTGAAAAATTAGCGTATACTGAGTGTGCAGTGAGCTCCTAAAATAATGACTTCAGCTTCACCATCCACGTCACCTGATTATGAATTGGCTCTCAAGTATTACGACAACCGGCCACAGAAAATTTCAGTAGATAATGTTCTTTTAATGATGGTACACGTTAAGCTTACCAGGCATCAGTACAATGTCGTCAGGACGAAGGGGGCATGTTTTTTTCCGTCTTAGAAAGAGGTACATACAGCGAAAAAAAGTGCTATCCTTACTACGATATTGTTAATGTCAGTGACTGACTTGGGGAATTTAAGTCGCAAGCCCTGTTAGACCATACCATTTGTCGTCTCCTTGAATCCCAAAGAGAAGTCATCGTCAGTTTTCTACAATCGCAACCTAAAGACTTGCAACATTTGAAACGTATAATAAAATAGGGGTTCGATGGCTCTTCAGGAAACATTGACTATAACCAAAAATTTTAGGGTGGAAGAAATTCAAGCATATTTTTGATATCGTTAGTTCCAATTAAGCTTGTTTCTTTTCCCTCCCATGACGAAAATAAGAAAAAAGATAATATGGCAAAATACACGGTCATCTTCCTCTCGATTTTATCGCTCAGTGAAATTTGAGGTCGCAATAGAATGTGATACCCTCATACATAAAAAAAATGGATAAACAAATAGAGAAGCATGTGCCCTCCGAATTCACGATCGATGATGATGACGTCACACTGCGAGTTGAACACCAACTTCTCTTTATTATGATTGATGGGAATGTTTACAACACTATTTCCCATAATAAATGTCTCCAAAGTTTTATTTGTGCGGGGCAACACCAAAGATTTTAACAATCTGGAGAAGGTTAGGACCATGGAAATAGACCACTCTACACTGACTTTTGGCATCTCCGTTTTTCATGGATGGATATGATTTTTCGAATACATACTTCATCTGTCATATAAACTCCTCATAAAAAAGTGACAAGATAGAGGAAAGTTAGATAAGAAAATCGTGCTGGAATGGAAATTAACAATTAAAGATACATTTTCTGAAGAACTGGGTTTGATTATCGACAAACCAAAGCCTGGCTTTAGTAGCTCAAATGATGGCAATACTGCAAGAAGATTCTTCGAAAATGCCGAAACTTTAACTGAAATTAGCGGAATTGACAATAAGTTCAATAAAATGTTTCTTCACAACATTCTAATATGTGTTTCGAGCAGCTACCAACTTAATTTGGAGAAGTTAGCGTTATATACGGTAATAACTGCCAATCTGTAAGTTTATGTAACAGGTGACATACCCTATGCCTTCTTCCGTCCATAAATTACTGATTCATGGATCAGAAATCATAGGTAACTTCATGTTCCTACTGGCCAGCTGAGTGAGGAAGTGTAAGAAGTTTGAAATAATGATATGAAGCTTTTTAGGAGGAGGTATTCAAGGAAACTTTCGCGGACCAACACCAACTAGGATATACTAAGCAACCGATTAATTTCATCGGACCCGCTAATTTCTTCCTTCGGAAATTAACCGAAAAAAGAAATGTAAGAAAAAGTCCGCCGGAAGTTCTCGAAATATTTGAGCAATCAAATATTTCACCTCAAGCTGAAAGTGATTCTTCCATAAGTTCATTGGACGATGAAAATTAAGGTTTTAAAAAGAAATTAAAATAATAATACCTAATAATAATCAATGAAAATAAAGGTATCTATACAATTTTAATAGGTTTTTTCTTTCCTTAACTAATCATATTCCACTACAGGAACAAAAACAGGTTTTTGGGGGTAAGATTAAAAAAATTCAAATAA
The DNA here is from genome assembly GCA_037954035.1 of Rosalia funebris. Taxonomy (NCBI): domain Eukaryota; kingdom Metazoa; phylum Arthropoda; class Insecta; order Coleoptera; family Cerambycidae; genus Rosalia; species Rosalia funebris. Next base: position 40,564,218 of record JAZFAV010000022.1, on the reverse strand, counting down.
ATTCAGAAATAACTGCTTATGTTGTGATTTTATGTAGAATTATTTAAGGATTTTCTTTCGGATTCAGCACTCTAAAGAACATAAGAATAGTAAATTCCAGAATTTTGGTCAGAAATTTTCATTTTGGTCCCACTGTGGGACAGTTCGATAGAGACTTGTTCCTATTCTTGAGGAGCAGTACACATTTTCCACATCCATATGCACAAAATAGAGTTGATTTTAAATAAGAACAGAAAATAGTGTGGTGCCATTTAAAAAAACAAAATTGTTTGCCATGACAACGAAATTACTGGCTCCAAAAAAAAAAAATTCAAGGAGCAAAAGGAACAAAACACTTAACTAAAAAACTTTTGTCCGAACAATTTTTTATAGGGTGTTTTTAAAAAGTTATAAACATTATTCCATACATATTGGGCACCTTGTATAACTAGCATTGTGTTGTGACTTTGTTAAATAAATAATATAATTAATGGTTATTATTGTAAACTATTGTAAATTAAATTCAGATATAATTGTCAGTTCTTATTATAGGAAATAATCTCAAACAAAGTTAAGAATAATTTTTAAGATTGTTAGGATCTTTAATATAGTTTCCAGCTTGTAATTTACATAAAAAATATTTTCCTGAGAAACAATTCAATAATGAATATTAACTTATAAATATAACAGATATTACACATTCAAAAATAAAATCTTTATGAAAAAAATATAACAACAACTGTAAATATTTACAAACTAAAAAAAATATTTACAAATCTTTACATACAATATTGTAAATAAATACATTATCCACAAATAATAACTACATACAAAAAAAGAAACAAATGTAAAAGCCAAGTAGGTACAATAAATAGATATAGTATTTAGTAAATTTCGTTAACAATTATTTTTTGTAGGGCGTTTTAAAATTTATATAGAACACATATAAAACAAAGTATTTTATAATACATGTTCTATTTAAAATACAAAGAGAATACAATAATTAGCAAGTATATTGTTTACATTGTTTTATTTTCTATAATGATTAACTATATTAACTCAAGAGAGGTAGTTAAAAATATTTACAACATTCGTGTACAGTTTGTTGTTCAGTTTGTTTTTTTCTTTAGTCAATAATTTGAAGATCATTTTCGTACCGAGAAGTTATTGGTTGACTATTATTATTTCTTTACTATTTTGTTTACAATAAATTGTTATCAATTTGTAAAATATAAATATTAACAACAATACTCACCAAATATATATATATATATATATATATATATATATATATATATATATATATATTAAGGTCCCTTTAAACCAATTATAAAAAATTTAATTTTAATAATTTCAAGGTAATGATGCTTGGAGGTGTGGAATCTGCTTTTTTCTAGTTTTGTGTAATCTTGGCAAAACTGACGTGTTACAATTAGTTTCGCAAGTAACTAATTAATTTCTGTTAATTTTCCTTTAGCGATGTAAATATTCCGATGGTCTCCATATTTGCATTGTACGAAATCAGATGAACAATATTTGATTTGATTTGATGATTTTGAATTTGATTTTTTACCCGATTTCTAAATCACAATTCAAGCACTGAATTTAAAATTACATGACTGTAAATTTGTTGTCTTCTGTTTTTTCATCGATAGGTATGACCCGAGTACTGAGACTGACATTACTAATATAATAATAATAATAACAATAGACATCCTTATTCTAAATTTAATTAAACCATTAGATATATTGATATATATTTTCTATAACCCGAAAAGATTACTTTATTTAGTTTTTTAAAAAGATGATATCACACCCCGTTTCTGTAATTGCATAGTTCATTTAATAGGGGGCCTTAATATGGCAACGTTACGGATTAAATTCCAAAGATGTATGGTCAACTTGAGTAATACTTTCTTTCATAGGTCTCAGTTATTGCATTAAGTCTTGCTTGTCTCAAAATGTAAAATAGTTATTTTAATTCTGTCAAAAATCTGAAATCATTCTAAATCCATATGATATATTCGGATGGTATATTTGAATATATCAAATGTATGTTTTTGAATATATACTCAAATTTCACTAATAGTTTAACGAATACTTTTTTCTAAACTATGTAAATTTTAATATCACCATATTGATATTTTCACCAATCAACAAAATGTAAAATAAGTTAAAATTAAGCAAAAAATATATATGTACCAATAATTTTTTCAAATACATTGTCATAAAATTTTGAAATACATATAAAAGACAACAGAAAGATAATAGACAAAATAATATATTTTGAACTCGGTAGATAAACTTACTCCATATGACGTTTCAACGTAATATTTAACTAAGAGATTCTTGTTTGTGCAATCGTCTTTCATGTTTTGATAGATACTTTGTTGATAAGCATGAGAAACATTATCAGATCATAGCGAGATGTATTAAATGAGATGTTTTACATTAAACATAATGTTTAGTTGACATAATCTCTTTGTAATTGTAACCTTTTTACCAAAATATTTATCAAGTCACATGTGTGCCCAAATTACGTAAGACTTTCACATTTCTCTATTATCACCATCATTTTTTCTTCTTCATCACTAACACACATTCTAGTCAAATCAGATGCTACTGAAGCTGTATCACAGATGCTGTTTCTTTCCAAATCATCAATCAATATTGGATCACTTAATTCATCAACAGAACATTCCATATTCATTAAAGAATCTCTTGTGTTAGAGTCTGTCTTTTTAGCAATGGCTAGATCAGGAGCAGGGAAGTTACAGGCGACTACTTCTACATCAGGAATAGCTATGGTTAGCTGGCTGGTGCTATAAAAAAAGCTGCTATAATAATTGTTCTTTGAGAAATATAAGTTTAATATAATCAATTAAGAAAATATTTTTTGGCAGGAAAATCTATAGTCCTTATTGTATGAGTTAACCTATGATGATGCAAGTGTAGCAGTAACCGTCACATGTCAGAAATATATGCAATTTCCCAAAATAAGAGTGTATAATATCAACAATAATAATACATGACGACGATAGGTAAAATTGTTAAGTAGATATTTAGTGTAAAGTTGTTGTAGGCCGGTTTAATCAAAAACTGATTCATAGTCGCTTCGAAAAACTGATTAGGCTTTGAGTATATAAATTTGGTCGAGATGTACACACAATATAATTTCAGTACGCAGTGTACTTTTTGGTTATTGTTTATGGAAAAATATTATTATCTAGTATCTATCTATTATTAGAGAAAAGATATGTATCGTATCCACGCAGTTTTTTAAATCAAAAACTTATAATAAATTATTTTTTAATCAAATTGGAACTCCAAAAGAATTAGAAAAGGTTTTAAAAGAATACCACAGCATTAATACGCGTTATTTATGTCACCATCTATGGAAATAAACGTAAAATTTAGTTGTTTCGTACATAAATCTAATAAAACCATGTGTAGTTTGTGATGTTCATGTGCTTTCTTCACCGTTGAAATTTTGTTTCGTTGTTTCATCGAGTTTTGGTCAATTATGTCAGGTAAGTTTGTAAATTTTATTTATAAACAGAGTGTATATGACGGATGTTCGAATAAAATATAAAAGTCATTCAACAATGTATGCAAATTTATTGCCTAAAGTGTGTGGTTACGTGATACACCCACTGGGGCTACAATACTTATTACTTAGTTATTTTGTGAATCATTTTAGGACAGCAGTGGATATTCAAGATATTAAAAGATTTACTCGATGGGGATTTGTACACCCTGTTAGATTAAATATTCTCACACACAGAATCAATTTCATACAATGAATCAGATTCAGAGGAAGAAAAAGCAATTTTTCTTTTACAGATGAGTTACCTAAAAGCCCTTTACTAGATATTGAAAATATGGAAGTTCTATATGAATATGATGTTATACAACAATACTACAATACTAATTGGGAAAGTGAAGATGAAGAACCACTATCTGTAATTAAGAAAAATTATTGCAGAATGTGTTTGCCTGGAAAAAAGTTGTGCATAAACAGCAACCACAACAATTTACTGAAAGCTTTGGGCCTAACACTAGTGATTCTGCTGAATCCTCCGTAGATGTATTTTTACATTTATTTCTATTATAACTTTTTCAACATATTATTTTTCAAAGTAATTTTTTTGCTTCACAGAAAAATGGAGGGTATGCAAACGCTTTCACGCCAACAAATGTAAAAGAACTAGGTACAGGCATTTTTCGGCATAGACCTTATAATGGGTGTAAAGACAACTTCCCAGTTGTAGAGGTTACTGGTCTGAAAGACCAGAACTACAGGACACATTTATTAGTAGTATTATGTCCTGAAATAGATTTAGTTGGTTACTAAATCACGTACATTTCAGCGACAATTCTGTACAACCCTGTTGAGGTGAGCCCAGTTTCGATAAGCTATACAAAATACGTCCAGTCCTAAGTAGACTGGAACATGAAATAAAGCTCACCTATCACCTTAAGCTGTATAAATTTTAAAATATTTCGTATCAGTATTACGATGGGACTAATTGGAGCGGATCCAGCTATAGCCGAAAAAGGAAGGAAAAGCATGCAACCTCCTCCAAATAAGTTCAAAAACTATTGTTTCGCAAGAGATAAGGCATCACAAGATTGTACATATGCCAGTATATGGTAGTTCTCTACGAGGTGACAGGTGCAGCACTCGTGCAGAGTCACACTGCACAAAATGGAGGTGTTCAACTTGTGGAATTGGATTTCGCCTTAATGATAAAAGAAATTGTTTTTTACATTATACCAAATAATTAAAACAGTTGTTTTATAAAATAAATATTTCACGTTTTGTATTTAGAGTTTTTTTATTCCTCACTATATGGTGGTTTTACCTTCAAACCACTTTGTAGTAAGCCCAGTGGTTTCACTGTGAAACCACGTTATACTGCCTATTTAACAAATTAAAAATTAAAAATCTCGTTAAATTCTTAATATATGACCAGTTACAGTCGTTTTCAATACTTGGAATTCAAATAAGAAAAAATAAATAAATGTGGGCCTCAAGGGGTTAAAACTAATATTTAAATAGAAATTTATATAACTCTGTATATCACATGAGAGGTTTGCTCCTTAAAATCATAGGTCACTATCTACTATAGGACTATAGGTTATGTATTATACTGATTCTAAGTTATTAACTTCTATCAACGCACTTGAAAATACCTAAGTGTGTTGTAGATCATTTTAGATCATGTAGATCATATACATTTTAAATTAGAACAATTATGAGAATTTAAATATTTATAATTTCATCTCATCTACTAAGAATGTAATTTTAATACATTAATTTTTTATGGCATAATAGATAATTAAGCATAAGTAATTAAAAAAAGTTTTAAAATGTTTGGACATAGAGAAATCACCTTGTATCAGTTCCATTTTACCTGATTATGTTCTATTATTGAATGAAAGCCTTTTTACAGTATGAGAGGTCTACAATGAAATATGGTACATTGAATTAAGATACGTTTAACAAGAAACATTTATCATGCTATAGTCTACGGCTAAAAAGTTACCTAGGCAATTGTAGGGCCGTATCCATGATAGGAGCTCGTAAAATATTTTGGAACCATTCTGAAGAATTTGGTCTAAAATATATTAGTTACTAATTTTCTGCAGCTTAATTAAAATGATCTCAGCATGATTATTATAACCAATTTTAATATTATATAAAATTGTTACTTACAGAGGGGTGTAACGAACAACTGAAGGAGTTTGTTTCATGTCAACGGAAGAAAATTTTCCTGTTTCGTAAGGTGGTGAGGAACATCGAATTTTCTTTTCAGGTTGATTCCATTTGGTTCTTCCACTGAGTTTGTTAATATCAAATTTTAAGTTCTCTGTAATATATAGATACAGTTGTTGTTATTGTATTGTCGTAACTAGTGGAAATAGCTAATAAAACAATGATAGTATACACACACATGAAATTTGACAGATACAGTAGTACCATTGAAAACTGTCTCAGATTTAAATATCAATGTGATATAACATTTTATAATACTACATTTACTCTATAACGTGTCTTTCAACCGTTTTTATAAAAAGAATATTACAAGTAGTTCCCACAGTTAAAAATTACATTTTTGTGTCTTGGCGAATTTAGTGAACTGTGAATTTTAAACCAGATAAAAGAAACTGTCTTATATTTTTAAACAGTATCATCGCTAATATGTATCTATGAAACCATAAGTACATACTAACTTTCTTACTTTTATTAGTTCATGCCATAGTAAAGGAAATATGTTTTTGTTAAGAATTGTCGTAATATTAGTATCATAATGTAACGTACCATATACTTACTGTATGAAGTAACAATAATTATTGTGTGATGTAAATTTTGTAATACATATAATCTATTTACCTGGGTTAATAGGCCCAAGTTGTTGAACTATACTGAAAATGTAATCCGCTGTCCAAAAATTAGGTATCCGCACAAATAATTTTCCAGTATCCGCTGGCAAATGAAACCCAAGTTTGTGAAGTAGCAACACAAATGGTTGATGTTTCAAAATATTTGCTTGATCAGTAGTCCACGGTACAATCGGAATGGGTAAATTTAATACTGAAAAAGAGCGATGTGATAATATACGCACGAAAAGTGGAATATTTTTGTTAGATGAAAAGTAAACTCACATGCAAAATAGTATATGGTTGGTTCCATAACTTTATCGTCATCTTTAAACTCGTCAGAATTACTCAAAACTAGTTTCACATAACAGGTTTCTATTAAAATATTTTGCAGCCAAATGATAAACTTCTTCTTATTGTCTTTGCATAAACATGTCTTCAACATTCTTATACAACTATCAGTTACATGCTCTTCTGACTTTTTATCTATAAAATGCTCATTCAATTCATCTCTTGCCACTTTTTCATCAAATTTTTCGACTTCTGTAGTATTTTTTATCAAATTGTTATATTCGTCCACGTCAATTATATTTTGTTCTAAAAGTTCAGTAAGTATGGATATCTTGGTCTTATATCTCATACCATTCTCTTGATATTTCTTTGTGATGTTTTCTATAGTATTAAATGATGACCTGCTTTGATTATAATATTTTAAAAGGTTTTCTTTTTCCTTCTTCGTCCACCTAAACAACATTAGTATTTCATCGAGGGAACTACACCTAGGTAAATTAAAAGAATGGATAAATATGAATCTGTAGTAAAATAATAAAGCCCTCCACCAAGTTGAATGGAACCAAAATAGAAAAACGGAAAAACATAAAAGCCGAAAAATACGTTTTACTTACTCAGATTTTTCTTCGTTTTCTGAAGAGGTAAAATGGTCGTTTTCTTTTAAATCATTTTGAAGGCTTTCGCCAGATATGTGAGTATTACTTGTATCTGCACAGTGAGTTCCTGGAGTATTGATAAATTTATGAATTACATACTCTATTAAATCAGACCAATCCTAGAAAAACATGGTTGCATTTATTATGCCATGGAATTATATACTTGTATAAACCATACAATTTGTGACAACTTTTAAGGCAACGTAAAAATATTAATTTCATAGATTTCTAATTTTGTCTAAGTTAAAATAATTTCGTGAGGAAATATTAAGGAAATGAGTAACATACCCATTATCTCTTTATATAATACAATGAAAAATGAAAGTTAAAACAATGCTTGGAGAAGTTATTTCTAATTATAAGTCATGTCTGTTAAAATGTCGTGGCTCCACTTTTCTTATTTCAAATTGATATTTGTTCAGACGTGGTTAGGTTTTTAAGATAGACAAATTTTGTTAAAATATGAATGAAATAATGATGCATTTTTATAATTAACGATCTTATTAGGAAGATCTTATTAAGATCATCAAGCTTGATGGCGAAATATAAAGATATGTAACAATGTGATTTTTGGTACCTACTAGTAGCTTAGGCCTAAGGTAGCATATTAATGATTTACATGTAATATACGTATATACAGGTGAATATACATCTAGTAATAGTAAGTGTACTATGAAATGATCCTGTAACTTTTTAATGGATGGAAAAATAATATAAGATATTATGATATAAGAATATGATATTAAATTATTGTAATATAGTTTACTTTTTCTTTCTAGTAAATTAAAAATTTGTATTTGAATTGCATTGTATATACTGTGTATGAATAGTGTAATTTAATTTCAGTAAATTACCTAGTATGAAGTCTAATCAGGATCAAGTACCAATCCAAAAAAAATCCATATATTTAATTATCTCTCCATCCGTTAAAAAGCTGCAGGTTTAACTTTTTTCCAGATATTGTATATCAAATGTATATTGTATATATGACTATTGTATAAATCATAATTATTGTAAAATGTGGAATTTATTTTTAAGTGTAAATTTTTAACGCAATCCCAATCAAGGGATTATCTTACATATAGACATTATATAAAATTGTATTTAATGCTGTCATATTTTCAATACTTCAGTCCCACCTTCTGTTGTAATGAGTTATTTCTTTGTAAAATTTCTCATTCTCTGATATGTAATTAGTCACGTCAATTATTCTTTGATGTTAAATGATTAAAATGATGACTAATAGCATTAAATTACAAACTAAACCCTATAAAAACACCTATAGTAAATGTAAATACAATTAAGTGTTTTAATATATCTCCATAGATTTTTACTTAAAAAATAATATTAAATTTGGGTAATTAACATATAGTGTTAAAATAAAGTTAACTTACATCACATAATTCATAGTCTGTTTCCCATATCTGGGAGAATGTTTTTAAAATACTTGGCTGGAACAATGTAGGGACGTTTTTAAGGTCACCGCCAATATGGTGCATCATTGTAAATATACAATTATTAACAAATTCTCCATTTTCCTTGAAATTTTCTAAAAGCAATCCATACTGACGCATTATTTCTACAGTTGCAAATCTAAAAATTTATTCCCGTGTTATGAACATATAATATACATTGAATCAAAAGTCGTACGTACACTACACCAGTCATACATTACATGTTCTCAGGTAAATAATCGATTCACCCAGGTAAGTAATTTATTCCCAAAAGGAAATAATTACCAATGATTTTACCAAAAGTACTAATGCAAAGTGCACATTATTATGAGATTATCAAACTCACATCAGAGTTAGATAAAACAAATATTTGAGTTAGAATAGCCCAACTCCAAACTAAAATCCAAGAGCGGTATGCGCCATATTAAAGACATGCGATGGATAGTTGCGATGTTATTAAAATACACTTAATCTTTAAAAGATTTAAATTAATTGTTAAAATATTTTTATGCATTTTTAGTAAGTTATGTTGCAGTTCACGAATGATTTATAGTTGGTATGGAAAACTTATTGTACATCATATACGAATTGATTTAATTATTATATCATTAGAAAAATAATTATTATATCATTAATATCATTTTATCAATAAGTTTATGTTAAATAAAACGTCAAATCGATTTGTTTCTGTGGTGTGAATTTTTATTCCTTTTACTAATAACAAAACAATTATTCGGTTATTATTGAGACCATATCCCAGGTAGTAGTGCTGATAGTTTCAAAAAACTAGTATAAATGAAATAAAGTAATAAAAATTAAGAATTGATGACTGAGAAGTATTTTGTAATTTTAAGTATTATCAGGCTTTTGGTTTATTTTGTTTAAATGTTTTTATACACAGAAATTGACGTCTTTCCCAAAGGAGGAGATTTTCATTTCTGCTGAGGTAAAGGTATATGTAGATATGAGATCAAATACACCTATGGTCCAGTGGCGGCTGGTCAGGGGTGGCAGGGTGGGCAGTGCCCACCCAGCTGTTACCTAGAAGAAGAGGAACACACAGTTCCAAATGTCGTTATTTATCGTTTATAGAAATTAGTGAAGATATAAGTATGTAATATGTAATTAATTAAATACACTATATATTACATAACAACAATAATACAATGAAATGTTTTGATTATATATACTAATACTAACAGTGCAACCGTGGTGGAAAATTTCAGTGCAAGTAAGTGCGGCAATTCACTCTTCTAACCGTGGAATAGTTACTGTGGTTGCCTAGCGTGGTGCATGCCAGACCGGCCGGGTGGGCAGCCACGCCTTTTGCCTCTCTGGCTTTGTAGGTACATACGAGACAGCACAAGTGCCTCGCACAAATAAAAAATTATATTTATTGCTTTAATAAATAAATACGTGTCTACCAAGATTAGTTTTAAAATTAATATTGATATTATTGACATAGGTATACTTTCAACATTCCTTGAAAGTTTAAATTATTTCATAATATAGAAACATGGGAATCTAGAATATAAAATTAAATAAACAGTAAACACATGAATAGAATTAATTAATTAATAGAATTACGAATGATTTGAAGACATAAAAACAAAATTATACCCGTGTAAACTATAATACATGAAACTATTTGAAACACGGGCACAGCTTACTCGAGTCTCGAGTAAGATGTGACACGGGTGGGCTAGACCACCCTGCTGAAGAAGCCTTCGGCATAGCGGGGAAGGAATCGAGAATCTCTGATCTCCGTATTTTCGAGTTCAGTTTTCAGAGACATTGTAGAACTTTATATCTTAGCGAGGTCTGTACTCTGTAAGTTAGGATTTTCAAAATTTTAACGGTTCTTTAACAATAATTACAATAAATTAGTGCGGCGCGGCGGTCTGCCTGTGGAAGTTGGTACTTTATATTTGTGTTTGTTTAGTATTGTATTTATTTAGTATTTATACCATGGCGAACTTGAGAGAATTTCTCTATAACAGTATTTGCTATATTATTAAGTAAAATTATTTTGGTTATTAATGTATTAGAAAATTTGTAAATATAAAAATTGTGTAGTATTCATAAGAGCCTGTACTACTTTTATGCAATTTTAGTGCTATGCATTTTCAACTTGAAAGCTGAAAGAATTTTAAATCTTAACATATACTTGTACAGTGACTAACATAGAGTGATGAGTCAAAGTTTTTTTTTTTACTATATTTTACTTCATTATTTTGCATTATATAATCTACTAATAGTTAGTTGTTGCCCACCCATGACAAATTACTACGAGCCGCCACTGATATGGCCAGGAAGAGGTGCCAAAATTTCCTCTTCGAACCCTGACAGAGACAATGACACTCCCAATACTGGGCCTAGTCCATCATCCCGGACCACAGTACGAATTATATCGTTGCAGCCACCTCTATAGGAGAATACGAAGGTTACCTATCCGTATATTGGCGCGACACAAAGTGCTGGATTTTTTATAGCTCCACGTCTGGCAACTCACCTGTTCCATTGAATGAAATGTTGTTGTAATTAATAGTAAATTAAAATTTAAATATAAATGTTATATATAGTTGATTTGTTAGTAAAAATGATGAAATTAAATTGAGCTACATTGGTTATAGATAGTATTTAAGTTAATTATAAGATTATACATATCTTATACATATCTATGCATATCTTGAACATATTGCCAATTATACCAAATTTAAAAGCATTGATCTAAATCCAAAAGTTTTACATATTGCATGAAAGAATTCTAATTACATAGTATTTATTAATATTATTAAAAATACGTTTAAAAACGTAAATATGAACTATTAAATTATTTTAGAGTTTTCCACTGTCGTTATAGAGCTACTACAATGTTTCTAAAAAGAATATTTATGTAACATGATTCAATCGCAACATAAATTATTCCTTCCTGGACAGATTGGTAAATTCTGGAAGTCTACGAGACAATTTAAGATATTACTTATATTATCTTTTGTAAGCTAGCTTTAGAATAAGAGAGAGTTTCATAAATTGATTTACATTTCGATAAAGTATTAGCATCACAGGTAATACTATTTAGACAATAAATGGTTTTTTGAAAAGTATTTTTTGTCAAATTTCATTTGTTTTTTGTCAGCTTATTGTTATATTTATATAGTAAAGAGAAATATTTCAAAATATATCTAAATTAATTAAATCAACCACTAATAGAATTAACTTACTGTTTTAAGTGTTCCATCATGCGCAAGTGTTGGTCTTGAGTAGTCGAAGCGTTATCCAAAAATAATAAGAAATTATGGTTTGTTAAAATAAGGTCTTGTAGATATTGTTTGCTCTGGGTATTTGGGTTGTATTGTCTCAATAAAAGAACGAATAACATTTTCAAATCTTCAATATTCCTTATTTGGTCCTGAAGCTTTAATAAATTATCTCTATCACTGTCGTTTAGGTGAATCATCTTTTGGTATGTTTCGATCCCTTGCAAAAATTCACGAATCGCTGTTACGACCTGAAATATTTTTTCCTGATAACGAATGTACGTATTCAGCAAATATAAATTGTCCATTTATTACTTTACACTAATTCGGTTCATTATGCTTATATTCATATCAGAGAATCAAATGTTGTTTCAAACACCCTAAAGTTGAAAAACGTTAAAACTTTATGGACGTGTTAGTAATTGCAAATGAAAATGTAACCATTTTTCTTATTAGATTTGCATCGATAGTCTGTGGTTCAGTTTAAGGAAGATTCATCAAGTTGTAATTGGATATGTACTATTGGAGTCATACAATCTAGAATGTTTATAAACCTATTTAATTTTAGAGTGTAGTATTAAGTATTGTTATATAATTTTGATATCTTCTATGTGCACCTCTCACTTTATGTTAATGTTTTCTGGACGGTGTGTATTGGTAAAACATTAGAAAATTTATTGACATACTTAAATAAAAATAAATAAATGAAATCAATATATATATATATATATATATATATATATATATATATATATATATATATATATATATATTAATTTCATGTAAACCACAAATATTACAATAATTGGTAAGGATATATAATAAGTAGGTATGTATTTGTGCTTTGGGTGATCTATTATTATTAATGTTGATAGGTATGGTTCATTATTAATATTTTCATTATTCGTTTAAATGTTAAATAGACAATTGGCAATAAAGGTGAATTAATGTAGCCCAGTAGTTTTTAATGTGTTAAAGCATATTTCCATATATTGTTATTATATTATAAAAATATTTAGAGAACTTGTTGAGAGCTATGATACGAAATTTCTATTTGCTACAAAAAATTAGTATTTTATATGCTATACTAAATTATCGATTTCAGATATTTTTTAAATATAATAAACCCTAAAAGTTTAAATGCATAGAAAGCGAGAACATATAAGGGTCGATACCATATTTCAACTGAGTGCTTTGAGTTTCTAATTGAACATGGAATGATTATCGTCACTTGATGTGCGTTTCGCAAGCCAAGTTGACATAATTAGGAAATAAATTGAAACTGAGTATTAAATATCTCCTGATTAGCAAAATGTGCGGCAACCGACGAACAATTTATCGATATTCGTATTATCGCTGTTTTTCTGTTTTCTTGCTGCAGTCAAGGCTTTACATTTTTTCCAGGATTATAATATAATTACAGGTCAGTGTAGACTAGAATTGATGAAAATCTCAGTTGTACAATTTTCTTCGGCTTATTTGAGATTAATTGTTTTTGTTTATTAAGTTTTTTAGAACAACGGAGATAGTTTTTTTAAGAAATTAATTAATTTAACTTAAGTTTCTATGGACAAATCAAATAAAAATATTTTTACTAATAATGTATGTGTTATGGTAACATGATGATCAAGAAGGTAAATTAAATCAAAATATCAGTTTTTAAAAGAAAATATTTAATTATATATAATGTATATATAATTAAATATTATATATAATGTATTAATTACATAATTCCCCAAGAATATATGTAATCTTTATTCATTATGTGCATGTAAATAATCATTAATAATACTTACCAAATGTAAACGTCTCAAACATGGTTTTATATCGATATCTGGTATGGTATATGAAATTTCCAATTCCTCATATAACCAAACCCCTTGAAAAATTAAATATGACAGTATATCACTTGATAAAACTGGATTGATATGTTCAGGGTCTAATTCCAATTGAGTCGCAAATTTTAAAAAATAGGTGACTAGCCAAAAGAAGTGGGACGTATCGATATGGAGATGTATATTTGTCAACAATTGAGAGTGAAGATCGCTTACTAAAGCACCGTAGCCCTTTAATAGAAAATCAACTGTAAATTCTTTCAATATATTTGATATATCTTCGTCGGTGGGAAGGTGATGCATTAATCCTTTCATGTTGATTCTAGAAAAGTATATCATAATTAAATAATGTATTGATGATAAGCTGATTGTGTGATTATAAATGGATAGTGTGATTATACGAGTAAATGGAAAACCATCATTAAACCTATCCTTATGGCTTTAAAAACTTTTAAATCTAATTAATTTGAAGGAAATAAAGTATAACATGTTTAGGGTTAAGCAGGAATAAAAACTCTACAAAAAATAAAGTAATGTTTATATCCATCGTCAAGTGAAAGACTAACTTGTTAAAGTGCAATATAAAATCTGCTTTAGTTATAATGCAATAAATCAGGTAAAAAGTAGGGACCACGAAGAATTACATTCGCAAAAAAGGAACCAGTTAGGTTAGTTAGGGACATAAATACAATATTTATTATGTAGTGAATAAATCTTCTATTGCCGAAGTCATTGGACTTCGCCAAGATAAGAAAGACATAATGTCACCAAGAAAGAAAAGGTCAATCTGGATTGGAAGAAATGACACAATGGAAAAAAATTTCTCTTTGCCTGATATTCATTGCCAGATTTATGATACACCCTTGTAAATTTAAATTGCTCTCGCATTGAAATAACCTTATTGTCTATTAACCATATCCTTACCCATGTATCTATGGATATCTGTGATATTATATCTTTTTTCTCTTATATTCATTGACTCATTTTTACATATGCAGGACGTAGGTTCCAATAATATGTATTTAAAATTATGAATAATTTGACGCGGCTGATTAGATATTATATACATACTTACATATTGGTTTTACTTCTTTTAACAAGCTTCTTCCTTCTCAGTTCTTTCTTTTCCAATACTGTTGTTGCTCGATTTTTTCCAGTATTATACCTAGTTTTTTGAAAAGAATGTGGTTTTTGATGAATTGGTTTTTGATGAGGTTGATCGTCGTCATTGCTAGAAGTTGAAATTGACTCCTGATTTTCAACTTGAGTTACATATCCACAGTCAGACAGTTCACTTTGTGACGATAGACACATCTGATTTACCTTTTTACCTGATACACTTGGACAGACAGATTGTATTGTGGGCTTGTTTGGCGATTGTTGTGACAAATTTTCATTAGACTGCAATAAGAAATAGATTCTTATAAACAAATCATGATAAGCCAATAATAGAGCATGAAGTTTAGTTAGTATAAGCCACGTTATGTGTAATAGGATAAATTGGTCTAAAGGATAAATAGGATAAAGTCTATTTTAATGAAATATAAAAGCTCACCTAAATGTTTAGCCATAGTAATCATTGTGTGCAAATTTGTACCTTTACTTAACAGACCACACGTGTACTATTATTAATATAATAAATATGTCTGATTTTTTAGTTAACATTTTGTTCAACCACTCGATATCAAAATAAAATTGTCAATTTATTTTAACATTTGCTATTAAATATAATTAGAGAAATGAGCTTTCAGTGTTTTCAATACTCGTGTATACATGATAGTTTTTAATATTGAATGGTATATTAACAGGTATATAGCGAATAAAATTAGTACATAATATTAGTATATACTTAATATATGCATGGTATATACCCAATAGAATAAATGTGTATATTTATTTGCAAAAAGAACGTGGTATTGATAAAACAGTGGTTGATGAAACGAATAAAAATGGAATTTGGCTTTGGTATTATATTTATATAATTAAATTTTTTGCCGGTAAATAATAACTTTTTAAACTGAGAATATATACTAGCCCAAGCTCATAATAGTTAGGCCAGGCATAATTTTACAACTAATATATTTAAATAAAAGTAATAACACTTTCAAAACTATTTTATTAAAGAAAAATATCGGTAACAGAAACAAAATATAAACTTTTAACTTAAATACTATGAAATATTACTACGTTATGATTTGTCAGTGACAAGTTTGTTAATAAAAAAATATTAAGATTCGCGGTTCAGAATAATACGAGTAGTTTTGCCAGTTGCTGAAATGCATAATAGGTTAAACGTTTGTAGCGTTTTAAAACAAAATAGATTCTCAATTGTTGTCAAAGTGAAATGGATATTATAATGTGTATTTTGGACGAGCCTGCTAAAATTTTCTAAAAAATATATATAAAAAAATGACACGTGTCGTGGCATTAAGTGGCAATATGCAAAAATCATTTGTTAATGCTCATAATCAGGGAATTTTGGTTCGGAAAATATCTGATACGTATTTGCTATCTAAATATATAGTACAAGGCATTATCAATTTGTATAACAAAACTGGATGCACAGCCCAAAGGAAGAAAACTGGTCGACCATCCCAAATTTCATTCTTAAATCATCATGCTGCGAAGAGACTTGTAGCAACAAACCAACGATCCAGTGCAAAAGAAATTATGGTATTATGGATGCAAGCTATTAAAGAAACATTTCTGTTTCCACAAATAAACGTTCAAATTCTTAAATACAAATTGTACAAGGTAAAGTTTGATTCTATACATTTTACTTTTGAACTTATCGGTTTCTTCTTCAGACAGGAGAAAAGCCGTTATTAACTAAGTAACAGAATATCAATCGCTTATAGTGGGCCAGAGAACATAGGTACTGAACTGTACAACAGTGGCACCAGGTAATTGGGAGTGACGAATCCAAATTTGAAATCTGTTTGGGTGATACCAGAAAACGTTAAAAACCCCACAGGCAACTTATCATCCTGACTGTTTGCGAAGTTCCCTGCGTCGCGTCGCTTATGATCTGGAGGCGTAACAGTGGTATGGGCGTAGGAAAATTGCATTTCGTAGACGGCACTGTGACAGCAGAAAAATATAAACAAATTTTGACAGACAATTTATTATCATCAATACCAATAGGTCAAGGCACTGACGCGCAGTACATTTTCCAGCAGGATGGTGCTGCGTGTCACACAGTAAAATCTGTCAAAGCTTCGTTTACAAAACATAATGTTCCTGTTATGGAATGGCCCTCTAGCAGCCCAGAGCTCTCGCCAATAGAAACATAAAATGAAAAAACAGTTGCGCAAACACCTAGCCCGTTCAGTTAACGATCTACACACCAAATTGCAAGAAATTTGAGACAGCAAGCTTTCTGAAGAGTGTGCTAAGCTGGTAGATACAATGCCTGTCAGAATGAAAGTATATTTATATATGTTATCTATATTATTATGCTATAGAATGTCATCATATCAAGGTGATGTAACACATTTCTGATGAAGCGGCCGATGATGAACTATTCTGAACCGCGAATATTAATGTTTTTTATTAACAAACTTGTCACTGACATTATATCGAAGTAATACTTCATCATATTTAAGTTAAAAGTTTATACTTTATTTCTGTTACGAATGTTTTTATTTAATAAAATAGTTTTGAGAGTATTATTACTTTTATTTATATATATTGTAAAATTACGCCTAGCCGAACTACCTATTGTGAGACTGGACTCGTACTATACTAGACTTATATATACTATACTAGATTTTGGGTTTTATATAAAGGTTGTTATAGTTAGTTCATACTGTTCATAGATAATTGTCAATAATATCAATCATCTATTTTATAATTATTATATTCAGAATAAGATTCAGAATAAAGACACTGTATTTTTTATTTATCTTTGATGATCAATTATTATGTTAAAAATAAAAAAATATATGCAGCTGAAAAAAGTTGGCCATATTAATAAACATCCTTAGGGTTGTAATATCGATAATTGCGTACTATCACCAATTAACTTCACTGTAAAAGTGTAATTTTAGCAACATATTAATGACAACTAACTTTTAATACAATATATAATGCAGTTTTGTAAATCTCAGATTTTTAATTTTTCTTTTATATTTAAATCATTGGCTGAAACCATTTCTCTTGAAACCAATCATTCGCGGTATAATTTTCCTAATTATATAATTGATACACAAAACTGTCCATTGAAAATAATACTTCACGAGCATTTATGCTTAATAATATTGATTTTTATTATTGTAAGTTATGCTGTGCGTTGTTTTTATGAACAGCTTTCAAATTAATCTGAGGACCATAAATTATAATTGCATCACTTCTATATAGAGGTGAACTACTATTGTAATTTAAAAAATCTTACTATACCTCAGTACTTTGTCCCATAGACGATACACCACTACTTGTACTTGTTTCCGTTTCAGTGCTTTTATTTCGTTTCATAACAACTAACGCCTTACTTCTGTTTTGTGCTGTACAAACGGCATCTATAGTTATGCTTTTACTTCTTTCAGCATTACTATTGAGTTTGTTGTTAAGTTTATTCCTAATATTGCCACCATTGTCGCTTGAATCTGAAGTAGGATCTGAAGTGATGACGGGAGACGAATCGTCACTAACTTGATCTGGTGG
This sequence comes from Rosalia funebris, assembly GCA_037954035.1. Classification (NCBI taxonomy): domain Eukaryota; kingdom Metazoa; phylum Arthropoda; class Insecta; order Coleoptera; family Cerambycidae; genus Rosalia; species Rosalia funebris. The sequence goes on along the minus strand of JAZFAV010000022.1, from coordinate 40,545,697 downwards.
AGGTGAGGTGTTGCTTTCATTATCCTCAGAACTTTCACTGTAGGAAGCCTCAAGCCAAAGATTGAGAAGTTTTTGGAGGGTTCCAACATGTTGGTCTTTGTACATTAGTGCTATCAGTTGAACTATCGTTACGCCCCAATACATCTAACGAGTGATAACAATTATTTTAATATTATGCATTAATATATAGATTGTTAGGTATTTTAATTTAACTCGCAATCTACTGTAGTTAAACTACAAATATAAGTATGGAAAGAACTTCAGTAGAGAAATATTCAATATAATATGTAGCTTCAATATAAGAAGACTGATTAAATATTCATACAAATGGTACAGTCTAGACAGTATTAGAGGACTATAGGGCTTTCTTAGAAATTACATTTTTAAATTTTAATAATTCAAAACGGTGTATTGTTTCATTTAGTTAATTTACATTAAATAATTTCTTCAAATTTATCAAGCAGTGGCATCAATATAAATTCAGTAAATTAGCTTGTAACACATAAATCGTTTCAATAGAAATACTAGATGTTAACATCTAGTTGTTTATATTAAACAGATTTCACTACCGTTGGTCTAGCGCACAAATGTGGTAAGTGATTTTTTTTTACAAACTTAGTTATTGACATCATACAGTCAAGTAAACAATTATTCATATGTACAAATGTTGTAAGCAATATTATGGTTTTAAGCCTTCTAGAGCCACCTTTTGAAAGTTGTAAGTACGTTTGTTACTGTGCGACTGCATTTGGTGACCTTTTTGTCTTTGTTTTCTTGTAATGTTTATAATGTGTAATGTTTTGTCTTTGTAAGTGTGTTTCTTGTAATATTTAGTATAAATCAATAATAATATTATATATGTTTATCATTAGTTAACACACTATTAGGAACTAGGCATAAATGGAATCACGACATTCTAAAATAATTTTGCAATTAGCACAAAACTAAATTAACCAGAAACAGAAGGGTAAGATCTTCTTATTTATGTGGCTCCACAGATATAATTAAATGGCAGCCATTTAGTTACCCTTCCTATATTAGTTACACTTCAAAAAGTATAATGAAAATTGAAATTATATGGTCACGGCAGTATTGTACTAAAGGATACTAGAAATGTTATTTGTAAGGAATCTTATGAGTTGGCAGATTACAAAAGACAAAAAATATATTTAAGTACACTGATGGAAAATGTCCCAGTTCGAAGAAAAAAGAACAATCCTACGACAAAAAACCGAAAAGCTTCCAGACTATTCTATTTAAAAAATTTTGCAGGAGCAAGACACCGGGTTTGTTTGAAATTTTTTTGTGCTACATTTGCAATATCACACAGAGTAGTGTAAAAGTGTGTTGAATCTATCAGTGACACCGGCTTCTTCGTTGGATATGATAGAAGAGCTAATACAAAAGCCCATAATGCAACCCATGAAAATGTTGAACAATCTGTGAAAGATCACATAACTAGATTCAGTAGAATTGAGTCACTACTGTAGACGTGACTCAAATAAGCAATATCTGTCACAGGAACTAAATATTTCTAAAATACATTAAATATTGTTCAGATCAAAATCTGCGACCCTGTTTTCCAATTTGTTTATCAACGCATATTTCATGACTTTGAACCAGCTTTTGCATTTTACAGGCCCAAAAAAGATCAATGCTCAATATGTAATGCGTTTAAGGAATCTAAGGATAAAGAAACGCTTCGAGAAGAATATGAAAACCACAAGAGGTGAGAGAAGGCATCGATGGATATGAAAGAGACAGATAGGAAATACTCTTTAGCAGAAAATGGAGCTATGTACGTTTAGAGCTATTATGTTTGACATCCAAGCTATTTCCACTCCTTATGTGAATTGCCAGATTTACCACAAACAGCACTTGAATGTACATAATTTTACGATTTATGATAGCTCCACTCGTGATGGCTTCTACTATATCTGGGATGAAACCCATGGCAGTAAAGGCAGCTCCGAAATAGGGTCGTGCCTTCTGAAGTATTTGCTCAGTTTACCTAATATTGTGGAGCATGTATCTTCATTTTCCAACACCTGTGGCGGCCAAAACCGTAATAAGTTTGGTGCCGCTGAAATGCTTTATACGGCTAATAAAATTGACGATCTTAAGATTATTGATCTAAAGTTCATGGAATCTGGGTATTGTTATCTCGAAGCCGACTCTATGCATGCCACTATTGAAAGGGCTAGAGCACACAAACAAATTTAAGATCTCGTGAATGGTGTTTACTAATGTCTACCGCCAGAATAGAGCCAAAATCTTATGTTCTCCATAACATGAAGCACTTAAATTTATTTGATCTACATCAGCTTGTTGATAGTATTGTTGCTAATAGTTCTTTAAACTGCAGTGGGAAAAAAGTAGCTTGGATGCATATAAAATGAATACATTTGCAAAAGCTAAGCCCAATAGAATTCAATATAAGTATGACCTTACATCAGATACTTTCTACGAAATGAATATTTTAGAAAACAGAAGATCAGGTCGTAAACGCAACTGGAATTCTGTGGAGCTAACTTCCAAATATGACACTCATTGAAGTTTTGGAAAGGAAAAAGATGGATCTTGTCTACCTCTTAAATAAAGAAATAATTCCCCAAGACTATAGTCACTCCATTAACAATATTCCATCAACGTCAGATAATGTTGAATTATCAGTCTATGCGGATTCAGAATGACTGTATATTACTTAACATACTACTTCGTTTGTTTGCTACTTTGACTTAAAGTTAAGGTATATTTTTATTTTTATGAAAATCGTTTCTTCGAGTGATATGTTATTTGAACAAATGTGTTGAATGATATACTTCCAACTTTTCACCCTCCAAAAGGATATAGCTTCTTTACACTTTGCATCATGTTGTCCTTAAAAGATGTTATTAAATAATTTTAATTTTATATTAAAGTTTATTTTTGGAATACTGTAAATTTGATTTCTTGCACTTACAACATTTGTGCGCTAGACCATCGATATGTACATATATTCAGAGAAGGGAATTATTCCTTTCGTGAAGGAAAATTCGGGGTTAGTCATTCGTAAGTTAAACTAATATCATCTGTTTGTATCAAATTATTTTGTATACTATGTTTGTTTCTGTATAAAATAAAAACATGAATATGCTAAAACAAGGTTTTCTTAAAGGTAAATCATTTTGCCTGAAGTTTAGAATGATTATAAATGAAAAGGTTATGTTTATATTTTTATTTTCGTTTACAGTCTTCTTTCTCAAAGTAATTGTGCAGCATCCATGTGCACGTTATATGAAGTCTAATTTACCATTGGACATTCGGAAGCTGACGTCATGAGTTAGTTTTTATATTATTTTTAAAATATTACCCGTAATATGAGAGATTTACACTGGGAAGTATAAGTAATATTAACGAATTAAATGAAATATGGGAGAAAATATTTCTTAACTATTAAAATAAAAAGAAATTTGTGAAACCCTGTTACTCGATTATTATTTGAATATAACCAATTCACGCAATACATAAAAATCGATCATAAATGCTCCTCAAATAATACATTATGGATGGTTTAACTTTGAACCTCCGTGGCTTGATGTATTATACTTAATATACTTAAACTAAAAACTTTAGTTTAAGTATATTAAGTATAGCCGAGTTTCTCCCTAGCCAGGTCTAATATTGCAGTCTATCGGCTTATAAATGCTTATTTGTAAATTACCTCTAATATTAAAGGTTAAATATTAATAACTAAACAGTATTGGTTCTTCAATATGTAGGGGTTTTCCATAACATATTTTTTATGATAATTTTTATATTTTCTACTTTAGCTAGAGTTATTATACATACATTACAATTAGTAATATATTATGAATTAATTATGAATTAATTATTAATTAATTATTATTTAATAATAAGGATTAATGATTGTACTCGTATTTAAGATGAAGTGAACATGGTCTTTCTTTTTTTGAAATCAAATGTCTACGATATAATATAATATATAACTATATATGTATGTCTATTCTAAAAACACAGTTTTTATTATCACGGGTGGCCCAAACTAAATTTTACCTCAAAAGTCTGTCACTATGGAACTGCCTATGGGAAACACTAGCTAGAAGGTTCCTGAAAATGTTGCTTTAAACCTGGAAATCAGAACACGTGCCGTTTTTTTGCCGGTCATTTTTTGGAAATGAAAAATAGGAGATTTTTAAAAATATTTTGTGGTGTTTCTTCTTACATTACCATAGGATATAACGTATATTCAGAAGGAGAACTCGATTTGTGCTCGAGCCATAGGAAAAAACAATTATTATGAAACTAGACAAGGACATGAATTTTCAAAAGGCGCAGAATCTTTCTAAAAAAAATGTGACCTTATTCGCCATTCAAAAACACACATTTCGTACGTTTACACTTTTTTGTTCGAGTTGTATATTTCGAGGAAAGAATTAAAAAGAAAAATTTTCGACGATTTAAAATCAAAACATTAATTTTTTTGACGAGGTAAAAATGAAAGGTTTTTCTCTTCAAATCGCACATCTGAGTGTTTTGTTTGTGTACATTAGGACGGCTGTGTCTCTCAGACACGTATCGGGAATTTTGTGTGGAATGCGAATTTCTTGCACCATGTTACAAACATTTTTAAAAGACCATCGTCTCGTTAAAAGTTTTGTTTGTTGTATTTAATCAATGGTGAAAATTGACGGGGCTTTAAAAAGTAAATTAATTCAGTTGAATATTCATATGGGTGATGAGCGTTTACAGAATAGTTTGTCCAACTCTTGCAGACGTATAATATACTTTGCATTTGATAAAAACGGATTGAGAAGTCAAGAGCTCGAAGGCGTTGTCGTAGTAGATTACTCCAACTTCTTCAGTGAAAAACAGGCAACAAGAGCTAGTGCAAATAATTTATGATTTTTCTATTTACTTGTATGATTTAGCTAAGATCACAAAATGCGAAAAAGTTAAATATGCCTCAGCTCCAGATAAAACTGCAAGATGTGTAGTTTGTTTTCAAGAAGTGAAACAAGGAATTCGACACTAGTGTATACCAGCAGCTAGAATATACAATCTCCAAGACTATATTCAAAAGTAAATTACCCGACAGGAGAAGGACACATTGGTCTCAGGATTGATAAGACATCACAACCACCGATTCAGCGAATAAAAATTAAGTCCAAAATATTAATGTACAGTTAAAACAAACCACGAGAAAACCACTGAATATCATCGTAATTGAAGAACGACAAGACTCACCTTTGAAGCAGGAAGATTTGCTGAGAATTCCAGGTTATTCCAGGTTCAAATTCAACTTGAACAGTCACGTAGCAAAAGGGACAGCTACTGAGCTTCGTGCCGCTACATAGAATCGCAAAATTATGGCTCCAAGAATGACTCGTAGAAAAAAATCATGGCGCGAAAAAGAAACATGCCAAGAATTACAAAAATTGTATATACACCCCTATTTGTATATAGTCCCCCAGAATTGAATTTGATGTTAGGCGATGTTCATGCTGTAATAGACCTATTATTAAATGTTTCAAACGAAGCAACTACTTGGGTCGAAAAGTGCAATGTTCATCGAGAAGTAACGCGCAATGGAACTGAATTTAAAGGAAATTTATGTAAAACTCTGTTAAAGAGCGTGGATAAGCCAGAGGAATATGTTGTTCAGGATGTCTAAAGTATGCCACAGTATTGACGAAGTTTCAAAAAGTCGTTATCACTTGTTTCGGGAAGGAATTAGAAGTAACGTATAAAGAGAACTTGATTCAAAATAGAATCGCCTATTTGGATTTGGGATCTCAGTCACACCAAAAGTACATGCAGTTTTTAATCATGTGGGCGAATTCTGTAATGAACACCAAAGGGGTTTGGGCATTTATAGCGAACAAGCTATGGAGTCAATACATTTTGATTTTACGACTACTTGGAATAAATATAAGGTATCCCATAATCATCCTAAACCGACCGAGAAATTACCGAAGGCTATGTACGAATATAATAGCAAATATGTGCAATAGAGTAAAGCTAATCTGTTGATTTGCCATCCATCTGATGTTCTTATTATACCATTTTTTCTTAAGTTATAGAGTATTAACAATTACTATTGTAGTAAATAATGATTTTTAAGATAACATACAAACTGTTTAGTTACTGTGTATAAATGATATTACATTCAAATAAAGGCATCATTGCAAAGTGCAATTATGTATCAAAAGAATACATACTGTTAATATTTTTTTTCCGCTAGGTAATGATATATATGTATATATGTGCATATTTGTGTACATCAATATCCATGTTCTCTATAGCTTCTGAATATACATTATGTTATATCCTATGGTAATGTAAGAAAAACGCCACGAAATATTTCTTAAACAATTTTCAATTTTTTTCCTATTTGTTATTTCTAAAAAATGAAAAAGAAAACGGCACGTGTTCTGATTTCCTGGTTTGAAGCATCATTATCAGGACCTTTCAATCTAACGTTTCCCATAGGCAGTTCCTTAGTGACAGACTTTTGAGGTAAAATTTAATTCAGGCCACCCGAGTTATTGTAAATACTTGGACATTGTTGTTTTTTCATTAGATATATTATTATGAAGAGTACATTATGAACATATAATGTTAAAATTTACTTACTTTTTGAGGGAATGACATCAGATATATAATAATTTTATCGATGCTTTGTGTGAACATAGTCCAAATAATCTGATTTTGTATACTTGAGTGTGTAAGTGGACAATTGCTAGTAAGCGTTTTATTTTCTGGTATATGTAAAATATTTCTTAAGAGTAATAAACAGTTATTAATACTTTCACACTGGTCAAGGCTGAGTTGAGAATCATTTTCTATTAGATATTTTACATGATCTACTACAGCTTTTATACTTCGACCATCAGCAAACGCTTCTTTACTGGAGGCTAGCAATTTGTTTAATTCAAAAATTGTGTGTTTTCCAACATTAGAACGAGATATTACATCCACTGATAATAAATATTCAACTGGTATTGTGAGATTTACTAAAATTTTAATAGTTGTGTCAATAATCTTAGTGGCATCTTTTACTTTTGCGTCATCTTTCACGTAAAGCAAAAGCGGTATAAGGTTTTTCCTTATATTTTGTTCAAATCCAATTGCTCTTCGAAATGTTCGCAGGTTGCAGTCCTCTGATACTAATTTTCTTAGAATCTCTTCAAGTATTGCTGTAATATAAAAAAGTGATCTGTAATATATTCTTAGATGAATATATTTACGTAAATAAAATAGGACAAATATATTCGAACACCCATGTGTGCTTAGGCTGTAAGATGAATCAAAAAGCCTCTTAAATAATATTTTTTGTACGTTTAGCTTTTGAAGATTCGGTCATTTGTTATTTTAGGCTAGACCATTCAATAATATTCACCGATATTATTTCAATGTTTTAATCTAATCGTGACAGAATAGGGTATCCTTTTCAATATTTCAATAATATTATACTAGGAAGAATAGAATGGGGTAAAATATCCAAGGATGTCAATAAATAGATGAAAAACCTTACAAAAAATATTAAACTTTGTTTTTATTATTTTCATTGTCATTTCAACTTATAATTACATTTGAGGAAAACTGTATGTCTCGATATAAAGGGTGGTCCAACCATAATGCACGATGTTAATTGTGAGTCACACCTTAACGTCAAGTTTTTTGCCCAACTTAATTTGACATTTCTTTTTTTCAGTGTTTGACAAATTCAACCATGGAAAGGTACACAATTGAGCAGCGCGTTAAGATTGTTGAAGCCTTTTACGAAAATGGGCGTTCAAATCAAAATGCATTTCGTGCACTTCGTGACTTTTTTGGTCAGCATAATCGACCAAATGTGTCCGCAATCGGGAGAATTGTGCGCAAATTTCAGCAAACCGAGTCTGTAGGAAATGTGAAAACACCTGTGCATGCTCGCCCAGTTCGTTCTGCGGAAAACATTGATGTTGTTCGCGATAGTGTAGCAGAAGAGCCGTCAACCTCGACTCGTCGTCGTGCCCAATAATTGAACATCTTACGAACATCACTGATGCGAATTTTGAATAAAGATTTGAATTTACACGCTTACAAGGTTCAATTGACTCAAGAGCTGAAGCCTACTGACCATTTCAAGCGTCGTCAATACGCCGAATGGTTGGTTGAACACACAGAAGTGAGTGGTGACTTTACAAAGAAAATCATCTTCAGCGACGAGGCACACTTTCACCTCAGTGGATTCGTTAACAAGTAGAATTGCCGCATTTGGGCAAATGAGAATCCACGAGTGATTGTTGAAAAGCCGATGCATCCACAAAGAGTGACTGTTTGGTGCGGTTTATGGGCTGGCGGCGTCATCGGGCCGTACTTCTTCGAAAATGAAGTCCGCCAAGCAGTTACCGTGAATGGTGTTCGCTATCGCGAGATGATAACGGACTTCTTGTGGCCAGAAATTGAGGATATGGACCTGGAAGATATGTGGTTCCAACAGGATGGTGCCACTTGCCACACAGCCAACGAAACAATGGCACTTTTGCGTGAGAAATTCAATGGCCGTGTTATCTCACGTCGTGGCGATGTTAATTGGCCGCCACGGTCATGTGATTTGACACCGTTGGACTCCTTTCTTTGGGGATATTTAAAAGAAAAAGTGTACGTCAATAAGCCAAGAACAATGCAAGAGCTAAAGGATGAGATAATTCGGCACATTAACGACATTGAACCTCAATTATGTCTCAGAGTCATTGAAAATATGGACCATCGGATAGAGGTATGCCACCGAAGCCGTGGCGAGCATTTGGCCGATATTTTGTTTCAGACATAATTGTCATAGATCCTTCTATCATAATAACAAATATTAAGATAATTCTCTGAAAACTTTTTTTTTTATTTACAATTAACGTGCGTTTTGGTTGGACCACCTTTTATCTGCCAAAACGTGTATATGTAATCACAATAAAGTTTTTAACATACAGTTTCAGTTTCACAAATTAGATAGATAGTACAAAATAAATGATGAATACGTCTTAGGTCATTCGGTTTTTAATAGTTCATAGAATTTGTATAATTTCATTTGTCAAATGGATGCTTTTCATTACGAAAGATTTTCTTTTCTATATTTATTTTACCCTTAACTTTTGTTAAAAATTTACGGTTATCAACGACGACGCTTGAGTCATAAAGTATAGTTAAATATAGAAACAAAAATTAAATATATTGTTAAATATAAAAATAAAGTTCAAAATAAAAATAAAATATTTACAAAACTTACCTAAGCAGTCATCGTTTACACTGAATGCATCACCATTCTGCATGCATAAAGACGCAAATGTATTATGTGCAGGATTTGATGCTACCCATGCCATGGCCAGATGATTATTTATTTATACTGAAACAAAAAATACCACCTTCAAAATAAAAAAAAAAGAAAAACAAGAAAAATGCACATCGTAAAAGTACACGCGCTCCATGTATAAATGCTTAAATACTTTCAAGGAAGAATGCATGTATACAACAAAAAAACTATGCCGCATAACTATTGCATAATGTGTGTAATAACTACCGTAATAGAAGATCGAAATTCGACAGCGATGGACCAGTCTATAATGGCTGCAATACTAACTAAACTACTTCCGTGGTAATATACTCTTGGATAAAATTAATATATGAGCAAAAGTGATTTATAAAAGGCAATAAATTCGGTTACGCTAGTGAATTCTTTTAATTTAATGCCATCAAGTGAATGAAACACTTTGTCCAGTACACTTAGAGAGGAATCGTCCACGTCACTTAAGAGAAAATGACGCAGTGAAAGCGGTAACTCTGGTTAATCAGGGACGTAGCCGTTAGCGATATGTGTCTAATTTGTTAGGAGTTTGACAAACAACGATTAGTCGAAGAGTTCAACATTTCAATGAACTTGGAAGTTACTGTAGATCCCCAGGATAAGGTCTTAAGAAGTCTAGAGATGCAAGGGACGAGCGATATCTTATGCAAGTCGCCTTAAAAAACAGAAGATATTCTACCTGTTTAGAGCTAAGTAAAGCCCTAGCAGCAGCTCGAAATGTAGCAATTTCTGGATGAACGATCAGGAGAAGGCTTAATGAAGGAAGATTGGACGGTAGAAGACCAGCTATTGCACCATTACCCATCAGAGAACATAAAGTTATTAGATTGAGTTTTGCAAGAGAACACGTAAATTGGACTATTAACAACTGGAAGCGAGTTTTATTTTCAGACGAAACTTAAGAGTTGGATTTATGAATATTCCAACTATGGACTGGCCGCCAAGAATCCCAGGTATGAACTCCATAGAATATCTATGGGATACACTAAAATGATCAGTTAGGCGCCACATACCTGCCCTTATGACTCTCAAGGACAAAATTAATCAAAATAACTAAGACAATATTCCTGTATAATATATATATATATATATATATATATATATATATATATATATATATATATATATATAAATGGTGTAATGATATTTTCAACGCACATGTTATGAGCAGTTATCGTTTAAAGTAGTACTCATGTCAGTGCGGCAGTTATGATAAGTAATGAGTTGTCGGGGCCATGGAAGTAAATATATTAAATTATTAGACCATTTAGTATGCGGCATTTTTTTTGCTATTGCGGTATTACATATTATTGCATCTTTGTTAGTTTTATCAACATTTAATTTATTAATAAGATTTGGTTGAATAAGTTATTGAGTAAGTCTTGCTTTCTCATGAAATATGTGACTGAGTAGCAATGTTATGATATTTCCCAGAATATGCGTTTCTTAAGAAATCATCCACGATATTTATGACAATAATTGGTGTTGGATCACAGTTGAGTATTATTGTATCTATTTACTCAAAATACCACACTCAATTATATTGGCTAGCATTGGGAGAGCTACTGCTACAAATTCGTCATCGACAAAAAATATAATATAAGGGAATGTTGACCGTCGCAATGGGGTTTGATGGCGTCGTATACGTTTATGACTGGTGTCGTATACGTAGTGCAGGATTAAAAAGGGAGAAAAACATCAGCGATATCTTTCTTTATCTTAGCAATGCTAGACCTCATGAATACCGCATTATATCAGAATTATGTTGCGTAACCGTGTTTTGATTCCAAATCTACCCTCTTATTATCCAGATATCTAGACTATGGCTGCTTCTACGTTTTTAAATGTTCATTAAGCGGTATTAGATCTTCAAATTCAAAATAGTGCTATATAATTTATATATCATAATTTTATAACTTTAGCAGCAGTATGTGTCTATAACATGACCCGGTAGTTGTGAAGTCGTGTAATACAGGTAAGTACTTTTTTAAGCTACTTTTTTAATACCAATACATAAAAAAATTACTTTCATAAACATAAATTAATAAGTAAATAGAAAGACAAGCGCATACGCATGGCTGTTTATAAACACATTTTTTATTTAAACTCTTTCTCTGCAGGGACAGCCTGTGATTAGCTGCATAACACTTAATTAAAACTAATTAAATGATATCAATTTGTATAGACAATAATCACTTCCATCAATTGTAATGCATGTTATTTTAATTCAAGTATAATATGCAGTTATATCCATTCCTAAAAATGATATTGATCAGACAGATGTGCATATAGAAAATGAGTTAATTTGTTATAATATCCGTTTATTGAATTAATTTATTATATAATTTATTATATAATTGTATACCTTGAAAATAAATTTGCGCAAGATTTTCGATGACAGCACTTGACACGAGGCGGGAATGGTGTTTTCAAGTATTTCTATGTAAGCTTATACATAATATGATTGACTGTCAAAACCTATTAGGCAAGCTAAATTTTTATGTACTTCAAGTGCATGCTCGAACATCCAAAATCTTTTACCTCTCTATTCCGCGTACTAATATTCTAAAATTCTCACCCCTGTTTTTAATGTGCAACAAACTAAATACAACAACTGTGATAAATTCGATATATTTAACTGCACTCTTCTGTTTATTAAACATTGTTATGCTTGATTCGCGTCTCTGATTTTCTTATTTTTCATATATTGTTTCATACACCTAGGTATTAAATATGTATATATGTATTTGTATTAAATTTGATTATTATGTTTGTGAAATTTATTAATCTTATTAGAATGTGAACACTCACTGTACTTTCCTGCTCTGTAAATGGGTTTTCCTGTAGAGTAATTGTAATAAATAAATAAATAAATAAATGATTAAATAAATAAAACAGGAGGTTAAACGAGAACAAATAGAGAAATATTACCTAAATGAATCGCCTTAGGCAGGGGGCGAGTACTACTGAAGAATATCTTGTAATGCAAATCATATTCACACATGTACCATTCTCATCGTTAAATGTTTTATGTAAGCTTAAATATTTCTTAACTACTTTATAAGCATCTGATATCTATATAGTAACAATTTATTTACATTATAGTGACAAACCAGCTATTTACATTATAGTGACTATTAACCATAAGAGTATAGAAGTTACTCTAAGTATCAACAAAACCCAATCATATTTTAATATTGTGATAGACTATGCAAAACATACAACTCTTATCGAGTTTATCAGATGGCAATGAAATATGAAATTCTGGAGTTCAAGTTGAAACATACAACTACATATATTTTTACCAAACGTTGTTATATTTTAAATCAGAATGAAGTTAATGTTGTAGTTAATAATTTGTTTAATTACAACTGTTTTTAGAATATATAACTTAAATGCTGGATGTTTTACCAATGTGGTGATGGCTTTTTAAGTCATCATTTAACCGTTTTTATAGTGATAATTAATCATAAAGGTATAGAAGCTATCCTAAGTATCAAGAAAACCAAATAATTATATTTTAATATTGCGATAGTCTATGCAATACATACAACCCTTATCGAGGTTATAAGATGGCAATAAAATATAAAATTCTAGAGTTATTTTTCGTCGTTATTATTCCAACATTATATATTAAATAAAAATGAAATTAATGTTGTAATTAATATATTTTTATTATAACTGTTTTTAATATAATAGATAATATTTAGCTTAATATGCTGAATGTGTTACCAATGCGGTGATGCGGTGCTTTTTAAGTGATCTAGTTTTCTCGAACGCTATTGTTTATTTCTAAATAAAAAAAGGTTAATTATGTATTTATTTTTTGTCACTACCTTATACATATACAAATTTATTTATTTTTGTAACAGTTTTATGTTGATGAAAATTGTTGTAATCGAATCATATGTTTTAATAAAATAATTATGGAGGAAAGTGTCATGGATTTAATTAAGTGTCATGGATTGTATGATTGTTAAAAATGGTTATCCAATAAATTTAGTTGTATTTAATTTAGTGACTATAACTATATTATTATACAATATTCTCTGATATTAAGAGAACACAGATTAAATGTTGAGATATATAATGAATATAGTGTTAATATTTAGTTTCTATTAAAGTTGGAAAGCCTCTAGTCTAAAGTATGTAATAATGAGCAGTGAAGGCAGTTTTGACTTGTATACAAGATTTTAAATAATAAGTTTACACATATACAATCTAGTTGCCCACAGTGCTATTTTATGAAATTTTAATAGATTATTCGCTATCAAATTTATTTTAGAAATGCACATCTCGTGTGAAAATTCAAGATTTCTAAACTGTATACTGAAACATATTTATATTTATATATGTATCTACTTACATTATCGGTAGATTCCAATTTCTATTGAGCCTCCTTTGTCTAATTAAAATCACTAAATCAAATGTAAACTGAAGACTTCATGGCAGTTCATGGGCAATGCATGTTATCAACACAACGTATCGGTTCTGCTTTCAATTTCAGTTTCTCAAAGGATTCAAGTGTGCGTCCTTGGTTTATTATGAGATTTGCGTTTACTTTCTTTTACCGTTAGTTGATTTTAATGCAGTATCCCGTTATAACGGTAACTTCATTACCGCACCCTTAATGTTTGTTTACATTCTTTATCGATGCAATATTACTGCATTGTTAAGATATTAGAAAGTGAGTGTAACTACTTACATTAAAATCTACGGTATACTTAGCTAATGGTAAATAAGTAAATCCTCCTTAATCATTCACGGTATTTGCTTCCTGTATTTGCTAGAGTTATATAGGTTTTAGACGTTAATTCGATTACTTAAATTATATTCTGTAGTGATAAAACTGATAAATGTGTGTAAAACTTTAAAAAGTGCGATAAGTAGGCACACGTTTTTGATAATTCGTGAAATTTAAAAAATTGTATCTGGAATAACAAAATATATTTCAAATGATTCACGAAATTATGATACCATAAGATTACAGATAAGTACTTTTATTTATACACTTACTGGTATACCAAGTTCGTTTTTTAATACCGTACGACAATAAGAAGAAAATGGAATATCTGTTAGAGGTCTTTCTTTACAATATTGGTATATTATCAATAATAATTAATTCAAAAATTAATTTCTGCCGGCAGTCGACAAGACACGTTTGCTTCTTAAAATCATGGGTTATTGTTTCTAATGTATTATACTGATTCTAAGTTATTGATTCTTATCAACGTTCATGGAAATATTTAAGTGCATTGCAGATCATTATTTATTTATATATACATATACACTTGAGAACAAAACAATCGACTCAGCAACATGCTCCAACTTTGAGAGAAAATGTACCCTCTCCAGTACCATTTAAAGTAAAGTTCAATGAACTGTTTGAAAGTTTAAAAACAGTTGTTTCAAATGATACCACTTCGATTGGAATCGGATGTTCTGACAAAGTTATGAGCCGAACAACATGTGTAACACAAAAGAGTTGAAACGGAAAGAGTGAATAAGAAGCGAAAAAGAAAATAATCCTCAGTTGAAATGCATTTAATTTTTTTTTGCAATACTTGGTGTTCCCACCCCTCTCCTAATAACATTATCCAAACGATTACGCATATATCGGACAACTTTTCTTATGCTGTCTTGAGGGATTGCTTGCTGGGTTGCTTCAGCAGCTGTGGCATCCATTTTCTTGTAAATCCTTCCAGCACATACGCATACGTTAACTCAAATTAGCGAATGGAGACCAATACCAGGTTGCAAGCGCCCTCTATGTCTGTCATAATCGTCGCGCATGCGCATTCCAATTAACAAGGTTTTGTATTACACATGTTGTTCGGCTCATAACTTTGTCAGAACAAGTCCGATTCCAATCAAAGTGGTATCACTTGAAACAACCCTTTTTAAACTTTCAAACAGTTCATTGAACTTTTGAAGTTCTTTTGAAGTTCTGTTGAAATTCATTGAACTTCAAATGGTACTGGAGAGAGTACATATTCTCTCAAAGTTGGAGCATGTTGCTGAGTCGATTGTTTTCTCTCAAGTGTATATATATATATATATATATATATATATATATATATATATATATATATATATATATATATATATATATATATATATATATTAAATTAGAATAAGTATGAGAATTTAAATATTTATAATTTCATCTCATATACTAGGAATGTAAATTTAGTACAATAGGTTTTTATAGCTTATTAATTATTAGATAAATCAGCATAAGTAATAAGAAAAAAAGTTTTAATATGTTTGGACATAGAGACATCATTTTCCCCTAAGGGGGATCACCACTGTAACGGGTCAAAAAAAAAATTCCAAATTTTTCACTTTATATTTTCCTAAAGTATGTACATTTAAGAATATTTCCATGAAAAGTTTAGGTCAAAATGTTAAAAATTTACGAGGTTACAGCTCTTTTAGTGAAGCAGGCAGCGCACTGACTTATTCAATAGGAAGGTCCGGCTACCCTCCCAGACTGCAAATGACCATGCAAACTGTGGAAGAGGTAGTCGACCACCTCTTCCCAGTGCATGGCCAAGTGATATTTATCTGTGATAATAATGTGATATATACTGATTTTAGCTTAGATGAGTTGCGTGCAGCATGCTCAAAAATTAAAGACAACAAAGCCCCAGGGCCAGGAAACATCCCTTCGGAGATCATCAAAGAAGTTACTCGATATAAAGCCGAATACGTCTTAGCGGTCTACAACCAGCTATGGCGAAATGCAACATTTCCACCAGAATGGAAACGAGCCAGGCTGGTGTTGATCAGGAAAGGAGATAAACCTATTGACAACCCATCGTCACACAGACCAATATGCCTGCTCGATACCGAGGGCAAACTATACGAACACCTCTTACTCATCAGACTGCACAGCAAACTGGAGCGGACGGGAGGTCTATCGGACCGCCAATATGGCTTCAGGGAGGGACGGCAAACCGTGGATGCCATCGAGGAAGTCCTTAGGATCGCACGAGACGCAGCAAACTACTCCCATAACCACCGGAGATTATGTGCGATAATAACCTTAGATGTTAGAAACGCATTTAATAGTGCATCCTGGCAAAAGATACTCGAGGAGCTTAGAAATAGAAGCAAGAGGAAGACACCCTCATGGCCAGGGCGGACACTGCCCTGCTGCGAACCTCCAACTGGCTAGAGTCCATGGGGCTAAAATTAGCACCGGAAAAAACTGAAGCAGCCCTGCTAACAACGAAGAGGAAGATAAGGCCAATAAGCCATGAGCTACATAGTTAAGGCTAAGTTTAAGCGTGGCTTTTTTTTTTATTTTTTTTTTCATGTAAAATATGTACTTAAACTTTTAAACGTGTTTTTTTTTTAAATTACTTTTTTCAAACGTGTGCAACGTTCGAACGCTAATAATCCGATTATTTTTTTTTAATTTTTGTAATCGTTAAGGCTAAGTTTAAGCGTGGCTTTTTTTTTTTTTACTTTTAGTAAGACTTTTACGAAAATGCCTTCATTTTGTCGAAAGATTAAAAAACACCTCTCGCTTAACGATAACTACTTCCATACAGATTAAAAAAAATTTTTTTTTCAGATGAATCATTACCGAGATACTGATGGTACCGTGTGGAGACAAATTATATAAGGGCCACAAATTTGCATACTATAACATTGTCATTTTTTAACATTTTTTAATAAAAATTTGTTTAAATATAGTTAAGGCATTCTTAATAATATGCCCCTTCTTTGACACTAAAATAATTGTTTAAATGACGAAGAAAAAAAAATAGTAAAAATTAGCAATTTTTTGGTCTTCACAGTGGTGATCCCCCCTAAAGCTTCAGGTTGCGGAGGAGGAATATTACACATAAGACAAGGACAGATACACCCATGATTAGAGAAAGGTATGAAATTCTCCTCGTTAGAACTTGTTGCAACTACATGCATAGGAGGATACAATAGATCACTCATTCATATAGTGACCCTGCTGCACCTTTATGCGGACAAATTGACTTAGGCGCCCATTGTATTCTAAAACATTGATGTTGAATTAGGTTAATTTTCGTTTTAAATGTTGTGGAAAGTAAATTCATGACCTTTTAATACTGATGTCAGCAATTGGCAATACAAAGGATTAGTAGGGTTGTTGTTAGTAGGGTATACAAAATTCTGATGTAAAAGGAAGTATAATAATAAATTTTTAGGTTTAATTAATGTGCAGTGGTTTTACATATATATTTATAAGAGTATTAAATAAGTAATTAAAATGTAATAAATAATTTAAAACGTAAAATATAAGAAGTATAGTTAGAAGTTTAATAGCATTTCATATACATATACCATAAAGCAATTGCACATGAGCTGTGTAAGAAAACTAATATAATTTTCTTTTTTCTTTTTGTAGATTGCCGATAGTGTCTCACACAAATATTTATTAGATTCACTAAAGTTGTTAACATAATTTGAAAACTATAACATTTTGTCTTTTATGAAGTTCATAAAAGTGATTCATTTCTGACAATATAATCCATTGTAATGCCCCATATATTGTGACGAAATTCATATGCATTCTTATTACGTCATTGAAAAGCCAATGCACTGAGAACCAAACAATGTTTTGAAAGTTAAATGCATTTTTGTAACATATATCTCTCTTTAACCATAACAATTGTCTGTTACGGTTAAAATAAAAGGTATATGTGCGCTTACAAAATGCTGATGACGTCAATCATTTCCAATTACATAAAAAATACATATTTAAAAATCTTGATCACAATCCTGTATCGATTATATGAGTATTATAAAACTGAAGTTGTAGACGTACGGATCACATAGAACGTCAATACTAGGCAACAGATGGGATGAGATACACGAGTCAATTCCATAGTCACGAGTTTCTAAACGTGCCATTTTATATCATTATTTGTCATCTACATTCTCGATATTTTTTCCACACTGAAATTGGCAAGGCGTACTGTTAAATAAAGTAAAGATTTACTAAAATATATTCAAATATATTTAAAATTAACTTATTACATATTTGGAACATACCATGTGTTCCAAATAACATGTTAGAGATGGTACTTTTTAATAGCTGGACTTGTAGGCCTGTGAATTTCACTGTACTATAACGATATCAGGCAATAGATATCTTCATCAAGTGCATAATGATCATGAAAACTGTAAATTTAATTTTATATGAGCCAACTATTTAGATGACTGACAGAAGTTTCCAATTAATATATCCTGTTAAATGGAGGGAACACCCCATGGCACGACACTATCAAGTATGCTCGAGTGACGCTAAATAACTTTAGGTGAGAACAAACAAAATAAATATATACTTCACATTCTTCACAACATGACAGCAACAGTCAGGATAGCGGCAGCAGTTGTAGTTTATTTATTATTGGACGAGAAGAAAGAAAAAGGAAACAGAAAGCAAGTGAATAGAATTGTGTGGACTAAAGATTATTTTGCAAGAAAACCAAAAAGTGGTTTTTATAATAAAATGAATTGGAACTGAGAAATGGTGTACCTAGTATGCACCAAAATTTTTGACACTTCAAATTTTTTCACTATTTACACTGAATTGACACTTCAAGGTTTGCCATTTTGACATCTAGAGGTTCCTTTCTCAGTTCAGTTACAATATTCGCAATAATCGTATTTTTTTTGCACATTCCTATAATCCTGTACAGTGATGTCACATAGCACTGAGTGTATTTCGTGCAGTTGTATTAACAGTTTGGTTTCGTCTTTTGATCATGGTCCGAAAATATTCTTAGACTTTCGACTAATTACTTTCATCTTCGTGTTGTTGATATCATTCAAATCAGACATAGTGTACGAAAAATAAATAATTCTGTACCTAGAGAAAAAAAATATGGTACGACGACAACCAGAGTGACAGAGAACTAAATAAACTACACCAGAGTAAGTATAAGTTTATACGCTAGATTAAAAACTGACGGCTCTGCCAGCAGAGTACTCTGGCATCATCTCTGCTCTATTGTGTCATGCGTTTACACGTCTCTAGCAGCTCTGATGACAGAACTCTGATAAAAAAACTCTAGCGTGTACCAAGGCCTTTAGCACTATGAATTTCAACATCTGAGAAACAATGTTGGAGATGGCAATACTGCTTTTCTTCATGAGCTACATAGTTCAAACACCCTCTCGACAGTTAAAACTAAAATAGAATACATAGAACTGGAATAGAATGAAATAAATGCTCCATGTGAAGATGAAGTCGCCAGTTAAGACAACTAACCATTGTTATTGCGCAACATATGAAAATTCTAACTGTTAGAGAATAGACCGCTGGCGAAGGGACAAGGCGAGATGAGAATAAATCTTCCTCAATATAATTGGTTTAATGTGCCAGGTAGATCTGAAATTCCTGCAAATTCCCAAGGTTTATTTTCCTTCGCGTTTTGAGGTTGGGTAGGAGAAGAAAGAGATAAGAGAAAAAAGAGGGCTCAAGTCCCAAATGAGGCTTGGTCCAGGTCTACAGTGATGAAAAGCATACTAATCCAGATTCGTTCATAATTTATCCCGCAAGCTAGGAATAGAAAAAACACTAGGATGCAACAAACACCTTACCATCGATCGATTACAAGATGCATTCACTAATACGTAACATATTGAGCCATATGATGACCCAATAGAAAACACAGCTGCATATTAATGAGACAAATATTGGTGAGATCAAAATAGAGACGCATTTTCCAGGGTGACACTTTAAACCCATTACGGTTCATGATAGCCACTAAATCCATTGTCACATTTTCTAAAAGAAACGCAACATGGTTACCGTCTTGACTTTAACGACAATATTAGCATTACCCATCTGATGTACATGGACGATATAAAACTCTGCCGAGGGCAAGGCCCGCCTACACTCATTGATTTCAACTACAAAGGCCTTCACCAAAGATACTGGCATGTCGTTCGGATTGGATAAGTGCGAACAATGAGCATACAAAAAAGTAGAGTTCAATGAGATGCGAAACCAATAGAAAGTTTTGTGACCTTTGGACAAGACGAGACTTGTAAGTACCTGGGAATTACGTAGAACAACTGCATCTATCACGCCATCTTCAAAGTACAATTCGAAGAAAAATACAGTAGAGAGATACACCAAGAAATATAAAGAAAATACTTTGTTACCTGTCAAAGCTGTTGAATAGATCGCTAAATGCACGGAACATGACTACAGTTATGGCTGGCTTGTTCCGGTCCTCATCTGAATATCTCCTTATGTACGAATTAAATAGCTTAACACGTCGACTACTAACTAAATTTTGGAATAGTCAACCAAAATCAGCTGTCGAGAGACCATATATAAAGAGATATCAAGGTGACAAAGTCTAATTAACATCGCAGAATTGTGAAGAAAGCAAGAGAGGGATATTAAGAAGTACTTCCAAGTCTTCGATGAAACACTCCACCAGAAAGCAGTCCAAGTTAATTCAAAATATACTGCACTCAAGCTAAATGAGAAGAACATCTATATAGCGCTACTAAGACTATACTACCTTGCGTGAAAAAATATTCATGGCAAATATCCTACCCTACCAGACGGAGAGGACTTCGACAAGCAGAGCTCTCTGAATTGGTTAAATCCAGAAGATATGTACCCTGAAATCATCCAGTAAATCGCTAGTCTTCATAGGAGCTACCCAAAACTGCGTGATCTACTCACAACTACCAACAGTGTATATTAAAAAAGAATGTGGAAGACAAATATCGTAAATGTAATAGACCATGGGCATGGGGAGAAAATCGACCATATTATTGGGGATGCCTAGTCCTGGTAGACTCAGCATATCTAGAAAGACACAACCATGCAGTAGAAGTCTGTAAGTGTTCTGTAGAAGTCGAAAAGGTTAGGAAATACGCAAATTACGCAATAGAAATTAAGTCCGTCTGGGGTTTTGACAGTGTAAAAATTAACCTAAGAGCTAACATCGAAAAGCTGGGACTCCGAACTATATATTTAAGCCAATGCAGAAAAGAGCGTTATATTATAGACCTGTCACATAATAAGCAAGTTCCTGAATCAATATTAAACGACAAAGTCTTAGAAATAGGTGAGTGTTTTCCAGCGATTATGTTGAGAAAGTGCTTATTAATTCGATAATAATAATTATTTAATAATCTTTATAAGTATGTAGTTATATTTTACAGTTTTCAGTAACTATTAAAACATCACATGAATTAAATTATCCTCCAAATACAAGTTAAGTTAAGTTATGTCTGGGCGAGGGATATACATTGAAAAAACATAGAGAACATCCATTCCTACTCGTATTTGTCATAGGACGTGCTCTTAACCAACTAGAGTACCGTGACGACCATGACCAAATTAGGATCATTACGATCTTTATTTAATTATATATTAATTATTCATAGATCAAAATTTGAGTTACGTTATTCTCCTGCCTCCTTTTTATAATATCAATGGAAGTCTAAACCACCAATCTGAAGAATCTTTGTACACATGTATCACAAAATTGCATGTTCTTTTTTGGAAATCTTTACTGAGAATGATTCAAAATACACTTCTTACTTAATATGTGTTGTTCGGTACCAACCTTAGCAACAGGGTTAAACGTTGCTACGTACCTATTACTGTCATTGAAACTTTAAACTATTTGTCACTAATCAGGGACACGTCAATGTTATGGCTTTATTACAAATAGGGGACTAAAATGGGAAATAACTTTTACTTGGCTTTTACGTTACACCAATTACCTCGATACAAGGGTGCTTAAGTGATAATTATGGAATGACTGAAGTGACATAGGTATTCCTCATTTAATCGAACTTCTCTGGACTAGGTGTTTTGTAGCCCTTCCTTGTTTTGTACATCTAAAAATTATTGTACTATTATTTTGTATGTATGAATGCTACAATCGTGTCAAGACTATTTCACTATCATATAATTTGATTAATACATATTAATACATACAATGTTACAGACAAATGCAAAGAGACCTTTTCAGCTTTGCCGATGTATAAAAATTAACACACACAACATTTTTTTCGTCAAATATGGCAATGATAGATGAAAAAATAACAAAATAACAGCGACGTTTTTTAAAAAATTATGGAAATCGTATTCTAAATATCACACAAAAGTATAATTACAAATTAATTTCATATTTTGGCGAGTTCACAATAGTATTTTTAATAGTTATCAGAAATTTCGTTTGACATAATGTCTAAAGTTTTGTAAATAAATATGGCTGTTTAAAAAATTACTTAATTCTCCACTCTAAACTGCCACTACATAGTTGATAACATCTAAGTGAAAATTAGGTAACGTCATGTCACAGAGTTGTTGGTATGACAGGTATGGGCGCATCAAAGTCAGCAATAGGGGTTTCATCACCCTCCGAGTCCGTTTGTTCTGTATCTGTATTGTATTCACTGTGCTTAAAACGAATGCCACTGTGTTCATGTTCACTATCAGTAGTCTCTGTTTCGTCGTTGGATTTTAACTCTTCATGCCATTTTAATAGTTGTCGTTCTTGTTTGGGGTTCGTTCTGGACACTACGCTTTGCAATGTCTTTATAAACATTTAGAAAAACACATATTTTTGAACAACCGTACACAAAAGAAGGACATACGACAATGGTCGCGTTGTTAGATTCAGACTAACAAGTATATGTTACACAAATAAATGTGAAGCCTTCCTTTTCCACCTACATTAGTACTTGACGGGGGTAGCTGTCTGAGACATTCCTAGGCTGCAGCCAAAATCGAACGGCTAATTAATATTTTATAGACAAAAAACAAAAATGTTATGTGAAATCTATCAACGTGACCCTTCTCGGGTTAAATTCGTTACTATTTTTAGAAGTTTATGTTCTATACACTTCATTCACAATTAAATATTTAATATCTCAGATTTTGTTATCTGCATACAGTAATCTGGTATCATTCACTCTTGAAAACATATAAAATAAACAGTTTTAAAACCTAAAAACGGACTTTTCTGCACGTAGAACATCTCTATTTCGAAATTGAGTGGCTGAGAAAAAGTAAACCAACACAGAAATGCAGAAAATGTTTTATGCGACAGTATTACTTTTTGCAAATAGTCCACCATCGTGTTTTCTCATGACCCATGGATAGGGTGGGGTGTGTCCTATCCACCTCAAAATTAATAGATGTCGTCTGGTAGACGTCCCTAATCAGAATCAGTCGATACCCGATCGATCCGACACGATTTAATTGAGTAATCGTTCTAACAAAAAAAACATTCTCAAATAGTCCACCATTCTGCTTTCTCATGATCCATAAATATGGTAGAGTGTATTCTACTAACCTCAAAATCAATAGGTATCATCTCGGAGACGTCCCCGATCAGAATAAGTCGAAACCCGATCGATCCGACACGATTTAGTTGAGTTATCGTGCTAACAAGAAGTTTTTAAAATGCCGACGACAACGAGAACGACAACGAGAACGACAACGACAACGACAACGACAACGACAACGACAACGACAACGACAACGACACACACACACACACACACACACACACACACACACACACACACACACACACACACACACACACACACACACACACACACACACACACACACACACACACACACACACACACACACACACACACACACACACACGCACGCACGCACGCACGCACACACACGCAGAATGTTTTTTTAATTAGATGCCGTCTTAATTTTTATAATTTTTTAAAGCTCAAAATTTTGACAAAAATTTGATTTTTTTTCTCAAAATGTCATTTCTACACAAGATCTTAAAAAAATCCCTATGATACATTTTAGCTATTACCTTTCCGAATAAGATTGTTTTTTTATTTTTCAGAAGATGCCTGACGAAAAAATTCCACTATCGGCAAGGATTTTCAAGGGAGGTCCTACTTAACGGTTCATATCTCCGCTATTTTTTTATTTTTTTATACAGTTTTTTAAATTGCTCATAAATCTGTAATGTATTTATGTAAAATATTAATGATTTATATAATTAATAGCTGCATAAAAAATATACCCATTTTTCCGAGCGCCAAGGTGTAACCACTTTAAAGGAGAAAACAAATCTTCTTTTAAAATGTCAAGTGACATTTTTAAAAGAACCTGACGTTAGTATTTGGTCGATCTAGTATTTAGTTTTTTTGTTGCCCATTTTAGTATTCCAAAAAATATTAGGATTGTTATATTCAAAATTAGGACAGTAAAAATAATGAAAAGATTAAATTGTAATTCTACGACGTAACATTACCTATAGTGTAATAGTATTATGTCTGGTTATAATACTCGTATAAGAACGCAATGATTGAATTGATTAAGTTTTTTTTTTGGAAATTCAAATATAACATATTGGTCTGACCACCTTCTGCGTGTTATATTGGGCATAATATACTTATACTAAGTCCACAAAACTTGATTGAGCTCACAGGAAGCTAATATCACTAATGTCGCTAATATGGAGTGAAAGGACAGAATCCAATCTTATTCAATTTGTAATGAAGACGTTTATAAAACTCCCCCAATAATAATAAACGCGCTTTAAAATTTCGTCGTTTAATTTTATTTTAATTTATCATTATTATTTTATAATGTCAATATTATTTATGGTACTAAACAAAATTCTAAAAATAAAAAGATATAAATCCACTTAAAAAAACAGATTTAGTGGCAATTGGCCTTCATACATGAATGTAAGGAAACAGTTTGAATATATAATTTTAATATGCTTTGTGTTTCATTTATTTACTCCTTAACAGATAAATAGATAGTATACAAATCGTCTGAATTCAACAAAAATGATTGATTTTCCATTAAATGATTCCATGATAATATTTTCTTTAATTCCAGTAAAAGAGGCATTATATGGAACCACTTGTAGACAATATTTTTCAATATATCCAGATGTCTAATAGTTTTAATAAATGACAATATTCCATATTTCGATGGCGTAATATCTTGATCTTCCATTTCAATAAGTGATGTTGTCTTGAGAATATTTATAAATACCTCAAATTCTTGTTGGTTCATATTTTTTACTGTTAGGTAGATAATTCTTTTATCCAAGGTAAACAGGACACTGCGTGTCTTGATTTTGTTGTATATCCTCCAGTTCCATAGAAGCCCCGCATAATACCTTGAAGAGTTGAGAACTGGTTTTAATATAAAATATTCTTCGGACTGTCCATAGGAAGCTGCACACTTACCACACACAAAATTATTTGGTAACTTTTTGTTACCAAATTCTTCATGTCTTCTATTTTCAGAAGAAGTGCTGTTGATGAGTGCTTTACTCCAATGTTTTAACAGTTCAGTTGCTTTAATCAAATACGGAAAAGACTTTTTAGCAATCTTTTTCTTTAGTAAATTTACTTTACTTCTGATATTTATTTTCTGATACGGTGCCATTATGTTTTCTGTTTTCTGCACAGAATGTTTTAGATTACATAAAACATAATCAAAGATTATATTAGAGAGATTGACATGTGTATCTGGCTGTCAATAAATTACAATAACAATTAAAATCTGATTATTTAATATATAGTTGACTTGTTTTATTTGAGCATAGTCAACGAGAACTCGATGGAGGTAGGGTAAAATCAGTGAGTCGGTAAGGAATATGCAGTATATCAAAATGTATATTCACATTTTTATACGCGTACATCTTACAAGAGCCCGTCAATTGGTGTAAAGCAGTAGTAGCAGTAGTAGCACTATTTTTAAAATATTGAAATTACGTTGCATTACGTTGTTTTAAGATATTGAAATTACCGTAAATAATATTCATAACACTTTGTATAATATTTGTATAACATAGCGGGAGAAAAAACTTAAATCTTGTTATAGAAGTATGCCGTGCAACTAGGTAAGAGCTTTGATATTATTTTTACGGGAATCAGGTTTAGCTAGTTATTCTTTCACTTAACCCACGGACTGTAACGTATACATACAAAACCCCGTAAAAACGTACACAAACCCCGTCGGCTGATATGAGAATGGAATCCACACCCATACTCCAAATCAGTAATATAGCCAGCAAGATAATATACCCTCAGAATACGCATATCAATATTTATGACAACACCACCCAAGTTTTTTGTGATCTTTTAATATATTTTAATTAGTCGTCGACCATACTTACTCGTTAGCTTCTTCAGAATAATTCAAAGACAAGTGCTATTAATTCTTTAATACGAATGCATATTGGCGTATTTTGTGCCAGATCAACGTTAATGATTCCTGAATTTTAAATAATTAATTTTTGGACTACAACATAATATCGAAACCATATTTAGTAATGTGAAGAAATTAAAATCAAATACATTTATTTTGGCATCATCTAAAGAACTGCGTCGGTTCAATTTTTTAAGATTATATATTTATTTATTAGCTTAATTTTGTAATTTTACACACAAGATTGGTAAAGGTCATATTAATATTTTACCAACCTATTATATTAATATTTATTAAAAAAATAGTATGCTTATATAAAATTTATTATTTTTCACTTTGATATATTACAAAATTTATATAATATATTTCTTATTTTATTATATATTTCAACAATGTTCAATTTTATATAGGAATAAATAATTTAGTACCAGAAGAAGCTTGTAAATTGTCAGGGCATGGAAACTATTCAATCAGGACATCCTGTGTATTATTAATATTATGATCGTATGTTACTGTTACGTGTCAATTAAAATTTTTTTAAATTAAGTTTTATACTATTCTTAATATTTAAATCCAATATGAACTAATTTAATGACGTCAACTGTTCCATTTTCATCGAAATTTAAAAATATATGTAAGTAAACACATATTTCTATACATCATCCAATATTAAGTGCAGTCACGCTTTATTACGAGGTGTCCAAGAAAACTCATTGTCTTTGAGGAAAGAGAAAATGCCCATTATGCAAGGTGTTTTATTTTCTCTAGGCCGAGTACCAACTTAGTTGTGTCAACCTATCTTTTTGATTACATTTTTTTTGGTTTCCTCATGAAAAATAAAGGGTATATTATGTTGATACTCCTACGAAAATATCGATGGTTTTCGAGATATTTAACGTTATAGGTTTTTCTTCTCGATTTTCCTTATTTATATAGAGGTCAAATTCCTAGATTATGCCCAGCCTAGCCCGTGTAGATAAGTTGAGTAGTTCTTCTTAAAAATGATGAAATTGTACATTTTGGTTCAGTTAATACGAAACACAGCTGTAAAAATGGTAAAATTTCAAAAATATCATAATTTTAAAAAATAATTTTCCATGTACACATAACTTATGTCTTATGATATAAGATGCTGTTTTATAATTGTTTAATAAAATTACGTATCTACAAGGAAAATCACCCAGTTTTACAATAATTTCCTGGAATTAATTATTTTCAATGCAAAGGAAATATTTGACAGTTTGATTCTAATTATGACGCTACTATTGTATTACTGTTACTAGCATGAAAATTAAATAAGTGATAACACATAACCATTAAAATAACTGGCAATCATGCTGTTAACTAAAAAATGTGTACAAATGTTAGCTAGAGCAAAATTTTTCAGAGCAAGTATTCAAAATGTTCACTGTTCCTGTCCCCGAATAATCAAATACCATGTTGGAAATTTATAGATATGTTCTTCAATATTTCTGGAGTCATTGATAGGAAAATATATTTATTATTTTTAACTTTAAGTGTTTGATCGCCACTGGTGGTAAAAACTTTATTTTTAATATAACATTACACAAATGTCCAAACAAGACAAATCCAGTGAGAGAGGAGGCCAAGGAACTGAACCGTCCCTACCTATCCATTCATTTGGGTGTTTCGTTAAAATGTTGTCTAATATGAAATAACAATTATTATATATATATTATATTATATATTATATATATATATATATATATATATATATATATATATATATATATATATATATATATATATTATCTTATAAACATTAATTGCATGTTTCAACAATATTATTACCAATATGGATGGATGCCATCATGTTGAAGCCATTGTGAAACCAAAATCTCGGGAGGTAGATGTCTTTGCATAACATACAGGTTGTGTTGCAAAAATTGCAGGTACATATTTTGATTTAAATTGCCACAAAGAAATGTGCTCCAACAATATGTTCCCCGCATATTCTAGTCCACATATTTATTCTAAAACGATATTCCTCTCAAAACAATTTGGGAGTTTAATCAAAGTAATGATGAAAATTGTGTTCATTTACTCTGTAAGTATTTGAAAATGATAATTTATCAGTGAATAAAACTTCAGAAAAAAAATTTTGGATTCTCATGAAATTTTGTCAGCGCCCAACCACAAAATTGTAGATGGTTTTGAAAATCTTGATTTAATAATGATTGATGATATTTAATACGATACAAATGAAAGTTATTTTTTTCAACAATTTATTAAACGAATGCTTTTGGAAACACCAATTTCGTTACTGATTTACCGGACACTGATATTTGGTTGGATATGATAGTTTTGTTCGTAATAAGAAGTCAGTAACTACGGTTCAGTTAAGTTCCGCCGTAGATTCAATATCCATTGGAATAACTCCGTCCCTACTTGTGATACCATATTGCGTTGGGTAAACAATCTTCTAGCAACTGATTCCATTATGGAAAAGAAACCACCGGACCCCCAACGTACCGCTCCGCTCCGCTTGAAGGTATTCCGCCGAACTTGGAATGAACAGGATTACGGTAAGTAGAATTTTGCATGGAGACTTCCATTACCATCCATACAAATTAGCTGTTGTGCAAAAACTAAATGAACTTGAGTTCTCCCAGTGATTAAATTGTTCACAGCAAATGCTTGCAATTTATGAAGACAATGAAAATGTGAAGGTGTTGATGAGGGACGAAGTTCATTTTCATCTTAGCGGTATTGTAAATGAACAAAATTATTGTCATTGGGCAGAGACAAACCCATGACAACTTCACGAAAAACCACTCTATATCCCAAAGGTTACAGTTTGGTGTATAGTGGAAAATTTTGGCATCATTATTCCTTTCTTTTTTGAAAAAAATGCGCTGCCGTTATTGTTACAGCTGAGCGTTACTTAAAAATTATCAACAATACTTTTTTCATTCTAGAGTTACAAAACAGGTAAATTGCTCTAGAAAATGTATGGTTTCAGTAGGATGGGGCTACAACGCACAGTCTACAACAGGCTATAGCGCGGAGGCAGTCCTCTGCACCCCGTTTCCTGGTCGCATGATATTTAGATTTCGTGATGTTCCCTATCCCACTTGGTCGCCCGACTTATGAAGTTGTTATTTTATTCTATGGGAGTACCTCAAATCACGCGTGTACAGGACAAAACCGCGTACAGTGGAGGAACTGAAAATCTCAATCCGTCAAGAAATGCTAACAATCAACGTAGATCTACTGAAAAGACAGTTTCCGTGAAAGGCAACAATAGTGCACCAACAAAAATGGGCGACACTTGCCTGACGTAATTTTTCACTCTTAGTGTATCATACCCGGTATATTTTGACAAATGTAATTCTCTAATAAAAATGCTTTCAGAGCAAAAATAGGATTTTTATTATATATACATATATATATATATATATATATATATATATATATATATATATATATATATATATATATATATATATATATATATATATATATATATATATATATATATATATATATATATACAATACTTTTCGACGAAACTTTGCGCACTAAGATCAGCGATTTGTCTCATTATTTTTTGTATGAAAGTAGGTCCTAATATATGGGGTTTTCCAAAGTCTCAACTCAATCAAGGCATATTTGGCTTCAGGAGAATTTTTTAAATTTCAAGTCTAGACATTTTTCAAAAATTTGATTCTCTGAGTCTATTTAATCGATTGATTTCAACCTGATCGCATTTTTTTTTGGCTAAACTCTCTATTTATCGAAAAAAATTATATTAAAGCTTAGATCGTATGCACGATTTCGGGAGAAGATTTTAACTGATCCGTTAATTTCATAAAATTTTACCCTTTTCTAAAATGCAGCTATTTGTACAAATTTTAAAATTAAAAATTATGTATGGGTTCATATTGTTTGGCTTGATGCATAGTTTCAAAATTAGTAAAAACTTTAAGCAACTAATGATTACATTTCGTAATATGACCTGTCAAATTTAATTGATTTTCAAAAAATAGCTATTTTCAATTAGCTTCAACTTCTTTCTTTGAATTTCGAATTATTTGAAACTTTCACAAAAATTGATTTATTATATTCTTAAAAAGTCCTGAAAATCGATTATAGTTGACAGGTCATATTACGAAGTGTAATCATTAGATACTTAAAATTTTTACTAATTTTGAAACTATGAATCAAGCCAAATAATATGAGCCCATACATAATTTTTAATATTAAAATTTGTACAAATAGCGGCGTTTTGAAAAAGGGTAACATTTTATGAAATTAACGGATAAGTTAAAATCTTCTCCCGAGAGCGTGCATACGATCTAAGCTTGAATATCGTTTGTTTCGATAAATAGAGAGTTCAGCGAAAAAAATGCGATCAGGTTGAGATCAATCGGTTAAATAGACTCAAGATAAATAAAATTTTGAAAATTGCTAGATTTAAAATTCAAAAAATTCTCCTGAAGCCAAATTTGCCTTGATTGGGCTGAGACTTTGGAAAACCCCATATATTAGGACCTACTTTCATATAAAAATCTTGCGCAAATATTCGTCGAAAAGTAATGGATGTGCCCATATATATATATATATATATATATATATATATATATATATATATATATATATATATATATATATATATATATATATATATATCGAGCCTTTGGGGTAAATAATCTAAATATTTTAAATGTCGAGAATGATACATTTGGGGGCATAATAATATACCCTCTTTCGATTTTAAAATGCCAGTAATTAGGTTTAAATTAATTACTATTACAAAATATTTCTTTATTACTAGTAATTAAATAATATAATAATTTTGTTTCCATGTGAAAATAATAATATATATAAAGAAGATGGAACAATATTTCTACTAAAGTCATATTGCACATTTTGGACTCCAAATTATGGCGAATGCGCCAGTGTGTCTGGTAAACTACGTACTACTACATACGAGTATATACGATAATTCACCGTATGTTGCCTATGTGAATGAAAAATAATATTTGAAAACTCACTTCATGGTGACTACCATAAACGGTCAGATTAAATACATTTAAACTCTTAAACATAGTTGATTGCAAAATATAAACTAAACAAAGTACGTACCGTTTGTTTTACCTCAACTTTTAGCATAAACTCTATTTATTTTTTCGTCTTATTTGTTGAAGAATCAACCAAAATTGTTAGTTCTATATGTTAATTGCTATGTTAAAAATTGATAAAAAAAATGGTTTATTTAACGTAAGCCCTTTGTGTTCAATTTCGTGGTGTTTATACCGTCTGCATCTTACAAAGATTAATCTTTGTAAGATGCAGACGGTATAGGAGTTAATTATATTTAGCTATAGATTTATTGTAAATTTTTGTTCAAATAGATGGATTATATGTTTTCAATTAGCAAATAATTCTGTAATAGCTAGAGCTGATAAAATATTTTGGAGTTTTTATAGATTCAAATTTAAAGTGAGATGTATATATAGATTTTTTAGTAAAGAAACTTGGTATCACCACAAAGTCTAATTACAATATTGCATGCCGTAGTGCAGTTACACTTAAATTATGCTATTATTGGATGAGGAGGTGTTACAAAGTGGGTCTTAAAGAAACTAGAAATTGCTCAGAAGAGAATAATCATAATAATTTTTCACGAAGAACAGACCTTTTCATCAGATCAGCTATTTCAAGTTAGTAAACTGTATAACATATGCAGCTCCATTTCAGTTTTACTTTACCATTTGCATTTATTAACATAAAAATAAATTGATAAGTATTGCACACGAATATTCCACAAGGTAAAATATTAAAAAGTTCACAGTCCCTATACCTTGCAAGAAAGTCATTAGTTAGGGTAAAGAAATTCTTTGTATTTAAGTCCTAAAATATATTTCATATTACTGAATGAGTTTACAAAACGCAATATCTGCTGAATTTTTCAAAAAACTATGTAACATTTATATAATAACACTATCAAGATCTAAAAAAGACAAATTGACTTAAAAAATATCAATTAAAACTGATATCTTGTTGATAACTAATATTTTGTGTTACTTTATGCCAGTGCATAAGTGCATTACAATACAATATAGTTGAAACATATGTTGCCCGTTGCCAATGCCTTCTTTATGACAAAGATATATTATTATTAATATATTTATATTTCGCTATTATTTTCAATTTTCTAAGCATCAACTGACTAATTATTTATAAAAAATAAATATACAGGGACGAGTTGTTAATTAAGAAAATATTTTTTTTAATTTGACGTCCAATAAGATACGGGTGTTTTTGATCACTCCGGCTCGAAGGACCATGTTTTTGATCGTGACCTTGTTTTGTATCACTAGGGCGTACTGTTGTACCACATCTTTGTTGTTGCCTTAAGGGTTGTGAAATAAACAGCGGTGTTTACTTCAATACATAGATTTATTAAAACTAAGCGACAACGGTGAACACTTTACAGAAAACGTTCTGTATAATGATTATAAAACTGACTAATACCTAAGTTACATAGACAGTGGATTTTGTAGCAAGGCATGCAGTCGGCTTTCGGTTATCTGTTTTATAACCTCTTCCTCACATCTGGCTGTGACGCTACGGTGATGGCTTTTGTGTCACTCAACATAGTTATTCACAGCAAGATATGATTCCGAAAAAATGCAGCCGACCCGACCGTTCCCATGATAAATAAGTACATTTAAGGGAACTAAATATCTACCTACAGTGACCCTAATAAACTCACTGTAATAAACTAAATAGAAGTCTTAATAATGGGGATATTATATATAAAATATATTATTTGATTTTGTTTATTCTAAGGTGTCATCCATATCCAACAAATATAATAATATAAGGTAATAGGCACTAGATAGTGTTTAAATGTTTTCAGATCTCTGCCTGAAATGGTATTAAATTTGAGTGGTTGTAAAATCTGTTCCTCTCTCAAATGTAACCATTCCCCTCCACCAAAACGCAACTCTTTCCATTTAGAATCTGATAAAGCCAAAAAGAAATGGGATCTTAGCGAATTTACTAATTCAAATAATGTTCGTGATTTTTCTAATTTTGTTAAATCAGATCTATCTGATCTAATTTGTCAGATCTGATCTATTCTTACTACACTAAATGTGTAGTGGACTATGCTTTGACCTTTCACGTTGATGTCGCCAAAGTCGGGTTCCGGCAAGAATTTACCAATTTTTTTTCATAGGACCATTTATTCACGTATTCCGTTCCGAATCCGGATTGACGGAATAAGAGTTCGAAGAAGGTTTTCAAGTTTTCTGAGTTGATCCGGGGAACAATTCCAATCGCTTGTAGCTGGCCTAGATTAAATACAATTACCATACAACTACAAAACCAAGTCGATGAAGAAAACCCACTGTCGAATAAACATAATTTACACTTTCATCAAGATGATGCACTACTGCACTACGCATTATATGTTCGACAATAGTTGGAACAAAGGTTTTCCCACAAATGGATTAGCAGAGATCTGCAGATATAATGAATTTCTTGTTCTGGAAGACAATTGTACATAAAACTCAGCTCCATAATATTCAAAACATAAGATTATACACACATGCGAATAATTACTAAAGACGTCTTAATTTGTTCGATAAGAATTCGTGAATAGATTGTACTTTTATTTGGCCAACAATAGTGGGCATTTTAAGCACTTTATCAAGTAAGGTTTCAAATCGTCTTGTGAAAAGTAAATTTATTGCATTAATTTATTGTGTTTTATTTAAATTATTTTATATTTATATCTACTATGAAAACAGATCAACCGATTTCAGTTTTCTAAACGGAGGTCACTCAGAATTTTTAAGACGTTTAAAAGGATGTATTACAATACAAGTCTTAGGGAGTGACATTTAAAAGTTTTAAGTTGAGGTAGCTGGGGGTAAGGGGGTGAAATCTAAACTGCAACGAAATATGGTTTTTAACTTCTTCCATATCTAAATTTTTGTGTGACAAGTTTCCTTGCTAAAAGATGTAATGGGTGTGAATAATTTCAAAATGAAAGCACTGTATAATTTGCAACGCAACTGGGTTTAATATTACATTTTTATCTTAGAGAATATACTTATTACTAATCTGCTTAATTATTATCACTTGTATTATCAAATCGAAATTTTTAAGTTTCTTGAAGGCGTAAAGAATATGCAGTTCTGAATAAATGTTCAATATAATATAAAGACAGGATTTTATTATTTTTAAATTTTTTGAATGACCAATTACTTGTAATTCTTTTTGAAACCTATATAGGTATATACTCATATTTAGATTTCAGTATATGTGGTATATATAGTGTATTTATTTATTTAATATATGTATATATAGTTTAATATTAGTAGAGATAATTATTTGCTGATATATTTTATTATATGGTAATAAAAATTAAGTCATACATTCAGAAAACAATATAGTAATTATTGCATACTGCTTTATTTCTAATCGATATCGTCTGACGTAAATTCCCAGTTGTTTAATGGATAGAAAGCGAGTAAATAAATAATTTTCAATAATATTGTCTTTAATATGAAGGACGTGGAACACACATACTTGCAACTTATAAAAACGAAATTTAAATATTTATTACTAATTTTATTACTAATATGTATAATAGAAGTACATTTATGGAATGTCAAATTGTGCTATTACGATTATCATTAATCCAATATCAGATACAAACAGTACTCCATTGCATTATCACTTAATTCTTGAAATGATTTAAACTTACCACTTTTACTTAAGTATTTAAATTTGTCACTAAACCAGTTTGACAGTTTATTTTAAATTGTATAACACCAACAGGAATACATCAAACACGATATCAAAATACGAATAAACCAATCATACAGAATTATAAAATTCACACACATAAAACACAAAAATTCTACTATATACACCGATTTAGGACCATTTAACAGAAAGTTTACAATTAGTTTGAAGAAAATAATTGTTGTACAGTAGATACGCGTGAAATACCAACGTGACTAAAAAGACGTAAATACAACCAAGATCCATGTGCTTGTGTTGCCCGTGTTGCCTACTACGCAGATGCATTTCTATCGATAACAAATTATTAAAAAAAAAATAACATTTATAAAATATGTGTACGCATACAGTAAATTTTGTATTCAGACTAAGTATTGCAGTAGACATGCATACTTTCCCTCTCAATTAACATTTGTACCTAGAGGCACGTAGTGGTCCTGATGGTAAACTGGTGGTCATTACAGTAAACCCTTTTGTTACGTACTTTCCCACCCTGTGAAATGAGGAAAGTTATGTTGTGATTCACAAGAAATTCTAATCATTACTTATCTTTTGTTGAAGGTAACGTTTCCCAAAAATTTTATGTTTAAATATTTTACGTTACCTCAAGAGCCGCAGACATATTCCAGTTAGTACCTAGTCCCTAACTAATAACGTTAATAAATTTAGTCCTAAATGTAAAATTTTATAAAAACTATATTAATGAATTATATGTTAATTGTACATGTTTCATGGTTACATCTTATATCAACGTTTTATCTTAATAATGTTATAATTATAATAGAAATTGTTATAACAGAAATATTTTTATTTGTTTTATGTTTATTATGTAATCTGTCTATAAAACTACAAGGAGTAAACAATTAGCATATATGTTGATTGAAGTAAATGTCATGATAGAGAATTACTCCAACGAATAAAACTCTGCCGTTTTTATTACAAAGTTCTTACCTTAAAGTAACTGATAGTGCTTGTTTCAGTTTTTAAATAGTAAGTCTAGTTACGTCCTGTGTTTAGTCTTCTCGTTTGTGAATTATTGTACAAAAAAAAAGAAGATTTAATGCGAGGATATTTGGGTGAGTTTGAACGTTTTATGTATTTTTCACTAGTTGCAAGAATTATTTCCCTTACCGTAGGCATCTCTAGATTACGATAGATATCCTTATGTGTCACAAAGTATGGAGCGTAAACTATCAACTATTGAGCGTAACACTTTTGATTCAAATTTCTCAAGGATAGCAAAGTTGAATTTAGCAGACGTTCTCTAAAGCTGTATTCTGTAAGTCCAAACCGGTTATAAGATGACATTATACTTAAACTAGGAGCTTGTTTCGAAGTGAAATTGTGATTTTCTTCCCATCAAGCAATAGTGCTTAGTGCGAAATTTGGTGACCAATTGCTTTCTCTTCATCTATATATGTTCCTTTCATGTGTGTTTATTATCTAGACGTAAGCCTAAATATCTAACGCAGTTTGTAGTAGTGATGGTTTTATTGTTGATTTTTATTTCTGGCGACTCTCTATCACATTTGGTAATTATTACATGTTGTGACTTATCCTCATTCATTTTAATACGCCATATATTAGCCCAATCATCTATTTGTTCTAGATTATCTTGTAGGTTCATTATCTTGCTGCTATTCTTAGGTTTGAGTTTTCAGTTAGAAACACTGTACCATCTACAAAGGTTGAAGTGATGACATTTTGACTACTTGGTAGGTCTGCAGTGAAAATCTAATATAAGATAGGTCCCGAAATACTTCCTTGTGGGAGACCAGATCTTATTAAATGAAGCTGTGTTATTTTCGATCTTACTCTAAAGAATCTATCTCCTAAGTATCACTTAAGGAAAGTAAACAAATTGCCGGGTACATTTTTTAGCTTATAGAATAATCCTTGATGCCACACATCTTATCAAAATCTTAGCTAATGTCGAGGAAGGTTGCTGCATAATAGCTTCTATTTTCGAAAGTTTCATTTATGTGGTTTACAACTCTATGAGTTTTTTCGATGGTGAAATGTCGACTTCTGAAGTCGAATCGGTGGTCTGGGATCAAATTTTTTGCTGAAACTATTAACAGAAATGCAGATCATAAAAGCATATATATCTTAAAATAAACTATGTACTCAGAAAATGTCCCAAGGGTTCATTTACAGTGGCAGTACAGCATATACTAATAATTTTTATATTTGTTTCGGTTAATTGCAAATGATTTACGATTGTGACTTCAAGAGATTTGTAGTAAAGAGAAGTATTTTTTAGTAGAAGAAAGTATTTTTTGTATGTACAGCGTCTACGTTTAACAAAGCTTATTATATACCACAATTAAAATTGTTATGTGATCAATCAATGTGATTTATTCGAAATTCTTAGATAAATAACGAGATTGTTATTTACTATAGGTATATACTCAATTACAAGAAATAAATATTATATATACATACAAACGTATTATTCCGATTAATCAAGAAAGAATAAAAGAAAATACAAGGTGTTTAGATCCACTGTGAAAAATTCAGCAAATATATATATATATATATATATATATATATATATATATATATATATATATATATTATATATATATATATATATATATATATATATATATATATATATATATATATATATATATATATATATCTAATCTAGGCACCATAAAGTTGACTTCTATATGTATATAGAAGTTACAATCTATATTGTTATTTCTATTTAAATGTTGTTGTACACATGTATAATTAACATGTAATGTTAATTATATATACTTAGTAGAGGTATGTGGCTGTACTTATATTTATAATAAATCTATTTAATTTTCTTCACTTAGAATAACAGTTAACTTTCATTCTTATTTATTTAGTATAACATAAAGTACATAGTGGCTTACCTTAATTGACAGCACACACTTACAAAGAACATGGTGTAAATGTTTACAAAATTATTACTTTTAGTTTCATAAAATCTTTAAATATGAGATAGTAAAAGAAAACAAATTATTTTATAAACATATAAGAATAGATAAAAATCATGTAATATAACAAGAACGTATTAACAATCGAAAGAATATAGAGAACAAAAATCAGGATGAGCATTATACTCTCCAAAGCTTTTGCTTATTTCTTTATGGCATTCGCAGTCCATTTACTTGATGATATTAAATTTAAAAAAATCACTAGCGTATCTGAATTTATTGCCTTTTATAAATCACTTTAAACAGCGTTAAATATTATGTTAAGTTATGTTAAATGTATAACAAATAAAGAAAAAATAGCAACATGTTATTTTACATCCGTCAAACAATTGCAATTGTTTATCTGTTTTATCTGTAGTGACAGAGGATATCCTAGGCCATGTATATTATGCAAACTTCGCAAAATTATGAGAAATAATGGACAGTGTTGCTGATGCGTTAATTTTGTCCAGGACTGTATTATCCAAATATTGCAAAATATGCTAACAAATTAATTAATAAGGTTACATTAGTGGCATAATGCTGGGGCTAAGCTTGAATTTACCAGACGAAAAAAATAATCCATTAAAAAAAACAAATTTATGGCCTATGGACCTAAGTTACAAGAAGTTACAGTCTTACTACATAGTATTGTTACATAGATGAAGGTGATCCGCGTTTGGACAGATAACAGTGGACGCGATTGTCTGCCTGCTCCTATACATACTACTTATTGCCCTAGTTTCTATTCAAATGTTTTATTCCTGATGTTATAGTTTTGTTGATATTTTAGCTTCTTAAATATGGTCATTACAATACGATTTAATTTCACTTCCAATTTTTTTTTAAGTTTTTCATTGACATCATTTTCATTGCATTTGACATTATTGTCCCTTTCTGTTATTTATTCACTTTTTTTTTCTGATAATACCATTATCATTTGTTAAACATTAGTTGAAATCATTTGATTGTAATATCATATTCGTACTATGATTTAAATATTTTCTTAAATCTTTAAAAGTATGCAACATATTTCATAAAACTATCATGATACTAAAAATTATATCTCATATACTTATAATAAGTATTTACTACAATTTTTGAATAATTATTTTGTCGCAATAGAATAGATTATTTAGACAACTAACGTTATTATGATAAATTATGTTATTATAACACATTTTGAAGAGGTGGAGCATTTTTGGACCATGATCAGGTTTAAAAGTAACATTTAAAAGTTTTCATCAAGTTCAGATTTGTGTGATTAAACCAAAATTCGTTAATAGTTATTCAGTTGAGAACAATATTCGAGCCCATTAATGTGTGCATTACGAAGTGTTTGATTTCTTATGTTAAAAGTAATTGTGTTCCGCATTCAGACATTATTTAAAGGGGAAGGCGATCTGGGAAATTAATTTCGAAATGAGACTCAATATATAATTAGTATACGTTTCGGGTTTTTATCCAGTTTTTAATTTCGTCTCGGAATGCATGTATGTTTGGAGCGGATTTAAAGCAGGTATACTATTAAATACTTTAATGGCGTTATAACTAAAACTCCTTTCAAACTGAGCAGAACTATGTTTAGGCACGGTATATATATATATATATATATATATATATATATATATATATATATATATATATATATATATATATATATATATATATATATATATATATATATATCTTGATTACGGGTAACTATGTGACTAGATAAAGCATAGAGTATATTTGTCTAATAAAGTTGCATCTCAATTGTCAAAAAAATGTCTGAAGAACCAATGGCTGTCAAACAATCATTAACAAACTATTTACCAGTTTGTATAGGGGAAAATACACCAGCGGAGGAAACTTCGAATAATGAAGATGAAACAGAAATATTGTCTAGTACTGGTTCAGATTTTGTTTTTGAAGAATATTCAAAAACGTTTGAAAGTGTCAAAGAACTCGCAGGTATGTACATCGAAATACTTTAAACATATTATACCCATAAAAGAACGTGCACGATAATCTATTCGATGTCATCTATACAATTTGCTTAGGTACTTGGTTCACTCATATATTTGACGATATTCCCTGGGCGGACGATTATAGGTCATATATACAATTAGAGGAAGAGATAACAGAAGAAGAAATAGAAAATGTAGGCGTTTTGACTGATCATGTAATAGGTTGTAACTTATCCTATTTGGAAAGATCGCCTGAAGATTTACACCATGTTCTTTGTAAGTGTGTGTTGTCAAGTAAGGTAAGTCATAATGTACTTTATGTTATATTAAATGAATAAGAATGGAAATTAACTGTGATTCTAAATGAAGAAAAGTAAATGCATTTATTATAAATGTAAATACAGCCACATACCTACCTCTACTAAGCATGTATAATTAACATTACAACAACTAAAAAATTAACTATTTGGAGTTAATCCACAGTTAATTGAATATCATCAACATTTTCTGTGCCCGATTCCCCAAACTCATAATCGACAACTTGGACTTCTCCTTCTCCCATTTGTGGTTGGTAATTCATTTAACTTTTCAAACTTTAATTCCTCATCCTAGTTATCTGTTATTATAAATTAATAACGAATCACAGAATATATAACGAGAACAGAAACCTATATATAATGTAGTGATGAAGTTTATTATGAAGAATATTCATAATTGTGTTATTAAATAATTTTTTGAAATTTTACTCTCAAACACGAATTCCTGAAAGTTTTCCAGGTATAGTGCTATATCATATTAGAAAGTCCCTATTTATCGTTTATAAGATTTGACTATGTTTGGAAAAAAATACAAATAAAACAAATACTATTTTATTTGACAGAAATTTTAAAGTTGTTTAAAATGTCCTCCTCCACTAAGAATTTGATACTGGCTGGCATGTATGTAAACATTTTGTATTAATTTCCATTATATTTTCCATTTTTAGATGACCGCATAAAAGTAACCTCAACTTTCTATCGTTTCGGATCATACATTTACTTCACCCTGACATATTCTATGTGATTCATAAATCTATTGAGACTCATTTTAACAGAAATATATGTTATGATGATGTACTGTCCATGTCGCTTCATTAAAAAACACACATATTTGAAAATATTGAAATTTTCGTCACTACATAACATGGTCTTTGCAAAATTGTATGCGACGTTTTGAATCATCCCCATTCAACTCTCATACTAAATGTCAATTCTCATACTAAATGTAATTTATATGGTTTTTTATACTTTTTCTTTTTTCAATGATTATAATTTAACATATGTTTCAGTCTCTTAAGTAATTACTTTTTATAAACTTTGCTATCAGTTTTAAAATGTATTTCTTAGAATAGATAGGGAATAGAAACTAATCAACATAGAATAATCAATTTTCTGATTATTCAAAACATTTATTTGCTGGAAATAAAAAAAATAATTGAAACTACTTGCAAAATGGATACATCGCACGCATTATAATATGCCATAACAAATAAAAATAAACAGGTTTAAAACCTTAAAACGGACTTTTCCGCACGTAGAATATCTCTGTCTCGAAATTGAGTGGCTGAGAAAAAATAAACCAACACATAAATGCAGAATGTGTGTTTTATGCGACAGTTTTACTTTTTTCAAATAGTCCACCCTCGTGCTTTCTCATGACCCATGGACAGGGTGGGGTGTGTCCCATTCACCTCAAAATCAATAAATGTCGTCTGGTAGACGTCCCTAATCAGAATCAGTCGAAACCCGATCGATCCGACACGATTTAATTGAGTGATCCTGCTAACAAACATATTTCTCAAATAGTCCACCATTGTGCTTTCTCACGACCCATGAACAGGATAGAGTGTGTTCTATCCATCTCAAAATCAATAGATGTCGTCTGGGAGACGTCTCTGATTCGAATCAGTTAAAACCCGATCGATCCAA
This sequence comes from Rosalia funebris, assembly GCA_037954035.1. Lineage (NCBI taxonomy): Eukaryota > Metazoa > Arthropoda > Insecta > Coleoptera > Cerambycidae > Rosalia > Rosalia funebris. The sequence goes on along the minus strand of JAZFAV010000022.1, from coordinate 40,503,510 downwards.
CATGACTTAGTTGAGTTATCGTGTTAACCAAAATATTTCTCAAATAGTCCACCCTCGTGCTTTCTCATGACATTTGGACAGGGTGGGGTGTGTTCTATCCACCTCAAAATCAATAGATGTCGTCTGGTCAATAGATGACAACAACGGACACACACACAGACACACATGTTTTTTTTGTTTCTAGGCCGAAGAACGAAAAACACTAGAAAAAAAATGTTCTTTACACGATTACATTAAATTTCCCCGTATAGTGTGGAGTGAGTGCGGAAAGGTAAAATGTATCGCTACACAGTTGTTAAATTTTATACTTATCACAAATAGTGCAATTTTTATTGCAGGTGCAGGTAGGGTTGTCACCTTTTATTTGAGCAAGTAAAGTGTATTGGTTGTTAGAGGTAGGAAAAAAGTACATTATATCAAAATAAAGTATTATTTATTTTACTTTCTTATTTTGTTTAAAAACATATTTTTTATTACTTTTAGCAATATTCAACAAATAATTGTCACTTATTTTTTACAATATATTACTTCAAATAAAACAGTATGTACGAATCGAAGTACATTTTTAAAAACTAATAACGATAAGGTCAAGATTTCTTGAACCGATGTAACTTCTTTATCGGTTTGTCGATTTGTTAATGTATAAAAATTATTAAGCACCTTATATAACTAATGAAGGTAATTCAAACTACCCTACAATCGGTATAAAATTTCTTTGACACCAGGTGTCCAAAAAATAAGCCACGCTCCCACCAAGATTCCCAACACACAAAATTACTATTAACTATTTCGGTCTTTTAATGATTTACGTAAAATAAACCCTAGAAAAATCAAACTATGTGAAATGAAGTATTTTGCGTACTTTATCGTTGTCATAAAATATAGAGTATAATTGCCCCAAATAACGTACAATACTTTATTATAAGGAATGGGCGGCTACCCTAGGTGCAGGTGCAGAGTTCCCTATTTTTGTATATCATGTATCCTATTTAAAATGATACACCCAGATATATTCGTAATTTATTGAAATTCAGATTCGAGCTGTGGCTTTCTTAACTTTTGGTAATTGAAATAAGTAAAAAAACAGCAGTTTAAAGTAACAACCAATTTTTGAGATAGTTACTCATTACACACAAATACAAATTTTAATTAATAATCGGATGTAGTCTCTTTCGGCTAATTCTCCTTTAATTTGAATATATTTCTCAATTCGTTTATGTTTATGATTGGCTACTCTTCTCAGCTCTGGAATGTTGATTTCGCGATAGGCTCGTCTTATTTTAGCACAAAGTTCTTTTTGATTTCCGGGTCTTGTCTTGTAAACTTTATCCATCAATGTTACATTGAAATAAAAATCTAATGGTGTAATACAGGGGGCTCTAGGAGGCCAAAAGGACGATTTCTTCTTATCCAGCGCATTCGAAAATGTTCGTTAAACCATTGACTAATGATTATGGAATTATGGATTGATGTACTGGAAAAACGTCTTCTGTCGTCTATTAAAAGGAAGATTTTCAATTACATTCCATAATTCCGTATCGAAAAAGTTACCAATTATCCTGTCTCTTAAAATTTCACACCATACGTTAACATTATTTGAATACTAGTCTTCACAATTAATAACCCAATGAGGATGTTCTATAGTATATGTCAGTATATACAGTTTAGAGAAGACACCACCCCATTAATGGTAAATGTAGCCTCACCAGTAAACAAAATTTGATGTAGAAAATTCCAGTCGTCTAAAAAATTTCTAGATTCAATAACAATATTCTAACCTTTCATTTTCATAACTTTATTTCAAGGTACGTAGAAATTTTGGTTTATAAGTCTTGACTTCATGACAACTAAAACATAATTTTCTTCTTGTCGATTTTCAGTTGAGTCGCTAAATCTCGTAGACTCACTCTTGAATTCTCTTGATTTGCTGCTAAGATTATGTTATCTTCAGGATGCGGATGTATTTGACAAAGTTGATAACATAATCATCCTGAGATCTTTTAATAATACCACCAGTTTCATTAAAAAGTGCATTTATGGCGGTTGCAGTTTCATGACTAATAGCGGACTCGTAAAGCATGTTCTTGGTTAAATTCTGTGACTATTTCTCTGCTACTACGAGTCCCATCACCAAATAACCTTATTATTTCGAACACTTGTCAGCTTGATATGTAATTTAATCATAGTTTTTGTTTTTTTGGCATCCTGTTAAATTAAAAATAAACAGTTTTAAAACCTTAAAACGGACTTTTCCATACGTAGAACATCTCTATCTCGAAATTGAGTGGCCGAGAAACAATAAACCAACACATAATTTTTCTCAAATAGCCCACAATCGTGCTTCTCATAACCCATGGACCGGGTGGGGTGTGTCCTTGCCATCCTCAATATATGTCGTCTCTAATCAGAATCAGTCAAAACTCGATCGATCCGACACGATTTAATTGAGTGATTGTGCTAACAAAAACAATTTCTCTGATAATCCACCATTGTGATTTCTCATGACCCATGAACATGGTAGAGTGTGTTCTATCTACCTAAAAATCAATAGATGTCATCTGGGAGACGTCCCCGATCAGAATCAGTCAGAACTCGATCGATCCGGCACGATTTAGTTGAGTTATCGTGCTAACAGGAATAAATTTCGACAACAACGATAACGACAACGACTACAACCACAACGACATACATACACAATGGTTTAAAAACCATTTTTTTTGGTTTTTAGGCCGAAAAATAAATCCTAGAAGAAAATTTTGTTTACACGATTATATTACTTTTCCGCGTATAGTGCGGAAAAGTAATAAAAATTGTAACCGTGTGTGGACTTTGTCCATCAACGCGAAGCAAAATATCAGGCATGGACCCCATTTGGGGGGCTGCCGTTTCCTCACTTTGTTACTTAAATTTAAGTTGGTTACCTTGAAATGTACGTCTTATACAGGATTACAATTGTGTCAAAACTCAAATTTGTATTTAAAAAAATGACGAAAATATGTGGATGTTTTCAGTTTAAATAAGATACAGGTATTACCATAATACCTTTGATAGTATTTATATACCGTAATAATATCTTTAAATAGTGGCAATAATATCTTTGGTAATATTGTCATTTTTTACAATTATACATAAGTATACAATATTGTACACTCTTCTCATCGCTTATTATTTATGCTATTGGCTGATAACGCATCAAGTTATGACATTATCTTTCATATTTGGAGGTGAGAGGGAAAAAATGGAGAGAGATTAAAACATAAATGGTAATTAACTCGTATTGAAAATTTATTTGGAAAAATAAGGTGTATATAAAAATGTAATTTGGAACTATAAACTTTCATTTGTGCCTTTATAGTTTTTATACTATACATGTCTTAGCGTAACTTTAAGTGAATGCTTGTAATACTTTGCTTATCTGATAACTTTTACTGCGTTTTATGGATTATTTTAATTCCATACACTTAAAAAATTATATATTATATCCAACGTCCTTAAAGGAATGAACAATACAACTTATATTTTTAATAACATGTAAACTATATGGATATTCATATTAATTAATGATATCTATGATACAAGGAAAACCAGTTCCCAAAATTTCGATAAAATAAAATTTTAACGCAAAAAATTAGAAACTGATCTATGTTAATACTGAAAAATATTAAGGCACATATTAACTTGATAGATTGAGGATAAATAGTACAGTGAAATGAAGAAAATAAATAAGAAATACACTCGATATATATCGTTGTGTATAATTGCATGACAAAGTTTGGAAATATTCATCTGTGACCTCTGAAAATATTTTTTTGGGGACTTGGACACATTAAGTGGAAAATATATGATAAGAAATGAAAGATAGAATAGTAGGTCCACTGAATTTGGTAGTAAAATAAAATTTCCCAATACTTAATCAATAATTTACTGCGATTACACATGATTATAAATTAAAAAAAGTTAAATATATTGTGATAGATAGAAATGGAAAAATGTAATAATATATAAAGTGTTTTTCTGTTATATTAATACCAAAAGATTTTGGGTTTCCTTCTTAAATAAAAAGTAAAGTTTTAGAGATTTACGTACATATTCACTGAACTAAAACATTATGTTCACATAATATAAGACATGCCCTCTAAATGTGTGATAAAATATTCTTTTTAGTAGGATTGCGTTTGATTCTTATGAGAAGAGGCAGAAAAAGAAAAATATGGACTTCCGAGATTCTTTTAATAGCTCATGGGGAATTTATAATTTTAACATTAACTTATTCAGAAATGCCCTTTTAAAAGTGCTTATGAAAGTTTTTTGCGAAATATGTACACAAAAAGTATTATATAGAGACTATAAATACCAAGGAGTTAAGTGATTCTTAGAATATTATTATTGCTTTTTAATTTTTATTGGAAGTGATAACCTAAGAAATCCATATTTAAAAAAAAATAATATTTCTAATTATATTGATTACTCTGTTAACAGCAATTTAATAATTAAGTGCAACAATAATATTTTCTATCGTTTCAGCAAATTTGTGACATTTCTGAGATAAGATTTTACCATTATATACAATACCTGGATCTTTCCTGGAATGAATTAACCACATTAAATCCGCTGGAACAACTACCATTTCTACAGTACTTGGATGTTTCACATAATCACTTACAATATTTATTGGATTTTAAGGCACCTTTTTACTTAACTTTTGTTGATTTTTCATATAATTTAGTAAGTGTTATACCTGATTTAACACAATTCTGGTCCGTGACACACTTGAATTTATCCCATAATGAAATTGCTGAAATTACTGGTATAGAGAAACTAAGGTTTGTATTAAATGTATTTAATTTTCTAATTCTACTTTATTTCCTGTTATTATTAAAGGAAAAAACTTAAAATTAGATAAATTGCGTTTCATTTTTGTATTTCTTAGATTGTCATTAAAAATAGGAAATAAAATACTAATCTTGTTACATCGCATATAATAAAATTGTGACATTTGTAATATTTAAACAGTTTCAACAAAATTATTGTTTCAACAAATTTCTTAATATGTTTCTTAAGTTTTTGTTAATGTTTTGTTATATCGTTAACTATTTTCAAAAAAATGTATTTCTTGTTCTCGTTACAATGTAGATTCATGACATTAGGCACTTTTGGGACCTGTTTAGATTGATGTGTTATGTGAGGGGGTCGGATATAAACCAAAATGTTGTAATTAATCAAACTTGAATGTTAATAATTGAAGTTAATGTTGCAATTTTTAAATTTTTAAGTAATTAATTTCGTTATAATTTAAGGAAATGACTTTATGACACCATTATATATGTATATATGTCTGTTCCTATATCTGTCTGATTATTATGAGACCAGGAGATGCGTTTATAATAATGTTATAAATATATCTTTCAGATTTTTGAGTTACTTGGATTTATCTTTTAACAAGATAGAGAAACTTCAAAACTTGGACTATTTGCGGCTACAATTTCTTATTTTACATCATAATATCATCAAAAATTCAGAAGATGACAATACAACTAAATTCAAAACATTGTCTCATATAAGATCTATAGATGTATCTTATAATCAGTTAACTTCTCTGAAGCCTTTCGAAAGCACAGGAAATCTAGAAAGCATCGATGTATCCAATAATAACATATCGAGTTTATTAGAAGTTTACTACTTACAAAATTTAATGTATCTTTCAAGGTAATGTATACCTTTTCAGTTAATTTATATTATAATTTTAGTAAATAACGCGTTCAACAACAATGAAAGATATAGATTTTCATTATTATTGAGCAAAGAAAAAAATTATATTTTTTAATTTAAACTTTTTTAATCATCAGTCAATCAAAGAGATGACCTGACACAGCAAATAAACGCGCATTTAATATTAATTCTAAACAATATCACATACATATATGTAATATATCTAAATAGATCAGATTGTAATAAACAGGTATTGCTAGAGATTTATTACACTACCCCTGAAGTAACTTTATTTTAAAGCTTTTTAGGTTATCCTCAATCAACGAAATACTGTTGAAAATAGTAGAAGTATTTCATTTAATGTATCTAATTTTTTATGGAAGAACATGTTGCTTAATAGAGGCTAGTTTTACTTATTGTTCTTTTTAGTAGTGTCTTATTGAGATACTATTCAAGTCTTTCAACATACGAGTATATCTATGTCTCATATTTAGAGTATCAGGACAATGTAACAAAAATAATAATTATCAAAATATTATTTTTTCACATCTTTATTTACTAAATGGCTATTTTCGTGTTGTGTCACGAAATTTTTAGATCGATGTACGAAATGCTTTTCTTTCGAATTTCGGCATTTTGACGAAGTCAATATAGTAAATCGACTCTTGCGAACAACGTGGTAACTTTTGTTTTTTGATCTGAAGTCTCTAGAGGTATGCTCCGGAGGTGCCTTCGATATGAGCGAGGGGGCGGCGCAATATTATTGCGATTTGCTTACTCGTTAATATATTATAGTTTTACAATCTATCACTATAGGAATGGAAAATAAGTAAAAATTTTCGGACATCGACTTGACATGTAAGGGAATAATCTAGTGATGTATCCCTTTTCATAATTGAAATTTATACTAAACCTAAAAAACTAATTTAGTTTTTACTATATTTCCTTAGTAAAATAATTAAGTAACTCACAAAGTTACACAAAGGCCTGAAGGCTTAAAGCTTTTGAGTCATCCACTGTATGATTATCGTCTAACACTATAACAGCAACCTTATTAGGATGTACTTTAATTTGGTCACTATATTTCTTAATATGTATACCTCTTAGTTCACTAATCATGTTTTTAGATCTCCATGTATCTTTCATTCGACACATTCTATGGAGCGTTACAGATGTTGCGAAGCACTTTTGATTAGAAGCGCTGAATATATAATATCGATATTCGATTTGCTGGCTGAAACTGATATACCATACATCTAAATTGGTTTAATAATTGATTTATATATTAGAACCTTGATTTATAAAGATAGTTTAGAGTTTCTACCAATAAGTCGATACATTTTACTAAATTTAACTTCCATCTTATTACTTTTAACAAATATATTTTTCCAGGTAATTGACGATCGATATGGATACCAATATATTTTGCGCTTTCTTGTTGTATTATCTTTCTATTATTTATTGTTACTGGCGGGCAATTATCCCCGCGCAGATTGAACGTAACGTGGACTGATTCTGTCTCGTTTTCTTTGATTTTCAATTCATTAATCCATATGTATATTAAGTCTAGATTATATTGTAGATATCGCGATGCGATTATAGGACCTACATATGTAGGTAACTAATATGGCACCATCATCTGCACAGGTAGTTGTGGTTGTCAGTGTTGTTGTAGAAAGATCAGCTGTATACAAAAGTTACAGGATGGGCCCAAGTACACTGACCTATGGCACCCCCGCGTTTGTAAGGAATAATTATGTTTGTCATCTTCTTGTTTGACTATGAAGTGTCTAGATGTCAAATATGATTTTAAAATTTTATAATAATGGTAAAGTAGATTAAATTTTGTTTGTAAAATAGACCTTCACCTTCACAAGGCTTCAGTTACATCGAGGAATACATCTGAACAATATTTCCTTGTAATATTAATTAATACTCCTTGAGCATTATTAGTTTGATTCACAAGTCTGTGTGTTTTTGAGATGAGATTTTTATCTACTAGCATTCTCTCAAATCTGCACATTAAAAGTTTTTCAAAAACCTTTTAGACAATATTGATTGGTCAATATGGACGCCATCTCTTGTGTTGGTTATTCTTGTTTGGGTATTACCTGGGCAAATTTTAATTGATCTGGAAAGTATCATAACCTAAGCATGTTGTTAAAAAGTATAGTACGAAAGTAGTATGCCTTTTCTAGTAATTCTTCCTATAGTCTTTAGTTTTTAAAAGTAGAAGACTTTTCCTATAATTAGGTTAAAGCCTGGTGCTTTATTTGGATTTAAATCATTTAGAAAAGAGCTTCTAAATATTTTAATTTGTTTTGTTCCTGTCCTGTTGATGGTATACAATGTAGAGCGAACGTTTTGGCTAGACCTTGAGCGAATCCAAGGGCCTTTTCATTACCATCACGTGCCCACTCTTCATTTTTTGTTTTCGAATTGGGGCACAATGCTGTTGTGGCTGTTTATATTTTTGTTGCCCTCCAGAGTGAGTAGTCTGTTTCTTTAGTAGCTATTAGATTTTAGAGATTATTTTATAAATAAAAATATTAATAACTGATATAATAATGATTTATTATTATTATTTACAACACTAAATAATATGCTTACTAGCACACTTATCTATAGCATTATATTATATGATCATTATTTTATAAAAAACAATCAACATGATACTGTATTATTTGAGGAAATGTAAAGAAACACTTGTGGTATATTCCCCTGAAATATTGGCAATTATAAATTAATTTTACTCATACCGTGGTGTTAAAATGGTAGACCCTGTATTGATCATGAACATTATTAGCTCTAAAATTAATTCATTATTATTTATATGTTAGGGAAAGGATATCAAAAATGCCTCATCAAATGTGTATTCTTTGTAGAAATATGTAGGTAATATTAGAAAAAGCAGAGGAAAAAGCATATGAACATAAATATTTACATAATAATAAAATAACTAAAACTTTATTTTACAATTAGTGTTTTACTTTATGTTAAATTGATGTTGCAGGGTAAATTTCTACGGTAATCCAATTTCTACCATGAAATTCTACATCGACGTTTGTCTTTCAACGATAAAACATTTGATGGTTTTGGATGAAAAGGAAATAACTGCAGAACAACGTATAAGTGTAAAGAAAAGTTGTGAAGTAGATCCATCTTTTCCTGCCAGGGAGTCACATATAGATCTAGTTCTACTGCAACAAATAAATCAGCCATATGTGGGACCCTATATCGTTCCTTATGATCAGCCACCTCCAATAGTCATAATAATAGTGGGCCCACCTGGATCTATGAAAAAAGATGTTCTGAAAGCTTTTCTAAAAACAAACATAAAGTTAGTTATAATTTGTATTCGCATATAGAGTCGCTCGATTTAGTCTAAAGCGCATATATGGGAATGAGTCAGTGAATCAGTATCTCCGCTCGATCTATCGACTTCGCAGCAAATTGTTAAGCACCTGTTTACTGTGCATTTCGATTGATGTACACTAAACAGATTCGATGCACCATGTAGTTATTAGATCGAAAAACATTGCAAACGTTTTACACAGGTGGTACACCTGTGTAAAAATAAATCGAAAATAGTGCAAAATCTAAATTAAGTAATAAAATAATCATGGTTATATATGGACGAAACGACCGAGTGTACAAGAAATTCTGTTTTTAATATTAGTTTGTATACTCAAACCTCTTAAACCATCACGTTAATTCTTACTAGCTAGTAAATGATTACAGAAATGAACTGGCAAAGCAGGTAGGAGAGTGGTTTTAAATTCATTAGAAATATTTAATCTTTCAAGAAACCAAGTGATCATGTTTGCGACTGATGGTACCGCAACAATGCTGTAGGCTATTGTCTTAAATAAGGTATCGTAACTTATTATGTGTAAACATCATCCATTACATCTTTTGCTGAAAAATATCGAATATATCCAAGCGTAAATGGATTAATATCGTCTACAAAAGCGATTTTCTCCAATCTCGTATTATTCTCAAATAAATGTATTCGACAATTTTACAGATAATATCCGATATTCCTAAATCACGACAGCCGATATTTACTTGTTGGGAGGAACATGATTACAGGCAGCATTTTATTATTTTTAGCATTTGCACAAAATAAAGTCTGCAGTGTTATAATTTGATCTGATCAAGGAAAGTCATGTGACATTTCAAGATCTTAAAGAAGAAATAGATTTACTTACAAATACTTCATAACTATCACAAGGGATTAGTGGAGGCTGTAGAAAAATTGCGAAATGTTTCCTTGGAGTCACTGCAAATAGTGGATGCTGCACACATTCAGATATAGGGTTTAAAGAACGCAAAATATACTATTTTAAAAAAAGTTAAAATTTTCAAAGATTAAAACAAATGTACAGTATTTCTGCGTCTACAGGCCCATTACATAATTGCAAAGATTATTTAGATTATATGAATATGATATTACTAGATGTCGAAAGGTCATTCTCTTCATATAAGAAAAACTGAAATTCTTTGTTCCGTATATGTTTTTAGTGATTCCAATATCAGAAAATACTATCTCACCAAAAACATAAATGTGAAAAGAAGGCCAAGTTCGGTACAAACGACGTTAGGGATTGTAGAATTCGCCAATAAAAGGTTTGAGATCTGAACGGGTGTCAAGCTCCGTAGGAACTTACAATAGGAATGTACAACGGTCTTCAATTGATTAAAAAAAATTGTTATGTTCTTTGATATTGAATTTATAACTTGGGAAAGTTTTAGTAGTCAATAAATTATACTTAACGTGATGATATTTAATACAAGATTAAAATTTAATTTCGCTAGTTGTTCTGTTTTACAGTACAAACAGTGTAGTTGGATCTAAAACTTGCCAAGTTGTAAATTCAATATCAAAGAACATAACAAATGTTCTTTTAAATCAACTGAAAACCGTTGTACAGTCCTATTGTTCCTATGGAACTTGGCACCCGTTCAGATCTCAATTTTCTGATCTGGAAAGCCGACAATCCTGAACGTCGTTTGTACCGGACTTTGCTCCCTTTTCACATATATGTTTTCGATGAGATGTCATTAATTTTTGAAGAGTTCTATTTAATATAACGCAATATTGTTCTTGTGAGTATATATAAATTGTATATTTTATTATAATTAGTTACGAATATTTATGTTACTATTATGTTTGATGGTTTATATAAGAAGAAAATAAATTTAACAAATCACGTAGTGTAATGGCGTCATCTATTTTTGTTGGATTGATTGATACTTAGTACTTGAAACTAATCGCATCAATAACTTTGTCGACACCGAACTTCGATAATTTGTGGTTTAAGATTTTTTCCTTTGTATACGCTTAATGATATACCTCGATGCCAAATTTCAAGTTTCCAAGTCACCGAGAACTGGTCTAATATTTTGATGAATAAGTCAGTCAGTGAGTGATGACAGTACCACTTTTTGGACCTTAATAACTTAAGAGCTATAATAGGTTTATTCGCGAAATTTGGAATTTTAGGTATTCAAGGGGATATTCCTTATAAGACATGCAAAATTACAAGTACGTAGGTCTAATGGTTTTTGAGTTATGGGGGGTAGCTCGAAATTGTTCGTGTAATATTACACACTGCCGGTGCGTCGCCCTTTTCTTTTCCGAACTTGGCTGACAAATTGCCGTGTGTCTAAATCCGAATATTAAAACAGAGTTAAAATTAAAATATCAATGATATAAATATCAAAGGAAATAGGTTCGGTAGGGAAAATAACTCATTATTTTTGGTAATATATTTTTCCCAATATGTTTGTAAGGAAATTTTCACTTGAGAAAGGCACTTAACAATAAGTGAAATTATAAGAGGACTGCTGTTATAATAGGAGATTATACACATTTGTTTTGTCTGCTTCTTATTTTTCAAAATATTTTTTATTTAGCGTTAAAATATGTCTATCGATTTTATTAAAATATTAATGAAGCACGCATAAGGATTAGAATACATTAAATTTCGATGTTTGTTACATTCACAACGAATGTTAAAATTACACTATTCTGTTTTTAAATAGGCTAAAGATGAGTCTAATAAACTAACCTCATATTTTTAACAAGTTTCATATTTTTGCGACGAAAAAAAGATTTTTTATTTTAGTCTTGAATATGGAGTCAGTCACACTACTAGGCCTAAATTAAGCAACGAAATTCATGGAAAGGATTATTATTTTGTAACTACTGAAGACTTCAAGACGTTAACTCGTAAAGGTCGATTCATTGCTGTATCCGAATTTAACGGACATTCATATGGAATTGGTAAGTACGGCTTAAAAATGTATTTGATACATTCTATCTTAATCTATACGTAAACTTACTTATGTGTATAATTTACTTCTAACACATTGAATAATATATACTAATCAGCGTTTTAAATAAACTCGTTGGCAGAATTAACACATCACTGAAATTTCACATTATTACTTCTATTCTTTCGAAAATTTAAATTGTAGTACCTATGTGATATTGTAATTAAATGATTTCAACTAATGTTTAACAAATTAGAATGGCATTATGGGGAAAACATGAATAAATAATAAAAAGGAACAATAATATCAAATGCAATGAAAACGGTGTTAATGATAAACTTTAGAAAAAAAATTGGAGGTGACATTAAATGGTAATAATTTGGAATCAGTAGCATGTTGATATCCTCCTCTAGTTCTTATTATAGCTTCCATTCATCTGAGCATCCTATTGATCAAGTGGTGAATTGTTTTCTCAGGAATATTCTCCTATTCGACAAGAACGACTTGTTCGAATTCCCTAAGAGTTCTAGGGGCCGCCTAACTGATCGTTTTCGTACACCCCATTGATGATCAATAGAGTTCATACCTGGGCTTCTTGGTTGCCAGTCCATAATTGGAATATTCACAAATCGAAGGTAGTCCAATAGTAACTCCTCTAGTAACATGGAGCCGAGCGTTATCCAGCTTAAACATGAAATTTTTCCCAACAAACAGGACAAATGGCATTGCATATCCATTTACGATGTTTTCTACATAGGAATGTGTACACATGGATCTCCTCCGTGTAGGACCCAAATCAGTGCGACCATCGAAATAAATTCCTCCCCAAAATATTATCGATCCACCAAAAAATGGGATCCTCGGTGAAGTATTGTAGGTAGCAAACTATTCTCTTGGTCTCCATCAGACTCATTGATGCCCACCTAATGAATTAAGACTTACCATTGTTTCGTCTGAAAACAAAATTCGCTTCCAGTCGTCAATGGTACAATTTACGTGTTCTCTTGCAAAACGTAGTCTAGTAACACTATGTTCTGTGGTGAGTAGTGGTGCAATAGCTGGTCTTCTACTATCCAGTCCTCCTTTTATAAAACACTTTAAATAGCGGCAAATGTATTATTAACAATCAAAATTACAAAATGTTACATTATATCTGTGAAACAATTGTAATTGTTTATTTGTAGTGACAGACGATATCCTAGGCCACCTACATAAGATGATCAAGGATCTAAAACTTCGAGAAATTATAAGAAGTAATGAAAAGTATTGCAAATGCGTTAATTTTGTTCAGGAGTGGAAATTTATTATTTCTTGAAATTATTATTTATTATTTCTTGAAATGTTAATAGATAAACTTTTTTAATTTGTTATTATGAAATCACTTCAAATTTATATTCAAAAAATTAATGATAGAATATTTTAGTTCATGAAGAACTGCGAAAATCAATGAATAAAATACTAATATTCCACAGCGATATAAATTCAGCTTTATCATTAAGAATCATGGGCATCAATCCAATACTTGTACTGGCCATGCCAAGAGATGAACACACCCACTCCAGATGGCTGAAATTCAAATACTACTATGATTACATGTAAGAACTTTATATGATTACATTTATATATACGATTATAATCCCAACAGATTACTTACATTTTTATATATCTTTAAATGCTCTTTCTAGCTCGAAAAACTTATTCTGTTAATAGGATCATTCTAAGGTGCACACATACTAAGTTGAATAAAGGAATTATTTCAAAATGTTTATTTTACATTTTTCACCAATAATACGTTTAGATTGTAATATGCATGAAATAGTATTTCTTTAAAAATAAACAATTTATGTAAATATCACATTTTATGAATAAGTTAAATCCATTTGAAATTATAATTATTACATTCTTGAACATCCTTAAATGCTCTTTCTTGCTCGAAAAACCTATTCTGTTAATAGGATCATTCTAGGGTATACAAAACATTACATAAGCTAAGTTGACTAAAGAAGTTATTTTAAAATGCTTATTTTAAATTTTTCACCAATAATATGTTTACATCTAGATTGCAATCGATTTGAAGTTACCATTATTACTTCCTTGAAAATTATTTTTGTGGTTCCTACTATTTCATACGTGACGTGGGAGGACATCCATAAAAAACTAATTACTTTTATTAATTTTACAATGTTGTGTATGTAATATTGTAACGTCTATTATAATTACTAGACCTTCTCTCTTTATAAAATGTAATTGTAAGCATTAGGAAATAATTGTTGGTGTCCCATTTTCATGAACGGAGTTAACATTGTTGATATAGTATGAAATGTATTACATACAGTTGAAATATGTGTTTTTCAATAAAAATAATAAGTATTTATTAAATATATCATATTCTTCCTTTTTAGTATCATGAACAGTAAAATTATAAAATAGTAAAGGAAGTAATTCAACCAATCATTATTATTAATACATTACTAATAAACAGAAAATACGACATTCAGTAAACCTGATTTAATTCAGTCTACATTTTTTGAATATCTTGATGTACTAGCAGAAAATATATGACTATAATCTGTGTTAAAACTTCGGAGTTATTGAGTAATATGATATTATATAATAATGAGTTGGACAGGCTGTACCGATTATATGTACATATATCCACTGACTTCGGAATCGAAGTCAGTGGATATATGTACATATAATCGGTACATAAGTTGAAAAAGTTTTGTTAAGGTTTTCTGTTCCAAGAAACCTGAACTCGTAATAAACCAAAATTACAAAACATATTACACCACTAATACCGTGACAACTTATGACAAATCTAAGCACTGATTAAAACAAACCCTAATAAAAAGTACCAGCTGTTGTTATGGCTGTTTTTAATAATGTCTCTTTGCAAGATAGTGAACATGTTATGGAGTTTCATCAATGTATTATCAATAGAAAGTACTGCTATGTCACTTTCATGATATTTCCTTAAAATTTCTTGTAATAATACAATATTTGAAGAATATACATGAATATGAATTTTCAATGGTGAGGAATATGAGATGGAAGATAAATAGTGTGTCAAATGGTATAATGAAATCATGTATTTAAGAATACCCAGAAGAACATACCCCACAATAATCTTAAATATTTAGATCAACTGGTAACCACATGTTATTATTGGCATATCTGGAAGATTTTCACTATACCAATAGAAAATTATTAATTTTCGTAAGTTATGTACATATTCGCCTAATCACCGATTAAGAAAGTTTCTCATCACATACTTTCGAACATATAGTTGAAATTATAGCAGTTATAATATTATAAATAATGAGCTGAAAATTTTTCACGATTGACAAAGCATGCATCCAGTTGCAAAGTGGGTTAAATCGATTAAAAAAAAATGAATGAGTTATGAGTATCGTTGGATTTAGATTCCGCTATAATGAGGTAATAGTTTCAAGTGTTAAAATGAACTAAAACCCCCTGAAAATCGAATTCAAAGTTTGGTAGCAGTGTCAAAATGGGTTAAAAATCTTGGTGTTCAGATACATACTGAGGTAAAAACATTTATGTCGCAAAAGGGGTTGAAAGCTATTGACAGTAATGGTAGCCCGATGAGTTCAAAAACAAAAAAGGTTAAATATTTCGATAACTCCAATCAACCCCTGTTTTCACACCAAATTTCGTTTTTTTTATTTATGATCCCCTGACAGAGTCTTTGGAAATTTAGAGTTCAAATACCGAGCGTGACTCCAAAATCCGAAACTTACCTCAACATATTCAAAAAGTACACCACAATCATTCATCTTGGTGATGACTGTGGTATACTGGATTGAACAGAGCAAAGTAATAAGATTCTGAAACCCACGACATCTTGGCAGTTCAAGTTTCAGATATAAAAAAATATCGCAGACTAAAGGTATTACCCAGCGAGGGGTGTTGGTTCAGGGAGAACCCCTCTGCAACTACGAAACTGGGGAACCAACATTTGTAACCAAGAAAAACCGATTCATACGCATTTTCAAATTGCAAGAGATTGCAAAAGGAGTTGAGATCAGCAGAACTAATAGATCTGTTAAGGCTGTTAAAATTACACTACGGGGAAAATTAGAAGGAAAATATTTTACTTCATTACTATTCTGAGGTGCTCAAAACTCAATCTTTTACTCCAAGTTCATCTGGTATTGTGCTACCTGCTACCTACTCAACAAGTTGAGGAAGAGGTGGCCAAAAACCTAATCATGGAACTGGAAATTATTGGAGATAAAATTCACATAGTGGAGAAAATGAAAATACAGAAAATGATCTTAAGGAACCAGAACCGACAGATTTTGATCTAATGGAGAGTGACTGTGCAGAAATGATTTACACTAGTTTGGGGCATACAAGATTTTTTTTATTACCCTTTACCCTCTTTTATTCAAGTTTATTACCTGCAATACATTTTTAAAATTTATTTTCACTGTGAAACTACATTTTAATTTTGAGTACCTATTTCCGTTTATAATAATGGAAAAAATAACAAAACCAATAATAATCAAGGTTAGTTTACTATACTTATAGTGTGAATGATTTGTATTTTAAACATTTATATCTGCATTAAGTTGTAATAGAAAATTATGTTTCATTAAAAGAAACTTATTATTAAAATACCTATTGTACTCTTAAAGTTAATTCGTTTTTGCAGCATAAATTTATGAATTTTTTGTGATTTGTCTCTAGTGTATGTGTGAGTCTCTAGCTTGTCTGGGTCAATAGTGATAATTTTTTGTGGTTTTCTCAGTTTCATTTTGGACTTAGATAACCCACTTTGCAACTGGCCTACTCACATAATCTCTGCAAATGCAACTCCGGAATGGAAGGGATTATCAAAGTCATTTCCTAATACTAACTCATAATATAAAGAATTAAAGGAATGACAATTATTTTATTTATAACAGATGTTTTTCTATAGACAACGAGGGATTATTCGAGTGAAGAATTGTCCAGAATGTGGAAAAACAACAGAGACATTTGAACTTAGTCCAGAGGGAATTAATATTAATATAAGTAATATATTAGAACATATTATTGACATGGTTGTACTATCTGACGAGAATTTGGATATTCAGGAAGAATATAGTTTACAAGATATGGAAACTACAGTTCGTTTTAATATTCCGTGTGATGAACGTCAAAATGAACTATGCGAAAACGATCAAGATAGGTATATATGTGCATATAAATATATAAGGTTACCATTAATCCTATTTATATATTTGTTTTTGCAGACTAAATACAATAGTAACTGCGTGTAGTATTTTAAAACGAAAGATGACGGATGGTACTGATGAGTTAATTCAGATACCTAACGAAACAGCTAGCGATACTTTAGAAGATGCGCCTTTGGTTTGCAATTTTATTATATATATATATATATATATATATATATATATATATATATATATATATATATATATATATATATATATATATATATATATATATATATATATATATATATATATAAAATCGGAGAAATTTCTGCGGTCGGACGACAGAAATGGTATGTAGCCGTTTGATCCGAGGAGTAGGCAGATTGAGTCCTCGGCAAGAGCTAGCAACAAGTCCTGGGGAGGATGCAGATTGAGACGCCGGCCGGCGCGCGGCGCCCAGTTATATACCCTTCCTTACATCCTATTAATTAAATTAAAAACAGATGGACCCCCCTGCTTCTAAAAGTTTACAATGTGTTTGCTATTTTATTTATATTAAAATCAATTCATGATATTTTACGCTTCAAACTGAAATTTGAAAAATAGAAACTGTTTTTTTAAGTTTACAGTTTTAAGAAATATTTACAGACAATTATATCTTTCAATCTTTTCCTTAAAATGCATAAGCTTTTTGTTTCCTAATAAGACACGATTCTGATATAAATGGATAATAATACTAAGAGACAGCAATCACTTTTAAATTTCTCACAAGTTGTACCTTACTGATTGTTTGGATACTATTAATACTTTTTGTGTGTCTTTTAATATCAACAATATAGTACAATATTTCATTATAAATGTATGAATAATTTACCTCTTTGAGTAATAGTCATGAAAGCCTGTATTCCATTATAAATAAATAAAAATAATTTATTTATAGTAGCATGCAAACTTTTACTGCTGTTGTCTAGTATAGTAAATTTTTTTGATTAAGCGGATTATGCCGGGGGCCTTATTATCAAACTTATCTTGGCGATTCATTGATAATCTCGTTATCTTCATCAGAAGACCAGTTATGTAAAGAATTCGGCATATTTCGTGGAAATTTTAGAGAATTTGGAAGTAAGTAGCAGTGATGTAATGGTCAAAATGAAGTCGTTTATCAAGGTATCAGTAGATGGAAGCATTAACTTGTTTTATCAATGACTACGAACGAAGTACCTAAGGGTTCAAAAAATCCTAATTTAGCCTAATTTATGACATTTATTAACTACATATTTTCTGTGGAATGAACAGTTTTACTAACAAAAGAACAGAGTAGCTATGAGATCGCCACTCTAACCCATAATTTATTCATGACGACATCTCTCATGAATCCAAATGTAGGCTACACTGCTATATACATATGAATAAACTATACTTTCTATAGCTGGCCTTATGTAAAATCACTTTTAGCTATTTCCTTGATCATATAAATAACCAGCATTCAAATATGTAACGGTAAATTCACAATGGATCCTAAACAAAAAGGAATTCTGCCATTCTTGGACGTATTAGTAAAACGCACTAAAAACAACAAGTTATAGTTATTTTCATACTACTTCTTATCACCTCACATAACAGAGATGTACCCAATGTGACGAAATAAATATACTTGAGGAACTAAGAAATACTGTAACGGTTCTAGAAAGAAACGGATAAAAATAGAACTGAAGACTATCAACAATCAAGAAAGAGGATTTTGATTGTGGGTTCTCGAAATATTTCTGTTATCGGAGAGTTAAGATATAACACGCACTTTCTTCTAAAAATAAAGTTCCAGAATTATTAACGAAATGTGTACATGAACTAAAATGTTCTCGTGGAAAAAGTTGTACTGGTTAAATAGGAGAGAAAATTCTGTGTACCCTTTATGCAACGTAAAGGGCACACGATGTTAAGGCACAGCGATAAGTCAGTAATGTTAGAACGTGTACATGAAGTCGGGTCCACACTTATAAAAATTTACGCCGAATACGACGCACAGCGTAAAATGTTGTGTATGTGCGGAAGTTTCTGTGAGTGTGGACCTGACAACACACGCAAGAATTTATCCCCCATTTAACGCACACTCTCCGGCACCTAGTCGGTTTTTTGACGGACATCAAAGGATTTGCGCCGCATAAAGGCTTTCGATGTGGACGCTTCTGGCGCACGAATGATTGCCTGCCAGTCTTATATTTATGCCACTTATGTTTAGGATCCCACAACAATTTATGGTCTTGATACTTCTGTATCAGGAGAATTACAGATTCCTTGTCTAATTCCATCACTAATTACGGACACAAACACGAACTAACCTGTTGAGGAGCAGAGATAGCAAAACAGATTCCCTTCCAACTAAAAACAACGTACAACTGGAGCGGAGACACACGCCGCACGCCGTAAATATTTGTGAAAATATTTTTCAATTTGCGCCGAAAATATTTGCGGTGGACGCATTCGGCATAAATTTTTATAAGTATGGACCCGGCTTTAGAGGTAAAAATAGATTATAATTCTACTATGAGTAATCATTATTATCCACACATTACTAGATCATAGGAATTTATGAATAAAAATAATGTTGACCAGGCGATAGATATCGATTAGTAATACTATGAAACTAATGACTAATAACGATGGAAGCGGATTAGAGTCATGATATGCAGTGAAGAACAGAAGACAGCAAAGCAACATCACTCTATGATTTCTTTTCTGGAATGATTAGCAAAGACTGATTAGCTAAACTGCAAAAATCAAGGCGATAATTTCGGCATAATCCGGAAGAATTTTTTTCATATGATTTTATTCATATTTCACTAGAGGAAATTATATTTTGTCAGCTTCCATTTAAAACAGTTACTGTAACTTCCGTATTATTAATAATACCTTAATTATTATCCGCCTAAAAATATAAACTGAATATATTGTATCTTGATTGATATTTATTCCATTATTTAAAAACAACATAAAATATTTTTAGACATGGAAATAGCGTGCCTTATATTGTCTTGTATTACCCAATAAGATCGTAAATAACATCTCATGTAACAGTAAGTAACATCCCATGTTACTTATTATCTAATTAGAGATAGATGATGTGAGGTAGTGTCTGTCTTCAAATTACTGAATATACTGGAATAATTCCGAATATTATTTGAAGCTAATGATTATTTATGTTAATACAATTTATAGAACGGCTTAAAACATTTCAGAAGGAACATCAGAAAAGAGTATCGTTTAATGATTTGCCAGACATGAATTCTGATCATGAATATTACCGATACCGAAGTATTAGTGAAGCTATAATAGGAAGAGGGCAACAGCAATCAAAACCTCTTCTAAGTAGTTTAAGTATGGCTGTTGTGAAAACGGGATCTATTTCAACAGAGAGTAAGATATATATTTAAGATTGAAATGATGACGCTTTTTTTCAATACAAAAATTGTATTTTTGCATCTATCTTTTTATTAAGCAACTAACAAATAAACTAAAAATATAACCTGTATAGACTACTTTAACAAGTACCAGATGCGTATAAATCAAAAATAAAAAGTTAACTTAATAAAAAATTATTCCACCGAATTTATCCACCGAAGCTCTACCGTTACTGGTTTACACATTTATATAACAATAAACGGGCACTTTTAATGAAGTTACGCAGAAAACAACGTTAGGCCAATTCAGTCCTTGGAATATGAAAAAATTGTGAATAATTTTACAAATAACACCTCATATTCTTTGTATTCTTTCATGATATGGTCGGCGCCTCTTCAGTTAACCGCACTGAAATTGACTAGGTTGCATACCTTCATAAGTAGTAATATTAGTTTTTTAATGATTTTAATTTGTACTCTGCTCTCCTGTCCACTATCAAAGATTAGGGGTTTAGTAGTATGTAGATTATATGTCTATCGTCCATCTCCTTTAGCTTCATAATACGTTTTACCATTTGTCCCACTCCAATTTTCAGGACTTATGATATTTAAAGATACTCGTATGCGAATTTTTCTTTTCTAATTTTCTTTCAACTTACACACTCATTATGTGCTTAGCTGAGTCTTCTTGAATACAATATCTGCATATTATATTAGGTATTAATCGATACTTACACCAGATTTTAACACTGGGAATTAGTTACTTGATCTATTGCATTATGCCTTCTCCTAGCTCTTGTTTCAACTGTACTTAAGACTTACTCATCTATGAGTAGGTGCATAGGTAGAATACTTTTAATAGCTTAAATGGCGGTTCTCTGGAGGTTATCCTTAGTTAGTAAGGTAAGTTATGCACTTACGACATGAAGAAGCATCTTTCACTGTAATTTCGTAGTGTATTTCTATATTGCTCAGTATCTCACTAAATAGGGTATACCATACAAAATGATCGACAGTACTATTGCATTAATGATGGTTTGCTAAATCGCGATGCATCAATATTTGACATAATTCTCACAGGACCATAGCTCATCGTTTCGCTTATTCCGGAGCCATTTTAGTATGCTCCCTGAATGACATCTCTCATTTAGTATGTTACCTAAATATTTTATTGTGTTTTTTTTTTGGCTGGAATTATTTTGTGTCTCTAATTTTTATGGTAATTTCTAGTTTATTTTTCGCGGTCTTTTAAAAATAAATGCTTCAATATTTGCAGGAGATAACTACAGTTAATGTACTTACATCGATCCTCCTAAATGATTTATTTGAAATAAATATGATGGTGTCGATATTCTCAGCCATAAATATCAGCACATGCTAATTTACATATCCTGTAGCCTCAACAGTTGTAGTTTTCAAATCTATCGGTAGTTCTATTTTATTCATTCCTTATTGAACATATACCATAATGAATGGCTTATAACTGATCCCTGTGGAACACCAGTGATGGATAGTTAGCTTTAATTTATTATTTGAAATTTGTCCTACCGTAAAAGTATTTGCCCTATCAGATATAGAGGTATGCATCTTTTCTTTAATTTCTCGATAGTTTTTACCCAGAATCCTGAACGCATTTTTAATGTCTAATGATAAGATATGCCATTTTTTGTTCTTCTAAATCCATATTCATCCATCCTTTTTAAATCTATATTGTCCAGACGATAGGCAACTATTTATTTCGATTTCCTTTTCCAATCTTGTCTTGATTACATCCCCATAGAGCTTCTTTAACATATTCAGTAGCATTTTCTATGGGTGCAGACACTGTTGCTATTTTATGAATTCCATCCTTACATGCCTCTGGAGTCATTTCAATAAGTCCTTGATCACCTTTGGGGACACTCGCCTAGTACTAGCATATTTCTTTTTTTATGTTATCTTCTGCTGCATTAAATTCTTGTGCAATAAGTACAGGTATGTACATGTCCTCTGTGGCTCTTTAATGCCAATGATAGTTTCCACATCTACGAGACATGGAAATATCAATGTTCAAAAACAAAGCTTTACAATCGTCTCTTTTTGTTCGACTTCGACCATCAATGAATGGTAACCTTCTGATTTTATTGTTTAAGAATGTTAAGAATATATTATTATATTATAGTCATCACTTCAAATATCTCCTTCCGGATCTTCACATTCATTCTTTTGATTTCGGAAAACGTTCAGTTACTGTTATTTTAATTATTTACACGTGAATTTTCGTATCTCTTGCTCCTCTCTCTCTCTCTTATGGATTTCTTCCTACTTGATTTTTTTATTCTCTCTATTATAAATATTTTTATTTCTATTATATATGACCCTCTATAGTTTGCCCTCTTTCCTTTAAAGCCTCAGGATGTGGAGAGAAAGGTTACACGTAAAGACAAGGACAAACACATACATGCTAAGGAAATGGTTCCAAACTTTCCCCTTTGGGACTCGATTCCAAGCATTTAATAACACTTAAATATTGGGCCCAGTTCGAATACCTATCTGTGACTATCTAATAATTCCTTTATTTTCACTTTATCTATAATTTGACCTTTTCAATCATGAATGGTAATTCTTCATCTTTGTGCAATTTTTTTATTTGAACGAGTATATTAGTGGTCACTAAGGTTATTTTTCATTACTGTGTTTACGTTACGTAATATTTTTTGTCCGGCCATTTGGTGAAAAATAACACCTAAAATAGTTAACGTCTGTTATATATTGTTGTACATTATTATTATTATCATTTGTTGTCTCCTGTATCTCATGAATAGATATTATTTTACATCATACTTGAATATTTAAAATATTTCTCAAAGTACTGCTCACATCTCTGTTATGAAATCCCATATAAAGTATATACATATTGTATGTATGTATTTCATTAAAGAAAAATATGTGATTTTGTATTGATTGAATTATGTAATTACTCAAAATTCCAAATTATATGTTTCTATTATAATTCTTTTAGGCCCTTTTACAACTCACTATTCATTACCTTTATTTTAAAATCTCTTTATTGTTCTTTAGAAGTATTACTATGTCATTATATAAAAAATAAAATATTTTAATACTTGACATTTCAATATGCCCAATAAGTATATGTTAACACACTTGCGTGGCAGATGTCTACATTACATACAAATTAAGGCATTCGGTCGTTTCGCAGACCTCTTATATTCTTTGATTTTTTAGTGTTTCAACTTAAAATATCAAGCTCCGTTTAATCTAGGACTATATTTTCTTTTAATATTCTTGCTTTTATTAATCAGATATTTTCATTTTATGTTTGTGATGTTTATAATGTTCCATGTTGGTTTATTATAGGAAAAGAAATTAAAAACATATTTTAATTAATTCTTGCATAATCTTGTACGTTGTTTAGCAGCCAACAGTATTTTGTTTTGGAAATAATTGGCTTCACTGAGTTCTTTTACCTGTGTGTTTTAGGTTTCGGCCAATAGACGTAACCAATTCCTTATTGGTTTATGGGCATATGTTATACTCGCTATATCGTCATCTGACATTTTCCGTATTAATCTGTCGTTAGTCGTTGAGGTTTTCATGTAACTATTTGTGAGTATGTGGTTCGTTGTTGCTACATGTCTGTTTTATGTTTTCGGGGCCAGTGATGCAGTGTATATTTGTGTGTTATAAAATGTTCGTGTTTTCTATTTTGTATTGTTTTATGTATATCATTCCTGTATTCCTATGTACAGGTCAGGCGTATGTTAGTATTGCCCGAGATATTGTTTTATATAGCAGTTAATTTTTTATGTTCGTTCTGCTGTTTCTGCAGACTAGGGGGTATAGTTTGCTAAAGTCAGCATGTGTTCTTTGTAATTATTGGAAATATGCGTTTTGACTTTAAGTTGCCCATCTAATATACCTCCTAGGTAATTTTATGAAGAAACCATTTTATTTGTAATAAATATTACGTTATTCAAAATTCCTTAATTAAACTTTTTTCAGAAATAACTGTCATTATTTAAAATATTCTCCTATGCATAATATTTATGAAAATATAATTATTCAGGCTGTGATATTATTAAACGTAGATGGTTTTGGAGATCGAATATTTTTGTATTTTAGTTACTTTGTCAATGATATTGTGACGTGTCAATATAACAAGTTTACTTTTTGAGTCAATGGCGTTCTTGGCGATAACGAGAATTTTACCACTTTCAATATAACCTTCAATATATATAATTCTATATTAATTGTCAATAATTATTTAAGTTGTACATGGAACACACCATTTTTTGAAGGTTTATTTTTTCTATTTCCTGTAGAATAAAACTTCTTAAGCTACCTTTTTCGTTAATTGCGGTAAGCGCTCTATATAACTGATTCAATAGATACTCGTTACTAAGGCATGTATTTAAATAGGATCTAGATGAGTCACATGTTTCTTGAATTTGGAACTTCATCACATAGATCTATACCTTCCAACGGGGAAGAATTTTTTCAGAGCACTTTTATTTGAGAATGGATTTATATCATCGTCTCTAGGTGTAAACTTTGCCTTCGCAGTATAATTCCTTAATTTATGTTTGCCTAAAAACTTTTCCACGTTTTAACAATATTAAAACTTTTTTATTTTATGTATTGCAAACTTTTGTTTGACATTATAAATGAAAACATATGACAATGATTGATTAAAATGGTTTATAATTATCCATTTGAAGAATCAATTTATTCAATGGATGAGAAGAATGAAATGAAAGTTTTAAATAAACTAAGAACGAAATAAATTGAATAACGCAATTAAAAAATTCGATATGAAAAATATTTCGATATGAAGATATGAAGAATATTTAGTATTAGTTTGAGGGTAATTCAAAATTAAAAGGAGTTGCTATTAAGAGGTTAAATTTATTCTATTGTGGGGTTCTCTGCTGAGAACCTTACCTTGAGGTATTATATTGTGAGGGTCTAGTTATATGGAAAATTTTCAGCTTCAATTTACCTCTATTTACTAGGAAACGTAACATAAATCTCATACTCTATGTGTATATGTAATATAATTCAGTTCTTATTTTACAGTCTTAGTATTTAGTAATGAAAAAAGTGTTATCTAATTATTATAAATATTATTTATCCACATAATAAATATTATTTTCACGTTTAAATTATTAAGAAATAATTTTTTTTCAGTATCAGAAGAATCAACTGAATTCTACGATATACAGAACGAAGTGATTAATGAATTTATTAATAATATAATAGATTCGAGAAATAAATTATTAGAAGTACACTGGTCCAACCCCGGACTTTTTAGGGAAATTGTAAAATTTATCGCTTTTTTCCAAGAATTCTTAATATTTTACAAACCATTTTAGATATTTACGGATAATGTTGAAGAGTCTTTAAAGAAATTAAAATCTCTTGTAAAATTTATAATTGAGAATTATAAATTCATGGAACCTACAATATCTTTTGATAAAGATATAGCATTCAAAAATATTGTAAACTCTAGACTCAGAAAATTAGATTTGCAAGGAATGAGTAATTTAAAAACGTAAGTATTCTATTTCATTGTATAATAGATCTAAATCTTATTTGACTTTTTTATTATTAGAATCAATCAAGGACAGTGTAAATGTTAAAATGGATATGGAACATTGTCTTAGTTTAAATTTATAAGTATTGTGTATCTTACTGGATATTAATAAATATTATTTGTTCATTTACAAATTAGAAATTGTTTATTTATATTATATATCGTATTAATATTCAAATAGTTCATACAACCACCTTCAGCTACTAATTTTGCAATTAATACAGACCTATGCTATTTTTGCAGTTTAATGATTAAGTTCTTTAGCAACATTAGTTGCCAAATATCAATGTTGTCACCAAATATCCACAATTATACTTTTAATATTCCAGTAGTTGGATCAACATATATTATGTTTCACTGCATTAATAGTTGATTGTACTCGTATACAAAGTCAATACAATCAACGGAAAAGAAAATAATATGATGAACTGGAATTATACCTTTTTTGCATAAAAAAATTGTTATGTTTAATTAAACATTGAAAATATCAATATAGAAAGGATAATTTTATTGTGGTACTAGACAATTTTGAGCTTTTGAGTATGTTTGTTCACTAAATACATATGGACAACAAAAAAGAAAAAATATGTAAACCTTAGTCAGATGTTAACATAGTTTGACTCTGAAATAAACAGTTTTAAAACCTTAAAAAGGACTTTTCCGCACGCAGAACAACTCTATCTCGAAATTGAGTGGCCGAGAAAAAATAAACCAACACATAAATGCAGAATATGTGTTTTATGCGACAATTTTACTTTTTTCAAATAGTTCACCCTCGTGTTTTCTCATGACCCATGAACAGGGTGGGGTGTGTCCTATCCCCCTCAAAATCAATAGATGTCATCTGGTAGACGTCCCTATCAGTCGAAACCTGGTTTAGTTAAGTTATCGTGCTAACAAGAATAAATGCCAACGACAACGACGACACACACACAGCAAAAAATTTTTAGTTCGAAAAACGAAAAATAATCCCAAAAAAAATTTTGTTATTTCACTTTTTCTTTACACGATTACATTATTTTTCCGCTTATATTGGAGTGAGGAAAAGTAAAATGTATAAAAGAGAACATTGATATAAAAGATATAAAGATTATAGCATCCAACAGATTTAAAAAAATGGATCAATATTTTAGTTACTCTTTTATTACAAGATAGATAAAACACGTGATGCATTGCGGCAGTGCAATTTGGAGATCATGGAGATTAAACTCCAGGACTACTGGATATATACGACTGTATGTGAGACAAATGCTAATATATGCAGCAATTGTCTGGTGCTCCAGAATTAGGAAAACACGACTCTAAGGTAAAATTACGTATAGAGATTGGTTAATCTAACCATTAATTACTAGTGCAATGAGAATTACATACACAGCAGTCTTAGAACTGCCTTAGGCTTGGCATCTCTTGACTTGTATATAGAGAAGGACGCTTTAAGAACAGCTTTCAGACTACACGTCTATTCGCAAAACAGGAATGTTTCGGCAAATAAGCAAATCCTTCTGGAAGTGGATTCTTTTATTTTTCTATTTGAAAAGTATATGGTTAGACAACGTTCCAGTTACTTTCTGGAGCTCGACATCTCGTGTACACTGACCATTATCTGAAATCTGAATATGGGATATTTTTTTAAGATGTAAACCGTCGAATCGGTGATAATCTTACCCGTGTGATCTTACAATGCAAATATTCATTGAATGTGCGAAGGCAAACAAACGGTGTCTCATTATGTGAGGCACGTGGGAATCGTGAAAATGATGAAATGGATACTTTGGCATGTCGAGATTCTAGGGGATTCTTGCTGAACAAAATCAGCAATTGTAGACAAGAAAAAATGTTATTAACTATACCTTGCAGGAAACTGGCAAACTACTGTTTGAAATTATTTCGTAGAAATACAGATTCTAATAGGAACACCGATGAAACATTGTAAGATAACATATCCACATTATGGGCTATATAGATAGTCTTATACGTAGAGGATGCAATATTGAGGATGACTGCGGAACATACTTTAAAGAGCTACTCGCAGTCTAAGAGCAACTAACGTAGCTAGTTGCATATATTGTGATATTATAGATGGATCGGAACCAACCGATTGACTACCATCAAATCTCCTTCTTCAATACATCCACTAGCAGAAAATAGAAAAGAAGATGATAAATGAAAATACTGACTAAATACCATTTTATGCTAACACCGTAAGTTAAATAGTATATATTCAAGCACGATGAATCATGTCGAGAATACAGTTTTCTTCATCTACAGCTTTTCTTCTTTAAAACAAATGTGATTTATTTTAAGGGAGAACATATATGTTTTATATGTTTTATAAAATATATAATATATATGTTTTATTCAGTTACAAAGTTGATGTTCTAAGAAAAGCTATGCCATCATATTTCACTAAAAAAATATTTAAAATTGTTTATTATATTATAAAAATAAAATAGGTAGTTCTTAATATTTATTTAATAATAAGTTTGTCAATATGGATGGTTCTGTTCTTTAATTATTTAGTTTTTGTTTCTAATTTTATAATGCCTTTGTAAGTCTATTTACAGGTAAAATAGGTTAAAAATTATAGCCAAATTGTGATAATTTGTTTTTGTCAAAATTGAATAACCTTAATTTTTTTTTACTTTTTTATTACATGTAATATGTCTAATGCCACAAGACAATAAGCAATTCTTAACAAAACAAGGCATTTATATAGGATTCCTGTGAATGATCTACACAAATTATAAATAAAGGTAAGTATAAGTTAATAGTTATGAGCTAAGCTAATCGCTAGTTAAAGCTGTTCCTCATTGTTGGTAAATAGTCTCTTAGTTAGTATGTTAGAATAGGACTTTGTTTTCTGAAATCTGTGTAGGATTTCGAGATTGAAGTTTGTAACTGTTCCCTAAATATGACACCATAGGTCCACACTGGTCTCAGAATAAACTTATAAAACAATAATTTGTAATCAGTGATATTTACCATTTTATACCCATCATCTAGTACATTTTGGAATACTTTAATCCGAGTTTCTTTCATTTGGTAAAAATATGTTTGCGCCAAGTGAGTCGCCGATCTAAGTGCTTATTGCCGGCTTGAGGTAGTTGTTGGCCATTAAGTGTGACTGGAGGGAATGTATACTTCGAAAATCTTTCATTTTCGGAGCAACTACTGAACTCTATTCAAATGTATTTGTAATTCTTAAGCGATTTTTAAGTGATGTCAGATGCAAGTATGGCTGTATAATCTGAAAAAGTGGCTATAAGAGTATATTTTGTTAAAGGTCTGCTGTGTATAATAATTACAATATAGGCCCCAGAACAGTACCTTGGGGAACTCTCAATTGAATTGGATATAAATCAGCATATTCATCTTCATATTTGACGAAGAAATGTCTATTGTTGAGGTATGATCTGATCACCTGGTAGTAGCTATGGGATAGATTTAACTTTAGTTTGTAAAATAAGCCATCGTGCCAAACCTTATCGAATGCTTGGCTGGCATCTAACAAGGAGGCAGAACAATATAATCTACGTTCAAGAGCGTTATTAATAGTATTCACAATTCTATGAATTTGTTCTAAAGTGGTAAAGAATTGGTGGTAAAGAATGGTGTTATTCGCATGTAGTATTTGGTTCAACCGTTTCAGAAATAATTTCTCGAAGACCTTGACTAAGTGGGAATAGACTCTAAACTAGTAATAGTAGTTGGTCTATAGGATGATGGTGAATTAAGATTTTTTGTCAGGTTTTGGAATTAGTATAACATGAACAACTTTCCACTGTTTTGGAAAATATCCAATTATGAGGATGGCGTTGTATGCGTGTGTAATGCTCATTAGATATTATTTTGATTCTTCCTGTAAAACTTTCGTTTTACTTATATTCCACCTGCGCTAACCCTTTCTTAAAAAGGATGTTTATTGTAGTACGTACCAGAAGGTGTTGGTCGCTAACTATTTTTTCCCACCCGTCATAAAGTAATTAGTTTGCTGTAGTTCCACTGCGCCCCAGCTACATAAATAACTAATAAATACCTGAAAATAAGCATTCAAATAAAGGGATTTACTTTTAAAAAGTTAGCGATAAATTTTTCAATAAAAAACGTGATATCGCCGTACTCAATTACCTAACTAGACACTAACCTATTTTGTTTTATTTTGCTGTTACAATTAATCAATGTAAGGAAAAATGGAAGAACTTGAGGAGCATATTTGTCAAGAGAACCTGAAGCTCAAACCAAGTGGTAGTGGAGCAATTAAGAAAAAACCCTACCACCTAATGGAAGCAATGTAGTTTGTGATCCCCTTTATTAAAGTTGCCGGTACTTCTACCGGTAATTTAATAAGTGAAACATCACAAACAATGCTTCCTCTCTCTTCATCAACTCCTAACGTCTTAGAAAATATGGATGAACGAGACCAGGATTTGACAGAAGAAATGTCCAATGACCCTGAAATTAATTCACAACCAGCTACATCTCCTGCCTCTAATTTCAAGGCCATAATCATCGGTAAGTCATGGGGACAGAGTTGGAACGCCATCATGGGACACGACAGCTGGAAAAAGAGGTCCACATGGCCAGCCAATAAGAAAAAGGTAATACTCCCACAAAATGACGTAGCTGATAAAGCCATTGCATCGTATTTTTTGGAATTATTTTATGGAATTATTCAGACTCTATTACTAGCGATCGTGGGATGATGCTACCACCCAATGACCAAGGCTCAACATCCGTAGACCCCAACTGATTCCCCCAATCTCCCCTCAACGAGATGGAAGGAACTTCACAGAACATCACAGGAATTTCAGAAACTTGTTCAATCATATTCGAATCATTGTAAATATACGTCTTTATATATAGGTATAATACCTAAACATATTATTTTTTTCTATTATCAAGTATTGTTTTATTTTCAATAAAAAGCTTATCTTAATGTTATTAGTATGTGTTCTTCCGCGTTGACACATTTCCTCATAGTTGTATTCACGCAATTTAGAGCTGGAAAAGGAGTTTCCATTGGTTGAATATATGATTCCTTTGACATTCTATAAAATGCCAGAAGTTTTGCATCGCTCTCTTCCACTTGTCGTGCACCAACAAATAACCGAGTGAGAAAATTTCGTTCAATGTACGGATGCATCCATAATCTGCGTTGTCTTCTTCTTTTCATCCGCCGGTACCACAGAAAGATAGCAATATCCTCCTCATCACTGGAAGTACTGCTCATTTTTTGAGTTTATACCAAAATTTTTTGTTGAAATACGTAACCAGGAGAGAAGGTTCCTTCTCGTTTGAAAGGCGCGATACGACTGACGACCTATGGACAATCGACCCGTGTGCGGAAAGTAGACGCGCTCGTTCTATCGACGGAACGGACGAGACGAGAACGACGCGATTACAATCGCGTCGACCGCATCTCCGATCGACCCGTACGCGGAGGGCCTAAGGATCCGACTACTAATTTCGCCACCTCGTGCAAAATTATTTTTGTCATCCCTGTTACTTATTTATTTTGTAGTATTTATTTATTTACTATTAGGTTTAGAATCGTTTTGGTAAAATATAAAAAAATAATCATATTACAGAAATTTTATTTTCAGATAAATTAAAAATAATTTTACAAATAATAAATAAATAACACGAGGTATGTCAAGACAATACAAAACATTTACGAGTATTGCTAATATGGCGTAACGTTCTTCTAGAAATGCAATTTAGATTATATACAGATACTGTTAGTATAATAGCTTACCCTACCTATAATAGCCTAGAACAGGTCATAGACCTACTTTAGAAGAAGGAAGAAGAAAAAGAAGAAGAATAACATTATTGAGAATTTCAGGAATTTTAAATAACCTAAACTGAAAGATTTGTGGAGTCAACAAAATCCTTTACTTTCCATAACATCAGTCTATTTCCATAACGTAACAATTATAATCTTCCATATGTAATAATTATAACCTTCCATATATGTAATAATTTTATCATTCCATATGTAAAATTCGTTCAATCGATTTTAGTTCATCGGTCTTTGAAAAAAAAATATAATTTTATTATTGATAAATGTGGAAACGAGACTAATTTTCAATCTCTTATCTAATACACGGATAATATTTTACCTATAATTTGTAGATATAGTTTAAAATTTAAAAATTTGATACTATAAACTAAGTTTTTGACATAGTACACAAGATTGAAGGTTTAGTTTAGAAATGTTCATCCATTTGTACAAAATATACTCAGTAGTATAGTATACAAAGTATAAATAAAAAATGTAGTTGACAAAATTTAAAATATACTTTCCATTATTTTCCGGAATTAAATTTTTTTTATGGCGTAAATGCATTTTTAATAATTTTTGTAACAAGGGTGAATCATGAGGTAGGGAAGGTACCTAATAAGTAATGAAATTTACTTTTATATTTATCTTTCTCTAAATAACTATTATCGTACACAATCAAATAGTAATTATCAAATAAATGTTTATCTACAAGTATGTTTCTGTAAATAAATCAGTAATGCAATTTATTAAAGGTTTCGCAGAAAACTATTTCCGCTAATTGAGAAATTATGTAGCAAAATTGTATACGGTGAGCCGTTTACAAGTTAATCATAATGTTCTATAAAATGTTGTAGAAAACCTTGAAACATGTCGACTTTATTTTGGAAGGGAATGTTGACATATATTCATTTCACTTTCTAAACAAAAAAGTATTATTTTTTAATCAAGTGAGGTTAGACCCATAGGATAACATACCTGCAATAAACAATATTGCATGCATTGGTATGCAGTATAATCTACAAAACAATAGCAAAAAAAAATAAAAACCCAGCTTTATCCTATCTGAAACTTTGAGGGTGGAGGCGTTTTATGGAAATTAAGCACTAGTACCTAGAATTTTGCTAAACTATACAAGAAGGTAATAACAAAATTACTTTATGTTAGTAAGTTTCTCTATAGTTTTGCAGAATTTATTATGTTTATGTTACATAATTTTATGTTTATGTTGTTGGGGGTACTTATTTTGTTAATGGGCGAGAGTAATTTTTCTAGACGAAATTTCGCATAGATTTATTTGCCAGAAATTAAATATTGTTATAAAAAAAAACTCATTTACGTACTCTCCAAATAATATACAACTATTCGTGGAAATTATCCGCCTGTGAACAACAATTTTCCAAACATATAATTTGCATAACACGACGCGCGATGTTCCCAAACACAATACATGTGTTCCTTATCAGTCTCTTTAAATTTCACAGGAAAATGCGGTTAGAGAGTGGGGCCAGAGACCTAGCGTATCTAAAATATTAAATAGTTTCTTATTGCATTATACCATATAGAGAATACAATTGGCATTCAGGTTAGTTGCCCGACATGGATCTAATAAAAAAGTGCTTCATATATAGTCTACAACATCATTCATACTGGGATCCGGGGTGATGGAACTGGGCTCAGTATTGGGTAGTCCATGGGCGTAGTTTGACACTTCTCCATTAGCATGGGTATGTTTGTCCTCATCGCTATTCGTAACGTTTTCTTCCGCAGCTTGAGGTTTTATAGCAAGGAAGTTGATTTTTTAATGCCCAAACTTCTTACTGTATTTATGTGAAATGTAACAAGAATTGTATTAGAACAATATCTTGTACTACGAGAATGCAGTGTTTCATCTTTCACTAACACAAACCATCCAGATACTGATATGGTTGCGGGAATGATGTGCAATTAAATAATCAAAGGTTCTAAAATAGTATATAATATAGGTAGATAGTGCATGGAGCAAATATACTTATATACATATATAGAGCTTAGAGAATCTTTCTTATAGTGAAAATGTGAAAATATACGGACCATATAGGCATTTACATATTACATTTTTTAGGTTATATTCCTGCCACGTGCAATATCTTCAGAAGAGATTCACTCAAATTCCTCGACGAATTCACCTTTAAAATGCAATATTATTGGATTCCTATTCCCATTTAACATTTTTGTAAGAATTATTTTTCTAGTAAGGTGGTGATACATTTTCTTCGAAAACAAAACCTTTCAGCATTTTTCTGAAAAAAAATATACAAGGAGAAAGAAAGTTAGTGAAAAATTTTACATACATCTTTTATATGATAATACATACTGCGCATTAATAATAGAAAAAAGTGTAAGATTTTCTTTGTATGCATAGAAGAAAGAGTGAGACAGCCTTCGGAGGGAGTAGGACTTTACGCGCTCCCAGATCGACTTCTGTGTACATTCGATATTCACTCTGCAAATGTCTCAATACGACTGAGTAAAGACCAGGATATTTACTGCGTACCTCGTGGGAGGTCCGATATCGCAGTTTTGAGACTTGTTGATATTCTTGCTAAGCTGAAAGTATCTATCGGGTAATTATTTAATTGACTGTACGCTTTTAATTTAGATATGGAAAACTATTCTTTTAGGTATTCTAATATATACGAGTAGGTACTATAATTGCTATTGGGTAGAGTCGGTAAAGAATGAGCAATTTATAGCCTACTTGTAAAGTTGCTTGACTATTTAACTTTCTTTTATTGAGCCCCAATTATATTACAATAGATCTGTAATTCTAATAGAGAAGATATTAAGTAATAAGTTTGTATATATAGTTGGTGTGTGGGTAATCCTCCAATTATAAATTTCCTATTTCTATTTAGTCATCATGACTATTCTTGTCAATGGGTACTAACTAAATACTTAATACTTTCATCAATAATAAGTCAACGGATAGTCTGCGTTCTAATCGGTGTCATAAGGTTCTTCCGAAGTATATTAGGGTGAGGTTGTAGTCTCTATTTATAGTATATAGTCTCTCTTCTGGTGAATTGACGTGCTTCTTCTTTGACATATAGTACTTGAAAGTATCTGTGTATTGCTTGGTTTATAATAAACCATTGGGCGTTTAGTATTGATGTTAGAGTATTCTATTGGAATCTCAATATTATTTCGGTAGGTATTCGAGGAGGAAGCTGTTCCCCATAATATTCATATGGGCTTAATTATGATATTAAATATTAGGAGTTTCTTGATTGAAAGTTCAGATCTTCTATTCAGCATCCAATATAGTTGTCTTAACTTAATGCCAAGTTGCTTTCTTGTTGTATATTTGTATTTTTTCCAAATCAGTCTTTTACCAAGATACATTCGAAGATACTTAACCTCTTCCTTTTGTAGGATTTTTATTTTATTCATAGTTACAAGGGCACATGGAACCTTGCGCATTGTGTATGTTAGATGTACATATTTATCTTCGTTAGTTTTGATGTTCCATTTGTTTATCCATCTTTATATGCTGTCTAGGTTTTCCTGCAACATTTCAGAAGCTATAGTTGCTTTTGCTGGATACTATTATTGTCATATTATTAGATGGCTTTTGTTATATGATGTTGCATTGTTATGTGGTAGGTAAATCTGCTGCATATAGTAAATAATAGTTATGATAATAATAAATAGTTTTGAGTTGGACCCAAAACGCTCTCTTGTGGTACCCTAGCTTATATGGATTAAATATCGGTATAGTCGTTTTCAAGTTTCACTCTGAATATTTTATTTTCCAGATAATATTTCAGTATTAGTTAGTAATTGACCGGGAGGTTAAATTTTAACTTGGCTTCTTCTTTGAAGGTTTTCGTCCATTGCCCTAGTTTATTATTATAGAAGATATTGTGTTTGTTATTTTAATTTTTTTTGTAGCCTTCTACAGCTAATATTTAATTGACTCCGTTATATCTAGGATTCGCAGGTATTCTTGGCAGTTTTGTTGAATTATTTTTTAAGATGGTGTTCTATTTAATTGTCCCTGCTTCCTAATTTTTCTTTTATATGCATTTTTTCTCTTGTATTTTTTCTCTTTCTTGATTTTTTCTGTTATTTGAAATCATTCGTATTCCACGCTGTCTGCTGAATAATTTCTCTATTTCATTAAAATGTTAAAATTCTCTACTTCATTTTCTAGGTTTTCTATGACTTTTAGAGATATTTGTGTTTTGAACTTCTTCATTACTTGTTCTCTAAATGAGTTCCAGTCAGGTTTGCTGTTAGCAAGAATGTATGTTTTCTTAATTGGAGTGATCTGCGTGCTCAGTGTTACATTTGCAGGTGAATGGTCAGATGACAGTTCAAAACAGGATTTGAGATGATTTTTGTTACTTTTTTATGACGTAAAAATCAAGAACATCTGGAATTTTATTTTCTACAATTAGATAATCTCGTCTTATAAACCCATTGGTTATAAAATTTGTATCAAAACCAACTATTTTGTAATTTGGTGAGTAAACTATAGATGAAATATTTGAGAATTTGCACCTGAATATGCTTGATAGTTTCTTTATTTTAATCAAATTTCACCAATCTATTACTACTATTACTTTGTTTATTTCAGATATTATTTACCTATTGTTCTTTTATCGCAGTAAATAGAAAGAAGAAATGAAAAAACAAAAACATGATTCGTAATTATATCAATAATAAGACAGATAAATTTTAAAGTGCAACCCGTGATAGGTTTTATCGAATTTGTAAATAGTTTAGTTCAAGTTAGTTATATTTTCAGTTAATTTTGTTGGCCAAAAAAGTGTTTAGAAGTGAATAAATAGATAAATAAAATGGCAAGAACTGAAGGTTAGTTAGAGTAGAAATGTATAAATAAGCAATTGCTATAGGTAATTGTAAATATGTTAAATTGATGTAGTTCTGTTAGTAGTTTGAATTCATCTACAAGTATGTGAAAATTGGAAACAAATTAATTTTCCACAAAACTTATACACGATATTTATTTTGTTAAGTAAGCGATATTAAACCGAAACTGCGTACGTTAAGTGTATATTTGGTGGAAAATATTTTTTCTGAAGCTGTAGCAAACAACTTATAAATATTTATCATTTTGCTCATATTTATTTTAGGCAATAAAGGCCATACTGATCCGGGGTATTATACTATGTTTATGTCTGAACTAATTGGAACTGCTCTTCTAATGTTTTTGGGATGCATGGGATGCATACCAGATGTAGATAATCCACCAGCAATGCATCACATGTCGTCCTTATCATTTGGTCTAGTAGTTTTACTTATAATTCAGGTAAGCCATTATAAAAGTATAATTATAATACATGAATAAAAAAGCCCCAAACGAGAAATTTCAAATATATAAATTTAAATCTGAATCACCAATCAGTATACTCTGATAAAATATATTCTTTTAAATATACTCTGCGTGCATAAAGTACTACAAACATTTGTGATTTTATATATTTCGGAATTAACCCCTTCGGACCTGATGCACATTATAATGTACATTGATTTCAATTTTTTTTTATTTGCTTATTCGGCATTTTCTAGCAATTACAGCCGGTTGTACATACTAATGTACACTTATTTAAAGGATATTGATAACATAATGCACCATCTAGCGGAATAATCGACAATTAAACGGCCAGTTCTGTCAAATCAGTAGGTAGAGGACGCACGCCGATCGTCATCGTTGTTTATTTTAGTGCTTTTTTAGTGTCTGTGGTATTTTATTTTAAGGTAGGTGATTTCATTTGATTCACATATGTTCCAAAA
Source organism: Rosalia funebris (assembly GCA_037954035.1). NCBI lineage: Eukaryota > Metazoa > Arthropoda > Insecta > Coleoptera > Cerambycidae > Rosalia > Rosalia funebris. The sequence continues at coordinate 40,465,761 of JAZFAV010000022.1, read as the reverse complement.
ACACTCTCCATTTATTAGAATGTACAATTTTGAACTGGGGTTATATTTATGATGCTGTAAATTACCTTGTACATGTATATGTACAAACAGTCTCGGTTGCTATTTCACTCTGTACATATGGATGTACATCTGGTACCGATTGCCAACATAAATAATTATTTTCGTAATTTTGTATTTTGTGTTGTTACAGTAAAATAATGGATAAAAAAGGGAAAGTGTACAATCTTTGTGATCCTAAAGATGTATAGGAACTTATAGACATGGTCGAAAACAGTGATATTTCAGACTTGGATGAAGCTGATATTGAAATAAATACAGACGAAAATGACCAGGAAGAAGACGATAAGATGATAGAGTATCATCCTGGTATTTCTCAAACGTCTATTCGCCTTGGGAGCGATACCATCAATAGAACCGAAATGGAAACTTTGGAGAATCAAGTAAATGAATAAAACTCAAGTGATGAAGAAATTAATGAAAATGATGACCTGCCTTTAATAGTTCAAAAAAAGAAAAATGAGTCAGTTGAATGGAGATGAACCACATACACACCACCAGCCAATATCGACTTACCTGTTGACAATGACTCAGCAGAAAATGAAGTACCTGCACAACCACTTTATCCTATAGAGTATTTTGAACATTATATCACCACGACGGACTTTGAAAAAATGGCTTACTACACAAATATTTATGTTGCACAGAATAATATCACTTTTAGAAATACGACTGCATCTGAAATTCAAACACTTTTTGGACTACACATAATTATTGGAAATTTACATAAATTTCCCAGAATACAAACTTATTGGGAGCGAATTTTAGGGATAAGGGCTTTTCTGGACAATATGACCAGAGACAGATTTTTCCAATTGAGGTCTTGTTTGCATTTGGTCAATAACTTAGAAAAACCTAATGGCTGCAATGATAAATTATATAAGGTACGCCCAATTATTGAAAGCGTAAGAAAGAGATGTCTCGAGCTACCACTGGAAGAAGAGCTCTGCATTGATGAGCAGATAATCCCATTTACTGGAAAGCTCGGGTTCAAACAGTATATAAAAGGAAAGCCTTGTCCCTGGGGCATAAAAGTATATGTTCTTTGTGGTAAAAGTGGACAACCATTTGATTTTATTTTTTACCAAGGCAAGAATTCGGGTGTGAATGAAGAAAATCAGAAATTTTACGGCCAAGGGGCAGCAGTTGTCCTTCATCTCGCTGAGCGAATATTTCCAGAAGAGGGCCATAAATTGTTCTATGACAATTATTTTTCCTCTTATTCATTACTAAAGGTTTTGAAGAACAGAAATGTATTTGCAACTGGAATAATCAGAGTCAATAGGTTTTTCAAGCCACCTCTGTCATCAGATAAAGAAATGGGGAAAAAGGGACGGGGATATGCTGAAGAGGTTGTAAGTAGTGATGGCATAGTTCTGGTGAAATCTTGACAATAGGACAGTATGTTTAGCTTCCAACTTTGTAGGAAAAGGAAATGACGATATTGTGAAAAGATGGGATAAACAGTCGTCTGCGTATATAGAAATATCTAGACCAGAAGTTGTTAAAAGATATAACCATAGTATGGGAGGTGTAGATCTTCTTGACCAACTCATAAGTCTTTATCGAATTTTTATCAGATGCCGGAAATGGACTTTGAGGGTAATAATGCATATGGTAGATTTTGCATTAGTAGGGAGTTGGATTGAATACAAAAAGGATTGTGAAAAATGCCGCGTTCCTAAGAAATATATAATTGATCTTCTTGCTTTTAGAATGCGAGTTGCTGAAAGTTTAATCCAATATGAGAAACCAGTTAATGTAAACAAAAGGGGTACGCCATCTTCATCGCCAACTCTTTCCCCTCTTGTACATAGACGTGGTGAAAAACGTCCCTTGGCCGAAATCCAATTCGACAACGTCGATCATCTTCCCTTATTTGATGATAATAAGGAAGCAACTAGATGCAAATTAGTTGGTTGCAAAGGAAGGACCCATGCATATTGTCAAAAATGTACAGTACATTTATGTCTTATGAAATATAGGAATTGTTTTACAAAGTTCCATACAAATTGTAGAAGATAAAATACTTTGTACCATATGTACAGTACATTAAATATTTTGAAAAATAAAAACTTTTTTTGTAATATTTACTATTTTTCTCATATTAGTACCCTTTTAACTTAATAATAATCAACAAATAATTTTTTATTCATTGCAAAAAAAATCAGGCCTGAAGGGGTTAATATCAATCTATTTATTTAGCTTCTGTTTGAGTTATGTCGTCATCTAATACATCGATATTGAAATCGTGTTGATTGAACTGAAATACTACATGAATGTATTAAGTTGATTATTAATTTGCTTTCCACAAAAAGAAAGATATAATATCGTCTACAATGCCTCGTACGCGGACTATGAGATCACCCGGTAGTTATCAGTTTTTCGTAATCTAATTAAAGACATTTGTATCTAAATAATTTTTATTTCATCAAAATTAGTCGGAACAATTTCGTTCTTTTTAACGTAAATTTCAGATAGAAATTAGCATTTAGAAATATTAAAAAATATGTATTTAAATTATAATATAAACATATTTCCTATTCCTTATCCCCAAGGCTCAGGATTAGAACCTACTACCTATCGTAACAGGCAAGTATGTGGAGTACTTGTTCTATTTCTCTGATTTCTTACTGACCTATTCTTCTCCTTACACATATCTCCTTAAAATCCATCATTACTTCACACAGTACCATGTAGCGACCGCACTGTATAGGGAATTAACGGTCACTTGCCAGTTTGCGTCCTGACCCGTGTCGGTGGATGAAGGAATCCTGCTGCTTGATTGAATGAATCCATCTTTTGGTCCTAATTTCATGGGAGGTCAAGGCTAACTCACCTTACTAAACGGCTGTGTCGTCCCGTAAGATGGCCAACAGAGCGAGGTTCTGAAGGCAGTGTACTGTGCTGTCATTTGGTAGGTATCCTTACATTAGCAGGATGGATAACGATAGTTCAATTGCCACATGAACCATTAGAGGAAGTTATTATATTCTTCTAATTGTTCTGGCCACCTTATCCCTGTATGGCATAGCGTCCCCATTTGAGAGCTCTGTAGAGGGAGGGGGCTAGGAGAACGAAGTGTATGTATATAAATAGGTAAGAGCAAAAAAATCCTACCAAATACTGGAGAGTTCACCTCCCAAAATATGTAGAAATGTGGTGGTTAGTTATCACTAATACCACCTTTATATACGCAAACAGGTACACAAAAAAGTCAAAATTAACCAGCCGAAATAACGCTGAAGTAATTCCGCAATTTTTGGTAGTGAAGATCAAGGATTTAAAGAAGATTTAAAGAGGATTTTACGTGAGCTCCTTCCTTATCGATAAAACTCTGAATTCAGTTATATTAATAGTATTTCGGAAGGGAAATTTCGGAGGGCTTTTAATGGAAAGAACGTCTACCATTCAAGCAAACAAGCTAATAAAAATAGAAAAGTTCTGAGTTTGAAATTGCCGTTGTGCTAGACGATAGTCTGAACCTCAATAAAGGGATAGTAACGTATAGAGATGTCTTCTTGAGATTGATTTCTTCATTAGTCTTACAGTAACGGGTGAAGGAATAATAATGGAAATTATCTTAATGATAATGACCTTTAATAGAACCATACTGACTAGGAAAGTAACAGCTGGTATTCATTATTCACAACATGATAACATTCTAAATATTAGTTAGAGCTTTATAACTTTCCCGATATTTTCGTTCTCAACGATTTAGACGCACGACAATAAAACGCGGTATAGCCAAAATATGTGTAGGTGGTAAATACCCGCACACAGGGTCTCCATGCGTTGAGATCCCTGCTGTTTGTATTAATTTAATAGGGAACACAATGCACAATCAAGAAATGTGAATTAAATCACCTGCAAAAAAAAGGTAAAAAAAACACGAGACAAATTTTCCAAGAACACCGAAAGATTACACATATCTCGACATACGTTTCGCCAATCAAGTTGGCATCGTAGAGACATGGCCAAAACTGATTTCCAATAATTCTGTATTCGTGGAAAAATGGTTTCCTGTTTTTAACGCTGCATCAAAGGCGCTAGTTATTTCCCAGGAAAGACAAGGTAGTTATTTAAAAACTAAAAGTAGAAGAGAAAATATCATCTGCAGATGCAAGAAGACGAGTTAGAGGATCTATGACGACACCAAGTCATGACATGAGGTACTAAGTAACCTCAGACTGATGATGTAGTAAGAGAAATCGTATGTAAGTTAGTACCGGATATTATCAAAATATGCTTAGATACAATCAAACAGTATTATAATCCAACTCCTGATACATGCAAAGAAATAGGCCCTAGAATGTCTGCTCAAAACGGTAGGGAAAGCAGCATAGAAGAAGATCCATGTCCCTACGATAAAATAATGCGAGGCGACGACAATATGCCATAAGATAAGACCATGGATGGGAAAAAATATTAGATGCGAAGAAAGTCCAATCCCATCTAATGAACATCTGCTCGTAGTTGTAAAACTAAATCTAGGTGGAAAATGAGTCGTCCTAGGACTAGATTGAATATTAGATTGGAAACTATTGCGATAATTCATCTAATATTTCTTCTCTATATATTTATTCTGTAAATTTTATATATGTTTATCTATTATTTATTTATTCTTTTTTATTTGTACTGTTTGTTAAGCATAATATATCTATTCTGGTATTGTGTCGTAATTAATTTTTAGTATATATTTTTTTGATATTTTAATTTACTGGTTTAGTTTAATTTTCCATATACACTTGCATGTTTATGTATTTCGTATATTTTCTAAATCTAAATTTCGTATATTTTCTATCTAAACAAATTTGCTTGTATAATATTCATCAGTAGAATATGAATGACATGAAAACCAAGTATTTTTCACTGAGACGGTTATTATTAGAAAAAAATCCATTTTGTGTTTGCATACGAGGAACACTTAAGCCATCTGACCAGTTTATATTACGGGAATATAATTGTAACGTAAAGACTTCAAACCGGCTGCGGCTCTGAGAACCTAACGAGGAGTTGCTATTTTTATACGTAGTAACCTTCAGGCAAGGTAAATTAATCTGCGATGAAACCTCCTAGTAATCGCTATACAATTTCAATTTCCATTTAAACCTATTATTTGTAATATGCATAGCTACTATAGAAATTTTAATTATAATAGACTTTCTTTTGAAAGTTCTAATAAGGCTTTAGAAAACCCGTTACAGTAAAGATCCTGTCGTTCAACGAATATTGGCTTCAATTACCTGTCTTAGCAGTATATATAAAAAAATTCACGTCATATGGTGCCCAAACCATATAGGAATAAACTGTAATGAAATAGTAGATGTTGCTGCTCGCAAACTAGCAAAAGTTCTTCATAAAGTTCTGATTAGAAATAATGATTTGGAAACAACGATTGATTTTGAGCTTATATATTTGGAATGATAGAGTCGACCAGAGCGAACTCAATGTTGAAAATCATTGAACCAAAAGTACATAAATTGAACTTACCTTGCAATCTTTCAAGATGGTTTACTAACTCGATTCGATCGATCGACTCAATCAAAACAAATTTTAATAACTTGATTAAGGATAAGCTATACACATTTTACCTCTTCGCACCCCTTCAGACGAAAACAGCCATCAATCTAGCTTGTGATCAAATACTAACAGTAAAACGTATTTTGTTAGGATGTATAATTATGAGTTTTCAAATAATGTAAAAGGTTCGCACTGGAAATACACAGACCGAGTGAAAAGTAATGTTTTATAAAGAATATCGGTCTCTACAAAAAGTGCCTGACAGCAATACCCGCACAGGTCGTTGGTTCCGATTTTATTGCGTGGAAGGTCGCCGAGTGTCAATAATATTAAAAAATTAATATGACTAAATACATCATTATAATAAAAAAATAATATATAATAACACATTATTATAACATAAATCTGAATTTACTGATGTCTTGTGCTATCTGTTCTTCCCAAGTTTCGAATTTCAGGTAAATAATAATATTTCTTTTTGAGGATTTTGCATAAGATTTTTTTCTTCCAAAGCCAAAAGTATCCTTAGATGTTAATGAGCGTATGAATTTTTCCATCTTCACAAATGATAATACGTGCTATTAAGGTTTTAGACGGAAATTGATTTTCAAAAATTTGACCAAATATTTGGATAAGGGCGGTCTCGTACGCTGGTATACAATGTACTAGTTGTTTCCGTCCCATCAAGAATTTAACGGATCTGTACCCTTTCGATGAAAGATATTTCGATTTTGGAAATTGATTCGGGAAGCGAAAAATCAAAATATTAGAAAACCATAAAACTAAAAGGGCTTTGAGTTACAGTACATTCACACAATAGAGATGTCTACGGTATTAAACATCACCAAAAGTAGAGATTTTAAACATGGCGAAGAAGTCTCCGTTGACTTCTTCCATCTCCAACCATCTGCAATTCATGAGTGTCATTTCGTCATATTATATTCCAGTTTTCCCAATTATTACAAGGAAATACCTATATTTCCTTGTAATAAAAGGGGATTTATACTAATGACTCTATAACAATTACGTTATTTCGACGTGGCACTCTGTAAAATAGAGTATTGAGTAGTAGGCACTCATTAGTGTCATTACTGCTTAGTTAATTTGTTTCGTAATAATAGCTCACTCTTCTAGTTTCAGTACAAGCAGACTACTGTATGTTTCATTCACGGAATTTTATTTCATTTTCTCGGAGGCCCAATTAATAAATAACCCCCTATTGTCATGTTGTTGACAGGCTAACAGCCGTCGCCAATATCCATTTGGCGGCACGGTGGCCTAGATGAGGGGTTTATTGCGGGACAGGCAGGATTATTGCACTTTACCCACTCATCCCTAGACCTGGACAGCCTCGTGAAGGTTGAGTTTGTCTTTCCTCCCGCCGCACCTACTCCCAAAACGAGAAGCGCAAGGAGCGTTACTTGTAAACAGGAGCGAGGTGCCTGGCGGTGGTGGGTCCAAACAGACTTCCCTTTATCCTAGCTTTAACCCTGCTGGCTGGGGCCTCTTTTGGCGCTCTTCTTGTCTTCTCGTTTTCTCTCTTCACCGGCTGTCTGCCTCCGGGAGCGTAATCTGTCGCGAGTCCCGCGCGTAGCGCAGTACTCGGATGGGGTACATTAGGGTGAGTTTTGTAACTTAGGACGGAGGGTTTTACGGAAATCCCCGGCTCAACCTCCCAGGGTCGGGAGGCAGGAAGTGTCGTAATAGGGCCCCACTTTCTGTAGGTAGGTGTGAAAATGTCTATGTCGGTCCACTTGTAAGGTAAGGTATGGTTATCGGGCGACAAGTGTATATGACCTGGTATAATAAATAAATAAATAAGTTGGGGTGCGTATCCTGTTTTCTTGGCGTATCCTCGAGAACCTGATGTTTTGGTCTCTTGTGGCGATGTGGCCTTCCCAGGTCGTAGTCAGACGCTGCTCTTATCAGGAGGTTATCGTGGTCCATTGTCCGATCGTAGAGCTTCTTTGCTCTGTTTGGGATCTTCTCCGTGACGGTTTTGTACTCTAGATCTCTTCTGATGTTGTCATTTCTGACGAATCAGGGAGCGTCCAGAGCACGTATCAACGCTATGTTCTCTACGGCTTGGATCTTCTTCATGTGCGTCTTGGCAGCGAACCCCTATGCGGTAGAAGCGTACATTAATTGGGGCTACATTACCTACTTGATGAGTAGCAGTTTGTTCCTTAGGTTGAAGTCCGTGTTGGGTCCTGGCATTGGGCCGATTTTTGCCAGAGTGGACTTGTATATCCCTATACGGTTCCTAATGTGGGCCTGCTACGTTAGGGATACATCTATCGTCACATCGTACTTGACGGTGTTGGTTCATGGGATGTCCTCTCCGTTGATGATGACTTCGTTGGCTGGGATTTCCCTGGTCTTCTTGAAGAGAATGGCCTTGCTCTTGTCCACGTTGATGGCCACCTTCCATTTGTCGCACCATTCCTCTAATTCGTCCGTGGCTCTCTGGAGTTATCTTGTCACCATGTGGACCCGCCTTGACTTTGCGATGATCGCGCTGTCGTCGACGTAGAAAGCAACGGTGGTTTGATCGGTCCTAGGGAGGTCCGAGGTGAAGATCGAGAACAGGTGTGGAGATAGGACTGCTCCTTGCGGTACCACTGCCTCTATGATCCTGTAGTCGGAGAGCGCTCCTCACCTTGGCTATGGCTCATCTCCTGCGAAGGAAGGATTGTATTAGGCTTACCATCGATACTGAATACCCTTGGTCCAGAACCTTAACTAGTAGTCCATCATGCCAAACTGTGTCAAAGGCCTTGGCAACATCTAGGAGAATAGCTCCGGTAATGTTCTTGTGTTGGAACCCCTCTGTTATGTATTCTACCAGCCTCAAGACTTGCAGCTCAGTGGAGTAACCTTGTCGGTAGGCGAACAGTTAATCTGGGATGATGTTCAGCGGGATAGCTCCTTGAGTCGGTTCAGGATGACTCTACTAGCTGTATTAGGCTACTTTGCTGATTCCGGGTAGTAGATTGATGGGTCTATAATTCGAAGGATGCGTTAGGTTCTTGTCTGCTTTGGGAATGAAGATGACGTCTGTCATCTTCCATCTCTACGGGAAGTATCTTAATCGCAGTATGGCGTTGATGATGTTGAGCAATGACGCTAGCCCCTTCCTTGGCAATCATTTGAGGGCCCGATTTCTGATGTTGACGCATCCTGAGGTCTTCCGTGTCTTGAAGTTCTTCAGGATGAGCCTTACTTCTTCGGCCGAAGCTCGTCGGAACGTGAAGGCACCCTCGGGCATCTTACGGGTGCACCTCTCCCGACGCTCCATATCCTCGCTCCAGCCCTCGTACTCGTTGTCGTTCTGGTTTTCCCTACACTGTAGTTCAAGACTGTCCGCAAAGGCTTCCGCCTCTTCTTCGTTGGTGTATATCAGTTCCCTTTCTCCGTGTAACGGTGGGATTGAGGGGGTTGGGTCCCGTAGTGCTTTCTAGGCTAACATCCCTCTATTCATAATTTTTTTGCATCTTGTACATCAAATGTGAGCACTTTTGTAGGAGGTCGTTAATACGTGTATATCTAGGAGCGAAACCAACTTATAAAAGTATATTAGCAATTACTACAGGCAAAATTTGTTCAGTAGCTAGTTGTTTTTGTTTTTTTTTTATTTTCTTTATTTGTATCTCATTGGTTTTTCAGAATCATGTTATTCTAATAAGAACATTATCTAAGTTCGGACTACCACTGACACTGTTAGAATGTTTCACATCATATTTACCAATTAGGTAATTTTTTGTAGAGATTCGTGAATTCGAATCATTTAACGTCTTCGACAGATTTAAAAAAAATCTGTTGTTAATGTTATAATGTGTACATTGGAACCTCTTAACCATCGTGTTCATACCTAAATAATTACAAATATGTACTGGCGAAACGAAACTGTACTGACGAAGCATTACGAGAGTGGTGCTAAATAGATTACAAAACAATATTGTCAAAGATTTACGTTCTGTAGGTTATTTGCTTAAAGAAGAGTGTGGTAACTTCTTACATATTACGTGTAAACTTCATGAGTTACACCTTGTGACAGAAGAAATTCGAAAATATACAAACGAAAATGGATTAATATTACATACAAAAGCACCCTTTCTTGAATATCCTAAATGTATTTGAGAATTTTACAGGCAGTGTCCTGTCATTCTTGAACCACAACAGTCGATTCTTATACGCTGTGCAACATGGTTAAAAAAAAAAAAAGTATATAGTGTTACAATTGGATCCTAAAGAAGCAAATTCCATGAAGTCAAACAAAATTTCAAGGTGTCTATATTGAAGCAGATTACAGATTTACAAGCTATTCATAATCATAACTATTTACAATGGAGTAGTGGAGGTAATAGAAGAATTAAAAATTTTTTCATAGTCGTTAGTGAAGTCGCTGCAAATAATAGACGCTGTACACATACAGTTATGTACATGCTTTACGTGACGCTAAGAATACGAGTGTTATAGCAAATTTTGATAGTGTTTTAAGGAAAGATTTAGATTTTACTGCATAATAATAATTTTTAGCGATTGTGCGTCTATCGCACAATCCGGAACGGCAAAGATTATTTTAATTATGTAAATATCAGATCACTAGATGTCCAACAGTTGTTCAACATATTATCGACCTCTTTATATTAGAACATCTTTTTTATTGCGGCGAATAAGTTTCGATGAAACAACTATGGAAACATACCTGATTCTACAGACCTTTCACAGATCTCATCCAGCTTGTGATAATGCTGCTTAACAGGGTAAATATTTCAATGTCTTGTAAATTATAGTTTATTACTCACACGTACTTGTACGTTATTTTATCTTACCTACCTACTATTGTGCGCAAGCTTATGGTATTAGGCCCATTTTCTCCAGCTCTAAATATAACACTATACTTTTTCTGTATAAAATAATCCACAATATGTTAAATCATATCCATGTGTTCTTGATTAACTAGATTTAATGTACTTTGTATCGTAGGTACATAAAAATTCTGTAACTTTAGGTACCACAACAGGGATTAATTTATTACCATTTTTGTATAATATGTAAAAATTATACTTAATACAAAATAAGTTTTGTATTTAATTATTCTCTTGATTCAATTAAACTGTTATCTGTATGAAGTAATTTGAATGCAATTGTAGTATTGTGTCTATATAAGAAACTTACCTCTTTTATGTGTTTATATGAATAATTTTTTAGATCAACGTAAATAATAATGCAAAGTTTTACTCCGCAGAGGGTAATATTATACTACAGAAATAAGGAGATTATATTCCAACCCGTCTGAAAATCACTTATATAATAAGGACTAAACAAATTAGGTCAAAACAGGTATTCTCCTGGCTATATGCCAAACGCCGATCTCTGAATTACATGACAAAACTTGCCGTATTTCGTCTAACAGAGTTAGCACTAAGAGTCCGCGTTTGGCATATAGCCAGGAGAATAGCTGGTTGGACCTAATTTGTTTAGTCCTTATTCTATAAGACATTTGCAGATGAGTTGGAGTGTAATCTCATTATTTCTGTAGTGTGAATATTACCCTCTGAGGAGTAAAACTTTGCATTATTACTGATGATCTCAAGTTTTTACTACGATTTAGATTATTCTGGAAACTACAAAGAGATGGCGTTTGGTACGTTCTACTGCGGTGGAACGTAGCAATGTCTACTAGATGTGAGCTTCATCTGTCGAAGGTATACTCGTTTACACTGCACTGACGATACCCAAGAAATAAGGTCGAAACCGGTCTGCAGTTAACGATATCCTGAGATAGGTGACACTTTGCATCTTCCTTGTGGTTTTTGGAATAATCTGAATCACTGTATTTTAGTGCTAACTCTGTTAGACAAAATACGGCAAATTTTGTCATGTAATTCAGCGCTCGGCATTTGGCATATAGCCAGGAGAATAGCTGTTTTGACCTAATTTGTTTAGTCCTTATTATATAAGGCATTTACAGATGGGTTGGAGTGTAATCTCGTTATTTCTGTAGATCAACGTAAATATTTTTCTCTGTCCTTATTATACATTTTATACGTCATCTAAATATAAACTCAAACACAGACCATCCTTTAAGTTGATTTTTAGTTCTGAAATACGCACAATGAGCTATTTTTCATATTCTACTCAATTAATTTTCATATTCTATATGAAAATTAATTTCTGTAGTACTTTATGGATCACTGTATAAGATATAATTTGGCATTTCTGGGAATATGTAACTCATTTATATCAATATTAATCAAACTATAAATAATTTATTTTTTTTTAATACTACCCCTCCTATTTTAATTACTACCTTTTTTATTATGACTCATTACTTTAACTTTATTCTCTGCTCTTGAAGTGTGCGCTATTGAGTTTTATTTTATATTTTCGAAAAAAAAAAATTAGAATTTCCATTAATAGAAATTTTTTATCAGTAAACTTATATAAGGATGGCAATAAACTTACATTGATGAATTAGACTGTTCCCTGATATTCAGTACAACCTATTTGAAATTCACAGTTAAAACTATTTGATAAAAATAATATTTGTAAAGTAAGACTTCTCGTGACTTACTTTACAATTATTAATTTTACATGTCAGGGCAGTAATGAGGTATTATTAGTAACAGTTATATATCTGCTGTATTCAGGTAATACAGTTTTTCTAACTTGGAAATAGGTTACTTAAGTTAAGTAGTCAAATTATCTGTGAAAATAATGTTTGAGATTTCGCAGTTCTATTATAATTCATGACGAATTTGTTTATACTCCTTCTTTATTAATATGTTATTATTACCAGAATTTTTTGAAAATATAATTCTACCAAATTTCTACCAAGTATTTGGCACATCATTATGAAATATTTTTGTAGACTTATATACCATTGTAGTTCAACGAAAGTAGTATAATGTAATAAATATATTTCTAATATTAAACTTTACATATTTGTTAGGGATTTGGTCATATCTCAGGAGCACATCTGAATCCAGCTGTAACAATCGCCGCCGTCTTAAATAAAATGTTGACTACCAAGATGGGGGTTGTTTTTATTGTTGCTCAATTTATAGGAGCTATTTTAGGATTTACACTTTTGAAGGTAACACTTAATATTTAAAACTTCTAATAAATATATAACCTAAAATAGAATGATGCGAAAGATGTACCTAATACCTATAAGGAAGAAAATAACCTTAAGTTCTTTGAATAGCTTAAACACTGTTTAGTGAATTATTTTATAGAAATACTCGAGATTCGTTGCCTGTTAATAATTGTACTCTAATACTGACTGATGTAATCCATTAGGTGTGTCTTAGGTGTTTTTTATGTAAACTAAGGAAAATAGTAAGATTTAGTCCCAGAATAATTAATAAATTCCCAATACTGATAACATCTCGGAAAATTTCTTTTTCATGCAACAATCAATCGAAGTGAAAAATTGAATGATGAAATATATTTTGATTGTACCATTATGACAAGAGAAAAGAACATCGTTAATCACAATATGTATATATGTATATCCTTAGGTAAAACAAGAAAAATTGAGAACACAAAAGTAAAACAGTTTGCAACTTTTCAAGTTTTCAATAATATTCTCATTAAACCTAATTTCAACAAGCTTCAACGTAGTGAAATCAACAACAATATACCAACCGATTAGCACTGATTAAGGCTTTATAAATTAAATCAACTATTACACACAATGACTCTTAAAAATAAGTTAAGACTTTGTGTAATATATTCATTTGTTATTACATAGTAAATTATGTATATTTATATATAATTGTTATCTATATATACCAAATTTATATATAGGTTAGTACATTTTTTCATAAAAACTTATCTTTTAGATATTAATTCCCGAGGATTATGCCAAACCAGGGTTTTGTATGACACTTCCGCATTCACTCATCACAACTATTCAGGCTTTGGTAATTGAAACAATAATTACCACTGTTTTGATAATTGTTGTATGTGCTGTGTGGGATAAGAGAAATGCAGATAAGCCGGTACCTCTGAGATTTGCATTCATAGTAGTTGCCATATCGATGGCCGCAGTAAGTAAATAAATATATTACACAACTATTATTTAATTGGCCAGTTAATTCAATAGACTAGAATAATTATCTAATCCCGCCTAATTTAGTATTTTGTTATAAGGGTTTTCAGGGTCGAACAATTAATAAATTATTTAGTTAATTAATACTTATATATAACAAAATAACGAAAACTAAATATATATTACGTCAAATATTATTAAAATATTTATTTTATTATTACACTATAGACAAAAATATATTTTTTCATAAAATTATTGTTTCCAAATCTAAATCATCAATTTGGTGGAAAAAGAAATTGTTTAACATGTCACAATAACGTTCCCCATTTACTGTGATTCCTTCATTTTGAAAGAAGTACTCCACCACTCCAAAATGCGCACCAAATCATGCATCTTTGTAGATGCATTTCTTTTTCGTGAACATGTGGATTTTCAGCACCCCAAATTCGATAATTTTGTTTGCTGACGTATGATCAAGATGAAAATGTGCTTCGTCGTTGAACAAAATTTTGTTGCAAAAATCACCATCACCTTTTTTTATTCTAACACCCAATTAACAAATATACGACGTTGTAAATGGTCTGTAACCTTTACCTAATTGTTGTGTCAACTGAATTTTGTATGCTAACAGACGCAGATCTTTCTTTATAATCTGATGCGTGGTGATTCTTGACAAATTCAGTTACTGTGCACGACGTCGAATTGATGTGTTTGGATATCCCATAAACTTTCTCTCACTGCAGCAATATTTTCATCTGACCCCTCACGATGAGGATGTATTGGTGTTGCCTCATCAATAACAAAACCCATTTTTTTAAATTTCTTGATTAAGCTACGAACTGTTAACTCTGTACGTGCTACATTCTGTCCTAATTTTGAGCGATGTTTTCTTAATGCAACTATAAGTGATCGCTCAGTTTCATAAAATAGTTGTACCCAAACGTTTGTATTCGTTGTTGAACTATTAATCGTAGCATATTGATGTCGTATGGTTTGTAGATGACAATCTTTAAATATTGACGCCCTATCTTTAACTGAACATAAATGGCGCGCAATTCAAATATTATGGTTTCAAATGAGACACCCTATACTTAATACTTGGATTCGAATCGGAAAGTTGACACCTTTCTCTGAGCATGGCTGTATTTTGTCTCGTCTCTAAGTATAATCTCACTCTCTGTAGCCTAAGGCTTTAGCCAAAGGCAGGCAATTTCTGTGTCTAAACTTCACTAATTCACTAATAAAATTTTATGTTGACGGTAACACGTCAAATAATACAGTATTTTAAACAACACTATATATTTATATCATTGGATAGTGTTTTAGGGTCCATTTTCTGGTGCTAGCATGAATACCGCACGGACGTTCGCTCCTGCTGTACTAGAAGGAAATTACAAAGATCAATGGGTATGTGGGTGACGATATCAAATAATGTACTCATACTGGTGCCTTTTAAAATCATTAAGATGACGTCGTAACGCCATCTTTGATGATTATCTTACTATTTATTAATTAAAATATTATTTTTACACTTTACTGTATGTATGCCTATTTTCGTTCTTTTAGGTCCCTTAGTTCCAAAGTTAAGGGGAGGTACTTTAGATGCGTATTGTATATATAAATGCGGAAGAAAATATTCAGTGGCGTGCGGGTCATGGAAGCAAAAGAAATAATAGTATACATCGCTTTGATATAGATCTGGTATCAATACAGATTGACTCATATATTTTTTCATTTATTCCTAAATTATTCAAACTCCATATGTGTTTCTTTTGAATCTTTATAAATTATTATATTCAATTTGTAATTTGCGCATTAAGCAGTGAGAACCACGTAATGAGCAAATTACAATGCATTATACGTGAAACAGCAAATAAACTTGTGACTGCTTGGAAGTAGAGCACTCCACAATTGTCCCATTTCATGTGCGACTCGACGGGTGGGTTTACCGTGCATGGCGCGCGACTCTATAGCTCAAAAAAGAAGGCGCTTACAATATACATCTATTGATATAATATAAATAACGTATTGCCTCTAAAATTTCGCAGTTTCGCAGAACTCAGCCTTCTTTGGCATGCTCTGCTTGGAAGCAACGTCGATAACGTTTCCACGCTCTTAAAATTAAGCGAAATAGTCAAAATGTTATGTAATGGTATGCAATCAAGGTTAGGACTTTTGAATGCTTCGAGGTAGGAGAAAAATTATTTTCACATTAGACCGGTTAGTGTGGTCAATGAAGTTGACAACCAGAAGTAAAAAAACTAGATATCTTATTACTTGTTTTATAACAAACACGAATTAAAACTAGTTTCAAATTATTGTACATCCGATGTATGCATTCAATTCAAATTAGGGACCTAAATAAGAACGTTTAAAGACATGTTAATAGCAAGACACGTTAATAGACGAAGATACATTAATAGCAAGACACAAAATATCATTTCATTGAAAATTGGTCAGTTACAAAATGAAATATTTAAAATATTTTCATGATTAGATTCAGAAGAGAGTGAGTAGTTTTAACTTCTGTTGTAAGTAATTATTTTTACTTGTCTTGTCAAATATTATATTCTACACTTCTACCCCATAGAGAAATTTCATCGCACGTCACTAGAAATATGATTATACCTGTGTTCTTAAAATATAATCTTCCTGAGACGCATAATAGATTATTTCGTAGGCAAATGTGTTATTTCTTAAAACACATAATTGAAAAGGGATGAGGAAAATTATTTGCTATTCCTAATTTGTATTGTAAATGACAAATTAATTTTTAAAAATAAACTCCAGTAAATGTATAAAGACGATAAAGACTGGATTATTAAAAAACTCATTTTGATATACCTAGTACGGTTGTAATGAATAAAGAATAATAATGTATTTTTCACAGATATATTGGTTGGGGCCAAATGTTGGTGCTGTGTTAGGATGTGGCATCTATAATTACCTTTTTACCCTCAAAGAAGAAGTAGAGACTATCATTGAAGAAGCTTCCAATTTAAATCTTAAATCTAATATTAAAGCTCAAGAAATGGTGTGATACTGTTAGGTGTTTAATAATAAATACCATTTTCAATGTATTTGTTAAGTTGTTGCTACAAGTTCTTTGGACAATTCTGAACATGTAAAATATTATTAAACATACAAAATTTTCTCTATAACGTTTTCACTTACTTTGCGGTCACAGATAATTCAGTATACGACGGAGTTGCATAGTTTTTTGTTAACATATCGGTCCCAATGGATTTCATTTTTCTTATATAATATAAACCCATAAAAATTACGCTCTCGGATAAAACACTCTCTATATAATTACATTGTTATCATGCCCTATAAACGCATGAATGTAGATAAGTGGGTAATTATTAAAATTCTTTAAAATAAAGCATGTGTAGTTATTTTTAAATATATCGGTTGAAAACCAGTGAAGAGAATTAAGTAAGACGGATTTAGAATTCAGAATTCAAAGCGCAGATGCTGAGCGTACATACAGTGTCCAAACTAAAATCAATAGTAACATGAAGCTTGTGTTGAATGGAATGTAGGTTATTTACTTAATCTAATTAAGGTATAAACTGTATACAAAAATCATGTATGAATTTAAAAAAGTCCTGAATGCGAAAGTGACTCTAAAAATTAAGATTTGTAATTAAATCCAAAAATTTACTAAGGTAAGATGTTTAATAACTACTATTTTTTATTTGTATGATGAATTACTGGATAATATACAGAAATTCGTTTTTTAGGCTATGGAGTTATTAAGATCTTTAATAGTTGTTTCTGAAAAAGCTGCAAACATCGCCAGAGTTTGTCGACAGCATGAACACCTATTTGAATTGTTAATACAAAAAAAGAAAAGCGATGAAGCAAATGCAAGATTCATTGAAGATTTCAAAACGCTTGCAGATGTTTTAATTCAGGAAATGGTTAAACATGACATAAAAGGTCAAGTAAGTTACCTTATCGCATATGTCATTATATCGTTTGTATAGGTAAATTATTAAACGCTGTAAACTTATAGTTAAGTTAAGATAAGTTCACCCTGTATGGGCCGAATTAAAAAAGATTAATAGCTTGTTTTTTTTTCGATTTTGCATATAAAATGTTTCAAAGTAATATTTTTCATAGAAATTACTAATAATTTACTCCTCATCTTTTGGGGGATATCTGACTTTCAAGTAACATTGGATATCAAAGATTCTTAGTATTTTATTCAGTATGAAATTTTGTAAAACAGTTCAAATCCAGTGTAAAACATAAATATACTTTACATTTTACACAAATAAGTTTTGAAATTCCTTCATAGCCAGGATATTTGCATCTTCCTCTTCTTTCGTCAAAAAACGACCAGTGATTCATTTGATCCTTTCTCATATCTTAAGTTGGTATCATAGCTACTTTTCCTTTCTTCTGCTTACTCTCTATTTGCTGTTGCAACGCCGTGCTACTAGGTCTCCCTTTTTTCTTTTGGGTTGTGTAAAGTTTACTACATAGTGTTGTGGCAAGGTCTGTTTTGAACTGTAGTAAAATTAGTTGACTCTTTCTAGGTACTCCACAACTCTCACATATCTCTTCTATATAAGAGCCAACTATTTACTATACCTACATAAATTCATAATATGGAAATAAATTTTATGGTACCATTTCTTGCTACGAATTGATGTTCTGTATAAAGCAATTAGTACATCTATTAGGTCTATACTTCCCATGAACTAGTTATAGATGGATATTGGATTTGGGCATTCTACATCAATTCCAGTTTCCCAGCGCTTGATAGTTTTAGTAGGATAAACTCCAGCGAAAGAACTAAGTATACATATAGACTGGTTTATTATCATACCATTTCAACGCAGTCAAATGAATATCATCTGCTGTGGTAAACTTTTCCTCAACTGTTCCTCTGTCGTTTTTTGCCATTTCTTTATCTAAAGTAAAGGAACAACCAGGTAATCTATTGGGTCGAATAGTTCCCAAGCTATATATTCCTAATTTGTACAGTTCAACTTACACTGAAATACTATTAAATCAATTATCAAAATATATCTTGTGGAATTTATGCCTTGGAACTAGGGTGGACAAACGCATAACAATATTTCCACTAGCACCAACGTCAGTCAAATCTGGAGCTGTTTCGGTCGCCTCTGCGTAGAGTTCCCAGTTATAAATTACTCCATCTGATTCGCAAAGAACAAACACCCACTTTTTTGGTTTACTTTTTATATATTGTTTTAGTTGATGACGACCCTTGAATGGAATCATCTGTTCATCTACACAAATTTTTTCACTCATGGGAATTGTGTTACAATTTCCCACAACCTTTTCTATAAACGGTCGAAGTTTGTATAATTTGTCATTGCAGGTAGAAATCTTGTTATTATCGTTGAAATGTAGTTTGGCTTTTATTTCTTCCCAACGATTTCTGCTCATAGTTTCTGAAACATTTCATGCTTGGGTTTCCCTCTGCCAAAACATCCGAGTTCGTGGTAAATCATAAATAGACCTATAAATCCTTGTAATTCCTCGATTATTAGGGAAAGAGGTTTATTCACATCACACTGAAGAGCATAGAGGTTACATTGATCTGCAATGTTTTCTAGTACAGTTCTATCTATTACCTTTTCAAAGTAACTTAGAGGGCTACCTGGTGTGCCTGGTTGAGTTTCTGGTAAGCTATTTTTTCAAGAAAAAACTGTCACTGTGTTTCTTATCAGCCGAGTGCTAGTTTTCCAATTTTGGTCAGGTTTTCCTTTCCTTTTCGCTGATGGGTTAATTTCATTTTTGTGAATTTTTGTTTTATTAATTTTTCCATGGATAAATTGGGTTAGAAGGATGTCGTTCTCTGGGTCCCAAAGTCTCACTGTTCTGAGGATAATTCTCTTTATTTTCTGATACAAGCACATTTTCTTCAACTTCTGAATGTTCTTCGTCTGTACTGCTTTGAATCTCTAACTTCAGTAACTTTGTATTGTTACTAACCTCTACACATATTTACTAATAACTCTCCCTTATCTTCACTAGTATTACTTAAAGCTGAATCTTCAGAATCTTCAACATTTTTTATTATTCTGGTAAGGATATCAGGATATTACTGCTTGGTCTTTCTCCCATAAAATGTACGACAATTCATTTGTATGGCTGCAATCCGAAATAATGTTTATACACCTTATAAACCACCGTAACTTAGAAGTAACATACCTGTTTGCTAAAGTAAATGTCCTTATATTTACAATTTCTATAGGAGTGCTACAATATTTAAAGTATGTAATCCTTACACAACACAATAACAATTTTGTTTACACAATATTTTAAGTTTTTACACAAAATAAAATTAAAATAAGTCACATTTATATGTTGCATGCCATCTTGGTAGCCAACAAATCTAGAAATGAGATTATTTTCAACATAAATCTTCAGATGGCGCTGGAATACTATTAAATGCAGTTCCATATCATTACATTCAAGCAACAGCGGGCTATAAAGTGGGAATGTACCTATAATTTCAGTATTTTAAGTAAAATGTATTAGTTTGAAGTTACATACGACTATAGAGGGTTAATACAGAATATGCATACATACATCTGTACATATAGGTACAGGTTGTTACATATGAAATGTCCGTTTATCATTCAGTGTTAAAACATGCACCTTAGTGAAAAGTTGTCTTTCGTTTATATTTAAAATTGTGATTGTGCTACATAAGTGGGTCTTGTTCGACATATTTGCCACCTGTTGCATTGCCGGGAATTTTTATTTACTTTTCGTTATTTTTTTTTACCCACGCAAGAATGCTGTACGCGAGGGATATATGTATAGAGCGGTCTTTCTTTTCAAATTCAAAAAGGGAATAAACCAGGGGCGTAGCGTACATGGATGCGAGCGATACGTGGCATCCCTTAAAAAATTGTCAAATTAGTGTTATTATTTTAAACCGACCGCAAACATACATTATTTACTTTAAACGCTACCATCAACTTTTTTTATTTCAAATCGGCCGTGAAGGCGCCCGAAATTATTGGGCTCCCGTGTTACTTGCTGCAGTGTTCAAATGCGATGATCCACGTTACATTCAAGCTATGCGTTAGATGGGCGAAAAAGTCAGTGATCTTACGCAGTCAACAGTCGAACCTCGTGGGTGGCATAGTGGATGTTGTCGTTATTTCCGGACTCAGTTATGCGATTATTTGAACGCATCTTGGCGACTATCGCCATAACATAAGGAAGATTTGGAAGCGCTGTTTCAGGTAATTGTGGAAAATGAAAATGAGGAATGGTATCGATAAACTGTTATTTGTGTAGAGGCCTTTTAAGTTTATTGCGAGACTTTGATTTTAATTTTTTCTCACCAGTGTTTTCTGCAATATTCCTACATTCCGAGAGTCTGTTTAGAATTCCACAGACAAAAACATCACATATTAGTTACTGAAATAAAAAGATTGCCGATTTCAAATCACATATTCAAAAAATGAGAAACGAGTTTAGTGACATTTGGGACCGTATGGATAGATTTGTGTTAGAAAATCAACCACCAAGTAAAATAATGCGTTTGGATTTAATTCCTGAAGAAGATAAGAAAAGTGTGAAAAAGATTGATTGTGGATGTTATTACTTTGAATATTAGTGAACGGTTTAGTGAAATTTCTAAACTGAAATTCTTAAATCTAGATTCCACATAATTTACTTCGTTCATGAAATGTTTTCCTGGCGAACTTTTTTCTTCTTTAGTAGGTACATATGGAACATTCTTTGACGCAAATCATTTAAAAAGTGAACTTTCAGTGATTTATAGTGATCCTGATATGAAGAAGAGCACTGTGTTTGAGCTTCACTATTATACTACAATATATTATGTCCCTTTAATTATCTTCTGCTTTCCCGGAGTTATCAAAATTTTGTCGTTTAATTTTGACTATTCCTGCCACAAGCAGTTCCGCGGAAAGATCATTTTCATGTTTAAAGAGAATAAAGACTTATCTGAGAAATTCTCAAAAGCAAGAAAAACTGTCAGCTTTAGCATTAATAAATATTGAAAGTGCCTTGTTAGAAAATATGAGATCTTCTCCAACATTTGAAGAAACAGTGATAGACGTTTTCACTGGACAAACAGAATCCGAAAAATTGATCTTCATTTTAAAAATTAGGATATATACCTCGGTATAATCATCTTAGGTTAGTGTCTTTTTTTATTTTTACCATTTTCATATGGCCTACCATACATCCGACTATACCTCTTACCTCTTACCTTTATTAAATTTTTATCACATCCCTAGGTTCTTTTCTCACGCTACGCCCCTGGATTAAACACAGCAGCTGCGGTTCGTAAAATTAACCAAATATTTGGGGAAGACACTTGTAATCAACGGATAGTACGGCGATGGTTTGCGAATTTCAGCCAGGGAAATTTTGAGTTGCAAAACGAACCCCGTGGACGACCGCCTAGCAGTACTGATACCGCGGAGTTACAGGCACAAGTGGAAAATTGTCCTTAAACTACTGTACGGTACCTTGCGGCAAGGTTCCAAGGTTCTTTTCAAGGACCAAACGTGACAAATGGGTGTCACATGAGTTAACTAAGGCCAATAAGCTTCGGCGATTACAAGATGCAAGTTCATTACTCAATCAAAACAGGGTGAAGCCATTTTTGAATCGTATTGTCACATGTGACGAAAAGTGGATCCTTTATGATAACCAAAGACAAACAGCACAATGGTTAGGCCAAGAAGAAAGTCCGAGACGGCATGTGAGGTTATCACTACACCCATGAAAGGTGATGGTGACAGTATGGTGGATAAATGAAGGCATTGTGTATTATTCGTTTTTGCCAACTGGTGAAACTATCATGGCAGAATCCTATCGCCGTGAACTTCAGGTTATGCACGAGAAATTGCGTCACTTCCAGCCTGCACTGGTCACTAGACGTGGACCAATACTGCTATTGGACAGGAATGCTACAATTGGGGCTTTCAAAGAATTCGTTAGCAGAAATAGATATTTAAAAAATGGAATATATGCTCTACCAGAGCGTTAGCAATGGGTAATAGATGCCAATGATGACTATTTTGTTGAATAAATATGTATTGTTTTCTATTTGTGGACCTTTAATTAATACCTACAAAATCGGACATTTTATATGTAACAACCTGAACATATATTGAATTATTTTATTTTTATATGGAACTATTTCATTAAGATAACATTTTTTTTAGTTTATCGTCACATACTTTCAGTTTATTCACTTTTTGGGTATCCTCATAAACAGTAAGTGACTGAGGTTAATGTTATCGTTTTAGTAAGCCACTTTTTTCAATCCATCGGTTTTAAATCAGATGATAAGCTCATAATGGCGTTAAAACATGGAGAGGAGCACCATTCTGCTGTAAAGTTTGTGTAGTGTTAGTACAGAACTACCAGTATAGAAAATCTTGGTAATTTAATGGTAACCTTCCCTAAATAATATTACATCCCTTATAGACTTTGTCAAATTTCTAAGATATCGTACACTAAACATAATTTGCTTTAAGTGCATGGTATTTTTTACATATGCAGTATTTTCTTCAGTCATATTGGATTGAAGCTATCTACTCTAGAAACGAATGAAAATTTGCCGTCTTGATTTTACGAAATTCGAAATACAACCAAAATACTTATATTTCATGTATTTTACTGCAACTTCAGAACATGAAAATTGATAAGAATAAGTTTCAAACTAATTCTGTTTGTGTTTTGGTAGCAAAACCATCATTCATATTTTAATTCTGTCTTGTTTAAATATTCATATACTTATTTTTCTTAAATACTATCACAAAGCGATAAATTGTCCTACCCAACGTTTGCAGCTGGCCTAGATTGCTGGCTCGGAGTCAACCGGGCGTGGGTTCGATTTCCATATAAGTGTGGTTGTCTGTATCTGTATGTGTCCGGGTGAATGTTGGGAGTTAGGTGAAAAAGTAGCACTAAGCTGAACCTCACTCCTGTAAAAAAAGACGCAAAAACCGTAAGGAGGTATTTTCTTTGTGTATATAGGAGTTGAAATGAAAAGACAATGTGTTATAATTTATGCAATGCAAAATCGTTATGTTTGAGTATTAGATGGCCCACAATGGTAAAAAGTATTAATTCTCCACCTCTTATTAGATTTTGAGAAGTATATAATAGGTTTTGTTTTCAGTTTCAGGGATTATCGAATACTATCGTAGGAGAAGAGACGAACGTCTTAGAAAACACATTAGGGGTCAAAATATGTGTGGATATTAAAGAAACTGAGGCGGAAACTGCCGATCTACTTAAAACTATCTTAAATGAAGACCAAATAGCTGCCTCATTGCTTGCCGCTGAAGTGCATAAAAAAGTAAATATTGAAGATGTAAAAACTAAAATACCCACAGAAGAATTCGAAGTCGATTTAGATGAACTAGGAGTGTGGATAGATCCCATAGGTGCTTATTAAATATAATTATAAATGTATATAATTGTAATGAATGTATACATATACAGCTTGTCAAGAATAGAAAAAAGTGTAAGATTATCTACGTATACGTAGAAGAAATAGTGAACCAGCATTCGGAAAGAAAATGATGCACTTTATGCGCAGCTAAATCGAACTCTGTGTACAATCACATTCAATACATATTCATCGATATTCACTGTTCAAAGGTCTCAATCTGACTGATTAAAGACCCAGGCTATTTATTGCGCACCTCGTGGGCGATATCACAGTATAGCGATATGGCAGTTTTGAGACTTGTTCCTATTATTGACAAGCTGAAAAACAATACATAATTTACCGCAGACATGCTCCTCCGTTCATGTAACTGAAAGGGGATGGTAAATATAGGAAAAAATTTAGAAGTATAGCTGAAAAGTGCAAAATGGAGTATTATACTCTGCATATTGTTACTTGTGATACAAGTAACAAAATCGGATCGAATTAATTTATATAGTTTTTACCAATGTTACTTATTAAAGGAATTTAATGGTAAGCTGATAAATATTTTTAAATATGTTAACTTCCCGGTTTGATTAAATACACCTATATCATATGTATCATTATGTATGTGTATAATATATTTCTAAATCGTCTTTTTTAAACGTATGTGTAAAACTAAGTTGAAAACAAGTTAAAATAAAAAGACTAAATCTAAACAAAGTTGAAATAAGAAGACAATCGACTAGAATAATTATTAGTGCTTTGTTATTTTATATCTGGATAATTTATTGAAAAACAGCGTTGATAATAGATTACCTTTATTTAATATCGTTTAGAGAATATATGAAATTCTACTTAATAATGCCGATGTGACATTCAACCGATACTATTAACATTGCCTTATTATTAATAAATATATTTTTGTTTAGGAAATATATAGTCGTTACGCATTAACATTAAATACGTTATAAAAATATGAATAATAATAGAATATATAAACTTAAAAGTGATATATGTAAATATGAATATTATAACCAGGAACATAAAACAATATGTTTAAACCTAAAATACATCAACTCATATTAATCATGACATTTTTTGAAACATCCTAAAACTGAACGTTTTATATTTTCTGTAGATAAATAATGTTTTTATTTTATTTAGATAAATAATAAATCTAAGTTTATTTAGCTAATAACTGTAGTATAAAGCTTAGATAAATTACACGAAAACAAGAAATTGATCGAGGAAGTCGTTACTCTGTGGTAGTTCATAATTCCAACGCAATCGAGTAAAAACTTTTATTCAATTGCTTTGGTTATGCAAGAACATGCTAATTTTGGTTAAGGACATTACATGTGATAGTAATTTTAAGGTAAGTTAAATTTACCAACCTATTTTCCTGCTTTACTGTTTTTTGATTTAAAATTTTTACCAGCATTAATTTAAAAACCCGCGTTACTTATAAAACTTTTACTCAACTGGGTGAAAATGAGGTGTAACACAGATAAGTAAATTATGTTTGAGAACTGTAAATGTGATTCTATATTATTTGCTATTTTACAATTCGTTTCCAATCCAAATAAGTAGTGTTTAACTTAATTGTATTATCCCTAACAAAGTATTATTACAGATTTAGGCTTGTTACCAGATGTAAACCGTTGTTGCTTATAAGGTCTAGGACCAGTCTGTAAACTCTTACTCTTTGAAAGCTACAACAAAGTGTCCCAAGTAGGTGTTTGTACTTAAATTAAAATTATAAAGTATTAATTTCGAACAGATTTTTCAATTTAGAAACACTATGCTGAAATCAACGAATACTGTATCACTGAATAAATAGAAATTTTAAAACAAGTAATAGTCGCTCAAAAAATCAATCACCAATCAATCAAATCATTATATCATTCCTGTATACATATATTGTCATATTATATGTATGTATGTATCAAGCAACGATACAATTAATATACACAATACCTGTCAATAATGCGATAATATTGTTTATTTATTCTTGTTTCAGATTGCACTGGTGAATATATCAATAGAAGTAAAGGAGAAATTGATCAAAACATTCATTTAAATGGGCTAAAATGTGTTACGGTTTTAATTGGTGTATTTAATACGACAAGTGGGTTGCCTGTAATGGGAGTAATTAATCGACCGTTTGTTGATGATGAGGATTTTATGTATGTATGTACATATGTACTCAATATGTTTATACCAAGTTTTCAATATAGCCTAATGAATGATAAAATGTAAAAAAATATATAACGGTTGGAATGTTGGTCGGTAACTACTAATCAAATTATTGAATTGATACATAGAAAATTATTTAAAAAATATTTTTACAATTGCGTATAGGGAATTTAACTTCAAGACATTGTTTGCAATATTAAATTTAATTTAAGATTTATTTTCCATTTAAAGACATTTAAAATTTACTATGAAAATACAGATTTTAACAACTGTAAGTTGTAGGTCCTTAAAATGCGTATGGGGAGTTACATTGGATACTTTTACTTTAAATAGTGGACTTAATTGCGCTGGACGAAAAAATGTAATATGTGTTAGTAGTAGCGAGGGAATTGAAGTAAAACAAATGCTTCAAAAAGGAGGTTATCATCTTGTGGAAGCCTCAGGAGCTGGATATAAGATTCTCGCCGTAATTCTAGGTACATTTTAAAACGTCTATTTAGTTAGTATTATGTGTTTATATACGTATAATAAATACTATTAAAGATCGGTGCTATTTAAAGTGTCTACCTGCTAGATGAAATGAAAAGCAGTATAGCTTCTCCTAGGTAATACTTTGTCGTTTAGCAGATATATGGCGTTTTGCCAATTCTACATGTATGTACGATGGTACAAGACCCGTCTAATATTCGCAGAGCGCCAGGCATAGTTTCCCTGATGATTCCTAATAATGATGAAATCGCGATATACGGTTTCGGGACGGGATATTTGGCAATTCTAAATCAATGTTGTTGTTAGTTAAATTTTCTTTTAAATGGCAGGGAGCACGACTCTTCTAACAAAATAAAAATTGTTTGAAATTCATCTCCGGACTTTAAATAATTGAAGTACTATCGAGAAAGAATGTAATTCGACAACACGGTCTATCGACCAAAATCATAATTGTCTATAAAATTAATCCATTATTATCAGAGCACTGTAATGATGAAGTCTCATTACATTCTTTTTCAATAGTACAATGCTGTTTAGCATATTTCATGGTGTAGCCTTGGACATTGCTCATAGAAAGGTTTCAAAATGTTATCAATACGAATACAAATTGCGATACAATTTGTGTATCGCAATACTGTAAAAAACTTATAACCTGATTTATTGTCTGCAATCAATGCATATATGTATTAATAAATTTCATTTAACATCAGAGCTTGCCAATTTTTCATAACGTGCTTTTATAAATCAATATTTTATACAATTATAAACTGATATATAGATATGTAAATTGATAATATTCTTCGTGATATAAATCGGCATACGTAATTTATACTGTGAAGAAAACAAGATAAATAATAAAAATAACAATGGCCAAAACCAGTATGTGTTGTATTAAAGGTAGATTTATCATAAATCGTAAATAGATAGATATATCGTAAACTATGTCAATGTACCTAACTAACGCCTATTAAAAATTAAAAATAGATTATTGATCTAATAATAAATCATAACAAACTAGCCATCGTATAATAGTAAAATAAGTTGTAATTAATAACAAACGATTAACATAATAAATAAGAACTAATCGATTTAATTCTTCTATGAGACTGTTGCAAAACTGCAGAGTATAGTTTTAATACAAAGTGCAACATAAAAAATAATATTGTTATACCAGTCAAAGATAAAATGTAAACGTCTTTGATCATTTATTTGTCAGTACAGAATACAAACTATCCCAATTTAGTTGACAATGTAAAAGGGAGTAACCGATACCAAAAAATGTTGTTAGTTTAAAGAATTGTATTAATTTAAAAATATCTAATATTAACAATAAATACCGTTTAATAGAGGAGAATAATCATTCATTTCGTTGGTTAATGCTTGAAGGAATTACAGTTCGTATTAAGATTAATATGGAAATTAAAATACATCGTGAAATTATTTGGGTTGGATTTATGTATTGTAAATAATTAAGAATCTACTTTAAATTAATACAGTTTAGCCTTTAAGGCATTGGATTAAACGACAATCGATTAATATAATTAATGCTAATATTACTCACAGGACATAATCAGCTGCAAAATATTCTTTAATGAAAGAAATAAATTATAAGGACTAAAATATCGATCATATATGTGTAATGTACTACTTATTTCATCGCTATTTGCCAAATAAAAAACTCTCTTATCTTGTCGATGAACGGAACAGTCTACCTGAGCCAAGCCATAAAAACAAGCCACGGTATGTTTTGAGATTTTATATTTGACAAATAGCGATGAAATAAACTATACATAAGGCCGTAAACCTGCAACAATTAAATTTTACGGCAATGAAAATGTTATTACGTCAATGTACAAAGTATGTAATTCATGAAAAT
Source organism: Rosalia funebris (assembly GCA_037954035.1). NCBI lineage: Eukaryota > Metazoa > Arthropoda > Insecta > Coleoptera > Cerambycidae > Rosalia > Rosalia funebris. Next base: position 40,437,135 of record JAZFAV010000022.1, on the reverse strand, counting down.
TTGTTTTTCCTACATAACATTCGCGCGGCTTTTCCACAAGAACATAGTAAATGTGCAAGTAAATTATATAAATATCAGTATGATTAATCATTTATTTAATCATCTATTTGCAGTACTTTATTTCTGATTAGTTCCATCGTTTCCTAAAAAATATATTACCAAAATAATAGACTAATGGGAAAAATAAAATAACTTCGTATCTTGAAAAGTTCCGGCAAGTTTATGGTAATAAAAAGTATAACCTCTACATTCAAAGGAATTTGAGCTTGTTGGATTACTTGACCAGAGCATATTATAAATTAATGAACTCATAAAGTTAGCCAAATTGGATTTGAGAAACAAATCAACTTAATACTATTTGAACTGTTGAACGCCTTGATCCACTAAACTATTTAAATTTTTAATCAAGTAAAAACAAATACAATTGAAAATGCTATTTATACAAATAATAGATAGTTAAACTTTTTGATATCAAAATTACTGCAATTTGTATATTTACTTTTCATCTCCCACAGTAATATGATAAATGTTCACATTATCCAGTTATGTTAAATAAATTAACTTTACATTAGAAACTATAATAGGCATCAATGTCAGTGTTCAAAGCAAAATCATTACATGTCAAGCACTTGCTTTAATGTCTGCAACATGGATGGGTGACCTATCATATTCTCCGATATGTCTGTACTATTAATGTATAAATCATAATGTGTATTAACATTCATTGTATTAAAGTTAATACATATTATTTCGTTAACGATGTTTGTTGTTTTATTTTTAATTTTCTAAAATTTTCAGGATTAGCAGATGCTTATGTATTGACAAAAGGAACTACGTTCAAATGGGACACATGTGCACCACATTCAATAATAAAATCCTTGGGAGGCGATATTATTGAGTTCGAAAGTGTTTTCCAAAATACTGGAGACAGTATAAAATACTTTCTAGACAAAAATAACTGCAACGTAAACGGCATTATAGCCTATATAGATAAGTGTGTCCTAAATGATATTATCAATGTTTTCAAGAGTTGTACGTATTAATTACATTTTATATATGATATAATTAAATGTTAAAAAATATATATAATTTCTTAAATATTATAGTAATTATTCAAGTTCACAATACCCACATATTTTAATTAGACTTCTGATGATTTTCTTGATTGATTGACTTTCTTTCATAATCAGTAGTGCGTTGAAAGATACATATCTTGATCTTATAGTAGTGTATGCTCTATAGTGGTTCTATAATAATCATCGACAATGATTTCTTAGTGGTAGCTGGTGAAATTTAAGGTGGTCGTATTTTTATAATGAGACGACCATATTACAATGTATCACAAAAATGGAAGACAAATCTTTATTAGTAACTTCTGACTACATTCCGATTGGCGACTTTCTAAAAATAATTACTAAGATAAAATACGAATTATTAAATTGTAAACGAAAATTAAACCAAACCCAATGAGAAACAAATTGTAGATGTAAAAAATGGATGTACGTTAGGCGATAAAGTTTTTCAATATATCGCCTAAAATATAGAATCTTTTCTTCTAAATCTTGTCGCCTAAAATATTGAAACTTATTTCTACATCTATTTTACATTGCCATCGTATTGACTTCATCTTCATCTTCATCATCATTTCCAAAGATGAAAATAATTTCATCTTTGGAAATAATTATAATATACGTTTCACTTTGATCTATAATAATTATGGATATGTTTGGATGGGATAATTAAAAACAATTCAATGGTATCATATGTTTCTCAGTGTAAGTATAATTGCAAATGTTGACTTTATTACCAAATTATTACCATTTCTCTTGATATATCCCTTATATTACTTTCGGTGAATGATATCTGTACTTTCATACAGAAAATGAAAATTATTTGAAAGCATAATTATATACGGTGTCTCTGTTGAAATTATATAATTTTAAATTGCATTTACATCATTTGCAGTTGCATTAAGAACGATTCGCATAAAATTAGGACAAATTGAGGTGCACACAGAGTTCGTAATTTAATCACAAAATTTCAAGAGACGGCTTCTGTTATTAATGAGGCACCAATACGTGCTCGTCGTGGTCGATCAGATGAAAATATTGTTGCGGTGAGAGAAACTATACGGAAGTACCTATAACGTCGTGCACAAGAATTGAATCTGTCAAGTACCACCATGCATCGGATTTTAAAGGAAGATCTGTATCTATCAGCATTCAAAATTCAGTTGACACAACATTTAAAAGTTCGTAAACAACGTCGTAAATTTATTAATTGGGTGTTAAAAAAGAAAGAAGGTGATGTTGATTTTTGAAACAAAATTTTGTTAAAAGCTGAAGCACGAAGATTTTCATCTTGACGGATATGTCAGCAAAGAAAGTTGTCGAATTTGGAGTGCTGAAAATCCACACGCTATTCACGAAAAAACAAAAAATGCATCCACAGAGATGCACGCTTTGGTGGGCATTTTGGAGTGGTGAAGTAATTGGACCATACTTCTTTGAAAATAAAGCTGGCTATTACAGGAATGTTGACGTCGTATGGTTTGTAGATGACAGTCGTTAAAAATTGAAGTCCTATTTTTGCAAGAGCACAAATAGCGCTAAACTCAAAACCTATAGTTCCTACGGAGATTACCTGCGTTCCTACCCTGCATTATAGGCTGAAAGTTTCAATGGGTTAGTATTATTTGTCCCATCAGTTTCCGAATAGGTACCTACCGTATCCAATTTGATTATATTGCTAACCTTTCATCAATTACACTATAGATGATTCACTGTATGTATCACTGCTGCTATTTGTTTGCCACCAATTTCGGCCTATCAATTTTCTAGAAATCAATCATAAAGAAGTCGGTATACACTTTTAAATTCAAACTAAACTATTTAATTTTCCAGTTGTATCTCAATCGTCGCTAATATCAATCACTCTTTGAAAACCACAGAAAAACCATAGATTGATAAAATAATATTAAATAATTCGTAATATCTCAATTTGCAAAATTATCGTGAAATAAATTATAATTATATAATTTCGTTCATAATGTAGTTTTGAAAATATGTGGTAAAATAAGCTGACTACCGCGAATGCTGAATTAGTGGTATAAAATCGGGTAACACCATGGCATCCGATATGCCGTTCCATAGACTTGAGATATTTCAATCGATGTAGGTACAAGCAATTTCTCGTGTAGCGTAAATATGTCAAAAGTGTGCAGTAGCATGCAACTGCTCTTAAGCGTGAGGTTTATATGGGAATTTACTGATTTCCTTAAATATGAATGTTCTCAAATAATATGTCTGGTTTGTAATCGAAGCTTGTTGGCCTTTAAAAAAATTATTATGTGCAAACCATGAAATTTTAAACATTGCAATACATGAATAAAAAAATTCACCTTATATCGAATTTACCTTCAATATTTTTTATGTTGTATTCGAATAATATGCCGTTTATTTATATTGAATAAATAACCATTTCTTCTATGGCCAATATTTAAAAATTTACTAGCAAATCAATTCATCATCTAATATTAACTATATTAGAAAATTTTCAAATGTTAACGCATCAAGTGTTGTTATTTAAAATAGCAACTTTATATATCGATATGAAGCTGAGAGTCAAGTTATTTATCGTTTATTATCAAGTTGATATACTTGATTTGTTGTATATTTCAGTTGTATATTTTGTCATACTGAGAAAATTTTAATATTATTAGGGTGTTACGATATAACAAGAACATTTAAGGCGGTATGTGAAATATTCAATAATGCAACATTCAATGTCCTGAATGTTGCATTGGTCAGTCTCCGGTCAGCAGAATAGAAATTCTTTCAATCTAGAAATGAAATATTTCTAAATCTTGTACAAAAACCTTTTTAGACCATAAAAATGGATACATTGATTGATGAATGGGTACATTGAAGTTCATTAAACAGAATATACGTCAAAACTGAACCAAATCACACCGGAAATTATACAAAACGTTTTAAAAATTTTTAAAAACATCTCTATTGTCAAAAGTAATTGGTTGTAGTTTAAATGTTTGATTAAATGTTATTTTAAAAAGTGATTTACAATAAAATTTAATATTCTTCACTAAAATTTAAAAAAAGAGAAATTAAAAAATCATATTACTAAATAGAGAATTAATAACATTTTTAAATAAAAAAAGGGATAACTATTACTATCAAGGTATTGAAGGAGAAATGATATATTCTACTTAAATGTTATTTTGGAATAAAAAATTGATGTATTTCAGAATTTCACTTAAAAATTATAATTACCTAATAATAGACTTATCCTTCTTCTAGACTTCTAGACTAAAATTTGTGTTATGTGACAGAAATTACATTTCTTTTATATCATAAGATGGAATAAGAAGGACAAAAGCATATGTCCATAATATACATAGTATAACTTTGTATTAAACTCTAATCATTATTTTAAGTACACTAAGTACTTAGAATCTATGAAAGTAATAGATATAATACATTTATAAATCCAAATTAATAGAACAAATGCCTCAAATTTCATAAATATGCAAAATTATATAGTTATTATAAATAATTATATATTGTTTCTATTGTAAAATGAAAATGAATGTTCAATTACTTGAGACTGATATACAAGTAAACTATTGAACATTCCAAAACAATTAGAAGAAATCAATGAAACACTCGAATACAATATCGAAGCACTACAATAAAAAAAATTATGTTGAAAATTCCCACCACATTCGCATCTGTCGATTACTTTTAAGTCGTAGAATTCATACCACTTGTATTGATATAAATAGTTTATAATATAATGTTTAGCCTATATGTATATAAACTAATACATAACTGAAGACAGTTTACAACTGAAATAAGCATGTATTATAAAAAATGTTTTACATATTTTGTATATATTTTTGCAAGATTTGTCAACTTCATCAATTATTACCGTTTTATTTTACTTTTTGTAAAATACGAGAACTAGAATTTACGTTTTCTAGCACGAATTATGTGTAAGTATACTTTGCTGGCTTGAGGAGTGCAAATGCAAAACGAGAAAGGAAAGTTAATTGTGATTATCCTGACTGATTTTAACACAATTTTATTGATATAAAAAATGTGTAATATCAAATATGTAACCCGGTAAATTTCACAACTTAACGAATAACGGTAGAAATACTACTTATCTCACCAGTAACCATCCTGAACATTTTTGTTTATAAGAAAATGCAGCATCCATCGAATAATTCATTTAGTCAATTTTCTTAATTTTTAATGTAATTTCCAAAATATTATTGAGTTCTTAGGGTGGATAAATGTGTCCATATTTAACTACACATTGTCAACAAATAATTGTATCTACTGTAATAAATTAATTTGATGAAAACCAAAGGGTAAAATGTTTGAAGCTTTAGAATATCATTATTTAATCTGTTTCTCATATATGTTATCTACTAAATGGGCTATTACAATGTTATGTGGTTCTCAATTTGGTGTGCTATTATTATTCTATCGTCAACTATATACGTACAAAGTCCTTAAGGAAGGCCCCATAACTAATAAAATCGTGTTCTAGTTAAATCATTGCTATTAAGAACCTGTGCCTATTATGGTGAGTTCTGTTTTATTATTATCGGTAGTAAATCTTCACAATTTTGAAAATTTAGTTATTATTTTTTCATGAAAATTATTCAACATTCAAACTAATTATTTATTACAAACCACAAAACAGAACAAGTAACTCTCATACAATATTTTTCATACATAGATAATTAATGAGGTAAGAAAGTTTATCGTATATAATTTTACTTATAAACACTAGAGTTGACAATAACTATATTAACCAGTATCTCAACAACTCAAGTCAGTTGTCACTTTTAATGCTATATACTTTTATTTTTAATCATAAAAATAAAAGTATATAGCATTTCACGCCATTATTGCGCCGGTGCTTGTGTCAAAGTCAGGTGAAAACAATTGCATTGTCAACACTACCAATCATAGGACAGAAATAATTCTAAAAATATTATTTTATTGAAATACTTGGATGTCTGATATGATAATGTGAAAATAACAATGGACAGTTAGTATTATCTAATTGTTAGTAAGTTAGTTTTGATAATAACTAGCTTTTTTATGTTTGGTTTCGTTTTTTATATAGTTTTGTAAATATTACATAGAAAATATTGATTATATGGCTATTCGTTTCGTTTTTCTTAGTACGTTTGTGTTGGCTGTTTTCCTATTACGGGAATTTTATTGGTTAAATAATTGTACATGCGTTTCTCTGATCAATAGCTTTTAAATGCCTCAATAACTAAACTATTTGTTTGCATATGTAAAATATCCAATAAAAATATATATTAAATGAATAAACTATGTAAATGAATGAAATCCCCATGTTGGGAAACTGAAACTTCTATCTGTTGACAAAATGTATGCCAACGCGACGAATCAATAAATGGAAAGGTCAAGACGAACTCTGTATATAGAAGAATTGCGCAATGTTCAGTGGTTGTTGAATAATAGAAATTAACGTGCAAATATAGAATGTATTCGGTATGTAATAGATATAATAGCAATTAATCAGAATTGTAGTACACTAAAGTCAAGTCACTGTAATTGAAAATCGAATTGAACATAACTATTATTCCGTGTATTTGGTTTGTATCACGAATAAATATATTAGTAGAGTTTTGAACCAAATTGAAAAAATATATATTATGATATGTAAATATTATGATACAGGAATTCTGAGTTCCACGAACTTTTTCATTATATGAAATTATAAATAACATAAAAATATTAATTTTTAAGTGCCAAATTTTTCTCTCCTTGAATAATATTATATCAATATAATACCAGAGACGAAGATTTATAAATAATAACACCTAATCTAATAGAAGCGATATGTTATCATTATTTAGATATAATACATTTAGATTCGAAAGAAAAGTACATAAACGTGAATAAATAAATGGGTTCTAATACAATTTAATATGAACATTTTAATAGTAGTTAGTAATTTAATGTATTTATTTAAAATATAGGGTCTTTCAATAGGTACGCTCGAGATTTGTTAGATAATAGCGGCCATGTTGTTAAAGCAACATCTATCAAATGTATTGTGAATTGTTCAGTAATGTATGGGTAAATCATCATGGTTATAGTATTCAACAATGTGTACAAATTATCAAATTTTATTTTCAAAATCAGTGCTCCGTTCGAGAAACGTTCCACCCATTACGTGATTTTCATCCTCGCCACAACTGTCCCGCCTAGTCGACTATTCGACGTTTGGTGGCCAAATTTTTGTTTGATAAGTAATCAGCCAACTCCCGTACGTCACTGAAACGCAAGGTCTGCTTGCAACATCGCTGCTGTGCATGAGAGTATACGGGAAAACCTGAGGCAGTCAATTTCTCGTCGTTCACAAGAACTTAGCCTTTCTGCTACATCAACTTGGAGAATTTTGCGTCGGGACTTGGGTCTGCACCCGTATAAAATCCAGCTGGTCCAGGAATTTAAGGTAAACGACCATAGACATCATCGGTCGTACTTCTTTCAAAACGAAACTGGCCATAACCGTCAACGGCGAGCGCTACAGATCGGTGATAAGCAACTTTTTGTGGCCTAAACTGGATGGATACCGACAACATGTCGTAGGACGATGTTACGTGCCACGATGGACATCTGCACAAGCGATTTGAGTGCGACGTGAACTGACCATCGAGATCGTGCGATTTAACGCATTTGGACTTCTTTATTTGGGGCTATCTTAAATCCCATGTCTATGCGAATAAACCGCAAATAATTGATGCCCTCAAAATCGACATAACGAACGCCATCCAGCAAATTTAGCCAGATTTATGCGACAGTCATCGAAAATTGGACCTCCCGAATACGCGCCACCAAGCAAAGCCGCGGCGGACATTTCAACGACGTTATATTCCATACTTAATGCCATAAATATTCTTTCAAATAAAAAAAAAATGAGTAGATATCTCATAACTTGTTTTATTTACGTTTAAAAATCGAGCGTCGTTATTGAAAGACTCTAGATATAGTGTTCTATATAATGGAACGAAAGTACATTACTAACAGAAGAGGTGAAAATTTAAAAACTACATTATGTAACTATAAACTACACATAAAGTAACTATACTAACTATTTCAACATCATTGAATTGCTTGATTTACTTTATTAATATTTTGTAGTATAAATAAAACAAATGAGGTTTAATTTCAGCTAATATATTATAACACTATAGCGTGATATATGTCTTATTACATCATTAATAACAAGTTCTTGTGCAAGAGGCCAAATCTTTGAATTTTTTTTATATCTGGATAACGAACGATAAATGCATTCTTTATACTTTTTTCCTGGTAAATTATACGCCCAACGAGTTTTGCTCTCTCGGTTTCTAAATTTGTGGAGTTGTAACAGTAAACATATTTTTCAAACTTGTATAAGTATTATGAGTGTACATGATTTATTCTCAGTATTGTAGTTTCGATTGTTTGTACATATCTATATATCATTCGATTGTTTCTTAAATTATTCTGATGATACCAGTTTCGCTTTTTTATTTATTTAGTTTTTTTATATGTTTAGCCGAAACAAGTGTCGATACAAAATACTTTCTAAAATACTTAATCGTATCAGGTAATGTGAATGAAACGATTACCAAATGCACGCACATTGGCGTACTTGCCAAATAACCAGTAGTTTGAGTTCAGCTTTTAAATAAGCGGTCTGCAGCATACGGAATGTTTATACAACTTAAAACTTGAACTAGCCACCTTTTACATCATTCGAATTACAGGTGTAAGTCTGTAGTGTGCGTGATTGCGCGAATGTCAATATCTGTAATATTAAATTTTAATTTGCTGTGATTATTGTGCTATCGGAATTAAATAGGTAATATTAATGGTATTAGCAGTTGAAAGTGCAGTTGTGTAATTTGTAATGTAAGAATATGTAATTATTGAAAGCATAAAAGTGTTACTCCTTGTTATTTATTCCATTATGTTTTCGAAACTGTTAACAAAACATATGTTATATATGTACCTATTCTACATTTCAGACTTACACCAATGACATGTTATATCTTTTAATATCCAAATATTGGCTCTAGTATACCGTGAATAATATTGCTACGTTGTTAACGATTCAGTTATAGGATTTCAAAAGTCTTAAGTATATTGTCTGAAATTTAATAATAATAAACAATGTAATAAACAAACTAAAGTAAAATAAAACGAGTGAAATATAAGTTAAAAGAAAAAAGAATAAAATTATATTATGAATATTTAATAATAACAGTTAACAATTATAACAAACTTAAAACAATGAAAATTATATTACATTTTAATTCGTTGAAAATTATATAAACGACATGATTTTTAACCGCATACTGTATATTGATGTAATAATACCGTGATAATATTTATACCGCAATAATATTCATTATTTCCTATTTTTATTTAAATACTTACTGAGTACGATAAGGATTGTTATTTTACACTTTAATTAATTACCGATATGTTGAGTTTGTTATGACAAGATATGAACTTGAAACGAATGAAATTAACTGGACGTGAATGCGTAGAAATATTTACAATAGTCGGTTAAACAGAGGCGAATAGCATTAAGATTACACGAGGCACATAACATATATTCAAAAAAAAAAAAAAAAAAAAAAAACGGGTGTCTCGATCTTATAACCAATATACCTATCTAAATACTTATTAAAATATTTGTCAGAAAAATTCTCACATTTCGATAACTTAAACTGGATGAGATAATGGTGTAATTGAAAATTCTAGATTCAGAACATTAAATAAAAATAAGGACAACGATATAAAGCACGCTGTATTTAAAAACTTGAAAAACAGTCAGACGACAGAGTATATAACAGAGTTTGAGTTAATATACCATTTTATTAACTGAATTTTTTTTTGATAATTTGAAGAAACTCGAACGAATTAAATGAGAGATTTTTTAAATTCGCTGTCTTTTTTTACGAGAACAATAAAAAATAAAATTTTACAAAGATAACGAGCAAATTTGAAAGACTTGATGTTAAAATAAATGGGTAAGAGAAATACAACAAGAATTGCTCCTAAATGCCTTAAGCAAATTTCATGATAATATCAAGTTTCGCCAGATAGACTTTTGAATATTGCCTTACAAATAAAATAAATAATTTTTTGGTTTGTCTTAATAAAAGCTTTAAAAAATAATTGAGATAAAAGCTAATATCATTTAATGTTGTATCTTGAATAATCTAAAACATTTGTATTAAGTTTTAACTCTTTTACGTAACCTTTAAAAATGTAAAAAAACAGAAAAATTTTATTACAACAATACATGGAAAAACGTTATTTAACATTACTAGATGTTATACTATTTCACATATTTACATATTCCGATGTGTAATTATTTCAAATAGCTCTTAATTTAGTAACTAAGCAGATTTTTTAAAACAATATTTGCAAATATTTGCAAATATATCGGATGTGTCTACTTACAAATTATATAATTATTAACCAAAAACAATATAATACGTACTAGCTTAAGTTCATAATAGCTCGGCCAGGCATAATTTTACACCAAATATACTTAAATAAAAGTAATAACACCCTCAAAACTATTTTATTGAAGAAAAATATTGGTAACAACAACAAATTGGTAACAAGAAACAAATAATAAGTTTTTAACTTAAATACGATGAAATATTACTACGTTATGATATATCAATGACAAGTTCGTTAATAAAAAATATTAAGATTCGCGGTTCAGAATAATTCAGCCAGTTGCTGAAATGCATTGTAGGCTAAACATTTGTAGCGTTTTAAAACAAAATAGAATATCAATTTTTACAAAGTGATACGGATATTATACTGTGTGTTTTGGATGCGTCTGCTAAAATTTAAAAAAATGGCACGTGGCCTAGCATTAAATGACAAAACTGTATAAAAAAATTGGATACACAACCCAAAAGAAGAAAATTGGTCGATCATCCCAAATTTCACGCTTAAATCAATATGCTCTGAAAAGGATTGTAATAGCAAACCGACGATTCAGGGCAAAAGAAATTATAGTAGGTACTATGGAGGCAAGCTATTGGAAAAAAATATTTCTGTATCCACAACTAAATGCTCAATAAGAAAATATAATACAAATTCCACAAGGTAAAGTTTCATTCTTTACATTTTTACTTTTGAACTTACCGGTTTCTCCTTCAGGCTAAAGAAAAGCTGTTAGGTACTAACTAGACGACAGAAAATCAATCTGGTGGCCCAGAGAACATAGGCACTGGACTTTACAACAATGGCACCAGGAAATTTAGAGTCACGAATCCAAATTTTAAATATATTTGGGTGATACCAGAAAACGTGTGCTCAAAGCCCCATAGAAAACTTATCATCCTGACTGTTTGATTAAGAAAGTGAAGTTCCCTGTATCTCCTATGACCTGGAGATGTATGAGTGGTACGGGCGTAGGAAAATTGCATTTCGTAGATGTTCCTGTGACAGCAGAAAAATATAAATACCTTTGATAGACAGTTTATTGCCGTCGATATCAATATGTCAAGGCACTGACGCGCAGTGCATTTTCCAGCAGGATCATGCTGCGTGTCACACAGCAAAAACTGTCAAAGCTTGGTTTACAGAACATAATGTTCCTGTTATGGAATGGCCCTCTAGCAGTCCAGACCTCTCGCCAATAGAAACGCTGTGGCATAAAATGAAAAAACAGTTTCGCAAACATCCAGTCCGTTCAGTTAACGGCCTGGGCACCAAATTGGAGGAAATTTAGAACAACGTTTCCTAAGGTGGTAGATACAATGTTTGCCAGAATTAAAGCTGTTATTGTTAATAAAGGAGATGTAACACAGTTTTGATGAACCGTCTGAATTATACTGAACCGCGAATCTTAATGTTTTTATTAACAAACTTGTCACTGACACATTATAACGTAGTAATAATTCATCGTAATTAAGTTAAAAGCTTATACTTTATTTGTGTTACCAATACATGTATTTATTTAATAAAATAGTATTGAGAATGTTATTACTTTTATTTAAATATATTAGTTGTAAAATTATGCCTGGCCGAATTATTATGAGTCTAGGCTTGTGTGTGTGTATATATATATATATATATATATATATATATATATATATATATATATATATATATATATATATATATATATATTTATCACCAACTTAGGTTAAAGGTGTTATAAATATGGTTGACCTTAAATACATATTGCTTCAAATCAGCAATTTGATTTTCTTAGACATCGCTATAATGATTAAATGTAGTTTGTGAATGCGAATGCATAACCGTATGCGTAACACATAGTGTTACGCATACAATAAAGTTGAAGTACCCTGGATATTAGTAGTATTGTCAAACACTATAATTCCAGTGTTTACTATACACTATAATTCAAAGAAAAATATTATCTCTTTAATTGTGTTCTTTATTTGTGTATTTCTAAATCTGTCGAACTATCTTCTAATTTCTGATTGGCAACTGATAACTTTTTCATCATACATATTTTATTTCAGAATTTTACTCAAATTATTTAATTTCTATTGTCAATGACTAATTTCTACAATGATCTAAAAATAATTTAGTATTAATCTTGGTAAGTTAATTTTATTTAATAAGTCAAATAGGACTTATAAAAGCAAATTGCAATCACTTTTTCCAAATTTGAATTAGACAATTTTGTCAATATCATCATATTGCAGTTAATATAATTTACATAATATATTTTGCGTCCAATATTTAATAATATTTAGATAAGTATTTTAAACAATTAAGCATAACGATGATAATATTTCAACTGATAACATTTCAATGTATTACAAAATTAATCATAATAATAATTTTATTATATACATATCAGCAGTAACATTTCGATACTATTTTGATTTAAAATAATTCCCCAATGTTTTATTACCAATCGTTAATCAATAATTATAAAATAATTTTTTTCATTATAAGCATTCATAGTATAATTTTTAAAGTGGGAATATCCAATATCAAATTATGGAAGTGGGAATATCAAATTATTTATTATTATAGTTTATTTTATTGTGTATACGATGTATATACACATATATCGTTTATGTTTTACTTTTTGGTCCTTTTATTCTTCTGCAATTGTCTTCATTTTTTCACGTTATCTCAGCTTCATCAAACTTAAGGGGTCACGAAAATATATTAAAGCCTTTAAATATTAAATCATATTTAAGCCTTTTAACTTTTGTAAAAGCAGGAGCAATTTTATATTTGGAGCACGTAAATTGGACGTTCTGTTGAAAAATTGTATATTTCAGTATCTCTGTTTATATAGTGCGCATCTAAAGTACTTTTTGGGCAGTGCCTCCTTGTAAAATCTAAGTGTTAAATTTTTCTGATAGAAATCGTGCAAAAGAAATAACGTCAGACGTTTTTTTACGTATCCGAATTTTATTTTGTATGTATTTACTCTTAGAAATTTATTTTGACGTACTTTTGTTGTGCGTAACATGGCACGTTCTCTAGAAAAAAAGTTAATACGATTCTAATTATTGGCGAGACTCAAAGAAATCTACAAATATGAAAGTGAAATTATTTTTAATGAGATACCTGTATATCCCGATCTTCCTGTCTCTAGAGCATATTGACGACATATGTATATGTATACCGCTGAGTGACGAACTGAATTTCATAGCTCTTGTTGATTCATGTTTCATGATGCGAAAATAATAATTCACGTTCTACTATGTATATTCAAGACGACTCGCCCTACTACCTATACCAATATTGGAAAAACATTTTCCACACCAACTTAAAAGACATAAGCTGTACGCGATGAATTATAATAACTGTATATAAAATTCAATTGACTAAAAATTATCTAAAATAAGTACTTAAAAATATCTGAATTATTTAAAAAGCACAATTAGTTTGGAACAATTAAAACAATACCACAGAAATATTGTCTCTTATCATTAAAAATCACACACACACACATAGACACAACAAAAATTAAAGATATTTCTAAATTCAGTCTAATTGGGGTTTATATATTCGAAAATATGTACATAACATCTATTTGGATTCTATAAATGAGGAGTTAGATAGAGTCCAGGTGCATTCAGATCAGCCTATCTGGCCTATTATATTGTCTTTATCAAAGCCGTCTACGTGGATGTATTAAAGGATACTCAGTAGTAGTACATGTACATTGGCCGTTGCCAACCAATAATTTCAAAATTTTGCTTTTGGTTTCATTGAGCGCAGAATGGCTTTTTAAAATATGTTTCACAGTTAAATAATCATAAATGTCCAGTATAATCCACATTGTGGATATGTCGTCTGGTCTGCAATGTCTCGTAAGGGCTCCTATTAGAATCCCCATATACCAGTTAGATTAAAACTATAGTTTTTCAGTTTGTTGCAAGTTGTAGTTAATAATATCATTTATGGTCCACCGATCTTTATGGTTTCTATTTAAATGCCTGTATACTTTCACAAAAGAAATATACCACTTTGTATAATCTTATAAAAACTACACCTTGATATGTTCCATTGCCTGCTCCTAATTTTTAGATCCTTTTCAATTTTTCGTATCTTTTACCATTTGGCGACAAAATTGATTTTTCAACAAGTGTATATATTAAATGTATATATTTCAACAAGCATATATATTAAGTAAGATATTTTTATGATAAGCCTAATATTATCTTAATAGGTCGTGAAAGACAAGTGGAGACAAATAATGGAAAAATTATGAGGAGTCGCGTTTACTTATTTTTTGTTTGTCGTTTTGGCAAGCAGTGAAAACAGTTTCAATTTAGTGCAAAATTAAAGGTTTTTGTAAAAGTGAAAGTGGAGATTAAATTTTTAACTATCATGTCCACTTACACAAATGCCGAAATGTCTACTATGGTTTATGTTTATGGTATTACCAACAAAAATGTTTATGGAGCTAGTCAAATTTATATTAAAATATTTGCTAATCATCTAACTCCCAACTTCGAATCCCAAAACCTTCTGAAATATTTTCAAACGACTTCCAGCGTCAAAATGAATTAAAAAAGCTCCAAGTACAAGACAACCTCGGACGATTAGAACAGTGAAATTGGAAGAAGCTATATTAAATGAAATTAAAGAAAATCATCATGCAAGCACCAGAAAATTTACTACAAATTTTAACGCAAGCGATAAATTAATATGGTCAATCCTCAAAGATCAACAATTATACCCCTACCACATACCGTCAGTTCGAGCCTTAAATTTTGTCATTGGATTTTATAGAAAACTGCGTCAAAATGATGACATGTGTACTGATGATGCTACTCACTGGAGTGATGCTATTAACAATTTTTATAATAATCATAATATTTGGTCTGAGTATGGATATTATTGTACTGGGTATTATTTTTCGATTGGACTGCACTTTTTATTTGGAGTACTTGGGTAGCTAGAATCTATATGCATTCTGGTGGGCCATCATATCGGGTCCATCAGAGCTGCCAAATTATTGTCGCACTCCTGTGTGAATGTATTGAAGAAGTGTACTCGGTGGTAGTCAATCAAGATCGCCTGCCTTCTGCCAATTGTTTCCCAAAATAACTCCTCGTTTTGTTGAGAGTACGGGGCAGCTCTTTAGGATATGTTTCGCAATCTCATCTTACAGATTACATCTTCTACAGCTTGTCAAGAATAGGAACAAATATCAAAACTGCGATATAGGAGCGCCTACGAGGTCCGCAGTACGCAGTAAATAGCCTTTCTTCCAGAATGAATATCGAGCATTATGATAATAAATATACACAGAGTTCGATCTGGCCGTGCGTAAAGTACATCCTTTTCCCTCCGAATGCTGTTTCACTTTTTCTTCAACGCATACACAGATAATTTCACTTTTTTCTATTCTTGACAATCTGTACACGTAGGAATGACAGTACAATCCATAACATTAAAATGCTTGTTTAGCCTACAATGTTCCGTCAGTAATCCTATTACAGTCGTAGATCTGTATGAGACAGATTGAAGAAATATTTTGCTATTTTATTGCAAGTAGGGAATAGTTACCAGTGCATCTTCCTCCTCCTTCCCACCACTTTTCTGATTGGTTCAAACCCCACCATGATCCCCGCCATAGATCCCCACTGTTGAACTCCCACCATGATCCCCACTACTCTACACAACCATAACCCCACCAATTCAATAAATATGTAACGAAGGAACTGCAAAACATATAAGCATTCTTACTTTATAAGAATGGTTTGTGATACTTGTAAATATGAAATGCGAATTTTCCTTGATGATGCTATCAGTGCAGTGAGATTGCAGTTATTGGATAAGTTTTTGGATGTGCAAAGCGAGTACTTTGACAATCCACCAAAAGGTAACAACTACGAAGAGTATGCTAAATATTACTTTACATGGTATCATGAAAACTTTACAAAATATTTTAAAGGGTTTGATATCTGTAAAGCATATGTGACTCAAGAACTTTGCATTTATTGTGTTCTACAGTGTCTGAAAGATCTAGGATTCTCAAGATTAATTGGTGTAAGACTCATCAAAATATGCTTAAATGATAGGAAATCACTGGAAGTTGTATCTCAAGAGTTGAAAAAAGCTGTAGCAAGTTATAGAATTGACGGAGAGTGGGACTAATCTTGTAATCGGGAAGTGTCTTAACAAGGAAACAAACAGTGTGTAATGTTTTAGTAGGTAACCAAAAAAAAATATTTTAGTATTTTAATATGTATCTCCATCTCCACTTGAGCTAGATCATGAAATTGAAAACTTAGCAAAATATTTTTATGATAAGAAAAACAATATTTTATATAAGGTAAATGATGGTATACATTTATATAAGATATATAGTGAAGCGCATCGAATTTGTTTAAGATTTCTTATTAACAAGGATGTGAAAAATCTTGTCATGGGTTTATATAATCTACAAATGGATCATCATTTATCTTGTGTAATAGATCTTATACCTAAAGATGTAAGAGATGAATTGATGTATTTATACTCATATTGATAAAATGTAAGAAATAAAAGAATAATGAAGAATATTATGCTTTATTTTTATCTATAAAAGCGGCATAACAAAAAAAAATGAAACTATATTATTCTATATCCATAAAAAAAGTATTATATAAATAAAAAACATTAGTTAATGCACATATACAGAATTTCTTAGTATGATAGAAGCAGAGAGATTCCCCAGGTTGTAAAAAAGGATGTTCATCAAATTCAACTACGGGACTTGTTGAATATTTCCTAATATAATTCGTTTTTTCTTTTCCTTTTACATACACACATTCAGCATTACTTGTTAAAATTTTCCAATATATTCGAAAACTGATGTAGGTGTGTGAAACCATTTTTCCATTCAATACAGTGATGATTGTTCATAAGCCAAACAGCCTGTTTGTGTAAATCTTGTGGAAGTAGTTTCATGGCAAACGGTGACTTGAAAACATAATGACACATATGGACACCGTCATATGCAGCTAGTTCTTTAACAATAAACTTATTGTTTTCTAAGTTAAAACCTTGTATATTAATTATGAGTTTCATAGTAGCCTTATAGAAAATAAACCCTATGTGTTTTTCAACTTTCTTAACAGTTTTTGGGGAGGTGTAATTTCTAGGCGAGGATCTATTTCTTGACTGAATAAATTCCCATTGTAATTTATATTATGTAGTACCCACTTAATGTTGTTTAACGATTTTGGTCAGTGGGTTGTATGTGAAATGCTTCTCATGCAGTATAAGAGAATAAGCACTCATATCGTTAGTGGTAGCCGTTCCTGTTTCAAATTCTATTCGAATAACTACTGATCCTGATTGTAGAATGTCTTTTTGTCTTGAACAATCTATGTGTGTTATAGGTGAATATTCTTTAAATTCCCGTGGAGTGAAAATGGGTTGGTTTATTTTATGTGGATAGTATGATTCTTGAAAAGTTGCAAACATATTGTAAAGAGTAGCATATTTATTATTCGGATAATCGAGATATAAAATCATTATATGGATATCTTTCAGAATTTAAGAACAATTTCACATTTTTAAGGTTGATATTGTTAAATTTACTATTATCCATTTCAATTTTTCCTTTTCTATTATTCTGGAATCCTATTATTACATGTCTCGGCGTTTCAACTTTTGTAGTTGTTTTCACTGGCCAAGTATGTCTAGTCGCTTGAATTAGAGATAGATATTCTATAAGCTCCCAGCTTTTTAATTCTATTGGAAGGTCAACGTTCTTATTTACAATTTTATTTATTTTTAATTGTTGGGGGATAGTAACAGCTACATGTGGTATATTCCAAAATATTTTATTAATAGTTATTTTACGATTTTCGGTAGCATCAAAAGTGGTTATACAGTCATTATCATTATTGCTTTTGATTAATGTTAGCTCTTGTCTCATGCCAACAATTAAATGATTATAGTCTTCGAAGAAACCCGCTAACAGTCTTAGAGATATGCAAACATTAAAGTTTCCTTGTGTATCCATGATAATCTTTTCAGTCTCATCATTAGCATTTTCTCTCTTCACTTTCTTGGGAAACCATCCAGCATGTTGAAGTAAATTACACTCATTTGCGTTATATGAGAGATAATTTTTTAGCGTTACCAACATTTAGCGATACCATACCAACATTTCGCACATAATCTATTATTATTCCATTTAACTCATACCTAATTTCTCGGAATAAAAAGGCAAGCCCATTGTTAACAAACTCGAGGTTTGTGGCCGGCTTTCCATCTTCCTTAGTAAGTCTACCTTCAAGATATAAGTAGTTATCACAAGGAGCAGTACATGTTTCTAATTCTTGTATTGGTATTCTTATTTCATCATTGTAGTTTAAATTTCCTGATGTGTAAGGTTGATATGAATGAAATTAGTAGTTTTCTATGGAGTTATCTGTGAAAGGTTCGCCTGTTATGTCAAGTAAATCCATTATTTCAAAACTTTAAAACCAAGCAATTTCAGAAATCTTCGATTTTCTGATGTTAACACTTTGATGACACTGCTAGAACTGATTATATTCTTCTTCTTATCTCTTTTATAATAATGCTGATTTTTTTAAAGATTGTGGGTAAAACTTCCAAACCATACTTAAATAATTTTTCTAACGTGTAGACGAACCGTAACAGCCTCTCCTCAAAAATTAATAAGAGTACCGTTTTGAGCAATGATCTTTACGGTGATGTTGTTAATAGTTTTAACACTTAAAGGGAAATAAATGATATTTAGTGAAAACTCTACTATTTTATACCCAGCAGGTACCGTTGGAAAAAACTGATGTATAATGTGAACAGGCTCACTATTTAGAAATGATCCAAGTGCAATGTTGCAGTCAACGCAGATAGTGTTAACCGAAAAAATTCGAATAATGTCAGATGTGTGGTTCATATTTGCATATAATATTCTATCACTAAATCCTAATGTCGATCCTATTGAATTCTTAACTTTAAAGTTAAGTTTTCTACTGGTATATAATACCAGTGTCGAAGAATGTTTATTTGGTGTCATCTGAATTACAATATTACTATCAACTTTTTTTGTTTCATGTTCAATAGTTTCACACAATTCATCAAAGTCGTAAATTCCAATTGGAATTTTAACCTTATTCAAATCACTTAATATAAATGTATTGTTGGTTTCATCGATGTTTGGTATAAAATTGAATGAGTCAAAATTTGTTAACTCAATTTCATAATCAACATCTTCATCCAAGTAAATAGGTGTATTGAAGTTATAACTTAGCACTGATGAGTTTCCACTAAGTATAAAAGTAAAAGACATAGTAATGCGTTAAAATTTTATTAGATAATGAAGAAAATGCATTAGTTGTATTGGTTATATAAAAAAAGTAGGCATAAATGACCACAAAAATATGAATTAGCCTCTTGAAAACTCTCATAATTATATTTAATGTTATTGTTATTACAATCATTAAAAAAATATTTAAGTAATTCTTTTGTAGGCCTCAAAATCCCATAACTATCAAAGTATATTATTTCTTTATTTTTTTTAGTATACGCTACCCAGTTCGTACCTTCTCCATCGCTTGTATCTAAATTTACAATTCCACATTCATTTTCTTTTACTAGTTTAGGAATATTATTTTTCATAAATACACCTCGAAAATAAGGAATTTGAAGTACCTGTACATATTTAAGTAGATCATGATTGGTGAGTGGTCTATGAGGTTTTAACAGTTTTTTGAATATGGTCTCATGTACAATCCTTTCCCCTGTGTCGAATTTTCCATCGCTCGGTTATGTCTTTGTTGTTCAATTAATGCAGCGCGATTGGCTTTGGCATCGTTTACTGCTTTAGCGATACCTGCAGCACTTTCGCCAAGAGCCCCTAAGGCTCCTAATATGGGTAGTAACAGTGGGAAAAAACCCCCCCTCTTCGGTAGTGGTATAATTCTTTGTTTTTGTCTCTTTGAGGCTAATTTTCTTTTGCTACCAGTGTTCCAATTAAGTTGTCCTCCTCTTTTTTCGAGGGTCGTTTTCTTCGAGTATTCAGACCCATTCCAAACTTGGTTTTCATTTTCATTAAACCGGTAACACCTGAAGTAGTTCTTTATCAGCTTTATTTCGTCTTTCAATATCTTTGAAATTAGAATAAGCTATATCGTGTTCCTTGCAAGCCTCATCAAGAGGGTTAACACCTTTATCACCCCTTTGTAAACGTTTAGAAAGCTTTGTTCCTGGACCACAGTAGTTATTTACCTGGGACATGTATCTCAACAGCCAGTTTATGTATTAACGTGTTCACTAGGCCAGAACCATAATTCTTCAAGCCTCGCCTGTGAATGATTGAGCTATACTATCTTCGATGCATTATAAAGACGAGTAGCGGACCATCGGGCATGCAGTTCTTTATATAGGTAGAAATTGCCAATAAATGATTAGTCAGAATGAAGATTCTCCAACAGGAAACCGTTTTACCTATATCAGACTACGATAAAGTGCTAGAACCAAATAAATACAGAAAACATGGTAGTTTATTGGGTGAAAAGTCCAAAAGAGGTTTGATAGTCGGTGCATCAGGCTGTGGTACAACAAATGTTATGCTTAGTTTAATAGAACATCCTAATGGCTTACGATTTGAAAATATTTATTTATATTCTAAGTCCCTATACCAACCAAAGTATGAATACTTAAGGATATTAATGAGACCTGTAAATTAAATTGGATATTTTGAGTTTAATGATGGTGACTTAGTTATACATCCAGAAGAAATTAAACCGAGTTCAGTAATAATATTCGACGATGTTGCATCTTCGTATATACATTTATACTCTCTATGTTTTCTTATTACGTTAGAAAATTGAAGTAAACGTGTTTAGATCTATATTTTTTTTCTGACGTCACTTAGATAGGTCTATGATGTATGAATACCTATTTATAACTGGTACCTGTGATTTTGGCATTAATCCATTATTTCAACAAAATCATTTCATTATTCCACAGAAAATGGAAAATACCAAGAAATATAGGTGTATCCAGTAGTGAAAACTTTAGAAAAGCGGGATAGTGTTATTCAGCTACCACCTAGGCCTATAATAGAAGCCACCGAAAATTGGGAAGATGATGATAAGGGTGCTATCAATCTACCAAGTAGGCCCATAGTTGTAACATCCGAAAGTTGGGACGAGGATGATAAGAATACTATTAATTATACACCTGCACCGGTAGTTGAAATACCTGAAAGCTGGGATAACGACGATTACGGAACTTACAATCCTCTTCAATCCACATTGCGAAGGAATGCTTTACGAGGTCCGTTAATACACAAAAGCAAGCAAATTAAACAACAATTTCGAGAAGCTGAGAGGTGATGTCTCAGAGAATTGCGTTCACCGATCCAGCTCCCTCCTGTACCTCATATACCATGTATAGAAAAGTGGGATTAATTATTAAGACTGTCACCATATTCGCTAAAATAACAATAATAAATGAGATGTTGAATGTGTTTTAAAAGGAGAAACAACTCTTTTTTTCTTTAACAAAGAAAAGTTATATTATAGTTTTTATTATATAAAAATATTATTATACCTTTCTCTTAAAACATATTTAAAACATTAAAATATTTGTATATATATTTCTGTACCTTTATTTTTAATACCAGTAATAAACTATGTTTGTTTCTATAATTACTATAACACAAAGTTAATCAGTTGTGGATATCATATGATGATTAAATAATTTACAAGTTAAGCACCACATGTCGTCTCGAAGGCAATTAAAACCAGCTTCTAGTGGGCGGCTCGAGCAAACCCCCGTTATTTCTTAATAGCCTGCATACCTCTGCATAAATATAATATCAGCACATATCTGAGATACACAGGAAGTTTGAAAGATATATATATATATATATATATATATATATATATATATATATATATATATATATATATATATATATATATATATATGTATATATATATATATATATATATATATATATATATATATATATATATATATATATATATATATATATATATGAAAACTACTTTTGTGCAAAAACAGAAAGTATTAGTGCTCTTTATTTTCAACAATTACAATAATGCTATTCCCTGAGTGTTACCTCTATGATCTGCTTGGTTGATCTTACTTCATTTGACAAAAAACGTGGTGGGGTAGTGTAGTGGGGAAAGTTTATGGTGGGGAAAGCAGTGGGATTTATGTTGGGGGATCAGCAGTGGGGGCTTGAGCCAATCAGAAAAGTGGTGGGGAGGAGGAGGAAGATGCACTGGTAACTATTCCCTACTATTGCAAGATGTAATTAAAAATATTTTTGCTTATCTATAACTGCTAATTTTAACTCACCTGTCTCTATTGCGCTTCATTGTATAGTCTTTTATGAAAGTTCCTAGAACCTTGGCATGCCAAAGTATCCACTATCCAATTTCCTACGTGTCCCTTTATCACATTTTCCTACACGTCCCGTATCGCATTCAATGAATTGGGTACCTCTGGGTCTCCAGACAATTGCGCCGTATATTAGCACTGGCCTCACAACATATATCCAATAGGTAGCTCTGGGATTTAATCCCCATGCATAATCCTATCCCTATAAGCCAGGCAGTGCACAACATGCTTTTTGTTATTTACATGTACTCATCAATCAATTCAAGTTATCGTCAAAAGTAACACCCAGATATTTGTCCTCACTGGATGTTTCAGCTTTGCACTTTGTAGCTGTGTTATCCTTAAATTATTCAGCTTCATTCTCCTGGTAAATAGCATAGGTCTTACTTGGATCTACAGACAGTGCTTGTTTCGTACATGAGCTATCAATCATTGTCAGGACAGTTTGCATTAACTCGTATAATTCTCCTTCCAAGCGTCCGATTGTTAGAATTACTACGTTCCAAAACACTATATACTACTATATTCCATAGTGGGGGTGATAGCACACCACCTTGGGCTGTGCTATCTCTTATTACCGTGCGTCTCAACTTCACATTGCCTACATTTATTTGAATTATTCTCGGTTCGAGCATATATTTATATATTTTAAAAGTACTAGTGAAACTTCGATTTACAGAGGACGCCTCCTATACAACTAAGTGTTGTCTTATCGAATGTACCGTCAATATTAATCTACGCCCCTATGGTGGGCATCTTCGAATCCGACGTGGTCTTTATATTCGGCTGATTTCCGCGTGTAGTGCAAAATCTCCGGATCTATCAGTTAGATAAGCATATTCTTTGAGATATAGTGGATGACTGCAGATTACAGCATCCCTAATATTTCTATTGCATAGGATCTTCAAACCCTTCAGTACAAACTACTGAAAGGACGTGATATTAATAGGTCGATAAGACGTAGTCAGGTAATCTATCCGACCAGGTTTTAGTATAAAATTTACTTTTAGCCCTCTCCATCCCTCAGGTATGTATCCAAAAACAATGCAGATCCAACAAATGTCCAGAAAATTCGATAATATAAACTCCAGTCCCATTTTAACAGATACTGATGATTTATGTTCATCGTTAACTATATCCCTAGTTACAGCCCAATTCTCCTCGGAGAGCATAGAGGAGATTCGGGGCAGCCCAGGATGAGGTATTATGATTTGGTTGACTTAAAATTGCGTATTAGCCAGTAACACACAGCACCTTCCTGGTAGAGAATGCTTTCTACCCCTCTTGTATTTAGTCTGGAAGTAATCTTATCTGTAAGTGATATTGTCTAACATGCTGACTTCTTGAAACACATATCACCCATCCATGAATATAGAAATTTTCAGAGTCCAGTATTATACAGAGTCCAGTATTATGTCAACTACATTCTGAGTGAAGGACACGGTAAAAGTGGTTTCTGCGCCCTTATTCAGAATTTCTAGATTAATTGTGAATATAAATTCAGTAACATTTTTACCTTTATTGTTGTTGTTGCTCTCGCTGTCATCACTTTTTGTGTCGCTGTCACATCGCTGTCACATCGCTATCACATCGCTGTCACAAAAATATCATCACTTTTTGTGGGACACCGAGAATAACAGCATTGTATTGGAATCGCATTCAACAATAAGTTGTTTATGATCCCCCTCGCAATATTTGTGGATTACTGCGAGGAGGATCGTCAACTCTTCTGGTGGTTGACCATATCATGAGTCAATTGGACAGTAGGTTGATCTACAATGACGTCCTCCTTGCCATTACCTAAGTTGTAGCTCAGGGAAAGTACTTTTTGGTCCCTTATATTTTATTTATTATATCAATTAAAAGGAAACAACCTAAACCCAACTAGATATTGAACTTGATGTAAATATTACATCATTACACCATTGGAAATATTCAACTGAACTATTAATAATACAATAGTTAACTAAATGTACTGAAAAGGATTGAAAAAAATTAACAAAAGGAAATAAAATACACAGAGAAAATTATTTATACGGCAGCATATTCTTCTTGTATCAGCATATTACATTTGTATTTGTATAATGTATTTAAGAATGACCTAGATAGATCTTAGCATCTTAGGATCATAATTTTGACTATAAAATAAACAGTTTTAAAACCTTGAAACGGACTTTTCCGCACGTAGAACATCTCTATTTCGAAATTGAGTGGCCGAGAAAAAATAAACCAACACATAAAAGCGGAATATGTGTTTTATGCGACAGTTTTACTTTTTTAAAATAGTTCACCCTTGTGCTTTCTCATGACCCATGAACTGGATGGGGTGTGTCATATCCACCTCAAAATCAATACAAGTCATCTGGTACACGTCCCTAATCAGAATCAGTCGAAACCCGATCGATCCGACACGATTTAATTGAGTGATCGTGCTAACAAACAAACTCAAATAGTCCACCACTGTGCTTTCTCATGACCAATGAACATGGTAGAGTATGTTCTATCAACTTCAAAATCAATAAGTGTCGTCTGGGAGACGTTCCCGATCCAAATCAGTCAAAACCCGATCGATCCGATATGACTTAGTTGAGTTATCGTGTTAACAACAAAAATTTCTCAAATAGTCCACCGTCGTGCTTTATCATGACACATGGACAGAGTGGGGTATGTCCTATCCATCTCAAAATCAATAGGTGTCGTGTGGGAGACGTTCTTGATCATAATCAGTCAACACTCGATCGATTTGACACGATTTAGTTGAGTTATCGTATTAACAAAACAAATTTCTCAAATAGTCCACCGTCGTGCTTTCTCATGACCCATGAACAGGGTGGGATGTGTCGTCCTTATCCACCTCACAATCAATAGGTGTCGTGTGGGAGACGTCCCCGATCAGAATTAGTCAAAAGTCCATAGATCCGAGAGTTATCGTGCTAACAAAAAAAAAATCAAATAGACCCAAGGGAGGGTGTGTGTGCTATCCAACTTAAAATCAATAGGTGTCATCTGGGAGACATCCCCGATCAGAATCAGTTAAAACCCGATCGATTCGACACGATTTAGTTGAGTTATCGTGCTAACAAGAAATTCCGACGACAACGATGACACACACACAGCAAAACATTTTTAAAAACCATTTTTTTTTTGGTTTTAGATCGAAAAATGAAAAATAAACCCAAAAAAAATTTTCTTTTTTCACTTTTTCTTTACACGATTACATTACTTTTTTGCTTATAGTGGAGTGCGGAAAAGTAAAATATTACTAATGATTTTCATAACTGCGTTATTACTCATAAGAATTTTATTTGTTGTTTTTCTTTAGTTAACTTCAATTTGCTAATCTGTACCTCTTTTGAATATTTTTTTCTCTAATTTTAAATGTTGAAACATAAAGTACTTAAAGTCCTTTTTAATTTTTTGTGATTACGTAAATGTTTAATTACACACATTATCTTTGGGAAACTGTTATTATAACTGAAATATATCAACGTAAATTATAATTTTGATCATTTGTAAAAAAGTATTACTCATGATTCCGTAAGTTATTATATTATTGTAATATGTAATTTACTAAAATTAACATTAGCAACAAAATACAGTAATTTTAGTTATTGTTATGGTAGATAACTATTATTATAATATAATTAAGTACCATAACAATGCGTTATACAATTCATTTTTTTATCCAAAATAACAAGTAATTTAACGTGTTGTACTAATTATAAAATTATTAGGTTTTTATCTCCGGTGTATAAAATATGATAAGTGAACTGATTACATATTTTATATATACTTAAAAGTAAATCTTATATTATTTATCTTTGATCGAATATTTATGTCCCGACCATTCGGTCATTCTGTTAGTCTGCAATACATTTCTTTTGTTGTGCATATTTCATTAAATTGCCAATTGAAGTGATACATTTTTAAAATTCCTGTTCATAAAGGAGGGGTTACCACGGCAGTAAGACAATAAATTCCATATATTAATTATTAATATTGATACGTACTAGATAAGTGCTTAAAATTATTATAAGCTTACGCCCGTTTTAACTAAAACAAATGTAGATTTTATTGTTGCTTTTTATTTTTGTTTTTCCCATTTCCTTTATTTTCAATGTTGATTTATGTAAATAGTAATTATTTGTAAATAGTTTGTGGAGTAATGTACATTTTTTAACAGTCAAGTGTAGCAAATCATCTTTGGTTTTCTTTATAAAAGGACACATTCATGTTTACACTCTGGTTATTTCAAGTGTTTGAATTCAGTCTAATGAATAATAAAATGTTCATTTAGCAAAACATAAAATATTGACATTTAATTGCTTTTCGGGGAGAAAAAACGTGTTCATTGAAACTATCCTTATTATTACTTATAAATTCAATAATAGCATATACGTCTATCCACTCAATAATGACTTAAAATTAACTTAAATTTTTCAAAAACTGACTTTTCTGGACATAAAAAGACATTATATAAATGTAATAAAGAATTGTTGATTTCTAATTAATCACGTGAATTATTTATATTAAAAAATGTTATTTTAATGAAAAGTTAGCGTAACAGAATGATAACTTGTACCTAAACTTGACAAAACACGTCTGGGCAACATACTACAGACCTCCGAGCCTTTGCTAACTGCATGATAAACAACATTTATTACTTAGCTAAGAAAAACTTTATGGTTGAGTTTCTACAGCCTATAAACAATCATCAACTGACTATCAGATTTGAATTCAGATTCGATTTTATTTGAGCATGCTATAGAAAATCTTAGCGATCATGGCAGAATAACTTATCCACCAGTGAAACTTAGTATCATCGTCATAAATTATATACGATTGAAAATTATGTTCGTCATTATAAACAGTCGCTTTATTGTTTTGATCTGTATCATTTGAGTGCAATAATGAACGTCAAATGTTAATTTAACATTTATTAGATAAATATATCGAAGTATCCAGCAACACCGATAGTGATCGCTATCGGGTTATATCTTTTGAAAATAATAATTCCTATTAAACAATTTTTAAGATAATCTAGAAGATGGGAGGAAGCTTTCTACTAGAGCATTTTTCTTTGTCAAATTATACAACTACATATATATGAAACGAAGCCGATTAACCCACCGTTACAATGGTGGGGGTGATGTCCACTAACTATTTGTAAAAATGGGGAATATAGAGAAAAAATGTAACGACATTAATTTCACAGAAAAAATATGTAAAAGATAAAAAATAAGTTTAGTTCAAATCTGGAAAAGAGATGTTTTATAGATATATTAATTGTTTGCATTCAAAACTCATTATTCTTTGGGAAGTGAACAATATAAAATATATTACTGTATTATGTAAGAAATAATATCGTAATTGTAAAATAGTCATGGAAACAAAAGAGATAGTACAAGCATAAAGTAACTTATATTTGCATTTAGACTATAACAGCGTTTCCAAATATAATAATGGCACTTTACAATTTATATTTCTGTTGACTTTTATGGCCTCTAAAATTTCGAACGTTCTTATATAACAAATAAATGCAGGTGGATAATGAAATGAACGATTTCTGTTGAATGTTTTTTTTTTCTAAGAGGTTGTAGAAAGACATTATTAAAATACTAAATATAAATACAACAATATTGTAATATAAAATGAAAATGGGAGTATATTTTTCATTAGGGATTTGTATTATTTATAGTAGCGTTACTTGGGTATCATAATATTAAAATATTAAATATTGTGTAAATGTGGAAATATTGTTTTCATAATATAAAAACCGTTTCTAAACGCGTTATTTCATTAATATTAATTGGTAGGTGGAACTTTTTAATTTGTGGTGGTTAGTAGAAATAAACTACCTTGATAGCTACCTTTTTTATTATTTAATTTTCAGTGTTCTAATTTCAGTGTTCTAAATACTTACCCAATGTATTACTCGTATTTTTCTTGATCTCGTATCTTTTACTAATCGATTTTGCTTTATTTGTAGCACTAACGCTATAACTTACCATGTTTATAGTTTTTATCTCCATTTTCTCGCAAACCTAGTCAAATAGAATTAACTTTACTAGGATTTACTAACTTTCACTCGATAGTAATTATATTTTCGCTGTTTTAGATTTATAATGTTGGAAAATGTGTCTAACAATAGAGGTAGAAGTATTTCAGATGGAATGCTTTTTCGCGTATTTGATCTTCAAAACACCAAGCAGAAAGAATGTGAGAAAGCAGAAAACATGAAAAAGAAAACAGTTATTTGTAAGTACATATTTTTATATGTTTTGTAACTAAGACTAGTATTACTATATTTTATAATAATATTTCCATGTTCCTTGAAATACAACTGATATGCTTAGAATATGAAAGATAATTAATATTATGATTCACTACATTAATTATTGTTTACATTTTATACATTTATCTACCTTAGATAATTTTTATAGTTCATTAACTACTGATATATAGTTATAAATTAAATAAGAAGTTGGAAGCTAATCATAACAACTGAATAGGGTAAGTAAATTATGAAAGAGGTTATCATTTTCGCAGTCAAAATGTCGACAATTCTATACACAGTGAAATAATAAATAATCCACGAGTGTTGACCAGATTCAGATATACATTGTCTATTATAAACAGCAGTAACCTCAGTTGTTTCTGATGTTCTGAACAAAAAATTAATAATCATAATAACGATACATTTCAGAGAATTCATAATGATTGTGTGTCAGATAAAATAGACTGGTGTTAATAAATGATGTTAAATAGATAACGTAACCATTCCTTAAACATGTGAGTATGGATATAGTTGTCACATCCTTAATACTCACCTTTAAAGTTTGTACCCTGGAATGTGTCTAAAATAAACTTTTCTCAGATACTTTTAAGACACGAGTTTTTTAGTTTTAACATTTTTTACGACCGTTCAAGCCTTCACAAATAAAGTAAGATATATTCAAATCTATCTAATGACTCTTGATTAACATTATGATAATGAAGATCATAGGTAATTAAATAAATTAACTTATAAACAGTCAAGGTTCAACTCAACGGCATAGGCCAGAGTTAACTTATTATTTGTGCCCTTCCTTCATATAAATCTTAATTACCTTATATGTCTCTACTAGAAAACACTGACTTAGTTTTCCACAAAACACCAAAACATTATACACTACACTGGACGCGCGTTTCGCCAACAAAGTTGGTATCATCTGGAGATGATTAAAATTAATCTTATGCTAACAATGTTTTCTATTTATACCTAAATTATTGTTGCGGCTCAGTGAGCCCTGACCGTCACGGTTGTGGCTCATTGAGCTCCGACCGCCCAGTGAGCCGTGAGTAACTAACCAATAAAGCGGGCCATGTGGAATAGGCCCTCTCTCACTATTTATACTGTTTTCACACTTTTCAATTTCTAAACTTTCAAAAGCATCCAGCTGTCTAGTATTTGTTACATTCTTAATTAATCTTAAGTTGCTAATATCTATCTTATGGTTCTCCTCGAAGGCATGCAAGGCAACACTGGATTTATCTGCTTTACCATATTTAAGATCCGCCAGGTGCTCTTTGAACCTGGTTTGAATAGATCGTCTGTTCTGTCCAACATATCCTTGATTACAGTCGTTACAGCTAATTTCGTAAATCCCCGATCTGTCATTTGTTTTAATTTTGTCTTTTGGATTGCTTAAAAGTTATTTTAATTTATTTCTTGATAAATGAACTACCGTCATCTCTATATCTTTAAAAATCTTACTAATACCACGGGTGAATCGAAGACCGTAAGAAATAGATATATACATACATATTTTTTCTGGATATTCCCATCAGTTCAGTTTCAGTTTTAAAGGTCGAGGAATTTCGAAGTGTTTCTTTAAATTTACGTTTCTTAATAATTTTTTCAACTATACCAACCGAATATCCGTTACAAGTCTTTTCTGTATATATCAAATTCTAACTTATCTTCACTATTTCTAATAATTAGTACATCTAAAAATGGTAGTTGCTCATTGGTTTCAACTTTATATGTGAATTTTACTGACGTGAAACGGTTATTTAATTTGGAAACGAAATTATTAATGTTCATGACTTTTGTGTCAAATACTGCGAACGCGTCATCCACATACCTAAGCCAAACTCTAGGGAAGTACTCCAATTTTTCTTTTACTTCTGTTTCAAATCTATTCGTGAAGAGTCTTCATGAATAGAATCATGAGTCTAAACCGTGACGATCAGGGTTCACTGAGCTGCAACAATAATTTAGGTATGAATAGGATACATTGTTAGCATAAGCAGTGGCGGCTTTATTGTAGGTGCATTTGTATAGTGAGCTCCCTTAAATATTCCTAAAAATACCTATTAGGTGTTTACTATACATTACATTATCATTATACATAGAATGTTCCGGTATCTAACAGTCTCGCTTACAGCTTGTTAGATGTCGCGAGAGCCGCCAGCCCTATGATTTATCAGATTTATCTACGGGATATTAAATATGCAACTCTAAATACATAGCGCGTTCAGTTTTCATCTAGCACCCATCAGAGAACTCTTTAACCATGTGTTAGAAAGAGAGGACTCGGGCGTGTGAAACAGGAGATTTCTATACGCATGTATATATGATTTGCGTGCATTGCACGACGACGCAAAGCAAAGTTTATTCTGTAAGCTTTGACGCAAGTGTATTGAATCAGGTTGTCTATTGTATTATCTTGTATTGTATTGTATAGCATTGTATTGTCTGTTGGATCTGGGTTATTTACGTGGTCACGTGTTGTTTGTATTTTTATAACCACAACGAGAGGGAAGAGGTCGCAATTCGGTGGAATATATAACGGAATTTTAGATTTGTACGAACCGTTTCTGAAAATGCTGAACTTTTAAAAAGAGTGCTTAGAATGTATTTTTGACACTGCGGGAAATGATTACAATACAAAAAATCATGCTCAAATGTTATTGGGTTATTTAAATAACGATAACTTTAAATATTGGCTCGCGTTTTTCGCCAAGATCATGCCTCATCGTAAAATCCTTTTTAAATGGTAAAATTTAAATGGTTTCAGTCTCTATCACTGGATGCTGTCAAGATGAGCAATTATTTGAATAAGTTTGAAGAGGCAATTATAAAAATCCGGACAACTAATTCCTCAAATTCGCCTGAAAAAAAAATTCTGCACAAACTAAGGAAGTGATATATTAATTACCCAAACTAAAGACAGATTTGAGATTAAAGAACACCTGTTAGCGTCAAAACTAATTTTCCCCAATAAATTTAGTGGCTATGAGAAACAATTCCCCATTCAAGATTTTGATAATGTAACGAAAACTTATGGATTTTTGGACAAAGTTAAGTTGAAAAGTGAATTAACGGTTATATACAGCAGGGAAGTTTTCGTGAAGCAGTAAGTTGCTTAACAGTTTTGCTATTATTTGTAGATCGAAACCTGATGGACTGTTTTAGTGAGACTGTTTTATTATTAAAATTAATTTGTACCATACCCATGACAAGTGTTGAGAGTGAACGCTGTTTTTCGATGCTTAAAAGAATTAAAAACTTTTTGAGAAATACAATGGCGCAAGACAGACTAAAATTCACTTTGACAATGAAGTATGGAGAAAGTGCTTATTGCAGCGATTCCAGATTATTAAAATCTGGATTTTAATGATCTTGTAATTGACGTTTTGCGAATTCCAAGAACAGACAAATGGATTTTCTATATAAATAACCTCAGGATTGGACTTGGATTGGTGTTTACTTTAATTTTTCGTATGTTATAATTTTATCGATTGCATCCCCAGACAAAAATTACACCGGCCGCCACTGAGCATAAGATTAGTTTTAATCATCTCCAGATGTTGCCAACTGTGTTGTCGAAACGCGCGTCGAGTGTAGTGTATATTGTTATGGTTGGGGAAAACTAAGTCAGTGTTATTTTCACACCAAATGTTCCGACCTACTCCAATATGTCTCTATTAGATATAAGTTGGGTAATTTAAGAGTAACTATATTAATCGTTTCAGCAATTCTACAGTCTGTGAGCTAAACAACGTACACGAATCACATTATGGCATATATTTTTCAACATAGTTCTACAACCAATCACCGTCATGTAAGGAACCGAGTCGGTAATAAATGAGAAAAATATATCTAAACGTTGAGCCCAATAATGATTATATCATTCAGCTATTATGCATGAAATAGTATTTAATTTCCATACGATTGTTTCTCAATTAAAGGGATTTGCCTGCAAAAATGCCTGAAATATTTTCCTGCAGAACATTGCTTCCTCCCTACCACAAATATTATTTTCACACAGAACAAATTTAAAGTTTTATTATAATTTATTTATTTTCTGCAATCTTCGGGGTGTATGTAGTGAAATTATAGGAGTGATTATGTTGTTGCTATAGCTACGTTTATTTCAAGATAAATAAATAGCAAGCTAGTAGTAAGAGACAATGTTTCAGAACGAGTTGCGGGAATTGACTGATTGAAAAACTTATCCCAAAATCCGATAGCCTGGTGCGGTTATTACTACACGCCACACTTGTCATAAACCATTGACCTGCATACTCTGCAAGAGTTTTAGCAAGTGGCTGGGTGGGACATAAATAACGTAACTTATTGCCTGGGATCATCGCATTTTTCCCCTGAAAAACAGATGTGTCCTGGTTGCAAGTACTATCACAATATACAAAAGTTTCTACTTTCTAATATTTAATAACTAATACAAATACCATCACGGCTGTCAATAGGCGTATGTCCAGATTTCTTGAAAATTAGTGTCTCCTACCAAATAATATTTTCGAGTAACCAATAATAACTAATGGATCTTTCTGTTTGAATACATTTTCTTCGAGGTGTATGCAGTTTCACATTTGGAAAAGAACCAGTTCGTAATTTTCGCTCCATATTTATCACTGTATTTCTGTTTGGTGTTCTACATTCTGGATATACATATTTTAAGCCTCTCTACTATTTTTATGATATTCCCCATAAATAAGGAGCATATCGACATACCCATTCATCACATGTATAAAGGAAAGTTATTATTTTGGAATGCTCGTCACTGGATATTACGCACTATTGATATGACGTAAATGATAAGTACTAACATTTCGAATTTTCTTAGAGCAGTTCTTACTTTTTCTTTTTTGCTGGTTTTCTATTGAGAAATTGATGACTTTTTTTAGTAAAATAATATCTTACCAAAACTGACGTGCATAAATATACGATTTTTTAAAAATTGTGAAAAGTTTGCATTGAAGTGTCAATATTTTTTCTATTTTGCAATACAGAAAATGCCGAATTTGTCTTTTACGGATATAGGAACTGTAATAACATACAAGATGTTTCATGTGCATATGATCCATAATAAAAAAAATTGAAAATAAAATTTAATCAAGGAAATTTATTAGATAAATGTATTATCTAACTATTGTAAATATATATGTATGGAAAAAACCAAATTCTAAATTTGAAATGAGTCATGTTAGGCCAATAGTGAAACACTAAACACAATAGTGGCGGGAGCGTATCAGTCTGGGGCTGCATGTCGGGGAATGGTATTGAAAATCTAACAATAAGTTTCATCGAGGGTATTATGAATGCAGACAAGTATGTTGATATTTTTTGCCATAACTTGAACAGCAGTGTTGAAAAGATACAGTGCAGAAGCAGGGCATCAGGGACATTTTTCTTCCATCAGGATAATGATCTAAAGCACACCGCCAATAAAACAAAGGAATGGTTACTTTAAAATGTTCGTACATAAATCAAAACTCTACCCCAGTCCCCGGAAATAAATCCCATAGAGCATTTGTGGCACTTGCTGGACTTAAATGTCCGGAAAAATAAAATTTCTTAAGTTCTTAATTTTTTTTTTAAAACTTTAAAATCAAAATTTTTACTGTACTTACCAATACTTTTTGACCCTTGAAATTCATATTCTTATTTATTATTCTTATCTTATTTTTAATTTGCTCAATCTATTGCCACCAAAAATTGCTTGCCACTTGCCAAAAAAGTTGGATGCTAGTTTTTAAATAAATTTAGTATCAAACATTTCACCTTGATATTTTCGAGATTTAAGAAAAATGTGAACTGTGCTAATACATTTTTGACCCACAGTATATTTCTTCAAAATTTTCAAAAAGTAAACAGATTTCTTTGAAAAATACGCGTAATTTATAAACTGAGCAAAAAGTTTTCTTTGAAGCGAAAACTTTTTGTTAATGAAATACTTATTTTCTTGCTGTGTGCTTATTATATAACCTTCACATTTCTTCATTTCTAACCATTGTTTCGATGTACCAACAACTGGCTGATTATGAGACTTTATACGTTTGTGATATTTATCAGCAACCAATAGAGAAGACCTAAATAACAGATAATAGAAAAGTATCTGTTTTGAATTTGTAGTACTAGCATATACGAGTAGATAACTCTTGAAGTGTGCCTTGTGAAAGGTATGTACTTATTGAACAATCAATTGCAGATAAAATAATTAGTACGAATACTATGAATATATGAATGGTCTTATCGAAGTTGTATACAGTTTAGCTGGCGCAGATAATTCATCTCTGTAGTTCTCTTCATAATACCAAAAACACAGTGCGTGAAACTACACTAAAAAAATATAATGGCAAAAACTAAAGGTCAGTAAAACGAAAACTACTTGCATAATAGTGATAATCGAAAATAGATGTTTTATCCACGTAAAACAATGTCCATGTCACATCTTTGGTTATAAAATATATAATTAAATGAGACGTTAATTTGGTATCTATATAATTTAAATTTAAGTTGAAGGTTACTTTTTACATACAAAGTACGACTAGTATATATGTCGAATAAATTATAAGAAACTTAATCAATCATGTACATATTTTAGTAAAGAAATAAATAGGCTAATTTAGATAACATTAATTTGTACTTTGTATTTTGGGAAACATATACTATTATCCACAACAAAAATGAGTAAAACAACTACTAAGTTTTATACCACTATATTTTCACAGAAAGGTGACTGCAGTTTCGACAATTTTATGTCATTCTCAAACGATGATTCAACTAAGAATAAAATACAAACATTCTGTTCCTATAATATATTATCCAAATACAGAGACTAAGTGTTATGACAATAAACAGGTAGTTAAGGTTTATAAGAAAACGTGTTTCATAAATGGTGCAATCCCGACCATCAAATTGTTGGGAATTTCCATGAATATTATTAAGAACTATTATACAGGGGGTTAATTAATTTGGGTAACAGTAAAAAGAGAAGAATATAGTATATCTACTTGATCATTTAACAAGCTAAAATTATCACTACGGTTGTATTTATAGATTTCTATTGCTGCTAACCAATTAAGTTTTAAACCTTTGCTGGCATAGTGTAGGATTTTCATATTATTAATATCTGGGAAATTATGTCCACTTTCTAAGATATGATTAGCAAAAGTAGAATCTGTTTTTTGTAACCTGAAGGATCTATTGTGATCAAGGTACCTAGTTCTAAATTTACGTCCCGTTTGTCCTATATAAACGTTTACAAAAAATAATTTGGTAAAAATTACGTTTTGATTATTCTGCTGACTAGTGGCAGTGCTATTCAAAAGTCCCCTCCCCCTTCTTATCTTTGGAACGATTATACATAAACTAGTGAAATTTGGTAACTGAATATTAAGGGTTGTAAACTTCCCTACTAGTGATGATAGATGACGTATGCGTCATGTCACAAGGTCATTGTGACCAATAATTTTAAATGGAACCCTATGGCAAGCGACACCTCTTTTAAAAGGTATCGAAAAAACCTATTCAATGATACTAATATTGTGTCTGTTTACGGCAGTTTTGACAACTGGCTTTCAAAAAACGCAAAGCTGTGATGAATTAAATCAGTTAATAATAAAATTTAAAATTTAAGCTCCGCCACTGGATATTTGGATAATAAATAATCGGACCTTTTTGCAAGTCTCCCCAATTTGATGTTTTTTTAGCTGTCAAAAGTTTTTATACATTTAATAATTTGTGTATTGTTGATCGAACGTTTAACTGTTTTAGTACCTTGTGGTAATTTTAAAATATTTGTACATTTAATAATTTGTTAAACTGTTGTGAGCTGAACGTTTAAGTGCTTCAAGAAGAGAAATGGTACGTGTTTTAGGTGATAAACTAGCAGCGATCCTAATACTTGGGGAAATTGGAGAAAATATTCATGCAGCAGAACGCATTTTTAATGAAAGGTTTCCCGATCGCCCAGTTTCGAGGACTTATTTGAGAGAGCTTCTTCGTAAGTTTAAAACAACGGGTAGTAGTTAATGATGCAAAACGATCTGGCAGACCACAAATTTCTGATGAGAAAAAAATTGATATACTGGCAGAAGTAATAGTAAATCCTACTTCTTCAACAACTCAAGTTGCATCAACCTGTGAAGTCAGTCAAAGTACAGTGCGCAGGGTGTTGAAAAAAAAAAACAAATTTCACCCATACAAATTAAAAATGGTTCATCAACTCTCAGACGACGATCCAGACCGAAGACTGCAATTTTGTGAAAATATGGAGACAAAAATTAACCAACAGCCAGACTATGTCAAAACAATTTGTTTTAGTGACGAAAGTACTTTCTATCTAAATGGAAATGTAAATACACAAAACGTGAGATATTGGAGTGACGCAAATCCTCACATGTTTCGTGAAACACATACTCAGTATCCCGAGAAGGTCAATGTTTGGGCAGGTATACTGGGAAACCATATTGTTGGGCCTGTTTTTTTAAATACCAACTTAACCGGTGAGGTGTATCTGCAGATGTTGCAAAATGCAATAGAACCGTTAATCCTTGAAATTTTGGAAGATAATCAAGATGAATTCGACATTTTGGAAATAACATTCCAACAGGATGGTGCTCCTCCACACTATTACGGTGCAGTAAGACGGTATTTGGATGAAGAATATCCTGGTAGATGGATTGGACGACGAGGTTCAATGTAATGGCCACCTGGATCACCGGACCTCACACCTTTAAATTTTTTTCTGTGGGGGTATCTTAAATCGAAGGTTTACGCCACTCAGCCTGACAATATTGATGTTTTAAAACAACGTATCGTTACAGAATGTAGGGCTATTTCCGCAGACACATTTGAAAAAGTACGAGAAGAGTTTCGCAATAGGATGTTTTACTGTCAGGAAGTAGATGGAGCTCACTTCGAACAATTACTATAAGTAGGTACTGATTCTTGTATCTGTAATTAAAATTATTATCCAAGTTTACTGATTACTGATTTAATCCATCAAAACTACCATAAATACAAACAATATTAGTATCATTGAATAGGTTTTTTCGATACCTTTTAAGAGAGGTGTCGCTTGCCATAGGGTTCCATTTAAAATTATTGGTCACAATGACCTTGTGACGTCATCTTTGACACATACGTCATCTATCATCACTAGTAGGGAAGTTTACAACCCTTAATATTCAGTTACCAAATTTCACTAGTTTATGTATAATCGTTAAAAAGATAAGAAGGGGGAGGGGACTTTTGAATAGCACTGTATGTGCTATTGCACTCCGAGCAATTTAACCTATAAACTCCCGATTGATCGGAGTGCAATAGCACATATATAGGACAAACGGGACGTAAATTTAGAACTAGGTACCTTGATGACAATAGATCCTTCAGGTTACAAAAAACAGATTCTACTTTTGCTAATCATATCTTAGAAAGTAGATATAATTTCCCAGATATTAACAATATGAAAATCCTACACTATGCCAGCAAACTTTTAAAACTTAATTGGTTAGAAGCAATAGAAATCTATAAATACAACCGTAGTGATAATTTTAGCTTATTAAATGATACTATATTATCCTCTCTTTACTGTTACCCAAATTAATTAACCCCCTGTATAATAGTTCTTAATAATATTCATGGAAATTCCCACAATATGATGGTCGGGATTGCATCATTTATGAAACACGTTTTCTTGTAAACCTTAACTACCTGTTTATTGTCATAACACTTAGTCTCTGTATTTGGATAGTATATTATAGATAAGAACAGAATGTTTGTATTTTATTTTTAGTTGAATCATCGTTTGAAAATGACATAAAAATTGTCGAAACTGCAGTCATGTTTCTGTGAAAATATAGTGGTATAAAAACGTAGTAGTTGTTTTACTCATTTCCGTTGTGAATTATGAACTACCACAGAGTAACGGCTTCCTCGATTAATTTCTTTATACTATTATCATTATAAAAAATATGTTATATTCGTTGTTCATTTTCTTACTTTAGGTCTGTGAATAAATTTTCATAAACCATAGAATATAAAAAAAAAATATCTACACTAATATGAAATATGCAATATATTAGATTTTTACACCCCAATATTAGCGACAGAGATAGCTGTGTGACTAATTCCAATTGGTAGCCTATCTCATAATAAAAATAATTAAGTACCTATGTGTTCAACCTAATTAAACGAGATTGTATGTAGATAGTATGAAATCAGTACATGTAATTAACAATTTCGGTAAACCCACCAAAAAATCGTATATTTTTTCCATATTATTTAATATCTGTTCTTAATATAAACACATAATATACATATTTTATAAAGTTTTCAATTTATGTACTGTTACTAAATATAAAATGACGCCGAATAAAAAAATAAACGGTAAAATATTTGTAAATTTAAATTTAATGTTAGAAAACTTTTAAAATATATATCAAAATATTACTATTATAGTCAATTTTATTTGAGATTTTAACATATGTACTTAATAATAGATAACTTAAAATAGTTCTTCTAGTTACTATTCTAGATACTAATAACTGTATATTTAGATATAAATATAAAACCAAATAAATTAAAATCGAATTACAAATAGTATTAAATATTTTCCGCAATATTGCTGTTGACGTAAATTTTTTAATGATTTTGACGTTTTAATGTATATCACAAAATTATAAGTCATTATTAAAATTTCTGGTGATACATATGTCGACCATCGTTACGAGTTATTTACTGTACATTAGAGAGATGATGAAATCAATCTATATTCCTAAATTGTCAAAAAGACAAACATATTTTGTATAACCATTCTAGGTCGATTATGCT
Source organism: Rosalia funebris (assembly GCA_037954035.1). NCBI lineage: Eukaryota > Metazoa > Arthropoda > Insecta > Coleoptera > Cerambycidae > Rosalia > Rosalia funebris. The sequence goes on along the minus strand of JAZFAV010000022.1, from coordinate 40,397,070 downwards.
GTGGCGAATCATGCTCGTGAATTTCACTGATTGTGAAATACAGAGCTGTGAGAAAATAGACTCCCCTTAGTTTTAACTACATAATGAGTAAAACTCAAAACTGAAAATAATTTTATGAATATGTTGGAGTGGTATATTACGTAAAATCAGTGTTTTATACTACAAGTTTTTAGGATTTCATGTATTGGTGAATAATAGAGATTTATGAAAAAACGGGTCTATAGTTTGTGAAAAATTATAAACGCACTGGTGTTTTTATATTTTATTGAACTAATACTGGTTTATTTATCCATATTTTTATTGCATTTAATAAGCGAATGTCCATACTGTTTATTAAATTGTTTAAAACTGCCTCTGGAATTTCGTCCCAGGCAGCTACAATTCGACGCTTCAGTTCAACACTTTCAGTTGAAGGCTTTGTTGGATTGTATACTGCTCTTAATATTTGCGGCATAATCTTCCGTAAATTTTCCATTGGGTTAAGATAAGAACTTAATGCTGGCCATAGCATAAGGTTGATTCCATATTGTTGAAACCAGTTTATTGTGGACCTTGCAGAACCTTGTTGATGAATAAACGCATTATCCTGTTGAAATATTACACCATCGTCTTCAGCAAGGGTTAAAAATTGTAACAGGTGCAAAATATTTTAACAGGCTTAAATAAGTTGTCGAATTCATTCTGCTATTTACAAATGCCAGTTGACTTTTCATACCCTTTTTGAAAGCTGCCCATATCATAACCGAACCAAAACTGTTTGAGGTCTTCGTGACATAATTTTTGCTCCTTTCGTAAATCATGCCAATAACAGCTAAACCCATCCGGTCCATCCAAGTTAAACATTTTTTCGTCGCTAAAGATTGCATGATTCCAATAATTTTTGTTGAGCATACTTCTCTGCAAATTTTAATCTGGCCTCTATGTAATGCTGCAGGTTTCTTTAAACATTTTTCGTATTTAAAATGTCCTGACTTCGCCGCTCATTTTCTTATGAGACTGGGATCACAGTCTAAATCAAAACGCCCCTGTAGTTCATAATTCCCTCAGAATAGCACGCTTTGTCGTCGGTGAAAATTTAGACGGCCGCTCCGAGCGCTTTCTTTTACCCATAATTTCCGACTCCAAGTTTTAAATTTTTTTATAACACTGTGAACAATTAGTAATTGCTGCTATCCGTCACTGTGTTTTTCAATTCTTTACCACGCGACAAAATAAAAAATAATAATAAAACAAACGTTCCAAGTCGCTAACACTTTAAAAAATACTTGTAAATAACTCTCCAAATCGTTGCTCAAAATTTGTATTGGTGTGCATTTTCGCTCACTGGTGTGCATCAAACTGCGCTTGTACTTATTCACACATACGCGGCAGGCGGCAGGACTTCTTGCCGAATGCGCACCAGTAATCACGTTAAGGTGCGTTGACATTCATTCGAACTCGAATTCCAGTTCGAATGAATGTCAACAACCAAGTTACTCGAATGCTAGCAATCGAATGCGTGCACGCATTTCAGTAATACTTACCGACGTGTTGGATAGTTGCTCGAATACGAAGACATAAATTTGTGTTTTTTTGCTTTTAAAATGTTCAGATTTTCAGAAGACGACAATGTTAAATTTATAAACACATATATCCATACACATCCATGTTTGTGGGATCCAACTCTAAAATAGTATAAATAGAATGTATAAATAAAAGAGTATAAAGAGTATAGAGATGCATGTGACACTTCATTAAAAGATATTATCAAGGCAATGGGTAAAGACAAATTACTGAATGAAAAGACAAAGATAAAGAATAAAATAAGAAATCTGCGTTCAATATACCACCAAGAAACCAAGGAGTAAAGAAAATAAATAGATAGGTACATCTAAAAAATATGGAACTTCCGCATGATTAACGTACTGATAGAATTCGTATGCTGTTGACATACATGGCAATGTAAACGCTACTCGAATTCAAAAATACCGTTCCAGTACTCGGTGGCGATCGAATTTCAGTTAATCGAGTACGAACTCTAATGAATCTCAACGCACCTTTATATGTAGTTCGAAAGCAATAGCTCTATTTATCTATTAGTAGCCCGTTCTATTAGATGATATATGTTACAGAATTTTTGTTGCAGGAGGTATTGTTACGGCTAGAATGGATACTTAGTTGTTTTAAAACTAACCAACTAGTTTGTAAACTAACTAAATACGCTGTTATCTCGTTAGTTTGTGGTTTGGTTAGTTTAGAAACTATCTAGTAAACTTGCTATTTTGAGTAACTATAACAATTATAGTAATTATATTAGCCAATATCACGAATGGTTAGTATACGAATTCAAAATAACAGCGTATTTGGTTAGTTTACAAATTAGCTGGTTAGTTTTAAAACTAAGTATCTATTCTAGCCGTAACAACACTTACTCTACATTATTTATACATATCTAGAAATACCTCAAAATTAGTAAAATAAATTAAGGAATGCGTTACCACTCGTAACTATTTATATGTTGTGGCCATTCATCTAGTAACTATTGCTTGAAAATATTAAATATATTTGAAACTCTATTCTGAAAAAGGCATTTCAAGTTACCAATTCCGAATTATACATATATTATAACAAGCATCAAGTACATAATTATTACCTACATAATCTAAGGGTATATGTACCGCATGTATAACTATTATTATAAACATACAAATACATAAATACATTTTCTTATTTATTGCCCATATCGTTTGAACTATTGCAAACAGCATGTCAATATTAAACAACATATATTGAACACTTTAAGAATAAAGTCAGACGAAAGAAAAAAGATAAGAATATAATTAAGGCAATTTGCTGACCTTATCATATTTACACATATTATATTATAGTTACACAGACTTTTCCTTATAATTGGTTTCATATTTTTATTTGAATTAATAATATTTTAATAATTGCTTAATAGTATTTTACAGTAAAATGACCATTAGATAAGACTATCTCAATACCGTGTGATGATAGCTTATCCATGAATGTATTTATATACATGTAACTGAAATCTGTTCAATGTTTTGAAACATATACATACTTATGATCCATTCAAGAATATTACGGCGGAATTGAATGACGTTCCTTGATATATGTTAGTGAAATGCAATTCAACATTTAAATTATGAACAGTTTACGAACACAATAAAGATGTCCAAAGTTACCACGAACAAATTGTTTTATAAAGGTAAATAAATATTGGCTGTTTTTAATTTTCTCTATATTAGATTTAAATGCTTTGTAAATAGAAATGATTACCAATAAAAATATCTATTATTGAGTACTAATTTAAGGTAATTGAAGATTAAGTATATAAGATTAATTATTATTAAAAATAAATTACCACTAAATCTGAACATTTGAAATGAATGAAATTTTTTTACTAAATCATAAATTTCTTCATACTCAATGTTTGCAATAGATATTATATATATATATATATATATATATATATATATATATATATATATATATATATATATATATATATATATATATATATACAGATGTGTTTTTAACTGATTTCTTCATTTTCAAATATTTCAAAACTAATTATGTAAAATATTAAAATAATATAACGTATTTTACTTTATACATACATATGCAATACAATAGGAATAATTTATTGAATATTGTATAAACAGTCACTTGATTAAGTACCTATATTAATATTAATTCCATACTCTCGTAAATTTTTGAAAATATTTTAGAACTTATTATCCGCTGTGTTTATGATTGATTTAACATGAACTTTGGACGAAGACTTGATAATTATTGAATATTATAATATTGAATAATGCTGAATTGATAAATAGCATTTTAATTAGATATTCCAGCATAATAAAAATCGCCACCCCTTCTACAAAATAGGTAATTCTGCCTAAACAACAATTATGTTCCACTTGTTATCCAAAAACTTTTATTGTATCATATAATACCATTATGGTGTCTGAGCAATAACTACTTTGCAACATACAAGTTATAGATTATGAATTCAGGATGATAGATGGGGTAATTTAACAAATTTTCTATTCGTTTTCGAATTTTATAAGCGATACAAAATGCAAAATTAATTTAATAAATATTGTGTAATCATATTATGCACTCCAACTATCATGTATAACTCAATTAAGTACCTACTATACACCATGAGGATTTTATTAATATGATGTGTTAATAATGTTTATTATTATTTTTTCTCAAATATTTTCCATTTGTTTTACTGTATTATTTGCACTTGAATGAAATTTGAATGCCAAATAATTATTATTATTTTAATAACTTTATGTATCGTATCGCACATATACATATGTTTGCAAGCACAAAAATAGTGTTTATTTGTTACACTTACAATGACGTTTTGTTGAAAACAAATTAATCTTTAAACGATTATCTATCATTATTACTGAAATTTTAGGTAAGAAAGATGAAAATGATCAACAATATTTCACCATGTTTATGTCTGAAGTAATGGGTACTGGCCTGCTATTGTTTTTGGGATGCATGGGATGTGTACCAGAAGTAGATAACCCACCCGCAGTCCATCATATGTCTTCGTTATCCTTTGGTCTTGTGATTTTACTTATAGTTCAGGTATCTATAATACGATCACAGAGAGGGTGGAAACCGCTTACGAAATACGATTATTTTAGCGTTATTTCAGAGGTTTACGAGATTAGCTTGGACATGTCGATTTTTTATCCAAACGGTGCAATTTTTAAATGAGATTTTAAATAAACACATTGATTTATGTAACTGTCGTACAGTCTGTCTTTTTTTAATGGAATACCGTATACATTTTTTAAATTATTCAATTCTCTTTGATGAGCTGATTAACGCTCCACAACACTTGCGATATAACTGACTAATTAGTTAATTACAGGCAGTAACCTATAAGATTATTGTGAGACTTTGTTAAAACAATATTGTTTATTGAAATGTATAAAATTAAATATAAATATTTTTCCAGTTACATATCTATAACCTAGTATATTTATAATCCAGTTACATATCTATAACCTATCTATAACCATGTAGTAAAACTGCCTAATTTCCTCTAAAACTTTAACTTATCTGCATATACTTATTCTTGAAATAACTCTACAGAAAAAAATCAACTGTGTAACTAACGTCTGGTGCTCTGACCATTCAACAATATTTCATGGTCTAATCAATATATCGGTAAATATTTTGTTTTCAACGATTGGAAGTATTTTGATAAACTCTTTTACAATTACAGCAAATGGAATATTACTCCATCTTGTTGAAACAGTTTTATTGGGTAGTCAGATCTAGTACGTTTCGAATGTAAGTTTGACAGAATGTGAATAATTCAATTTTTAATGAGATTTAAGTATTTTAAATATATAGAAATGAAGTTTTTCTTTATGGCGATACTTTACAAAATAGTTGTGTATATAACATCATTTTTAGGGCCATTTGAAGTGAACTTAATGTTGTATTATCTTGAATACTTAATACATAAAATGTCTACCTTCGTGGAATACGATGTATTCCACGAAGTAGGGATTTATTTTTAAGATTTAACATTCCCCTGTGCATGAATCACGGACACAGTCGGTTTGATATGTTCGGAAAATCAATATATGTCTAACTAAAAACTTAAATTCTACACATATCACTGTAGGTTGAGATTTAAGTTAAATTTTCAGGCTACCGCCCATTGTATCTCCCCGTAAAGCAGTCATCGCTGGAGTACGGATTTGGCCTTCTTTGGCCAAAAGCTCAATATCCCATCCAGCCTGATCTTTCTCAGCTTGCTTGAGTCCAAGAGAAAGAGCCCAAATGTGATGTGCTGGCGCCATGCCAGAGCCGGACACTGGTATAGCACATGTTCAGAGATCTCCACCTCTGCATTTCTTGTTGGCACTCCACCTAATCTTACTAAGATAGTAATTAAGATTAACGTGTCCTGTTAACAACCTCGTGAGTTCCCGAATACTTTCCCTATCACCGCTCAAGAGCTTTGTCGTCCAGGTACTGATAGGCGTTAAACCCAGAAGCAGCTTAACCGGCCTGCAACCCTGCAACCCAGTGTTCTTCCAACGGTTGAGTCTTACAATTTCTAGCCATTCTCGGATTGCCCGTTTGCTCAGGCAGTGTGCAATCTTATCGGCTGGTTCAGATCCCATTAAGCCCCTCTCGGTTCCTTCCCTGGCCAGCTTATCCGCCTTCTCGTTGCCCTGGATACTAGTATGACCAGATATCCAGACCCACGTTAGTTTGTTATTCCTGCCTAGTATTTCTACTACATATATTTATTCTATCCTCAGTCAGGACTTTACTTCTGGAACCTCTAAAACTCTAAAGCATCCAGGACTGTCCTATTGTCGAATAATATGGTAATGGGTATACGGAAATAGGAGAGCTCTCCTCTATTATGCCCGTATGCTCCAGCTCCATATCACTGTAATAGATCATCAAAATTTATATTCGATGACATTGTATTAAATGTAGCAATGTTTACTAAGGTAAAATGGCTTTTGAGGAAACAATTTACTAAAATGTCACTATCTTTGTAGACAAATACTTACTTACTTTCTTTTACTGTTTATAGTTAACTAGACTCTGTTTATGTCAGGCCAGAAAGTTGTTATATAAACATGGGTATATTAATACTTATGAAGCACCTTGTATACTTAAAATTCCGTTTAAAAGACGTATTTTTTAGATTAAAAATCAACCTATGCGAACATTTTTATAAATCACTAAAATAGCATTAAAAGTCATTTTATTCTATAAGTGGTTTCCACGCTATAATACTTACTTAAATCATTTTAAAGTATGAATATGTTTAACACCACTAACCAGTACTTCGATTAATTACACAGGCCCACAAAAAAAAGTTGTGTGTGTTAAGGAATAAACCATGCTTATTTTTTATATTTTTTCCCGCGGGACACGAATCTAAAGTTATAATTAGGGGTTACTGATCGAACTTCTAAGAAACACCATAGTAACCGATATTTTCCACAATGCGTCTGTAATCAGCATCTTTATTATTGCCTGCATATTTAGTTGACACTTCTTCTTAATTCAACCATAATGCCTTTTCTTAATCACTCATAGTTGTAACGAATTCTTTATCTTTAAGCAAATGGCATTAGAAATCATGAATCTCATGATGGCTTCTATATGGCGAAGAAACTTTTATAAACACTTTTTTTCAAGTTTTTGTTTCTTACACCATCATCGGTACAAGTACTATCAGAAACCTACTACCATAGAGTGGTTGGACTGCGATGACAACTGCCCTGAAAATGGAATATGTAGAATGATTCGTTTATCGTTTATATTAGTGGTATGGATGCCAACGAAGGCGCGCTGCTTTGCAAATAGAAATCAACAAGAAAGGGATGAAATGAAGCAGAAATCCGTTACATAGATCATTTGAAGACAAACGTGTATGGAAACGAAAATTAATAAAAGAATATTAATCAATCCAGAAGAGAAGAACCATCATATAGAAAAAATTGCTAGATTAAGACTTTTATCGGTTTTTGTTGTTTTTCTTAGAAGTATGAGCAGTAACCCCTAATTCTGACTTTATATTCGTGTTCAGCGGGAAAAAAATGCAAAAAATAAGTATCGTTTATTCCTTGGCACACACAAATTTTATTTTTTGTGAACCTGTGTTATAAATCGTATGTGTTGCACTGTAGTGAATATAATACTATAGCACAATGTATTGTAGTATTATAAATATAATAATTATAAGTTAATAGACGTTTTAGCTTTTATTTATTTTATATTTACATTGTGAGGTTCTTCCAATTTGTTCTTAATACACACGATTATACATATGTCTATAATAATACGATCTTTGAATCGAATTATTATAGACTAAAAACTCCAAATAAAGATGTTTTTAAAAATATGTTTTTGGCTATTATGTCTATGTATAAACTTCTGGTATAAATCTTGAACAAATGACAAAATACCATAACGTATATCTGAAATATACTAAAAATAAATAAATAGATAAATAAATAAATATATATATATATATATATATATATATATATATATATATATATATATATATATATATATATATATATATATATATATATATATATATATATATATATAGTACAATTAGTCATTTTTTTTCACTTCGTTAATGCATAATTCAACGTGCAACCTAGTTGTAATGTCACTAACTCAGAATATATCTAAGTTTTATTCATTTCACTTCATAATATATTATTGTAGAATCTATATTTTTATTTTTACCAGGGTTTTGGTCACATCTCAGGAGCACATCTGAATCCAGCAGTAACTATAGCGGCTATTTTAAATAATCTCGTTACCCCTATCATGGGCATTGTCTACGTTGTAGCACAGTTCGTAGGAGCAATTTCAGGGTTTGCTCTATTAAAGGTAAGAAAATAGATTTTATTCCTTTACTTTGTGTATAAATCATTTCACGGATGGCCATAGTGATAAAGCATATCACTATATAAGATACATACTGACAGTGATAAAGCTAATACTTTCACAAATTCCCTCATATGGCGGCCTCTAATTAAATATTTGGTTAAGTAGGTAGTAGTATATTTATTTCTGAGTTTTTTCGTCTATTTCTAATGATGAATTACAAGTGGATACAAATAGACATTAAATAATTGTATTGATGTCTTATGGTGATGGCAAAGGATGATATATAGTTTGAAGTTATTCTATCCATGATAGCTATTATTATGATAAACAAACTATTTCCCCTATCTTTTTTAATTCGAAAATTAATCACATTAAGTATAATGCCAATAACTATAAAACTAAAGAAAAATCATTTTTAAAATTGATAGATCTTCCACCTTTAGTAAATAATCTAGGAGTGTAATAAAACAGTACAATGTTTTGTGTAGAATGTACATTTAGGACTTTTTAATCACAGTGTATGTTTAATATTGATTTATTTATTTCTGAAATGCAAGGTTAACTTGATTTTTTAACTAATTCAGAAAAATCTGTTATTCTCTAAGGATATCATTTAGTCGAATGAATGATGCAGTAAGCGGCAAAAGTATATTTACTAGACTTGTCATAAATTATACGGTTCTATCATACATGAATTCATGACACTAATTCTCCGTCAGTAAACTGTATACTGTGTTGCATATGTTTATTTTATAAAGTAACTAACTAGGGAGATACAGTATCAAATTCCAAAGATAACATTATAGGTCTGTATCTTCTGCTTTAAGAACCGGTATGTGTTGGGATCTTTGTTTACATAATTAATAAGTTAATAAGTATGATCCGTAAAAATATAAACAAGTGAAAAATAATGCATTATCAAGCAATACTAGCTGATGTAAAGGTTTTTAATAGAGTATCATCATCATCAATTATGTATACTTAATTGCTTTAAACACTAACATTTACAGTAACGATAATTTATTGATACACATATGCAACTTAATATGTAAGCGCATGACCATATCAGATATAAAATGAATACGCATATAGATTTATCAATGAATTAATTATTAAAATATGAGATGTAAAACCCCATAGGTATTTAGGTATGCTAAAAGTAACATATTAATCAATAATTATATATATATATATATATATATATATATATATATATATATATATATATATATATATATATATATATATATATATATATATATATATATATATATATATATATTAATGTTATGGATTCATATTCAATGTAAATAGTCCAAATTATACCAAATTTAAAATTACTGAAACAGAACAGTTATCATATCATAATAAATAGTGACCATATAAAAGATTTACATACTTCTAGACTTTTATTTGACATATGCTCATCAAACATTGTTCATGCTGCTGTTGTTCAGTTTTATCGTGTGTTTGTAGAAAATCAACATTATTGATTGAAATCCTAGCACTATCACAATGTACATAATATTTTAACTTCATTTAACTCAGTTTACGGAAATTTGGTCGCGTGATAAATATACCTAAAAAAAGGCAAAGCATTGTTGACCATAGATCCAAATTAAATGTGTTGTATCTATACAAGAAATCTCCGTAACTCCAACCTAACTGGTTCGTGATTTTAATATTAGTCATACCATAATTCTGAAATTATTAAAAGTGCAAATGCGAGGTAATCCGGATTGCAAAAATAACTATTATGAGCTAATGATGGTATCTATTATCCATAATCAGGTGTTTTAGAATTAATAGTTTTTTCTGTACATACGTAATTTAATGGTGAAGTTATTGAAGATAATTGTGATTATTGGGCTCACAGCAATCCTTACTGTATGCAGGATAATCCAACACCTACAAAAAATAAATGTGTAGGTTAGGATAATAAGTGATAGAGTTCTTGGACCATTATTTTTTAATAATAACTTCGATGATCCAATATATTTCAATTTCGCTCAAGAACACTTGATTCTCTTTCAAGTATAAGCAACTAAAATAAAAAAAATCGACATATTTCAGGAATATTTATTGAAATTCTCCATATTGGAGAGATGGAGTTTCTCACAATTACGGTTTCTACCGTGTATGTAATATAATCCACTTTTCCCCGAAGTCTCTTATATGTACTAGTTTATTATTGTTGTTATTTATTTTATATTATATTAGTTTATTGTTGTTATATTTGTTGATTAGTGCCACGTAACAATCTTTCATGATGATAAGTTTTGCCATATCATTTTGTAACGAACACTCACAGATTACACGTTACTCAATGCGCATTCTCCAAGCAAGCTGATATTATCAGGAGATGATTAAAACTAATTTTAGTTTTAATAATTTCCTGGGTTTAGTTTTGATCATCTCATTTAAACGTGTTTCTGGGCCCTAACCAGTCGCAAACATCTTTTTTTTTTTCTTTCAATCAAACTATATATCGATTTCTTATATCCCTATAGTTATAAACCATATATCGGTTATAGTTTTCGACCTCAAACCTCATCGAATTTGTGCTACCCTATACGAGCAAATAATATGTTGTTGGTAACAGTATTTACAAATAATATAACACATGTTACATTTGTACTGTAAATATATCATTTCGGGTCCTGTGACCTGAAGAATATTTGTGTAACAATTACGCTAAAAGTTACGAGTGACTTCTTTGAGAAATCATAAACACTGTTAGTTATTATTAGTCAGAGCAGAACAGCAGGGTAAAACTAAATATCAACATTAATCATAAATTATCGTTTTATACAGATCAATGCACATTTACCTATATTTTAATATTGACAGGATTTGCTTATTATAAAAAGAAATTACACACTATTGTTTGATTTAAAATTTATATACGTAGATATTGTTAAGAATAGGAGAAAGTGTGAACTTCTCTGTGTTGCGTAGAATCAAGAGTGAGGCAACATTCTGAGGGAATGTACATTCATAATATGTACTCGGTATTCACTATGCAAAGGTCTCAATTCCACTGAGTAAAGACCAAGCTATTAACTGCGCACCTCGTGGGCGGTCCGATATCGCAGTTTCGAGACTTGTTCCTATACTTGACAAGCTGTATATCAGTCTAGAAAACAGTTTCACACTTTTAAAGAATTATAAATTTATATATTTTTTTTATTTGCCGAAGTTAACGGAATCATATGATAGTCATAATGTTTATGGCAGAAACATAGGCGAAGATTAAACATACTGAAAGTAAATGGGTATATCTGAACATTATCGTTACTTATAACGATATAATAAATGTTTGCAATACATAATCTACATAAAATAAAATTACAAACACAAAAACCCATGGCGTTCTATAATATAATCTATCAATTTCATATACAAATATAACTATGGCAGTAAAATTTATTCTTATATATTGTTTTTTTTTTGTTATGTTTAGATATTGATCCCACAGGACTATCAGAAATCAGGATTCTGTATGACCCTTCCGCATTCACTTATTACGCAAATTCAAGCATTAGCAATTGAAACCATAATTACAGCAGTTTTAATAATAATTGTATGTTCGGTGTGGGATAAAAGGAATGAGAATAAGCCAGATTCTGTTCCTTTGAGATTTGGTTTTGTAATAGTCGCCATATCAATGGTTGCCGTAAGTAACAATAATATTTAATTATTTGATAATAATAATAATAATGTACAATATTTAATATATTATTATAGCCTATTAAATATAAGTTTTGTATGATCTTGTTCAATAATTCATTAATTCTCTAATTACGTTGGATATATATTATATATTATGATCATATTATTTTAAAATAAGTTATTATGTTTAATAGCTTAAACATAAATATACTATTGAAATATACTAACAAAATTAAGAGACGAAACAAAATTCAGAACATGAATGGATATGTTTCCACGTAATCCAACATCGAGAATACAACCACCTCTGAAACTATAGAATTAAAATTTACTTTCTTGGCTTTTCTGTATTGATATGATTTGTTATTGTGGATGGATATAATATTGTATATGTTAGAATATATCTTATTTTTAGGGACCATTTTCTGGAGCCAGTATGAATACAGTTAGAAGTTTTGCCCCTGCATTACTAGAAGGAAATTATCAAGATCAATGGGTGAGTTATTTTATAATATATTTGAAGTTTTTTAAATTCCTTTATTATACATAGAAGATTAATCATTATATGCAAGTCAATTTACGTATGGTACGATTGTTACAGGTAGAATAATATTAAAACACATTGGCGCAAGAGCAACATACATAACTTCTCGGCTTTATAAATCTGTACTTACAATTTCAGTAATTTTCTATAATCATTTATAATCATTTCTAGAACCATATAAATAGTTCAAACTGTTTCTCCCCAAACTCAATGCAGACCAATTCTACATAATACTAGTTTGCTACATACCGAATGTTTTCTTCTGCAATGGACTGTATATCACCCTTTCCTGATGACGGCATCTTGATTGGCGAACCACGCGTGGAACAACGTGTAATAATATCTGGGTTTTCATGGAAAACTGGTCCACTGCTTTTTTAGCGTTTAGCGTATTTCAAATTTATATAAAAAATGTGTCCCATTTGAATCATGTCCGTATTTAACAAATTAATAAATAAATATTCAATAATGAGATTGCGCTTTACCCGCCTTAGTTTATTTTTATATCGATATTTCCTTAGTAACCAGCATAGTTGTATATACGCAGAGCATTGAAAATATGTGTTAGCGTGTATAAATAGCACATATATGAACTCAGGCTCATAATAGTTCGGCCAGGTATAATTTTACAACTAATATATTTAAATAAAAGTTATAACACTCTCAAAACTATTTTATTAAAGAAAAATATTGGTAACAGAAACAAAGTATAAACTTCAGTTCTGCGTGTCGCTAACATCAGTTCGTCTTACGTACCAAGAACAGGAGTAGCAGCAGCAGTAGTAGTTGCTGTATCTGCTCGTTAGTTCGCTTCGAATTCGTATATCTTCTCGTTTGAGGGTTGTAGTCGTAGTAGTGGTAGTACTAGTAGTAGATGTCGCACGATGACAGGTCGCGGTAAAGGAGATAAAGGATTGGGAAAAGGTAGCGCCAAACGTCATCGTAAAGTATTGCGCGATAATATTTAGGACATCACCAAACCTACCATAAGAAGATTGGCCCGTCGAGGTGGCGTCAAACGTATCTCCGCTCATATACGGAGAGACCAGCAGAAGGTTGAAGGTCTTCCTCAAAAATATCATTCGCGATGCTGTCACTTATACAGGACACGCCAATAGAAACACGGTCACCGCCATGGACGTCGTATACGCCCTCAAACGTCAAGGCCGCACCCTCTATGATTTCGGAGATTAGGTTCTACGACGACGATCTTCAACGACTATCCCTCACGATTACTGCAGAGTCATAAATTATGACTCATAATTCACGGAGTAACGCGCTGCCACAACAACAGCGGCAACAGCAGCAGAAAGAACAACAACAAAACTTAAATATGATGAAATATTACTACGTTATGATTTGTCAGTGATAAGTTTGTTAATAAAAAACATTCACGGTTCAGAATAGTTCGGCTGCTTCATCAAAACTGTGTTACATAATCTTTATTAACAATAACAGCTTTAATTCAGTTTAACAATAACAGGCAGGCATTATATCTACCAGCTTAGCGCGCTCTTCAGGGAATGTGCTGTCCCAATTTTTTTTTGCAATTTGGTGCGTAGATCGTTAATTGAACGGGTTGGATGTTTGCGTAATTGTTTTTTCATTTTATGCCACAATGTTCCTATTGGCCATAGGTCTGGACTACTAGAGAGCCATTCCATTACAGGGACATTATGTTCTGTAAACCAAGCTTTGACAGTTTTTGCTGTGTGACACGCAGCACCATCCTGCTGAAAGATATACTGCGCATCAGTGCCTTGATATATTGGTATTTCCTGCAATAAACTGTGTGTAAAAATTTGTTTATATTTTTTTTGCTGCCACAGTACCATCTATGAAATGCAATTTCCCTACGCCCATAGGCCCATACCACTCATACACCCCCAGATCAAAAGAGATGCAGGGAACTTCACTTTCCTAACCAAACAGTCAGGATGAAACAAGTTTCCTGTAAGGTTCTTAGCACACGTTTTATGGTATCACCCAAACAGATTTTAAATTTGGATCCTTTACTCCAAATTACCTGGTGTCATTGTTGTAAAGTCCAGTACCTATATTCTCTGGCCTACTGTAACCGATTGATTTTCTGTCGTTTGATTAACAATGGATTTTCTTTTGCCTGAAGGAGAAACCGGTAAGCTCAAAAGTAAAATGTAAAGAATAAATCTTTACCTTCTAGAATTTGTATTTTCCTATTTTCTTTATTGAGCGTTTAGTTGTGAAAATATTTTTTCCATGGCTTGTCTTCATAGTACCATAATTTTTATTGCACCGGATCCTCGGTTTGTTGTTTCAATCCTCTTCAGAACATATCGATTTAAGCATGAAATTTGGGATGGATAGTTTTCTTCCTTTGGGCTGTGCATCCAGTTGTTTTATATTATTACTGTAGTGTTAGTACTTTTATTTAAATATATCAGTTGTAAAATTATATGCCTTACCGAACTATTATGAGTCTGGGTTCGTATAGTATACAATTGTTTTTATAGCATTTATTTGTTTTGTTTTTTTCATGTTTACCTCTGTACCGTAAATAATATAATATTCATACAGCATGCATCTGCAATCCCCCAAATTGACAGTCTGAGAATTGACATAATATACATTAAAGTGTAAAACTAATGTTTAGTTCATAAATAAACAGTTTTAAAACCTTAAAACGGACTTTTCCGCACGTAGAACATCTCTAGCTCGAAATTGAGTGGCCGAGAAAAAATAAACCAACACATAAATGCAGAATATGTGTTTTATGCGACAGTTTTACTTTTTTCAATTTTTCTCAAATAGTCCACCATCGTGCTTTCTCATGACCCATGGATAGGGTGGGGTGTGTTCTATCCAACTCAAAATCAATAGATGTCATCTGGGAGATGTCCCCGGTCAGAATCAGTCAAACCCAATCGATCCGACACGATTTAGTTGAGTTATTCTGCTAACAAGAAATTTTATTAATGCCGACGACAACGACAACGATACACACACAAAATTGTTTAAAAACCATTTTTGTTTTGTTTTTAGAACGAAAAACGAAAAATAAACTCTAGAAAAAAAATGTGTTTACACGATTACATTACTTTTCCATGTACAGTGGAGTGCAGAAAAGTAATAGTGATACAATCATCAAATATGTCGTTGCAGCGCCATTTTGATAATTATTTTTAAGTGGCAACTGTGTTCACGTCACGCCTCATTTGTGTTCACGTAGTTTTTTTATTTGAGTTTATATACCTTTTTATTTTTGAAAAAATCGATTAAAGTTAATATTGGCTCACCACCAAATTTTGTAGGCAGTACCTCCCTGTAAAAGCGAAATGTCAGGGTTCTTCTATCAGAAATCACGCAAAAAGTTATTGAGATGTTTTTACATATCCAAATTTTATTTTGTGTTTACATTTAGAAATTGGCTCTAGCGAACTTTTGTTTTATTCTAATAACATGGCATGTGTTTTAGAAGAAACAGTTAATGTGGTTCTAATTATTGGCGATACTGAAAGACATCTATATTCATCTGAAAGAATTTTCTGCTACAGAAGCTTCAGAGAATATGTAGTATTTAGAATAACAAAAGAATGGAGGCAAGGCATTGCTGAAAACCAATAAATAAATATTGATATGAATTCCACACAATGTATATCTCCAAATACAAAATGGACTATCTAAAAGAACAATTCAAATGGTTTTAAACAAGCAAAAATTTCACCCCTACAAATTACAAATAGTTCACCAGCTCGCAGAAGGTGGTCTCGATCGCTCTTTTGTGAAATAATAGAAGAAATAGGCTGCAAACTCGAATATCCAAAAACAATTTGTTTTACCTAATCACGTTTCTAATAAATTGTAATGTGAATACTGAAAATGTAAAGTACTAGAGTGATACAAATCCTCATATATTTTGTGAGATCCATACACAATTTCTAGAAAAAGTCGACGTATGGACAGATATCTTGGCAGAGAACATATAGATCCATATAGTTCAATCTACGTTTTTAAATCGAAATTTAATGGGAAAAGTGAATTTGAACATGAATTTTGAGATCTAGAAATATATTTTCAACAGAATGGTCCTTCTTGACGCTATTATGGAGTAGTAACAGTTTATCTCAATGAACAGTATCCCGATAGGTGAACTGGACGCCATGAGACAGTAAATTGGCCTGGTCTCTAGATCTATGGACGCGACCTTAAATATCTTTTTATGGGGCTACTTAAAATATAAAATATACTTGTACGCTACGTAACCCGCTAACATCGAGGTTTTGAAGCTGAGAATTACTGAAGAATGTAGATGAATTTCCGTCGAAATACTTGAATGGGTGAGAGAAGAGTTTTATAACAGGACGTTGTACTGTCACCAAGAGGGTGATGCACATTTTAAGCATTTGAGAACTTTTATTGTTTTCCATTAACTTAGTTACTTAGTTTCTTGTTAATGCATAACACAAAATAAATTCAGATATGTGAAAGCGTCTAAGTGATTTTTGGCGTGATTTCTGTAAGAAAAAACTGATACTTGGCTTTTACAGGGAGGCTTAAAAAATTGATAGAAAGCTAATACCCAAATTAATCGATTCTTTCTAAAATCAAAAGACAGATATCAAAATAAAAAGAACGTTTACATGGATATATGGAAAGCAACTTCCAAATGATATTGCTATTTACAAATAAATTTCAAAATATCGTCAGATTTAATGATTATATCATTTATTAATTATAATTTTACTGTTACACTTTAATATATGTATGCCAATTTTCGTATATTTAGGTCTCTCGATCACAAAGTTCAGGAAAGCACTTCAGACGCGCCGTGTATATAGAATTCAGTATCTATTCTAAGGCTTGGACCTAATTATTTTTTATATGTATATGTACTTCTAAACATAAAATTTGTTTAACAGGTATTCACTAACTCGAAATGAACTTTCTAACTGTTAATAATATTTTTACAGATATATTGGGTAGGTCCAAACGTCGGGGCAATTTTAGGATGTGGATTATATAAGTATCTTTTTGGAATAAAAGAACAGGTCGAGACTACCACTGAAGAAGATACACGTTTAGAAGATATTTCTAATAATATATCTGGAAAAGTATGAGTTTATAACGGAACTAGTAAAACGGAAAATTGTTTTATGCGGTGATGTACTCCTATACAAATATGTAATGCAAAATTACGTATACCAGTGTTGCTTATGACAAAAAATCTTTTGTATATATACATATAACATATTTTATATAACCTCTTTTGTAATAAATTTGTATAATGTAAATGTGCTCATAACTGTTAGTTGGGGGCGCGTTTATTAATATTTATTTTGTATTTATTTGTATTATATACAAATAACGCAGTCAACCCATTATGTGATGTAATAATTGAGGTCCTAATATAATAATTGTTGTTATTATTTTTTGTTGTTGTAAATAAATGTTGTCTATTTTTTTATTTATTTCAAGTTAAGTTTATATGATTCATATTTATATCTTAAACAATGAAACAAAATTAGCTTGTGAATCAGTTTTTTATTATATATCTTTAAACCAACTCTCGGTTTTATAAAAAAATATCTTGAATATATGATGGAATGGAGATATTATGGTAAATAAAACGATAATATAATGAGTGCTATACAGTGAGCCCGAAATTTATGTACAAATTCGATAAAATTGGTATTAGCTTTTTTCTTTTTTAAATCACTCAGATATGTCAAAATATGTATTTAAATGAAAACTGATAACTAGGTATCCTTTAATTTTTTCGAGCAATGTTTAAAGTGATGATGTCATTGATATTTTTCAGTGATTCCATGTTTAATTGCGCCACCTGAAAGAACTATTTTTTTAAGTACATTACAGTAAAATAATGTGTTGATTACATCAGATTATTTTTTGGGTAATAATTCGACAAGGCAAACGAAAATGTTAAGATTACTGAAATTCAAAACAAAATTTCCTTTTTAAAAGAAGATAATTTCTTAATAAAATTAAGAAAGTTAATAGTTCGTATTTAAACAAAAAAATGTTGTTTAATTTTAATAGGCGTGTTATTTTCTGTTCATTTAAAAATTTCATTTGCTCTAAAAAACTATTATGTAAACAATTCCATATTTCTCTTTAGTGTACGTAAAAAGAGAGTTCTTTCGAAATGGCGCAATCAGAAATAAGACTTCCCATTAAAAATATTTAATACATCATTTGAAGAGTGAAGACATTTGTAGAGTGAGTACCGATGAATGTATATTGAATGTGAATGTACACAGAGTTCGATCTGGCCGCCTGTAAAGTGCAACCTTTTCCCTTTTAATGCTGTCTCACTCTTTCTTCTACATATATATTAGAATCTCGTACTTTCTCATATTCCTGACAAGCTGTACATAAATTGATTTAGGTGAAGTAACAGCATTTTTATAACGAGTTTACACTAATACATCATAAAGTATGATAAAACGTACATAAATGACAACTTAAAAGTCTTCATAGAAATTAGACTAATGTAGCTTGCTTTCATAGCTATAGATATAGTCAACGGATTACTTGAAGTTAGACCATTTAAGTTACACACTGATGTGAAGTAATTAAATAAAAATTACTCAATTTATTTATATTTGGATATGACAAGACAAAAACATTTATATAGCTTATCTTGTGATAACAAGATAAGCTATTAGAAGAAAACTAATGATAATTTATTACACCTCTCGACACTGATATCGGTAGCTCAAGTTCTAAAGGATTAAAATGCATTTTACATTTATGTAAGTAAGTACATAGTTTGGGAATACCGTTTCAAACTTAATGGTGTAAAATCAGTATCGGCAGAAAGCACTCAAAATAACGCACTGTATAGCACGTCTATAGCCATTTGAGTAACTTTGTTACTTAAATGGACATAGACGTGATATGTAGGGTATACCTATTGAGCAAGGTATTGACAGAAGATATGCCAGAAGAGATGCAAACTTTTGGTTTCACCAGAAACTAGTAGTTAAACAGAATGGATTTCTCTGGCCCTAGTATTGCATCAAAGATGGAGAAAAAATGTTTAATGCAATATTTTCAACTAGAATGATTCACTTGTAAATTGTCCGAGAAGTAAAAAAAAAAACGTATTACAAACAAAATCAGAAACTGTAATTTTAACAATAAAACTAAAAAGGCGAAGATCACGTATTAAAAAGGAAATGAGATTATGCTATCCAGTTAAGCATAGCACAGGAACCTATCATTTTAGATTATGAGACATTAAGTGTTTCTAATGAGAGAATTTAATTTATATTTTCTGAATCCATTCTAGTCAAAGGCATTGCGGAGCAGTCTTCAGTCATGTTCCACAAAAATGTCCAAGAATATTTTATCGGAAACGTAAAATACTGGAGCATGTCTAACCATGTATGAACTGGCCTACTGGAACTGTGTAAAAAGGATCCCATTCACTAACAGTTTAGCTAACGGTATCCATCTGACAGTTAACGGAATTATGGATAACAAATTTCAGCTTTCATCGATTTATATCGGCAATATCCGTGCTTATAGAACTGAAGGGCGATTTTTATTCGAATAAACTGATGAAAGACGAAGCGCACGGGAAATAAAATTAAACTTAACAACACAGATATCATAATTAATTAAGTAAATCTCCTTTGTACGATTGCCGTAGTTCACGTATTAAACTCATGTGGCAACCAGTTCCTCTTTCTTGAAGCCATTACTTCATCCAAAATCTCTTTTCACTTCCTGATTTAGATGTAGTGTTTAATAGCAATAAATTCAATATTAAAAGCTGGTCCAACCAAAACGCACGATGTTAATTGTAAATAAAACAAAAAGTTTTCAGAAAATTATCTTAATATTTTTTATTATGATAGAAGGACCTATGACAATTATGTGTGAAACAAAATATCGGCCAAATGCTCGCCACGGCTTCGGTGGCATACCTCTATCCGATGGTCCATGTTTCCAATGATTCTGAGACATAATTGAGGTTCAATGTCGTTAATGTGCCGAATTATCTCAACCTTTAGCTCTTGAATTGTTCTTCGCTTATTGACGTACACTTTTTCTTTTAAATATCCCCAAAGAAAGAAGTCCAACGGTGTCAAATCACATGATCGTGACGGCCAACTAACATCGCCACGACGTGAGATTGAACACGGCCATTGAATTTCTCGCGCAAAAGTGCCATTGTTTCGTTGGTTGTGTGGCAAGTGGCACCATCCTGTTGGAACCACATATCGTCCAGGTCCATATCATCAATTTCTGGCCACAAGAAGTCCGTTATCATCTCGCGATAGCGAACACCATTCACGGTAACTGCTTGGCCGACCTCATTTTCGAAGAAGTACGGCCTGATGACGCCGCCAGCCCATAAACCGCACCAAACAGTCACTCTTTGTGGATGCATCGGCTTTTCAACAATCACTCATGGATTCTCATTTGCCCAAATGCGGTAATTCTGCTTGTTAACGAATCCACTGAGGTAAAAGTGTGCCTCATTGCTGAAGATGATTTTCTTTGTAAAGTCACCATTCACTTCTGTCTGTTCAACCTACCATTCGGCGTATTGACGACGCTTGAAATGGTCAGTAGGCTTGAGCTCTTGAGTCAATTGAACCTTGTAAGCGTGTAAATTCAAATCTTTATTCAAAATTCGCAACAGTGATGTTCGTGAGATGTTCAATTGTTGGGCACGACGACGAGTCGAGGTTGACGGCTCTTCTGCTACACTATCGCGAACAACAGCAATGTTTTCCGCAGAACGAACTGGGCGAGCATGCACAGATGTTTTCACATTTCCTACAGACCCGGTTTGCTGAAATTTGCGCACAATTCTCCCGATTTTGGACACATTTGGTCGATTATGCTGACCAAAAAAGTCACGAAGTGCATGAAATGCATTTTGATTTGAACGCCCATTTTCGTAAAAGGCTTCAACAATCTTAACGCGCTGCTCAATTGTGTACCTCTCCATGGTTGAATTTGTCAAACACTGAAACAAAGAAATGTCAAATTAAGTTGGGCAAAAAACTTGACGTTAAGGTGTGACTCACAATTAACATCGTGCATTATGGCTGGACCACCCTTTAAAACTGCACCTTTCCTATGCAAAATGCAGCCCATTATTGCTAGGAATGCGACTCAACACTGTACAGCCAAACCCGACCTGATGATAGTACCATATTTTAATGAACTGCAATCCTCCAGACTGAGGATCACGAGCTCTGTGTGTGTGTGTGGGGAGGGGGGCAATTGACAGTTAATGGAGACTACGGCCTGCAGGCTGCCGATTAAAATACTGAAACAAAACGTAAATTAGGCTAAGACATGCGAAAGTAGTCTTAGTGAAAAAATCCGCCCACTTCTAACTAAAACACTGAATATTAACTAAAATTCTCCTTTTGTATTCTTTTTTCATAAAATCGGATAAACAGCAAACCGACGGTGGCGGTTTTCATTTTCAGCTCCCCATTCATCTTCATCTAATAAAATAACCACTATCTACAAATGTTTCAAGAAAAATTGTCAAGTGGTTTCCCTTTTTAGAGTTCTATGCCCCCTGTTTAGGCGAATAATATACAAGTATGTACTATACATAAATACATACATATATACGTATCCTCTGTTTTGACAGAAATAAACGTTACGTTCTCGTACCGTGTCTTACCAATAATGTAGATCTTCTTTAGTTCTACTATAAAGCAGGACTAATTGGAATTAAAACGGTGAAGGGTAAATACAAGAAATATTTCAAGACAATCACAAAATAAAACTCATATAGTGACACGATACATTTTCGTATACCTATAGGGTGTATGAAAATGTATTGGGTATATTCACCCCACTTCAACTTGCAATAACTCTTCATAGGGGTGTAAATATCAAAAATCATTCAAGAACGAGCATTCATCAATAATGAATACACAGCATATTAGGCACTCTTTCACTTTATTTGTATGCCCTTGAAGTAATACAAATTTTGAAAAATCAACTCCCACCATTATTATAATGAAAACATTATCTCAATGAGATAATAATCGGAAGGTCGACAAAATATATGTTTAACAATGGTGTCCAATTGATTTTTTTAAGATAAAATTCATATTTCTGATAAAACATTTTTTAAATAAACTATGAATATATTATGAAACATCTTTTTACTTACATTTTTAAATAGTAACATTCATGTACAAGTTTCCAAAGGGCTTTTGTTAAACTTAAGAGGGGTACGATCGATGTACTCTTGTCTTTAAAATCCACGTCGAAAGTCGTAATAAATCATCGCATAAAAATTTTCACGAGTTAATTCCATTTCTTCGCTGAAATACAATTTTAAAATCACTGTAAACAACACAAATCACGCTTATATGATAAAATGTTTTAAAGGATGTTATTATTGTCAAAAATGTCAAACTTTCCATTGGAAGCGTCAGATGGTGTATGTGAACACTTAGTGTTGCCAAGGCTCAAAATATAAATAGTGCCCCTCGTATAACAATCGTAAACTCATTACGTGTCAAATGGAACTTACCTCTTCAATCAAATGAAACATATATTTAATTTAACATAAAAACAATCGTTTTGATGAAATGAAATTCAGAAAGTTAATATATCTTTAGAAAAAAGTTTCGACCTCTGACGTCACTTTAAAATTTTAAAAATTACACAAAGTGGTATTTTAAGGAAGGATACACGGATTGTTTAAGATTTTTTCAGTAACTATTAATTTAGAAATGTTAGTAATCATAAATAGATTACCCTTAAAAAAATATACACAAAACATTTGAATATAAGTAAATATTCTGCTGCCTTCTTAAACACCAGATAAAAGTCTGGTGTGTTATCATACCTCTTTAACACAGGAATGTAATTTATTATTATAGGTACAGGAAATGCCCAATAATTTTTTTAATATAAACGCCACGTCGTGAACAGTATTACATTTTGAAATTCCTTTGCTAATTTTATCAGTTCAATAGCTAACTTCAATAGTTTTAGTAACTACATTTGTTTCTTTATATGGCAGTACAAAATATCATGTGCAACAATAAATTTACAATCAAACCGCTCTAAGAATATCATTATGATACAAGTTATATTTGTGAATGTAAAGTCTAGAGAGCAGAGTCTATCATATCAACTGTGAATCTTTTGTAGATGTGCTTTAAGGCTCACCATAAAATTAAAATGTGAATTTCTGCTTTATTTATAATATTACTTAAGACTGGAAAAATAACGTATATACTAATAGTTCTAACTTATGATTTGTACTACAAGTGAAACGATTTGTTACGTATAAAATAAAATAAACATATATAAATATATGTAAATAATATATTTAAATAAATAAAAAATATGATTTTGCTGCAGAAATTAGCACCTATTATGGACCTAAACTATTTATTGTATAATAAAGTTGTTAATGAGTATTCTCAAAAAAAAATTAACACTGACTTAGATGTCCATAAAACACCAAAACACTATACACTGCACTCGACGCGCATTTCACCAACAAACTTGGCATCATCTGGAGATGATTAAAACTCTCAGTTTTAATCATCTCTAATCTAATCACCTAATTTGTTGGCGAAACGCACATCGATTATAGTGTATAATATTTTGGTGTTTTGTGGAAAACTAAGTCAGTGTTATCTTCACACAAAAGGTTCCGACCTACTCCAGTACTAAAAAAATTTGTTAAAAGCTTAAGGTATTCTATAGCACAATATTTGCAATTGATGAAAAATATTATTTATCAATTAAAATAACTTATTATTTAATTTATTTGAAAGAAAATAATATGAAGAATTAAAATAAATGGTTGCCAGCTCTCAGTCAGCCGCAACCTCTAGGTTGCCAGATGTAAACATTATTTGTTTACATCTGGGAATGAATGTTGTTAATTACTTACACTATTTACACTTATCGTGTAAATAAAATATTATACTAAATTGAAGCTTGATCTTTTGACCTGAAGCGAAAGCAGCTCGCAACGGTTCGTGTAATATTATACACTGCCGGTGCATTGCCCTTTCTTTTCTTGTTTAGATCTTATATGGATCTAAATCTTGGTTAGAAGAGTATAGAGCATAGATCTTAATGGTAGTACTCTAAAAATACAAGTGAATTTCAAGTTCTATAGTTAAGTACGTATATATATATATATATATATATATATATATATATATATATATATATATATATATATATATATATATATATATATATATATATATATATATATCGTATGCATGGGAACAAATTTGTAACAGATCAGAACGGCTATTGACGAAATGAAAAATTATCTTAGGACTATTTTTAGTGTAGACAAAATAAACGAGAGGGTCGAGAGGTCAATTCAGGGGGAAACATACTGAGGACGTTACACTTTACACTGCACTTTGAACACATTGCAAATGTTCGTTGAATCTATTAGCAATTGGGACATATTTTATATAAAACGATCAAGTCGATCTATATAACATTGTTATTCCGTTATTGTTATAACGGATTGTTATATTAAGATGAGTTAAATTGCCCTCGTTCCAATGTCTATCAATATGCACATTTTGTAAATCACATATTTATGTCACATTATATTTACAGTCGCATTCTCCAAGAAATCTAAACAAAAAATTTTAGATAGATCAATGATACAATAAAGAAGAATTAACCTTTCATAATTAATTCTTCATTACGACTGATTTCACAATATTCTCAAAAACTTTTAGTTCTCTTATCAGCATTCTTGATAATGACAACAAACTGTCTATAGGACGCAATTTTTACATTGTTTTGGATCTCAAAGTATTATAGATTTTAATTGTTAAACATAAATGTAATCGGACTTAATCCGGTAGGGACAAAAATATATTTCAAGATTTAAATTGTCATATATGTAATAAGTGAAAATATCGTAATATGAACCTATTATTTTTCTATTCATACAACACGTTTAGTCAGATTACCATACTTGATATAATTCAAAGTAGATTTAGTTCTTATACATAGGTACCTAGACATCTTAGGTTAGTTGGTCGTTGACCAAATTTTCATAGACCAAAATTTTCATATTACTAATCGTAAAGCCTAGTACGCACTGGGATTCTTTGTTCGCACTCTTTGTCGCAGACTCTCGGATACATGTTGCAGATTATTTGCTCCGCAACATTGTCGCTCTGTTTGATTCTGAGCCATGTCGAACGAGGTCTCGCTCTCGGGAATTCCGGGAATTACGATAGCACTTTACCTAGCTCTACTACGAAATAAAAAAAGGGGCAACAAAAACCACCACGTTGGTGATTCGTGGGTATTCAAGGATCGAAATAAGCATGGACACGATCTTCTTGATACACTGAGATTGAAGGATGGAATGGGATTCCGAAATTTTCTTCGGATAAGTCCAGTCAACTTCGAATATCTTCTGGAAATGGTTGGACTACACATTTCGAAAAAGGAGACGAATTCTAGGGTGCCAGTTTCTGCTTCCAACAGGCTAGCAATCACTCTCCGTTTCCTCGCAAGTGGAGACTCATATAAAAGCCTCTTGTATACTTTCAAAGTTAATTAGAAATGAATTTTTACAATAAATTATTTATAAATAAATTATAATTAAAATATTTAGAGAAGCACTTAGTTAAGAGGGAAGAATTTAGTTAAACACAACATTTAAGATGTAAATTTTTTTTTATCTCCGTTGTTGTAACTTCATATTTTTGGACTAATTCAGCCACAGGTTCCGCTTTCTTTCCCCTGTCTTTGTATTCCTCAGAGGAAACGTCTCACAAACATCGATGCATTTGTAAATGTTCAGTTAATTGTAAAGTCGAATTCGTTGCTCACATTTTATCAAATAAAACAAAAAAAAACGAAAAAGTTAAACTGCGCGAGAATGGGTTAAGAGGTTCTCTCGGTTTGAGATTCACGTCCACACTGACTCAATGTTGCGCAACATTATGTAAAAAATCTCATTTCGGATGGAATTCAAAAAATGCTAAAACGCAACACACCACATTCAAGATTCATTGTCGCGGAGCATTCCGGATGCAAGAAAATGAATCCCAGACTCAGCTCCGCGACAAAGAGTCCGAACAAAGACTCCCAGTGCTCCCTAGGCTTAAGATACAATCGGACCGCTCTAAGAATGCCATTACGTCACGACTGTGCAGTAATATCTAAGCAAGAAGACTAGAGAACAGGAGACATAACTCGAGTGGTGGGGGTAGCACGAAAATTGTCCGCACTGTGATCACGCGGTGTGCTTCATCATGGCGGTCATTGAGTAGAATCGAGCGAGGCTATTTGAGGTTATTTATGTTTTCTGTGCTTTGAGAGTTTCCAGTTTTTCTGTTGAATATGTCAAAAGCGTCGAGATACTGTTGCGTTGCGAATTGTTCCTGAAAAAACCCTGATCGTGGCTCAATGGAATCCGACATTTTGATAGTGTGAGAGAGAAAACTGGATAGACAAGGACAAACGACATGCGCAGATCCCGCGCGCTTCTACGCGGGCCTGCCATATTGCCGACGTTTTTCGTGCCACCCCCACCACTGATTTTTTGAGGAGCTATGTCTCTCCTTCTTCTCTAGTCTTCTTGTATCTAAGACACTTGTGCTGTCCAACAGAATACACGAGCTATAAAAAGAGATAGATCATACTGTTGATGTCTCCAGTCGCCCCAATTTATCACAGATTACCACAGACTATCGTTTCTTCTGATGTTTGAATAACTGATTGAGGAAAGAACAGTAGGCGTTCGTCTAGTATTAGATTTTACACTAATTTGATCAGCGCAAATGACACTATTTGACGCACAACACGGCAGAGCAGTGTTTTGTTGCCATCATTTGCAACAAACATTTTGAGGTTATGTGCTCATTATAATCGGTAAATAATATTTTTCATCAATTACAAATGTGGCTATAGAATACCTTAAGTTTTCAACAAGTTTTTTTAGAACCTTTGGTTGGAAGATAACGCTAATTTAGTTTTCCACAAAACATCAATACACTATACACTACACTCGACGCGCGTTTCACCAACAATGCTGGCGAAGTATAAAATATGTCCCAATTGCTAATAGATTCAACTAATATTTGCAATGCACTCAAAGTGCAGTGTAGAAACATCCTCGGTATGTTTCCACCTGAGTTGAACTCTCTTTTATTTTATCTACACTAAAAATAGCCCTAAGATAATTTTTCATTTCGTCAATTGCCGTTCTGATCTGTTACAAATCTGCTCCCACGCATACGATATACATATATACTTAACTATAGAACTTGAAATTCACTTTTTATTTTATTTTTAAAGTACTACCACTAAGATCTATGCTCTATATTATTTTAACCAAGATAATAGATGTAGATAAGATATAAACAAGAAAAGAAAGGGCGACGCACCGGCCGGCAGTGTATAATATTACACTAACCATTGCGAGCTCTTTTCGACTCCCTCCCCCCCCTACCCTAACTTAACAACTGCTGGATCTACACACTTGTAATTTCGCATGTCTAAGAAAGCCCCCTCCAATACCTAGAATCCCATGAATAAACCTATTATAGTTCTCGAGTTATTAAGGTCAGAAATGTGGAATTTTTCATATCACTCATTGATTGACTCATCAAAAACCTAGACCACTTCTGGGTGACAGAAATTTCAAATTTGGCATCAAGGTAGATCGTTAGGTATATACAAAGAAAAAAATCTGAAACCACAAATTATCGATGTTCGGTGTCAACAAAGTTATTGGTGCGGTTATAGCCTAAGATTCGGCAGCTGATTCCTGCAGGTATATGTTTTTTAATGAAACTTAATTCGAATGAAGGATTAATGACAATGTAATACATTGCTGTTGGGTTGCCTATCAAAAATTAGCCGTAATTACCTTTAATTAATCACATTATAATTAATTTATTTTTTAATTCCAACTATATTTCTTTAAGTGAACCAAACGTTAATTGAAAGAAATTTAAAAGATGGTTTACAGCTCTCAGTCAGCCGCAGCCTCTAGATTGCCAGATGTAAACAGGTATATTATTGTTTATTATTTACAATCGTCGTGTTTGTCCATAAAATATACTAAATTTAAGTTTAATTTTTGCCATACAAGATAATATATGGTACAAGATAATATAGACAATCATGTATTATCGTGTACGGAGAACTTAAACGAAGAAATTAAACTTCAATTTAGTATAATATTTTATTGAAAAACTCAATAAGTGTAAATAATTAACAATAATCATTGCCAGCTATAAACAAATAATGTTTACATATGGCAACCTAGAGGTTGCGGCTGATGGAGAGCTGACAAGCATGTTTTTTAATTCTTCACATCATTTTATTTCAAATAAATTAAATAATAAGTTTCATTAAAAAAAAAACACATACATGCAGAAATTAACTGCCGGATCATGTACTATAAATTTCCAGACAATTAATGGACGATGCGCTCTAACATTTCCACTGTAATAATAGGAAATATATAAATTGATATTAAAAAGAAAACAGTGAAGCGTAAAACACAAGAAAAAATGTTGAAAATTATGTATTTATTTGGATAAAAAATAAATCCCGAAAAAAGAACTCAAAATAATATCGTTTATTTATTGAAGTGTCCTCTTTAAAACATTGTGTTTTTTATATTATATATAAGTGCATTATTATCCTATGTTTTTAATTGTATGTATGTAAGATATAACTTGACAAGTTTTACATATATCCGACTAAATTATTTGTATTTGTAATTTAAAATAGAACAACTAGCACAGTTATGTTTTAAGTTTGTATTAAATATCATCACGTTATAAATATCACCACGTATTTTATTGACTATTAAAACTTGAGAAGTTATACATTCAATATCAAAGAACGTAGCAAATTTTCTTTTAAATCAAGTGAAAACCGTTGTAGATTCCTGTTATAAGTTCCTATGGAACTTGGCACCCGTTCAAATCTCAACTTTTTTATCGGCGAAGCCGACAACCCCGAACATCGTTTGTACCGAACTTGACCCCCATCTCACATTTATGTTTTTGGTGAGATTTCATATTCCATAATTAATAAACATTCTAAAAATTAGTGATTTGTGCAATAATTAAAAAAAAATCCCTTATCTGTCAAACTCAACTCATAATTGAAAGTATTAGCCTATGGTATGTAAAAAATTATGATAAAGGATTTTTTGACGATCGAGTTGATAGCTCGGTTAACAATTTTTTTATTAACTTCAATTAATCTTGATTATATTTGATTGTTGTTTATAATCACAACAATACAGTATTTTAAATTTGAAATATACAGGGACGGCCATAATCAAGTACCCGATTTTAAGTAGCGGCCGTGTACAATGCAAGGAAATAAAAAGGAAAAAAATATGGGTAGGACATTTATTTGTATTTAAAGTTTAAGCCTAAACTCGATTAAAGATGATTAGTCAAATGACCGCCTCTAACTGACATTTCAAGACATTTGGCGTTAGATCCTCTATTTCTTGACAGATATTATGTTTCAGCTGCTGTAGCGTCTGAAGGTTATTGGCGTATACCTTTCCTTTGAGATAGCCCCATAAGAAGAAATCAGGAGCCGAAAGATCGGGCGATTTCGAAGGCCACGCTAAGTTGCC
Source organism: Rosalia funebris (assembly GCA_037954035.1). Classification (NCBI taxonomy): domain Eukaryota; kingdom Metazoa; phylum Arthropoda; class Insecta; order Coleoptera; family Cerambycidae; genus Rosalia; species Rosalia funebris. The sequence continues at coordinate 40,366,810 of JAZFAV010000022.1, read as the reverse complement.
AAATCGAGAAATTAATCGCGCAGGGAACATGTTACGCAACATGACCGTTGTCTCTCTGGATGTGTGCGCAGTCGCACCGTCCTGTTGCAACCACATATCCTCCAGTCCTAGGACTTCCAACTGAGGTGACAAAAAGTTATTCAGCATTGCTCTATAGCGCTCTCCGTTGACCGTAACAGTAGTGCCTTCATCGTCTTCAAAGAAATATGGACCAATTACACCTTGGGCAAAGACGCCGCACCATACAGTGACTCGTGAAGGGTGTAATGGTCTTTCCTGAAGAATACGAGGGTTTTCTGTACCCCCAGTAGCGGTAATTCTGCTTATTTACAAATCCATTTAAGTGAAAATGAGCTTCGTCGGTTATCAGTTTATGTGGAAAATCGTCAATATTGTCGTTAAGGTTTAGGAGACTGTGACAGTATTGCAGGCGATGTTGATGGCCTCTGGGAAGAAGCTGCTGTGCCACCTCGATTTTGTATGGAAATGCGTGCAAATCTAACTTCAAAATTCGCCTCAGGGACGTCCGAGACATGCCCAATTGTGTGGCGCGTCTTTCTGTTGACGTTCTTGAATCTTCTGCAATGCTTTCTCTTACACGTCGGATATTTTCAATTGAGCGTCGTGTTCGTGGTCGTCCAATATGCCTTGCATCAGCCGTTGTCCCACTACGCCGAAATTGTTGACATAAGCGGCGTATTGTCTTTCCAGTTGGAGCAGGACGGTGAGGATATTTTGGGCGAAAATTTCGCTGTGTTGAAATAACCGATTCATTGTTTTTAATAAATAAAATTACTATTTTTTCACGTTCCTCTAGTGTGTATCGATTCATAATAAAACTTGAATATGTGCACTGGAGAAATGTCAAAAGTAAACTAACGAAAGCTGTCAGATAAAACAATTACGAACGCTTCAAATCGGGTACTTGATTATGGCCGTCCCTGTACATACATTGATAGAACAGTTTATCTCCGATATGAAAACTCATTTATTTGACCTGAATTTATTATATACAAATATGTTAAATTGTAGCTAATGTAATGTATTTTATCATAAAATGATTACAAACTTGTTCAGCAATCTATTCTCTTTTTTTTTCGAATTTTCTATTACAAATAAACTTATTCACTGTAAAATTACAGTTTACCATAATTAGATAATTAGTATTGTTTCTGTATTGTCCACTACTCTAGCGAGCAGGATTTATTTATTTATTTGCTTTTAAAGACTATGTAAATTGTTAGATGTCACTTGCTAATGTAATCAATTTATTCCCGCTTGTATTTTTCATTATAATTATTATTGGGAAAACGTTTACTATAGTTAAAAGTTCTGTCTATTTAACGTTAAACTTTATATATGATGTTCTTGTTGGTAGACTCTTTACTATCACTATCGTATTGTGTTTTGTGTTTTATTAAAAAAAATGTCAGGTGTTGTCGTAATTTGATTATCCGTCTGTCTTCACAATTATACAGATTTGTTCAGATAAACTTTACGAAATAAATGGAAAATTTATTTAAGGCGTAATATTAAGAATAATAAACACTACATTATAAACCTATTAACTCAATCCAGTATCAACAATTTAACAATTTTCTTAATATAGTATAGTATTTTATGATTGCCATATAAGATTAAGTCTTCTAAACGCTTAATTAATCTTTAGCAAAATGTCGCATTACGTATATGGAATCATATCTGATAAAAATAATAAATAAATGTGGAAACTGTTCGTTAATCATATTTTCATCATAATATCAGAGAGTGAAGACAACAGAAATTGCATTGTAACCCTTACTAATTAATTAAATTTATACAAATATCTGTTTTCAAAAATTGTAATATAAGAAAAATAATTAAAATTATAACAAAATGAGTTAATAATAAGTAAAAAATGCCGACTTAAAAAAAGTAACAAACTAAAAATCAAGAAGTAAATATTTTCTACAACAATTTAATACTTATTTGTTGTTCCGTTTAATGTAATTAAGAAATTATTGTTTATTATGTAATTATTATTAATTGTTTTATATAGTTTTGAAGCCGGTGCCGTACAATATTAGTGATGTGATGTCGGCCCTCGGCAATTTTAAATGTAAACTCGTTATTCTAACAAGGCATGTTTATGTATGTTTACTCGGCATGTTTATGTTTTACTCGGCACCGACTTCAAAATTATATAAAACAATTAATAATAATTACATAATAATTTCTTAATAACATTAAACGGAACAACAAATAAGTATTAAATTGTTGTAGAAAACATTTATTTCTTGCTTTTTAGTTAAGTTACTTTCTCTTTTTCTTTTTAAATCGGTTTATTTTTAAACTTATCATGTTACAATTTTAAGTGATGTGTAGAGAACTACTAAGGATGCTTTGCAAATGAGAAAACGGTGCGGGGGCTACTTGAATAAGGAATTCCGTTGTATATCTTCGAGGTCCAAAGTCCAATACCAATGAAATGAAGATGGGACCACCTCGGAGCTATACTGAATCCAAGGCAAAAAGAATAATTAAAATCGTTTCATAAACACAAAAGTTATACCAGAGCATACAAATATATATATATATATATATATATATATATATATATATATATATATATATATATATATATATATATATATATACACAGACGAATTGAGAACCTCCTCCTTTTTTGAAGTCGGTTAAAAATTTAAAATTGCCCACTTTATTAAATGATTATAAATTTTTGTTTAAAAATTTCATAGAACAGAATGAAAAGTAACATAGTAGGTATACATATCTAAATAATTAAATTTAAATAAATTTAAATGAATTAATTCAAGTTTCCACATACCATCCATACACACACATCTCAATAATAGAAAATTTTCCAAAAAATAGCTTTATTTAATTAATACTCAAGAATGTTCAGTATTCACATTGAATTAATATTCAGTATTACTAGTTAATTCAAGTCAAAGTTTAAATGGTGCTTTGTATCAAATAGTTCCCCAGGCTAACTTAACGTTTAATTCATATTAAATATCAAGCAACGATTACCCCGATGCCATTGGGAGGAGATCATAAGGTATTACATCATCTCGGAGTACCCTTAATAAATTTCAATTGTAGGAATAGATCATCTCCTGAAATGGATGAATCCCATTTTATGAATTTCTATTTTCTCAATAGTTAAAGAACAAATGATCTTTCTTTATCGGTTGTGGATAATAAATAAACAAGTTTTCTATTTACCAAACAATGTTATTTTCAACATTATAAAATGAATATAAAATATAATTGCTTTTGTGTATGTCATTAAGAATTATTTTTCAAATAAAAACTATTGATTAAATCAAAATTTACTTAACTCGTGACAATGTATAATTTAATTTCATACTTTTGATTTTTAACTAAAAAAATATATAGAGAAGTAGATATACATATACGAGTATATATTAACCATATATTTACATTAATACATATACAGTGAAAATGAGACCTTGTTGCGATATGACGATAATATAACTTAGTACGTTTATAATCAAACTGCGATGGGATTACCTTAATACTTTATTTGACTTTTGTAAAATTATTCTTTTGATATCTTTATTATTACTTATCTTAAATAGGCAATAATCGTATAATCGTATATATATTGTCTAATTTTGTATAGATATGACTATAAAAAAACAATTAGATACTAATTAAATACATACTTTCAGATTTCACTGGCACAACTGCAACTGTATATTTTTCTTTAGTTATTTTACCAAATACCTAAGGAAATTAACTTTTAAATAAAAAATTAACAGAACCATATTAATTGTCATGTGACACAGGTTTACTGGTTACATTTATGGATGGATATTTATATTTTAGTTTACTGTTGACTTAGACGTTAAGATGGTGTTTAACGCTGTAATTGAAAGAGTAACTTCTAACTACATTGTGGATAAAATGGAGGAAACTGATAAAGGTAAGTGTTTTAAACTATGTATATTTTATTAGTTATTTGAAAATATTCTTGAAAGATTCAAAAAATATTTCCTACAATATTTTTGTTGATTTTTTTTTGGTTAGCTGGTTAAACAAATCAATTAATATAATTAATAAATACAAGTTTTCATTATATGTAACGATTTCTTAAAATTCGATGTATATTACATGATTTATGTTTTAATTTAAAACTTCCAGTATTTTCTTTGTGTGTGTGTGTGTGTGTGTGTGTTTTTTTTTTTATTTTAATTAATTACTTAATGTATTTTAACTTCTACAAAATTATATCATAAGAACGCAGATCTAAAGATCACAAGTTAGCAGAGTTACAAGGAAATACTGTTTTTCTATATATTTTTTAATATGTTAATAATATGTAAAAATACGTATGTACAATAATTTATAAGCGACTTTTCGATAATATTGAATTGATAATAATTAATAACCTTATAAATTTATGTTGCATTCGGGATAAATGATAATTTTAATTTTCGGCTCTAATTTCACATTATCTCTTCCAAAACACTTTTAATTTACCACCCCTCAATTGACGCAAAATATATTCTGCATCTCAATACAGTCAGCCTTTAACAGATGACATTCGCATCAGAACAACAAATATAAAAATAAGTGATCTGTTATGTGACGAAATTCTTGAATATGTGATTACACAACAACATTGTACTTCAAGCCCATTTTTGTACTATAGGTCATTTAGTTAAATTAAATAGTAAATACAATAACGGCGCCGGGCCGTTTCCTTTCACTTCAAATGAGATAAAATTAAATACTCGTATACGGTAAAATTTTACATTAACATACCGATTGTTGAGATACAATTCTTACTTCATATCATGAGACTAACTACAAGGATATGTTAAACCAAATTCCTATTAGAAGTACCCAGTTAATATGTATCTTAGAGGTTTCCAAATTGGATGTTGAACAAATCAATTCTTGCTGCTTAAGAAGTAAGTCATTTACATTTAGTGAAAACATAATTAACACTAAATAATGGCCTAAATAATTTAGGAGGTTATACATTATGTCACACCCTGCTTTGTGTTGAATTACCAATATTTCTGTAGAATGCAAAACCAAAATTAGGTTGTACATTAATTTTTCATTTACACACTCATTTACCGGGAAATAATAGTATATAACCCATTTTTTCAAACATTGCAGGTTTTTAACTTATTGACAACACAAAGGAGTGCGTGTTATAAGAATATACACACAAGTTATTAGTATTATTTGAAAATCATGGAGTATATATTCTAAACAATAGATAAGAATAAATATTGATTAGATTTTCAGCTTGAAAAAAAATTTAAATGTGACGGCATTTTGGACAATTTATCTTTAATTTTTGGAATCATATACTTTCAGATTTTTTATAATATATTTACTTTAGTTACAGTTCAAGCGGTTCCCTATACTATTCTATTTCTGGGAGAATTTCTGGCAACAGCTATTTTAATGTACATTGGTTGTATGGGATGTGTATTAGAATTTGAAGGTGGACCAATTTTGCCTGCCTTTGCTTTTGGATTTGCTATATTAGCTGCTGCGCAAGTAGGTCAATAATTTTGAATTACTTTGAAATTTTCAGTTTACAATTGTGTTTTATAGATTGTAGGTCACATTACTGGCTGTCACATGAATCCCGCAGTATCGATTGGTTTTTTAATTTTAGGAAAAATGAAATGGAAGGAAATTTTAGTCTATTTGCCTGGTCAGTACTTAGGGGCGTTGGCCGGATATGCCGCTTTAAAGGTACAGCAATACTTAATATTTAATACTGTCACATTGTATTGTATTGCGATATATATGTATATCTGTACCTCAGAGCCAAACTATGCCAAGTCCAAAAAGTTTACTTTTCAGAAAATGCATTTAAAGATTTCTTGGTTACGTTTTATGCCCTTGAGATTTTTAGATTAAATTAAGTGGTTGCATAACATAATAATTTATTTTCTTTTAAAGTGCTTTATAAAATGACAAGTTACCGAAATAAAAGAACACATTGTTTTTTTAACATACTCGTAGTTTAGCTCAAGAAGAAAAACACGATTATGGACTTGTCTTAATTCCACCTCCAAAACGTTACTATTACAAGTGGACTTGGGATGTTTCATTTTCTTCTAACATTTAAAAAATTATCTTATGGAAATAAGATAAAAGCTATCTTATGGAAATAAAAGACATTTTAATTTAAAAACTTGTTGATCTTATAACCAAATAAGTTAAAGAATAAATAATGAGGAATGATGGCTAAGCGGTTTTAATCTTCACGTTCTTCATTTTCTTGTCTAAGATTTTTATAAAATTCATGGAATCTTATGGGATCCCACTCAAGTAATTTTTGAAGATGTGCATATTTTTTTTATAGATATCAGCCTTGGCTCATGTCTTAAAACTGGAATATTATTCGGCATATTAATAGATCGCCTTGTTTTGCTGCTCAAATTAATGCTCATAAATTCTTCGTTAAAACTGATTTTATAAAATAGAATCCTAGGATTTTTTCTTCTTATTTGGAACTACACTACATTTGATATGAGGAAGTTACTCCCACATTCTGATTTTTTTATTGAAATATACACTGCATTAGGTCCTTCGTAAAGACATCCAAAATTTATAAAAAGCCTTGATTTCCACTGATATCATATTTAGAGATTTCTTAGATGCTCACAAACGAACAACCTGTTGCCAATCCCATGGCGTCATTATCTGAAATTGTGGTAGCTTTTTTTCGCGCTCGATTACGAAGTGTATGTCTCTGGTCAAAACTGTATGATTGATTACCTGAAAAGTAGGTTTTAGCTTCAGTATCCAAAAATAACACATGACCATTAGTATATTTCTATTTTGACTTGGGCAATTGTCAGACCATAAAGTCACGTCTTGAATGTTATTAACATTATCAATAACCCACTTAACAACACAGGATCCCAATTAATTTCCACACCTTCCTGATATGTTTTCATCCCACGTCATACAAGAAGAATTTTACAAGGTGGCGTCATGAATTGTTAAATTATAGATCCATAATTTTAGGGAATAAAAGCTTTGAAATTTTGAAAATTTGGAGTAGGTAAACACTTTTGTAAGTCAATCATAATCACTCTTTGATTAACATTTTCTCTATATTTTATTTTGTCTTCTCCTTTAATTTTGTATCGTTTACTGACATCGGTCAAGTGTTTATCATATTTGGCTTGAAAATATTGTCTAGTTTCCGGAGATGATTCCTGAAGTTAAATTTTCAAATTATCACACAAGTCACACGTGTATCGGAATTTTTAAAAGAATAATTAAATTTGTAATTAAAAATCTCTTTCTTTCGCTATGCTCTTTTCTGCTACTCCATTTTCTTGACATTCTTCTAGATAAAGTCTATACATTCTCCATATATTTAAGTTACTACGCAAATACCATTTTTCTGTTTTTCCAGAGAGTAATATGACTCGTGTGTCGGAAATTTAGAGATATGGTTTCTTACACTATTTCTTGTTTCCTCGGAAATTTAATTTGAAGAAGGGTGTTGCCTCTTTTGTCAGGTGTTATAATCCCTCCTTATTTTTTCTTTATTGCTGTGCTTTATTTTAGTCAAATTTGGACTTGGTATAGTTTGGCTTTAAGCTACAGATATGTAAATACATGTAAGTAAATTAGGTATTATTATATTATATTATAACGTGCGATCCTCACCAATCATTTTTTCCATGGTTATTAACAAATTTTAAATATATTACAAGTTAATGTGGGCCTGCTTTATCAAAGTACGTGATAACATTACATTTTTGACAAAGCCTTCAGTGTTTACATAAGAGAAATAGTAATTCCTATTTCATTTACTAAATGTAAGTATAATGTCGTATATTTAACTTTAATTGATTTGCTGGTGCCTGGGAATTGTTTAAATGTTTGTTGTTGTTTTGTATAAAGACGTAAAATCAATTTTAACTACTTATAACTATACTTAACTAACACCAAAACACTATGGTTCGCATTTGGCAAATCTTCTAAATTTAAGCTTAAAATCTTTATATTTCATACTTAATTTTCCGATATAGTTCAAATAAGTAAAACATGTCCATAAAAAATATATAGCAATATGTCTTTGTCTTGGAATGTCTAGCATATGTCTTTGAATACTCGTATATATGTATACGTATGATTTTGAACTATTGATCTAAATGTACACAGGATACATTAAAGGAGGTATACACTGATACGCCATATAATTAATACATTTGTTTTAATGTAAAATTTAATGATCAAGTCTATAGAAGATCTTTAAGAAGAAACATTGGTGTATAAAAATATTAATATAACATCTGTCTGTAGTGGCTTGTCACTTCATTAAAATACAATATCTTAAAAAGTATAAATTCGAAAGTTTTGCAGAAGTTACATTGATACATGAATTTGGCCAAAAATTGTTATCACCTTTATTACTTTTTGATAGGTAAGACACATTTTTAAATACTCCGATAACTTAAAGTAATGTATACATACTTCAGCAAACATAAATTAAATGACTAACTGTTAAATAATAAACTACCACATACGTACAGTCATTTAATAAAATTTCTTGCTACATTGTCATATGACATTTGTGACCAAAATTTGGAATTTTTAAGTCGTATCAAAATACAAATTAAGAATATTTTCAATTATTATTGATGTATTTAAAGCTGAAGCGTTATTGTAATCCTTATATATCAGCGTGCTCGTTGACATACATTAACAACAAATAATACAGGGTGGTAACAAATGTTTCTTTCAACTCTGAGACACAATCTTATTTTTAAAAGAAATATTAATTGACGTATTATTTACTTTAGATTTTGTGTTGCAACACCCTAACACCCTACTTTTTAAATAAAAAGTAATTCCTTAAAGTAAAAGCTACCTTAATTACCGTTTATAAGATAGTGCATATGTTTTGAGAAGAATATAAATAAAACAAATACGATTTTACTTTCGACAGAAATTTTAAAATACAAAATTAATAATTTGCCATTAGCCGGCATGCGTACAGTACTTTATGTTGAAAGTCCAATATTTTCGGGATGATAATTTCGATTGTATAATAGTTAATATTGTAATTCATTATCTCTAAATTAATTGGCATATTAAAATTAAATCCTCTAAATTATTTAACCTATTAAAATAGACCCTTGATATTTAATAATACCATAAGAGGAAATCCATAGGGATCACATCAGCTAAACGTGGTAGCCATTCCGATGGTTCTCATTGCTATATACATCTGCTACGGAAGGTGTTGTCAATAATTGGCCAGATATGAACACCAAAATTATATTCCCTCCACAGTTTTCATTTAGGTTACTTTGTGTTACAATCTTGTCTATGAGTAGGAAATGTTTTATTAAACATTAGTTTACCTTTTTAAAGCATAAACTGATTTTTATATACGTTTTCAATTTTGAAAATAAAATTAATGTAGGGTACAAAACTACTCGTAATGTTTAATCAATATGACTACCAGATCTCTGATACGAAATATTTTCTAGTCGCAAAACATTTTAATTATTCAATGTATCTATACTTGTAATTTTAAGTTTAACTAACACCCTCTATCTTATAAACAGAAAGTCCTTAATATAGGGTGTTACATTCTGAACATGAATTTTTATTTAAAGAGGAGGTCTTGTAATTTAAAAAATTTTATAACGTCACAACCAAAATATAAAATTAAAAAAATAAGATTTATCCGTCAAAAATTAGGTTGACATATTTTCGGGTTTTTCTAAGAGTTCATAACAGAATTATAAACCATTTACCTTGTATGGCTGTATGCCATGCTATCAGAATATTAGACTGTCAATCAATAGCTCTGTTGAAGTTTCTCTATATTGACGTCATTCTGTATCTAATTCTTATTAATATTTAATAATTAATCAATTCCACGGCGTCCAAAAAATAAATACAGTAATATTAAAACTGGTTTAGTAAAAATCGACAAACAAAAAAATTATGAATAATGAAAGTATTATTAATTTGTAAATTGTCTTTTTAATGTAATTTAAATCGTTAAAATATCCCACCATTATCCACAAAGATTGCACGTCTGAATTGAAATTGTTAATAATAAGAAAATCCAGAGCCATACTTCTTTGGGGTAACTGGTTTCTATACTGTCTTTTGGTTTCTATACTGTCTCAATGTAACTTGGCTATTTCCAAGTATTGAAAATCCCTATTGTCCCAGGAACAAAGAATAAATAAAGTTCGAGAGAACCATTTTTTTTTACTTTGCAAAAAAAAATTTTGCAAAGTAAAATTTTAAATCACGTTACAAAAGATAAACGTTCCCGTTTTCTGTGACCAAATTATCATCATAGTTATTTTAATTTAATAAATAACAATTAACAGAGATGCTAATGGTAGGATATAGGCTTTCATGGCGTTTGTGCAATAAAGTATATTCTTTCGGAGTATACCGTCGTCGTCGTTTGAACGTTTCGCTGACACCATATTGACTTCTTTAGAAGAGATACAATGGCAATCCTTGGAAAGATTTACTTTAACGGAGATACTACTTCCCTGACATCTAATAGTGTAGGGATAAATAATCGTATAGTTAATGTTATAGTTGATATTCGATGCATATTGCAAAATGTGTTGATTAAACTTTTTTAATTCCTTGACTGTTAGATTGCGACCTAAATATATTTTCAAATTACTCTCATCTTTGTCAGCATTAAATGGGTTTTCTGCTCCATAACTTTCAAGTGCAATATGATTATACAGTTTATATAACATTATATGCAGCATTTTCTAATTTGGTAGTATCTCAACTGTATAATAAACTAGTAGATCTATCTCTCGAAGCAGCAAAATGTAGTACAAGTATGTACGATTCTTACATGATAATATGATAAAGAGAAACAGTACAGTAGAACCAGGATAGGTAATCTGATAACAGTAAACAAAATACTGCTCATATAAATAATACGTTTTAGCTTTTTGTCACCTGTGTCTAAGAGAAGGGAAAGAATAATTTTTTGGTTACTGTGGCGCTGCTTGACGTAACTTGGATTCTTATAGCTATATACTATATAGGTAAAATTTGTAATTTTTTCTTCTGCAGATTGTGAATTATTAAAATCAAACTATTTAGAAAGTCTAGGGTCAATTTTTCTCTTCAAATAGCAGCCGATTGGGGATCTACATTATAGAGTCTACAAATTCTCAAAGTTAAATTTCCGAGGTGGAAATTTTTCCTTTAATAAGTTCTAATTTTTCCTCTAAAATGCATTCTAATTTATTACTCATAGTATTTACTCTTATATTATTAACATATTCATATTATTTATTGCAGGTGATGATGCCAAGTGGGTATAATATATGCGTTTTAAAACTTAATAATGGAGTAAATTGGATACAGGTATATGCCAATATTTTCAAATTGTACTACTTCTCATTTGAAATTTGTTTAGGCATTGTTTATAGAAATGTGTGTCACCTGCGTTTTAATGTTCGTTGTGGCTGGATCTAACGACGAGAAAAATAAATTAAAAGACGATTCTGCATCTTTAAGAATAAGTCTTTCTATTAGTGGTTTCATATTTGCTGCGGTAAGTACTAATCGCTAAAACTGATGAATAGAATAGGTAAACTTTTAAATAACACAGAGGATAATCATGTTTTAGGCCCCATTTACTTCAGCTGCTTTGAATCCAGCAAGAAGTTTACCACCATCTTTATTAAATAATCATTGGGATTATCATTGGGTAAGGTATTTCTTTTGAGTCATACTTACTATAATTAAAATACTTGTCACACAATAAGTAGATATCATATATATTCTTAATTTATAAGGCTCTTAAAAAGTTACTGCATTCAGATTTCGGGCACTTTAAACCAATATAATAACGGTCATGTATAATGGCTATTATGTCATGTGTATACATATATGTATAAAAAATATGTTGCCAAATAAAAATCAAACAGAAACGATATCATTTGAGTAACCCAAGTTTAGTATGATCTAAATGATGTACTCTGATGATGCTGTACCATCTCTAATGATGTTGTATAAACGATCTGATGATGTTGTATCTCATAGGTTTTTTATTGTACAATATTAGAAACAATCAAAATAATATTGTGTTTAACTGTTCAATACATATAAGAATAACGATAGCAAAATAGTTATGAAATTCAAAACGTAATTTAAAAAATATAAGATCTACTTTTTAAATTATGTTGTGTAAAAATAGTGTATAAGAAGCATGGTACATATTAATTCCCCAGGAACATCAAAACTTGTAGCATGCATCTTCAACTCCCGTTAAAAACTTCATATGTAGATTGAAAGTAGGCATAAAAGTATAAAATTCATATGATTATTAACATATTTTTTGATAAATTCGTTACTTTTTCTCAAGGTTACTTTCTATAATAATTTTATTTATTACAATTTACTTAATTAAGAATCAGAATAATACAAAAAATTCTATAATCTAATTTGTTGTCCTCTGGACAAAACTATTCTATAGTGCCGTGATGGGTTCTCCTCCAACGACGAGTCCTCCGTCCTAACCTCTCAGGTCAGCTGACCAGTTATTTTTCAATCTCCTAATGGTGGTAGGGTGTTCGAGTAACGGATGTAATAGACAGGATATTAGGATGGTATTCTAATTTATCGTGGTATTTTATGCCAAAGGTATTGAATACATCTTTAATGAACGGCACTTTGAAATCACTGTGTAAGGTCTGACTTGTAACGTACCAAGGTGCTTCAGTTATCATTCGAAGTATTTTTGATTAGCAAGATTCGACTTGCTAGCACATCCCCAGATTTCTATGCCATACGTCTATATTAACTTGATAATAGTTTTGTGTATTAGCAGTTTGTTCTCCATCGGCAGTGTGGACTCACTCCAATTATCCAGTATAAGTTCTTAACGTTTAGGTATATATGTTTCTTTGTTTTTATTATTTGTTCTTTCCAGGTGAGCTTGCTATCCATGTGTATTCCCAAATATTTGGTAGTTATAGTTGTAAGAACTTCTATATTGTTCAAATGAATGGTTGAACATTGGCCTTTTTTTCATGAAGTTGACTTGTGCTGATTTTGTTTCGTTTATTTTGATTTTCCATTTTTGTGTCCATATTTATATACGATTGAGATGTATTTGCAAGGTGTTTGACGCTTCATCGGGAGTTGTGCTGGATGCCAGGATTACTGTGTCATCCACAAACGTTCCAATGGTGATGTTTTTATATGTGGAAAGGTCGGCGGTATAGAGTAGGTAGAGTAAAAGGTCAATGACGCTGCCTTGTGGGACTCCAGCTTTAATGGGAAAGTTTACAGATATTTACTCTGGTTCGAAAGTCTCTATTAGTCAAATCAGATATTAGAAGCTGAAGCTGATAAATAGGCTATTCGAAGAAGTTATTTGCTTTTTTTTTATACAAAACATATAAACTAGTGTGTCAGATCTTGTCAAAATCCTGACTTACGTCTAAGAATGCCGATGTGCAATACGCTTTGTTGCTCAAAGCTCTATTTGTTTCTTGGCCTATGTGATGAGTTTGCTGGATAGTTGAATGGCGTGTTCTAAAGTCAAACTGAATCAAAGATATCCATTCATCAGTAAGAGGGTCGTTGTTTATTCTATTTAATAATAGTATTTCGTAGAGTTTTGTGATAACTGATAACAAGCTAATGGGTCAGTATGATGAGGATTTTGTTGTACCTTTTACATCTTTTGGTATTAAGATAATTTCAGCCGTTTTCAGATATTTGCACCTTATATCTTGTCAGATTGATTCTCAAGATGGCATTGAATATATATGTCAGTAACTGGATTCCCTTTTTTTTTTGGAAACTTCTTTATAACTATTGGGGTAATTTTCTCCATACCTGGGGCTTTCTTAGGGTGTAGGAGGTTAATTTTTTTTCTTCTGAGATCGCTACTATATTTATAATTGGTGGAATACTTTCAGGAATATAAGTCAGACTTCTTTCTATTTCTTCATCTGTATAATCGTCGTTGGAGTAAATGTCTTTGCAATATATTCTGCAAACATCATCGCTTTTTATCTATAATAATATTTTCAAGTTTTTAATTGTCGAACCCAATATTCTCATTCACTACATAGCATTTATTATTTATAATGTTACTATAAAAAAGTATTAGCAGAGTTGACAAAAATACTATCCTTTCTACAACTTTATTTTGTTTTTCAAACAAACACAAATAAAATAACTTTATATTTATCTTAATTAAATTAAAATAAGCACAATATTAATTATAAAACCTTATTTTCAATAGTGAAATTATCTTCATTAGGGCCTATATGGCCCTAATTTTAATATATTAATATTAGAGTCTATATATTACCGTTTGTTCCCCATTAATTTACATCATTTACTTTTTTCATGCCTAAAATTATTTTTAGAAATAGAAATCTAATATTTGCTCAGTAAATATTATTAACAGTACGTGGTTTTCCCAATATTTACAAAAGTGTGTGACAAAAAGCAGCTTTTAGAATTTGATGTATAAAGTTCAGTATGTCACGTTATAAGTAAAGATCCGTTAGAAATTTTAATTTAAATGTAATAACATTTTAATTTATGCTACCGCTAAGGAAGTAATAATAAAATCTACATATATCAAAATACAAATACGTAATATGCGTATTATATGTAAATACAAAATCATGTAATCGTACCGATACACCTTTAAGTTAAATGAAATTTTAATATATACAATTTTATTGGAGCCAGGTGTTACCATTTTGAAATACTAGGCATAAAATATTATTATGTAATTTATAAAATTTTATATTGTCATATTGACACGGTTGCTTAGAGGTCAACGAACAATTACGAGTCTGTTGGTAAAATGAATGTATAACTTGCGTTTTAAAATTTTATAATAGATAAATGAGGATAAACGCCTATTCTGATATTAATTCATTTTTCAATTTAATAATAAGCGAATAACGTAATAGTGTATAAAAACATTTTTATCCACGATCATCATACTAGGAAGGTTTAATACGTCTCTTCCGTGGATTAGAGGCCTTCTAATCACTAGTAGATTAAAATTCATAACACGCTTCGATTTTATAGCTCTTTATTTCAAATATCAAAATAAATCTGTCAAATATGACGTTCTTCAGTCGGAATGAAGAAATTCGCAACATTTTCACTCATTTTCTTTGTGTCGATTTTGCAAATAATTTCAGTCGTAATGAAGAAATTCTCAGCATTATCACTCATTTTTTGTGCCCATTTTGCAAATAATGTTGGTCTTGTTGACAAATAAACAAACGCATGTCCTAGAAGCGACTCCAAGACGTTCTAATTTTCAGCTCAAAATCAATATTTTTGATCAAAATAAATGTCAAACCCGACGTTTTTCAAAACCAGAATTTTTCATCTCCTAATTGACGTGGATAAAACATTCGTAATTAACAGCCTTTATTAGTTGAATTACATTCGTAAATTAACAGCCTTTAATCTGCTCAAAAAAATGAGCGCTTTCGGCTGCGCCTCGAGTGCCCATTTCTTCTCGTAGATTAAAAGCTTGTTAATTCTCTTATATAATTAATAACTATTATATTTCGATGTACTTTTATTCAATGTAATTAAAATGTGTATTTTCACATAACGTTATATAAGTAAATAACAATAAGTTTTATACATTATTACACTAAAATGTTTCTACGTTGACGCAAATGGTAGGATAAGAATACTGTATTAAAATTCAGTATTTTAAACTGTTTAAAAAATGATGTACATACAGAAAATATATAATATTTATAATTTACGTTATTAGTATAAATTATAAAAATGTGCATGTCAAGTCTAAGTCCCCCCCCCCCCAATTTTCATCGAGGATATAAACGAACGAGAACGTATGCATTAAAGTATAAAAATCTTATAAATAGTAGTATAATCATCAAATGTGGCGTTGTGGCGCCATTTTAAAATTTATTCATAAATGCGTATGAGTAACATTCCACTTGAAAACTTCTTCAAATATCTATTCAAACTTATTTTTATTTTGACATCTGTCTTTCGATTTTTGGAAAATTCAATTAAATTTAATGTTGGCATATCATCAAACTGTTTAGGCAATGCACACCTGTAAAAGCTAAGTGCCAGTTTTTTCTGACATAAATTACGCAAAAAGTCACTTAGACGTTTTTATATATCCGGATTTTATTTAGTGTTTACATTTAAAAATGCACTTTAGTGTATTTTTGACTGATTTCAATAAAATGGTAAGTACTTTAGAAGAGAAAATTAATGAGATTCTAATTATCGGTGACATTGGAAGAAATCTACATGTAGGTGAAAACATTTGTAATGAAAGATATCCCAATCTCTAGAGCATACTTACAACACATACTGTACTCGTAGATGTTGCAGAGCACAAGCAGTATCAGGATGAAAACAGAACTAAATGCTTTGGCATTGCAGAAAACCAACAAATCAATATTGTCGCTGAAACACTCGTGAATCCCACACAATCTACATTTCAAAGTGCAGCTGTTTGTAGAGTATCTGCAAATTGTTTGAAATAAACAAAAATTTCACCCCTATAAATTATTAATGGCTCGCAAGCTCACAGAAGATGATCTCGATCGCAGATTTCAATTACGTGAAATGATATAAAAGAATTTTTGGCGAACCCGAATAATGAAATACAATTTATTAGCGAGAAATCCTCGTTTTCCTAAATGATAATGTGAATACTCAGAACATAAGGTAGTGGAATGATACGAATCTTTATTTCTTTCGGGAGAGCGATACATAATTTCCAGAAAAGAAATAGGGATCTTGGGTAATTACATAATTGGATCTCTGTGATATATTTGAGAATGTTGCAGAATGCTATTGAACAGCTAATTTTAGAGATTCTATAATAATAAGAGAAGTAAATATATTTTCAACGGGATATTACTTTTTCACACTATTATGGTGCGTAAGAGTTTACCTCAATGAGCAGTACCTCAATAGGTGGATTACACGGCGGAGTATAATAATAAAAGTATAAGTGGCCTACTCGGTCTCCAGATCTAACGCCCTTATATTTTCTTTAATGGGGCTACTTAAAATCCAAGATACGTTGCACGAAACCCACTAACATTGAGGATTTGAAACAGAAAATTACTAAAGAATGTAGATTAATTTCCGCAGAAATATTTGAACGGGTAAGAGAAAATTTTATATAACAGAATGTTGTACTGTCAACAAGAGGAAGGTGCACATTTTAAGCATGTATTATATTCTTTGAAGCTATCTGATACTACTTTTTACTTTTGTCATATTGGTATCTGTGAATTAAATTTATTGTTTAAATAGCGTGTTGCATGATTTCTGTTGAAATGAAAACTACCACTTAACTTTTAAAGGGAATCACTGCCTAAAAAGTTTGTTTGATAGATATTAAATATTTAAAATTAATCGATTATTTCAAAAATGAATCGACAGATATCAAAATAAAAATTACATTTGAATACATATTTGAAGCAGCTTTCAAATGAGGTGTTACTCGCACACTGTTGCCATTTAAAAATAATTTTAAAAATGACGCGACAATGATGTTCTTGATGGTTCTTGATTTATTAACTAAAACATTATTTTGAATAAAGATTTTTAAGTAAAAAATTCAAATCTTAATTGATTCATATTCAGATTTGTAATAAGGAAATATAGTTATCAGACAATAAACATTATAAAAACGTTCAAATTGTAATAAATAACAAAACTATACAATAACCATAATGTTGAACAAAATTAACATTTATTCGGTTGTTTTTATACCTCTAGAGGCTTCGGATCAAAAATACAAAATTGCCATGTTGTTCGCAAGGATGGATTTACTATATTGATTTTGTCAAAATGCCGAAATTCGAACGAAAAGCATTTCGTACATCGACCTAAAAATTTCGTGACACACGAAAACAGCCGCTTAGTAAATATAGATAAGTGTTGACCATATAACAGACAAAGCAATTCGTGAAGAATTAAATTCGAATTGAAAAATCGAATTCGAATGATGAAATATTGAATTCGAATGAAAAACTGAATTCGAATTGAAAAAGTACACGCAATGGTAAATCTAAAAATTTCCAGAAGATGCACGTTATAAAATTAGAGTTACTCCTAGTAACTAAACCAAGAAACTTTAGAGTAGTAACTTTAAAGAGTAGTCATCAATAACTAAATATCACATCCGGTTTCCCGTAGGCATATATGAGTTATGTAGGAATATAATATACTAATATAATGTAGGAACACTTGTTAATATAATTTTTAGTAGATACGATTACTAGTCGTTTTTTATTTCTACTTTATATATTGCAAAAAACGTATTGAAACCGTTGTGCATTAGTCATAGAAATTAATAAAAAAATTCGTTAACAGTGAGTTCAAAAGAAGATAAAATTAGGACATGATAAACTTCAAACTCGCAGCAGGACGCCACAGTGTCCTATTGCGAGTCAGTAAAAATGTTGAGTCAGTAAAAAAAGAGAGCCCTTGAAGGTTTCCGACAAAAAAATTTATAAATGGCCTAAACCGATTGCAATTTATAGAAGACTAAAATTAATAATGATTTAAGGGAAGGATCATCCTTAGTTTACGCATACAAAATGCAAATGATGTATAGACTTCATAGATATATAAGAAAATAGTTAGAAATATTAAGAAATATCAAATATCTCTAATTAATCTAATCTAGTCTATTAAAAAAACTAATATCTACTATAGTTGCGAAATAAATCTTAGGTATATATATATATATATATATATATATATATATATATATATATATATATATATATATATATATATATATATATATATATATATATATATATATATATATATATATTATATGTTGTTGTAATGTATCCTTGTATATTTTACTTTTACTGCCTTTTTAATTTATAATTAGTATAAACAGTGATATAACTTTTGCAACTGAAGAACCAATTTTCAACGATTATCTTTATGTTGTGATTGTTACTTAATTAATGACTTTAATAGTTAAATTTAAATATATAATCTTAATATTTTTCCATTTTATAAAAATCATAATTTAAAAAAAAAAGTTATTCTTTGTCTTTAAAAATCCTATACTTTGGCAATTATCTCAAACCATAGAAATCATGTGTAAACACCAGCTAGGTAGTTCATTTTATATTATAGTTCTTTTGAATTACGTCGTACTTCACAGTACTACTTTATATTTTCACAGCACTATTTTTCTCTAATTATGTAACCCTCTGACTTTATTTTTCAGATATTTCACGTAGGGCCATTTCTTGGAGCAATATCAGCAGCTGTTTTCTATCGTTTTGTACTTGAAGAGACTGAAAAGTATTCCCTTTATAAACTCACACAGAAGAAAAAATAACCTATTAATAAAATATTTTACTCCATTGTAGTATTTTAATACATTTATGTGCTCAGTAGGAATCGCGCATTGATTCCAAACAACTTAGGTAGAGGGAACTACTCCTAAATAACAATAATTAATACATCAATCGTATATATATATATATATATATATATATATATATATATATATATATATATATATATATATATATATGTACTCCTATTATAATTTATGGATAATCACGATTAAATGTGTGGCACTCTTAGAGAAATTATATGAGATAAATTCTCAGAAGATAATCGAATATCAGTTAAAATAAGGAAAAAACAAGGAACCAGTCTCATGATCGCCGTCTATTTTAATAACATCGTGTGGAAATGAAGGATAAAAAATTAGAGACATGTTTGCCCTTTTTTGTCTACTCTTAAAGACGTTTAAGAAATGAAGCGAAAATGTTAAAATTTAAATTCCAAACTATATATTGGTCAATATCTCGAAAACTATAATAGCTAGAAAAAGTAGTAAATGCAAATATTGCAAAATATCAACAGAGGACTTGGAACATGAAATTTTGTATGCAACAGAGTTATGGTTACACGATAGCGTCCCCCGTTTACTGTAATACCATTACCAGCTCCATTTTCAAAGAAGTATGGTCCAATTACTCCACCACTTCAAAATGCGCACAGTGATATTATTATAGAAAAATAGATAAATACAAATATTGCAAAGTAACAGGCTTAACAAGTCTTCATAGAATCCAGCCACATTTCTAAATGTTTATCCTTTATTTTTATTGGTACACCGTCATTAGTACATATATATATATATATATATATATATATATATATATATATATATATATATATATATATATATATATATATATATATATATATATATATATATATGTTAACTTATCTGCCGTCTTCACGGTCCCGTCGCAGCCACTTGAACCCTAAATGATGCCATTCAACCCCATTAACTATAAGTTATTGTAAACAAATACTCTCAAGCTTAGGACTATTTACTCGATGTTCAGTCAGGGCCTAAGATTAGTCTGTATTATGTATCACGTGTAGCTCAGTGTGGCGGATGGGTGGATCGATAATTGTCAATAAATGCTATTTTGTGAATTTTGGAATATTATTTGATTAACTTTTCGAACAAAAGCTAACATCAGAAGTGGGATGCCTCCTTTGCTTTAGGCTAGGGAGAGGACTTACATAAAAATGTGCGGATTTAAAAAAAAAATGCGGACTCCGAAGAACAAGTGCGTAACTTGAGTGACAGAGTTGACAGTGAACCAGAGACAATTCAACGAGATAGTACAGTGAGTGATCAGATGTTTAACATGTGGAAGCTACAACAAGAAAGTAATGCACAACTTCAACAACAACTGATGGAACTATTATCCACAATGGCCGCCCAGCATACTTCCGGCCTCTCTGTCCCGAGTACTTCATCAGTACCATCTACGCCTGCGTTTGACGTCAGATCCGCGTTGGCGCATATTCGTCTCTCGTCATTTGACCCCGATGACACACCTTTTTCGATGACAGAATGGATGGATGACGTAACACGTATTCAACAGGAAATCGGGATATCTGATACACTGATTGTATTGAAAGCCGGCGAGGCTCTACGTGGACGTGTCTCTCGCTTTTATAAACAATGGAAACCACTTGTGCGTGACTGGGCCTCATTCCGCAGGGATTTTGAAGTCGCTTTCCCCGCACAAGGTACTCCTGCTACCAGAATTCGTGCATGCCTTGCCATTAAAAGTACCAATTTTGATTCTTTGGTCGAATATGGCAATGTTAAACTTGCTGCTATCAGACGGTGTTATGCCAATTTTCCTTGGGAAATAACAGTGAGTCTTCTTGAAGATGAGGTGCAAGACGTATCGTGCCCAATAATACGTGTGCGATAAAATACCTGAATTTCAAGGAAATTGTCGGAAGTGCTATCGTTATGGACATAAACAAGTAGACTATAGACAAGAAGTAACATGTGTTCAATTTACTCCTGACAAACCTTTGCCTGGACCATCTGGAATGAAATCAACCGATTTAATGGCCGATCACAAAAGTTTGAAGAATATTAAAATATGTACCCACTGTCGAAAGATAGGACACACAAAGGACGTTTGTTATCGCAAAGATGAGTTTAAACACGCATTTTTTTTTTTTTAACTGGAATGGGAAATTGTGTCACCAAACCTCTAGTTAATATTTACACCAACAATAACTGTTCCGCATTTGTTCTGTACACAAATTTAATGAAAATGAATTCGATTTGTCAGGATTGGACGAGCGTCATAATTCGATTCTTAAAAATGCACAAAAACAAACACCGCCTGCAGTTATGATGACTAACAAGTTAAAAATATTAAAGTGCCATTGATAAAGTGTTTGAGCTACTAAAACATAAAATCACTTTTGTTTATGTTGACGACGGGCTCTGCTCAGCGACAACTATTCAGGGAGATCTATAGAATTTACGACTGGTAATCGACGCACTCTCGAAGTCCGCATTTGTGCCGAACTTGTCAAAATACAGATGTTAGCCGAAAATCGTCTCTTAAAGACCACCGATCAGCTGATATACCAAACAAAGTTGTAGACAGCACAGAGACACGGCGAAAAGCAGTACTCAACGAAAAAGATGAAAAGAAATGGACTCAAGTACTACCTCCTATTGAAAATTATTTCAACGTGACTGTAAATAAAACAACTGGGTATTCGCCTACCGCACTAATGTTTAGTGAAACCCGACGCTTGAAAGCTGCCGAACACCTATTGACCGATATGCCGTCCCAACCCTTAGCACGAGACAAGGTCGTTCAGCATCTGGAATGCATCACTTAGAAGGCAGCGACAAAGTTCAATGAGGAGCGAGTCCCGGCAGTGCCGTACGCTGTGGGCGACAGGGTGGCTGTACAAAATACACAACTGGCTACGGGAGGCAAGCTCAAACCAAAGTTTCAGGGCCCGTTTAAGGTAACTCATTGTTTAGATAACGAAAGGTACGCATTGCGCCGTATCGGAGGTGGTCGTAGAACAACAGTCGCTGCTCATGAACACCTGGCCTCAGTAGGGTATGTTTTGTATTGTATTATTTTAATGTTACTTTTTTTTTAACTTTTTCGACTAGCGCCGTATGGTACGGAACCAAGTATTTGTAAAGGTCTCTGATTTGATCAGGCTAGTAAAAGGTCCCTGATTTGATCAGGCTATTGTAGGTCCCTGATTTGATCAGGCTATTAAAAGGTCCCTGATTTGATCAGGCTATTAAAAGGTCCCTGATACTATCAGGCTATTATAAGTCCCTGATATTATACTCAGGCTATGAAAGGTCCCTGAATATAACTTTAGGCTTAAGGTCCCCAAATAAAATTTGGACTTTTTAAGGTCCCTAGCATAATACCATGCTAGGCTAGGTCTCCCCCATGAACCTAGGCATGGCGGGACGAGAGCTCTGACTCTCATTTTTTATTCTGAGCTCATTTTATATTTCCTTTTTGCATTTTATTATTATTTTGCCACTCTAACAGATGTACCTACTAACAAAAAGTAACCGCACACCACTGTTATTGTTTTGCTGTTTTGTTTTGTTTTTGTCAATAGCTTTATAGGTTCGAGGACGACCCTACGTCAGGAAGGCCGTGTTAACTTATCTGCCGTCTTCACGGTCCCGTCGCAGCCACTTGAACCCTAAATGATGCCATTCAACCCCATTAACTATAAGTTATTGTAAACAAATACTCTCAAGCTTAGACGACTATTTACTCGATGTTCAGTCAGGGCCTAAGATTAGTCTGTATTATGTATCACGTGTAGCTCGGTGTGGCGGATGGGTGGATCGATAATTGTCAATAAATGCTATTTTGTGAATTTTGGAATATTATTTGATTAACTTTTCGAACAAAAGCTAACATATATATGAGGTAACATGTTCTGTGCTTTTTACTAAAAAAAATACAGACGGCTATGTACTATTCATTTCATCGCTATTTGCCAAATAAAAAACTCTCTTATCTTGATGATAAACGGAAGAGTCTACCTGAACCTAGCCATAAAAACAAGCCAAAGTTATGTTTTGAGATTTTTAATTTGGCAAATAGTGATGAAATAAACTATACTGAATTTTAAAAATCTATGTGAATTAAAGTAGTGGTATTTTGTTGTGGGTTTAATGATACCTATATTTATGTCTCATCAGCATAATGATATAGTTGACTATTTTAAATGATTGTATGCAAATCTGAAACGTATATAGAAAACAACAGTGATCCAAGAATAAATCCTTGTGGTACCTCTTGTATAATGTATAACTGTTTGGAGGACTCTGAATTATATATAACGTTTGGGATCACTCACGAATACTATTTTCTAGCAACTTACAGAATTTTCATCGAACCCATAATATTAAGGTTTTGCAAGAACAGCATAATCCATAATGTTAAAGACCTTAATATAATCTAATAATTCCAACCTAGTAAGGTCACTTTTATCTACAGTTCATAAAATATCATCAACTACCATTGTAAAAGCAGTGCTTGTATTATGACCTTCCCGGATTCTAGACATATTTGAGAATTGGAAGGGAAGAACGTATTTACACTTTATATTACAAGAACACTTTATATATACACTTATACAACTTTATACAACATTGGTGATCTAACGGTTTTGATGTTTTGGGGGAAGGGCAGTGCATCCGCTTATTTCCATTGCTCTGAATAGATGGAGAAATAAGACAATGTTGTATGACAAACTTTAGATAGTGTATTAAGTAAAACAATAATAGTTAAAATTTAATGAAATTAAGCCAAAATTTGTTGGGTTACTTTTCACGGAATTAAGGGGTAAGTTAAGGGGTACTTATACGATACTGATCGACTACATTAACAGTATTTAAGGTGGTATGTAAGTCCTTCCGGTTTGTTTTTAGTACTTTTTTCTTTCAAAACAATGTCGATATATGGTTTTTTTCATGATTGGTGACTTGTTTTGTATAGTTACGTAGTGCTTTATGTTTTTGCTATATAACGATTCCCGATGAGTTTTTGATTTAATTTTTAATCCGTTTAATCAATAGCATGAGTTATTATAAGTCTCATCATTTTTCTAACGCCTAAAGAGTAAGCCATGGTGCAGGATATTTCATAATTCTTTCACAGTGCATTAAGGTGCGCAACTTTGGAATACAGATAGAAGATTGGTATTTAAAAAAGAAAAGAGTTGTGTTGGCGTCTATATAGCTGATTCTAATTGAATGACAAAATGACGTTTTGTCGGTCTTGAAAGAATAATTCGTGTAAAACTAGCAAAATAAGAGCGCTAATCAGCTAAATAAGACCGTAAAACTTAATAAAAGACCTAAAAAAGACCAAAACAATATTAAAATGATATACAGTCTGGCATGTAGATAGCAAATTGATATCTGAGCACATATGGATTAGGTATTATGGTTAAGTTAGAATATGAATACATTTCATATAATGCATGTTCTAGATGAAGGCGGACGGTACTCATGAGAACTAATAAGTTCGAAACAGCTGTCTATCAGTCGGTTTCCATCCAGGACAGATGTGAAATCCTACCCGTGGCGAGTTTTCTGAAACCTGTCTGATCGTGCAGAAACACAAGAAAAGGATCAAGGATTGCTGTTAGGTGTAATTCAATGCCTGGCGGGACTTTAGCCCGAGGAGTAGTTGTTTCCTTTAGCGATTATGTAATAGCCTTACTATTCGGGAATTACTTTGATAACCGCTTTGCGATTTGGTGATTCTTTCCTCGATTTCCGACTTATAAGTTGCTGTCCTAATTAAATTAAATTGGAGCATGAAACCAAAGCTGACTGAATATTTGTTTTCAAACATTTCTAAGACAGCAAATATTTAAAAATTTTTGGTGAATGATGAATTTATACAAAAAATCAAAATCAGTTAACAAGTATTGTACAATATAGTGACTCAATTTCATACTAGATTAGGGGCAGGTGATATAACAAAAAAATTAATTATTAAATATATACTCCTATTAACTACTAATAAAAACATTGTGTAACAAAGAACTAACGTATTAAACAGATTAATTTTTGTCCCTTATAAAATTAATCCAGTCCACAAATATTGGCAACACGATATGTATATCAATGCAATAATGTGTGTATCGATACGGTAATCTGTTACTAGCCTGACTGTTGGCTAGGAATCTTTCCACAACGAGTATTAATCACCACGATATTGAATTAAATGATACGTTAGAAGTTATCCTGTTACAAAGTAACCAAAAAATATATTATCTCTTATTTTTTACCCTTTTATTATCACAAAATTGAAAGTCTTAATTCAGTTCATCGTTAACTACAGCACGTTGCAAATTTTTGGATTTTTTATTTTTTCATTAATTATTTTTATAAATACGAATTTAATAAAAATAAATAATATATATATATATATATATATATATATATATATATATATATATATATATATATATATATATATATATATATTTCTAATAGTATTCTGTTTCATAAATTTTAACACAATTTGCAATTAAATTCTATTCTCATATAAACCTCAAAACCAACAGAACTTTTCTATTTATATCTGTAGGATTTCTAACAAACATCAGACTTTTGATATATTCAGTTTGTTAAGTTTTTTTTTTTTATTATTAAATTGACTGATATTTAGTGAATATATTCTTCTGTATTGTATAATGACTTAATTACTAACCATGCACATAATAAATTTATAGTTTTTAATTTGCAAAATATAAAATGTTAATGTACTTTAACATCCGCATACAACTTTTATAAATTTTAAAAGAAAGAAATAAGCTACTCGGACTGATTAACTAAAAATATTATTTTCTAAATAATGCATGTCATACCATTCTATTTTCCTTCGATAGGTTTCAATCCTTACGTGCGTACCAACTACAGAAACATATTACTTGTGTCTGTACGTTAAACTTTTCTAAATCTTTATTTATTTCCATAATATGTCATGTGTTTTAGTTTGAATTTTCTTATATTAAATTGCTCGTAGGTTGCATATACATATTTGATGTTAGTGTGTTGAAGAAATTGACAGAAGATTCAAAATTTTAAATATGTTTTCATATATTCAATCCTATTATACCTATTAGTTTGAATTATAGGAGCTATCGACATATAAAGTTACACGATCTGCTAATATCATAAATATAATTATTAACTTTTTAATTTATATAATTACTCAGGTAATAAACAATATAAATTACCCATGGTGGCACTTATTGAAATAAACAAAAGACAACTATTTTAATACATTGTAGTAAAATCTTAATAAACAAAATCTTAATACTGAGATATTTTATGATAGGGTCATTATTATAGCTCCTTCAAGTAGCAAACATTTTTAATAAACCAGGTATATACAAAGTTCTTAACACAGATTATATTAAATACAATAAACAGTTTTGAAACCTTAAAACGGACTTGTCCGCGTATAGAACATCTCTATCTCGAAATTGAGTGGCCGAGAAAAAATAAACACATAAATGCAGAATATGTGTTTTATGCGACAGTTTTATTTTTTTCAATTTTTCTCGAATAGTCCTCCATCGTGCTTTCTCATCACCCATGAACAGGGTGGGGTGTGTCCTATCTACCTCAGAATCAACAGATGTCGTCTGGTAGACGTCCCTAATCAGAATCAGTCGATACTCGATCGATCCGACACGACTTAATTGAGTGATCGTGCTAACAAAAACAATTTCTCAAATGGTCCACGATTGTGCTTTCTCATGACCCATGAACATGGTAGAGCGTGTCCTATCCACCTCAAAATCAATAGGTCTCGTCTGCGAGACGTCCCCGATCAGAATTCGATCAGAAATGATCGATTGGGTTTTGACTAAAACCCAATCGATCCGACACGATGTAGTTGAGTTATCGTGGTAACAAGAATAAATGTCGACGACAACGACGACAACGACGACAACGACGACAACGACGACAATGATACACACACACACACACAAAATGGTTTAAAAACCTTTTTTTTTTTTTAGTTTTTAGGCCGAAAAACGAAAAATGAACCCTAGAAAGAAAAATTTTACACGATTACATTACTTTTCCGCGTATAGTGGAGTGCGGAAAAGTAAAAAAATTAAAAAGTAGATAACTCCTAAATAGTTTTAACATAAATATATTTCAGTAACATACTCGTATTAACTTACACGACAGTAAAATATTGTTCTTTCCCTAAAGATAGTAACTTATTATGAGTGCGATTGTTCAAATCGCGAGATATTACATTAAAATTTTGTGACATTACAAATACTAGCGATTTTAACAGTGTGCTATTTCTTACAGTCTGGCAATAAAACATACTTTCCTCTCGAAAATCTAGTCTAATTATGCGTCTATTGAACATGCTTAGCAATGCGGGTGCATCTAAACTATAGTGGAAAAGTTTAAATAAAAAATAGACACTAGTAAGCACCCTTCTAGAATTCAATGAGTGGATATTAAATCTGTATAGAAACAGAGTATGTTTCCCCATACTGGGTAATAATTATCTATGCGAAATGACTTAAGAAACGCCGTTGAATATTGTGAAGTTGATTCATATGACTTAAATACCGAGGATACCAAATAAAGCTACATTATTCTAATTTCAAGTGAACTAACACAAAATATAAATATTTTAAGGTAGCAATGTGTTTCTAACCACGAAACCAAGGATTTCATATGTATTAAAATCCACATGGGTGATATGCCCAGAAAAGTTTATCATCGAAGTACACACCAAAATCCTTAATATTTTCGAAACGTATTAAGACTATACTACCAAGAGAATAGTCATATATTACTGCTTACTTTAAGGTATACGAGCAAACTTTACATTGATCTGTGTTTATTAATAGTTCATTTCAGTCTCAGGTATGAGCCTTGAAGTATTCCAGAGGAAGCTAAGAAGGTTTAGAAGTTAAACCTTCTATTATATAAAACAAATAATGTACATCTGGATAAATATGATCTGATTAAGTGAAGAAGAAATATATACTTATAGCCAGGTATTATAATTGAGAGACGGCTATATATTTAATCCATTTTATTCTATATTATTCCTATTAATTTACCTCCACCTGAAATAGTAGTAATCTGAAGTACCGATATGAGAAACATTTAGAATTAATGACTCACTTATATATGCGTTAAAAACGTTCCTCTGGTACTTTATATCACTAAAATGTGTTAACCATTTACGACGATAAAATTAAGAGAACATAGTTAACATAAAATTACTATTCACATTAATCCTCATCCATTTAGGTAATTACATAAATAGCTAATGTACTTTGAATGAAAAAAGCTATGCTATGGGTGGTACATACATTTATTTTACATATTCAGAACTACAGCTTAATGGTCAATATATCGATTATTTTTTATAACCCGGTTATAAACATTAACAACTCAAATAAATACATTGGTGTACGTATACGTATGTATGAATATATGTAGATAGGACAATGTAATCGTACATTAGTATCTCAAAAATATATTACAAGTATTAATATCTATAAATCTTGTGTATGAGTAACAACAAACATATTAATAAGTTTAAAATACAAAATTATTAGAACTACTGAGTTGGTAAGTAAAATATGTTGGTCCAGTGATAAAAAGAAACAAACAATAGCAGCCTGACTAGTTTTTTTTTCCGTTTATCGTTTAATATTTCAACCCATAATATCAAATATAACTCCTAATAATTGTAATAAAATACAAGAATAAAGTTGGTCAATAAATATTTTAAAAAAAATAAAGATGTCTTTCATGAAACTGCATTGATAACAATTGCCATTAACTTATTTCTAAAATATAAGCATGATTATTTGTTACGATAAATCTAATATTTTCTACGCAGATGCTCTGATTCTATTAAGTTTCACCACGTTATATTGAACCTTCTTGGTAATATTTAATGCGTTATAGAAATTAACGGAACTTTTTATGTTAATATCAACACAAAAAATTACCCACAGTTCAAAGACTGAATTAAATAAAATAAGAATAAATGGATGAGTAGTCGAATCGACTACTAATAACAAGTAGTTGAGGTCGTAATTAGATAGATAGTCTCATGTGGGATTCGTAGAAGAGTAAAAGCTATATTAATATAAATCACTACTTGAATCACATAATTCAATTTAAAACCTGAATAATGTACTGAAACATTATTCAGATATATCTTTGTTATGTTTCTAGTATACAGATGTTCCTATATTATATCAATTTCTGATTTGTTTTACTTCTTTTTGTGTCGAAATCTCATTGGAGGTAACATTCACGGTGGTAATAAACTAATGAGTGTGCATAGAATATATACAAAAATGTTTAACAAAATTTAAGAGCAACTCCAAAATATTTTAAAATAGGCTCAACTATGCTCAAACATAGCGAGCCAATAATATGGCCTTAAGGCCCGTCCACATTACTCGTGCTCGTGCTTGTGCTCGCCAGGCTTGTGCATGTCAGGAGGCTTGTCTGACTCGCGCTCGTGCTTTTTCTATTTTCGTCCACATTAGCTCCCACATTCGTTGCTTGGCAGGCTTTGGCTCGAGAGGATCCGCTCCGCTCCATAGGCTTGTCATCGTCCACATGACTCGCGCGTCCACATGACACATCGGCTATGCTTTGCGCGTGCTATCATCCACATTACTCGCAAACCATGCGAGTCATACAAGCACGAGCACGAGTAATGTGGACGGGCTTTTAGAACAGAAAATCTTTCATTAACGATGTCTCATGTCGTAACTGCAATATTATGCACACAAATACGGTGTCTAATATCCTATCTTGTTATGGTATTTGGTTTAGTTTAGTTTAGTATATTAAATTTAATATGTACTCCATACTTAACCCATTACAACTTGTACTAATTTCCATTAAAATTAATAAAATAGCTTATATTGCACGTATCCATTGCACATTATTAACTTTGTCATAATTATATCATAATTACATTGACAGTTTTAAAAAGATTCTGCTAACGGTTTAGTAAAATTAATTTCTTCAAAATATAATTTATTTACAACTACCTAGGTTTAAAAAATTTAGTCAGCTTTAAATTCTAACTTGTCAAATGGAGTTTAAAATTTTACACAGTGAGGAGTTTTTCAAATTGTAAAATAAAATAACAATTAATTCTTCTGTCGATGTTGCCTTACGCAGATATACAATCATAGTGTTTGTTGTTAGTTTATATACATTTTTCCACATACTACAAAGAATTTACTACAAATCTAAGCTATTGTGTCTAGAGGACAAATTACAATTATCAAATAAAAAAAACCCCTGTCTATAAAGTAGATAACATATCAGTACAATGTGATATACATATTTACATCGAAGCACCCTGTTAGGTGTTAAAAAAGTTCGTGACTAAATAACTGAGTAGAGCGAGAGGGTCTAAATAGAAAGATAGAAGTTATAAATGTTTCTATCGTGATAATTTTCTTTCTGTGTTGCGCAAGTGAAAAGTATAATTTCACCAGTTGTCTATATTACTATATCTACCCTAAAGAGTAAAATACTGGTTAGATGAAATATAATAAACACATTTATGTGTATTAAAGTAGGTTTTTGGCATATAGACACTATCGAAGAGAATTAGAGGATTGAACTTTATTTTAAATTCTTTTACGGTATGTTATTTGTCATATAAAGAATTAATTAAAATGTATTATAAATATAAGAAAATATATTCATGCTATACCACTATTGATATATTTTTTGTTTTGAAGTAAAGATTTTGTAACACACAGAAGCGTTCTCTTCTGGGATCGATACTACATTTGTATTAATATGCTCTTGTAATATGAATATTTTATTTATGATTTTTATTGCTAATGATTTATGTTAATCCTAAATCTATGGGTTTATGAGCGAAATTAAATTTCGTCCCAAACAATAAATATATTTTCTCAATACCTATGCCCACAGGACCTTTATATGGATTTTACAGCCAATATAATATTGCCATGTCGACAGTAAGTACACAAATACAACAGAAACGCATCCAAAAAAAGTCCATATAGCAAAAAAATATATTATATCTAATCCGTCCGTTGTGTAGAAAATTTATAACTAACGTTTGTAAAGGAATACGTTGCTCTGAATTTTATTTAGCGTATCAAAATGTTCCATTAGGCATTAGACAATCATCATCAGATAAATACTGACAATTGTCGTTAAAAAAATCTCTAGGTGGCCTCGAGATCTAGGCCACTGCAATCACTTAGGTCTATTATAGATTATGGGCACTTCAGACTCTAGCTTTGATAAGGTCTCGCTACTTCATATAGCTGTTAGGCTTTGGTTTCTCTTCATCGAATAAATGGAACCTCAGACGTGTTAAAGCCTCACACTCGCATAGCACGTATACTGGAATTTGCTCTTCTTTTTCTGATCTACATATTGCTTCATATGTCAGCTCATCAGATTCATGTATGTATCTATTAAACTGACACTGTCTGGTTGGAACACCAACTATTCACAAAAGCACAAATTCTTCCCTGGCTTTTCGCTATTTATATAACCCATATTCGGTATGATTCCATAAAAATTAAAAGAATTGCTAAGTAACTCAAAGGTCAATAACTCGTTATTAATTTATTAGGAGACTTGTTAGAAGTGGATATTTTGCAAAATATAGGTGAATAATAACGAAGGTATGCAGTTTAGTTAGGTAGATGTGATTTTAAATATAATCTATCTTATTTATTTATTCTTGTAGGCGAAGTTTTAGAATAAGATAAACATAAAAGATGGATAAAGAATATTGCAGGAAATTTTACTAAATATCCAGGTAAAATTCATGATAAAAAAATATGGTTATGTGGAAGAATAGCTAAACATCGGCCCCGTAAAAATAAAGACGAATGAAAAATTACAAGGCATAAGAAAAAAATACTTTTAAAACCTTAAAACTGACTTTTCCGCACGTAGAACATCTCTATCTCGAAACTGAGTGGCCAAGAAAAAATAAACCAACACATAAATGCAGAATATATGTTTTATGCAACAGTTTTACTTTTTTCAAATAACCCACCATCGTGCTCTTTCATGACCGATGGACAGGGTGGGGTGTATCCTATCCACCTCAAAATCAATAGGTGTCGTCTGGGAGATATCCCCGATCAGAATCAGTCAAAACCCGATCGATTCGACACGATTTAGTTGAGTTATCGTGCTAACAAAAAAAATTTCTCAAATAGTCCACCATCGTGCTTTCTCATGACCCATGGACAGTATCCTATCCACCTCAAGATCAATAGGTGTCATCTGGAAGACGTCTCTGATCAGAATCAGTCAAAACCCGATCGATCCGACACGATTTAGTTGAGTTATCGTGCTTACAAGAATAAATGCCGACGACATACACACACACACACACACACACACACACACACACACACACACACACACACACACACACACACACACACACACACACACACACACACACACACACACACACACACACACACACACACACACACACACACACACACACACACACACACACACACACACACACACACACACACACACACACACACACACACACACACACACACACACACACACACACACACACACACACACACACACACACACACACACACACACACACACACACACACACACACACACACACACACACACACACACACACACACACACACACACACACACACACACACACACACACACACACACACACACACACACACACACACACACACACACACACACACACACACACACACACACACACACACACACACACACACACACACACACACACACACACACACACACACACACACACACACACACACACACACACACACACACACACACACACACACACACACACACACACACACACACACACACACACACACACACACACACACACACACACACACACACACACACACACACACACACACACACACACACACACACACACACACACACACACACACACACACACACACACACACACACACACACACACACACACACACACACACACACACACACACACACACACACACACACACACACACACACACACACACACACAC
This sequence comes from Rosalia funebris, assembly GCA_037954035.1. Lineage (NCBI taxonomy): Eukaryota > Metazoa > Arthropoda > Insecta > Coleoptera > Cerambycidae > Rosalia > Rosalia funebris. The sequence goes on along the minus strand of JAZFAV010000022.1, from coordinate 40,333,261 downwards.
ACACACACACACACACACACACACACACACACACACACACACACACACACACACACACACACACACACACACACACACACACACACACACACATACACACACACACACACATACACACACACACACACACACACACACACACACACACACACACACACAAACGGTTTAAAAACCTTTTTTTTTGTTTTTAGGCCGAAAAACGAAAAATAAACCCTAGAAAAGAAATTTTTTACACGATTACATTACTTTTCCACGTATAGTGGAGTGCGGAAAAGTAAAAAACATATTCTTTTGGATAGTGCGAATATAGGTATTACTTTCTATAGATACAACTCGAAATGAATATAATTATGAAGTTATGCTGCGGCTAGTCAAATGCTTTTAAGGTTGCAATCACTGAAATAAAGTTGCAGAGGTTTTTCATTTAGAATATTTAAATAATTTGCAAGTTGTTAAAATTTATACTTACAAAATTCTGGTTTAGAAAAATGTATCATATCTGTGCTTAATATAGTTACTAAAAATAGCAAATGATTAAGTAATGACTGAATTTATTATAAAATCACAAAATGGTTAGGGCGCCATCAACAGTTCCCTGCCATATTATCCCATTAATGTAACACTACATATATTGTGATCACATCGTAGAGTTGCGTATATTTCTTGCTCCTTAGATTTGGATTTCTCGTAATTTTTGGCTGAAGTAACCTTGAAGGCATCCGTCTATCAGATTCTTTGAGTCCGTATAGCCCAACGATTTTTCCCAATTTCTACCAGGTATTATTCATATTGGGATCGTTGAATTCATGGGCTGTTCTTAATAATGTATCGGTTTTCAACTCTATTTATCCTTCATAGAAATCTAATCCGTGCTCCTCTCTTATACGCATTGGGCTCTACATCAGCCTATGCATTGTTGCATGAGCTTTTTCCTAAAGAAATATGAATATGTGGTAATGGTAGGTCAAATAGAATTTGATTAACCGTAGAAGCAGATCTCCCCTATTATGCACAGGTATGCCAGCCTTTATATGTTTTTTATCTACCATACTATAGCTCCTTAGCATTACCCTAGTATACCCATAGAGTTATAAATAGGCTTTGGGCTTTGTTCCCTATTCCTCTGCACATTCGTCTAGACTTTCCCAGGGCGATTGTTGTTTTGTGTATGAGTCTCTATATGGATATTCTGTCTGCTTCTGGTAAAAAATTACTCCTAGATATTTTACTTAATATGACCACTGTGGCTTCGTGGATATTTATGGAGAGTTCTAATAATGCAATATTTTAACAATGAAACTATGATCTATAGATGACTAACCATGATCTATAGATGATATTATAGGTATATAATATTTATTTTAGAAAATTAAATTTATTAAACATATGAGTACACTCTATGTTTACATATAGTGTACTCATATGTAAACACACTATTTAAATAATGTCAACTAATGTGAAATGTATGTATCGTTGGTAATTATACGAAATTGAGTATTTAGAATATTTCATATTTCATTTCTTCATTAATAATATAGGTAACTTATCAAAAAGAATATGAAATTTAAAAAAACAATAAGGAGTATAATAGAGATATGGAACATCCCACTCCGTCTCATATACTTAAAAGTTACAAGTGATGTGTATTAAATGATGCGAAATAAAATTTGCTGTATAAAGAACTATAAGGACATGTATTATGACAATTACTTACTATTTAATTTATGTAAGTGAAATATTTGGTATCCAAGAAGTAAAATTGTAATATTCTGGATGACAAACTTTTATATACGAGTATATAAAGCTGGATATAATTTGAGCAAGGAATATAGAGATATTTTCTTAGATTGTTAGTTTTTTTGTCAGTAAATTACTGAATAATTACTGAACAATTTATTAACTCACCAAAAGAAAAATATGTATTTTTTACTAGCTATGTATGCATATAATCTAAGTTATGACGCCAATATCTTGATGATATTAATAGATTCAAATCGATGAAATATTTTGTAATACATTTGAATGTATGAACGCATGGTTATACATGCGTACGTAAATATGTGCAAGCGTGTGTATTGGTGTGGGTGCATGTATATGTACGAGTAATATTGCGACTAATATTAATATTAATTGTGATTAGTTAGTATGTGTTATGGTCTAATGTATGATGCTGCCCACCATAAGTGTTGCATCAGTAGTGTTACACCGCAGCCAAGGTATCATCGTGTAAACTTATCGTGCAAATATATTTTGGATCGATGTAGGAACAAGCAATTCAGTGCAATTTAATTTAACTTTGTCGTGATGTTTAACCACCCACATATTATATAAATGTGTGTGTATAATACATATCATATAAATTACTTATATATAGTTGCTTATATGCAGTGCCGCCACTGATGAGACATCCAATTGGGCAACTCCAATGTGTCATAATTATACTAATTTATAAATTTTAGAATATAATATATGTTGAGCAATCACGAATCGAACAAGAAGACTAGGCAGTGTCCAAGCCACCGTTTATAATATATTTAAAATGGTGGACAGGCAATTTTCTCATCAGAACGGAGTCTCCGTTGCTGTTTTACCTTCTCCAATTCTAACACCAACGCCGGAACCAAAATGGATTTCATCAGAGAGAGAACAGAAGCGAATGTCACGTAATAATTTCGAGTTTTTTTTTAAATATGCATGAATTATTTTTAAGTGAGTTAAACGAAAATTAAACAGGTACTTTTGGATAAATATTGATGAGGAGAACAGGAGTTTTTCATCAAATTTATAAAAGAAGTTTTGCAATTATTTATTTGTATAATAAGTTTCTTAGTTAAATTTAATATTTATTTCTTTATATATATATATATATATATATATATATATATATATATATATATATATATATATATATATATATATATATATATATTATCAGCAATATTATATTTTGTCTTATGTATGTAGAAACTCTTACATAAGGTGCTCAAACAACAGGTGAGAACCAGTTTGTAAATAATAAATAATTGTCTAATTCGTTAAAATTAAGCTATAAGATGGAACAGGAAAGAATAGTATTTTGACAATTTTTAAGTATGTATTTTAGATCAATGTTTGAATCACCATATATTTAAAACGTTTAAGACTAGAGAGTTTATGTTTTTTCTTACCTTTATAATATTGTAAGCAACTAAAAATTCTTTACCATTGTTTTAAAGCGTTGTTGCGTAAGCCGACAAGACTTTAGCGATTTATCTATTTATAGTATTTCAAATGCTCCCAGCCAACGATATAAAATAGAATGCCTCAAATTTAAACAGGAATAAGCATGTTTATTAAAATTTTTAAATTGAGAATTTGCGAGTTATGACCAGGTTGTAAAATATTCCATTTTGTAAAACCGGTGGGCGCTTTAAAAATCCTCATCAGTTAGGTAAAATCTTCATAGATAAGCATAATTCAACTACTATGGTTTTCAGTCACCTATTCTTGTCAATTTTTGTTAAAATTATTTCCCTATCATCCATTTTTTTTTGTACGTTGATTTGTATAAACATTTTTGCGAACATACATATTTGATATAAATATCAACGGTTAGAGAAAAATATTAATTTACGAGAGCTGATAGAACCCAAAAAATGGTTTAATTAAACGCACCTTCACTGTCATTAAAAATTGTACATACAGTAAAACACCTAATGATTGTACTGTTGGATAAATAATCATCCAATAAATTTCCAGTTTAATTTACAAGCAATTGAAAAACAGTGTTGATTAATTTGGATAAAAAATGATGTCACATCCCCAAGTATTTTTGAAACACTTCAATGGTCTTAATCAAAAACCAGATCAATCTATTGTATTTATGTATTTTTATAATTATAGAACATTGAAAGGTGGTCAGAAATAGTTTACACATTTAGCACCATTTGTAAATGTTCGGATAATATCAATATAATATTTATCGACATTTTCAGTATAAAAATTATATTAATTTGAAAACCGATTTCAATTAATTTTTACACAGTAACAGAACTATCTACGACCCCAATTGAAGTATTAGTTATTTGTTGAAAACTCAATAACTAAAGTAAATCGGAAAATAATGTAATACATATAGCATAATTTAAAACAAAAATGTCGTTTCTTTTGTATTTAGAAACCGTAATTCAGAATAATTCTTAAACTATATTAAATAAACAGCAGAATTGGATCATTTCTAACTCATAACTACTTATTATAATGAACATGTTGACAACCAAAAACTAATAGTGTCATGTTTGAAAATTAGATATTAAAAACGAGCATTCGGATTCTCAGATGTCATAAGGGGGATGCTAGACAGGGTCCATATACACTCGTCTATGTTTGCTATCTTGATGGACTCATTCTTTTGACTACACTCCTTAGGATCGGACTACAATTAGTTCAGCAATTGTTAAAGGCCATCAAAGTGGGCTTACTATCCCTGAATATCCCAGTGATTTTTACGCTAATTTCCTGACTTCTTTAATCACCTGTAGAACCTCCATAATCTCAGTTTGTTGATCCTTTATTTTTACAAGGCGTGGGTGCCCAGTGACTCACTAATTCTAAGATCTAGGAATATGCCTCGAGGAATATGTTATATCCTATCATGTTATATCCTATATGTTATATCCTATAACTATTAGTATGAACTAAAGTATCTGGCTTCATAAAGTTATCAAAATATAATCTAACCTGATACTTGTTTTAAAATAAAAGAAAATGAAGAATGTCTGATCGATGTCCGCCTTCGATCGATGCCAGAAGAGGAAGTTTAATTCCCATAGCCTTCCAAGTGAACAAGGGCACTGCTGCAGAGTAGCAAACACTTTATTTTTCTTTCTCCAGATGTGCTCGCCAATTCAAGTTATGGACGAACATAACGTCCGTATTAACATGTCAAATACATACTTGACTTCACTTGATAATTTGAACGTTGTACCTTGTAGCTGTGGTACCTACAGATTATCCAGATTCCTTTTCTTGGTAAATGAACAAGCTCCGCCTTATAGAGCCTACTATATAAACCAGCTTCCAATAATTATCATGGCATGCAGTAACTCGCATAATACCCCTTCAAAACATCTGGTTATCAGAATAGCTATGCTATTTAAGTGGTAGTATACCTTTGAGGTGAACATCTCTTGTTATCATGTGTCTGAACCACAATGCCTACAGTTATTTAAATTGTCTACCATTCAACCATATCATTAATCATACAAGTGTTGTGTGGGTTATCTTTGCTATCATAGATCTTGATTCACCTTCGATATCAATCAACACTCTGCTGACCTCATAGTGTCGAATCTGCAGATCTACCCACTTGATAAGTGCGTTAATTGAAATACAGTAGGTGGTATCGGATTATTGCATTTCTAATTTTTCTATCGCATTATCGCTCTAGTCCCTTCAATCAGAAGGACAGGTGACTGGTGGATATTACTTGACTTGAAAGTGTAATTCAGCTGACTAGGTTTCAACATAAAAATTATCTAATCCCGCTAATATTCCTAGACACCATAAAATCGAAAGAACAAGTTTCTTTTTGTGATTACTGATTAAAAATGTCATGTTTAGATGCCACCTTTTAGCTTATATTAGCTATTGACGCCACTATAGAATTTTTTGTTAGATGCGAACCACATAAATTGGACTAAAGTCGTATCGTTTAGAAAAATTAATATGTAATCGACAACTCCCATCAATGTACAATGTCAACCTTAGATCATGGCATATGAAAATATATATAGGTAAATTTACACAATTTTGACATAAAACAGCAGTATAAATGCTGTTTTATGTCAAGATTCTGTAAAGCTCGCCTAGTAGCTTGCCGATGGCTGTACAGTCATTTTGTTATTCACCAAAATTTATTTTTACCTAGTTTCATAATGATTAGTCGTCAATTAAAACATATCGATCAGAAAATATCCTAAGAATAAACCACAAAAATATTATCAATGTTATAAAATAAGATGGTAAAATATTCATATTGAATGAACCACCTATTGGTTTGTTTTTATTTAATAGATATTTTGTGATGGATTATAAAAGTCCTTTATGCATTTTCGTTGACATTATCGATATTGTTTTTCTTGATATGATTTACTCTATAGACCCCATATGTCTATGTTGACAAAATATGTTAGTTATGTAAGTGCTTATAAATTGATTAATTAAATTATTAATTATTTCTAGCCTAGCAGAGCACACAGCATGTTGCATGTTCATATATTCTGATACAATGTGCAAATATTTCATCCAGAAATAACTTGACAAATCCATGTTACCTTTTGTAAACATAATAATAGATGTATCTTTTGTGATATCGATATTGCACATGTTTTTCCTATTAGTAGTAGAAATTCGATTCCGAATTAAAGTATGTTTTCTTCTTCAGATAAAAAAATACAGGTTAGTGATAATATGAGTACGATGGATAGGGTGGTCCTTTGTTTATCTGAAATTGCGGGAACCGCCATTTTAGTATTTCTGGGATGTATGGGTTGTGCTAATGGAGTTGCAAATACAAAGATACCTGATGAACAAGTATCACTGACATTTGGCCTTGCGATAATGATTTCTGTCCAAGTAAGTTATATTTCTTTAAAAATTAATTATCCAGAATTATCTCGTGTCTAAAACTCTAAAACACTATGGAGAAAATCATTTTGTATCAATGAAATGATGTTACACATTAATTACATTAGTAGATGAAAGTAAATTAGTAATGAAAACGAAACTCAATTCAGATTAGCTTAGCTCTCATAAGGATTCCTTTGTCAATCTTGAAATATATTTTATTATAAAATAAAATGTTAAATATATGATATTATATGAATACCTACTTACAAGTATTCATTATATTAATAATTTTTGTAATAATATTAGTATACAATATTAGTATAATTTTAACACTGTTTGTTGGAAAAAAATATACTTTTTCTGAGATAATTATTTTACATTAGTACAATAGTTATACTTTTTTAGATATTCGGCCATATTTCTGGTGGTCACATAAATCCAATCGTAACAGTGGCTGCTGCAACACTTGGAAATATTCCTTTAATACAAGTACCTATTTTTATCATTGGTCAAATGTTAGGAGCTCTCACTGGATTTGGTTTGATTAAGGTAAATTCCGTCTACTCTCTATAAATATATTTTGTTCATTAAACAATATCGATATCACATTGTATGTATGAAGTACAAAAATATCAACTGTTTTAGGTGAAATGATATACATACGACATAATCACATAGTTTTTCTAGAATACTTCATCTATACTCGTATTATTTTCTTATTAATATTTCAATAGAAATATTCACCTCTAATACGCGGTAATTTGAGGTCTGGTAGAATGACTTTTTAAATGATCATAGAGTTGAACTTTTTCTCTATGCAACTTGAAATTAAGATCACAACCCAAAAGCCCACTCTCTTAGCTACTTGGTCTGCATATCCGAACCCGAAGATATCAACGTGAGACAGTATCCAGAGGATATTTATAGAAATATCAAGTGTGTGTGAGATTTGAGATATATTTGAGCCGCGGGGGTGCCGACTGCATCATATTATACATCAAGTGGTTGGATACTGGTGAAATAATTCCGTGCGAAATAGAAATCAAAACGACGAGGCATCCCCAAGAGCATACCAGTCGACAATAGCATACCAGCATACAAGGAAAAGAAAATGAGAAAATAAAATACATCAGAAAACGAGGGGTCATCTAGGGCGTTCACCAATTCGTGGAGAACCAGGGAGGCTCATCCGAAATTGCCCCTGTTAGTTCTCGCCCCATCAATGTGAAGAATATATTTATGATTCGCGACTAAGGTAAGACAAGAGAAGGAAATAACGTACCTCTACACAAGATAGATTCAGATCTACAGAAATAACAGTGTAAAGAACAAGTATCATGCTCAACTTCAAACCTATTGATTCACCTGCTGGATGACTTCAAAGGCAAATGAATATCTGCAAATTCTTCATGTTCATGCGTGCATATTATGTACTTACAGTGCTATAAGGATTTCATATAATTGTTTGTAGTAAGAATAGATGTGTTATTGTGATACCACCTGATGTGAGTATATACATGGGCAGCTGATACCATTTTTCATTTGAAGACGTCAGATGTAATACTATACAGTATTCGATATATAGACCTCAGAAAGAATTTTTCTTTAATTCCTTAATAGTGACTTAATATTGTCTTTCTGACTTTTTTATTGTTTTCAAGGTTGGTCTTTTAATGCTACACAATGTATCCCTTCTTCTACTAAACTTAATAATTTTAAATATGGCAGGAAAATTAAAACTGCATAGCGTTGTCGGATGAATTAAATTACTTTAACAAGGTATAAAATATTTTAAACAGTAGCAATTAATATCGCCTGCAAAAAGGACATCTCTCCGAACATATGGATCAACGTGTTTAAATAGATAAGTCAGAATTTTATTTATCTGGTAAGTTCTTAGTCTTTGGCATTATTCTCTTGACATGAATTCTGATACGGGCAATATTGTAAATTTCTTGAGTTTCCTCTCTGGAAAATTCACTTTTGCCTCCAACAAGATGATCACTGCATATTAAATCTCATGGTTTAGGATACCATAATCATCGATCAACACTTAAACAAAATAAATTCGCTTAATTAATACATCATAATTAACTAACCAGAAGATGACATGTGACCAGGAGTTATGGACGTGGAGTAGAAAAGCTGGTAAACTGGAAATGTATAACAATGAGCAGAGCATACAGGAACAAACACAAGCAAAAAACTAATGATGAAAAAAAGAATAGGGCAGGACAAATTAATGACGAACAAGGCAAAGGATTCAAGGATCAACGATTTTGCAAGAGATAGAATAGGAACATGGAATATTAGAAGCTTAAATGGAAAAGAGAAAGAATTAATCCAGGAAATTAAAAAGTATAAAATGGAAATAGTGGCAATCACAGAAACGAAGAGGAAAGGAGTGGGAGAATTAATAATAGAAGATTACGGGCTGTTATACAGTGGAGTAGATGAGAGAGAAAGAGCCGCGGCAGGGGTAGGGTGCCTGGTAAGTCCGAGGTATATGAGGAAACTAGTGAACTGGAAAGCAGTGAGCAAAAGGACAATGAAAGTAACTTTTGCACATTATAATCAGGAGAAATTGGATGTACTAATAGCATATGGACCGGTAGAAAATGAGGCGATGAAAGAAAAGGAGCAGTTCTGGCAAGAACTTCAAATGTTATATGAAGAATCAGACAACCCCATGATAATTATGGGAGACTTCAATGGAAGAATTGGAAATGAGATTGTAGGGAGACAAGGGGTAATGGGACGTCATGGAGAGATAACAAGTAATGCGAATGGAGAGTATTTAATTGATTTTTGTATACAGAATGGTTTAGTGATACAAAACTCGTTGTATCAGCATAAAGAATGTCATAAATATACTAGGGAGGAGCCACGGAGAAATGAGAGATCAGTTATTGACTATATAATAACGGAAGGAATAAATAGGAAAATGATACAAGATGTGAGAGTTTACAGGGGAGCTGAATTATCGACAGACCACTACCTATTAATAGCAAAAATGAAAAATAAAAAAGAAAAGGGTGAAGAGAGGATAATGAAGAAAACTGAGAAGAAGGAAATAAAGACGACCAAGATACACAGATTGCAAGACCAACAAGTAAGAGAAGAGTACACGGAACAGATCAGGAAGGGGATACAAGAAATGGAACAAGAGATAGTGGAAATGAACATAGAAGAGATATGGGAAAAATTTAAAGAAATCATTAAAAAGGCAGGAGCCAAAGCCTGTGGGTTAACCTCAACAGGAGGAATGAAGAGAACAAGTTGGTGGAGTAAAGAAATTAAAAATACCATTAAAACAAAGAAAAAGCTTGGAAAAACTATCTACATAGAAAGAGTGATGAAGCGTATGAAAGATATAAGGCAGTGAGAAAAATAGCAAAGGATAAAGTCAAATTAGCTAAAGCCAAGGAATGGGAAGAATTTGGGACCAAGATGGAAAAGGACAAAGGGGCAAATCAAAAGCTATTCTATAGGGTACTGAAGAACATGAGAAATAAAAGAAGGAAAATCGGGACGAAACAGATCATGGACAGGGAGGGAAGAATAGTAATGGAAGATGATAAAATTATGGAAAGATGGAAGGAATATTTCCAGGAGATGTTAGAGGGGGAAGAGATAACAGTGAAGAATGCGGAAGAAAGAACACAAAAGGAAGAGGAAATTGGAAAAGAGAGAAAGAGTAGACAAGAGAGTGAAATAGGTGATGGCATTAGCATAGATGAAGTTAAGAAGGCAATAGGAAAGTTGAAGAACGGAAAAGCTCCAGGAGTAGATGGAATAAAAGCAAAACTATTGAAGGGAATGGGTGAAGAAGGAATGGCGTTATTACAAAGCATATTAAATAGAGCATGGGTAACACATACAGTACCTAAGGAGTGGAGAATTGCAATAATAGTACCTATTTTCAAAAAAGGGAACCAGAAAGACTGTGCAAATTATCGTGGGGTATCGCTACTCTGCACAACATGCAAGGTATATGAGATGATCTTGGAAGAAAGATTAAGGAGGGAAGTAGATGGACAGTTGCATGGAGCACAAAGTGGTTTCAGGCTCGGTTACTGCACACAAGATCATATATTTACATTAAGAAATATAATAGAGAAAATGCTTCCTTATAACAAAGAAATATATATATATATATATATATATATATATATATATATATATATATATATATATATATATATATATATATATATATATATATATATATATATATATATGTTGCGTGGACCTGGAAAAAGCATTCGATAAGGTGGTGAGAGAGAAAATATGGGATATATTAGAGAAAAATGGTACAGCAAAAGAATTTATAAAAGCAGTAAAATCATTATACAGTAAAACGGAAAATATAGTAAGGAAGGACAATATGGAAACCAAAACATTCAGAACCACACAAGGAGTGAGACAGGGGGGAAATCTTAGCCCACTGCTCTTTATCATTTTCATGAATGAAATAATAACAAAAGTAAGCAGAGAAAGTAAGAAGGTGACGGTAGGATACTATAAAATGAAGCCAGTAGAAGTGAGCGAATGTGTGTTTGCAGACGATATTGCAATAGTGGCAGACACGGAAACAAAGTAACAATTTAATGTGGATCTATGGGTGAAAGAGTTGGACAAACAGGGAATGAAAGTAAATGTAAGCAAGACAAAGGTAGTAGTTATAAGCAATAATAATGAGCGAGAAATGAATATAAAAATAAATAATCAGATAGTGGAACAAGTAAAAAGCCTAAAGTACTTAGGAGTAACCATAGAGGAAGGAGGAAAGCAAGATGAAGAAATAAATAATAGAATAACAACAGCGACAAAGATTTTTCATAGTATGAAAAAGGGGTTCATTAGTAAAGCAGAAATTAGCAATAAAACAAAAATGTCAGTTTATAAAACTGTATATTTGCCGACGCTACTGTACGGATGCGAGACATGGGTGTTGACAGAGAGGCTAAAACTTAACTTAAAAAGATACAGGTATTAGAAATGAAGTATCTCAGAAAAGTAGCAAATGTTACGATAATGGATAAAATAAGAAATGAAGAAATAAAGAAAAGATTGGGTAGCGAAAGTATCGAGAAGGTCATAGAGAGGGCTCAGCTGAGGTGGTGGGGGCACATGAAAAGATTGAGCGAAGAAAGACAAGTAAGAAAAATATGGGAAGCAAAAGCCATTGGAAAGAGAAAGAAAGGCAGACCAAGGATGACGTGGGACGGAGAAGTGGCGAAGATAATGAAGACAAGAGGAATCACATGGAAGCAGGCTGAAATTACAGCAAGGGACAGGGTTAGATGGAGATTAACGATAAAATAGTGAAGAAAACCGTGAAAGTGTGGAAGCAAATGTGAGTGAAGGGAAGTCAGGTGTTCATAATACTTGATAGGTTTGAGATGAGAAAGAGGAGAAAAGAGGAGCGCATAAGGGAAGTGGTAGTGAAGTGACAAATGATACCACAAACGGAGTGGAGTTTAGATATAGGGATAGAGCAAGATAGGGTGGAATGAAATTTTAGAAGTTCTTTTAAGTTGTTTAACACGAAATGGGATATTTAGTTAAGTAACTGTAATTGTAGTATTTAGATTATTTGTTTAAAGAAATGTATATTTAGCCTCTACACCTAACGGTAGGAGAGGTATAGATTATATTATATAATTAACTAATACGGTATTGTCCTAAATTAAGCAGACACTTAAAAATAATGGAATTGAAATATAGAATAAGGTTATAGGAATGCTTATTTTTTTCTTTTGACTGCAGCTATTCATTCCTTCCATTGTTTTAATTTCTAAGCTGCCGTAGGATATCGATAAAATTTGCATCTACTATTTCTTCCGGTATTATTGCAATTTACAACGCAGCAACTATAATGGCCCATTTTTAGATTCATTTACGAAATAGCTTTTGTAAACATACATATGACCTGACAGCCTACTTTAATGCAATTTGTGTGGACTGCAAGCGCTGCCATCGACTTCATTACCGCCACCCCATACTCTGTACACAGTGTACTCAGGCACATACTCGTATATAAGAGTCTGCCTTAAATGTGTATAAAGAGAAAAACTTCTGCAGAAATTTGTATTTAAAAACTAAAATTCAATTTTAGAATATTATATAACTCTTCATTTATTTTTAATCAACTTATGAATGCCTTATGATTTCGATGGAAATATAAAAACAGCTTGAGAGCATGGCTTTACACCCGAACGAATGGTAAATAGTTATCCGATTGAAGTACATAAACTCTTACGTTAATAAGTTAATTAACCTTTCTAATAGCCTTATTAGAAAAAGGAATTATCTTAATGTTTCCTATATACTATGGCATATCAAGGAAGACCTTTATGGTCGATCTCCTACTACTCTAGGCATACGAGTATACACGGGTACTCGCTGTGTTTAATTAATACGCTGGGTTTCACAATATTAATATGTAAAACAACTATTTAACAGCAAAAAAGCAATGAAGTTGCAATCGTAATTGAACAAAACACTTTAATAAAAAATAATTTCAATTCAAGAAATCCGTTAAGTATCTAGTGTGGTCTGAGTTCGAATCACAACTCTGGCATCAGCAATATCGGAGGGAATGGGCTGCTATCGTTTTTTTATTTGTAACCCCTTCCCAAACCGCTTCGACTTTGAATCTGGTAGTACGATAGTTTTATACTAATTCATGTGATATGTTTCATATTTCATACAAGTGAGGGCACGTATAAGTCCTGTCTTTTTCTATCTGTACCCAGTCATTTGAAAAGTGGCCATGTATAGTAATACTTTTACTACTGTCATACATTCCATTACATTATCAAACTCCAAAAAACCTCCATTGTGTTACAAAGTTATTACTTATGTATTACTGCAGAACCATATTCCAACTTGTACCAGACCAGACCCTCTATTATCTAAACTCTAAATATTAGCGCTCTGAATAATGCATGTTTTAAAACGTCCATTAATTCAAGGTTTTATTCTAACAATAACTGTTCGATATAAGTAAAATATTTCGATATTTAGAATATATAAGAATAGTAAAAACTCTGGTACGATATGATTATCATGGACGAGAAATATATTGATGTCTTTCTTGTGTTCTGAAATCTGCAACAAATTAATCAAAACCTGAGAATACATATTCAGTATATAACATCATCAAAATCCATCATAGTGTTCAACATGCATTTATGTTTTACTCTTTGTTGTTAATATCCAACTTTCATCCACCGCTAGTATTTACCATAAATACCATGGATAATTGTTTGAGAACACAGATTCTGGAAACCACATCATATTTCTGCTCAATTTCGGCTGATGTCCTATTAAAATACGTTGTACAGTAAGAATTATACAGTATATTATAAGGGAGAGTGGGGGAATGGTGCGCGGCGGGTAATTATGCGCACTAAAGCATTTCAAATAACGCGGTTAATTCTGGGAGTCACAAGGGTGCTGCTCTCTCTGACTTGTGTTGTAAATTATTTACTTTATGGTTCGCGTTAGTCCCGTACACGTGAAAGCAGTGACCGGCGTTTATCGAAATTTGTGTTTGTTTTTATAATTTCTAGGCGTTATAAAACAAGACGGTAAGTCCACAAATCTTGTCTAATTGTTTTGTACTGACAATTTGCTGGAAACATATTTTGTGCAAAATTTAGCTCATTAATTTGTCTAGTTACTCCATTCACTTTTTTTCTATAATGAGGTTAGTACGTCAAATACGCAGGGAGTAATGGTGCGCGTTGGTTGGCAAGGTTAGTACGTCAAATATGCAGGGGGTAATGGTGCGCATGATTATTCCACACATAATATTTTGTTTTATCGTTTCAGATGTCAAGGAATTACACTCAAAAAACTTCAATTCTTTCTTACACGCCTGAAGATCTCGCAAATGCGATAAATGCAGTTATAAATGAACGCAGAAAGCAAAGGGAAGCAGCTAGGTGTTTCAATATTCCTGAATAAACCTTACGAAAGAAACTGTTGGAACAGTCACTTACCGCACCACATCTAGGACGTAAGGCTGTTTTTACCGCGGAAATAGAACTAGAATTACGAGATTATATTATTATACTGGCAAAATCGTTTTATGGTGTAACACTAGAGGACTTAGACAAATATCTTTTAGATATGCTGAAGAGAATAACATTTCCCACAATTTTAATAGAGAAAACGGTTTAGCTGGCAAAGACTGGCTTTATGGTTTTTTAAAAAGAACTCCTAAGATAACGTTAAGACAACCTGAAGGAACCAGCCTAAATAGGATTGCCCCATTTAATAAAGACTCAGTTCAGATATTTTATTCTAATCTATAGACTCTTATGGAAAAGTATAAATTTGAACCGAATAGAATTTTTAATATAGATGAAACTGGCATCACCACGGTGCAAAATAAATGTCTCCAAAGGTCTACGGACCAAAGGGTGCCAAAAAAATAGGTGCTGCTATTTCCGCCGAAAGGGGAAGAACAATTGCTGCCGTTTTTTGTATGAGTGTCGCAGGATAATATGCCCCCCCCCCCATGTTGATTTACCCTAGACAAAGAATGCTGCTCACTCTTCAAAAAATGGACCGATTGGGGAGTTGTACAAATGTTCAAAAAACGAATGGATTAATACTGAACGCTTTATTGAATGGTTGGCCCATCTTGAATAATATGTAAAACCTACAACCGATCCTGCCCTTCTAATTCTAGACAATCATGTAGCTGAACTTCTAAACAAAGCTTTCATGAAAGTAGCTACAATGGAGAAGGCAGTTTCTGGTTTTCGCACTTCTGGAATATTTCCACTTGATCCAGATAAATTTAATGAAGATGATTTTGCGCCTGTGAATGGAGTAAGAGAGTTGGTAATAGAGGGAACATTGGAACCATATATCACTCCTACAACACCTGAACCAAATAGTGAAGCCGCAGTTGCACTTGCTCTTGTTCAACCACTTTTGCCTCCTGATCAAAACCCTTAGCTATCTACATCTAAAGATGTAGTAGTAGATACTCGTTTTTTGCTTTAGCTCCAATACCAAAGAGAAAAGTTAAAAGTGAATTGAAAAGAAAGTTTCGTGATAAGCAACAGTCAGACCTATCAGAGAGAAATTGGAAACACTTAAAGAAAGGAAAAGATTAAGGAAAGAAAGTGTATAGAAACGAGAAGAAGAAAGAACGGTCAGAAAATGAACCGTGCGCAGATGTTTTGACGATGGTTGTCCAGACAGAAAGAAAGGAAAAGGGAAAAAGAAACCGAAGATAGAATCAACTGCCCCATCATCTGATTCAGAGTCATCAGAAAATATTTCCGATATTTGCGATGATGACGAGTTGGATGAAGTCGATTTCAGTTTTATACCACCACCCCTTGAGGGACCTGCAGAACCTAACGAAAAATGTTATATCTGTGATGAAATTGGCAAGGACGGAGAATTATGGTACCGATGTATGTTATGTTCTTCATGGAATCATGCAGAGTGTACCGACGCAGATACGCCAAAAAAATTATAAATGCGACTTATGTTTATCATTATAAATATTATCCGTAACAGTTATTTTGATATTGTCTTTCGCAATAAACATATGTTAGAAATTAAAAACGATTTTTTACCTTAATATTAACGAGCACCATTTGCGCATGATTACCCGCAAGGGTGGGGAATCGTGCGCAAATGCACTTTTGTACATTTTGAAAAATTATGGCTTAAGGCTTGCATTTTTTTCTAATATTGCATTACATGTTCAAAGTAAAATAACCAGCACTAATTTTAACGTTTTTGAACAGCTGCTAAATGCAATACACTTATTACAGGAGTTATATTGGCTTAAGTGTGCACCATTCCCCCACTCTCCCTTAATAATTATAGAGAATTATATAGTAAGAATTTCCAGTGACAGTACGATCTATTATTAGCTATTGTGAAAGATCTTTCATTATGTGGACGGCTATGATTCGCATTAATGTACAGCTCGTCAAGAATAGGAAAAAGTGTTGAAATTCTCTAGGTATGCGTAGAAGAGAGAGCGAGACAGCATTCGGATGTGCGAGAATGCACCTTACGCACGGCCAGATCGAACTCTGTGTACATATTCATTGATATTTACTATGCAAAGGTCTCAATGCGACTGGGTAAAGAACAGGCTATTTACTACGCACCTCGTGGGCGATCCGATATAGCAGTTTTGAGACTTATTCCTATTCTTGACAAGCTGTAAGTCCTACCCGCCCACAGAGGCAGGTCACCTTCATGACCTTTTATTATTTTTGTCTTCACTATTAATTATTTATTTACTATCTTAATAGTTCCTGTGGATATTTTGCAATATAACACATTTTAATAGAATGTCCTTTTCTTGTAACATGAACATTTAGTTTTTAAGTATGTGGATACATGTGGTTATGGTACACTTACTAATATTCTTTATTTTATTTTCAGGCTGTTACACCTGTTGAACTGTTCAAACCAAAATTTAATGAAACACTAAGTTTATGTTCACCAAGTTTTCATTCCAGTTTAACACCAATACAGGCGCTGGTTGTAGAATTTCTTCTTTCTCTAATATTGGTTTGGGTTTGTTGTGCCATTTGGGACACTAGGAATAGTGGAAAGACCGATTCACTTCCAATCCGATTAGGCTTAACTATTGCAGGATTAGCCATGGCGGGAGTAAGTACTATTAATTTTGGATAATGAAACGGTTCTTTGATAATAATAATTTGTTTTATAACAATCTTAAGCCAATAACTTTAGTATTTTTTGTAGTGTAGCATTTTCCTCACAAATATTAAGCAATATTATTTTTAGTACATTTTCTTTTAATAATATAACCTCCAAGTGAATGCAAAGTATTTTTCAATAAAATAAAAAGATGTAAATGATTAAAACATACAAAAAAAAAACAATAACTGTCTGAACGTATATAGGATTTAGTTACAAAATTAAAACATTGATCAACAAGAAATCTATATTTTATATCGAAATAAATTAAATAAATAAATTTAAGTAGGGATTAAGAAACAACCTATGATCAGGACTCGACAAATGACATATTTCTTACCCTGTAAAATTAACTGATCTGAATTTGATTACAAGAAAAAAGTCTGACCCAATGTCACTTCCTTTTGTGATATCCATTATGTCCTATATTTTTGTCGATGACATTTTCAAGTATCTATTATATTTCACTTGTTTTCTGTATTGAGATTGAAAGTTAAATTTATAAGAAATGTTTTTGTTTCGATATTCGATATAACCATCTTCAGTAAAACTTAAAAGTAAAACTGAAACAAAATGTAAACTGCTATAATTTATTTTTATAACTACTTACATTTATTTATAGGTTATACGAATATAAATATTTTTATATTTCTAGTCTGTTATGGATGACATGGCAAATTTTGTCATGTAATTCCGCGCTCGGCGTTTGGCATATAGTCAAGAGAATAGCTGTTTTGACCTAATTTGTTTAGTCCTTATTATATAAGGCTTTTGTAGATGGGTTGGAGTATAATCTTCTTATTTCTATAGTTTGAATATTACCCTCTGCGCAGTAGAACTTTGCATTATACTGATGATCTCAAGTTTTTACTCCGATTTAGATTGTTCTCGAAACTACCAAGAGATGGCGTTTGGTGCGTTCTACTGCGGTGGAACGTAGCAACATCTACTAGATGTGAGCTTCATCTGTCAAAGGTTTCTGTTTGCTCGTTTACACTTGTTTACACTGCACTGACGAGACCCAAGATAAGGTCAAACCTGGTCTGCAGTTAACGATATCCTGACAGGTGACACATTCCATCTTTCTTGTGGTTTTGGAACAATTTGATTCACTGTATTTTAGTGGTAACTCTGTTAGACAAAATAAGGCAAATTTTGTCATGTAATTCAGCGCTCGGCGTTTGGCATATAGCCAGGAGAATAGCTGTTTTGGCCTAATTTGTTTAGTCCTTATTATATGAGGCATTTGCAGATGGATTAGAGTATAATCTCCTTATTTCTGTAGTTTTAATTATTTTCTATCAATGATCATTTTGAGCTAAAATCTTGGTTATTTACATGTTAAAAATATGAAAACTAGTGAAATACTAACGGAACGATCTGTTATATCCAAATGAACAATTTGTAATTTTATTTTTTTGCCTGTCTTCCTTATAATATTTACACCTTTCTTGAAAAATATTTTGGATAATGCGTATAAATAAAAAGATTTTAAGAACAAATAATTTAGTTTTGAACCTACTACATTCGACACGTACTACAATGGATAACAAAATTTCATTAAAAAATAGACATACTATGAAAATGAAACAAGCTTTTGAGAAACTACATGTAAAATAAAGTATAATATTGATAGAATAATGATAATGGATTATGACAAATACTAATGAAGTAGAACTGAAGAGGCCCGAAAACACTTAATAAATAGAAATAATGGCAATATTCATCACCATATCCTTTATCATCCCATGACAATTGAGACATGAACAGTGATGATTCAGATAAATTGCATTGCAATGATTGCAGTACTTCTGAATTAACTTTAATAGCATTCTTTGAAGTAGGGCGCCTAGAAATAGCAATCACCGGATCTGTTGATACCAAAAGGATATTGATTAAAACTTGATTTGTTGACGTACGTGATTTCTTTGTATATAGTATAGCCTGATGTTTCCCAAGTCTTTATTACGGACTTTTTAGGCCTCTTAGGTTTTCTTCACTAGGAGATCCATTGTGCTTAGTCAGACTCCACACAGAGGTACTCGAATAGCTTCTCACTTTTGTCTAATTTCGCGATATTTATCTATTTTTTCAAAAAACACTCTCCTTAGGATTTTAATCTCTGTAAATAAACGTGATATAACAAACCAAATGAATCTCTTAATGTTAATCCCATTCGGGGATCTAAAATGGACACCACTATGAAACCTCCAAGCGTTAAATGGTTTTTAAATGTGTGTTAACACATTTGGAAACATACATTACCTACAAAACCACCACAATTTGTTTTGCCTGTATTGTAATTTTGTTAATAACTCCCTCCGGTGTTAACCGGAAACACTTTCAAGAACACATATTCATGTGTTCATAGCATATCATATCAACATGAGAAAAGTCTACAAATAGCGCTTTATTACATGATTATTTTTCAACCTACGGTTTTCCTCGCAAAAGTAAAAATAAAACAATAATATGCAAGTTTATGCATAAAGTAAGGTTATATTTAAAAACTACATTAAATGTCCTATACAACTGCAACCTGACCATCGCGCCACTCCTCTTCACTCTATATCTTCTACTGAAGTTGGAAAAAAAGCACTATATCATCTAAAACCTAAAAAAATCACAAAATTTCTGTAGAACATTTAGAGCCTAAAAGAGTTGCGGAATGAAATCCTAAAATAAATCCTTGGGAGCTCTTGGGGGCGATAAAGTTTTTCTCTATTGAATATGAGCATAAATTTATATAAAAAATTAATTCTATATGTAAAGTACATATAGATTTTGAATAATGAGTAGGAAGTATATGGTCTTACCTATCTCAGAAACGTCCATCGTTAATGGAAAACGATCCATGAATACTGTAAAAACAACCTAAATGTAATAATCGGAGAGCGAGTTAAACTAATCCCAGTGCAAGGAGTCAGATGCTTGTGTAAACAAGAATCCTTCACTCATTTTACTGTATATCTATAAACAGTGTAAGGCAAAATATTTTGGTATTCTACAACTTGCTAACTAATAATTACATACAACACACCAAAATTCAAAACTATTGATATGACTTTTGTCCACCGAAATTGGTAAATTTGTCCACTACGTGGCGATACAACAAAACATTTTATAACAATATTATAGACATTTCAAAAAATAAAACCCGCCACACGTAGGATTCGACATTTGTCCCGGATTGGAACCGAACGACATACAGCTATTTCGAACTTATTAGTTCTCATCAGTGCCGTACACGGTACGCCGATTCAGGACAAATGCCGAATAAAATTTGTGGGGTATACATCTTTATCGATACGATCTATGTCAGTAACATATAAGTCGGAAATCGAGAAAGGAACTACCAAAAAACCGCCAAGCGGTTATCAGCTGTATGTATGTTTTGTGAAACCATAATTAAGATATCCTCTGCTCACTACCGCCCTCTGCCGTTCACATCGTTATTTTTTACAGTAAGATAGCTGTCTTATTATTTATTTATAATTTTTTTTTACAAAGTTGCATATTTAAATGGAATAATATGTTTAATAACGCATTTGAGAAATAAACAGTTTTAAAACCTTAAAACGGGCTTTACCGCATGTAGAACACCTCTATCTCGACATTGAGTGGCCGAGAAAAAATAAACCCATAAATTCAGAATATGTGTTTTATGCGACAGTTTTACTTTTTTCAAGTAGTCCACCATCGTGCTTTCTCATGACCCATGGACAGTGTGGGGTGGGTCCTATCCACCTGAAAATCAATACATGTCGTCTGGTAGACGTTCCTAATCAGAATCAGTCGAAACCCGATCGATCCGACACGATTTAGTTGAGTTATCGTGCTAACAAGAATGAATGCCGACGACAACGACACACACACAGCAAAACATTTTTAACTTTTAACTTTTTTTGTTTTTAGGCCGAAAAACGAAAAATAAAACCAAAAAAAATGTTTTTTCACTTTTTCTTTACACGATTATATTACTTTTCCCCGTATAGTGTAGTGCGGAAAAGTAAAATCTACAATAATAATGTATCAAGTATACACCACGCCATTAAAAAAATAAAATGATTCTTACCTCTAAACTTACTAATTTTTTAGTAAGTTGATTACTATATCATAAATAATAATTTATTTCTAAATGATTTCGATTTATTATTTTTTATAATCGAACCATATATAACGATTAACAGAAAATTGCTTAGACTGTAGTTAATCAATTTTCTGTTTATGAAATAATAATTGTTTATGCGTTTGATAATATTTTATTTTAAAACCAATTCAAAACAATAATTTTACTTAATGACATTTTTAGGGTCCATACACAGGTGCCCACATGAACCCAGCAAGAAGTTTTGGTCCAGCTTTAATCAATGGGAATTGGGATTATCACTGGGTAATAAACTATTAATTTTTACAAAACATTGCAACCAAATTTACAAATTAATACATCTGTTGAAGCCGAAAGCAAATAATTATACATTTCAAAGAATTCATAAATGTAACTAACCCTGGCTGGAATGAACATTGGAATATATTTTGTATCTAGAATATATATATATATATATATATATATATATATATATATATATATATATATATATATATATATATATATATATATATATTCATATTACCGAAAATTTTAATGATTCATTAACAAATAACTTACACGACAGTAACAAGTTGTGGTTTCTCTAAAAGTAGTCTAAATGAGTTTCTCTAAAACTCATTATGAGTACATTTGTCAAATCACAAGTGATAAATATTACATTAAAATTTTATGGCATTAGAAACACCGGCAATTTTAACGGCGGGTTAAGGCCGCACACAGTGCGAGTAATACACAGTGCGAGTTAGCATGCGAGCTGGCCTAGTCAATTACTGCAGTACAGCTACTCGCACCGTGTGACCGCATCATACGAGTAACTGCCATGTGCGAGTCGGTCAGTAGCTCACATCGGAGTTACTTCAACATTTTTGGTTTTTACTCGCCAATCGCCTTCCCCCACCACGCCACAAGGCAGCAGCTCATATGTAACTCGGACGTCAATTCGCACGATTTTGCGAAACGTCAGTAGCTGGTATGCTCGAACCCGCGCCGGATGCGTGCACGTATTTTTTGGAGCAATCAAATTTAAGAGTATTTCCACTTGTGTAGGTGTCACTCTCATAACTGCTTAATATTCTCAGGGATCTTCATTATATAGCTCTTTAAATATTGTATGCGTTGCCCTTAAATATTTCCTTTGCAACCAATCCCTAACCCAAGTACTTCTTTTTTTCCTCTTTTTTGTACAGTGCTTTCAGCGCGAAGTATTTCAGCGCAAAATATTTTAGTAACCGCTCTTATTGTGGCATGCACTGTTATTTGTTGTATATTTTGCGACATCATTGTCCGACGTAGATATTTGCACACAACGAAATGCACACTTGCCTGCAGTGTCTCGGGCATACATCTACTTAACTGTGTCATGGCAGCTAGTCTGACCGTGTGACGACCAGTCGAGGTGAGTCAACCTACTGTCATACGAGTACACAGTACCAGTAGCTGTCTACTGTCACGTCAGCAGCTCGCACTGTGTTAGTTTTTGCCGTCTGGCAATAAAACTTACTTTCCTCTATATGTATATATGTATACTAAACATGCTTAATAATGCTAGTACATCTATACTATTATGGAACAGTTTAAATAAAAATGAGAGGCTAGAAAGCACTCTTCTAGAGTTCAATAACTGGATGTTAAATCTTTGTAAAAGCAGAGTATGATCATAACCCCTTACTGGATAATAATTATCTATGCGAAATGATAAATGCTTCAAGAAACACCGCTGAACATTTTCAAGTTGATTCGTATGATATAGATACCGGGGATACCAAATAAGACTACAATTTCTAATTTCAAATATTCTAATTTCAAACGAACTATCGTAAAACATAAACACTTTAAGGTAGAAGTGTTATTAAATAATGTGGTGTTTTTAATAGCGAAATCAAGAGTTTTATATACATTAAGAACCACATGGTTGATATGCCCAGAGAACGATACTTTATCATCAGTACATGCCACCAGTACAGGCCAAGATTTTTAATATTTTGAGAACGCGTTAAAACTATACCACCAAGGGAATAATCATATATTAGTAGTTGCTTCTTTAAGGTTTATGAGCAAACTTTACATTTATATTTATTGATAATTTATTTTCCGAACACCACGATACAACAAGGTCGACGAATTTTTGCAATCTCAAGTGATCATCTAAACAGGTTATATTTAAAAATAATTTTAAAAATATTTCTGATGTATTATTCAAAAATAAATAATCAGAAAAGAGAAGATGATAAAGCGAAATAAGCATTAGAGAAATATCGTTGATAAATAATATGGAAGATAATGGTCCCTAATACTCCAGGACTTTACAGTACAATACTTTAGCAGTACTCCAGGAAACGCTTAAAAGGCCTCGTATTTAAGGCCATTACATGAAATGTACGTCTGGATAATAAGAAGTCAAGAATATTACCACTAAATCCATATAATTCTAATTTTAAAATTTTTTATATTATAATCTACCTTGTCAAAACCTTCGAAAAATCAATATACATCACATCCCCTTAACCTATATTTGCGATTATATGGGTAAATTCTGCTGAATTTGTAATTGTTGAGCGTCTTGCTATGAACTCATGTTGATTAGGAGATAAAACCAAAAATTGCACACCAAAATACATTTCGAAAACCTTTGCAAGATTTAACAGAGCAGTGAGTAGACGATAATTTTTTATGTCAGATGGATTACCACTTTTTGATATAGGGCAGATCCTTACTACATTCCACTCATCAGGAAATGTGTGGATAGAGAGTATGAGATTAAACAACATGAGAAATGAGTCTATTAGAGCCCCTCAGCAATCTTTAACAAGAAAACTCAGGATCTGATCATCCTCACAGGTCATTTTGTTTTCAAGTATAATATTTAATTCATACGTTTAACGATAAAATTTTAAATAAACATATAATAGAATAAAACTCTCCACTGTATCAAATTATATATGGTTTGTATAATAATTCTTTATGTGTGGGTCACAGGTAACAATCGTATTAATCAATCAACTGACATTTTTGAACAGTGTCGTGCCGAAAAAAAATTTTAGGATAGTTAGTTTTAAACAGTTAGTACAATACAAATCCGTCAACCTATAACAGAGTAATGAAAAGGTTCTCCACAAAAAATATTCAATGGAAGTAATATTTCCATCAAAATAAATGAAATAAATTCAACAAATATCAAAATAAATGAAACAAAAATGAAATAAATTTTACAGAATAATTGAGACGCCAATGAATCAAATTATACAATAAAGTTAAGACGTTACTTCACAATTGCATTTTGTTCGGCAAATTATTAACTGTCTATGCCGTACGTAATTGATTGAAACATATGTCGCTAGACATACTTGCTGGTAATTGTGGCATATTAGTAACAATTGCGAGTGGTGTAGCATGTGATCCGTGCGTCCGTCGTCACTAAATTGATACACGCGCGCAAAGATCCATTATACAAATTGTAGCTATTTCTGAGGAAAATGCTTGCAAGGATGAAAGCATCTTAATTAGTAATATTAATTACAAATACAAATAAACAGGATTTTAATAATACATTTATTTCTTTTAATTTCATACTATAATTAAATAAAATGTATAAAATCTTATTAATTTAATAAATGGGATGCATGTGTTGGAATTCCTCAAATAGCACACATAGGCGACGTAAACGAAAATTGTCCTAAAACCTACTTACTTAAATTAACTGCATAATTTATGAACAAATTTTGCGTTTAATATGATGAATTCAAGTAAAATACAAATTATCGTGGCATACGATATTCAATTTCAATCACATTAGACTAAAATTATATTAATCATATCTACATGTAGATTAAACTACACATATTTACTGCACTATAGTATTTATTACTATATTTCAACAAAAGTTATAAATGAAT
Organism: Rosalia funebris; assembly: GCA_037954035.1. Taxonomy (NCBI): domain Eukaryota; kingdom Metazoa; phylum Arthropoda; class Insecta; order Coleoptera; family Cerambycidae; genus Rosalia; species Rosalia funebris. The sequence goes on along the minus strand of JAZFAV010000022.1, from coordinate 40,307,929 downwards.
ATCAATATTGCTTATACACGTTAAATAATTATAACTTATGGATTTGTAATCAAATGTATTCATACAAATATGTGTTAACTCAGTATAATATAATAAAAATATTAATTTGTTTTCCAGATTTACTGGGTAGGTCCACTCTGTGCAGGATTTTTTGGAGCCCTTTTCTATAGATTAATTTTCTCAAGAGATACAGCAGATACCAATGAAACATCCCCTGCATTATCAATTGAAAAATAACAGAGGCTAAGAAATGAGAAATATCCTGTGATTTTAATTAAATCTACTTTTGTACATATATTATCCAAGACTATTTTTAAGATAAAAACTAAAATGCATACAGGCATTTATTACTAAACTTATTACTAAACCCAACATTCTAATAGTCACCTACACTTTTATAATGCTTATTTCACTGTATACGAGGGTTTAACTATAGCAATACAGTAAATATTCAAGATATTATCTATTGTTTTAATTGTAACAACGTTCCATAACCACTATAAATACAATATTAATTTAAAAGTCAGATTTTATTCATTATGGTAGTCAAGGTTAATACATGAACATAAGTAAATTCAACAATAGTTACGGATAATTTTTATTGTGATAATTCAACGAATATTATTTTTAAACAAATTAAAATGCAAGTACAATTATACTGGGTGTATCACACATAAATTAGCTGAAATATTTTCTGCAAAATGGGTAAAATTAGTCTACACCGAGACAACAGTTTATTTATGATAAGAAAAACCGTTTATTTGACCTTCATGTTGTGAAACGTAAGTATGATAAATTGTAGCTAACGTTATGCCATTTACCCTAAACTGATCGCCAAGTTAGTCAACAATTATTCCTTACTTACAAAGACAAATTTACATTATAAGAAATAGCTTTGTCCATTGTAAAATTTTGGCTTGCCGTTATTAGAACATTATTGTCATTTTGTATACTATTGACTCCTGTAAACAGATCTTTCTTTGGAGATAGAAAAAATAACTGATTTGTGTAAATAATTTTACACTTAACATATCAATTCAATACTAAATTTAATTTTATTATTCATACGTCTTTCATATTAAAATAATCAGTCATGTTAAAATGTCAGATATACATGTACTTAAGTACCCATGGCTCTCAGTTAAATAATTGAAATACGTTATGATGGAAGTCGTTTTTATACTGCTCAGATATGAGGCAACTACTCAAATCAATTAAAATAAACAGTTTTAAAACCTTAAAACGGACTTTTTCGCACTTAGAACATCGCTATCTCGAAATTGAGTGGCCAAGAAACAATAAACCAACACATAAATATTCTGCATTTATGTGTTGGTTGGTTGATAATTATGTTTTATGCAACAGTTTTACTTTTTTCAATTTTGCTCAAATAGTCCACTATTCTGCTTTCTCATGACCCATGGACAAGGTGAGGTGTGTCCTATCCACCTCATAATCAATAAACGTCGCCTGGTAAACGTCCCTAATCAGAATCAGTCGAAACCCGATCGATCCGACACGATTTAATTGAGTGATTCTGCTAAAAAAAAAAATTCCCAAATAGCCCACCGTCGTGCTTTCTCATGACCCATGGACAGGAGGGGGTGTGCCCTATCCACCTCAAAATCAATAGTTGTCGTCTGGGAGACGTTCCTGATCAGAATTAGTCAAAACACGATCGATCCGGCACGATTTAGTTGAGTTATCGTATTAACAAAAAAAATTCTCAAATAGTCCACCATCGTTCTTTCTCATGACCCATTAACAGGGTGGGGTGTGTCCTATTCACCTCAAAATCAATAGGTGTCATCTGGGAGACGTCCCCGATCGGAATCAGTCAAAACCAGATCGATCCGACACGATTTAGTTGAGTTATCGATATAACAAACAAAAAATTCTCAAATAGTCCACCATCGTACTTTCTCATGACCCATGGATAGGGTGGGGTGTGTCCTATCCATCTCAAAATCAATAGGTGTCGTCTGGGAGACATTCCCGATCAGAATCATTGGAAACCCGATCGATCCGACACGATTTAGTTGAGTTATCGTGCTAACAAGAATAAATGCCGATGACAACGACAACGACACACACACACACACACACACACACACACACACACACACACACACACACACACACACACACACACACACACACACACACACACACACACACACACACACACACACACAAAATGGTTTAAAACCCACTTTTTTTGTTTTTATGCCAAAAAACTAAAAACAAACCCTAGAAAACAAATTTTTTTTTTTACACGATTGCATTACTTTTTCGCGTATAACGTGGGGAAAAGAAAATAAGCATAGGAAATTGTGCAATTTACCCTATGTAAGGTTAGTATAGCTTATCCTATTATATCATAATTTTATAAATTTAAAGAAATACTATAACAAAAATATAATAGTCATTGTAGTGCATTCTATCCAGCGAGCACATATAAACATACCATTTTATAAACAACTGTCCCAAAGTTGCCTTCTCTGTGCCCTTATCACTTTTAAATTAGGATTACAAAATAAACAGTTTTAAAACCTTAAAACGAACTTTTCCGCACGTAGAACATCTCTATCTCGAAATTGAGAGGCCGAGAAAAAATAAATCAACACGTAAATGCAGAATTTGTATTTTATGCGACAGTTTTACTTTTTCAAATAGTCCACCATCGTGCTTTCTCATGACCCATGGACAGGGTGGAGGTGTGTCCTATCCACCTCAAAATCAATAGATGTTGTCTGATAGACTTCCCTAATCAGAATCAGTCGAAACTTGATCGATCCGACACGATTTAATTGAGTGATCGTGCTAACAAACAAAAATTCGTAAATAGTCCATCATTGTACTTTCTCATGACCCATGAACAGGGTGGAGTGTGTTCTATCCACCTCAAAATCAATAGGTGCTGTATAGGAGACGCCTCCGATCAGAATCAGTCAAAACCCGATCGATCCGACACGATTTAGTTGAGTTATTGTGCTAACAAGAATAAATGCCGACGACAACGACGCCAACGACACACACACAACAAAAATTTTTTAAAAACCATTTTTATTATTTTTAGGCCGAAACACGAAAAATAAACCCAAAAAAAATTTTTGTTTTTTCAATTTTGCTTTACATGATTACATTACTTTTCCGGAGTGTGGAATAGTAATATTAAGCTGCCAAGTAATTTTAATAAAACTTTACTATTTATGTTAAAAGAAAAAAATTAAATAACAAACAATTCGACAAATATCAAAAACAATCTAAAGAATAGAACACTCATTTACACATATTGATGCGCGCAGAGGACAAACAAATTATTTGTTCGCCCAATTAAAAAGCAGTTGTTTGTAAATAACTGCTCTTTAATTGTTCATTCATATATAGATGAGGACCTTGTTAGATGTGAATCGCCTTTTCACAAGATCTGTCACAGTAGCAGTAATTTCAAAGTAAACTAAACTAAGACCGTCTTGCTCGTAGGTTTTGGTGCATCCAGCCGTTCTATAATGTGGTCCTACCATGTTAAGGATTTTTGCAGTGTAACGCCCAAAGTATTTGACGGTGTGCCAGCGGACAGATTCCCTTTAACCCTCTTTCTTCTTTAAACACTTTTTTATTACATTGACTAGATAATCTGTTTGGTTACAGTGTTTGTTACATACATTGTTATAAACAATGTATATATTTATGTATAAGACATTATATGCACATGTATAACTGTTTTATATGTTAGCAGCACCCTCTCCCTGCAACAGAGGCTGGATGTACAATGCCGCCTGATCATTGTTCTGATCTGCCACTAACCCTTTGTAACTTATTTATTTATTTATTGTACCCCTGTTCCTTATTTGCTTTACAGGGGTTTTTCTCTATTAATTAGCTAACGCTTTGTTTTTAGTTTTTTATTTGCTATTGTTTGCGTTATTTTGTTTTCATTTGATTTTATACGTAGAAAAATTGCTAAAAAACTTACTTTAGATACCCCGATTGTTCTACAGGTACTTCTTTCAACCGTCTAAACAGGATGGCCTGGTTTTGATCAGTGTGTATAGTGTACTTGTCATCACTTCGTGAAAGCCAACTGTCGTTAGCTAAGAGTTATCCACTCCGCTACTTTACTGATTTCCTGGAGAAAACTCATCGATCTATATGTTGAAGGGTCAATTAGATCCTTACCTGGTTTTTAAATAAGGATAATATCTGTCTTTTTTTATCTCGCGTAAAAATGGAGTAGTCTTAGTATATCATTTATGATGTTCACCACTTTGCCTTCAAATATTTTTAATTTTTTGCAGAAACTTTATAGTCCATAGTACTCAGTGAGTCCAAATGATGATACCAGATTGTCGTTTGTCGAGCTTAACTTTACCATACGGTTTAGCTGATTGAGAGCTCGCATGTCCTGTGATAGTCTCGTCCTTTCAGAATGTGTCTTTACTGCTCTTCGTTGTCTCATTACTCCCTGGGTCCTTTCTGAAATAGCATCCGTTAGGTTAACCGCTTTTCTAACTATGTACTATTCATTTCATCGCTATTTTCCATATAAAAAACTCTCTTATCTTGCCGATAAACGGAACAGTCTACCTGAGTCTATCCATAAAAACAAACCACGGTATGTTTTGAGATTTTCTGTTTTGAGAAACTGTTCTGAAGAGTGCTCTGCGTCACTGAAGTGCTCGGCAGTTACTGCTTTAAATTTTCCCTTAAGTTTATCCATATATTCTTAGTTATTAAATAATAAATATATTGTTTTTGTAACAAGAATGTATAAGAATTGACAAACAAAACCATATATTTCACGTTTTGCTCAAGAAATAGTGCAAAATTCGAAAAATAGAAATGATAGAGATAAATGATTCACCCTATATACGGGTTTACGTTATGTTCTTCATATTAATGTTTATATTTACATAAATTAAGAATAAAACCAAATATTAGAAAAAAAATAATGATAATCAATTTACTGGTGTCTTTTTCATTTTAAGTTAAGCAAATATTTTTGTATATATAGTTTGGCGGATAGGTAAAAAAAATGGTTTCCGTGCACAAGAATTGGAGAGAGTAAATTAAAGTAGAGAACTTCAATAAATATTGCAAAAGAAAACTTTATTGAATTATTTTTTTTCAGTTAAAGTTCTAAAGTACAGTTAAAAACAATTTCAAAACATGCTAAAATCTGCTTGTTAATTTTAAACTGATATACTAACTATATTTTCAGAAATATGTTATCAAATATAATTAAAAATATAACTGTTAATTAATTAATTTTATATTTGATAGAAAGGTTGAATAAGAAGGAAATCAGATTTGTACTTCTATTTTTAAAAGTTGAATATAGTTAAATATTAGTTATATTTGATTAACATTTAATATATGGGCAAGGTGAATATTTATGTCGATTGCCTATTCGGATCACAGGCTTTAAAAGGCATTCGTATTTTAATCGAATGTAAAATTTAATGTGAAATTTTGTTCTAAATCTATTATTATATTCAGAGTTCGATAATTTCATTTAGAATTCGTGGTTGCCTATCTCTATGCGTGTGAATGTATTTGATAAAATAAATAGATAACTGAAAAATTAAAGTAGTTAGAGCAGATACCACATATATATATATATATATATATATATATATATATATATATATATATATATATATATATATATATATATATATATATATATATATATATACCTTCCACAATTAATTAGACATTAGTTGTATACAAGTATTTTATTACCAGATTTATTTTATGTTTTCAAGAAGTATATAATTTTAAATTATGTGAAACGGCATTACTAAAATATTATAGGTAACAATTTAAAATATTTGCTGGTATATTATAACATTCCATAATACAAATAATAAATCAGCAGGTTTTTATAAAGAAACTGCAAAAACTCTTTTAAATATTATATATAATTGAAAAACTAAAAATATAAACGTACGTCCGCCAGCTTATCACAATTACACAATATGTGATTATGTCTTTCTTCTTCAATATTTTCAATTGATTACTCAGTAATCAATTATAAACACTTATTTTCTTCCACGTACATTCTTAACAGCTTTTAACAACATCATTTGAACATTTTCTGTTTATTTATCGGTAAATGTTGTGTAAAAGAAGAGCTGTTCGGAGTTTAGAAAAATTAGATAAAAATTAAGAGTAAGGATATTCTTATAATGAATTTTTCCAATTGGAAAACAGGATATCGACATTTTTTTGTCAAAAATTTAATTAGAACAAAGGACCAAGAACAATAAAGGAGTAAACAGTTTTAAAATCTTAAAATGAACTTTGAGTGGCAAAAAATTTCTCAAATAGTCCACCATCGTGCTTTCTCATGATCCATGGACAGGGTGGGGTGTATCCTATCCACCACAAAATCAATAAGTATCGTCTGGGAGACGTCCCCGATCAAAATCAGTGAAAACCCGATCGATCCAACACGATTTAGTTGAGTTATCGTGCTAACGAAAAAAAAATTCTCAAATAATCCACCATCGTGCTTTCTCATGAGCCATGGACAGGGTGGAGTGTGTCCTATCCACCTCAAAATCAATAGGTGTCGTTTGGGAGACAGCCCCGATTAAAATCAGTCAATACCCGATCGATACTACACTTTTTGATTGAGTTATCGTGTTAACAAGAATAAATGCCGACGACAACGACATACACACACACACACACACACACACACACACACACACACACACACACACACACACACACACACACACACACACACACACACACACACACACACACACACACACACACACACACACACACACACACACACACACACACACACACACACACACACACACACAAAATGGGTTAAAACCCTATTTTACTTTTCCGCACTCCTCTATGCGCTTAAAAGTAATGTAATTGTGTAAAGAAAAATTGAAGAAACAAAATATTCTTTTGGGTTTATTTTTGTTTTTCGGCCTAAAAACCAAAAAAAAAATTTTCGTTGTCGTTGTCGTTGTCGTTGTCGTTGTCGTTGTCGTTGTCGTTGTCGTTGTCGTTGTCGTTGTCGTTGTCGTCGGCATTTATTCTTGTTAGCACGATAGCTCAACTAAATCGTGTAGGATCGATCGGGTTTTGACTGATTTTGATAGGGAACGTCTCCCAGACGACACCTATTGATTTTGAGGTGGCTAGAACACACTCTACTATGTACGTAGGTCATGAGAGAGTACAATGGTGGATTATTTGAGAAATTGTTTTTGTTAGCACGATCACTCAATTAAATCGTGTCTGATCGCTCGGGTTTCGACTGATTCTGATTACGGACATCTATTAATTTTGAGGTAGATAGGACACACCCCACCCTGTCCATGGGTCGTGAAAAAGCACGATGGTGGACTATTTGAAGAAAGTAAAACTGTCACATAAAACACATTTTCTGCATTTATGTGTTGGTTTATTTTTCTCGGCCACTCAATTTAGAGATAGAGATGTTCTACGTGCGGAAAAGTCCGTTTTAAGGTTTTAAAACTGTTTATTATTTTTTTTGTTTTTAGGCCGGAACACGAAAAATAAACCCTAGAAAAAAAAATGTTTACACGATTACATTACTCTTCCGCGTATAGTGGAGTGGGGAAAAGTAAAACGAATTGACAATATATAATGAGGAAAATATTCGTCTGAACATTTCTGAATAAATGCACAATATACATTAACAAACGTAAAATATAAATAAACAAAAGTTATCGGAATTTTAAATATTCGAGTATAAAATTTAACCTATACGACGAAATATTTTTCTATAAATCGAGCCTCATGCATTTTAAAAAACTATGAAAGAAACGATGAATAAGAAAACATTCTAAACAACTATAGTTCTTTACACATTCACAGCTTATAGAACAGTTTTCTTTAATGTACTAGAAATTGGGTTACAGTTGTCTTTAAAATAGAAGTTGCGTTATTAAAAACGTCATTGGGATGTAACATAGCTGTAAAATAATAATCTATATGTTAATTAATCTTTAAAATCATTTCTGTATTGAAATAAATAATAAATCAGAAATCGAGTGGAATATGTACCTGCGAAAACATGTGAAATATATAATGTAAAGCTGGATTTTCTAAACTACACATTTTCACTCTATAGAAAAAAATAATTCCCATATAAAAGTTATTCAACCTAAAGTTAAATTCTGAATAAATATAAGACAGGTAAAAAGTAAAATAACAATTTAGCCAAGCTAAAACAATACTTGAAGTCAACATAGAATAAACAGTTTTAAAACCTTAAAATGGACTTTTCCGCACGTAGAACATCTCTATCTCGAAATTGAGTGGCAGAGAAAAAATAAACCAACACCTAAATGCAGAATATGTGTTTTATGCGACAGTTTCACTTTTTTCAAATAGTCCACCATCGTGTTCTCTCATAACACATGGACAGGGTGGGGTGTGTCCTATCCACCTCAAAATCAATAGATGTCGTCTGGTAGACGTTCCTAATCAGAATCAGTCGAAACCCGATCGATTCGACACGATTTAATTGAGTGATCGTGCCAACAAGAAAAAATTCTCAAATAGTCAACCATCGTACTTTCTCATAACCCATGTATATGGTAGAGTATGTTCTATCCACCTCAAAATCAATAGGTATCATCTGGGAGACGTTCCCAATCAAAATCAGTCAAAACCCGATCGATCCGACACGATTTAGTTGAGTTATCATGCTAACAAGAATAAATGCCGACGACAACGACGCACACACAGCAAAAATTTTTTAAAACCCATTCTCCTTTGGTTTATGGACAAAAAGCGAAAAATATACCGAAAAAAATAGTTTTTTCACTTTTTCTTTACAGGATTACATTACTTTCCCGCGTATAGTGCAGTGCGGAAAAGTAAAATTAAATATGAGACTAAAAAGTATAATAAACAGTGTTAACAACTGCAGTAAATGAAAAGGCTTGTAATGCCTTACTTCTAATGCTAAATTCGTTATCTAATACCAACAAAATAATTTTAAATACAAATATTAACTAAATTTTACCATAAATTCGGGAACCCCTACGTTCGTCTTGATGTAACTATAGATGGGCCTTTATTACAACAAAATAATGAAAAAATTTTATTGAAATATTCCACTTCGAACTTTCTAACTATACAGTACACGTTGAAAATATGGCGCCATTTTGGAAATTATTTTTACACGCCAACAGTATGTAACACCTCATTTGGAAGCTGCTTCAAATAGCTATTCAAATGTTTTTATTTTGATATCTCTCTTGGTTTGAATTGATTGAAAAACGTCAATTAAAGTTAATATTAGTGACATTAATTTTGTTTAGGCAGTGCTTCCCTGTAAAAGCCAAGTGTCAGGTTCTTTTCTGACAGAAATCATGCCGACTTTTTTTGTGTTTACATTTACAAATTCTATTTAGCGTACTTTTAATTGATTGCAATAATATGACATTTACTTTAGAAAAAAAACTTAATGCGATTCTAATTATTAACGAGGATGGAAGAAATCTAAATGAAATTGAAAGAATTTTTAAATGAGAGATACTTCGATCACACATCACACATTTCTAGGGTATATTTACCACAGATGCAGGCAGAACTTTTAGAGAACAGGTAATATTCAGGATGAAAGATGCCGCAATATACCAGAAAACCAACAAATAAATATTGTCACCGAAACAGTCGTGATTGCTAATATAGATCCCGATTGAAAACTTCAATTTTGTGAAATATTATCAGAAAAAGTAGCCAATAAACTTGAATATTCAAAAACAATTTGTGTTAGCGATAAATCCGCCTTTTTCCTAACTGATAATATGAATTCTCAGAACGTAAGATATTCGAGTGATACATATCCATACAGAATTTCCAAAGACAGTCAGCGTATAGGCAGATACCTCAAGGAATCACATGGGTAAAATCACAAGGCTGTGTTTTTACGTCGAAATTTAACGGGGGAGGTATTTGAACATATTCAAAGTGCTAATGAATCGGAGATTCTAGAAGAAAACGATTTTGGAGATCTGGAAACAACTTTTCACTGAGATGGTGTTCATCCACACTCAATAGGATGGTGCTCACCTACACCATTGTGGCACAAAAATACTTCTCTGCACCATAATATTCACCATATAACCGTACGACCCCAGGCTCATAATAGTTCGATCAGGCATAATTTTACAACTAATATAGTTAAATAAAAGTAATAGCACTTTCAAAACTAATTTATTGAAAAAAAAAATAGTAGTACAGAAACGAAGTATATACTTTGAACTTAAATATGGTGAAATATTATTACGTTATGATGTGTCAGTGACAAGTTAGTTAATAAAAAACATTAAGATTCACGGCTCAGAATAGTTCGGCCGCTTCATCAAAACTATGTTACATCATTTTTATTAACAATAACAGCTTTAATTCTAGCAAGCATTGTATCTGCCAGCTTAGCGCACTTTTAAGGAAGCGTGCTGTTGCAAATTTCTTGCAATTTGGTGCGTAGATCGTTAACTGAACGGACTGGATGTTTCCGCAACTGTTTTCATTTCATGCCACAATGTTTCTATTGGCGAGAGATCTGGACTGCTGGAGGGTCATTCCATAACAGAGATATTATGTTCTGTAAACCAAGCTTTGACAATTTTTGCTGTATGACACGCAGCACCATCCTGTTGGAAAATGGACTGCACGTCAGTGCCTTGACATATGGGTATTGACGACAATAAATTGTCTCTAAAATTTGCTTATATTTTTCTGCTGTCACAGTATCACCTACGAAATGCAATCTTCCTACGCCCATACCACTCATACACCCCCAGTTCATAACAGACGCAGGCAACGTCACTTTCCTAACCAAACAGTAAGGATGATAAGCTTCCTGTGGGGTTCTTAGCACACGTTTTCTGATATCAGCAAAACAGATTTCAAATTTGGATTCCTCACTCCAAATTACCTGGTGTCATTCTTGTAAAATCCAGTGCCTATGTTCTCTGGTCCAGCGTAACCGATTGATTTTCTGCCGTTTAATTACTGACGGCTTTTTTTCCTGAAGAAGTTCAAAAGTAAAATGTAAAGAATCAAACTTTACCTTGTAGAATTTGTACCCTATTTTCTTTATTGAACGTTTAGGTGTGGATACAGAAATATTCTTTCCAATGTTAATGTTAATGTTTTTTTATTAACAGACTTGTCATTGGACACATCACAACGTAGTAATATTCCATCGCATTTAAGTTAAAAGTTTATACTTTGTTTCTGTTACCAATATTTGTCTTTAATAAAATAATTTTGAGAGTATTGCCTGGTGCCTGGCCGAATTATTATGAGCCTGGGCTTTTAATAGTTTCTGATCTCAGTACAGTACAGTATCCCAATAAGAGGACCGGACATTAGATGAGCAATGTATTAAAAAAACAGCCAGCATTTTAACTTGTACTTCATACGTCTATAAAAAGGAAAGATTTGTACCCACAGAGGGTATTGTTATCTCCATTACAACCATGAAGAAGAGTGGTCCTAAAGATGTAAACAGAAATTCCATGAAATTTAAATAAGCATAATGAAGAACTGCTTGACCTTAAAGTTTTTTTTGCGATGGACGTACTGATTATTAACAGTTCTTCACTATAATTACTATAAAACTTCTTCAGAGAATACTATAGAATATTTATTAATGATGAGTGGCTGATTTAAAAACATGAGTGGCTGTTTTCATTATTTTTGAATGGCTGATTCATGAACAAAAAATAAGACGCAAATCGTTGTGGCTAATTGTATATATAGTTGTTATGAAATGTTTTTTTTAATGATAATACTAAGAAATAAGTTATATAACAGCATATTTTTCAAAACGTAAATCCGATTAAGAGAATATTATGAGACGTTTTAAAAGTTTTGTAACTAATTTTTTTACAACTAATTTTTGTAATCAACTTTAAATCTGTAACTTTGATATTTTAAGTTGAACTTGACTTTTTTACCAGCTTTATTATTAAAATCTATAAAATTTAAATATGTAAATGTTCGTTTGTTCAAAATCTTAAATCTCCGAGAGTTATTCACCGATTGCTTTGAAATTTCGACAGAACGTTGTATATGTGCGTGTTTTTATATACCTACTATTATATATGTGTCACACCTGTGACAGGTAAAAAGCCACAGCAACACATGGCTGGGTACAGCTAGTTTATAATAATTATTTCTATTCTCTTCATTCGCTCTGGAAATCAAATGCACCCCTTTACTTGCAGAAGCCAAATGTTGTTTTTATCAACATGTGGATTCCAACATCGATGTATGTATAAGTATGTTAGCTTATTAGAAATGACACGCTGTATATAAATAACGTAGGCTTGTTGGCATAATGGCCGGCCTACTATGTGCCTCGGGAACTTGACCTAGTCGGGCTTTTACGAAATACCAAGTGATTAATTTATAGCACAAAATATAACTAGAGTTGCCATATAATTAATTACCATTAAGTTCTGATTCCAATTAGGTTACACAACAATTAATTATATAGACTCAAATGAACTCTAACATTAAATACTGAGTGGACAATAAGATTTTGTATTGAAATGTAGCAATACTCTTCCTCACATAGGAGCATTTATACCCCTATGTAGATACAAAATATAATGTTATTTGAAAAATGAATTTAATTTTAATTACTAAATAAAGAAAAGCACTCATTAATTATCCTTTTTAGAATACTCACGTGTACATATTCTTTACCTTGACATAATAGGCAGTTACACACGTACTTTGAAAATGCATTAATTACAAGTAAATACATTCCTGCCTGTTATTCTCCATTCGAACGATTAATATTAAATTAAAGATTTTTATTTTCCAACCTTGGAAATATCTGGAAATTTTAATACTCATAGATTATAATATACTTAATACAACTCTTACTATATGTAACTCATATTTTCAATGGATAACGGGCTTTAAATTCCAAAAAAATAAAAGAAAAGTTTTAGAACAAATGATTTTGATAAATGTTTAACTGTGAAAATATACTTCATAAAAAGTTTATTTATATCGTGATTTTAACCAACTTTTTTTAATCAGATTAATTATGGACTTATAAGAAGAGAAATATGATTTTTTTGTAATAATATATGATACGGATGCTTGATAGAGATTTTTATTAGTGCCAAAAATCATCAATATCAATATTTTGGTTTTTTTTATTAACATTCGTAACAATCTAATAGTATTCAGAACCATGAACAAAGACTTCTAAGAATTGTTGGTCTATTATTTTACGGGGATATTTTAATATTGATAGATAAAAAAAAGTTTTTTTTAATCTTCATTTAATCGTTTAATTTTTTAATAAAGATTTAGATAGATTTCATCCTTTGAAGACTCAGGCCACGGAGGGGAAGGTTACACTTAAACATGAGGACAACCACACCGATATTCAGAGAAGACTGCCAAACTGTCCCTGTTGGAAATCCAACACTGGCATAACTAACGTTTCTGAACAAGTTAATTGAAATTTTTATTCTTCAGATAGGGATCAGATTATCACTACATCAAGCTCTAACTTAAGAAAGATTCCCTTTTTGCACAAATTACTGTAATTCTAGTAACATAAATATACTAAGTTTTGTATAACATTTTGATCCAGCAAGATGTTATAGAAGACTTAGTATATTAATAGTAACACTTTTATAAACAAAAATCACTGATTCTTACAAAATAGTTCATTGAACGGTGTTTGAGCATTTTATTTTACTTCTTTCATCATCACTTTTTTTCTCAAGATTTTCCACTATATTTAATATCGTAGTTTATATCGCATTCTGATCGATATTAGTATTTGGAATCTGAATAAATATACTAATTTGTATAAATGATATGCCCACGAATATCCAGAAGACACAAGAAGATCGAAAATAAAGAATTAAAGACCATACATCTAATCATACTAGGTATAAGAGGTCAGTCAGTCAGTAGATACTAGGTTATGAATTACTGAAACTAGGGATATAGCATATTACTGATGAATTGAAGCAATTGAAAACTTATGGAGTGGTGTCTTAATAACATTATTTTATTATTGAACTGTAAAATATACGTGAAATTTTAAAATTCTCAAACTTAGATTCTTTTCATAATTACGTCTTTCCACGGGATTGACTTTTTAATTTATGTGATTGATTAACTGACTATATCTATGTATAGTCTTACATACTTAGAGATTTATCCTTACGTGATTTTTTATCTGATAATCATTCATTTGGCAATTAATAACATCAGTCATAATCTGATCTACCAATTTCGTTTTTAGTACTTATTAATAATCTACTTGCATTATCAGTGACCAAATATGTAACTATACTCTGTTGACAGCACTCTTATAACCATACTATCGTTTTAAACATATAACGACAAAGACGTTATGAGTTGGAAAATCGCGTATAGGCTTTTTCCTTCTCTAGACATGGAATGAATTACACAATATAAGATTAACAATAAGACGAAATGTTATTGTTTTCCTGAAGTCGGTTTAGTAAACCGACTCCAGGATAAAAAGTATGATTTCCAAATATAAAAACAACACTCCAACAATGATCGGATCTGTAGAGGCTCTGATATAATTTATACATTGAGAGAACAATTAATTTATTGCTAATTAATTACGTTTATGACATATAAATGCTGATTTTGAATATAGTGATTTTTTTTTCGCTCAAGCAAGTAATTACCTCGAATATACTAGTATTAGCGAACACTGATCAATGCAAACATATTAAAAAGAAGAGACATAGATATATTGTTAGACAAAAATACGGCAAATTTTGTCATGTAATTCAGCGCTCGGCGTTTGGCATAGAGCCAGGAGAATATCTGTTTTGACCTCATTTGTTTAGTCCTCATTATATAAGGCATTTGCAGATGGATTGGAGTATAAACTCCTTATTTCTGTACTTTGAATGTTACCCTCTGCGTAGTAAAACTTTGCATTATACTGATGATCACAAGTTTTTACTTCGATTTAGATTGTTCGAAACTACCAAGAGATGGCGTTTGGTACGTTCTACTGCGGTGGAACGTAGCAACGTCTACTAGGTGTAAGCTCCAGCTGTCAAAGGTATACTCGCTTACACTGCACTGACGAGACCCAAGATAAGAAGGTCAAAACCGGTCTGCAGTTAACGATATCCTGAGATAGGTGACACTTTTCATCTTTCTTGTGGCGCTCGGCATTTGGCATATAGCCATTAGCCAGGAGAATAGCTGTTTTGACCTAATTTGTTTAGTCCTTATTATATAAGGCATTTGCAGATGGGCTAGAGTGTAAACTCCTTATTTCTGTAGTTTGAAATTTACCCTCTGCGTAGTAAAACTTTGCATTATACTGATGACCTCAAGTTTTTACTTCGATTTAGATTTGTTGTAAGTCGAAGCTGATCTATAATTGCTATGAAGCATTGAACCACTTCGCAGGGAAGGGACCGGTGGAACTCTTATGGATACCTGGGCATAATGGCATTAAGGGAAATCTAATTGCAGATGACCTTGCCAGACTAGAGACCAGAACCTGCAGTGGGAATAGGTCGGAATCTGCTCAGAGACCGCATGAATGGCTGGGCAAGAGAAAAGATGGAGAGGAGTAACGGGTTGTCGAATAACCAAACTCTTCATCGAATACTCAGAGATTAAGAAATGGGCCCAAGAATTCATTAAATTGAACAGGCACAAAGCCAGAACCCTGGTGGGAATCATAACGGGTCACCATAGTAGCCTGACTGCATATAAGCATAAGCTGAGGCTGACTAATAGCCCGGCCTGCAGATACTGTAAAGAAGACGATTCATCTTCTTCAATCGAAACCTTGATGCATCTTCTTTACACCTGCCCCGCACTGGAGGAGAAGAGGTACCTTATATTAGGGACCCCTGTTATCCTAGAGGAGGCGAGGCTTAAGGCGGGGGACGTGCCTAAATTGCTCCTTTTATGGGATAGCATTTTTGGATAATGACCTAGATAAGAGGGGATTGCCAAGGGACCCATGCGATCAGTGGCTGATGAGCCCCAAACCTATATAATATAATAATAATAGATTGTTGTTGTTGTAGTATATTAAAAATAATTAAATATCATCATTTATTAGGTAATAAACATATATGTTTCTTCATATTACTAATATGAATAAACATACATGTTTCTTCATATTAGTAATTTATAAATGTAATCATTCCTTGATATAAAACTGTTGGTTTTAAACATCAAATAATGATGCCTAAATGAATTTATTTATGTGAAATTAATTCTTCTACATAAATCAAAAGTTACCATGTATTAAATCATTACCATATACAGCTTGTCAAGAATAGAAAAAAGTGGGAGATTATTTGTGTCTGCGTACAAGAAAGAGTGAAGCACAATTTGGAGGTACATTACGCGCAGCTAGATCTAACTCTATCTATGTACATTCACATTCAATATATATTCATCGATATTCACTCTTCAAATGTCTCAATGTTACCGAGTAAAGACCAGACTATTTATTGCGTACCTCATGGGCGGTCCGATATCGCAGTTTTGAGACTTGTTTCTATTCTGAACAATCTTACCTATTTTAGTGCCAATATGCTTGTCGGTGAATAAAAAGAATAAACTTTTAATGCAACATGTTCTACTGCATTCTCCTTTCCTAAATTATACGTCCATAAATATATTATTTAATCATTTTTCTTCATAATTACATTAAAATAGATAAAAAATTAAGAATGTCTATAACCGATCATAATTTCCTACAACAAAGGCATGTCAGTACACATTACCCCAATATGCACCTAAATAATTATAAAAGCAACATACGAGCAATCCATATGATATACAATTTCAAATGTTTAATTTAATTGTAGTGCTCCTGTGTTTATATATCGATATCTCGTTGCCTTATGGGGCACAATTCAAAGTGCCGTTCTTCATAGCGTATTTCAATTATCTAAAAGGTATTCAGCGCAATGAAAATAGGTAAGATAAAAGGTGAGCCAATATCTTCTATAAACCATAAAATTCCATAAAAAATAGTAAATTTTTTGATAGAATTTCGAAGAATAAAGTATTTTGATAGACCCATCTTATTATTGAGCAAATATCAAAAATAATATGAAGAAACGGTATACCAATACAGAGAATTTTAAACGCACATAACCGTGTTGTCGTAGTCGGAAATCGTATTAATGTAAAATCAACATAGAGTGTACTATTAACGCGTTTCATTAAAGAAACGTACCTAATTAAAATACGAATTTAATATTAACGTACACCTCTGTGGAATTAATAATTAATGAAGAACGTAAGCAGATTAAAATAATAAGCAAGCAAAATACGGTATAACATACAGTACAATTTATTTTATAATTCAGTAGGTTCCAAATAGCAGTGATAGAATTACTAAATTCTACTACTGGTTAGATTACGTTCAAACTTTGTGCGGGTTATTTTAAAACATCGACCATAGTTCATTTAATCTTTGCGATTCCGATGTCTCAAGAACTGGACTCGTAGTTCAGTTATATTCGTGATAAGAGATATAAGTGCATCTGTATCGCAGTTCTGTATATATATTTTTTTAAAACATAACTACAAGTGAAGATGCTTCCAGGTACGTACATATTTAATTATATTATAGTTACATAATGGATAAATAAAGTCTGAAATATCAATCATCCTTATCTAGAAAATAATACTTATGTTTAAGAGAAAAAATTTATCCATCTCTCTCATATCTTTCATTTAAACTTCGGGAATAGTAAATAGAGGATATAGCATATTTAGTTTATAGATTTTTTGTCGTATTTATTTCGAATTTAAAATTACTTTGATTTATTTTAACATATTTGATTTTAAATTTAAATTACAATCAATATTCTTATTGATATTCTTATTGAATCAATATTATTATTGATTGAAATTATGTCAATAAATGCTTTATAATGAAAATATTATATAATTGAAACTTCCCCATATCGATGTATATACACAAATATATCAATAAATAATATTATATATAACACAAACAACATTAACGCACCCCCGCACACACGTGCACATAAAAGCTTAAATATACATATATACAATACAGTGTGATAACTTTAAATAAATTGTCACTGAAAAACAAATGAAATATCGAAATATGACAGGATGTTTCAACTGACGACTTTAATTTTACCTATTTTGACGACAATCGTCTGTTTATTACATTGTTGACTTTTGATCTATAATAGTTAGTTTTAACCTGAAGTTTCTTTCACAATAAAGTATTGATAATTATATTTTTAAAATGTTATTGTACAAATATTTTAATTTTAACTGGTATATTCATTATTATCTCTAATAGCTCTCCATAAATGTATATTTACAATAATTAATATGAACAAAGGAAATAAATCAAACAATATATTCTTGAAACAACGCAGTGCAATAAGTAATTGAAAAATAAAAATAATAATAAACTGCAAATTTGTAATTATTTTAAAACAAATTTTAAAAATGCTTTTTATTTATTATTATTACATTCTTATTATTACATTACATATTATTCTATGATAATTCCCTCTCCTAAGATAATTAACGAGTTATTTCCTTGTGTTTTTAAGCTATTTGGATTGATTTCAATCCACAATTATAAAATAGAATTCATGAGGGTCTACTCGTATCGCTAATTGCTCTCCTTTTGATCGACCTGTTTGGAATGACGTCATTAAAATATGGGCGAACAGTATAATTAATGGTGGTTTCCTAACCGAGCCCTTCCACGTTTCCTTGACTTTTAAATGTTTTAAAAAATTATATACTGAATTTATTTTATAAGTAATATTACACAGTTATGTATGTAAATAAACAGTTTTGAAACCTTAAAACGGACTTTTCCGCACGTAGAACATCTGTATCCCGAAATTGAGTGGCCGAGAAAAAATAAACCAACACATAAATGCAGAATATGTGTTTTATGCGACAGTTTTACTTTTATCATTGGCGACCGCTTCACTGCCGTTTCAATACATTTGTGATCGAACGAATTTTTTGTCTCATTCATTCGTATATGATACCGGCCGTATATATGTTTTTTTCGTTTAATACAAAATCCGCAAATTTTTCTCAAATAGTCTATCATCGTGCTCTCTCATGATCCATGGACAGGGTGGGGTATGTCCTATCCACTTCAAAATCAACAGATGTCATCTGGTAGACGTCCCTAATCAGAATCAGTTTAAACCCGATCGATCGGACACGATTTAATTGAGTGATCGTGCTAACGACCTATAGCAGATGACACCTATTGATTTTGAGGTGGATAGAACACACCGCACCCTGTCCATGGGTCATGTCATGAGAAAGCACGATGGTGGACTATTTGAGAATCGTTTTTGTTAGCACGATAACTCAACTAAATCGTGTCAGATTGAATAGATTTTGACTGATTCTGATTGGGGACATCTCCCAAACGACATCTATTGATTTTAAGGTGGATAGAACACACTCTACCATGTACATGGGTCATGAGAAAGTACAATGTTGAACTATTTGAGATTTTTTTTTTGTTAGCACGATCACTCAATTAAATCGTGTCGGATCGATCGGGTTTCGACTGATTCTGATTAGGGACGTCTACCAGACGACATCGATTGATTTTGAGGTGGATAGGACACACCCCACCCTGTCCATTGGTCATGCGAAAGCACGATGGTGGACTATTTGAAAGAAGTAAAACTGTCGCATAAAACACATATTCTGCATTTATGTGTTTATTTTTTCTCGGCCACTCAATTTCTAGATAGAGATGTTCTACGTGCGGAAAAGTCCGTTTTAAGGTTTTAAAACTGTTTATTTCATATGAAATAATATCCAGAATACCTATTAGTTTATATTATACTATTGATACGATATAATGATAATAAATCAAATATAGCTCAAATTATATTTTAGTATAACTACATTACGTACAAAACCAGAAACACACAAAGAGGACACTTCTGTTTTATGCAAATTTTATTTTTGCACTTCTTAACGTATAGTTTACGCTATTTTTAATACATTGCCTTTACGGTAAGCAAATCAAATATTCCAATGTCTTACAATGACCCGTTTTGAACATAATTAATTTTGAAAAATATATTTTCTCCTTTAAACCATATTATAACACCTATTATACCTATCAACAATTAAATTCAATTAAATTATATTTTACATTAATAGCGATGAGAAACGGGTATTTTAAGGTCAGATATAAGACGCTCACTGTAAATAATTTGCTAATGACTAGTATAGTTACGGGTAGTGCATTTATAAAATGTTTTTCCTATAATTTATAGAATGCCTTTTTTCATTAGAAATAAACATCCGTGAAATTATTATATAAGTGAGGTAACCATGTATATTTTACAACATTATTTATAATTATAAATTCAGCTACTTAATTTATTGCACCTGATTAACACACTGATCCCAATTTCCAATCAAAAACGCCTTTAAATCTATAATATTTATCTGATTATAACGAGGTCATCGAATTTATACGAAACTGTAACTATATTAATAAACTTCATAACGTAAATAGTAATCCATTAAGATTATTGTCATTACAATAGTATAATATCACAAACACAAGAATATATTTAAAAACATATTCACCATATTACAATAATCAGTAATCATTCAAAATAAATATACGATACTTACTTATGCAATGCTCATGTCGTCAATGATATTGAAAGGCTGATTATCATATTTTGCAAAGACATGGAGTTCGCCTGCAAAGAAATTATTTGGATTGTGTACTTTTTGATTATATGAAGTACGCTTATCACATATTATTAGTGCTTTTTAAGCCTCAAAAACCGGGAAAAGGAAGTGTGATCTAATCAAAATAAATAATTAGGATTTATAAAACCAAACATGTGAATGATTTAACAGCACTGGAAATTTCGAAATGGAAATTTAATTCAAAAATACATCAATTTCCCTATCACCTATTAGGGACTCGCTTAATGTAATAGACATAGACTGTAATGGAAACTGTACCAATTATTACAGTAGAAAGTCAAATAGGAAAAAAAGATATTTTCAATTTTATTGGACGATAATTCGATAAAAAAAAATAAATGAAATGTTCATTTTCATTTACAGATAGTGCAAATGTAGTTACTATTAGAATTCTAATGTCTGTAGAAAACATATTATGTACTATGTATCATTGAGAAAAGATATAAAGAAATAAGTTCGATATGTCCTTCTAAAATATAGACAATAGTGAATTAATTTTAGAGGTAATTAAGCTCTTGATGTATAATCAGCCATACTGTCTATTGGCCTATCGATTGTGTATTGTCGATTATTGTCTCTATTTCAGGAAAACATATCAAAAGTGTCTCACTACTAGTGTTCTCGATGATACATAGAGAAATAGAATAAAACATTAAGAGAACCTTGTCCTATCATTTGTCTGCATTTACATGTATTTTCAAGAGGCGGCTCGTTTTTTATAGCTTAATCTACTGCCTGTTTACTTTTTTTATTAAAAACCTATATAAATTATATTTACAAGAAACATAAATGTCAAACGAAGCTTACTAATTTTTTTCATTTAATTAAATAATTATATAGTTAATTAAATTATTTTTATTTCTGCAGAGGTCTTGTCAGGACTAGTTTCTGGATTTGTTCTGGGTTTGTGTCTGGAACATTAAGGACAGTAGTCGCTTTTAATTAAGATTGACGTATAGAATATAATAATTATTTATTGTTCAAGTGAAGACGAAAATTTATGTATAAATGGAACGACACATACTCGTATATAATCTCTAAACACTCAAGATATGTTTAATATGATTAATAAAATTAAAAACATACAACCCACCTTACAATATAAACAATTTATATGATTTTCATAGTGAGTTCCAAAATAATGACGATATCATTTTTATTAACATTGGCTTCAGAAATTAAATTTTATTTATAATTTTTGTTAAATATATTCATCTACTTTTAAGACCAGATTATGAAATGATATACTATAACATTTTTGTTATACAATACAAAATATATATTGAACAATACAAAACATATATTATTAAACATAATAAAATATCTAAAATTAAAAAAGTTACTAAAATATATTTATAATTATTTTGTGTTACGCTGATTAAGGCTTATTTGTTCAAGAATTAATGGAAATGCTTAAAAATTAATTCACATATCACTTGCTTAACATATGTAATCTCTTAAGATATTAACGGCTTATCAAAGAAACCTGACTGATCCAAATTCATAACGCAAATTTAGTGCATTATAAAATAAAATATCAATACAACACAAGGTTCGATGAAATTCAATGTTAGATGTATCCCAACAATTTTCGTTGCAATAAACTACTTACCAAACCAATACGTTTGACCACGATTGAAAATTTTATAGGTATACACTGTAATTATTAACTTAATTACCTTAAACAATAAACAATTTAGAATTGCTTATTATGATATTCTGTGGAGATTTCGAAAATAAGAATTTTAAAATATTTTTTATATATTTTATAACATTTCTTGCAATATTTCCATATTTCTAAAATTATAATCTAATAGAACATCGTTATCAAAAAAATAATTATCTATGGAAAAAAGAATAATAAAAGCTCATAAATTCCATAAATAGTAAGAATTTATATAAATTAGAATTAAAAATTGTAGATTATACAATACAAAGAAACAAAAATACTTCAATTCAAAACGAAAGATGCATTTCTTCATATATAAAAACATACATTATTCCTCACCCCTGAATGTTTTAATTTTCCCAATGTGTCCTATTACAAAAATTCAATATCGTGTAAATTTGAAGAACATACATTACTATTAAACTGAATTCAATCTAACAAAACTAAAGAAAAACATCAGATGACTTGATTTAATGCATAAAAGGAATAATGCTTATACAAAACTTATGTAATCTTATATGATTGTAGGCTTTAAGTATTCATTTTGATAACAATTCAAACTGTATAAAAAACTACAACGTCTGACAATTAATATGATTTATAATTACAACTTTATCTTTATAGAAAACTGAGAATGTTGTTTGTGACGTTTCTTTAATTTTTACACCCATTCACATAACAATACTAATATAACATTCTGATCCTACAATTAATTCTCCATTTGTTTACAACTTTCTGGTATTCATTTCCTTATTTTGTTTGTTGTTTACGAGCATATATAAAGATTCTTTTAGTTGATATATTAACATTTCAAAACTACAGCGTAATATCTTACACCATTATATTACTTGTAAATGCAAACATGACTTAAATCAAATACGATTTATTTATAACAACGTATCCTTTACATGATTTATTGTAAAATAAATCCTGGCCGGATTGTACTTTGGGGTATTTAATAATTACGAGTAGGTAGTACATGACAGACCTGATATAATATTTTCGTGAAACCTATGTATTATTTTGGTATAACAGTATTATGTGTCTTCCAGCATTGCGATTATCAATTTTCCAGTATCTTTCCAATACGGCTTGTTTGTCTTCAGTCAAAAGTTCTTGCCGACGACAAGCGCCTGGAATTCCAAACACTAAAATAACGTTCTCTAGCAAAATGTAGTCGTCTGGTGTTTCCAGAAAAATCTTGTTATTTTCTCATATGTTAGAATGTTTGGTTTATAATATTCAGATTTGATTTTCAGGAACATTCCAAAGTTTTCCATGAGTGTAACAAGCATAACTTTTGAGTAATAAGAAGTAAGTGGAAGTGAACCCAGAAATTTCAACATTTTCATATAATTTCAAGCAGGTCTTTATTATTTATTAAAATGTTTGCTCAATTGTGACAGGGTAGCAGAGCAAAATATTTTCATTGCCCCTCAACGCCTCTGCTTTTACGCCATGTTATGAAGTCCTGATATTCCTTTTCGTACCTGACACTAGTCTTCAAAGGCAATAAATCCAAACTTCCAGCAGCCACTTCATCACCATTATCTTCACAAGGCGCAACACTTTCACGCTGTGCCATTTTAATAGTTTCATTTTTTGTTTGTAAACCGTTACTATAGTAATAAATTAAGCCTGAAATTAAGAAATTAATCTCTTGAATTGTATTTTTTAATTTTTTTAAATTAACCAGTTCTGTAGGTATCACAAAAAAATATTGAACAATATATGGCCGATAAAAGCGTATAACTGTCTCGGATAATGTTTATTAGCCTCTGCGTACGCCTCAACTATCAAAAAATTATCCTCGACTGTTATACTCTTAATATAAGCCTAATACCGTTATACACTAAATAATGCTTTTTACTAATAAATTTCGTTAACATAACGTATTATGTTAACCAATTATTGGAAAATAAATAATAATGTTTCATGTCTTGCATTGAAGTACAATGTGCTGTTCAAAATAATTACTTTCCAGTTATAAGTATGTAAAAATGGATATGAAATGTATAAATTAAGAGTTGTGGAAATTATAGTTTTTCACCGCTATGTGCCCTTTATATTCCCACAAAACTCCTTATCGCAGAAATTATCAAACCGTATTTATCATATGAAAAGATTAACACATCGTTCCAAACTTAAATAACAAATTTCAGCAGATCAGTTCACCGCATCGGTAGTTACGCACACCGCAAATCAATTCTATTTTACATATGTATCATGAATCTATTTTAATAATCTGATTATGATATCGAGTACACGTGATTCCAAAAAGTACATTTTTACCGAAACAGATGAATTTGTTCCAGTTTAACCAACGGCAACGTTCAAAATACCAAAAAATCTATTTTTTTAATCTGCTGCCTGTACCTCGATTTCACCACTACTTCCCTAATTCGATTGTATCATGTTATTTTATAATTCTATTCGCCTAATTCTAGCAAAGACTGATGAATCTTCCATTTCAAATATTTGTAATTTCCATTGTTCTGGCACTACTGCATAGAACTTTTTTTTAAATCTGTATATAAATCTTCTACAAATTCTTTTCTGGTTCAATTTCAGTATACCTGTATCAGATTTCAAGATGTGTATCATGTATCGAAGGTTGTAAAATATGTATTGTGTACCCTACCCTATTGCCATATTACACACCCTATGTACCCATATATACCCTATTATTTAGCTTACATGCTTCTAAACGGTGTAGCGTAAAAAATGTCTTGTTCTTTATACGAGTACTTACTTAATTTTATTATTAGAATTTACTCGGCGCTGGACATGTTTACATGGTTTAAAATGGTTTAGTATATGATTGTCTTATTTCAAATTATTTTATATTTTCATTACTATTTGGCACACTATCTCACATGGTCTGTTTTAAAAATATTATTCAAAAATATTGTCTTTTTTATTTTTAGCACATGTATACACAAACACGAGCTGGTTAACGTGTAGGCAGACACGGCGCTATCGTCAAAAAATATTTCGTTCCAAAATAAAGTCCTGCGTAGATATTATTCACCTACAATTTATGATAGCTTTTAATATTATTGGGCCTACGTTATATTAAGAGCAGAAATTAGCAGAAGCAGAAATATTATATATAAAAGTAAAGAATAGATGTAAATTTCTATATATATTTAATTTAACTGATATTTTGTGGTAATCTATTAAGAAACTATATTTATTAAAATAAAAAACTGTATTTCAATATTACCCTCTTAATATGCAACAATGCTCAAGTGACATTTTCCATGCCTTTCCAACATTTGAATTTCAGCTCCAGCACCGGTAAATAAATCTGTAGACATTTTTCATATATATATATACAAACATATGTATACAATGTCTGTACTACTATGTAGTTATTACAGACAATGTCTGTAATAACTACTTACATTTGGATGATTTAAATATTCGACAATTGTTCATGGCATTCTGTAGAGAATAGTAGTCCCTACTGGCTGCACAATACATCTGTCTTTTTTATATATAAAAATAATCACAGGTAGCCACTTCTTAGTGTTAACCTTCTGTCATTTATAGCGCATTTAATTAAACATGTCAAGTAACATTCAACACAGGTATTCAAGCTCATGTAAATTTAATACACTCCTTACACTCATGCATCACTCAATTACTTCACTTGTTAAAGAATTTATTAGTTTTTAAACAAAACATTTACGGATTCTGCTTATAAGTTATTTTCATTTTAAATTATTATAATACCAGCACAATTGGGTGAGCAGCTAGCTTAATACATCGCACCTATAAGTGCGGTTTATATACCTAATGTATATAAACATTGTAAAGTGAATACGATATGTGATTTTATTTTTACAATATAACTAATAGTTCTAGTTACAATGGTTAACTATTTCACACTGCCAGTTAATCTTCTACTAAACTCCTGGACGAAAATTAACGCATCAGTGAAACTTCACATCACTACTTTTTCGAAGATTTAAATCATAGTAACCTACGTGATATTATAATTAATTGATTTCAACTAATGTTTAACAAATTAGAATTGTATGACGAAGTATGAATAAATAATAGAAAGGAATGATAATTTCAAATGCAATGAAAACCATGGTTGGAATATTCACAAATCGAAAGTATAAATAGTTGCCTTACCACCTGTTTAGCAATGTCAAACTGAGCGTCATCTTACATAAAAATGAAATTGTCCCCGACAAATGGGACAATTGGCGTTGCATGTTCTTCTACGACGTTTTCTACGTAGAAATGTGCATTCATGGATCTCCCCCGTATAGGAACCAAATATGTGCGACCATCGAAACAAACTTCTCCCCAATACGAGTATATTAGTGATCCAGCAAAATATAGGATCCTCGGAGAGATATTTCAGGCAACAAACCTCTCTCGTGGCCTCCGCTAGGCTCGTTCACGTCCATCTGGTGAATTAAGACTTACTCTTGTTTCGCTTGAAAACAAAAACTCTATTCGAGTCGTCAGTTGTCCAATTTACATGTTCTCTTGCAAAACGCAGTATAGTAATTCTGTGTTATCTGGTGACCACTGATGTAACCAGTTACCTCCTTCACTGCTTGATCTTCTCTTGAGTTGCGTGGACGATCCATTTCTTCTACTCTAAGTGTACTGGCCAAAGTGTTTTGTTCACTTGATGACATTAAATTTTAAAAAATCACTAGCGTAACTGAATTTACTGCCTTCCACGAATCACTTTAAACGGCGTGAAATGTATTACTAATAAACAATTACAAAATGCTACTTTACATCTGTCAAACAATTGCAATTGTTTATCAGTAGTGACAGAAAATATCCTAGGTCACATACATAAAATATTTAAAAATTTAAAACTTAAATTTTATAAATAATGAAAAGTATAAGAAATAATGAAAAATTTTGCTGATACGTCAATATTGTCATATATAACAAGTAATATAAAGTATATATAACTATATATATATATATATATATATATATATATATATATATATATATATATATATATAAATAACCAGAAGTATATATAACAAGAGAAGTTATAAGAAATTTAGAATTTTATTTTATTGATGAGAGACGTTTACATATATTTTAACTTGAGTATTAAGCATACACAGCATATTGAATATATTATTTAACTTGATGTTATCACCATCATTTCAATAAAAATATTGCAATCCATATTGATGGGTGACACGACTTAGTAAAACAATTTGGATAAGCAAACAAGCTAACTATTCAAGTTTTATTTTGATAAAGAAGTCAATCCGTAGTTTCATCTCCAACAAAATTTGTTGCTGTAACCTTTATTAAAATGTTTTTTCATAAAATTAATTAATTCGCAATAATAAATCAATCTATCAATTTTCCATAATTGTACATAATTGTAGGCAATCAGTTTTATAGTGTTAGTCAATAGTCCCCTTACAATTTCCAGAAATTTAAAAACCTTTTATATATATGGTATTCTGTGTAACATGCTTGTTGGTAATAAACTATTCTAATTAATACATTATGGAAGTATTTTTAAAACCCCATACCTACCAGAAGTCTCAGAATTATGTTGACATATGTTATGTTAACGTAGATATAAATTATAACATATTGATTGCTTGAAAATATAAATATATAACTATAAAATATATATGAAATCTGCAAACTACATGAAAAGCTTCGTATGTCTGAGGATACCACTGGAATTGTGTTGCCTTCTTCAACTCCTACCCTATTCAACCTCCCTCAACTTTTTTTCAAATGGCACATTGTATAGTTAAAGCCTCGAATCAGGATTCCTTGTTATTGGAACAATGGTATACCATACTTGCTATAGTCTTGTATTAATAAAAGAAGAGATTGTGCTAATAAATATTCAAACTCGATACTTTACAGAAACATCCAGGCATCACAGCAACTCTCGTGAGTAGGTTACTATGTATAAGCATAACTAGTTGCTATAAGCGTCAAGAATCCAATCCATAAAATCCTCAAAACTAGGAGATTTTTTGAATAAACTGGATTGTCAAAAATCTAGTTAATCTAAACATTAGATAAAATATTTTAGCTTATTACTGTTAGAGTATTGCATCTCATCTTATAAATGAGGATGTCAGTATTGCTTAAGATAATTTTGTAATAGAACACATTGTCTTGCAGGAAATTGATAACATTGGTTAATGAAGTGAACCAAGGAGTGTATTGTAAACCGTGATAGATATTTAAAATGAACCATAAAGCTAAGCACACTAATTTCTAAATACCATATAGGTTAAACAGAATAATTTTCTTAAGTATACTATAGAAGAAATATTTTAAATGGGATTCAAATCTTTACAAATACTTTACTTTCTCGATTTCCGACTTATATGCTACTGACATAGATCGTATCGATAAAGATGTATACCCCACAAATTTCATTCGGCATTTGTCCTGGATCGGTGTACCATGTACGGCACTGATGAGAACTAATAAGTTCGAAACAGTTGTATGTCGTTCGGTTCCAATCCGGGACAAATGTCGAATAATACCTGTGGCGGGTTTTATTTTTTGAAACAAATACTTATCTTAATTATATTGCAATATACATATATCATTCACAACTTTTGCGTAACTACAATTCGTCAAAATGTATATGTTATCTTTGTATAATATCCGAAGTATGTACACAATACACATTTTAAATACTGTTTTTTATCTATGTTATATCTCGTTTTAAAAAGATGTTTACGTTCGGTCCTTTTATAATGTAAATTAATGTATTTTTTTATTGAACGAACCCGATAAACTTGCCCATTAAGCAAAATGTTGTATAATCGATAATAGTGATAAGAGAAAAAATTAAATATAAAAACATAGCCTTCGATAGCCTTTGATAAACATTATGTCTATACCATTGAGAAGAAAAGTAATGAAATTTATTCCCCTGAAATGTAGGCAATAACGAATTAATTTTAGAATTAATTATACCCTTGATTTCAAAATGGTCCCGCCATCTATTTACCACGATTATAGTTAAGTCTAAAATTAATTTATTATTACCTATATTTCAAGAAAACGTATCGAAGGTGTCTCGTTATTTTATTTCTCAATAGCACATACATATTACAATTCATTTTCAAGTTGAATAATGATAATTAAGTAATGAAATTTAATTAGTGCAATATACAAAGTAAACCAAATATTCAAGAAAATCCTCCGAAAAAGATTTTATTTCATTTTGGGCATTCCAAGGAAATAAATTGCTATTAATGAAATATATAATTTAATCACATTCCTTTATCTCCTGCTAAGCTATACTATCTGTGTTAAGTTATGATATGTCATGCTTTTGTCATCACTTTTTAATCAGATTCTTCCGATTGGCCTTCAAGTCGACTAACTGATCCTTTAGATTATACAAAGATATTTTGCAAATCAGGTTTAGTAATCATTTCTTCTCAACAGTTATCGATAACATAAGTATACTCGTACTCACTCTGTATACACCAAGAAATAATAAAACTTAATAAAACCGTTCTAGACATTTATAAACATAATCATATTAGTAATACATGTAATCTTCTACTACACCATAATCCACAATCTAACCACGCTTACATATTTATACCTTTTTTCTATATGTATCTTTTGTGTTATTGATCATCGTTCGATCTCATAATAATTATTCAACCTTACAGTCAGAATTTTATGTAAATATGATAAAAATACTTAGTAATGTTATTCATTTTTAGCCGCACGTTTATATAATTTCTATAAATCACCACATTCTGGTGAAAAAAATATATGTATTAAATATATTACCACAATAACTCCAATGTTAAAATATTTATAATCAATACTAAATGGTCAATGGCATTAGGAGTACATATTATAAAACACTGCCAATTTAATTAAATGACTAGATTCCTAAAATAAAATCTAAATATATTACAAAGTTTAAATGTGCCAATCAAAAACCTTTACTAAACCGAATATTTACATAGAATGGTGTCTTCAAATTCTACTAGTTACTATTTTTACTCAATATTCAAAAACAAAATACATCTGTTTATCATAGGTTCTGATTACGACACCAAATATAGGTTTCTTATTGATAAGATGCAATGTTGTACTCTACTTCGTTATTTTCCACAGTTCTAGAAAACATGCGTGATTACAAAAAGTACTACGCATGTTTTGACATAATATGATTAAATTTACGTAACCGCTATATCTTATCTAAGGTTAGAAGTTCAAAAAATTAATACTACCAATATGCCAAGTATTTAATTATCATAAACTTGAAAAAAATATTGGTTTCAAAATTTGCCTACCAACATGACAGCCAGTTTAATACATATTATATTATAAAACACCTCATAGATTACATAGATTTTTTTGTAATATCTAATATTATTCTGGAACAGTTTATTGAAATAATATACTTTTTTATCAATTTATATTTTGAAAATAATACAGAAAATGAATAAGGTTTTCAAACATTTTCAAAATCGAATTTATTTTATTACACTTTTATTTTGACCAAATATTTAAAGAAGTACCTACACAAATGTTTCAGCAATTCGTACAAATATACATGTTATACAATAAAAGACAAGTAACAAAAATAACAAATGAACATCAAATTATTTTTTACGACATTTATACATTCCCTTTTTAAGTAGATATGTAGAGTTTTCTTCATTTTAAATTGGAATTAATGTTATTATTTTTACAGTTCTAAGTTAAATTGTTAAAAATTACAACCATTTACCACGCATGTTATAAGTGAACTGAGCTTTGAGTATTAAATGGACTAAACCAGTGGTTTTCAAACTTTTTTGGCGACGGAACCCTTTTGGAAAGCGAAATATTTGACGGAGCCCTAAAATAATCAAAAACTAGTTTATATCTTTATTAATAATCATGTTACATAATAATCAAATATCTAATGGGAGGTATGAAAATGTGGCGCGAGTGGCGAGAGTGGTGCGACCGCTCCAGTCAGTCAGTTTTGAACTTTTGACTAAGCTCCTGGCTGAAATGTCGCACTCTCATATTACGCATTGCAGTACTACTCTTTTAGTTAATTTTTTACCTTTATGTTGAAATATTTAAACAGATTTTATTTTCCTCTGCAACCTTATAGTACTCCTTTAATATTTTTTTTTATTGTGACCAGTATTTTCACGGAGCTTCCACAGAGTCTTTGCGGAGCCCTAGGGCTCCGCGGAGCACAGGAGCACACTTTGAGTATGGCTGGACTAAACCATCAAAAAGTACCATCAAGAAATAATGTAAAGGAACGCTTTTGATTGACATTTTTCTTCGTGGTATGTATCATCAGGAAATAATGTAATGAGTTCGCCTGAAATATCGGCAAATTAAATAATTTTAGAATTCTTCGCAAATTAAATAAACTTGTACTCGTGACCTCAAAATGGTCGCGCTGTCTATTGTGAAAAGCATAAATAACTCTAAAATTAAGTTAATTATTGTTTACGTTTTAGGAGAACATATTAAAAGTGTCCTAGTATATATATATATATATATATATATATATATATATATATATATATATATATATATATATATATATATATATATATATATATATATATATATATATATATATATATATATATATATATATATATATATATATATTTCGATGGAAAATATACTAAAATTGTAAAGCGAACGTCACGTATTAAAAATATATGAATAGTTTGAGCAGAAATAACAAATAGGAATACCGAATAATAGTAGCGTAGGAGTATGTAATATCGTACGATTATTATATACACAGGCTATCCAGAAGCTCCCATGCCAAATGGAAAACTCAAATTCGACTTACATTTATCGAAATTACGAATATATTAGATATACGAAACGAAATATTATCCAAAATTTATTCTTACACAGTTTTTATCAATAATTTAAAAATATCTTCAAAACCTTTTCATTAGAAAGATAAACTGTTTAGTTCTTCATATAATTTTATGTATCATTTGAGTGCCTACGGGCCCATGGAATAGTAACTTTCTTTATTATTTATTGCTTGGTATTTTTTATTTGAGGTTTAAGAACTTAAAAACAATTTTCTGAAATATATTTGTTTATAAATTGATTTGTCAGTTGAAATTACTTATTGATATATTCCCTGAAGTGTATCATTTAGACTTGACAAGTATACACAGTGGCATATGTGTGGGCGAGCGCCCAGGCAAAATCCTTTTCGCCCAACCAGTCGTCCAACCTCTTATAACACCACTATATCAGATTCGCACATAAAATAATATATTTAACGAACTCGCCCACCCTAAATATATCCTGCTTATTTTCGCCCAACCGAAAAATAATGCTAGCGCCGCCGCTGGGTATACAACACAATTTAGTATTATTCTATAATGTCAATTTCTTAACATCACTTTAGCCTGGTTAGGATTATACTAGTAACTTAGTCAAGTGGCGAGTAATTTAATAACTAACCGTCTACGAACTGACCAAAAAACGTTCGCACAACAGTCGTGTACAGTACATTAGTGAGTACTGAGTAGTGTATTGCAAGATGAACAGGCAACGCAACAAAGTAAATAAGCTAATAAACATTATTGCAATAACTATTTTAGAAGAAGTGGAAGAATAAATTAGTGTGATAAAAGAAAAAACTATGGGTACGAAAATGGATTCAGAGAAGATATAAACTGGGAGCTACTAATTCTCCTCTTCTTTTCTCAAGGAAATAGCATTGGAAGATCCTAAAGAATACTTTTAAACTTTGTGAATGACTGAAAATTGTTTTAATTGTTTAACGGCGCCAGAATTTCTCAATTCCTGTGAGTAGGTCGATCTGAAAAGAAATCGAAAAAGAAGGAGAATCGAAAAAGAAAACAATATAGAATATTTTATAGACCTACTGGTAATAACTACTTATGAATAAAAAAGTCAACATCAACCTGATATTTTTTATTTTCAATTTAATCTCGTCACCAAATCCAGATATGTTCATTGCATTTTCCAAACCAACATACGCAGATTGCTTGATATGTTTTTTATAAAGCAGGGATTTAACGTTCCAAAGGCATTCATGTTGTAAATATTTCGCAATAAATTTCATAGTTGTATCTTCACTCCAACGAAACGACATTTTTACGACATCTAATGAACTCGACTAAAATCAACAGGTTCGCACTTGTTTAGTGAATGAAGCACGATGCAGTGACGCGTGGTGGGGGGCCTTACTCGCCCGAAAATATAGAATAAAATGAATGGACTCGACTAAATCACTTACATAAAATTTTAGTCGAGTTGTTTAACTCGACTAAAATTTTGTCGTTCAAATACATTTAATTACTATATTACTCTCCACTCGACTAAATTACTAGCATAGTCCCAACCAGGCTTTACGGATACGGATTACGGGATTTCAAGAAGTCGACTAATTATTGGGCCAACAAGAGTCTCAAATTTTTTTTTATGATACGTGAAATTGTATATATACGTATTTTGTTACACCTTATCTATTGTAATTTGTGTGACGATTGTACGTCACTAATAGTCCGATAAATGGAACCAGCCTAAAATAAATCAAAATAACCTAACCTCGTAGACATTACAATGCAAGTAACGTGAAACAAGGGTGTGTACATTTTTTGCATTATAACATGTGAAGCTGAGATAATTTTGTTCGTACGTATATTCGTACTTTGCTGTATTCGTGTCAATCGGTTGTCTGCATCATTTTGAGTTAACCAATGTAATACTGACATAATTATTTCTATTCTGTTTTTTTTTTTGAAATCTATGAAAAGTTCTAAATGCTATTTTGGACTTAATAAATACAGCTAAAATACACGTTTATTAGTTACAATCAATATCAAATTTTAATTTAGTCAAAGTAACTTATGTGGCATATATTATATGGCAATGTACCACATAAAAGTAATTTGCTATAAGGTCGAAACCGCTAATTAACACAAAAAATATGAACTTTCCTGAAAATAAGTTTTCGCCCATAAATTGTGGTTTATACAGATGAGACTTATTTCACATAACTGACGAAATAGTGCGTAGGTTTTGATTTTCTTTTTTTTTTTAGGGAAAAAAATTCAACTTACTGACAATATGTCTACAAAAGACCGACTCGTTTTATGTTTATCAGAAGTAGGGGGTACAGCTATATTATTATTTTTGGGGTGCATGGGATGCGACTCCTCTGTAGTTCCAGGCAATATTATCCCTCACGAACAAATCAGCTTTACTTTCGGTTTAGCTGTAATGGTCTCTGTGCAGGTAACTAACTAAAATTGATTGAAGAGAATATGTTTGTATAGGACAAATCCTTCAAAATTACACACCTATTATTACAAACAAATTTTTTGTATTAAATTCATGTTTTTCACATAAAGTATTACATTTTTATAATATACTCATATAGTTAGCATAGTAGCATTTTATAATATACTAGCATTAGATTAAATCATGGATCATACTATAATCGTTTGATAATGAAAATTAAGTAGCATGTTTTATTGTGCATTAATATTATTCTATTACATTAATAAAACAATTTTACGTAAAGTCAATGACATATCTTGATAAGTTTGTTCCGCTTACTCAATATATTGCACATTATATTTTATTAAATCCTTGTTTTTTCTTGTCAAAAGAAACTTTTAACATGTTATCCATATAATTTGTTTAATGTTACCTCGTCTGTACAATGGACGTATGTACACAATACATCAAACATAAGAGTTAGATAAAAACCATTATTTTGTTAAAGGGAGAAAGATTGCCAATACACAAAACGAAATTTGGTTTTAGAAGTAACAAATCGTCAGTTATTTAATTTTGTCCATCGATATAGCTGTATATTTAGTATTTAATAGACCTTTAAGTGGCCAGAATTTGTAATGGGATAAGCAATACCATGTAGCGATAATAAAAGGGTTCTTAAGATAGAAAAAACACTATTGTCTAATTTGTTAATATAATGGCATCATGCCATGCCACATGTAAAAACAGAAAGTATCAGAGACATGCGCCAAATAATTGATATTTAACGAAGCGGTATATATAGATCGATATTTTTCCAATAAACATATATTTCTTTAAATACGTATGTCTCTTCTTTTAAAATTCATTTACTACTTACTTCTAAGCAACATTATCTATTATTGTTGAAATTGCTGACTTTGATTGAGTTATTCAATAAACTATATGCATTCTATTACATTACTATGTAGTTACTACTAAGTAAGTCTTACTATCTCATATTACATACGAGTATTATTTATTTAAAAAGCCCAGATAGAATAGATAGATTGTCCTATGTACCTAGTTTCTACTTTTGTGTTTTCCACTGTTTATACTTTTTTCATCTTATTGTATTTACCTATTCCTCTCTATTTATACAATTTTTGGGCCTTCCTGTTTTATCCCTTCATATTATTTGTATGACCGATTATTCATGGATTCTGTTCATAATTTTCAGGTGTTTGGTCACATTTCTGGATCTCACATAAACCCCTTAGTAACACTAGCTTCTCTGACCCTTGGAAACATTCCAGTAATACAGGTGCCAATATATTTCGTGGGTCAATTATTAGGGGCTTTCATCGGTTTTGGTGTACTGAAGGTAAATTATAACATAATGTATGTTAGTATAAAAACTAACAATTCTATAATCATACACATATCACTGTCATTTTAAAATCTAATAGTTTTTAATTATGTCCCTGTAAATAATAAATGCTAATTACCATAAATGTTGAAAATAATAAACGTTATTTTTAAGGAATTGTTGCGTATATTAAGTAGGTACCAACAAGAAACCATATAATGGGACACTTCTGATACATTTTCCTGAAACGTAGGAAGTACTAAATTCATTTTTTAGTTAATTATACTACTCGATCAAGGAAGTGATCATTTTGAGACCAAGCATATAATTAACTCCAAAAATGTATTCATTATTACTAATATTTTGGGGAAACACATAAAACATGTCTCTTTGATTTTTTTTTGACGAAATAATGGTTATTGGCAGAAATTGAAATAAATTACTTCTCTAGATTATAAACCTCTCTGATGCGGTATTTCTAATTACATTCAAAAGTAATAAGTGCAGGATTTGAGAAAAACAAATATTCTAGACTACACCCATATACATACGTTACAATGGGACCTAGTAAGTAGTAATCACTGAATAAAAAGAAGTTTTTCCCTACACAGACCTTCATGGGCAAATAACGCCTTAAGTAGTGAGTCGCATTTGTTATACCTACCATAGTTGATAACGGTTATTATTTTCTGAATTATACCTCATCATAACATTAAAGACGACAATACTCAACTTGATAAAAAATAAACGTTATTATTAAATACCTAATCATATGTATATTTAACAGGCTGTCACACCCTCCACTGCAGGCATATGTTCTCCAGGTATTAGCCCAAAAATAACAACAACAGATGGTCTGATTGTAGAATTTACCATATCCTTCATCCTTTCTCTCGTTTGCTGTGGAGTTTGGGATGCCAAAAACAGTGATAAACATGACTCGCTTCCAATTCGTTTTGGTCTAACAATTGCAGTGTTAGCAATGGCTGCGGTAAGTGTTCAACGTAATTTTTTGTTCTACAAAAGTTTGATTTGACAGAATATCAAGTAAGAAAACCGCTCTTTTATTCATAAATATTTACATATGTACATACTATTCATTTCATTACTATTTGCCAAATAAAAAGCTCTCTTATCTTTCCGATAAAAGGAACAGTCTACCTGAGTCTAGCCATAAAAGCAAGCCACGGTAAGTTTTGAGATTTTTTATTTGGCAAATATCGTTTGAAATAAACTATACGTAGTACTGAATACGTAACAATATCACTTTAATGTCGTAAATATCCAGGCTCAAATCTTTTTCCAGGCTAAAACATTGGATATTTTAAGTTACTCTTAGAAATGAATCGCAAGAAATAAACGAAAAAAAAAGTAATGTAATAAGTAATAAGTAAATGTAATTTATTTAAAGATTGTATGTCTAGTGCACTATAATGAGTCAAACTGGAAAATATTTTAAAAAGATCTATTTTTAAGAAATTACCTTCATTTAAATAGCTCAATATTTATATTTTGCTATATTTAAAAATATTTTACGCGTGTGTCACTTATAGCCAAAGCAGAATTAGTATCTGATAAAAAAATATTGCGATCTGTTCGCACTATTTTTATTACGAAAAATCCCATACCACTTACTTACCACTTACCCTCTTATCATACTTACTCCTATATCTCTTTACATACTTGTTTATACGAAAGGTATCATAAATATAATTTTTGTTATTAATTATTGTGGTCTTTCTGGTATTAATAATAAATTAATACTAAATGCGAGGTTGTAAACTGTTTAAGATACTTTTTTTATTTTGTAAAATTTCAATAGCAAATATGCATACATAAACTGAATAAACTTAATTATTCATAAAAATTAATGTTTATTTAGTTGGGTATTAATATTTATTTAAAACGAATTAATACAAAAAATATGCTAGAGCTTCACTGTAACTTCTGTCTTTTAAATAGAACACTATCCAAATCCAAATGTAGGGAGAAAAAATCTCAACCCAGAATAATATTCTATACTGACTCCTTTTAAAAAAAAAAGACTTAATGGGAAGAGCTTTTTTCCGTTCCGATGTTTAAATAGATATAAAAAAGTCAGTCATAACAACATAATATCACGAATTCATTTCTTCATCACTTGATTGCTCAGAAAAAAATATTTTCCACCAATAGCTACCTAGATGCCATTTTTCATATAACATAACATTTTCTAAAGAAATGTTTATAAAGAATTTTTTCCCTAAAGTGGTACTATCATATATGTATATAGAATAACTTTCTTATCTAAATATATAACAAATACAGGAGATTTCATTTAACTAAACATAAATTAAAGTTATTTGCAGTAAAATTGGAAATTACTTCGATTTCAAGTAAATTTTATTTCAGGGACCTTATACCGGAGCTAACATGAATCCAATAAGAAGTTTTGTGCCAGCCTTAATTAATGGAGATTGGGACAATCATTGGGTAAATATTTTAGTTTATTTAATATCACTTATAATACACCTAATCTTATCACAAAATTTAATAACCCCGAATTTCACATTTACTTATAAATTATTCATTTCTATATCCTCTTGATGAAATTGGTTCATCGATATTTTACAGTTCCCAAATCATCTACATCACCATATGTGAGGTAGCTACGTTATCGCTGTGAGAAATTTCTACCCCGATTACATAAACAATTCCTCTAAATACGCAAATTGATAGATATCTATGTAGAAGATTTAGACAGAAATGTATAAATTATATTCTACTTAGTTTATTTTGAGTTGTGAGAGAGTTGTGAGTTGTGGTTCGAATATTCTCAATTATGTTTACGTATTTGTTTATGTGTAATATATACACAAATATTTCTACTTATTTCTGGTGTATCCAAACCTTACATCAATACATGAAGTATTGATAAATTAACCTAGTCTAGAAATAATAATAATTCAAATTTTCTTGGTTTGCAAAAAACTCGATGAAATTTGATAAAAAACCCCTTCCTTTGAAATATTTCTTTAGTATTGAAAATGAGACTTGTGAGCCAGTACACTTTACCATTTTTAAGTCGACATCAATTGTCCAGCAACCAGCCCTGCAATGGCTTCTAAACAAGAAACCACTTGCAACTCGGCTATACAACACACAAAGATATTCGGCTGGCCACATATCAGTACTTCTCGTATAATATAATAATGCATTAATAGATCATTAATCCGGGATGGAACCTTCGATGCAGCAACAAAAACAGGAGACCAATTTTTCATCAACACCGGAATATTACACGTTACTCGACGCGCGCTTCGTCCACCAAGTTGACATGATTAAAGCTAACTTTAAACTATCTCTAATCTCTATTTATACCAACTTTTAGTTCAGGTTCAGTAAACCGTTACGAATATTTCTCTAGTTTCATACACAGTTCACTAACAACCTCATTCAATGTAACTGTTTTGTTGTGCAATTTACTATACCACGTCTAGTACCTAATTTATTGTAATTAATTGTAGAAATGGAGAGGTCACTGAGCACTTGGTGAAACGTTTTTGACCAGTAAATGAAAGAAAACACTTGATAAGTTTCACAAAAATTGCAAACTATATTTCTAACAATTGTTTCGGCTTTTATTCCATTCTCAAAGACTTATTACTCTTACTCTTTCCTCTTTGAGAATGGCATAAAAGCCATTTAGTTTAGCCACTTATCCATTAATGTTGTGATTCACTGTATCAACAAAAATAACGAGCTGTGGGCAACGAGGTATATGGGGCTTATCTGCGTTCATCATATTATCACATTTAACTATTTTAATACTTTCAAAGGCATCCAACAGTCTTTTATTGGTTTTACTTTGAGCTAACTTTTAATTACTTGGGTTTATTTTAGGTTTTCAAAAGCATGTTAAATAAAGGAAGATTTTCTAATATTCCCTACTTTAAGTGGACCATGTACTCTTTTAACCTAGTTATAATTGCTCTTTTCACTTGCCCAATATACTTTTAACAACAATGTTGACAACAGATTTCGTAAATCCTAGCCATTTTGTTATTTTTAATTTTATCTTTGGGCTTTCTTAAAAGTTTCTACAATTTATTTCCAGAAGAATGTACTATAATGGAATCTTCTAGGAATGGCTCTTTTGAGTTCTTTGGTAAATTGTTTCAGGTAAATTGTTCTTGAATTCGTATAGAATTAACATAATTTTGAGATTTTTATGATTTTATCAAAAATTTCGTTACCCACCATGCCTTCGAAAACAATTATAGAATAGACTCAAGTAACTTATAGTTAATTAAAACGATAACAGACTATTTGATGGCTTTAAGGGTATTAAGGCAAAGGGCCAGTCCGCAAGGCCTGTCCTTTGTCTTGGTTATGTTTATAGCTAGTGTACAGAGCACTGTAAGTAGGAAGCAAACGCGACGACCTCGGTATTATAATATGTAGTACGTAACTACATATATGTAGTTTATATCAAACTACATATAGTATGTAATTATATGTACTTTGTTAGAGCTGGAGGCTGTTTTGATGTTTAGTGAATAACTTGTCAGCTCTTCTTTATATAACTTTTCGTGTAAATTTCAATAAGATTTGGTTTACTTATCTATAAATATTTCCATTATTTCTTAATATTCCTGCGTATTCAGCGTATAAGAAATCCCAGCATGGTTTTAACAAAGGTGCAAGAAACCGATGTTAGAAAAATATCGCAAGAAGTAATCAAGGACTGTCTTATCAACAAGGATTTTATGGAGACCTTTGTTTTACAAATATCGGTTACGGTTGTAAAAAATCTACGGGATGAGTTCGACAAAGTGAATAACCAATTAGATACTTTAAAAAATAGAATAACATAGAGGAGGAAAGTAAGAGCCTATATA
Organism: Rosalia funebris; assembly: GCA_037954035.1. Lineage (NCBI taxonomy): Eukaryota > Metazoa > Arthropoda > Insecta > Coleoptera > Cerambycidae > Rosalia > Rosalia funebris. The sequence continues at coordinate 40,266,978 of JAZFAV010000022.1, read as the reverse complement.
CAGAATGTAGGTAATTAAAGTCCAAGCTAAATGACTTTGGACAACAAATAACAAAAATGTTACCGGTTGAAGCAGAAAACAACCAGTTTGGCAATTTGATGAAATTGTGCAGGAAATGCATAAGCGAGACAGAAGAAAACGTAACGTCATTATCTTTGGCATCAATGAGGAACTTAACTCAGGGAGCCAAACACCAACACAAAATGAAAAACAACTGGTAACTGACATATTTAATTCATTGTCTATTTCCGAAAATGGAAATATCAAGGCAGTCCGCATAAGAAAGTCTGACCCAACTAAAGAAGCTCCCCGCCCACTTAAAGTTACAGTTAGCGATGAACGTTGTCCATGACATTATCCATAAGGCAAAAAAAAATGAAAAAAAAAAACTCAGGGAAGAAAAACATCAGTATCACATTGGACCGCACTCCCAGACAAATCGATCTTTACAGGAGACGACTTAATGAAACAGCTGGGGAAACCAACTTAAAAATTAAATACATACGTGGAGTTCCAAAAATTATCGCTTTAAACTAAAAGAGCCCAAGAATTCAAAAACAGCTACAAAAGAATTCACACGTTATTACCAAAACGTGAGTGAATTAAGGACTAAAGTGAATGAACTTATACGTTTTATTGTAAAATGCCTAGGACTAACGTTCTTCTTAAATCGTCAAAAATGTTATGTGCAATAATTTCAATAATGTGTTAGATATTTGTGATATTAATTGTAGTAGATTCTCAGAAATTATTGTTGCTTCTAACTTAATTTTTATAGCTAATGATAATTAAATCTATACACTTCATGTTCACTGTTACTATTATTATCATTTTTTCATCTATTTATACATTTGTACTTGTACTTTTTACACTATAATTTTTTTACGCTGTTTTCTTTCTTGTATTCAGACATACTATAGTTATGTTTAATTGCTTATATTTATCCTGTAATTGGATCTTATCTGTTGGGCAATAAATAAATAAATACGGTGAATGACGAAGTAATGTATCAATGAACTAAATATTTACCTTATTACGGTTCACTAACCATGAATGGAAATAGTTATAAGAGATTAGGTACCTACTATTCATTTCATCACTATTTGCCAAATAAAAAACTCTTATCGCCAACAAACGGAACAGTCTACCTGAGCCTAGTCATAAAAACAAACCGCAGTATGCTTTGAGTTATTTGGTAAATAGCGATGAAGTAAACTATACGAGTATTAGAGGAAATGGTGCAGTAGGAACAATTATTCCTTCAGTGTTCACTGACTATCAATAAAATATAGTTAAATTGAGCGGTTATTTATAAACAATACATGAAACCAGAAAAATGTTCATAATGGTTTATTGAACTTGAACTAAATTTAAATATAAATGTTAACAACTTGGTTAACGAAACTCGTGTCGAATAACATGCGGTGTTCGTTTTTGGGGGAGGAGAACTGGTCTGTTTTTTTTTTTAGTGGTTTAATATGTTTTATTTATTTTAGATTTATTGGGTTGGACCACTTGGTGGAGGTGTCCTAGCGGCATTGTTATATCGGATAATCTTTACTAAAGACGTACCTCGGTCGAAAGAAACTTTACCAGAAGAACTGCCATTAAACGATAAACTAAATGCATGATATGTAAACGCAATTTTGTGATAATTATTTTTATAACGCAGAACCTTTTTTGATATTATTTAATACATATTTATAATAAAATGTTTTTAAAATTCGATTTAAATATTGCTCTCACAACATATCAATCACAGCTAGATATACAAGACAGCTATCAGTCTGTAGGAGCAGGAATATGTAAGAATAAGTTAAGTTATATACCTATATATATATAATTTGTAACTTTTTTAGTCTCTGTAATATACCCGTTTATTTTATGTGTTTTAAGAAATTTTATCCGCAAATTACAATATTGTAACATACAAATTACAATATTGTATTTTTGTTGAGGAACCCGATCAAATTAATATTATTATTCATTCATCTATATTTTGACTAAACACTAAATACATAAATACGTCCTATCGACGTATGAAAAAACAGATGGAGAGTATTCCAATCTACAATCCAAAATCTACAATTCCAATGTAGATTTTTGCCTATTACTCTTAGCTCTAACCGTTATTCGGATGAAGTAGATTAAGTGCTAGTAGTAGCTAGGCATTCGCCAGTATTATTATAATACAATACACATACCCGCAGATTCAAGTACTAATAACTAATAAGTAATATCTATCAAATACGTTGATGTATGAGGGTGACCTGCTTTTTTAAAGTCCGTATCATTTTATTATCGGCGCTGATATGAGTACTGGCATAAGGTACCATATCCATACTATAATGCGTATCACATTATAATAGACTAAAACGAGGACTCACTAATTGTCTACTGGGGAGCGACATAATCCGAATATAATCCTAACATAATCCGGTGTACTGGGGCATAATTATATATTCATTAACCCTCCCACTATCATATATAGCACGTTCACTTCTACTTCTACTATAAGTATACTACGAAAAGTGCCATGGAGTTTGATAACAATGTAGGAGGTATACAAATGAGGAAGAAGAGTCAATCATTCACTTTCATTAACTATTGATTTCCACGTTTGGGTTACAATATCACCGAGCTATATTACACCCTGAACCTGGAACTTATTAGTAATCGAATACAAAATCAGAATAATAATAAAACGCAGCCAAAGCAGCATACCAAATTTCAGTATATTCACTCTCTATGACAGGAATCAGACAGAACAAACAGAGGTTCTTTGGATACTGCGGATATATTGGGTTGTCCAAAAGTTCGTTCGGTTTTTTCACAAGTATTTATTATTAACGTTATAGTTTTTACAAATTATTTTAATTAATAATGTACATTTCTCCATTTTCAACAACTTTCTCCCATCTCTCAGTAAGCTTCATAATACTATTTTCATAAAAACTTTGCGGTTTGCAAAATAATAAATTTAAATAATATTTGACTTCCTCGTCCTTGGCAAATGTTAAGTTTCGTAAACTGTTATACATGGAGCGGAATAGGTGAAGATCTGAGGGCGCGAAGTCTGGAGAATATAGTGGTTGAGGTAAAACATTCCCCTCTAACTCCAACAATTTCCTCCGGGTCTGCAGAAAAGTGTGAGATCGAGCGTCGTCGTGATGGAAAACCTTCTTACGATTTACAAGTTCTGGGAGCTTTTCCTGCATGGCTTAGCTCAATTTTTATAGTTATTCGCAGTAAACGTCCGTTATTGTTTCGTTCCTCGGGAGTAGTTCAAAATAAATTATTCCTTTGAAATTCCACCAGGTGGACAACAAAACTTTCCTTGGATGAAGCCCTGCCTTTGGTGTGGATTGAGAAGGTTCGCCGGACTTTCCCTACGATACTTTTCGATTAACGTTATCGTAAATGACCCTTTTCATCTCCGGTAACCATATTTCTCGCAAAGGGATCGCTATTTTGATGAATCCTTAGCATGTCGCAGATGTTGATGCGATCTATTAAGTTGGATTCGCTGAGTTTGTGAGGAACCCAAACATCGAGTCTACTGACATACATTTTGACATCCCGATTTTTTCTTCGCGCTCACGTATGCTTTCGCGTGGATTTGCCTCAACTAAGGCTCATAAATGTTCGGGAACGACTTCTTTAGGTCGGCCTGACTTTGAGGCGTCCATGAGGGAAAAATCGCCAGATCGAAATCTCTGGAAACCACTTTTGACACGTTCGATCTTGAATAACATTTTTGCCGTACACGGAACACAATTTGCGGCAAGTTTCAGTGGCACTTTTGCCTTTTTTAAAACAAAAAAGTATCACGTGTCTAAAATGCTCGGTTTCACTCATTTTCGATTACGCTCACACACAACAATAATAAAACGAGTTCACAAGTATAACGGCAGTAAACAACAGTTAAATATCAGGCTTAAATAGAGAGGCTTAGAAGGTTTAGATGAGAAATAAGGTTTCGAGGCTGCAGCTGTGCGCATTATATCATAGACCGTCACGTAAGTGGTTAACCCGGAGAACCGAACGAACTTTTTGGACAACCCGATAATATTGGCATTAAAACAGCATTCTCGGCAGAGCATGTCGATGAGGTGGGTATGAATAGTTTAATTTTAGTAAGTTTTCCCATCATTTATAAAACAGTGTCAAGATTAAAATAAGTCTCTTATAAAAATGTTTAATTCTTTCATTAGGTGACAAGAAAAACAATTAAAGCCCTCACACAATTCAGAAGATGTTACGTCTTGAAGTAATCTCATCGACTATATATTATTACTTTTAATGGTAACAGTAAATGTTATTATTACTGTTGGAGATTACAAAAATAAAAGCAACTCATGTATGTAATCAAATACGTCCTATTTCCTATGACATATTTATGATGTTTATATAATTCACACCAGGGCCAAGTTGCCGGCGAGAACCGCTGACCAAAGAGTTGTAAACACACGATCTCTGTTTCTTTGTAATCGTTCACATATAGTTAGTAGGAGTAAGTTATGGACCACACACTACCATTTATCAAGGCAGTCGTTATAAGGTCAAAGCAGCATCCGCAATTAAGGAAGGCATTACAAGTCCCGCGGCGTTTAACCAAAAGCCGATTTGATATAAATTCTCATTTTTTGTAAAGGAAATTCAGAATATTGTTGTTAGCCGGAGGCTCTGCTCCATTTCAATTGTAAATAAATAGTTTTTAAAAACTTGTGTTAGTGTTAAATAAACTTAACTGGCGCTGCGAACAGGATACGTAGACGTTGGAAAAGGCATTCATAGCGAAAAACTTTGCCAACGGTGTATCTTAATACCTCACTACGTATCCAACGAACCGACAACGTTTTCTCCAAAGAAGAAAATTCCTCGTGAATCACTTCGCTCGAGAACGGCAAGCTCAACACCCTAGGATACCACCAACCCCTTCAAGAAAGCTGCTTGGAATCCTTCACCGAGAAGCCCCAATCAGCACGACTCCATCTTCGAGTGCGAAAAGAGAAAGTCACGGACAGAAGATTCCTGAGACCAGAGACAATGTTCATCGGTCTGATCTTCCTGTAAGTACCTTTCCAATTTCATAGTTATAAGTCCCGTCTTTCCCTAACAACGTATTCTCAAATAAAATAGGTATAAAAAAAAATAATTTTTTACATAGGTATTTAATTGTGAAATTATTTCAAATTAATTGCACCTATAAACGTTTATTTTATTAGTGAGAGTACGGTTAAAACCCGACTCCACGATATAATTTAAAATATTTCATGTCAAAAGACCTCGTAAATATTGAAATAATTCCAAGTTCTGCAAAAAGCAAAACAAAAAGTTTAAGAAAAAAACCTCTCGTCTCTCAAGACATACCTGTCGAGCTTATCACAACCTCGACTTCGCAAATAAATTTACCTGAATCGGCTATCGAAACAATTCGCTTAGAATTAGGTGAAATAAGTTTAAATTTAAATACCAATAACACATTAAAAATGGCTCTTTCGATCCAGGAGGTCTCTGAAATGTTGAAAACTCTTCCTACTTTTGGCCCTCACGACAATTTACCGCATTTTATCCAAAATATAGATAATGTGCTCGAAATATTTTCAAAATTTCAACTGTCAGAATTTCAACATTCCTTTATTAAGTTAGGCATTTTAAATAAATTGCGCGGACAAGTTGTTGATGACGAATCGCAAGAACCTACCAACGATTGGCCTCAAATTAAAGCTGCTCTATTAAAATACTACGGTAATCACCAAAACGAGAACTTGTTATACGCCCAATTAAAAGGTTGTAGACAACACCTTAACGAAGATATCACGCAATTTTATCATAGAGTTGTTAAATGTAGGAACGCCTTAAATAATCATGCACAGCTATATTCCTCAAATATAACAGAAATTGAATGGAAAAGGTCACATATTGCTAAAATAACCTTAGAAGAATTCACATTAGGTGTTAGAGACCCGTATTTCACCCTATTTACTTATATACCACCTGATACTATCGAGACAGCCGTCACTCGCTGCCACGAACACGACAACAGACAACATGCTCACAAGCAAATATTCGCGTACCAAAATTCAAGTTCCTTCTCGCAAAAAGTTCAACCAAAACCAGTACCAAAACAAAGCCTACCTCAACAAAACCCTCGACCTAACGTACAAAGCCCAAATACGAACCAAAATTCAAATCAAAGAACTTTCGGAGATATTAATAAACCATTACCACATAGACCTATGCAAAATAATTTTCAAAATTCAAACAATAATTTTGGAAGATCACAATTTTCTAATTACCAACAAAAAACCCCTCAAAATTACAAGCCAACGCCTATGTCTGTCTCAACTATAGCGTCAAAACCAAAAATCTATAACATAGAAAGTAACACACCTTTAGAAAACGAAACATCACAATCGCAAACAAATAATTATGAATATGAATATTACGACTCTGACCAACACGAACCATATATAGACGTTTGTGACGGACAATTACAAGACACAGAAGATCAAGAAAATTTTATAATAGATGCCTCGAATCAACGAAACACCACATAATAAATATAGATTTAAATAATATTAACTCAAAACCTAAACTGCCATTTTTCTTTTTACCTGACATTAATTTAAAAATTTTAATAGACACCGGAGCTACAGATTCCATTATTAACCCGAATCTTTTGCACCGTTTTAAAAAACATATATTTCTCGAACCTTTCGAATTAACAGGCTTACATCGCACAGTAAGATCCGACAAAAATCTTAAACTCAGACTGTTTGAAGAATTAGGTGTCAAAAATGAAATAAAAATTAGAGTAATTCCCTGGCACAAAAATTTTGATTTGCTAATTGGATCGCACGATCTTAAAAGATTAAAAGCTAATATAGACTATGAAAATCAAATTTTAACTCTAAATAAAACTACAAGTATACCATTTTATTTTGAATTTAAATTAGACGAACAAATAAACTTTTTGTCTACCGAAAGAGACAAAATATTAATACCTACATCAATTGAAAATGGCCCTGTCTATATTCCAAGTATCAAAATTGACGAAAACCACACTATACCTGACTGTCTGACTATTACAAAAAATGGCATCTCCGAAATCCCATTTGAAAAATCACTTGACTCCCAAATTATATTTCCAAATCGCATACAGGTTATCCCTTGCGAATATTTTAATATCGAATCTAAAATTACGCAAGATAATAAAAAACTCGAATTTGCTAAATTAATACGCACTGACCATCTCAATCGTGAAGAAAGAGAAAAAGTAATCGACCTATGTCACAAATTTAAAAATGTTTTTTATCATGAAGACTGCGATCTGTCTTTCACATCGCACGTCAAACATAATATTAGAACTATTGATAACCATCCCATATACACTAAATCCTTTAGACACCCTCAATCAATGCAAGAGGAAATCCAACGCCAAATTTCAAAATTGCTTAGAGATAAAATCATCAGACCCAGTATATCCCCTTACAGCTCACCTGTTTGGATTGTTCCAAAAAAGGTTGACGCATCTGGAAAAAAAAAGTATAGAATGGTAATTGATTACAGGAAACTTAACGAGGTAACTATCGAGGATAAATATCCCCTACCACAAATAGAGGAAATCCTTGATAATTTAGGTAAATGCACCTATTTTTCGACCCTTGACCTTGCCCAAGGTTTTCATCAAATTGAAATGGATCCTGAGTCCATTGAAAAAACTGCATTTAGCGTAAATAATGGCCATTACGAATATTTACGTATGCCGTTCGGCCTGAAAAACGCACCTGCAACTTTTCAACGTATGATGGACCAAGTTCTAAAAGAATTTCAGTACAAAATATGTTTCGTGTACATGGACGACATCGTTATCTTTTCAAAATCACTTCAAGAACATTTAATTCATTTAAAACAGATTTTTCAAAAATTGCAAAGTGTAAATCTAAAAATTCAATTAGATAAAAACGAATTTCTTCGTAAAGAAGTCGCGTTTCTTGGACATGTAATTACACCTGAAGGTATTATCCTAAATCCAATTAAAATTGATTCAATCACGAAATTCCCCATCCCGAAAACAACAAAGGAAATAAAGTCATTCCTAGGCCTAGTAGGATATTATCGAAAATTTATACCAGGTTTTGCGAAATTAGTTCAACCTCTTACTAAATGTCTACGGAAAAATGAAAAAATCAATATATCTGATCATGACTATAAGCAAGCATTTGAAAATGCAAAAACATCTATAACAAACGCCCCCGTACTAATTTCCCCAGACTTCGAAAAGGAATTCACGCTGACGACCGACGCAAGCAACGTCGCTATCGGTTCGGTACTCAGTCAGAACAACAGACCCGTTGCATACTATTCGCGCACATTAAATTCTGCGGAACGTAACTATAGCACTATCGAAAAAGAGTTATTGTCAATTGTCGATTCTGCAAAACATTTTAGGCCGTATTTATTTGGACGAACATTTACGATAGAAACCGATCACAACCCTCTCGTATGGCTTTCGAAATTAAAAGAACCAAACTCGCGTCTTGTTCGCTGGAAAATCAAACTGGAAGAATTCGATTTCGACATTAAATATCGTAAAGGTAAAGAAAATCACGTCGCCGATGCTCTCTCCAGAATAGAAATTAATGTAAACGAAACCGAATCTTTGATAGCCAATATTTCTGAAAATCCTCCCGTACTCGCCGATGACGAGATAGAACAACTGCTTTTGTCACCTAATAATTTACCGGAGTTTGAACCTGACGAACTCGGAGATCTACTTGGGCAGAATCAGATTGAGGATATTGGCTTACCTATGGAAATTAGTTCGGTACATAACGATGATACCGGGCTTGTTATTCCAATAACTGAAAAATCGGTAAATACCTTTAAAAACCAATTAGTTATTCAAAAACGCGAAGGCCATGTCGAAAAACGAGTAATCACAATTTTTGAAAATAAGAAACGAATAACAATCTCCACCCCTAATACTAATGAATTATTTATGGATATGCTAATCCAGTCAATCTCACCAAACGATATAACATGTTTGCACATTCCGGACCCAGATTTTAGACAACAAGTACTTAGGTTACTGAAAAATAAATTCAATAAAAGAACAAAAATTGTAATTTCGTCCATTCTATTAACTGACATACTTGAAGCTGAAAAACAGGAACAGTATATTCATAACTACCATAACCAAACTCACAATGGTATTAACGAAACATACCTACACCTTTCAAAAAATGTTTATTTTCCTAAAATAAAAGACAAAATTACCACCATTATTAATCACTGTAATGTATGTCAGATGTCGAAATACGAACGTCAACCACTAAACCCACCTTTACAAGGCCCAATGCTCTACAACAATCCCTTTGAAAACATTCATCTGGACATATTTCAGTATTTGAACATGAAGTTTTTAACAATTATAGACTCATTTTCAAAATACGCCCAGGCATACGCTCTAAAATCTGCAAATACTTTATGCACACTCCTAAAATTACAACATTTCTTCAGCCACCATCACATACCGAAAAGAATTGTATGCGACGGAGGCACAAATTTTAATAATACTCAGTTTAAAGAATTTTGCCAACTCTTTAACATAGAATTGCATTTTACCACTCCTCACAACCCGAACTCAAACTCACATATCGAACGATTCCACTCGACAATAATCGAGAAACTTAGAATAATTAACCTTAAGAACCCTAAAGAGACCCCAGATAGCCAGATGATTACAGCTACCTGGATATACAATCAGTCAATCCACTCCAGCACTGGCCACTCACCTTTTTCAGTTTTATATGGTCCCTATATGCAGGAAGTTGACTTTAGCTTAACCCCACAAAATTATCAAAATTATATAGAACAAAGAAGGCGAGAACTTTTACCGTTTTTAGAGCAGATAAAAACAAAAAATCAAGAAAAGGCACAAAGTGCACTTACGATGAGAAATCGCAATAGTCAAAATATTCCACCTCTACAATCAGGTCAAACTGTTTACCATAAATCAGCAGAAAAAACTAGGCTCCCAAAAAATGCACCTATTTACCAACGAGGTACTGTAATATCACAAAAAGACAAACAAGTTCAAATCGAAACCCTTAAAGGAACAATTACTACCCAACCATTAAAAAAATTAAAACCTATTAGAAAAACTGTTTCTTTGCAGGAACATCCTGGCATGTCAAGCAATGATAAAAACTCCTTTCAAGACCCAAGGTTACTACCAGGAACCTCTAGGGACAGCGAAGACACTCAATTACTTCCATAAACTCTATTTTTCATACGACCTCATTCAATTGCGCGCAAATTTCGAAAACCTATCAAACGGTACATTAACTCTAATTCATAAAACCAAACAACCGGAAATAATCCCAGTAATACAAAATAAACAATCACTACTAAACATCTTAACAAGAACAAAAAATTCGCTAAATAAAATTATACATTGTAGAAATAAAAGAGGCCTAATCAATGGCCTTGGATCCGTCGTCAAATTTATATCGGGAAATTTAGATCAAGAAGATCTTGAAAACATAAACCAAAATCTGGAAAAGCTTTCAAAGAATCAACAAAAGATAAATCAGAGGCTAACTCAAACTGCTACAATTCTCTCAAAATTGACAACCTCAATACGTATAGAATTTGACAACTTATATTCAAATCAAAAACAACTAGAAAAATCAATTAAAAATTATACGTACTACCTGGACTCAATGCTAATCATAAATTCGCAAAAAGAATTGCTACTTGAATTCGAAAACCGATTAAATTTACTGATTAGAACGATCGCACTAACAAATCGAGAAATACCAAATTTAGAAATAATTGACCACAACGAACTTGAAATGATAGAGGACGAATTATTAAAACATTACTCAAGGTCAATGTTGCTCTCGTACGATGAAAATCACCCTTTTGAAATCCTAGGAAATTCAAAACTTGGAATTATCTCGGTAAACGACATTCTTTTAATGGTACTGAAAATACCTATTTTAAATCCAACTACTTATAATATTTCTAAAATCTACCCTATACCGAGTCCGACAAAAACCGTTTTAATCCCCCCTGCTACCTTTTACATACAATCCCCATTCGAAGACCGATGGACTGACACCTGTCGAAGAGCTAATAACATGTTTGTTTGCGAAAAACTATTAGCCACCCAGTGCAGTTTAAAAAACACTCTTCAGTGCACTACCGCGAAAACTAGTGACTTTGAAATATATAAAGAACTTTCCAACGGACTCTTAACCAGTGTTAAAGACCGTAAAGAAATAATAGAAAAGTGTCAAAACATTATTTCCAAGACATTTTATCCTAGGAAATAATGTAATAAATTCGCCATGTTCGATTATTATAGACAACACGGAATATAATTTTAATAAAAAATCGAGTTTTACAGTTCCAAAGAGTTCTACCACACTCAAAGGTCTACCTCAATATCGCATCAACTTGGAGTCTTCACACCTTGACCAGCTGAGGAATCTCAAGGCCGATCTCCAACCCTTAACGCAAGAGACTGACCTACAAGGAATTGACTTGCATACTGGACACCTGTCCATAACCATTGTAATTATTATTATTCTCATAATCACGTCGATATTTCTCTGTTTGTACAGAAAAAGGATAAAAACCCTATTTTGTATGCCAAAAACCATAATCCAAGTTCCTGCCCAGAACTTCAAGGATCTTCAAGCCACCCTTGACGAGGACGCCAAGATCTAAGGATGGAGGAGTTATGGACCACACACTACCCTTTATCAAGGCAGTCGTTATAAGGTCAAAGCAGCATCCGCAATTAAGGAAGGCATTACAAGTCCCGCGGCGTTTAACCAAAAGCCGATTTCAATTTCAATTGTAAATAAATAGTTTTTAAAAACTTGTGTTAGTGTTAAATAAACTTAACTGAGTATAAGCCAAACCTTTATAATGTTCACAGGACAATAAAGACTGCGTGAAAATAATTTTGTGTTGTTTTAACCCATATTCCCAACAGGTTATGGGCCCAGTCTCGCAAACATAAAAGTAAACAGTGAACGTGCGGGAAGGACCTTGTGCGAGTTTTTGTGAATTCCAAACGTGACATAAAATGACAAGTGAAAAGGGCACAAAATATAACATTAAGCCTTTTAACGGTGATAACTATTTAGTGTGGAAGTACCGATTACGTGCAATAATTGAAGAGGAAGGTGCGTTAAGTGTACTAGATGGAGAAGTGCCAGACGAAATATAGGATGAATGGATAAAATGGGAACGATTTGCAAAGGGTCAAATAATCGAACATTTAGATGATTCCATGCTGGGTGAAATACCAGATGGGGCAACAGCGCGGCAGATAATTGAACATTTTAATTCCACGTATGCATGTAAGAATCTCGCCACCCAGTTAAATGTGCAAGATAAGCTTTTCAATTATAAACTGAAGCCTGAAATGAGTTTAAAGGAACATTTCATAGAAGTGGATGAAATGATACGAGACTTAGTTGCCTGTGGCACTAGTGTAACTGAAATGACAAAAGTATGGTATTTTTTAAACACACTACCTCACTCTTATGATGGAGTCATTACTGCAATAAAAACAATGTCCGATGATCGTGTTACCTTAGCATTTGTTAAAAAGTTGCTGCTCGAACACGAACAAAAAAATTGAAAAAGGAAAGTGCTGACACCAGTTCCAAGGCACTACAATTTCAATTAACTACCCGTAATCAATTCCAATGGAATTTTAAGCCACTCAATAAAGCACATTATTCTCGTAAATCCCATTCAATACCAAAATATAAAACTGCTAACAAATGCTTCGTTTGTGGCAGAAGAAATCATGTAAAGAAAGACTGTTACTATTATAAACAGCGGTAATTGTATAGAACACCCCCTTCTGGATTTTCGCGTTTTTTTTTTATGGACGTGTTATAGGTTGCTCTAGGAACAGTTTTTCACAAACGAAACTTTGCGCAAATTAATAATAACCCATCTAGCTAACGGGAGGTGGGAGCGAATAGGGGTGCTGGGTGGGGTAAACAGGTGTATTGAGGAATGTTAATTTAGCAAGGGTACATTAAAAAAATGTAAATTTTTGAAAATATTCAACATATAGGGGTAGTTCTTAAGGGTTGAAGCAATATTTATATGGTGAAAGGATATGGCATTGTGTGCACAAATAGGCCGCAAAATTAAATATCTTGCTTTTTTTTTGTTAAATTTTGGCGTCTGTTGTTGAAGGGCAAGGGATATATTTGGTATATAAATGATCAATGTTCAAAAATAATTTACAAGATAGAGGGATAGTTTGTAAGGGTTCAAATAATCGTGAATCCTAATTGTTTCTATTTCTCATAATCTGCCTGACCCTTTTTTATGCACGTGATACAGTCATTATTTAAATTGATGTATATTTAATTAATTTACTCACATGTTGTATTCCAATTATTAAAACGCCATGTCTATTTAATAACGATGTAAGTCCTTCATTTGATGCTGTAATAGCATAAAATTTCACGTAAGTGACATCGCAAAAGTCACAGGTGTTGAAATCACAATACCGCACAGGCACAGGTGTAAGATTCACAGTCAATACTTTGTTTTCACTCATATTTTTGTCGCATTCGACGCGCAAGAATATTTTAAGTTTAAGTTCTAGTTGTGAACAAAGAACTGAATAGCTGTGGTATAAAAAATGTCTTTTCAGCATCCCTTGGCGCGTGAAGACGTTTCCAACCAATCAGGGCGTCTGATTTTGTTTACATATTTGTAAATTCAATAGACAGTGATGTCTGCGCTTTAGGTAAGCAAGTAATTTGTAGCCTATATTTTATATTATGATAGTTGTACAAAAGTTGATGTGGCAACATGGGAACTTTGGTGAACTACAGAAACGATTAAGTAAACAGTAAATCAGCTGTGCTCAATTTTAATTTATTTATAAAAAATACTTAACGCCATTTGCGCAAGATATGATAAGGTGCGTTGTACTCGTGATGGAATGTGGAATGTGTGAGTAAGTTTAGTTTTTCGACAGGGCAGAAGGGGGTGTTCTATACAATGACCTAAACGGCATCTAAAGAGACAAAAAATGCACCAACAAAGGAGACCGGAACAATCTCGTAAGACCAGAAAATCCCCTGAACTTATGACTGCTACAGTACCCTCTCAAGAACGGGAGACTAGTTTTGCTTTCATGATGCATACTGAAAGTAAAACAGAGCAAGCCAAAGGAAAATTGCAATTTGTATTAGATTCAGGAGCTACGGAACACCTAATCAATGACCTGAGTTTCTACAAAGACTACAAGCAATTGAAGGATCCCATTAAAATTTCAGTTGCGAAAAAGGAAGTGTGTATTTGGGCAACACATGTGGGCAACATTGAAGTTATGACCAATATGGGCCATGTGGGAGTTCTTCGCAACGTTCTATATGCTCAAGAGGTTCCATTAAATCTACTGTCAGTAAGAAAAATGCAAGAAGACCATCATGACCGGTAAGCGCATAAATTAATTGCATATTGTACATTTTACTGTTAAAAATGCGTTGTCAATAAATGGTCAAGCGTCATTAAGTAGTCTAGATGATAAAAATAAACTATGGCATGAACGGTTAGGACATATAAGTAAAAATAAATTTGCTCAAATTAAGGCAAAAGAACTAGCCGCTGATAGTAACTATTTAAATGTAATAAATCCCTCAGAGTCAGTGTGTGAAGCTTGTATAAATAGCAAACAAGCGCGACTTCCATTCGCAAAAGCTAAAAATAAAACTAATATTCAAAGACCACTGTATATTGTGCACTCGGACGTATGTGGTCCGATTACTCCAAGCACAATTGATGACAAAAATTATTTTGTTACTTTTATTGACGAATACACTCACTATACGGTAACATACCTGATGAGAAATAAATCAGAAGTAATTACGTGTTTTAAAGATTATATAAACAAAAGTGACTCATTTTAATTTGAAAGTGGTCCTCTTGTATTGTGACAACGGTCGAGAATATTTATCTAGCGATATGAAAGAGTTTTGTAAACAAAAGGGGATCACATATCATTTGACGGTGCCATACACTCCAAATCAAAATTCAATGGCGGAGCGTATGAATAGAACATTGACAGAAAAGGCGCGTGCAATGGTGTACAGTGCAGGTTTAAATAAGCGGTTTTGGGGCGAAGCAGTGTTAACTGCTACATATTTGACAAATATGACCCCATCAAAAGCTATTAAAATACCAAAGACACCGTATGAAATGTGGCACAATAAAAAACCAAAATTACAGTTTTTAAGGGTATTTGGCTGCACTGCATATGTGCATAATAAAACAAGAAAACATAAATTTGATGATAAATCAGATAAAGGAATTCTTGTAGGATATGTACCAAATGGCTACAAAATATTTATTACAAAAGCAAGAAAATTTATAGTTGCTCGAGATGTAATTTTTGATGAAATACATTTTAAAACATCAAGAAAGGAACTTGATTAAATGATCGAAATTGATAGATATTTAGGTGAAAATGCGGGTGACTCAGTACAAACTATGAGTACTGAGGAGCTCTCAGAGGAAGGGGGTGATAAGAAAGAAACCGCAGATAATATCCATCCGGGTAAAACAGATCAAATAATAAAAAATTGCAATCAAACCTTGAATAAACAATGTGTCACTGATAAATGCAATCAATCAAAAGTTAGTACTCTAGAGTCAGGTGGGAAAGGTCAAACATCTCCAGCAAAAGATGTCCCTGAACCAGGTAATAAAGATCTGTGTTATCCTTTTTCTTCCAAGCTGAAGAAAACAGATGAAATACACAGTGGCGTAGCTAGGTAACCTAGGGCCCTGGGGCAAATAAAAAAATGGGGCCCACTGCTATCAAAACTGGTAAGGTTTTTTGAAGTAAAATCATTAAATATACAAATACTTTAAAAATGCTAAGCAACTTTATCATCAGCTCTTTTTCGTGCATGGGCAGGTAATAATACTATTAAACACTAACAACATAAATTACAATTATTTTAATACTTGGTGTAGGTATTGGGCAATAAAACGAAATAGAAAAGATTCAAGGGTTTATTATATATTTATTTATTTATTTATTCGTAGATACGTTGCACCAGCTTACAGTTATTTAACCTATCGCCGATGCAAGCTATTTACAAAAATTATAAAACTTAGACAGTATGTTTTCTTAATTAATTAACAAAAATAGACTAAAGTATAAACTAAACAAAAACAAAATCATATAATGGCTACTTCTAATTATTATAAAGGTCAATTAATTAAAATTAATAATATATATTATAAAGGTCAGACCTAACAACAGACTAAATAACGATTATAATTATTACAATCTTTTCCTAGCTTTAGTTTTTGCAAAAGTATCAATTACTTCGGTTAAATCCAGACTTGATGCGGTTTTGTTTTCAATTGCTATTAGCGATAAATGTCGGAGTCGAGTTTGGCCCATACTATTTCTTAAATAATTTTTTATTATTTTTAATTTGCTGAATGACCTTTCAGCTACTGCAGAAGTGACAAGAATTGTAAAGAATAATAACATTGCTGTAAATACTTCCGTTAGATCGCATTCTAGCACTCCATATTTACTCATTATTTCCTTACATAATTGGTGAACAGTCCATGCTTGAGTTAATTGAGGTACAAGTAGGTGGTAAATATTAACAAATTAAAGTGAAAAGCTAGGGCCTATTATATCGGAATATTTTCTTTGGAAATTGTCACACTTTTGTAATAAAGTTGCTTCATCAACATGTAATAAAAATGTTGGTGTTAGAAATTCGAATGTTTGACAAACTGCACTCATGCCAGTAAAACAGGTATTTAATTGAGCTATTAATGTATCAAGTACCTTATTGAAAATCACAATTTTAAATATTTCTTCTCGGTTTGAAAATCGGTGATCAGCAGTTAATTCATCAAAATGTTCTTTTACTTTCCTTTACCTTTTTTCTTGAAAATGGGTATCTATACCATATTTTCTTGCAGTTTCACAGGCTTTGTACTTGAATAATTCGAAATAATTTCTATAAATTTGCAACTTTCCTTTGGTCTCTGCTAAAGCTTTACTTGCCTCGTCCAAATTTATGTCGGATTTTTGTAAAATTTTGGATGCATAATTGATGTCATTCAATACAATATGCATGAATTCACAAAGCAACACAAACTCGAAATTTAGCATTTTTGTTTTAATACTCTCTGCTTCATTACGCTCATCTTTATTAGAACCATTTCTGATAATGCTTTGATAATATCAAAAAAACGAAGTTTTATTGCAGATATCGTATTGACTCTACTGGACCATCTAGTGGGATTTAGTTTTTTTAGAGTGGTGTCTGATTCGCCTGTGAATTTTGATAGTAGATCCCAACGCTTGATACTGTTTCCGAAAAAGTTATACAAATCTTGCAACGTTGCGAAAAAATTCTGTATTTCCACACAACTGCTAATGGCATCATTTATCACCAAATTTAAATTATGAGTGGCACAATGTACATACTCCGCGTTAGGCTGGATATCCTTAATACGTTTTTGTACACCATTATACACACCACTCATCACATTGGCTCCATCATAACCTTGCCCCACACATTTTTTTAAATCAATATTTTTGTCTTTAAATAATGTAGTTACTTGATTGACTAAATCTGCTGCGCCGTGTTTGATGGCTGCATAAAAGCCTAGAAACACTTCTTTTATTTCTATATCAATTGGCTGTCTATTTTCCGATCTGGTTATTACTGCATACCTCACAACAATGCTTAGCTGATCTACCTTCGATGTGTCCTGTGTCGTATCCATTATGATGGCGAAAAACGGTGACGCCCTAATTTGTTCTAGTAGATGGATTTCGAGTTTGGTCCCCAAGCACTCAATCATTTCATTCTGAATTGTTGCACTCAGATATCTTATAGATCCTAAAAACATAAAAAACCCAATTTTAAAAAGCCCTGATATTAAACAGTTAATAATTATGAATAATATTAAAACAAAATAAAATTATTATTATTACCTTTGGGCATATCCAAAACTTGCCGCAAAATGTGATCATATCGGGCGACAAGCTCTACAAAGGACAAAAAATTTCTATGGTATCCTTCCTGACTTAAGTCTTCTCGATGTCCTCTCAAAGCCAAAGAACTCTTTGCTAGGGTAAGTATGATATCAAATAACCTTTGAAGAACCATTTTCCAAAAGGATGTTTCTTTGCGAATTTCATTTTCAAGTTCCTTGTCGATAGTATAATTTTTTTTCCAAAATTCATACACAGCACATGCTTCCGTATGTATGTATATTCCGTCACTCGAATAACTGTGTTGTTTAATTCTTTCTGATAAATGTTTCCAATCACGAATTCCCGTACACCAGACATTATTCCTCTGTGAAGCAAATAACCAGCAGGGTTGACAATAGGCAGCGTCTAGTATTTTGGAATAGCACAACCAAAAACGATTAACTGGTCCATATTTTGAACTTGAAACGTAGTATGATTTTGAAAAACACCTATTGTTCTGGTTAATATCAGTTGGAAAAGGTCCTAATGGCTGTAAAGGTCCCATATCAAGAATTTGACGTCTTTCATTATCATTTAGTATTTTGTTCGTGAAGTTTCCCAAGTCATAAAGCGATTTATCGAACACATTTTCGAAAAACGTAGAGGTCTGTGGTTTCTCCAAATCATCCGTTCTTATGTTCATAGGTGCCGTACAAACATCATCCACGTTCACATGATCGGCGGCGGAAGTATCTTCAACTGCAATAATTGTTGAATCTTCTTCTGTAGGATTCTCAACCAACACTGCAGTTACCACATTATTTGAGTCACTCACTATCAATAGAAATATTTTGTCCAGAAGTACTTGCAGAAGGCTGACTAAAAAACTTGTCAATTTTGGGCAATTTTTGTTTACTTTCTTCTCTTTCTTGGCGTTGTTTGCGTTTAAATGCACCACTGGGTTTCTTTTTTTTGTCCATAATATTAGTTTTCTAATTTATTTATGCAATATTTATGTAAGATTGTACTCAAGTAGGTACTCACTGTTCACTGACAACGTTACAAGTAAAAGGAAAGAGAAACGTAATGATACGATACAAGACGTCGTTGGGGAATCCCCGGCAAACATTTTATCGCCGCCAGTGTTACCACATTTGACGGTTTAAAAAATGACAAAAAAACATCACGTAATTAATGGACGGCCCCCTACCTACCGCATGTGACTTGTATTTTTCACGGTATTTTGCGTTATATAGTGAGTAGCCGAAATCTATAGATTTCTTTACGTAACTATGTATACGTACTATAATCAAATAAAATTGAACTTTTGTATGGACCAGTACAAAAAATTTATTGACATACGCTTACTTACTCCTGATACATTAACTTTTTAACCATTCTCGAAAAAAAATCTTGACTCGAAGTTCACAATCGCGAATCACAAAAACGCACATCGATAAATAATAATATGCAGATATTGATATCCGACAAATTGATGAAAACATTAATAACACTGTCAACCCGCACAAATAATTTAGGGGAATTCCCTTTTTATAACTTTGGAATTTCTCACAACTGAGTTGCCATGATTAAACTCGAGTTGCCACCTCCTGTCATATTTATTTTGAAAATGGGAGAAATTTTCAAAAGTTGAGTTCGATTGAGATTTTCTGGTAAGGATTCGAGGGCCCCCTGAGCTTGAGGGCCCCGGGGCACTGCCCCGCCTAGCCCCTTGGTAACTACGCCACTGGAAATACAGGATGTGAGAAGGAGCGAAAGGCTAAAGACAAAATCGTCAATTTCATACAAAGATCGTGATTTAGAAATAAACAGTTACAATTTTAAATGTTCACACTGTAGATGACATAATTCCTGCAAGCTATCAAGACATAGCTGAGAGTAAAAACAAACTTAAGTGGGAAAAGGCAATTAAAGAAGAGCTTAACTCTTTAAGTCAAAATAAAACGTGGACGTTAATACAAAACCAAATAATGTTAACATAATTGATAGTAAATTGGTGTTTACAATAAAACATGATGAACACGGCAATATAACAAAATATAAAGCACGACTGGTAGCTCGCGGTTTTAATCAATTGTATAAATTAGATTATGATGAAACTTTTGCACCAGTGGCGCGAATAAGTACTTTTCGATATCTCTTAGCTTTTGCAAATCAGTATAACTTATTAATCCATCAAATGGACGTAAAGACAGCCTTTTTAAATGGTGATTTAAAAGAGGATATATTTATGAAAATCCCTGATGGTATTACTATTAAAAATGATAATTTAGTATGTAAACTAAACAAATCATTATACGGCTTGAAAGAAGCCGCTCGATGCTGGTATGAGTGTTTTGATAATCTTTTAAAACAACACGGCTTTATAAACTCATCGGTAGAGAAATGCTTATATTTTCGAGATCAAGGTCAGGTAAATAAAAATATTATTTTTAGTATAGTCATTTTGTATGTAGATAACATTATAATTGTAACACAAGAAATAAATACAATGAATGCTTTTAAACAATTTTTAATGTGTACATTTCAAATGGTTGATTTAAAAGAAATAAAATATATTCTTGGAATTAGAATACAAAGAACGGAAGCTGAAGTATTTCTAGACCAAAATATATATTTAAAATCAATTTTAAAGAAATATAATATGAGCAATTGTAATGCAGTTAGTACGCCAGTGCCAACAAAATTAAATTATGAAGCTTTAGAGTTAGATGAAGATTGTGGAGCACCCTGTCGAAATTTAATTGGTTCTTTAATGTATGCAATGCTATGTACACGTCCAGATTTATGTACCTCACAAATATGTTAAGTAAATATCAACAAAAATCAAACAAAGAGTTGTGACAATCCTTGAAGCGTGTTTTACACTATGTAAAAGGTACAATTGACTTAAAATTATTTTATAGAAGAACTAACTTTGTAAAAAAATTAAGTGGCTACGTTGATGCAGACTGGGCAAATAATGAAACTGACCGACTAAGTATAACCGGATATGTATTTAAACTGTTTAATACTTGTACGGTAACCTGGAATACAAAACGGCAGAGCTCAGTAGTTGCTTCGTCAAATGAAGCAGAGTATATGGCCCTTTTTGAGGCAGTAAAAGAGGCTTTATGGTTAAAATCTTTATTAAATAGTATAAATATTGAAATACTAGATCCAATAACCTTGTTTGAAGATAATCAATGTTCTATTGCAATAGCCACAAATCCTACAAGTCACAAACGCTCGAAACATATAGATTTTAGATATCATTTTACTCGGGAGCAAGTAGAGAACAAAGTAATCTGCCTTAAATATATTTCCACAGGAAACGAGGAAGCGGACTTATTCACCAAGTCGCTGGCAGGCCCTCGTCTCCAAGAATTGCGACGCAAGTTGGGACTAATGGCTGATGATACAAATATGGTTTAACTATGTTTTTGTTGGGGTTTTCCCTAGTTCGTGAAGTTAATGCTGAACCATGTTCAATTTCCCCGTAAAACGCAGGTCCTGTTTAGTATAAGTTGACATTAATTTTTGAGGGGGTGTGTTGGAGATTACAAAAATAAAAGCAACTCATGTATGTAATCAAATACGTCCGATTTCCTATGACATATTTATGATGTTTATATAATTCACACCAGGGCCAAGTTGCCGGCGAGAACCGCTGACCAAAGAGTTGTAAACACACGATCTCTGTTTCTTTGTAATCGTTCACATATAGTTAGTAGGAGTATAAGCCAAACCTTTATAATGTTCACAGGACAATAAAGACTGCGTGAAAATAATTTTGTGTTGTTTTAACCCATATTCCCAACAATTACACTATTTTATATACTTGTTTGAAGACGAAATACATTTTCTACTCCTGCTGTGCAACATTAGTTGAGTTAACCTCAATTGAAAAAACCCCTTTGAGCATGGAAACCTATTCAATATTACAAATTCCATAGGATAGCTAACTGAAACAGAGGCTGAACAGAAACGCAGAGAATTTGTTTATAAGATAGATAAAAAAGCATATTTTTTGCTTCAGATTCATGTTTTCTCTTCAATTAAAAGCTAACAACATTTTTTTTAGAATTAAATTTTAATCTCTTACAAGATAACTCAAATGTAATAACAAAAGAAACATTAAAAAGTTAACCCAATTGTTTCCCGTTATATAAAACTTGGTTTCTATTTAATGTAGAACATTCCTGTAACAGAAAATGGAAAATACAAATTTCGACAAGAAAAATCATAAGGGGAAAGGAAATTTTAATGGATATCAGGCAATACTTCAAGATGGCAATAGTTGGTGATATAATACTTCAATACTTGGTGGTGATACTTGAACAGATTAACTATTTAAGGAACTCAACTCCAATCCGATATTTCCCCTTTGAACAGTCTCCGCAAAACGCCCCTTCATCAGAAATAAACACTGATATATCACACTTGTACAGTATGCAGTATGATATGAACCAATGAACCGCTTAAGCCCTCGTCTGCTTTCTGTCAAGAGAGTGGGCATGCGGGCCGAGGATTTGGCATGATCGTTTAATTTTGTCTGGTGATAGAAAGTTACGTTGTGTTTTATTCTTATCTCTAGATTCTTTTTATAGAGTTTGGTATTTTTTCTTGTTTTTACTATCTGATTTATGATCTGTTGTGGTTAATTTAATTTATAAATAAACGGCCTGTGGACTATTCATTTCATCGCTATTTGCCAAATAAAAAACTCTCTTATCTTACCGATAAACGGAACAGTCTACCTGAGCCTAGCCATAAAAACAAGCCACGGTATGTTTTGAAATTTTTTATTTGGCAAATAGCGATGAAATAAACTATACATACATCGCAGTACAGGTTTTAGATCTGAGACAACTGTATCTCTAATAATGGCTTTGTGTAACGTACCCACTCACTCTAATTGAAAAATACCCAGGTATACAACAACATTGCCCTTCTGCGGCAGACAAGGTTTGCATCATAAAGCGGTAAACACTAAATATCATTATCATTTTAAATAACAAGCAAACTTCAGCGGTACCAAAGTTTACAGAATTAGTTATTCTGTAAACTTTGGCGGTACTAACAAACCACCACTTGAATACAATTGCACGAGCAATAAATTATAAACAGAAGGTTGTTAACCTATTAATACATCATAACATATGGTTATTTAATTTACATTTGCATATGAGAGATGAATAAAGGGAATTAGACGGTCAAAATAAATAGTTACAGATCAGATGAGAAGCAAATATAAGCAATAGCTTGCGTTGTACTAAGACTAGAAACATTAACTATATTATGACCAATTTTTAATTAAAAACCTTTTCTGTGGCTCCGACTCACACAGAAGGTGTGCTGATGATACCAGTAATCACTCCTCACGTCCATTTGGTTACTGATTACTGGGCCGAGTCGTGTGTCCTAAGTAGACGAAGCGAGTCGAGAATTACGGCCTCCTGCATGCGACCGGCTAGGATTTCTGTTTCAGCATGCTCTTTAATTCCGAAAACGGTGTATCTCTGGCTCCACCAAGGGCTCCTAATCAGTGCAGTTACCTAAGAAATGTTGAATTTTAATAGAGCACCACAGTGAAATAACGAGATTAATGGAGTCATTAGTTTGATAAATTCCTCTTTTCAACGGTAATATTTTTCCATAGCACCCATTAGTAGTTAATACCCATTAACTGGAATATAGTGAATGACTTAATAACTCTTACCTAAATGGTGTCAGACAGTCAAGTAGTCGAAGACATCCCATAAATTCACAACACCTATTTTCGATGCTACCTGTGGCATTGGCCACAATAGTTATCTCGAAGTATATCGGTCTTAGGCCTCGCTACACCCCAATAGATATAGGTCTTATAGTCCAAATGCGAATTTTCCAATGCGAGCAAGGAAGTGGTCAGCAACCGATAGCTTTATAGCCTTCCAATTTTTTGGTTTTCTAGTCTTTTGCTTTTCTGGACTTGTGGTATTCTAGTATTTGTGGTGTTTCTGGTCTGCTGGTCTTGTGGTGTTCTAGTAATTTCGTCTTCTGGTCTTCTGTCGACGGTCTTTCTCCGAATTAATTTTCACCTGACTACCTCGCAGGCGGGTGTATTTAAACAAAATCGCGATTCTCTATGAGAGAGAACTTAGATAATGCAACGTTAACAGCCTAGCATCTGGTGTGACAGCATACGAGATTCGTCATTAATTTTAATGTACTGCTCGTGAAGAATAGGAACAAGTCTCAAAACTGCGAATATCGGACCGCCCATGCGGTGCACAGTAAATAGCCTGGACTTTACTCAGGCGCATTGAGACCTTTGCAGAGTGATGTATGTACAATGTCAATGTACACAGAGTTCGATCTGGCCGCGAGTAAAGTGCATCATTTTCCCTCCGAATGCTGCCTCACTCTTTTTTCTCCGAATGCATAGAAAATATCTCTTTTCTATTATTGACGAGCTGTAACCGAATATGTCTATACACACAAAAATTAACCCCCTTACCGTAGAACTTTAAAACCTAATTTCCATATAAAATATTAATATATACGGGTGATAATCGTTTAACTAAAATCCGATACTTGCTTTGGTAAAATCTCAAACCATTTAATTGTAAGTGGTTACTGTTTAAGGAAAGATTTTTTACATTAAGATCTAAATAATTTTGTATTCGTTATATTAAAACGCTAATTTGTATCTGAAAATTAATTTAAGTCGCGTCCAATTGTTATGTATATAATATAGCGTGATCTCATAGCCCAGATACAGGGCGTTTCACAAGGATGATCATTTTTAATATTATAATGTATGTCCCAAAAAAAAACATAAGGTTAAATTTAGTTAATTCCATGGATTGAAATTTGCAAACAGTTCTGCTCTGAAAGGTAAAGTAAAAAACATTAAATTACTTTCTTTATGTAAAAAAAATCTATTTATTTATTATATCAATAAAAATTTATAAATATCTTATATTTAATGTTTTAACATTTAAGTATTATATTTTGTTTGGAAGCCTAAAGAACGTTAAGATCGGGATGAAAAGAGCTATCATGACACCTGCTTGCTCAATGTCTATATTTCTATTTTGCCTTACAATTTAGGAGTATCATTTTCAGCGACAAACCTTCAAATACCACCAGTTCGCTATGTACTAGGATGGCCTACCAGCAAATGGTGCATAAGTTAAATTATAGCAAGCCAAAAAACTATAATTCTATATTCTCTTAGAGAAACAAATTATTCTAATGATGTGTAATACGAGTACAAATGTTTTAATAATTTATCACAAATATGTATTTACAATTTGGTTCTGATAATAATAGGGAATAGGGAAAGTATAATTAATCATCAACATATGTTTGCTAATGAAACTTGTAAAAAAAATAAAATAATAATTTGTTTCTTATATGCACAAACATAGTAGTTATGAACATAAACAATATAATTGACAATTTGAACATAGACAATATAACTGTGAAAGTGGTTACCTGTCAATAACATTCAATTGTGTTTGTTAAGTTTATGTAACTAAATTTCCATTTTTATATATATATTTGTCATCTAGGTTAAACTATTTTCGTTTTTTGGGCATGTGTATAAAATTCAGCAATTTAGGTGATGCAGTTTTCTACATAGTGTATTTTAAAAACTACCAGTGGCACCGTCTATAGTTATGTTGGCCATATTTTTTCAGAAATAAAAGGGCAAAACATTTTATGAAATTAAAATGGAAAATTAACTAGTTTTATTAGTTTAACTAGTCTGAAAGAAAACAATAGTATACCGTATAAATGTATGATGAAAAAAAAACACGTAAAATATAACAAAATAAATTAACAAATATACTTTTCAATGAAAAGTATACTGCCTGCAACTCCAACACTTGGATCATATCTTCACATTTATACCAGTCATACTTTTTGCAATTTAGGATTGCTTTCAACATTTGCGGTTTGGCCTTCAGAAAAGGGAACAGGTCTCGGTGCAAAGTACAAGTCTCATATAAGTTTTTGTAAACTTACATCACAGCTTCTAAAGTGTATATCAATCGTCTGTATTTTTTCTGAACTCCAGTGGTTATTAATATTAGAGAGTGACCGGTCAATTGACGCACTTGTGCCAGGAAGACAAAATATGAACTGATGAAAACTGACTTTGACTTTTGACCCAAAAGTGAACTTGAATAAGTTTGAATATTTCAAGCCATCGATCTTCAGTGTAAATGTTTTTATACTTCCAATCAGTAATTTTATCTTCTGTAACGTTGACTTATACCAAACTAACTTCATAGTCCATCTTTATTCAATATCCGGACAAATAGTCTTTAAAAGCCTCACATACACACAAAATTTCACTTCATGAAACTTGTATTCTCAAATTCATCGATTCCAAAAACTTTATTTAAATTTATACTCCAGTTCTGCAAATAAGTCACAGAATTTGAATAAAATAATCTGGCATGCGTAAAGAAGTCCTCCCGATTTGCACTGGCTTCTATATATACAGGCTTCGAAATGGACTCTCTCTCAAAAAACTACTTCAAAATTGTTGGTAAATTTTCAATAGGCAAAAATATATACTTTCGAGGGTTCATACATTTGTAGAATCCATTCAATTGCTGGTTTCAAGCATAAAAATTTTGTCGATACTCGACATCCACGAAGTCTCAGAACTGCTTCAGTTTGTCCATTCTAACTGTATAAATATAGAAATGCTTAAATATTTTAACAATAATAACCTCTGCGTGAATAAGCAAGATGACCGTCTCATTTTATACGCAATTTTTAAAAATGTGTGCAACACTACTAACGCCAACCAGGGTATTGCCTTAAAAGGCATTCACTTTGGCAAACAGATTGTTCACTCCCATTCTCTTCATTTCGCCCAAATTTGTATTCGTATTATCAGCAGCTAATCCGATACACATTGATCAATTAAATTATGGATTTTCAAAGCGTTAAACACATAGTTATTTAACTGTTTTGATGTTTCACAAGATAACTCACACAATTAAATAATTTCACTTTGACGCTCGTTTCACAATCAAAATATCTTGCTAGTAAAGGTACAATTTTAATTTTATGGTGGTTTGATGAATTTATCATGATGCTAACAAAATATACTTTCTGTATCAAATTTCAATCGCAATTGAGATTCTTAAGCAAAAAATATTTTTCGGCATTTCAGTGGCTGCATAGTAAATCTTAATAGTTATTGTTTTAATGTTTAAACAACAAATAAATCTGTTCATTGTCTTTGAGCATGCATATTTTACATGAAATTAAAGGCGTCGCCTCCTAACCCAATATATTATCAAAGACATCAAGCTTAAAGTTCTTCCAAAAACTATATAGTTTTAAAATGAACAGTTTTGCGTGAAGGTCTATTTTCGTGATATTTCAATACCTCCCTCTTAATGTGGTGTAATTAGGTGCGGAGATAAATATTTGTTTATAGCAATTTTAAGCAGAGTACATTTTCATAGGATATATAATTGAAATAAATAAACATATTAAAAAAATATTTTTGAAATACGATTTACAAAATAAATTTTGTAAATCTAATTGATTTTGTTCTGACGTAGGACTGTCTTCAGGAAAAGGGGTATTTTTTTTGTTTCGTTTGACGAATACTCTCGAGAAGTCTACTAATTACTAATTAATCTATCAATATTAAGGTTAGCCATAACATAAACTTTCTTTAACCTTAATTTAATAATAAAGAACTATGTATTTAAAGAATCATATGTACAAACTTGTGACTATAATAAGCAATCATATAACGTAAGATATATATTTTACAGTATATGCATATAATATAGCAAAAATATTGATTTATCCCTACCATTTTTTTACATTTTGATCATTTCTTAAAATGATTTAATTTTAATAAACCCTTAAGAAAAAAGTCTTCTTAACTGATTCTGCAAATATACTATAAAATGATTTTTTAAACCTACAAATGAAGCAGCAAATAACATGAAGTGGAAATAACCTATAATATAAAAGTTTTTATAGTGTTTTATTGTTTTATACGAGCTTTAAACAATTTGAAAGAAATCGCATGTTCATTTATTAAATAACGTATTTCTAATTTTATAGTGACTATTATCATTTTTATAAACTCACCTCTTCATATACGACTATACTTATCTTCTCAGTAACTATTACTTCTAAATAGAAGTAACGGCCATTATTTAACAGGCTTTATCGGGCAATTGAAACCGATAACCAATCGCAAATAAATATCTCCAATCCTCCAATAAACCTCCCGAAGCAATTAAATATTCACCAAAGAAGTTGTAATAATATCTAGTAAACGAAAGATCGATTCTCAAACTTTTAAACATCAATTACATTGAGCCACTCATAAGAGTGTCCCAGTATTCACATAAATCATAGCATAAAAATATCATAATTTATACATAAACGTGTATATAATAAGCTAGTCTAAATCTGAACAGAAAATCTAGTTTAATGAGAATTATATTCGAGGATTTAAGAACATTGTCATTAATATAATATATTATTTAAATTAACTAAGTTATTAACACCCTGACACACATACACGTTATTTTCTTATATGCCTAATTTGCTTCTCCAAAGCATCTCGATTAAGGTCAGACCCCCAAAATGAACAAAATAATTTCCGCTCTAATAGTAGTTTGTTTTCAAAATTCTTCGTTGTATCTTGAGAAACTAATCGTTTATATGTATGTATAATTGAACTATGATGAACTGTGAATTGTCTAATAACATTTAAGGCTTCTTCTATCCTATTTGTTGTGGATACCTTATTACTTGCAAGTCCTAAACTCATACATTCATCAGCATTATACATTTTTGATGTTAGAAGAATTTCCATTGCTTTCCTTTCGCCAAGTAATTGTGTGAGTCTAAAACGAGATTAAATTATCTTGTTTATTGTAAACATAAATTTTAAATGAGTTAGAGGAATTCATTATAAAAAATATATCTACAAAGAAATTACCTAGTTGACCCTCCAAAAGCTGTAATAATGCCCATTTTTCCATGAACAAATCCTAATTTTACATTATCAGTGACCAAAATGTAATCAGAAAAAATAGCTATTTCAGCCCCTCCTCCTAATGTAGGCCCATGTACCAGACTAAAGGTAACTAGAGGAAGTTTTCTAATTCTTATTAGAATATCTTGCATTATATAGCTCATATAGAAACCTTCTTGTGGTGTTGATATAGCTTTTGCAAAATCTAAATCACCACCAGAACAAAAATTTTGACCTAGGCCACATAGTAATACAGATTTTCCTTCGCGCCAGTTTTCTAATTCACATATACATTTATGAAAATCCACTATCATTTTCCCTGAAAAATAAAAACATTTTCAGTCCGAAAATTGTATAAAGTTTTATATAAAAGATACTCGAGGCCATTATTATATAAAAAAAAATTAAATATTTGTCAATACTCCTTGGCTATATTGAAAATTTCTGAATAAACTGTCCAGACCTGATATTATTTAAATGTAAATTGTTAAATTTAACTTCCTTAACATTATTGGAATACAAGATATCCCAATACTAGTAATAATGGTTCGATCTTATATTTTATAAAATAATAATTAGTTGATTAACATTAATTAAATTTGAGTAATCTCGATCATTCGTCCTCATTAAATCATAATGCGCATACTTAAATATTAAATAACCTTACAGGTTAATACCATACGACGTTAGTTAAATTGCAATAATATAGAGCGTCTCAGTTGAAACTATAGGATTTAAATTGCGCGCCATTTGTGTTCTATCAAGGATAGGGCATAAAACTTTTTACGTTTCTTATATATTAAACAATCAGTTGTGCATGTGCCATCAAGAAAAAATATAGGCAATAATCAATTAATTATTGAATTAATTATGTTTTTGGTCAATAGAGGATGTCACTATTTTGAGGCCAAAAGCACA
The DNA here is from genome assembly GCA_037954035.1 of Rosalia funebris. Lineage (NCBI taxonomy): Eukaryota > Metazoa > Arthropoda > Insecta > Coleoptera > Cerambycidae > Rosalia > Rosalia funebris. The sequence continues at coordinate 40,237,015 of JAZFAV010000022.1, read as the reverse complement.
ATTAACTCCAAAAATGTATTTATTATCGCCTGTATTAACATATCGAAAGTGTTTTTTACATTCTTTCTTTGTGATAGTTCAAAACCCAACTTCACACTCAGCAAAGTTGTAGACAAGCAATGCATCCAAAAAGATGTATGAACTTCATGCAATATTTTGCTTTACTTTCGTTGATTAAATTATATGTTTTAATATTATTAAGAAGTTACTATACGTAATTATAATGTTTTAGTCCTTCCATAAATAGCGACATATCGAAGTAAGTGAAAGTACATAATATCCGAGACCTCTATTACAAATAATACGATCAATTGAAGTTGAAAACATGCAACTCCATAGTTACCTCAAACGGTATTTGTTTGAATTGATAGTCAGCCACAAGCATCAAGTACCATAAAATGTACGCGACATGTAAATGCGACATGTAAATACCAGATTTAACAAATGAGTCCTGTTAATTATTAGCAACCCCCATTTCGTCTATAGCACTACATACAACATGGAGGAAAACATCCAAAAGTGTAATTTGATTGACTTGTAAATATGCAATAACCATATTCTTTTTATTACATAGATAGATATTTAGTTCATACGCCCAATTACAGGAATACGTGAAAATAGTATAGGAAAGAATTATGTCCATTAATCAAAAAAAAAACTAAAAAAAAAAAGAAAAAGTTGCTCATGTACATATAAACATATCAACTATGAGGGAAATGCAGCAGAACAGATATCTAAGTATAATGAATATTCATAATTATAAATTGTAATATTACCTACCGTTTATTAATTATTAATCAAGCTAATTGTAGATTACTGTATCTTAAGCTGTATCCCTTATCTATTGCAAAATGTGAGATAATGAGTTAATCTTACATGTTTGATAAATGGAATTAAAAGCATTGCACATTAACGTAGTAGGATAAGCACAAGCTCCAAATCTAGGCACCAGACAAATTGACTGTCTGAGGATTATAAACAGTCTGTATTATTATGTAGCAGGTTATATAAAAAGGACATAAAATATGTTGTCTTCTGGTAATTAGCGATATAAATTGATATCGATTAAAACGTAAAAAGTGATCTACACCTATTTATGGAATCGTATGCGTATTTATTGGCCTGAAGGATAAATTAAACATTTTCGTTGTACTGATTCTCAGGCCCGGCGACAAGGGGGGACTACGGGTACAGCTGTACCGCAGCCTGGACGATAGGGGGCCCAATGTAATATATTACATAAACATATATTAAATAAATAAAACGGGTCATTCCCTTCACAGGCAACGCGATACTCGTTGGAATGCCAAAAAAAAAAGCTGTAAGACCTATTGCTAGACATCTTCCCAGTGTTATTGAGGCTTTAGAAGAATTGACTGACATCAGACGTCAAAAATTCACCGCTAAAGCCTACTCAGAAGCAGTCGGTTTCCGAAAATATCTTTCATCTTTTAAAACTGTATTAATGGCGGTCTTGTGGGTAATAGTTTTAGAAAGCTTTGGTGAAAGGAACTTAATCTTACAGTGAAGAGAATGGAAATTGCTACAGCAAATATCAAAAACCTAACTGACGAAATACAATCACTGAGGGAGGATGGCCAACTCTATATTCGGAAGCCAAACTCGTTGCACAGAATATAGGTGTTACAGAAGAGTTTTCATCCGAACGGCAACGACGGCACCAGATTGAATGTTCGGAATATATAGACACAGAAACTAAATTTAAAAGAAATGTTTTCCTGATAATTATCGACTCTGTCTGATAAAAGAACTCAAGTATCGATTTGCGCACTTAAATCATATCTGCTCTGTGTTTTCACCAATTCTAAATTTTCACAATATGAATATAGATGATATAAAAGAAAAATGCAAATGTACTCGGAGAATCTGACACTAAGCTTAGAGAGTGAAATTATTCACCTTAAAAATATTTACCACCCGAGATTTAAAGAAATTACATGTCCTTTGGTATTATTGGATGGGATTTACAAGTTGCAATTAGAAAACATTTTTCCAAAGGTGAACATTGCACTGGGCATTTTCTGCCGTATGCGTGGAACAATGCTTCAAGAGCATAGAATGGTTTGGCATTGTTATCTATACAGCATGAAACAGCACGAGAAATAGATTTCAGTACGTTATCAAGAAGTTTGCCGCATTAATAGTAAGAAAGATCCTTTAAAGTTGATATACTCGTATGTTTTGTTTCTAGCAACAAATAATTTAAAAAATGTTTAATCATGTATGCAGTCATTATTTTATTATGTACCTACCCAAATAGATATAAAGCAAAGCTATAGCAGACTACTTAAACATATTATTACTTGTTACTATAATATACTAACTACCAGACGCAAAACTAAGGACCAGGAGGGTCACATAAGAATCAGAGTAACGAGCCTCAACGTTTCTGTCGCCGAACCTGTTGACTCTAAAATGATTATAGTGTACCTAGCACTAATACATGGGATTCCATCGCGCTCCATACTCGGGTTTCGACTCCAAGTTATTAGAATGTCTACACGTCCGCGTTACAAATCCAAGCATTCCAATAATAGCTGATACAATGTTTTTAATATGTGGGACAAATGTTAATTCTAAATCAAACAGAATGCCCAGATCTTTAATTTCCAAGGACCTATAAAGGGAGACATTGTTAATTTTATATGGGTAATAGTTTATATTTTATTGGAAAATAATGTAACACAATATTTACTTGTATTCAGTCTTAGGTGATTATTGTTATAGGCAGTCCTCCCGAAATGGTATTGTAACGTATATTTTTAAATCACATCGACATAGAAAAGTTTTGGGCAATTAATTACATCCGTTAGATGATTGAGAAATATTTAAAATAATAGGGGTCCTGAGTCCTACATTAGAGCCTTGAAGAACCCGAGTGAATGTTGGTAGAGAGAATGCGCTCGTATTCGACAAAATGACCCTATAATTTTATAATTTTCATTGAAAATATCTAAGTTCCCTCGAAGGAGGTTTAACTTTATTCAATATATTCAATAATATATTATTACTATATATCCTTTTGTTTTCATAAAATTGAAATCTTCGCGAATATAATGCCTCAATGTAGCAACAATTAGATACAAATTTAACTTTTACGCACGGACTTGAGCTTTCATTCCGTCTAATTTTATATCTAAACCTAAATAATTCCTTAGCAGATTTTGCGAATAGCGAATAATAATATCAGTCCTTTAGTACAACCAACTTTTTCGTTTTTATACATGTTCTTACATGTTTATTTCAACTAATTCTAACTAACACTCATGTACGTATATACAGTCGAGAATAGGAACAAGTCTCAAAACAAGTCTTTACTATAGCCTGGTCTTTACTCAGTCGCATTGAGACCTTTTCAAAGTGAATATCGAGTGTATAGTAGTGAAAGAGATGAATTAAGTGTTCAATCTGGCCGCGCGTAAAGTGCATCCTTTTCTTGCCGAATGCTGCCTCACTCACGTTCTCACTTTCATCTACGCATACATAGAAAATCTTACACTTTTTCCTATTCTTGACAAGCTATACATGAGTAATTTGTAGAAGCCACAGAAATAGTTCCAAAAGCGTAAAATAATTTGATACCTCTAGAACGAATAAAATAAAGGTTAATTAAACTCGCTACCTTTTAAAACTATAAGGTTTTAATATGGTGTATTATAAATTGATGCAAATATTAGTATCAGATATGTTTGAAAATATGGACAAATTATTTATAGCGCAGGTATTTTTTAGACATCAATTAAAGATGCGTAAGTCTAAAAATAATTTTAAAAACATTACCACTAATAGCATTCCTCTTCTCTGGGTGATTTAAATAAATTATAGCAATGCCTTCTTCCCAATATTCTTTCGAAATAGTTACATCTCCACCTACAAATTTCAATAAGTGTGATTTTATGGATTCCAAATTAATATCAAATTCCTCCATTCCAGAAAATCTAAAACAACATGAACACATATATACAATATTAAATCTTATTCGCTGTACGTACTATATAAGCATATTAAATAAGATAATTACTGTTTATATATTTTCCAAAAAAAATACTTGATTACCTCATTTATATTCACAAGAAAAAGAACTAAAATCTTAATATAGGTTACACTAAAATCCAATATACTTGACATTTAATGGGTTTATTTTTTTAATCCACTTTTCGATCTTCTGCAATTGTTTCACAGAAACATGTATTTACATTTTTACTATCTTTAATAGAATGGTTTTTCCCTTGATATTTTATCGTTAGTATTTTTATTTCTGGTGTACCAAAAATGCAAAAAGAAAAACTCTAACGGGAAGTATTACCGCTTTACTATAACTTTATAATTTCTTGTCCTAAATTATATTTCACAATGGGCAAAAAAGAGATATAAGAAATACCTAGGGTTACCGGTAGTATTTACCTACTATATAAGCAACTAAAGTACAGTATTACGCTAAATATACACCTGAATGAATTTACATATGAACATGGCACGCCTAATACACATGATATAATTTCATACGCTTATTTTAACTGGATTGCACAGCTCCCACACTGCCGCGAGTTATATTCTATGAAATGCTTATAGAGCAAAAGATAAGCTTAGTCTATTTAAGCAAGTTCCCCACGTAGTAAAGAATAATATATGATCATCAGTTCATAGTATTCACGTCACTGTTGTACTTAAGTCGTTAAATAAATTTTGATAAAGTTCTAAAAATTGTAACAAGTCGTTTCAATGAAAATAAAGTGTTTTTAAAAAACCAAGTTCAAATTTGAAGAACATATCTCGCGTCTATACCGATATACGGCTGCCTCAAGTCAGCGCAATATAAACACTACCCGTCATAACGTTAGAACCGAATCTCATCTGTTAGAAACTCAGCGCTCATAGGTAATTTACATACATGTACCCCTTATAACTGTATAGCAGAGCACTAGAAAAAGCAGATTAATATCAAACATGATTTGTTTAAACGTAAAATAATATTTTGTATTTCCAAAGGAAGATCTGTTCACAGGATAAATGGAAGGACTACACAAAAATAATAATCATTTTCTAATTATAATCAGTTATCATTTTACAATAAATAAATGTTTTTGATAAATAAAATTTATCCAACTATATTGCTGACTAAGACTTCAATTATTTTAAGATAAAATGTATTATATTAGCTAATTAGCTACAATTTACCATAATTTCAAGTTCAACAAATGAAGTTCAAATGAACGCGTATTCTTCCAAAAAATAAACTATTTATGGATGTAGACTAATCCAGTCTGTTTTTCCATTGTCTAAAGATCTATCCTTGTACAAACGTTTCGCCATTCGTCCTCTTCAACGATGGCATAGTCATAACTGAGTGATACGATAATCATTATTTACGAAACGCTTGGAAAAGTTAGACCACGACAGAACAGCCCAGGCAATATTAGTTTTCAATTGTACAATACCAGTCGCAAAAGTCCTAAGACTACTGTAACTCATTAACCTATGATGTTTAAGGAAAAACTTTTTAGGAGAACCAGGATTTACTCTTTGTGCTAATTCTACGCAGGAGGTTAAAACTAAAAAAAAACTTCACAGCGCGGTTATTATCCCAACCATTTTATGTACATTTTTGCATTGAAATATTTTTGTAATGAACAATTAATTATAGCCGAAATTAAGAACGAAATATTTGTTCTCTTGTCAGTCTTATCCTAAAATATGTATATCCACTGTAAACTATGTAATTTACAGTGTTTTACACGCATGGTCGAACTCCCAAATTGTATAAAAAAATACGAATTTTCAATTCTGAATTTATTTGTTTATTTATTACGAAATGTGATAGCGAAGATGAAACAAGGGTTTCATCTTCGTTCTGTTTCCATCATTTTAAAAAATTAGACGCAAAAAAATTATAAATCACCCTAATTATAAAAATAGAATATAATACATTCCTTCTATTGATTGACTATTTCAGTAAGATACAGTTATGACGAAAAACTGTATTAAGCAATATGACACAATTGATTAATGGCGACATTGATTCGATGCACAAGAATCAGAAGAAAAAAATCAATAACACTGTTTTTATTCAGTTGAGTTCAGCAGGAACTCAAATGAGGAATTCTTTTGTTTAAATTTTTCTCAACGATACGATGTTTGGAAAAATAAACGATATTCGAATAAAGTTAAGATAAAGTGGTAAAATGAAACAGTTAAAGCACAACTTTAAAACTGATCCTATAAACCATGGCTTTTAGAAGAAAACACGTCCAAGCTAATTACGTAACAGTTATACGTAAATATAACCACTCTTATTTAAAGCTGCTTATTTAAAAACAAAATTCTACAATGATGCATATGTATATTGTACTTACAAATTATGTAGCCCAGATCAGTATAAAATAAATATTGATTAATTTAATAATTTATATTGAAATCGGTACCAATATAAATAAAATATGAAGTAATTAATGAATAATTATTGGCATCGGTCGCTAAATCAACGTTCTCTATCGGTGGTATAAACTAAAATGCAAATAACCTTCCTTAAAATTGCTGACTTTCCTCACATACATATAAATGTATGTATACGTAATATTTCAATATTAATCGTGTCGCTACTGTCGCTACCATCACAGCGATAGATAACGCTGGAAGTTTTCTCTTCAAGTATAGACTTACATATTGTACATTTAGAGTTTTTTTTGTTTATCTTTCACCGTTAATTTTGTACTTACATTATAATTATAATAAAAGTTGCTAAAATGAGTTTTTAAATATGTAATGAAAAAAAAAATAGAGTACTAACAAGCTTGCTGATAAAACTATGGTTGAGAATATCCTATACATATATTTCATTACACTGTTGGAGATAAAATAAAAAAATGGATTAGTCTTATAACAAAAAATTAAACCAAATTTCCACAAAAACCTCGCATAGTATACACTATCTCATCGTTACCAAATTCCAAATCTGTTTCTATGTAATCCACTTCTGCCACAAAATAATGTAGAGGAAATACAAAAAAATATATATTGGCTAACATTATAATTAGTTTTACAATATTGTCTTTCACCACCTTTATAATATAAAAAATGTTGCTCATCACAGTGGCGGTGGGCTATAAGGTGCGCTGGTGCGCGCGCACTACCGACAATTTGGCATTAATAATTTTATTTAGTAATTAATGGATGCATTCTTAATTTATCGCCTTTCCGCATCCCTAGCGTTAATACCATCTAAATATTATATGGCCGCAGCGTTACAAATCCACTAGACACTAGGTCTCTGCCACCGGTTTCCGGTCGCGGCACGGCGATCGTGCTTCCGTGCAATATGAAAAAGCGAACGCGTATTGTTACTGCTTGTCCCTCCACAATTAGGAAAAGTAGTGGGCGAATTCTATAGATATTATGTGCAGAGTTTAAGAGCGCACGAAATTCAGAGAGGTTAGAATCGGTTAGTTGGTGAATTGTTTTCGTACATCGCTTGTCTCGTAAGCTGTCTTATCGCTTACGTTTTATAAATATAAACTTGGGTTTTCGGTTAGAATCTAGTTTGGAATAATGAATTCTATTTAAAACTTATTAAAAACTCCATTATCTAGCTTGAGTTTGGAGGAAAAAGTGCAAATTAAAACTCTAGGTAGGCCCACTCCACAAATTAATTTAAAATTAGCCGTGAAAGGAAAAAATAAACAATTTGTAAGAACATTTAATAATGACTTATTTAAAAAATATTTGTGGTTAAGTGGATGCGATGTATTGAACGCAGTGTTTTGTTTTCCGTGTGTTTTGTTTGGCGGGGAAACACCTTGCACCAAAACTGGATTTAAATCACATAAACGAGAAAATAAAAAAACATGCAAATTCTGCTGGACACATGAATAATGTTTTGAATTTAGCCATGCTGGGCACTGCAAATATTGCGACAATGCTCGATTCTGCTCATCGACGAGCAGTGGCAGCACACAATGAAGCGGTTTCAAAAAACAGGTATGTTTTAAACATTATTATTAACTGTATTCGTTTTTGTGGAAAATTTGAACTGGCCCTAAGAGGACACGATGAATCGGAAACATCATCCAATCCAGGCATTTTTCGTGGGTTGATTGATTTCAGTGCCGAATTAGACGAGGCTATGAAGTATCATTTGCAAAACGCGGCGGCTTTTAAAGGAACTTCTAATCCTATACAAAACGAGGTACTTCAGTGCATGCTTGAAGTTTGTCACGATGAAATAACCATTGAAATTAAAAAATCCACTTTTGTTGCTGTAATAGCAGACGAAACTACAGACGTTTCTACAATTTTTCAGTTGGCTTTAATATATCGTTACATGGGGGGTGGAAAGCCTGTAGAAAGATTCTGGAGTTTTTTAAAACCAGTAAGACATGATGCAGAGTCATTGGCGGAGTGTTTAAAAACTAGACTACCATGTTAAAATGACCCACATAAATTGATTGCTCAAACATATGATGGAGCTGCCGTTATGAGTGGATCATCGAATGGAGTTCAAGCCAGGATTAAGATGAGTTATCCAACTGCCCAATATGTGCATTGTTATGCGCATCAATTAAATTTAATTATGGCAAATGCGGCTTCTGCTAATCGGAACGTACGAGTATTCTTTGCAAATTTGGGAGGGTTTTGCTCATTTTTCTCTAATTCCGCACAATGTACCGCAGTTCTTGATGAAGTAGTAGGAACTCGATTACCCCGATCAGCACCTACAAGATGGAATTTCAATTCTAGAATAGTAAATACTGTGTTTGAAAACAAAGAAGAATTTCTGGAATGTATAGAATTGATTGAGATGAAAAAAAGTCACATACAACATCCACCTACTATTGATAAAGCCAGTGGATTTAAAAGAACTTTAAGGGATAACGATTTTCTATTTTGGTTAGGTAATTTTCACAAAATTATGCCACATGTCAACATTCTGTATAATCAGTTACAAAAAAGAGAAACTGATCCAGTTTATGTAAAAACATATATAGATGGTTTTATTAGAGAAATTTCTGCAATACGAAATAGCACCGAAACCGCCACAAGCACTGAAGATGAACCAAATAAAATAAAACCAAATGCAACCAATAAAAAGGAGACGAGTAGACACTTCTACGAAAGACAAAAATAGAGAACTAAAGGAAGTGTGTGACATTATAATATGTCAAGCTAAGGAGAGATTTAATTTTACTGGACACTTGGTAACATTCAATTTACTTCTCCCAGAAAAATTTTCGGAATATGTTAAAAAATTTCCCGAAAATTACTCAAAACAAACAGTCGAATCTTACCCGTTTTTGGACATAAATAAATTACGTACCGAGTTGTCCTTAATTTATCAAAGAATTGAGTTTAGAAATTTAAGCGGAGCTCTATCACTAAATACATTTATTAATTCCAATAAGCTAGAGTCAACTTTTGAAGAAAGTGCTAAATTATTGAAAATCATCATTGCAGTACCTGTTTCGTCAGCAGAAGCCGAAAGGTGTTTCTCGACTTTAAGACGAATAAAGACATTTTTGCGCAACACCATGTGCCAAGAAAGACTGTCGGCTTTGGCTATGCTCTCCATTGAAAAAGACTTTATTACAAATATCGAAAATTTTAACAACAAAGTAATTGAAAAATTTGCACAGTGTAAAAAAAATGAGCAGAATTGAGCTCATTTACAAAGAAAATTAGGTAAGTTTTCAAATTAATAAAGTTAATAAGAATATCCTTAATATGAGATAAATATTTATCTCATATTAAATATAACATATAAGTATTTATCTCATATTAGGGATATTCTTATTATTCTTATGATTACCATTATTTTTATGTATGGCGTGATCCTATCTTAGGATCACGCACCGCCACTGGCTCATCATTTATGTTTCTTGAACTATTATGGAACATGGAATGAACCATATTCGGTTCATCCTCAATAACATTTAATATAAAAAATAATAACGAAAGATTTTCTTTCAACAGCAGACAAACTAACATATTTCACGTTTATACTACTGAAACTAATCATAGGAGGGGGTTGGACCTTCAATGCAGCACTAAAAAAACAGAACTTTACTTTTTCACAAATCATTTCAAACTCATTTTAATGAGTTTGAAGATGAATAAAGCTCATTTGATATGAGTTTTAATAACCACATGCTAACACGGTTAGCAAAAAGGTGTCGAGTGTCGCGTGTGGAAAACAAATCAGGGTCTAGTGTAAACAATAAACAATTAAACGTTCATCGCAATGCAGGGAACATCGAGACGTGACGTGGAAAGTGATTATAGTGACGGTGAAAGCTCTCCACGAAAGTGCCGGAAAGACAGGCAAGTGTTGAACGCCAACAGGATGCGACACCGCGTCGATCTCGACGTCGGACACGGCTAGTGGACGAAAAACGTACAAGTGCGACAAAACGGCGTTCAAGATCGACATCTAGAGCGTCGCCGTCGCGTAAGGCTCGTTTCACATTAACCCGGCAGTCATGTGCTCCTTTTTCTATCCGAAAACGACGCCGGAAGTCTGTCTTTGGCTCGTTTCACATTAACCCGGCAGTCGTGTGCCCGTTTTTCTACCCGGCAACGACGCCGGGATTCTGTCTTTCATATACAAACTACAGACGCCCGTCATCGTTCAACCGTTTGTTCCTTCAGTATCTTTCTAAACATGGAAGATAATCATTAGCGTTATTAGCGTGGATGATATTGCATTGGCGAGTAAAGAAAAGAAGAATAAATAGAATTCAATGGATTCATCTAATCAATATGAGAAGAAACGAGGTAGGGGCATTCTTTATACTTTTTAACCAACTAAGAGAAGATGGAGAAAAGTTTTTCAATTATTTTCGAATGAGCATGTAAATTTTTGACGCCCTACATCTAAAAATCAAGGATTCCATTCAACGAAGTAACACATCTTTCAGAGCATTTCTGGTCTGAATTCGGTCTTTTTACGCTTCATCAGTCTTATTCCATAAAATTGGTCGCTCATGTAATAAGGATTTCGACTTCCACTACGATATCCATAATGACTTAAATATAAATTAAAACCAAATAACTTTACAATGGCACTCAAAACACTACTGATAGAGTACATTCAACAAGTTCCGGCCAACAGCGCTGTCGGGTAGATATGAAAGTATCCCCTCAGCCGGGCCGATTCCTTTGCATGACACGACAGCCGTCCAATTCGCAGGGATCTGCCGGGCTCCCTGGACCTTTGCCTGACTGACGGGTGTCGTGTACACGACCACGGCATTTGCCGGCTTGATGTGAAATGTCTCATTTGATCTTTCACTCAACAATCGGGTACCCGGTGTCGTTTACCCGACTGCCGGGTTAATGTGAAACGAGCCTAAGGTATCGAATCGAAAGGAAATGATCGATTAACGCGATTAGAACTGCTAGTTAAGACACTTGTGCGTACAAATAAATCTAGTACTTCAGAGGCTTATGTTTCAAATGCACCTAATGATACTAAGAAGACAAAAATATTTCCACGGGAAAATTGCGTGCCACAGAACGATCTACAAATTTCAAAATATAGTGTCATAAAGTGGCTGTATAAAATTGAACAGTTAATTAGGTCAAATCCATGGTTCAGATGAAGTTAACGAAATTTATCTTAGGCAAGCTAGATTACGTGGTTTGGCAAAAACGTGGTATGACAGTCTCAGCGAGTATGATTACAAATGGGATGAATGGAAATAGCTGCTTCAACACGCTTTCCCTGAACATGTGGATTATGCAACGGCGCTACGAAGGTTCCTTCAGAAAGAATAGCTTCCGCATGAAGACATGGCGATGTACTATTACAGCAAAATGGAGTTGTTACAAGTTTGTGAAATAACGAATAAGAAAGCAGTATCATGTATCATAGATGGATTAAATGATCATGGCATGCAGAACTCGAGCTCGCGTTAATAAGGGAATGGGTACTGCTCCTAAGATGTATTTTATTGATTGCTTGGTGAATAGCAAGCCATACACGAGTGAATAAATTTTGACAGGCCAGATCCGCGAATCCGTCTGCCGATTTTCCCACGGGCCTCAACCACCGATCTCAGGCCTGTCGTAGCCCACTAACGTACTGGCTGAGCCCGTTGGAATTGCTTCATAAAATTCGTTGGCAGTTGTGATCCGTTCGTTAATTTGGAAAACCAGCGGAAGTATTTTAATTTATCTGCGGGCCTAGGATTGTCCAACACGTTGGAAAGTCCGCAGGCCTTACGACGGGACAAGCTATGCTCTCGTACGTATCAATGTAGTATTTTCGTTGTTCTTCACTAACTGTTGTGTCTTACTAATCAGTTTAAATTTACTATGGATAATAATATGAAATTGTGGCAGCTGCTAGTGGATTGTACGTCATTGCTCAGTACCTCTCCACCAAGAAAAAAAATAACGAAATGGGTGAAGTCGTGGATAGGAGTAAGACAGCAGTTTAGCCATATGGGGCTAATTTTACGAAAAACAATACGTTCGTGTAGTAGCTACTTTTTTAAATGCTTTTTATAGCATTTTTTAGATTTCAATCCTTCTGAAATTATAAAACATGGAACACGCTTTTGTTTCCATTACATTCACTCTTTTTTTTTTTTGTTTCTATTACCTTCACTCCAAAAATTTGATACCTAGGTGTAAAAATGCTACTCTCATGACGCACTTTTGTGACGCTTCTGCAGAAAGATTTTCGGCAAGTTAGTTATCGCAAAAACGTGTTCCATGTCAAAAATGAACGAAATGAAGTTCGTTATATTTTGCTGCCTACTCTTATTTATTTATTGTATTTTCTTGGATGTCCATAAACCCATAGTTGCTCCACTCTTTTACCATTTTTCCGCACTTTTCTATTACTATTGAAACAACACACAACAAACTTTGTACGAATTAATAAATAATATCTAATCTAAATAATAAATAATTTAATATTTAACAATTATCTAAAAAAAACTAGGACGCAGAAAACAACAGACAACAAACTTTTTACGAACTAAACTAAACGAACTAACAAATAACTAATAATAATTTAATATTTAATAATTATCTGAAAAAACTAGAACACAAAAAAGTGGCCTCTGATTCGATCCGCTCGTGAATGGTAAAATTCGCCGAATATACTGACAGGACGAAATCTGCCGATCTCGCCTCACAGTTCTCTCCACTCATGCACGAGTGGTGCCTGTGGATTTTTCCCCGCGCCATGTCTGCAATCTGGCCCGCAGATTTCTTTCTCCACAGTCTCCACTAACAGTCCGTGCCTGCGGGTTTTCCTGAATCCTTCGAAAAAATCCGTGGCCTGTCATAAAAATCCGCTCGTGTATGGCTAGCTAATGGAAAATCCATAAACGGTTATATAGACACAGGTAATGAAGTTGTTTTCTTACGACAAGATATTGCAGAACAACTCGGATTACGAGTAGAACTTCGGCCGATTACAGTGTTACTTACAGGATACGTAGGTGGAAGTGTATATGCCATTGGTGTCTCTATGGTTATGGTCGTAAGTAGAGATCAATTACCCTTCTACAATAAATCAGATGCTGATTTGCCAAAATTCGATGTTTTAAACGCTGATAGGAAGATACCTATTTGGGCTAAAGAGGCGACGGTCTTACCGGTCTTGCCAAAATTTGTGGGTTATGTGAATGTCACTACCTATGACGATTACGATGGAGATGTTTATGTAGAGGCGGTTAAGGCTACAACGCGTAGGTAAATAAAATTAAAATTATTAGAACTTCTCAGTAAATACAGAACAACTTTATCTGAACATTTTCAAGAGTTGGGAACTACCCACTTAACCTAAATGAAAATCGATTTATTTGATGATAGACTTGTTACATATAGACCTTACCGGTTAGCACATAGTCAACGACAAAAGGTGAAAGCCATTACGCAAGAATTAAAAGATAATAGTAGGTATCATACTTTGCAAAATGCTAATTTAACCCTTCGTTTAAAAATATATTATCTTTTTAAGCCAGAAATAGAATATTTGGGACACTAAACTTCCGGGGAGGGTATTAAATCTGGAAAAACTAAAGTTTTAGCTATACAAAATTTTCCACAACCTAAAAGTGTACGAGAGGTAGGTACGTCAATTTCTCGGTCTTATAAATTTATTGAAAATTTTACTGTCATTGCGCGACTGCTCACTTTATTAACACGTAAAGATGCATTAATGGACCTAAATGGACTGGGGAACAAACGGAGGCGTTTAATGAGTTTAAATAAAAATTAATTCAAAAACCTATTTTATTTAGCATTGTATAATCGATACGCGGAGACGGAATTACATTTGGGTTAGGCGGAATATTATTCCAGCGACAAAATAATAAACAATTTCAGCCCGTTTCATACTTCAGTCGACATACTTCTATAAACAAGAACAACTTTATCATTCATATGAACTTGAACGCTAGCTGTCGTAAATTCATTATCATTACAACGTGTTCGTGCGTATTTATTAGTAATACCATTCAAGGTTATTACAGATTGTAATGCTCTTCTCCACTTTCACAAAACGCGATTTATTGACTACAGTAGGACCGGTGGTGGTTGATGTTATAAGAGTATCAGTTTACTGTTCAATATCGTGCCGATAACAAAATAACGCATGTCGATGCATTAAGGCTTACCTCAGACGTACCACTTTTCGACGACAAAATGGTCGTTGGGCTGTCGCAGCTATCGACCACATTACAACCACAATTTTGTCGACTTGCAGTTGAATGTAAACTCAGACGAACCACAGCCTTTTTTTCGATAAGAAACGTGCAATCGACGGATCGACGCGCAATACAATAATGGAATGAATGAACAACTACCACGATTGTCGGCAGTCTTTGGCTCTTTTCGGCTGTGGCTGGTTTGTGGCCGATAGGTCGCACGTGTGAGTTGGGTTCAGTTACTACCTGTGACAATTTTGTGGGTGATATCAACTACGCATTGCGACTGTCATCGAAATCGACTACACAGTGTAGGTCGTGTGAGTGCTAACCTGCGTTTCTATATTAATTTGCTACTGTCCACTAGCGACGACTTTTTCTGTGGTTCCAATGTCTTTGTAAAGTGGTACGTCTCAGTTAAGCCTAAGGTTTAACTCGGATGTACCAATTTTCAACGACAAAATGGTCGTTGGGCTGTCGCAGCTATCGATCACATTAGAACCACAATTTTGTCGGCGTGCAGTTGAATGTGAACTCAAACGAACCACACCCATTTTTCGATAGAAAACATGCAATCGATGGGCAATGCAATAATGGAATGAATGAACAACTACCACGATGGTCGGCAGTCTTTAGTTCTTTTCGGCTGTGGTTGATTTGTGGCCGGTAGGTCGCACGTGTAAGTTAGGTTCAGTTATTGCCTACGACAATTTTGTGGGTGATATCAACCATGCATTGCGACTGTCGTCGAACTCGACTACACAATGTCGGTCGTGTCAGTGTTAACCTGCGTTTCCATATTAGTTTGCTACTCTCCACTAGCGACGACTTTTCTGTGGTTCCAATATCGTTGTAGAGTAGTTTAAGCCTAAGTCGGAAGCCAGCGGAACAGGCTATCGATTACACAGAGATAGATATTTTACAAATTAATATTTGTGAAGACGCTTGGGTTCTAGTAGCTCAATTACAGGACGATAGAATTAAGTAACTTGTCATATGCCTCTCTCCGAAAATGAGTACTTCTATGAGTAACCTCGGTCCGTGACGCGATTGGTTCCCCGCTCGCAGGCCCACTTTGTAGCGCGTCGATACAGGCGACTCTCTGACCTGCCCCTTCCTCAGTCGTTCGGTTTGCTTGGTGATTTCCGCATGGCAGAGCCAACGTGAGTCGATCTCCGCCGCCTACTCCAGTCTTCGACCAGATTCTGCAGCGAAATTTCTGGTGAACTGTGCTTCACACAGAGACTATTAACCAACAACCCGCCTCGATCAACGTTTCGCGGAGAGGCGCATCCACTCCCAGTGCAGGAACGCGAAGTGGGACGGCGCCTAGCCGCGAGATCATCGACGACGAGGGCGCGGTGTCCAGGAGGTCGAGAATGACGACTACAGCGGGCCACGCCGAGTCGCGTAACACACAACCTGTGCTGGTACTACCAGTTTCCGCCGTCCGCGGAAATGAGGGAGCGAGGAATCGTCGACATGGCGCCCGAGCAGAGACCAGAGAATATATCATGGACCTGGACACCCGAAGGAATGTCCGACGCGAGCGGCCGCCCCAGACGATCGAAGTGTATTATCGTCGACGTGGCGCTCGTGCAGGAACACGAATCGGAGAGCCGGTGCCAATCATTCCCAACGAACGGGACATCTATGAGCCTCCGAGGCGGCGCATCGACAGATATCCACGCCGCCCGGGAATGGGGATATGGGAATGGGGATATGGGAACGTGGGAATGACCCGGATCTCCCAGGATTCGAAGAATTCCACGACGTGGAGCTATGGAGACAGCCCCCCATAAATTGGGTACAGAGACGTCCCCTGGCGCCCGAGAATCAAGAAGTGTACGAGATCCTCGAGAAGTGTACAAGGAACTTTAGGATCTAAGAGCACTACCCCAGAGGAGAGCCCTATGGACACTATGGGCTCTACGACGACGACGATGGCGCCGTAGCCCCAGATTCCATGGCCACGCACGCCAGAGACCGAGAAGGAGGCGTACCGCGCGGCAACCGTTACGCACCGCGCGCCGAAGCGGCCGAGCACGCCCCCCGGGACCCATGAAGACCATGATTCGGGCGATGGGCGAGCTCATGGCTCAGAGCTGCGCGATGCGGATAGAAACCGCCTCGCCGGCCGAGACCATGAACACCCCCAGGTTTTCTTCGACGAGTTCGAAGACTACGCCGACCTGGTGCACGTCGGCTCGAAGAGGATGGTTCCCCTCGCCCGGAGCTGTCTGCGAGGGGAGGCGAGACAATGGGCCGAGACGGCGACGCGCCCCCTTAAATATTGGGCCACGTTCCAGGAGTACTTCCGGGACGAATTCTCGTCCGTGAAAGGCCTCGCCAAAGTCACGCGGCGCCTGTATAGAGAGGCGCAGAAGGAAAACCAGGGAGCCCTAGCCTTCATCGCAGGGAAGGCACGGCTGTTCGATCGAGTGGCCCCCGAGACGCCCGAAGGGCAGAGGGTGGTGCTCATACGTGGACAGCTCCTGCCGAGCCTCCGCGTCCAGATACGACGTGGGGCCTGCGAGACGACGAAGGAATTAATCAGCGTCGCCACGGACATCGAACCAGAGGTTAGCGCCGGGGCGTACCGCACGCCAAAGGGCGACTCCGCCCGGAATAGGGTTCTGGAAGAGGGGTCGGATGACGACGACTCCATCACCTACACACCGGCTCCACGCCAGGGAAGCCGACGACGCGGCGAAAGAGCCATACGGCGTGAAGACCTGGAGGAGCCCCGACGAGGAGCGACGGGCTCGAGGAACAAGCCGCCGCCTCGTCGCTACGAGAAGGCGCCCAGGAGACGCAAGGACGCGCCGCGCCGCTACGAAGAGGCGCCCAATAGACGCGACGACGTGCCGCGCCGATATTGAGAGCCGCCCCGTCAGATGGAACGATCGCCGCAACGAGAACGGCGGCCATGGCCCAAGAACCATCCCGACAGCCGCCGCCACGAAAGGACGCCCGCGACGAAGGACGTCAGGGCTCCACAGAAGACTGGCGCGCCCGAGAAATGCGACGAGGCGCCGCGACGGAAGGCATGTCGGTGCTTAATGAAGAGGCGCCGGGAAACGCCGATCGGGCCGAGGCCAGGGGCAACTCTCGGACCCGCAACTAAATTGAAGATCGACGACATCACCGAAGGAATCCGTCACTAAAAGAGCCGCGGTGGCGGGTGTGCTCGACACCTCGAGTAAGACGGCTCCAGCCGACGTCGAAACATGCGATGTCCGTAGAAAAGTACGGTGTCCCGAAAGAGGTCAAGGATCCGGGTGTAGCCATCGGCCTGGCAGAAGACGATACCCGGAGTTTTGGAGCCGACCCGGAAGAGGACAGTAGCCGGAGCGACATCGATAGCCCGGAAGAATGGGGTCTCCGGATTAATCTGGGACCACACCCCGAGGATACAAACGAAATGGACCATCGAATTGAAACGAATCAAATGGAATGGACAATTAATGCCGCCCCGGAGCCAGAATTTAACTGGGAAGTAAATGCATACACTACATCGGAGCAGGTCGATGACCTGGGTGTTGACATTTATGGAAATTCGGAAAGTGAATTGGAGGAGAACAGTGAACTTCGAGGAATGAAACCGGACTTCAACAATAAACCGGAGTCGAACATACCGGAACTGGAATGCAATTTTAAGGAAGAACCATCTGTACACGTCCCGACTTTAAACAACGGCGCACAGGAAAACGATCATGGAGATGCACCTGGACTGGACCACGGAGAAGTTGCCGCTGTTAGGGGAGGCAACGCCCCCGTATCCTCCTCGAGATAGAAGGGCGGACCGTCAAAGCGTTGGTGGACACCGGCGCCGGCTTAAATCTAATCCGAAGCGACCTGGTGCGAGGACAGCAGTAGGAAACGGCCAGCAAGACATTGCGTTTAGCCGCAAGCGGATTCTGTACGCAAGCCAGGGGTGTCATGGACTTGATACTGATCCTATGCGATAAACCCTACTACCTACCTACCTCAAAGACGTGAACCTGGGACAGCCGTTTCTACAAAAAAGAGGACGTCGTGATGGATTGGAAAAGAAGAACTATCGCATTCAGTGCTCTTAGAAGAAGAACCGTATACTGGGACGACCCGAAGGGCCAGGTGAAACCCGCCCTCACACCGGAATAATTATACGGCCACATATGCGACAAAGTACCCGACGAGCACCGGACCGAATACCTCGAGGAAATCTTGAAATACTCCGACGTCTTCTCCGAAGAACCACGACCAGCGACGGTGTTATCTACGCAGCACAGCATTGTTCTACGCGATACCGTGCCCGTGCAGGCTCCACCGTATCGGTGTAGCGAAGAGAAGAAACGCGTAATCAATGCGCACTGCCAGGAGATGTTGGCCCAAGGAATTATTCGCCGATCACGTTCAGAATATAACTCCCCACTCGTGTTGGTAAAGAAGAAGGGCGATAAGGAGCTACGATTCTGCGTGGATTACCGCCAGTCACATCAACGCAAAAACAGAAGCAGAAGTAAGGACCCTGCCGCAACTCCTCGACACGATCCGCGAGTTGAGAGATGCGCAGTACTTTTCGACGCTTGACTTGAAGGCCGGGTACTGGCAAGTACCGATGGCCGAGAATAGCAAGAAGTACACTGCCTTCTCAACTCCCGACGGGACCTAATATGAATTTGAGGTCATGCCATTCGGGTTAACCGGAGCACCCGGAACATTCCAGAAGATGATGGCTGAGGTACTCGAAGGATACCTACATCAGTTCGTCAAAGTCTGCTTGGATGACATCATCGTACATAGCAAGACCCACGACGAGCATCTATACTATACCGCCTCAGCGCGGTTGTGGAGAGACTCCATCTAAACGGTCTCCACGTGTCTCCGGGGAAATGTAAATTTGGCGCTCGTCAAATTAACTACCTGGGGCACACGATTACGTCCGAGCGTAATGAACCGCAGAGCCACTACTTGGAGAAAATTAAGGACTACCCAGTACTGAAGACCATTCGAGAACTGCGAGCGTTCCTAGGCACGACTGGATGGCTACGAGAATACGTACCTAGATTTGCGGAAATCGCAGCGCCACTCACCGACGTACTGCAAGGAAGCCGCGGAATGCGATGGAGGACGCGACAACAGATCGCCTTCGAGGAGATGAAGGAAGCGGTGGCCAATCACGCCGAACTGCACCGTCCACTGCCAGGCGTGGAATTTTGCCAGCATACCGACGCCACCTGCATCGGCATAGGAGCCGTATTATTCCAGCGCGCCCCTGAAGATACGACTAAGCGTCGCCTCATCGCCTGCGCCTCAGCGAAACTAACGTAGACGGAAACCCGCTACCACGTTAACGAACAGGAGGTACTCGCGGTGGTATGGGGGGTGAAGAAATTCCGTCAGTTCTTAGAAGATACACATTTCATGCTCTACACGGACAGTAGAGCTCTCCTATGGCTTAACAAATACAAAGACGAGAAGTTGAAACTGATGCGATGGGCCCTCATGCTTCAAGCCTTCAACTTTACCGTCGAATACGTTCCGGGAAAGACCAATAACCTACCGGACTTTTTGTCACGACACCCACAACCGGAAGATTTGAACGATCGCGCATACCTCGCGGTCCACTTGCTCCAAGATAGCGACGACGAGAAGGCCATCGACGAACCGGGGGCAAGCACCTCCGCATCGAGGGAAATAAATATAGAACAACCGGAAGAAAATGTCGAGTCGCCGGAAGAACAAGACAGCGAAGGCGAGTCAAGGGGGGAGGAGAACCCAGAGGAAGCAGCGGAAGAGCTGCCCTCGCGACCTCTCTTTGACCTAGTCCGCGAAGAGCAGTTACAGGATCAAGCGTGCCGCAAAGAACGGAAACGTCTTCAGCTCATGCCCCGCGAAGAACCGCGAACGGCCGGAACCCGGAGCACACGAGGATACTTATCCGACTGTGTAATATGGAAACACGTGGATGGAGATAGACGGGCGTTAGTCGTGCCGCTACATATGAGGGATCGCGTGATGGAAGAATACCACGACTACCCACTAGCATTCAGGCCAGAGCGAGACGCTCCTCACTATCCGGCGGATGTATGATTGGCGAGGCATGGAACACGATGTACGACGTCACGTGAAAGGCTGCTTGATGTGCGCCTCGACGAAGGCTCACCAGCAAGATGCTGCGCCATTACGACAGCTGATCCCAGACACGCCGTGGAAGACCGACAGTCTGGACGTTCTTAGACCTTACGCCAGGACGAAGCAAAGAAACGAGTTCATCATCGTACTTGTGGATTTATTTTCGAAATGGGTCGAGGCGAAAGCAACGCCCCACGGGTGGCAGGCCGAAATCCTCGAGTTTCTGAGAGAGGTAACCGCGAAGTGAGAACACCCAGCGTCCATCATCACGGACAACGGTACGCCTTTCCGAGGCCAACATTGGGAACACTACCTCGCAGCCCGCCAAAGAGAGCATTACACTGCTCCGGTGTATCACCAGCGAGCGAACCCAGTGGAACGACGGGTTCAAGAATTAATGAAGATCCTACGTACAAAAAAAGCCGCGACGAAGAAATGGGATCAGCTGCTGCCAGAAGCCCTGTTCTTCCTCCGGAATCGCACCAGCGTTGCGACAGGACAGTCGCCAGCCAAAATCTTCCTTAGAGCAACCTTGCCTAGGCCGGGGGAATGGACGGTACCCGCCGAAGTGCGGCCGCTTCCCGACCGGACGCGCAAACCATAAGACAACGGATTCAACGCGCCCGGGATTGTTAGGTCATCTACGCCCGGAATATATTTCCAGAACACCGACAAGCCGGTGTTACCTTCGACCCAGGAGAACGCGTCATGGTTAGGGAGTTCCGCCGAGACGGGAATCCGTTCTAGGCCAAATGGACGGGCCCTCACGAAATCATCACCCGCCACGGCGACAACACATACACCGTGGGGTGAGATGGAGTACACGTCAAAGTCCACATCGATGACCTTCGGCTCCGACCACCGGAATACGAGTAGCGGACTCATCGAGGATCGGAACACCCGCGGACCGCCGTCGCGCCCACGACCGCGAGCCAGCGGGGCCCCTCTCCAGAAGAAAGAAGATAGAAGAAGGAAGGAGCTGTCGCGATCCGTTAGCCATGCTTGTTACAGCCCAACCATAGCCCGGGGCGTGTGTTATTCGGACACCGCGCAATGAGAGCAGGTAACAGCGAGCGCGCCACCTTCACAGCCCAACCATAGGCCGGGGCATCGCCTCGCCACATTATAACGATACCCCCATACATGTGTAAATATACCCCCCGTGTGTGTTGTTTTTCTGTTTTATGTTTCAGATACCCCCACGGAGGACCAGGGGCCCATCATCGTAACCTTTATGAGTGGTGTGCAAACCGAAGCAGAAGCAGGCTCAGGAGAGAAGCAGAGGGTGCCTCCCCCTCCCCCAACTGGGACCAGGGGACAGGCGTGAATTTCTTGCAAGTTCTTCTCACGCTGGGTAATCGACCTTGTGGATCATTTTTTTTTACCCCATGTTTTTATGCTTCCGCTTCCTAGGCCACTTTCCCCCATATAAATAAAGGCCGAACAAAACACTTCCTCATGCATGCTTCTCTGGAGAAACTAACTCAACACCAAAAATTTTGCTGACAGAATCTAATACGATCAAGGGGAGGGGAGGTGTTGTTTGGTTCGCTTGGTGATCTCCACATCGCAGAGCCAACGCGCATCGATCCCCGCCACCTACTCCAGTCTTCGACTAGATTCTGCAGAGAAATTTCTGGTGAACTGTGCTTCACACAGAGATTATTAACCACAACAAAAATCAACAAAAAGTCGTCGCACTCGACGCATTTAACGTCGACGATCATGATCGCCACGTGGCTGCGTCATTTTAGTGCCGCCGACCCACGCCACGTAAGCGTTGATCCCGATTGGTAGCGGTCTTCCACCGCGTATCAATCACCGATTTAATAAATGCTTCGTAGAATACCCAGGCGAGTTATTTAAGCGAGTATTTCATCGTCTCCGAGGATCATCAGACGCTGAGGTGATGCCATGTTGGGATTTCATCATCGCCACGTGGTCATCAGCCCAGCCTACGCCGCAGTTTCGAACCGACCCAGGTTCGCCGCAGTTTTGAGCCATTTTCCGTCGTTTGGACTTGTGCTTCGCCAATGATCAGTGCCAGGACTTCCGGCTAGGGCTGTATCGCCCTCGTTACGTTAACACGAGGATTTTTGGTGAGTAATCTCTTTTTGTTTTTATTTCTTCCAGGGTCATTACCGGGAAAAAGACCTGCAACTAGGTGCGACATTGCACTAAGTCCCCTAGCACCTACATACAGGGGTTGCGATCCCTGGTGACCACCTACCGCTAGTCTAGGCGTGCCGTACTGTTGGGATCTCTTGCTTCTTGGACGTGACACGAAACACTGTTTGTACTTGAAGTGAATATATCTTCCGAGAGGCGCCGACTAACAAGTATTACTACGCTGCACTACGTATAGAAGCCAGCCGCGTATTTCGTACGTTCTCTCAGGTTCATCGTCCACATCGAGTAGCCCCAGACGAGACTAACGCTTGTATGGATAACCAACGGGAAAACTACTTCGTGGAAGCCATGCAGACAAGGGGCTGTCGGGTTTTAGGAGCCCCCGACGCTCAACGTATGCCGGTGTCGACCTCGACACCCAACCTCAACGAGAGAATAACAAGCCAGCTGGTCTCTCCACCATCGAGGTTGCGAACGGCCGCATCGAGGATATGGGAAGCCTCGATCAACGTTTCACGGAGAGGCGCATCCACCCCCAGTGCAGGAGCGCGCAGTGGGGCGGCGCCTAGTCGCGAGATCATCGACGACGAGGGCGTGGTGTCCAGGAGTTTGAGAATGGCGACTCCAGCGTGCCGCGCCCACTCGCGTAACATACAACCTGCGCTGGTACTACCAGTTTCCGCCGCCCGCGGAAATGAGGGAGCGAGAGATCGACGACATGGCGCCCGAGCAGGAACCAAAGAGGAAATTATGGACCTAGACACCCGGAGGAATATCCTACACGAGCGACCGCCCCAGACGATCGATGGATACGATCGTCGACGTGGCGCTCGTGCGGGAGCACCAATTGGAGAGCCGGTGCCAATCATTCCCCACGAATGGGACATCTACGAGCCCCCGAGGTGGCACATCGAAGAATATCCACACCGCCCGGAATTCCAACGAGGGAATGGCCCAGATCTCTACGGATTCCAAGAATTCCACGACGTGGGGCTATGGAGACAGTCCCCCATAAATCGGGGACAGAGACGTCCCCTGGCGCCCGAGCATTAAGAAGTGCGCGAGACCCCTGGAAGGAACTTTAGGATCTACGAGCACTACCTCAGAGGAGAGTCCTATGGACACTATGGGCTCTACGACGACGACGATGGCGCCGTCCCCATATCCCATGGCCATGCACGCCAGAGGCCGCGAGAGAAACGTACCGCGCGGCAACCGTTGCATACCGCCGAAGCCGCCGAGCCCACCCCCCGGGACATGGCCATGGAGACCATGATTCCGGCGATGGGCGAGCTCATGGCCCAAAGCTGCGCGATGCGGATGCGACCCCCAGGTCTTCATCGACGAGTTCGAGGACTACGCCGACCTGGTGCACATCGGCCCGAAGAGGATGGTCCCTCTCGCCCGGAGCTCCCTGCGAGGGGAGACGAGACAATGGGCCGAGACGGCGACGCGCCCCCTTGGAGATTGGGCCACGTTCCAGGAGTACTTCCTGGACGAATTCTCGTCGGTGGAATGCCTCGCCGAAGTCACGCAGCGCCTATATGGAGAGACGCAGAAGGAAAACCAGGGAGCCCTAGCTTTCATCGCAGGGAAGGCACGGATGTTCGATCGAGTGGCCCCCGATACGCCCGAAGGGCAGAGGGTGGCGCTCATACGTGGACAGCTCCTGCCAAATCTTCACGTCCAGTTACGGCATGGGGCCTGCGAAACGACGAAGGAATTAATCAACGTCGCCACGGACATCGAACGGGAGGTCAGCGCCGAGGCGTACCGCACGCCGAAGAACGGCCCCGCCCGGAATAAGGCCCCGGAAGAGGGGTCGGATGACGACGACGCCGTCGTCTGCACACCAGCTCCGCACCAGGGGAGCCGACAACACAGCGGAAGAGCTGCCCGGCGCGAAGACCTGGAGGAGCCCCGACGAGGAGTAACGTGCCAACAGTAACATGGTGTCAACAGCCATCCCGACAGCCGCGACGTAGGGACACTCGTGACGAAGGACGTCGGGGCCCCAAGCAGGACTGGCGTCGAGATGCTGGGCCAGCGCGGGACGCGCAGCCCGCCCTCCCGAGAAGACTGGCGCAGTCGAGAAATGCAACGGGGTGCCACGACGGAAGGCACGTCTGCGCCTAGGGGGGAGGCACCGGGAAACGCCGATCGGGCCGAGAACAGGGGCATCCCTCGGACCCGCGACTAAACTGGAGGATACGAACATCATCGCCGAGGAATTCCGTCACTGCGGGAGCCGCGGTGACGGGGGTGTTCGACACCTCGAGCAAGACGGCTCCAACCGACGTCGCGACGCCCGAGAAAAATTCCGCGGGGTCAGAAGAAATGAAGAATCCGCGCGTAGGAACGCAACCGAACGGCGGTACCCGGACGCAAGCGAACCATGAACCGGAGGTGAATAATGACCCGGAATTAAATGGCGACTTAATTAAGATGGAGGAAATTAATGTAATCGAAGCGGATCAAGATAATGACCGCGAAATAAATGGAAATAAACTTGGATTTCGACTGAACCCGAGTTTAATTCAAGTGGATTCAAATCCGGACAATAAAATGGAAATTAATCGACGGACTTTAAAGGAATCTGAACGAAATAAAATTGGACTTAGAAGCGAATCGAATTCAAATTAACAAATCAGGATAACGAAGTGGCACTTGGGAATAAAACGAACTTGGATACAAATTGGTCAATTGGATACAAATCAGGATGATAAACCGGAATCAAATAATCGGAATTTAAATGAAATGAAACTTCGAAATGAAATGGAATCGACTTTGACTAAATCGAATTTAATCCAACCGAATATGGAACAGTGAAATGAAACTGGACTTAGAATTAAATCGGATTTAATTAAAACAAATATGGACCAAGGAAACGAATTCAGACTTTGACATAATTCAAATGTAATCGAACGGAATACGAATGAATCTGGACTCAGAAATAAATCGCTTTCAATGGAATCGGATTCAATAAACAAAATGGAACATGAAGTTGACATCGGACTTGGAATTAAATCAAACCCGATCGAACGGAAAATGAGTACCGACCCGGAACCGGTCGATGCCCCGGAACAGGAAGTTCACCGAGAAGTAAATGCACACACCACATCGGAAAAGGTCAACGACCTGGGTGTCTACATTTATGGTGAATCGGAAAGCGAATCGGAGGAGCACAGAGAACTTCGAGGAACGGAACCGAATTTAAGCAATGACTTAGAATTGGACAGTGATATTGGGGAAGAACAACCCACACACATTCCTACTTTAAACAACAGCTTACAGGAAATTGACTCTGGGCACCTGAACCGGCCTACGGAGAAGTTACCGCTATTACGGGAGGAACCGTGCCCCGCATCCCACTTGAAATAAAGGGGAAGATAGTTAAAGCGTTGATGAACACTGGCACTGGATTAAACCTAATCCGAAGCGATCTGGTACAAGGAAAGCAGTAAGAAATGGCCAGCAAGACATTTCGACTAGCCGCCAGCGGATTCTGTACACAAACAAGGGGTGTCATGGACTTGGCACTGACCATATGCGGTGAACCCGTCGACTTGCGCATGTACGTGATGGACATCCTACTCGAAGTCATCCTTGGACAGCCGTTTCTACAAGAAGAGGACATCGTGATGAATTGGAAAAGAAGAACGATCGCATTCGGTACTAACCGGAGAAGAACGATATAGTGGGATTTCCGAGGAGCCAGGTGAAACCCGCTCTCGCGCCGGATCAAGTATATGAACACATCGCCGACAAAGTACCCGACGAACACCGGAATGAATACCTCAAGGAGATACTGAAATTCTTCGAAGAGCCACTACCAACGACGGTTATATCCACGCAGCACAGGATCGTCCTACAAGATAACGTGCCCATGCGGGTTCTTCCGTATCGGAGCAGAGAAGAAAATAAACGCATAATCAACACGCACTGCCAGGAGATGCTGGCCCAAGGAGTTATTCGTCGATCGCGCTCCGAATATAACTCCCCGATCGTGTTGGTAAAGAAGAAGTGCGACACGAAGCTACGGTTCTGCGTGGATTACTGTCAAATACATGCGAAGACAGAAGCCGAAGTTGGGACCCTACCGAAAATATTCGACACCATCCGCGAGTTGGAAGATGCGCAGTACTTTTCGACGCTCGACCTGAAGGCCAGGTACTGGCAAGTACCGATGGCCGAGGACAGCAAGAAGTACACGGCCTTCTCAACTCCCGATGGAGTTGAGAAGGCCGTGCCTTGAGAAACCGAAGCACCCGGAACATTCCAGAAAATGATGGCTGAAGTATTCGAAGGATACCTACATCAGTTCGTTAGTCTACTTGGATGACATCATCGTATATAGCAAGACCCACGACAAGCATCTATACCACCTCAGCGCGGTTTTGGAGAGACTCCGTCTAAACGCTCTCCACGTGTCTCCGGGGAAATATAAATTTGGCGCTCGTCAAATTAACTACCTGGGGCACACGATTACGTGCGAGCGTAGTAAACTGCAGAGCCACTACCTGGAGAAAATTAGGGACTATCCAGTACCGAAGACCATTCGAGAACTGCGAACATTCCTGGGCACGACTGGATGGCTACGGGAATACGTACCTAGATTCGCGGAAATCGCAGCGCCACTCACCGACGTACTGGAAGGAAGCCGCGGAATGCGATGGAGAACGCGACAACAGATCGCCTACGAGGAACTGAAGGAAGCGGTGGCCAATCACGCCGAACTGCACCGTCCGCTGCCAGGCGTGGAATTTTGCCTGCAGACCGACACCAGCTGCATCGGCATAGGAGCCGTATTATTCCAGCACGACCCTGAAGATACGACGAAACATCGCCTCATCATCTGCGCCTCAGCGAAACTGACGAAGACGAAGACCCGCTACCACGTCAACGAACAGGAAGTCCTCGCGGTGGTATGGGGAGTGAAGAAATTCCGTCAGTTCTTAGAAGATACACATTTCACGGATACACGGATAGTAGAGCTCTCCTATGGCTTAACATATACAAAGACGAAAAGTCGAAACTGATGCGATGGGCTCTCATGCTTCAAGCCTTCAACTTTACCGTCGAACACGTTCCGGGAAAGACCAATGAGCTACCAGACTTCTTGTCACCACCCCCACACCAAAAATTTTGCTGACAGAATCTAGTACGATCAAGGGAGGAGGTATCATATGCCTCTCTCCGAAAATGAGTACTTCTATGAGTAACCTCGGTCCGTAATGCGATTGGTTCCCCGCTCTGCACGTCCATTTTGGAGCGCGTCGATACAGGCAGCTCTGACCTGCCTCTTCCTCA
Source organism: Rosalia funebris (assembly GCA_037954035.1). Taxonomy (NCBI): domain Eukaryota; kingdom Metazoa; phylum Arthropoda; class Insecta; order Coleoptera; family Cerambycidae; genus Rosalia; species Rosalia funebris. The sequence continues at coordinate 40,208,780 of JAZFAV010000022.1, read as the reverse complement.
GTCGTTTGATTCGCTTGGTGATCTCCACATCACAGAGTCAACGCGCATCGATCTCCGCCGCCTACTCCAGTCTTCGACTAGATTCTGCAGCGAAATTTCTGGTGAACTGTGCTTCACACAGAGATTATTAACCACAACAAAAATCAACAAAAAAAAGTCGTCGCACTCGACGCATTTAACGTCGACGGTCACGATCGCTGCGCCATTTTAGTGCCGCCGACCCACGCCACGTAAGCGTTCATCCCGATTGGTAGCGGTCTTCCACCGCGTATCAATCCCCAATTTAATAAAGGCTTCGTAGAATACCCAGGCGAGTTATTTAATCGAGTATCGCATCGTCTCCGAGGATCATCAGACGCTGGGGTGACGCCATCTTGGGATTTCATCATCGCCACGTGGTCATCAGCCCAGCCTACGCCGCAGTTTTTAGCCGTTTTCCGTCGTTTGGACTTGTGCTTCGCCAGTGATCATTGCTAGGACTTCCGGCTAGGGTTGTATCGCCCTATTTACGTTAACACGAGGATCTTTAGTCAGTAATCTCTTTTTTTACCCATTTGAACCCGTATTTTTATTTCTTCCAGGGTCAGTACCGGGAAGAAGACCTGCAACTAGGTGCCACATTGCACTAGGTCCCCTAGCACCTACATACAGGGGTTACGACCCCTGGTGACCACCTACCGCTAGTCTAGGCGTGCCGTACCGTTGGGATCTCTACTTCTTGGACGTGACACGAAACACTGTTTATACTTGAAGTGGATATCTCTTCCGAGGGGCGCCGGCTAACAGGTATTAGGTCGGGAGGCCGGATCTTCCGAAGCCAACGTGGGAAAGCGCGGCAAGCCGCACTACGTTTAGAAGCCATCCGCGCCAGCCGCGTATTTCGTATGTTTCCCCAGGTTCATCGTCCACATCGTACTCGATGTGGCTACTGCCCCAGGCGAGGCTAACACTTGTATGGATAACCAACGGGAAAACTACTTCGTAGAAGCCATGCAGACAAGGAGCCGTCGGGTTTGAGGAGCCACCGATGCCGACACACACTGGTGTCGACCTCGACACCCAACCTCAACGAGGGAATAACAAGCCAGAGGGTCTCTCCACCAGCGAGGTTGCGAATGGCCGCATCGAGGATATGGGAAGCCTCGATCAACGTTTCGCGGAGAGACGCATCTACCCCCAGTACAGGAGCGCGCAGTGGGGTGGCGCCTAGCCGCGAGATCATCGACGACGAGGGCGCGGTGTCCAGGAGTTCGAGAATGATGCCAGCGGGCCGCGCCGATTCGCGTAACATACAACCTGCGCTGGTACTACCAGTTTCCGCCGCCCGCGGAAATGAGGGAGCGAGAGATCGACGACACCGACTAATAAATGTTTGGTTGTTTATTATTCCTGTTTGCCTTGTCTTCCAGCGTCTCTGTGTAATCGTATATTAATAACTAGAATAGTATGTACGCCTATGTTAGAAATAATTAACTTCTTCCATAAATATCGTTATATGATTCTTATTTGAAGTTCACTCTTTGTTCACTATTCAAGATCAAACGTTCATGTGTACTAAAATCCTCTCTGTACCAAATTATATTTTGTTAAGTTGGCCAGTAAATAGTTAAGGAAGATACTACGCAGCACTATTTAAAGAATCCATTATATATACATGCAATATATATTAAGTTAGAACAGGCTTTGTTGGAGGAACAACCCACATATAAAAAGTAGTGTGTGCACCATCACTACAAATAGTAACAGTTGATACGTTCAAAGTTGCTTAAATGATTCGTTAGTACATTTTTCTATTACTCTGGCTAGTGAATACGCAGATATCGGTCAAAACGGATCAGGTGTACATACAGTAATGTTGGTCCCATGTCTTTTATAGTTCCTTGTCTCCTCCCCTGCTTTTTTTTTCTCGAGGTGAAAATCTTCAAAAGACACCTGGCCTCTGGCGTTCTGTTATTGTTTGGCCATGTAGTGTTGTATACGCCTACCGAGTAAAAACCTGCGCTTCTATCAGTGTGATGTCGCTCTCGCTTTACTTCTCTTCTGCATATCAATCAGGATACTTACTCATTCCCCACTTCCCTTTCCTCCTTCTCTTTCTCCTTCATGATGGACGTTACCATCTGCTCCACCACTGTCCATTTTTCTCCGCTCTCGAGCATGATTGGGATCATGTTGTCTGCAATGATAGCATGTCCTATATTTTGCTCCGCAGCTCTCCTTCCCCTGTCCACCTTTTGCAGCTGAGCACTGTGTTGGCGGTACCGTTGCCCTCTCCACAGGACCAGCACTCTCTGCTCTCGCGTTTGCCTATATCCAATAGGTAGTCCGCGAAACAGCCGTGTCCAGTAAGGACCTGGGTTAAGTAATACCCAACATTGCCATGTGCCCTTTCGCACCATGGCCTTATGTCCGAGATTAACACCCTCGTCCATCTCCCTCGGGGCTCCGCCTCCCATCTCTACTGCCAATATTCCCATAGGCTCTCCCTAGCTGCACCTTTGTCAGCGCCTCCGTACACCTCCCGTCTCTCCCTTGCTAGAAGATCGATGGGTGGTATACAGGCCATCACCAGCGTTGCTGCTGCCGATACGGTCCTGTATGCACTACAAACTCTTGGCGCTGCTCTTCTCTGGACTTTGGTGAGCTCTTTCCTCCACTTGTCTCTTCTCAATACATATATCCACCCAAACCGGGGCGGCATACAGTAAGATCGACTACACAGCCCCGCTGAGGACTCTCCTCTTTGACGCCCTGGGGCCCTTAATGTTTGGCATCAAACAACCAAGGGCCGAGACAGTTTTGCCCGCCTTTTCTCGCGTCTGTTTGATATGTTCCCTAAACGAAAGAGAACTATCAATCCAGACTCCCAGATATTTAATACTCTGCTTCGGCACGATTTCGGTATTCCCTACTCGAAACGTGATGCACGGAAGCTTTCTCGTCCTTGTCAGGAGTATTGCCTCCGTTTTGTCCAACGCCAGTCAGTTCCCTCTCTTCAACCCATCTCTTGATCCTCTCAACAGTGAGGTTGGCGTTTTTCCTCACGTCGATGTCACTTCTTCCGGTAACGACCACCGCAACATGACCAGCGTAGCCCAAGCCCCTCACTCCTTCGGGCACTCTGAGTCTAAACACCCTGTCGAACATAATGTTCCATAGGGTAGGACTCATAACCGACCCCTGTGGCACTCCACACGAGAATCTCCTCCTCTCACTACCGTCCCCGGCCAGCAATATCAGGTCTCTGCAGGACAGGTAGCTGGCGATCATGTTTACAACATACGGTGCTATTTCTAGCTCCCGTAGTCTCCCCATGAGGCCGAATTAAACGCGTTTTTTTCATGTCCAAAGTGATCAACGCGCACAAATTCTTGGACTTCCACGCCTCCTGTGCAATGGTTTTTATGACCATGACAGCATCTACCGTAGATCTCCCCGCCCTGAACCCGTACTGGTTCTCCGCCAGGTCTCCCTTTCTCTCCAGCTCACTTAGGAGTCTTCCTAGGATAAGATGTTCCAAAAGTTTCCCGAGCACGTCGATCAGACATATCGGCCTGAAAGATGTGGGGTCCTGCACCGGCTTGTTCGCCTTGAGAATTAGAACTAGCCTGGCCATCTTCCATCCCTCGGGAAAGTCGGCGCTCCTCATGACGTCATTCATGATTCGCAGCACCTCCGTAGGATATTGCTCCACCACGGCCTTCAGGATCTCAGGGGGGATACCGTCCGGACCAGGCGCCTTGCCATTTTTAATCTTGGCACAAGCCCTTAGCAGTTCCTCCTCCGTAAGTGGATTGAGATCTGCTCCTGGTTGCCGTTCCCATTCTTCCACCGGTTTCACGGGGAAGAGCGCGTCCACCGCCTCTTTCATATTTTCTAGAGGAATCTCCTGCTGGTGACTATTCGTCCCCTTCACCGCCAGTTTGTACCCGTTATTCCAGACATCTCTATCTAGGTCGGCGCACAACTCGTCCCACTTTCTCCTCTTCTCTGCCTTGATAGCGTCCCTCAGCTTTTTCTTTTCAGCCTTATACGCTACCTCCGCCTCTTCCTGCTCTGGCGTTGAAGTCGCCCGCGATAATGCAGTGTCATCCGCGCCTGCCGCCAATTCCTCCAAACTATCCAGCGAGGCCCGAAGTTCCTCTAGCCTTCCGTTTGGAGAAAAATAGCAGCTACACAGGATGATCCCGCCTACCTTAACCCACACGTATCCAGGACCATGGCCTGAACCAGCGACGACGAACCCTGTGTTTGCCACCCTAATGACAGCATCCACCTCCCTCATGACGTACAATCCCTTCCCCTTGGTCATTTTGACGTTGGGCTCGCTGATGATGGCCACATCCACCCTCTTTTCTCTCATCGTCGCCCAGAGTATGTCCTGGGCCGCCTGGCACCTATTTAGGTTAACCTGGATGACCGTTGAACGTTCTAGCGATCCCTTTCCTTTCCTCTGTCCCTGTTGGGTTTCGACCATTTGCTTACAGTTAGCCGGGTCGGCCCTGTGGCCCTCCTTTCTGCAAATAGGGCAGAAAGTGGCGTTTTTGCATTCCGCCACCTTATGTCCCTCTTGTCCACACCTGAGGCACAGCAACCTGCTAACTACAATTTCTTATTGTATTGACATAGTATTTACATTTTCAAAGCAAATAAAACAGCAGATGGTCACACACCGGCTTAGCTAAACTGAAACTGTTTGGACCTATATCCATCAAAATACTGTCACGACCCAGGGCCACAGCTTATTGAGTAAACTGTGACTCGGCCGTTAAGGGGGTGCTTGGCTTGGAGAGGTTTCTCGTACCGAAGTACAAGAAAAATAATTAGTTAAATTAAATAATAAAAACATTCATTAATAATTATTTAAAGTGAATAATGAAAACATTTATTACTACACACGTAGCATGACCAATAAGACAGACAAAAATGTTAAACAAATAATAATTATAATATAAAATAAAATAATTCTTACCAGTAAGCCATGTTGAGGGAGAGATCGGCGGTGTAGATCGACTGATCGACTGCTCGACTCCCCCTGATCTAATAATTTACGGTATTTATATGATTCCTAATTACTTATTCAGCATTTTCCTTATAGATTTAATTGAACAGTTTGTATAGCGTGGTTATGAGTTATAATTGAAATATGAAACTTGACATCCTGTATATACCTTACATGATAAATTTCTGCTATGCGGAATGTCAATAATGAATAAAAATAATTTAGAAATAATGTTGAATTTACTTATTAATTTAATTCCTATGGCTTATTTAATTAGATACTGAATGTTTTCTACTTTTATTTTATAGGAAATATGCTGCTAAATAGTTTGGTTAATTTTAATCTTTATTTATCAAAATTTATTATTTATTTAATCTTTATTTAATCAAAAAATCAATAATAATTATTATTATTATTATAATTACACGACACATCTCCCCCTCTTAGCAAAGATGGCCCCTAACTTTAATAAGAAAAAAAACAATAAAATAAATGGTGTGTAAATAAAATAAAGATTAAATAAAGACAAAAACAAAAATGATAGAAATATAAAACACATAACACAAAAGAACATGAAAACCAAATACAAATAAACAAAATGGGAAAACACTTTTATTTTTCTTGTCCATATACAGTCTTTTGTTTATTCGCTATATCGGCAACCGTTTTGTTTTTTCCGCGCACTTATCGTGGCACATATTGTGGGCCGATACGGTCCTGTCTATTCCAACAAACGCGCACCTTTTTTTTAACAGTTGGCAAATCGTACGTAAATGTCATTTAGACTCACCGCCTGTTTTTATGCACAGTTTGCATTTTGCGGGAATTCTGATTGTTTGAAAAGACGCGGTTAGTTTCCTTCTAAGACTTCATATTGTGTGGTGAAGATAGTGGAAGCCGCGTCCAACATTTGCAGATCCAGGTAGGGGTTTGTGGTTGAAGTTTTCTTATGGTTTGGGCTCCTTATTTAACATAAGTATCATAACAAGGTGAGTGTACTTTTAGTGAATATCCTATCTATGTAGTACATACATATATAGGGCTTGTCGATTTATTTTGGCTTAATGAATGATAATAGCAGCCAATTTGTAATCTGTGGATATCCAGTGGTTTGAATCAAATCCATTTTCATTATTTTTTTGTTGATTTATAAACTTCTATTATGCAGAGACGTGAAGAGTGTGGCAATAGCAATTTGCAGTGTATGCAGGATTGGGGGAAAAGCCAAGAGATAAACCGTCTCATATTATTGGTTGCTTAACAGAAGTTGGAACTGGTTCGAATTTGCTGGAACAACGTCTTTTTTGAATTGGCGAATCACAGTATCACCCTACACCACCTTACTTGACCTCCATCTAATTGCAGTGGATGCCTGGACATATTGCTCATTTCTGGATTTATGCCTTTGGGTAATTGTATACAAGAAGTGTTCCTGGGCAAATGCTTACGAAACTTTTCCTTGCCCCCTATTTTCGAGGGTGCTGGAGACGAATCTGGCTTCAGGAAACTTTTTCAAAATCCAAGCCAAAACCATTTCAAACAAGTAATTCCGCGACCAATAAGACCTAATCAACTTTTACCAGGCCCTCATATTTCTCGAAATCAACCACAGACTTCTCAAAGACCACAACAAAATATTCAGTATCAAAATTATAGACCAAATTTTCCGTCGCAACCGATTAACTTACAACCAACTAATAGACCAATAAATTCACAATTACCTACAAATCGGCAGGTATTTGGCCCTCCACAAAATGTGTGGAATCCACAAAATAAATCGTTTAATCATAATAAACTGGTACCTATGTCCGGAGTCTCAACAATTCCTTCTAATGTGCCAAATAGACATAATTATAATCAACCAATGTCAACTAATACGAGGCTTACGTCGAAACCTTCACATTATGCAAGCAAGGACACAGAGATAAATACGTACCAAGAAACTGATGCGGTAGAAAATAATATCGAACAATACGAAGAACGACTTTACACAGCTAGCAATGACCCAGAACCCTATTACTCGTCATATGATACTGATTCATATGAACCGGAGGAACAGCAGGATTTTTGCAACACCACGCAAACGAATTATCCAACTTAAATATAACAAATTTAAAAATAATCCCAGAAGTTCATACTTCCGGTGCCGCCCCTTTACCATATATTTATATACCGGCAACTGATCACGATCCAGAATTAAAATTATTACTAGATACAGGGTGTAGCATTAACATGTTAAAACCAAACTTAATTAACCACTTTTTTCCCGGTACTTTAAATTCCACGGAAACAAAGATTAAAACTACAGGAGGCACAGTAATTGCTAAAGAAGTAGCTTATATCCCTATATTCCAAATTTTATTACGAAATCATCCAAAAATACAGGATCCAAAATTTCATCATGCCGCCACTTACTATTTTAATTATGTACCTGAAGTTGTAGCATTTGAATTTCACGATTTCTTTGATGGAGTTATTGGAATTAATATATTGAAAGATTTAAATTTAGATATTGAAGTTTCGAATCAAACTATTTCAGACGGCTATATAACTATTCCATTTTTATATAGACAAAATTTACCGCTAAATAATGAAATTATAATCGAACCCTTTCAAAACCGTTTTGCAAAATTTCCAGTTCAAATAGAAAACGGAACGATACTTATCCATGAACAAAACCCATCAGGTTTGTTAATTAAAGAAGGTATCACAACCGCAGACAATTATTTCGCCCCGGTTCTCATTCACAATCATACAAATATACCGCGTACTTTAAAATTAATTAATATCACATACGAAAATTTAAATTGGAAAAATCGTGAAATTTTTAATTTAGAACAGCTCACAGAAAATTTTGTATCTACAGAAACACCAATTTTAGATTTGAAACAAATTTTACGAGTAGAACACCTTAACCCGAAAGAAAAAAATAAATTGTATACACTATGTACCAAATACCGAGACTTATTTCATTAAACCGATGAAAAACTAACAACTACAAATAAAGTATGTCACACTATCAGAACAACCGATGAAGTTCCTACGCACCCTTACATTTATAAATACCCCCATGTACACAAAGAGTTAGTCCGCGAAACAATTGATCAATACCTCAGGGACGGAATTATTAGACACTCCGAAAGCCCCTACGCTCATCCTATATGGATTGTAAATAAAAAAATGGACGCGTCTGGAAAAAAGAAATTTCGAATGGTAATAGATTACTCCGCGTTAAATTCCAAAACTATTGACGATAGATACCCAATTCCTGATATAGGTACAACCCTAGCAAAATTAGGCAAATGTCAATATTTCACAATAGACCTTGCTTCAGGTTATCATCAAATCCCTATGCATCGTGATTCAATAGAAAAAACGGCTTTTACGTGTGACCGAGGACACTACGAATTTTTACGTATGCCCTTCGGCCTCAAAAATGCGCCTAGTACGTTTCAACGAGTTATGGACCATATTTTGCGGGATCTAATTAAAGATAATGTATGTATGGTCTATCTAGACGACATTATTGTCTATTCAGTTTCCTTACAAGAGCATATGATTCATCTAAAAAGAGTATTTGACGTTTTGCGCCAAGCAAACTTAAAAATCCAGTTAGATAAGACCGAATTTTTACAAAAATCAGCCGAATATTTAGGACACATAATTACCGATCAGGGTGTCAAACCCAACCCAAGTAAAATTAGTGCTATTAAAAATATGAAAATTCCTACAACTGTCACTGAAATCAAATAATTTTTAGGCCTTACCGGTTATTACCGAAAATTTATTAAAGACTATGCAAAAATCGCTAAACCAATGACAGCATGTTTAAAAAAGGGAACCAAAATTGATATTAATAACCCAAATTAAAAAAAAAGTTTTGATGAATTAAAAAATTATTTAACAAATGAACCGATATTGATCTATCTTGATTTCTCTAAACCGTTTGAGCTCACCACCGATGCTTCAAACTATGCGATTGGTGCGGTCCTATCTCAAAATAATAAACCGATAGCTTACGCATCGAGGACTTTAAACAAAGCCGAACAAAATTATTCAATAATTGAAAAAGAAATGCTTTCTATCATTAATTTTTGCGCCTATTTTCGACCTTATTTATACGGTAAAGAATTTACTATTTTCACTGATCACCGTCCATTAAAGTGGTTAACCTCCATAAAAGAACCTAATTCTAGACTTTTACGCTGGAAAATCAAAATGCAAGATTATAACTATAAAGAAATCAAATACATCAAGGGAGGCAATAATAAGGTTGCAGATACACTTTCACGCATTAAACCGTCAGGTGATGAAAATTCTTCATTAAACGGAGAATTTGATCCTTTAGAACAATCTGATAGATTAGCCGACTTCAATATTCATACAAATGAATCACAACCGATAATTCAAATTTCAGAAAATAAACCAATTAATGATATTTCAGAAATAGATCGATTAATAAACGAAACATTAGAAAACCAATCTATAGACGAGACCCCAAAAATAAACGTGATACAAGATATTTTAATAAATCCAATAAATGAAATAATACCCCCAGATGAATTCGATAATGAAACAATTCATTCAGCCGTAGAAAATCCTATTTTCGAAATAAAAGTTACCGAAAAACCACTTAACTCTTTTCATAATCAAATTTTGTTCCATATCGGAAATGACACTCTATCCTCTTTTACTCGTGTTAAATCTCCATTTGAAAACTATACTCGTCACCTAGTAACTATCAGGATACGTAATTTTCGAGAAGACGTAATTAATTATATAAAAAATTACGTCAGACCAAAAGCCACATACGGTATATTAATTCCCGATCAATACATTCCTCAAATAGCACAAATCATACAAACTCATTTTCAAGCGAAAAGTTTTAAATTTATTAGATCACCCGTATTCATAAAAGATATCGAAACATTAGAAGACCAAATTGAAAAAATTAAATTCCATCACGAAACTAAAACGATTCACAGAGGAATTACTGAAACATTATCTGCCCTCTCAAAAATATATTTCTGGCCAAAAATGAAAGACTCTATTACAAATTATATAAATACATGTGCATTATGTCAACAAAACAAATACGAAAGACATCCAAATAAAGTTATATATAAAAATACACCAATTGGAGAAAACCCATTTGAACATATATATATATATATATATATATATATATATATATATATATATATATATATATATATATATATATATATATATATTGACACATTTTCCGTCGAAAAACAAAAATTCCTAACTATAACGGATAGTTTTTCCAAATTTTCCCAGGCTTACCCTACTACAAGACTACAAATGCTTTAGAGATACTTCGCAATTTGTTAATTTTTATTTCACATTATGGAATACCTATTAAAATTACCTGTGACCAAGGTACAGAATTCAAAAATGTACAACTTGAAAATTTTTGCAAATTACATAAGATTAACTTACATTATACAACTGTCAGAAATCCAAATTCCAACAGCCCAGTCGAACGATTCCATTCGACACTAATCGAATCATTACGAATTTTACGTGCCGCACAAAAACAAGCTCCAATTACCGAATTGATGACGTACGCTCATTGGTTATAATAACAGTACCCATACGAGTACGAAATTTACACCCTTACAAATAATAAAAGGAAATATTAACTATCAAAATCCAACTGATTACACAGATCAAGTAATATTTAGTAATTACCTAGACAATCATGCACAAAATTTAGAAATAATGAAAACCAAAATTAATGACGCACAAACCAAAGCTAGAGACTTATCCAAAATTAATGAAAACAGATTAGACTCATCGCAAATTACGGTAGGAAATGAAGTATTTGTTAAGTCAGATAGACGTCCTAAAATCACCCCTCGATACACCAAAGAAATCGTTGTTAAAGATAAAGATGCTATAGTAGAAACCGAAAAAGGAAATTACCATAAAAAATTATAAAACCTACACGACGGACAGGTTTAGGAATAGGAACTAAAACATTAATTTACTTGCAGGGCCATTCAGTCATGTTTCTTCTGCTTCTTCTAGTCGCTCTTCTAGGAAGATCGACTAAAACAGATAAAATTACGGTTACACCTTTAAATAACCCTTTATTCCCTTTCTCCTTAGGAGAAGCTCATATAACGACACATTCTCATGTTTTTATCAAACATATTGATTTAACTAATTACGAAAACAAATTACAACAGATTCAAAATTTATTGATAGATACAAAAATATGTAAAACAATAAGAAACTTACCTTCATTAGAAAGACTCAAAATTACAATACAAGAAACTGTGAATATTACATATCAAAAGCTAGAAAATCTCAAGATAAAACCTAGAAATAAGAAAGCCCTAATTAATGTCGTAGGTAGAACTCAAAACTGGCTCTTTGGTACCCTATCTGATGAAGATGGAACACGATATGACAATGCAATAGAAACCTTAAGAAAAAATCAACTTTCTATTTATGATGACTTAGAAAAATCAGTAACAGTCACGAAAGATTTTGTAAATGAAACCAGTAAGTTATTAAACAAAGTTAAAACGAATAATGAATATGTACAAAACCAAATTTCAACTTTGCAAATTAGCACTGACGGAATAGCTTCATATTTAACGTCATATCATATACTAAACTCTTTAATGCAAAATTGTGAAATATTAATGGAGTTAATAGATAATTTACAAATTTCAGTATCCTTAGCCCAAATACATACCTTAACTACAAATATATTATTAAAGAAATTAGAGAAATAAAAATTTTAATGAACCAATTATAAAAAAATCAAGTTTTATTCAAAAATGAACGAAATTATTATAAATACTTATTCACAGAAGTAAAATACATGGATTCAGAAATTCTAATATTAATTCACTTCCCTATCATAGCATTAATAACACTTGATTTATATCACTTATTTCCAATCCCAATAAAAAACCTTACCTTGATATCTGAAAAACCTTACCTGTTATTGAATGCAACCAATCATCTATACCAAGAAGAACCCTGCCATTTTATTGATAAATATTGTATCGCAAATGCCGACAAACTGTTATCTCAACCCGACTGTATAGCCAATCTACTTCGAGGTCAAGTCAAAGAATGTCCGTTAACCCCTATATACGTCAACACTGACTTGGTCAGCCCTGTCAACGCCGAATACATAATCGCCATCCCTCAAGAAACATTGAAAATACATCAAACATGCGACGAAGCAGGTTTTACGAACATTCATCAACCATCACTAATTCGCATCCCTTACCAATGTAAAGTCGACGTCAATAATGACGTATTCATCAACGATCAAACTAAAATTATAGGTAGTCCATACACACTCCCCCAAATTCCAATCGTTAGGCCGGAATCAGCACAACAAGAGGTCCATGTTTATCGAGAAATAGATCTGCACCACCTCACTTCGATTGAAAAACAAATCAATCAGTTAGAAGTCAAACCGTTAATAGAAATGAAACTAATGGCTACATCTATCTGGATTTATGTGATTATATTTATATTAATTGTGTTATTACTTTACAGCATATATCATATTGTAAAATGTTATAAAACAAAAACAAACCCATTTAAATTCATTGTTAATTATAGGAAAGGAAAACCATCAGAGTCACTGGAAACAAAACTGAAAAATCAGTAATGTAAAAACTAATGACAAAAACGATGTTTTTCCTTGATTTTTCATACTACGTCGGGAGTTATATTCTATAAAATGCTTATAGAGCAAAAGATAAGCTTAGTCTATTTAAGTAAGTTCCCCACGTAGTAAAGAATAATATATGATCATCAGTTCATAGTATTCACGTCACTCTTGTACTTAAGTCGTTAAATAAATTTTGATAAAGTTCTAAAAATTGTAACAAGTCGTTTTAATGAAAATAAAGTGTTTTTAAAAAACCAAGTTCAAATTTGAAGAACATATCTCGGGCGTAGGAGTTTCATCAATTTTTCCTGTTGTAGGTTTTGAGTTGCCATTGCACCAATAAATACAATATTTTACCAGAAGGTAAGCGATGAACAGTGTCAAAGCGAAGCATATAAAACCGAAGAATAGATCGTGCAAAATTGGAGTGTTGTTCTCACCGTAAATATACCCAATTAAAATTGGCACACCCTATATAATATTTTCTGTTCTAAACTGTGTATCACTTCAGATGCATTCTATATTTTTTTAACTGTTGTCGTTTTACACCGTTTACAATTCACATTACAAATAATATCTATTCTTAGGATAATATCTTAGCTATTCAAGATCAAGAATGCCCGCACGCCTTGTGTACAGTGCAATGCAGATGTATCTGCATTGCACTGTACAGAAGGCAAAATGGCAGACATTTTTTCATAGCACTCTCTAAATGTTAACACTGATTTAGTTTTCCACAAAACACTATACACTACACTCGACACGCGTTTTACCAACAAAGTTGGCATCATCTGAAGATGACTAAAAAACTCTAAAAAAGGAGATGATTAGTTTTTAATCATCTCCAGATGATGCGAACTTTGTTGGCGTAACGAGTGTAGTGTATAGTGTTTTGTGGGAAAACTAAGTCAGTGTTATCTTCACACCAAAGGTTCCAACCTACTCCACTACTCTAAATGTTATATATTCTACAATTGTCGGTGAATATAATTTCTAAATCTAATTAATGTGTCTTCACATAAATTTTTAATGCAAAAGTCTTTAAAAATTGGTACAAAAATAAGCAGCCGATTTTGAAAAATTTAAGAAAAGGTTGTACGCATTTAGTGTATATACACTGTGTACCATTTGTAATCTGTTTTTAGATAATAGAACTTTTTAAATTCATCTCAAAACATCATATTGTTGCATTTTCCAAACATTTTTAAAATTTTTTTCAATTAAACTATAAAAAGGTTTAGATATTTATGTTAGTGTAAAATACAAGATTGTGTTGTTTTATACTAGAGTATATCCAAAAGAATGAATTAACAATTTTTTACGCCAATGAAACCTATACTATACCACTATAGAAAGTTTTTTTTCAATGTGCTTTTGTAATATGAATTAAATAATTAGACCACTATAAATAGGAATAGAAATTAGAAAACAAAGATATAAATAAAACACTTGTAAGGTCAACATTCTTAATGTTAATATAAGAGAAAAATGTTTTACGATAATTGTTGGAGATTACAAAAATAAAAGCAACTCATGTATGTAATCAAATCCGTCCTATTTCCTATGACATATTTATGATGTTTATATAATTCACACCAGGGCCAAGTTGCCGGCGAGAACCGCTGACCAAAGAGTTGTAAACACACGATCTCTGTTTCTTTGTAATCGTTCACATATAGTTAGTAGGAGTATAAGCCAAGCCTTTATAAAATTCACAGGACAATATCTTTATTGTCCTGTGAATTTTATAAAGGCTTGGCTTTAAAAAATTAAAAAATAGAAAAGCTAAAATTTTATAAAGAATTATTTTCACGCAGTCTTTGCGTGAAAATAATTCTGTGTTGTTTTAACCCATATTCCCAACAGGTTATGGGCCCAGTCTCGCAAACAAAAAAGTAAATAGTGAACGTGCGGGAAGGACCTTGTGCGAGTTTTTGTGGATTCCAAACGTGACATAAAATGACAAGTGAAAGGGCACAAAATATAACATTAAGCCTTTTAACGGTGATAACTATTTAGTGTGGAAGTACCGATTACGTGCAATAATTGAACAGGAAGGGGCATTAAGTGTACTAGATGGAGAAGTGCCAGATGAAATATCGGATGAATGGATAAAATGGGAACGATTTGCAAAGGGTCGAATAATCGAACATTTAGATGATTCCATGCTGGGTGAAATACCAGATGGGGCAACAGCGCGGCAGATAATTGAACATTTTAATTCCACGTATGCATGTAAGAATCTCGCCACCCAGTTAAATGTGCAAGATAAGCTTTTCAATTATAAACTGAAGCCTGAAATGAGTTTAAAGAAACATTTCATAGAAGTGGATGAAATGATACAAGACTTAGTTGCCTGTGGCACTAGTGTAAATGAAATGACAAAAGTATGGTATTTTTTAAACACACTACCTCACTCTTATGATGGAGTCATTACTGCAATAAAAACAATGTCCGATGATCGTCTTACCTTAGCATTTGTTAAAAAGTTGCTGCTCGAACACGAACAAAAATTGAAAAAGGAAAGTGCTGACACCAGTTCCAAGGCACTACAATTTCAATTAACTACTCGTAATCAATTCCAACGGAATTTTAAGCCACTCAATAAAGCACATTATTCTCGTAAATCCCATTCAATACCAAAATATAAAACTGCTAACAAATGCTTCTTTTGTGGCAGAAGAAACCATGTAAAGAAAGACTGTTATTATTATAAACAGCATCTAAATAGACAAGAAATGCCCTAACAAAGGAGACCGGAACAATCTCGTAAGACCAGAAAATCCCCTGAACTTATGACTGCTACAGTACCCTCTCAAGAACGGGAGACTAGTTTTGCTTTCATGATGCGTACTGAAAGTAAAACAGAGCAAGCCAAAGGAAGATTGCAATTTGTATTAGATTGAGGAGCTACGGAACACCTAATCAATGACCTGAGTTTCTACAAAGACTACAAGCAATTGAAGGACCCCATTAAAATTTCGGTTGCGAAAATGGAAGTGTGTATTTGGGCAACACATGTGGGCAACATTGAAGTTATGACCAATATGGGCCATGTGGGAGTTCTTCGCAACGTTCTATATGCTCAAGAGGTTCCATTAAATCTACTGTCAGTAAGAAAAATGCAAGAAGCCGGATTTTCTGTGTTTTTCAATCACTCAGGTGAAGTACTTGCAAAACTAGGCGATAAGACCATCATGACAGGTAAGCGCATAAATGAATTGCATATTGTACATTTTACTGTCAAAAATGCGTTGTCAATAAATGGTCAAGCGTCATTAAGTAGTCTAGATGATAAAAATAAACTATGGCATGAACGGTTAGGACATATAAGTAAAAATAAATTTGCTCAAATTAAGGCAAAAGAACTAGCCGCTGATAGTAACTATTTAAATGCAATAAATCCCTTAGAGTCAGTGTGTGAAGCTTGTATAAATGGCAAACAAGCGCGACTTCCATTCGCAAAAGCTAAAAATAAAACTAATATTCAAAGACCACTGTATATTGTGCACTCGGACGTATGTGGTCCGATTACTCCAAGCACAATTGATGACAAATATTATTTTGTTACTTTTATTGACGAATACACTCACTATACGGTAACATACCTGATGAGAAATAAATCAGAAGTAATTACGTGTTTTAAAGATTATATAAACAAAAGTGAGACTCATTTTAATTTGAAAGTGGTCCTCTTGTATTGTGACAACGGTCGAGAATATTTATCTAGCGATATGAAAGAGTTTTGTAAACAAAAGGGGGGGGATCACATATCATTTGACGGTGCCATACACTCCAAATAAAAATTCAGTGGCGGAGCGTATGAATAGAACATTGACAGAAAAGGCGCGTGCAATGGTGTACAGTGCAGGTTTAAATAAGCGGTTTTGGGGCGAAGCAGTGTTAACTGCTACATATTTGACAAATATGACCCCATCAAAAGCTATTAAAATACCAAAGACACCGTATGAAATGTGACACAATAAAAAACCAAAATTACAGTTTTTAAGGGTATTTGGCTGCACTGCATATGTGCATAATAAAACAAGAAAACATAAATTTGATGATAAATCAGATAAAGGAATTCTTGTAGGATATGTACCAAATGGCTACAAAATATTTATTACAAAAGCAAGAAAATTTATAGTTGCTCGAGATGTAATTTTTGATGAAATACATTTTAAAACATCAAGAAAGAAACTTGATGAAACGATCGAAATTGATAGATATTTAGGTGAAAATGCGGGTGACTCAGTACAAACTATGAGTACTGAGGAGCTCTCAGAGGAAGGGGTGATAAGAAAGAAACCGCTGATAATATCCATCCGGGTAAAACAGATCAAATAATAAAAAATTGCAATCAAACCTTGAATAAACAATGTGTCACTGATAAATGCAATCAATCAAAAATTAGTACTCTAGAGTCAGGTGGGAAAGGTCAAACATCTCCAACAAAAGATGTCCCTGAACCAGGTAATAAAGATCTGTGTTATCCTTTTTCTTCCAAGCTGAAGAAAACAGATGAAATACAGGATGTGAGAAGGAGCGAAAGGCTAAAAACAAAATCGTCAATTTCATACAAAGATCGTGATTTAGAAATAAACAGTTACAATATTTTAAATGTTCACACTGTAGATGACATAATTCCTGCAAGCTATCAAGACATAGCTGAGAGTAAAAACAAACTTAAGTGGGAAAAGGCAATTAAAGAAGAGCTTAACTCTTTAAGTCAAAATAAAATGTGGATGTTGATACAAAAACCAAATAATGTTAACATAATTGATAGTAAATGGGTGTTTACAATAAAACATGATGAACATGGCAATATGACAAAATATAAAGCACGACTGGTAGCTCGTGGTTTTAATCAATTGTATAAATTAGATTATGATGAAACTTCTGCACCAGTGGCGCGAATAAGTACTTTTCGATGTCTCTTAGCTTTTGCAAATCAGTATAACTTATTAATCCATCAAATGGACGTAAAAACAGCCTTTTTAAATGGTGATTTAAAAGAGGATATATTTATGAAAATCCCTGATGGTATTACTATTAAAAATGATAATTTAGTATGTAAACTAAACAAATCATTATACGGCTTGAAACAAGCCGCTCGATGCTGGTATGAGTGTTGTGATAATATTTTAAAACAACACGGCTTTATAAACTCATTGGTAGAGAAATGCTTATATTTTCGAGATCAAGGTCAGGTAATTAAAAATATTTATGTCATTTTGTATGTAGACGATATTATAATTGTAACACAAGAAATAAATACAATGAATGCTTTTAAACAATTTTTAATGTGTACATTTCAAATGGTTGATTTAAAAGAAATAAAATATTTTCTTGGAATTAGAATACAAAGAACGGAAACTGAAGTATTTCTAGACTAAAATATATATTTAAAATCAATTTTAAAGAAATATAATATGAGCAATTGTAATGCAGTTAGTACGCCAGTACCAACAAAATTAAATTATGAAGCTTTAGAGTTAGATGAAGATTGTGGAGCACCTGTCGAAATTTAATTGGTTCTTTAATGTATGCAATGCTATGTACACGTCCAGATTTATGTACCTCACTAAATATGTTAAGTAAATATCAACGAAAATCAAACAAGGAGTTGTAGCAATCCTTGAAGCGTGTTTTACGCTATGTAAAAGGTAGAATTGACATAAAATTAGTTTACAGAAGAACTAACTTTGTAAAAAAATTAAGTGGCTACGTTGATGCAGACTGGGCAAATAATAAAACTGACCGACGAAGTATAACCGGATATATCTTTAAACTGTTTGATAATTGTACGGTAACCTGGAATACAAAACGGCAGAGCTCAGTTGCTGCTTCGTTAACTGAAGCAGAGTATATGGCCCTTTTTGAGGCAGTAAAAGATGCTTTATGGTTAAAATCTTTATTAAATAGTATAAATATTGAAATACTAGATCCAATAACCTTGTTTGAAGATAATCAAAGTTCTATTGCAATAGCCACAAATCCTACAAGTCACAAACGCTCGAAACATATAGATATTAGATATCATTTTACTCGGGAGCAAGTAGAGAACAAAGTAATCTGCCTTAAATATATTTCCACAGGAAACCAGGAAGCGGACTTATTCACCAAGTCGCTGGCAGGCCCTCGTCTCCAAGAATTGCGACGTAAGTTGGGACTAATGGCTGATGATGCAAATATGGTTTAACTAGGTTTTTGTTGGGGTTTTCCCTAGTTCGTGCAGTTAATGCTGAACCATGTTCAAATTCCCCGTAAAACGCAGGTCCTGTTTAGTATAAGTTGACATTAATTTTTGAGGGGGTGTGTTGGAGATTACAAAAATAAAAGCAACTCATGTATGTAATCAAATCCGTCCTATTTCCTATGACATATTTATGATGTTTATATAATTCACACCAGGGCCAAGTTGCCGGCGAGAACCGCTGACCAAAGAGTTGTAAACACACGATTTCTGTTTCTTTGTAATCGTTCACATATAGTTAGTAGGAGTATAAGCCAAGCCTTTATAAAGTTCACAGGACAATAAAGACTGCGTGAAAATAATTCTGTGTTGTTTTAACCCATATTCCCAACAATAATTGTAAATACTACAACACTGTCTGCAATTGAAATTTCACCATCCACTCAGAAAATGGTAAGATATAATGCAAAAAAATATGTAAAAATGACTAGCCATTTTTACATATTTAAGAAAATTAGGAATAAAAGAATAAAATAAACTTGATTAACCATTATAAGTCAGTAGTGGGTATTAATCCAACATTTAATCAATTAAACTGCAAATTGACTCCTGTGAGATTTCGTTCTAAATTACAGTCTATAGTTGATGTATCTCTCTTCTTGTAATACAAACTTCGTCGCTTCTCTTTCCTCTTCTACATACCCATATTCTTCCGCCATTGTTCTCTTTCGGCGCCATGCCATTCTAGCATGCCTATGCGCCGGTGATAAGAGTAGTTTTAAAGGGCAGTAATTACGATACTCCATACTTTCCATATGGCTGTAAATTATACATAGGAATGTTCGATGACCTATAGCAGTCCACCATTGTTGCACTGCAACAATCACCGACTCAAAAGTTCTCTGGAAGAAGTAGTTCTCCAAGCTGCACCAGAACCTGGTCTTCGTTCTGCAATCTATGCATTCCAAGTGAAACATTTCACTCCACAGTTCATACCACTTGTAGAGTTCCACCTTCGTGGAACTTCATAATACCACTACTTTCAAATGGATAGTTGCGAATATCGTGCTTGATGTAGACCAATATTAACTATACACATAACAGGCTCTTTATATAAAAGTACCTGGAAATCCCACCCTTAATGCTATATATATATATATATATATATATATATATATATATATATATATATATATATATATATATATATATATATATATATATATATATATATATATATATATATATATATATATATCGGCATTACCGAGTGGTAATGGCGGGGCGAGATGCCGATAGCGTTAAGATAAATAAACAAACGTGGATGTTGATGAGGAGAAAAGAGGAAAACGAGGGATTATTCGTTCGGGTTTCAGCCTGCGTTAAAGTTGAGATATGTCTTCAGATTTAATGTTTTAATATTTTACCTAGTTATTTTACTTTGTGTAAACAATAAAACTTGTTGTTCGAACACGCGCGATTAATTTTTCTTACATCAGAAGGTGGGATCTAACCTGTGCGCTAATAAAAAAAAGGTGTTGTGTAAAATTGTGTTTGTGATAGTTAAGTGAGATGCCTGGTAGGCACGAAGCTACGACGCCGACGCTTGAAGGGCGTAAACGAGGTAGTTCTCTCGAAGACGACGGGACTGTGGTGCGACGACGGCGTCGAGATTCGACCAGCCGAAGCGAAAGCGACGGAAGCGAGGTGGATGACCGAGAGGTTCGAAGGGGACGACGATGGCGGCGTCGAGAGGGCCGTTCACGGAGGCATAGACGATCGGACGGTTCAGGTACCTCCGGCCGAAGTTACGAGAGAGGTAGCCGCTCTCTGGGTGGTAGCCGAAGTCGCTCTCGGGAAGGACGAAGGGCCCATTCATCTCGTTCTTCGAGGGCGTTGGCTAACAGCGTATCGGAGATGGGGGCAGCTATGCTTACTGGAATCGAAAGGTTGGTCGAACGAAGGACTCCTGGCGTAAGTAACTTTTCAATAACCACAAACATTATTGCCGAATTTAACCCATTATTGCATGACGTAAATGAGTGGGTTAATGAAGTAAACGAATTTGCATTCATTCATAAATGGGATGATAAGACAATATCTCACTTCGCCTTATCCAAATTAAGAGGCCCAGCTGAAGCGTGGTTTAGAGGCCTGCCCACGCGACTATTTACCTGAGGCGAATGGAGCTCCATGTTGCAAGAAAATTTTCGGTCCAAACGTAACTTATATAAATTAATACAAGACGTAATGTCCTGTGTTCCCAATAAAACAGAAACGTTATTTGAATACGTTTTTAGAAAATTAGCGTTAATATACAAATTAAAAATTCCACTGAATAATGAAGATCGCGTGAATTTAATTATGGGTGGAATCAATGATTCCCAAATAAAGTTTACAGTTGAAGCTGCAAATATCAAAGACCCACATGTTTTAGCCAATCACTTACGTTTAATTGATGAACAAAAAATGTAAATAGCCAATCAAGAACGTCGGGTTCTGGGGTGGCATCTACCTCTGCACAATCATCACATTTCGGTAATAAACGGGGGCATCCCATGTGCTACCGCTGCCGAACCGTGGGCCATTTGCGCCGAGACTGTCCAAATAAAGAATATTCGCATGTTGAAAAAGGTCGAAAGGGGCTGCCTGCATTAGAATACAGAAATATTAATTTTATCGGTGATACCGAAACCGCCTGTGAAAAGTATTTTAAAAATATCTATATCGGTCACAATCAAATTAAGTGCTTTATCGATTTTGGTAGCCAGTGTTCCTTAATTTCAAGCAATGCGGTAGCAGCCTTAAATCTTCAATGTACACCATTGGTAACACCTGTTATTTTGACTGCCTTAGGCGACTCACACATTACACCTAAGGCAGTAGTGCGTGTTCAAGTTGAAATTGATGCTATCCAGAAATTTATTGATTTCTATGTAGTCGAAAAATGCGTTATGAATGTCGAGGTGTTAGTTGGGCAAAACTTTACAGAACTAAACGACATTCAATATTTTAAATCAGGTAATACTTTGCAATTTACTCAGTCATGTAACAGATATACTGTAAATTTGCTTAATAGATCGGTGGTCAATATAGGAGTAAACGACGAAAAAGTGGTGAATTCACTCTTATCTCTTCTCAACAAATACAGTACATGTATCGCCACTACTCTATCAGAAGTATGTTATTTTCTGAAAACTAAAATTGAATATTTGGATTATAAAATTTCCGAGTCTAAGATAAGTCCTTCTGATCATAAATTGGAAGCCGTGAAACATTTTCCTACCTCTCGTAATATCCACCAGGTGAGACAGTTCCTTGGGCTCACAGGATACTTTCGTAAGATTATTATATATTACGCTGCCATTTCCAAGCCACTAACAACCCTACTGCATAAAGGAGTGCCGTGGATATGGCAGAACGAACAAATTGCTGCTTTCGACTTTTTGAAACAACAATTGGTCATGAAACCTGTACTGGCATTGTTTGATCCAACACTAAAAACTCATCTTTACACCGACGCCAGTAGGTTTGGAGTGGCCGGTATTTTAATGCAAATTTAAGGCGACAGACAACACGCTGTGGTTTACTATAGTCAACATACTACAGCTGGGGAACAAAATTTTCATTCTTTCGAACTTGAGACATTGGCCGTGGTGGCCTCAATTCGAAAATTTAGGCAATAGTAGATAAACAAAGCGGGTTCTGGACCGGAAGTGCCGTGACAGCGAAGTGGATGGCATGTGTCCATCGTGCACCCTCTGGTCATTGTCGTCGGGGTGTGCACCCTCTGCGGCGGGGCACCCTCCGTCGGTGGGGGGCGGGGTGTGCACCGGCGGGGCACCCTCCGTCGGTGGGGGCGGGGGCGGTGGTGCGCGGCCACGGATGGCGTCGGGGGTGGGGGCGGGAAAGGCGTTCTGGTAGAGGGCGGCGACGTTGCAGGGCGTAAGTCGGACGGAAAACTGAACGGTTTTAATCCACAGGCGGGGAAAAAGAAAGATGGCGGGCGAAAAGATGGTGGCATTAGAAAAAAAGATCATGACGTTGAAAGATGGCAGAGGGAAAAAGAACATGGTGGCGGTGACGTTACAGTTTTAGCGGAAAACCACATCCTGTAACAACAGATATGAGGCTACCGATACCCACCGTTTTATTGCAGCGTTATTTAAGTTTAGATCCTCAAGGCCCGCAGGCTGCTCAAGTGTGTGACGTCACAGATTAAGTAGTATTAAGAAAAATTACCACACATTACTGAGAAAACTCAGTTTGGAGAGCGTTAGATTAAAAATTAAAAAAAAAAGACAATAAAGTTTTATAATTTTATTATTGTTAAATATGTTACATAGTATTTTTCTAACATTAGACCCAAACCCAACCCCAACATTATATAAAAAAAGACATAAAGTTATATATATTTTTTTATTATCTTAAAGTAATGGCAAATACAAAGCAAATACAAAAATTAGACTTATAAAATTAACATGGTCTGGTAAAGATTCCATTAAGTATTATTAAATGATTTGTTATACAAAATAATAAAAAAGAAGTTTATAATACACTTCTCTCTGTTACAAAATATTTTAATACATGTTTATTACAGAACTATGAAATATACATTTAGCAGGCTGAAAAAAATACATTGATCAGTGTAACTTAATATTAATATCCATTATAGAGTAATGGCCCCAAGGTAAGGTGTCATGAGAGCCTTTTAACAAATATCGTTTATTATCAGATGAATTTAAAGCTACTTTATTTTGTTTGATGGAATAAACATTATGAGCATGTGATATTATATTCCTTTGAGTTGCATATTTAGTTGTTTTATTTAGTAAACAGTCTAGATAATCATTAAAAGTTAATTTATTTTTAATTATATCATTTTTTACCCCCTTAGATTTTTTTATACATTTTTTCTTTTCATTTTTCTGGACCAAAAAAGTATACATTTTTGAACGTAAACCTATGAAATGGGTCATTATAGCACCGTTATTTTCATCTTTCATTAGGCCAACAACTTTTTTGTTTACCAGCGGTATATTATAAAGATTGTCTGGAGCATAATCACTAGTATCAAAATGTTCAATATCTTTCTTAATAACTTCTTCATAAATATCATTACATGTATGTTCATAAATCAAACTATCTGTGTCAGTATAAAGTAATTTACAAACATTTGGACTAAATTTTTTTAACATATAGTCATAATGGAAATCAAAAATGCATGTTTTTGAGATATCTAGAATGGTCATACCAATGTACAGAGGTTTATTAAAAATAATATGAGTTTTTTTCATTTCAACAGCTATTAAATCTTCATCAAATATAGTAGTACTATGGAAATTGGGTCTCGAAATCAAATTTTTTGCACCATAACGACCCTCCCACTTAGAAATGAGTTTTACAATGCGATGTTTCCGTATATTCTCCATAGTTTTCCCAAAAACGGCATTATTTAAAAGTTTAAATAAGTTTTTCTCAAAATCATTTTTTGATAGAGCTCTTAGTTTTGTATTTAAATCGATATACGGTTTTAACCATGCAGATTGTTTAAATTTGAGGATGCGATGCACTTTTTCCAGAATAAGTCCGTTCTTCAAACACTGTTTTAAGTTTCTGTAGTGTATAATATACTTTTCTTTATTGTACAGAGTGGTCATCAATTTAGATAAGTTTGATCCCGGTGGTACTCGGTGTTCAGGACAAAGTGGTAAATCGCGATGCAAATCATGGAGATATTCTGGATATTTTATATCTACCTCAAGTATGTACCCTTCAGGAGAATCGTCAGATATTTCAGAAACATTGAAATTGTCGCAATTATTTACCCACTCAAATCCGCCGTACCCTAAATTTTGGCACATAGCCCACCCATACAGATTATTAACGTCAAAATACGTTAGATATTTTGATGGTTCATCTGAATTATAATTGAACATATATTTATTATTAGCAACGGAATACCTATTGCTACACTGACTAACACCGCCTCTTATACCTCTTTCAACGAATAACAATATATCAACATCCTGTATCGTTTCCAATTTCGCCTTCGTATATTTAAGCATGCAGTCCCAAGTATAGCCCGAAAGTGTATGATAAAAAGCACAATCAAGGTTATAATGTTCAAAACAGCTTTGCCTAAATTGCTCGAAAACATCAGCTAAAAGAATAATGTCTGTTTTTAAATATAAATCGGAATATTCGCCTAAATTTTGACAATTAAAAGATGTCCATACTTTTTGCGCATGAATGTAGTCTTTTTCACTAATATTTTCATCGTTTAACTGATTATAAAAGTTTTCTATTTGTGGTAACTTAGTTTCATCTAATTTTTGAAGCGAGTCAATATAATCATAAGGAAACACTCCTTTTCTTGTAAGTAAATCGAATTTTTCCGCATCTAAATTAGCAAATTCATTTTTAAGATTAACTAGTTTGTCTTTATTGAGAAATGATGCTAATTTTTCTAGTGAAAAGCTTAAGAATCGAAATGAGTCGATGAAGCGAAACTTAATATTTGTTTCTTTATCATGTTTAGTAAACGAAATATATTTTTCTTTATTAATTGGTAAAACAGTTACTCGGTCTCGTTTTGCCAAATCCCTTATTAGGAAGTGTGAATCATATCCAGATAAATTGTGAAAGATAATAGGAACTATAAATGAATTTTTATAATTCAGATTACATTGGGAATGAGCAAAACCTCTAAAATCGCCAGTAATATGCGAGTGATCTCTAACTATTTTATCATTAGGTTTAAATGATTTTTTACAAATATGACAAGTAGAAGAAGCATCTTTCAGGCTAACGTTAACATTCATGGGCTCTGTATGTTTCAAAATAGAATTAACGTATTTAGCAATACCATCCATCTCATTAGCAAACCATTCCGTACAATTATCTCCACGGTAACTTTTATAATATGAGATATCATTATTATAGGAACATTTTAAAAAATATCCAGCACTGTAGGCTTCATGTTTTTGATACCTACTAGTGTTTTTAACTACGTTTTGATTCTCGCTAAAAGGAAGTAGTATTGATTCAAAATCAGCATAAATAACGAAAGGTACTTTTTCCTGATAACAGTAGTTCTTAAAAGTTATAAATTTTTCAGATGGAAAAGAAATCTTACAGTTATTTAGTTGTTCACAAAAAATACTATGAGCATCCAAATTGTTTTGCGTAACGAAATAATTTAAACATCTATCACAAATAAATAACTTTCTATTATGCTTACCAATTTGTTTTGAAACTAGCCTTGATAAGTTTTTAATCCAACAATAATGATATTGTGTTTGTAAATTATCTTCATTATAAATATCTAAAGTTTCGTCATCATTATAATCATTTTTTGGTAAATATGAATTTTGAATAATGAGCAAATTAACATGTTTGTTAAGTTTATGTTTTGTAAGGCAAACTGGTACGATGCTAAAATTATTTTTAGAATCCATCTCCAAAGCAAATACGTTAACAGAAATATTATTAATTTTTTCAAATTTAGAAATTTGATTTATGGTCATTGGAAACTCTATTCCCTCTAAATTTAATACATTTGAAAAATGTGGATATGAAGAAGTTCTATCAGAGTGTTTTTCAATTGGATGTAGGGCAGATACTACCGCCCACGCAAAACAGGCGTTATCATCATAATTTTTTATGTTAACACAAGCCTTTTTTCTAACAATTTTTTCTGGTAACCTTATATATGATGATACTCCAGACCCTACTTCATACTTATTAATATTTATTTCTAACCCAATTATACTATAAAATGCTCCCCCGCTCCCGGATTCCTGAAACTCTTCAAGTTTATTTTTAATTTTATCGATAACAAATGTATCAAACCATTCACGTAAATTTGTACCACGATCAATAATATGATTTTTTGTTGGAAAGAACTTGATTTCTAAAATTTCATTATCAGCCTTTTTCAATATAAATTCTGAACAAAAAACTGTATTAACTTTAATTAAATTCATTGATTTTAAAACATTGTTAATTCGTGTTTTGAAAAGAAAAAATGCATCACTAAAAAAGTTAGATACATCTTTATGTTTTAAATTTAAAATAATACTGGTTCGAATTCTATTTTTAAATGCAGACTGAATATCTTCCCATTTAACCCAATCACTTCTCCGTTTTTTTTCTTTTTTTAAGCCCTCCCCAATATGGTTTGGTAATAAAATATTTTTTACTCTAGCTTGAAAATATCGTAAATATTTTAGAGCTGACTCAAATTTTTTAAGAGTACCAGGAACAATATCACCATTTTTAATAGCTCTATTAAGTAATCTAATATTATTCTTAGCAAATTTAATCCATCGTTCTTTTTCAATTATGTTTGAATTTTGTGTAAGTACAATCAAAGCTTTTTGAAAAATATTAATAATATCTTCATACATATCTTTTAAAATACCTTACCTTAGGGCAATATAAAAATCGAAAATTTACAGTTTAATGGTTAGTTTCCTGTATTTCAAAGTTCACAGCTTTATTTGGTTTGTTGCAATCAACTAGTCCTTTGAAGA
The DNA here is from genome assembly GCA_037954035.1 of Rosalia funebris. Taxonomy (NCBI): domain Eukaryota; kingdom Metazoa; phylum Arthropoda; class Insecta; order Coleoptera; family Cerambycidae; genus Rosalia; species Rosalia funebris. The sequence continues at coordinate 40,181,376 of JAZFAV010000022.1, read as the reverse complement.
CTAATGAGTATTTCTTCGGTACGAAGTTTTGAATGTTTTCTTCGATAGCAGGTACAGCTCGCTGCGGTAATAATACTACACTTTCTTCGAGTTCAGTTAACGCTGATTTTCCATACTTTGTGTTGACTATTTTTACACCAATAATGGGCAAGGGAATATTCTCCGGTAAGTCCTTTAATTTTATTATGTTCTTCCTGCGGATATTCGTTACTTCGTTAATTTTACTTAGATTCACTAAAATATAATAAAAAATAATGTACAAAAATATTACAAAAAAAATAAATAAAATATTTAAAAAATTACAAAACTTACTGTTTACTTCAGTTATGTGAGTTGATTTCAAGCACAACTTGTTGGGTCTAATGTTAGAAAAGTACTATGAAATTTTTGTTGTGCAATCTACTATTTATACACCTGCATATACCACCTCTTCAATGCATCTGAGGGTATTTACTTTGTATAAAGTTAAAATGACTTTATTATAACAAACTATTATTTATCGCACAGGAAATGTGTTCTGCGCGCGTATTTGATAGCAGTGCTAATTAATTTTTATTGTTATGCTTGTGGTTCTCAGATAATGTGTTATCACATCCGCCATTCATGCATCATGGTCTTTCCTTTCAAAATAATCTATTTCCTCTACTTGTGGGTTTTATAAAGTTTTATCACAACTAACGTTTCTTGTAATCACTCGATTGGGGTTATGCTTATCAAGTTTGTCCATTTTAAATTTTTTTCCGGTCTCCAGATATTGTTTTCGCGGGGGATTCTGGTTATATATATAATAGTAGAACATGTCTACTTACATTCAGTTTCCAGTACACCTAATAGTGAAAAAAAAAATGCTTCACAGCTACAATCAACTGATTGAATTAACTAACAGGTTAACTCCACCTCTTGATGTGGAGAGGTATTTGTTTGAAAAGTAAGTGTATGTGTGTAATATTTGTGATAAGTGACGTGAAGTTTTAAGTTTAAATAAAATGTCTTTTATTATAGCGACTTATTGATGGAGGAGGAGGGAGATGTAGCAGAACTATGCACCACATGTGGGCATATGTATTGCTATTGTAATTTTTCGTCACCCATATTTATAGATTTAGATAAGTAAGTGATTTGTAATTACTATTGTATTAAAAGTTGACTATAAATTACTTTTATTTCAGTTGCACTAGGAATCCATATTCACCAGCCAGCGCTGTCGATGGTGATGACAGTGATGATTGGGAGAATAAGGAAGATGATATATTAATGGATGAGTAAGTGTGTAAAAGTAGAAATTAACAGACATAGTTTAAATATAATTCCTTTATTATAGTCTTACTGAGGAAGCAGACTCTCCTCCGATGCTCCTCCCCATCGATACACCGAATGAGAGTAAATTCTGTTCGGTGTGTCAAAGAATATTTTGTTTCTGTGCCAGGAGCATAGAGTGGCACAGAAGCCATAAAAACAAATTTTTAGTTTGTAAAGAGGCCATGATATCATCACCATATCCGGAACCGGAAGTGATACCTTTAGGCGAATGGTAATATTTTTTATGATTAATTTATGATTATGGTTATTTTATGATTATTTTCTTTACAGCTCTGAGCCACCTTTCCACTGCGTGATTTTAAATGATCCAAATATATGGTAGGTGTGTCTATATATTAATTAAAAAATGCATGTCTATAACAAGTTTTAACAAAGTTCTCTTTTTTTTATTAAAGCGTTCTCGATGAAGAGGACCATGCACTGACACCACCACCACGACCACCACCGCCACCAGCACGGACCAATTTGGTGAGGAGGGTGGAAATAAACTCGGATGGCAGCTTAACTACATATATTGTTATAATATAGTATTACATATACATACAATAAAACAACATATATCAATTTATTTATATTTATTTAAACCTGTTTTATATGAATTTTTCTATCTAAATCATTCAGAACCTTATTTCTATTTACAAATAAACATTCACGTATACAATACATGTGAGTAGAATATGGTGATAAATCACATAAATGTTGCATAACATTTTCTGAACATAACTCATAATTAGATTCACATAATATATTATTAGTAACATTTAAAAAATTATTATAAAATCCAGCAAAATCTAAATTATGCAATACATACATATTAGATATAATAAGCTTATCAATTTTTATAAACTCCTGTGTAGTATTCTCAGATAGATAAAAGGTGGTAAAGCCATTAGTTATCTTCAACATTTTGTTATCCATAAATGGTGATGTGCTGAGGGTGTTGTTTGAAAATTTTATTTCAATCACCTCCTCTGATGTTTCAGTATTTTTAAAATATTCATTAAACAATTCCTTAAGGTAAGTAATAAAGTCACACCATTCTTCTTCATTAAAGGAAACATGAGTAGTTTTATTGATAATTTCACTGGTAGTCATTAATATTCTTACAGCCGGAATGTAGTTTCTTGCCTCACTTAAACCGGTTATTATTTTATATATTGAGTTATCTACACTAAAAGAATTTTCATATATATATTTTTCTTCATTTTGTACAGCTAGTCTATACCGCTCGGTAATTTTATCAATTTCATGGTTAAAATCGAAATCTTCTTCGGAGAACGTAGGACTCGAACTAGGAGTGTTTAACTCAGTCATTTTTTAACTTTAATGATGATCATTCTTAAAGTACTGCTTATATATGTTTTTATCTATGTTTTTATCTCAAACCCTAGTTAAATTTGTTTCCGGTATTTCAAAAGGCCCCTCATAACAAAAGATTTGTGTGTATTTTTCATAAGAATCAATACAATTTTAGTTACAACAAGCGGTCTGAAACATTTTATCATTTAAATGCGTATAATTCGAAACACAAATTCTAAAACATATTTGTATTATCCAACCAACTATTATGAGAATTATCAAGCCCTAGCCATTTAACAAAAACCTTGTTACCACGTCTACGTAATACTTTTTCAACTAGATAGATATCGGGGTATTTAGCTTTCTGTAGTTCTTCAGTATAAAATACACCTTTTATTTCCGCTCCTCTATCATCTTGCAACATATACGTAATTGGGTTAGTGTTACGAACTTTTACAACTTTGAATAATTCCACAGTCCAGTTCGGGGTATATCCTTTTTCAAATACATGCTTAACCTTACTAATGCGAACCATATCTCCAACTTTAAATTTTCTCAAACCTGTCGCCAACTTAATGTGATTATAGGAGGATTTTAAAATTTCTTTTTCATTCTTCTTATTTACCTCACATGGTTTCACACCAGTTGTACTATGTTTTTGTTTGTTGTAATTATCAGTTATTTCCGGAAGCACATCTAACCATCTATATTTACCGTTTAAGCTAAAGTATTTGAATAATTTCTCTTTAAGAGTTCTTATCACTCTCTCAACTATGGCAGCTTTCTTTACGCTATATGTGTTATAGTGATTGATGCTATGTTGTTTCATTAAATGTTGAAAATGAATATTGTAAAATTCTTTACCTTGATCTGATTGTAGGTTTTTAGGGAGTTTCCTACTTTTCTCAAATATGTCGGCAAGCATTTTCGTTATTTCCTCCCCAGATTTAGTTTTAACAGGTCTGGTCCAAACAAATTTTGAGAAACAATCGATCACTACTAGAATATACTTAAAATTTCTGTTTTCACGAGCATAATTACCCATCTCAGCCAAGTCTATTTGCCATAAATCATTCAGACCTTTTATAACGGTACGCCTACGTTTGAAATTTTTTCGTATAGCCTTATGAAGCTCATTAACAACTTGAATTTTTTCTTTTGAATGTTTTACTCTCATGTTGATAGCAATCGAACGTTAAACTACAACTGATAATGATCATGTATGCTACAATTATTTAATTAAAACGATGTAACTTATCGGTTTCGCTTCATTTTTAAAAAGTAAAATTAGCTACTTATTTGTTTTACTGCTGCTGTAGATATAAATTGATTTAATTCCCTTTTTCAACATTTTCTGTAAGTTGCTGTACATTTTTCAAATCACTTTCCATTTGAACTAGCGTTTCGGAAATCTTCTCTAGATTTAAAGCGTTTATGTTTACATTAGTATTTAAATTGTTATGTTTTTGTGATAAATCGTTAACTATCATTGTTCTATCATTTACCAGCATCTTAATTTTTTCATTTAATTCTGAACTCATAACATATTCACTTTTTATATTCCTTATTTCCTTGCTCACATTCTGTAATATTTTTTTCATATTATCTACTTCGGAGTTTAAAGTCAGTAATATAATCTTCTGTTGAGGTATATCTTTTAATATTTGTTCCATATCATTAATTTTTTTATCAGAGGCATCTAATCTGTTGTAAAACTGATTAGCAAAATTGTTAAAAGCTATAGCAAAATCTGCTTTTAACTTTGATATAATATCATTAATGTATTTATTACGTGTAGCCTCACTCGTTATATTATCTGTTTCAACATATTGTTTACACTTTTCATATATTTTAGTATTTTCAATTGTTATGATTTCATCTACGTATTTTTTATTAGCAACATCGTTATTCTGGGTAGGAGGTTGAACGTTACAAAGTTTTAAATTTTCGACATCAATATTTCCATCATTGGTAAATATGAATCCATGTCTATATGGAGAAAATAAATGTGGAGTATCTCCATCACTGGTGTATGAAATAGATCGACCGAACTTATCAACACTCATGGTGAGAATGATAGTGATTTAGGCAATCACTCCAATTTCTTTAAGTTCGCTAATTATGGATTCAATCTCATTATCATGTGAATCCGTATTACCCGCAGACTTTGAAGCTATTAATAGCTTTAAACGATCAACGAGTTCATTCACATCATCCCAATATACGTACTCTATAGGTTTTTCGTTGTAGACCATCATACCAAACCCCCCTCGTGGTGGCGTTGAATATGATTGACGCCGTCTCAAAGAAGGAGTAGATGGTAAAAATGTTGGAATGCTAGATTGCGATTGTATTCTAGTAGTTCTTCCTATAATATCCGAAAATAGAGGTTTTATAACACTTACATATTTAAAATACCTATTTCCTTTTATCCGTTCTTCAGGTACATAATTACGTTTGTGTGCGCTACTTATTTCTAGAATTTCTTTATAATTCTTTAAATCTGCATCATTATATCCAATAGGTTTTTTCAGAAATATTAACTCATATAAACCTTTAGTTCCTGTATAAGGTCTACCATCAATAATGAATTCATTATTAGCTCCTATAAGCAATTCTTTATTACCGATCGATAATTTATTCGTTTTAAAATCGAAACGTGCTCCATAATTTTCATCAAATTTATCTCGATCTGAAAAAAACCCTTCTATATAATATCTCGCTAGAGGTGGGAATTGCTCTAAAAACTGACGTATAACAGGCTCGCTGTAATTCAGTAAAGTTTCATATTCTTCTTGAATATCAGCCGTAGCACGCTCATCAGGTTCTTTTTCAGAAAATACTTCACCTACCATTTCCTCCGGTAAAAAGCTTGCAGAAGGCTTTTTCGTTTCATAGACTTTTTTAGGTTTTACGCGAGCTGCTGTTGTTGTTGTTGTTGTCGTCGGTATGTTACTGTGAGATACTTTCCTGCTAATATCTTCTAGCGGTGTTATAATAGGATTCAATACCCTGCTTATGGTTTCATCTTCCTCAGCCTTTCCCATCTTTAAAGCTAGATACTTTGTTCTTATAGCTTTCGAAGCGTTACAAATTTTTTTCTTTAATAGTTTCTCCCTTTGTAAGTTGGGTGATGCTACCTTTGGGGCGTTGTACTTAGCTAAATTTCTTTTAGACTTCATATTTTACAACCTTGTAGTTTTACAACCCTTGCACGGTACAACCTTGTAGTTCTATAGCCCTTGTACGGTACAACCTTGTAGTTTTGCAACCCTTGCACGGTACAACCTTGTAGTTTTATAGCCCTTGTACGGTACAACCTTGTAGTTTTATAGCCCTTGTACGGTACAACCTTATAGTTTTACAACCCTTATAATTTATAATGTGACAAGTCTTCATCTATTAACAAGTGAACTAGTATTAACAGATATTGCTTTATTTCACATTTATATATTGATCAAACCCTTTACGATAACGTCCTTTATTTAAATCAAAATCTTTCACTATTACCAACACACCATATTTATCTCGCCAACATTCACTACACAGTTTTTCAAATTCTTCGAAAGTCATATCTGGGGTCACGTGATCATCGAAAACGTGTCTCATATTCATTCTATCCTGCTTAAATAACACTATACAATTACAATTATCTCGTATAAGATGCTTAGGTATGCGGGTATATGTCTGACAGAGATAAAAGCAGTCAACAAGTTTATGTCGCCCCATACAAAAGTATGCTCGAATTTTATCTTGTTTATCGCAAGCAACATCATCGAAAATAAACACTGAATTAGATTTAGCTTTGGACGGATCGATTACACCATCATTATTTGTGTATGGAAAATAGCCTACACCCTTCACTTTCTTAATTACATCTTCAAGCAGTTTATATTTAGGTTGGTACAATGACTTTGAATAAACGTATACATTTTCAAACCACAAGCCATTTGGGTTGAATAATAAGCTGAGCAACAAATTGGTTTTACCAGCTCCACTTGGTCCACATATAATAGCCCTTACAGTGTTAGGAAATAAAGTTCCATGTTTATTAATACTCACAGCCTCCCCAGAGACGGATGTTAATGCATCCAAGTTCTCTACGGGAAGAGACACCTGCTGTCTTGTAAGACGCATTGTAAACTCTTTATTTTATTAGTTTATTGTTGGTTATATACAGTACCACAGCATAATTAGTGTCATTGTTCCATCAGATGTTGTGGTTGAAACAAGGTGGTGGTGGTGCACATTCGTTTATCAGTAAATTAACGAAACGGGAGCTTCATCTCCCTTCTTACCAATATTGCAGGCCAAATACTCGACTCCGTGAACGATTAGCAAGAGGAGATCCTGGAATTAACGAACTCGACCGAAGTTGCCGAGCGCACGATATAGCGTATAGTAAAAGTTTAAATTTACAAGACCAACACAAAGCCGACTACGAGCTCGAACAACGTGCTTGGGAAAGAGTAAAATCCAAGGACGCTGGTTTAGGTGAAAAAGCAGCAGCCTGGTTTGTTACTACTGTCATGAAAGCCAAAAGGAAAATGGGTTTGGGTATCCGTAATCGTCGACATAAAAATCGTAAAATAAATTTTCAAAATGGTGTAGTCAGCGGCGTTAAAAAATTAACTAAAACATCAGATAAAAACAGTTTACGTAAAAACGCTACTTTAGCTTTAAGAGCAGCGAGACAGGTAGTAAAGGACGGTGGTAGAAAAAATATTAATATTCCACGCATCATACCATTGCCCAAGACTGGGGGTATACTACCTTTACTACCAATTTTTGCTGGCTTAAGTGCATTAGGAGCTCTGTCGGGAGGAGCTGCTGCAGTGGCGAAGACCGTAATAGATGCTAAAAACTCTAAGAAAAAATTGGAAGAAGACGAGAGACACAATAAAGTTTTAGAGGCAGTAGCGTTAGGGAAAAAAGGATCCGGACTCTACATAAAACCTTATAGAAAAGGATATGGCTTATATTTGAAAAAACAAAAAAACTCCCTATAAGGCTACCCTCATCATCTAGGCCTCTTTACGACATCGATTTAATAAAATATGCTAAAAAGTTAAAAATTCCACATTTTAGAGGTGTTTTTATGCGAGATTCACTACCTAAAAACCCTCCTTGGAGATACGAAAGCGCAATTATTAACCTTGATGATCAAACTGGTCCTGGAACACATTGGGTAGCCTATAAAAAAATTAATGATAAAGTTCTTTACTTCGATAGCTTCGGCGCATTAAAACCTCCTGTAGAACTCGTGCGTTATTTCGGTAACAAATATAAAATTTTATATAACTCTGATAGTTTTCAAAAATATGATACAAAGAACTGTGGTCATTTATGTTTAAAGTTTCTCTACAAAAGCGATTGATTTAGATGAGATGCATTCATTATGTCTCAGATATTCACAATAAGAGGTCGGAGTGCTGTTCTCTCCATTAATTTCGAAAATCCAATAGAATTAGATCCTCAATACGATTACGGGTTGGCTCTAATTGGTTTTCATACTTACAACAGTATTCCTAATATTGAAGAAGGAAAAAATAATAAACTCTACTACTGGGAACTTGGTGAGACACATGAAAAGGTTGTAGCCATCCCTACGGGATCTTATGAAATAACCGATATTGAATCATATCTGAGAAAGCAAGTTATACCAAAAGGTACGAAAGAATCTGATATTGAAGATTATTTTTCATTGAAACCTAATAACAATACGTTGAAGTGTGAAATCAAGAGCAAGCACAAAATTAACTTTACACCCAAGGATTCGCTAGGAAAATTACTAGGTTTCTCAGAGAAAAATTTGGAACCGAATATTTTACATCAATCAGATTTATCTGTACAGATAGTAAAGGTTGTTACAGTACACATTGATTGTAACATTACTTCCGGCGCATTCTACAATAATAGACCATCTCATACGATTTTCGAATTTGCTCCATCTGTTAATCCAGGATACGCTATAGACATCGAGCCGAGAAATCTGTTATTTCTTCCGTTAATCAACAAGCGATATATACATAATATTACATTAACCATATTGGATCAGAACTCTGAACCTGTTAATTTTAGAGGTGAGGAAATTATTGCGAGATTGGAATTAAAAAAGTTATGGGCTTGGTAATTAATAATTCAAAGAAGTATATATACGCTCACAGCCCCGATAAAGTACAGTCAGTACCAGTTAAGCGTTTGGAACAGAAGGTTACTACGTCATCCTTAACACCAGCAAATATTTTATTCTTAAAATCTTTGGGTTATAATGTTAGACGAACTACAGCTGTACAACGACCCTCAATTCGATGATTCCATTATCAGAGAAGAAACTCGGACATATCAACCTTTCGTTAAATCATTCAGAAATAGTGATGAAATTGAAATCACAATTAATCAACAAGATGTTTTACTACTAATGTACGAAGCAGCGTTATGTATCGAGGGAACTTTGACAAAGAACATCGCAGGCACTGGTATAGTCGAGTTTACTAATAATGCGGGCGCCTACCTATTCGAATCTGTTAGCTATGAATTACATAATAGAGAGCTGGATAAAGTAAGAGACCCCGGCACCGTAAGTGCGATAAAAGCATATTGTTGCTATAGTAAAGACGATCCTGCGTTAACTATCGCTGGGTGGAATTATCCTAGTGGCCGGCTAGTATCTTATGATCCTACAACTACAAAGTTTTTCATGCGAATACCGTTAAGCCATCTGCTTGGGTTGTTTCACGATTACAAGCGAGTAATGTTTGGAAAACATACAATCAGATTAATACGAGCGAGAACTGATAACAATTGTTTTAAAGTATCGAAAGCTGATACTGAGGGAGAGTTGACTATAGATAACATTGAACTGAAAGTTAAACATATATTTTTAAATGATGTGCTACGTCTGAATTGGTTATCGGGAATCAATAGCAATAAGCCTATACTGATTCCGTTTAGACAATGGGAGTATCATGAATTACCTAGCCTAAAGACAGGCGCTAAGAAAGAGACCTGGCAGGTAAAAACTTGTAATAATGTGCAGAGTCCGAGATATGTAATTGTAGCTTTTCAAACAAATCGAAATGGTAATAAAGAAAGCGACATTTCATACTTCGATAATATTAACATATACAACATCAGTTTAAAATTAAGCTCAGAATATTATCCGTATGAAAACATGGAACTTGATTTTACAACTAGAAAATATGGTGATGCTTTCCTCATGTATACACAATTTTCTAAAATATTCGCATTAAACGATGAGCCTTTGTTGGACTTTGTTGGATTTAATACTCATGCTTTATTTGTTATCGACTGTTCAAAAAGAAATGTTGCAACACAACCAAGTACAGTTGATATCAAATTAGAGATAGAAACTAACACAGTCTTCCCAGATAATACTAGAGTATGCTGTATAATTATTCACGATAGAGTATTAGAATTCTTACCGCTTGGTGGAACCGTTAGAGATGCGTTTTAAAGAAGAGGGGGAAATAAACTAATAATGATGTATGGTATATATTTCAGTCAGTATTAGTTTTACCTTTTAAGATGCAGCTTTTAGTTGTCGATATTCAAGGTTTTAATTTACCGGATTTTTGTCCGAAAGAAATTTCATTTATGAGTGCTCAACAAAGTGCCCACTATCTGTTTAAGCCTCCAGTTCCGTTCAATTCCTTAAGCGGAGACTTGAAGAAACAAGTAAAGTACTTGGAGCATTATCATCATGGGTTAAAATATAATGATGGATGTGTAGATTATGATATGATTGATGATATATTACGTAAGCACTTGCTAAATGGGAGTGTTAATATGGTGTATGTAAAGGGTCATCAGAAAGAAGAATTTCTTCAGAGAAAATTATGTGAATTAGAGGAATCCCCATTGTCGATCCCTACTATAGTTAATGTGGAGAGTTTAATCAATAATGAAGCTTTTCAACAGCCTCCTCTATTTAATAAAACTATACCTTATTGTTTTAATCATTATACTTCTAAAGCTTATTGTAGTGTAAAGAATTGTACACAATTGTATAATTGGTTATATTCTTGTATACCAAAATAAATATATCTAATATCACTACCTTTTAATGATCTTCCCCACTACCTTATTTATTACTTTGATTATAATTTTAGGTTTAGTTAATCTTCAGTAACAGTATTCTCCTCACATGCGTTGAAACCAGTTGTGTGTTTTGATTTTTTTTAATAATGGATGTGTATAACTTATATAAAGTGAGGTTAGAAGAGTATGTTAGTAAGTTTAAACTATTAAAAGAAGATATAAGATTGTATGAAGATAAGCAGAATATGTTCAATAGTTTTTCCAATTTATGTATAACTAAATGGGATCCTAGTGTAGCGTTATGGGAAGAAAAAGTATTTAAAAACCTACTGAGATTGCGCAGGAATAATAGCCCCATCAAAAGTAGGAGAGTAAAACTATACACTGTATCATGATTTAGTGTAAAAGTACTAATATCCAATATAAATTAAGTGATCAGTGTGATACATGTCAGTCTTAAATCGAAAATGGTAATGTTAAGTTCTCATTTTATAATATTGCAAGCGATATTTAGCAATTTTCTATATATACATCAACCGTATAATTCACGTGAAGTTCTAGTATGTTTTGATAATAACGGAAGTAAAAATGATAGCTGGCCATCAACTTGGATAAGAATGACGCCATATGCCGCTAATAATAATGTGCCTATGCTTGTCGCCCCCCTGTTGAACGGAACAATCCAATACAAGTTTCGGATACGGTTTCAAGATAACACCGTGGGTGATACAGGTTGGAAACAAATGAATGAAGCATGTCCACCTATTGCTAATGAAAAGCCAAATCCACAAGACCCACTATCAGCATTAATCTACTATATAACCGTGTGTACATCTATACTTCTCGTAAAGTGTCTCATTAGGCTTGGACAGAAGAGTATCGGGTGTATTGTTAAAACATAACCACAATGAACGCCCATATTCAGATATTTCCATATTCAGCTCCAGAGGATTCTGTAGGCAGTTTTGCCTATAAAGTAAGGTTGCTCTACCTGTTGCTGCAAATTTTCAAGCTGTGTAAAGATAATACAAAATATTGTAAGGTTTGTTTTGTGAATAAAATTAACACAACATTTCTTCCATGTCATCATCAAAATGTATGTGGTGAATGTGGGTTTAAGGTTAAAAAATGTATGACTTGTAATCAGCAGTTAGAAGCTACTATAATGTCCCTATAAAAATTTAAATTATAATAAATTTTATAAAATTATATTTTTGTTTTATTTTCCTCAAATTATATTCAATAGCTCAGTTGGTAGAGCGGTGGTAGTGGAAATAAGACATCCATAGGTCATTGGTTCAAATTCGATGCTCTTTTTCCTATAAAGATATGAAATTCATGTTGATGTATATAGTTGTATAAGAGCTGTCGAATAGTAAACATGCTTTTTATTTTATTTTTATTTTATTTATGTCATGCTCAAGATTTTGTTGGGTATCTGCAAAAATATGGATACCTAACGTTGTCCGAGACTGATTTAACAGATGTGACAGAGGAGCAGAAAGAGGAGGCTTTAATGAACTTTCAATTAACCTACAACTTACCGACAGATGGAAAGCCTAATATGGAAACTTTACAATTAATGGAAACGCCTCGTTGTGGTATTTCGGACAACACTTTCGCAATACATCGAGACAAATGGACGAAACGTAAAATTGGGTGGTATTTTTCACCGGCAGATGTGCAAATGAAAAATATAGCAAAAAATGCATTTCAAACCTGGCAGGATGTATGTAGCTTGAGTTTTGAGTATAACTATCACAACCCGGATATAATTATATCTATGACTAAGTCTAATGAAATTTCTTGGCATAAAGGACATAGTAAATGTTTTAAAGATAAATGTCCTTGGCCTTTTGATGGGGAGGGGGGAGTTTTAGGACATGCTTTTTTTCCAAATAAAGATACATGCCTCGAAATCCATTTAGATTCAAGAGAACAATGGGATTTAAAAATTGATGAACCTTCCTCGACGACGTCAACAAATTTATATTCAGTTTTAGTACATGAAATTGGTCACACTTTAGGATTACATCATTCTGATGTTAATACGTCAGTTATGTATCCGTTTTATAGCACTACCAAATTGTCATCAGATGACATAACCGGAATTCAATTCTTATATGGGTCTCCAGTTACATCTACAAAATCAGCTATAACTCCTCGAACAACGTTTAATAAAAATCCAACAACCCCTCACATAAAATTAATCGAAAAGCCGACATCGAAAATTCTTCAAAATGAACCCAAACAAACTAAAGATTTATGTACCATAGATGTCAAGAAATTATCATTTTTAGTCATGAATAAAAATTTATATATATTTTATAAAACGTGGTTATGGATAATGAACCTCGAAACACGTAATATTACAACACAATGTTTAAACATACATAACGTTTTACATATAGGAACCAAATTTAACTCGATAACGGCTGTATACCAACGACCTAATGATGAAATAGTTTTATTTGTAAATAATCAAATATATTTTATTACCTATCCGAGTTATCAAATTCGCAAACAAATTGATATGAAACATTTCCAACTTCCGTTCGAACATAAATTAGTAGGAGCTGTAAATACTTATACAGGAAAAACATTCTTATTTTTTGAAGATAATTTATATGTCGAAATAGATGAAACCTCAATGCAAGCAAAAAGTTATGGTTACGTATCTCGCGACTTTAAAGGTATTCCTCCCAATATGAATGGCGTTTTTAGATACACTAATGGACTATTATATTTCTTCCAAGATGGTCGATACTTTGAATATAGTGAATTCACAGGATCACTGCAAAATAGCGGTAAAATTAATTTAAGTATTTTTAATATTGATTGTCCAAACTTATCTTTATATGAACAACTAAAAATACTTCTCCAAAAAATGTTATTATACGAAAAATCATAGGTTATTTTTCTATTTGTAGAAAGAAATATATTTATATTTATATTATTATTAAATTTTATTAAATATCCTAAGTTTTATTACCTAGTACCCCGCCTATGTATACATATCTTTGTATATCACATACGTGTTACAGGATGTGGATTTCCGTTAAAACCGCGACGTCACCACCGCCCCCGCCCTCACCGACGGAGGGTGCCCCGCCGGTGCACACCCCGCCCCCCACCGACGGAGGGTGCCCCGCCGCAGAGGGTGCACACCCCGACGACAATGACCAGAGGGTGCACGATGGACACATGCCATCCACTTCGCTGTCACGGCACTTCCGGTCCAGAACCCGCTTTGTTTATCTACTGGCAATATTTATTAGGACGATCTGTGACAATTTTTACTGATTGTGCCGCGGTCAGATACACTTTCGACAAAAAGGAATTAAATGCCAGGGTAGGGCGATGGGTACTTGAGCTTAGCCAGTTTGACTATACTATTAAACATAAAGGCAATCAACAGATGCGACACGCAGATGCCCTGAGTCGCAACCCGTATAGTGGCGAGCACCAGTTAAAAACAGTAGCTCTCGTAGCCGAAGCAGACTGGCTACTAGCGGCCCAACAACCAGACAGAGACATACGACGGATACGAATAATTTTACAATCAGGAAACCGTGATGATCATAAAGATATTTTTAATGATTATGCATTAAAAGATGGGAAAGTTTATCGCGTTACATTAACGGGGTTACGGTGGGTAGTCCCAAAATCAGCAAGGTATCAAGTACTACGCGTGGCTCATCATGAGAACGGACATTTTGGCATGGATAAAACGTATGAGTTTATTGCTGCCAAATATTGGTTCCCGCGTATGAGGCGCTTTATAAAAAAATATATCAAAAATTGTTTAAATTGTTTATATTTCAAAAGCAACTCAAACAAGCGCCCGGGATTATTACCTCCCATTCCCAAAGTACCGATACCTTTTCATACGGTTCACGTGGATCATTTAGGGCCATTCATTAAGAGTAAACGAGGGAATTCACATATTTTTGTTATTATTGATGCGTTTACTAAGTTTATTTTATTGTACCCTGTAAAAGATACTAGTACGAAACATGTCGTTGATGCTTTTAAAGATATGTTTAAGACATTCGGTGTACCTCGTCGTATAATTAGCGACCAAGGAAGAGCATTTACTTCTGCAAAATTTTCAGAATTTGTTCGGAATTGCGGGTCTTGCCACAGTGGCGTACCACAAAAGTCCCGTCCTTCTACGAAAACTGTAAGTAAATTTCACAACAATCCAGTTATTTTCGAGCTGTCCAGTCTTCGGCAGTTTCCCTATTTCCAATTCAACAATAAGTGCAGTGCAGTGAAAGTGATTGCGCAATTTATGTGTATTTCTGCCTTTCATGCATGCAAATTCTTAAAGCTTATTTATTAAGTTCATATTCCGAATTGTTTACATTAAATTAAATTCATTGCATTATAATAATTCATTTCTAAATGATGCCATCAGATATTTCAGCTTTGAAAAAACAAAGAACGATTGCCAAGGCTTCCTTAACTAGAGTGTCAAATTGGGCAGATACAAATATAGATGAACAAAATAAATTTAGTTGGCAAGCAAAACTTACATTATTAAATAATGCCTTTTCGAAATACGAGTCAATTCAAGATAATATAGATATTCTGTGTGATGACACAGATAACGAAGCTTTGGAAATGGAAAATGATTATAGACAAAAAATAGAGATTCAATATGCTAATACAATTGCTAAAATAAATCAATGTATTGAAAATATAAATGCTTCACAGACACATCAGTTGTCAAGTGGTCCAATTCAAACTGTAAATCAAACAGATCTTGTAAATATAAAATTGCCAGATATTTCAATCGAACCTTTTACAGGCCAAACTGAGCAATGGCCACAGTTTTTCGAACTTTTTGATTCACTGATTATTCAAAGCAATAAATTAAAGTCTAATGCACAAAAATTCTATTATCTAAAAACTTTGCTTCGAGGCGAACCTGCCAAATTAATTGAAACAATTCAAGTAACAAATGACAATTTCCAAACTGCCATTGCATTACTTAAGGATAGGTATGATAACAAATTAAAAATGGTGTATTCATATTTCCATCATATAATAAATGCTAAAAATATCTCCAAATGTAATCCAGAAATTTTGCGAACTTATTTTCTAGAAATTAAACGTAACGTTGAGGCTCTTCAAAATTTAAATTTCTCAAATAGCGAACTTTATGAAGCTTTAATAGTATATATTTGTCAAAATCGAGTAGATTACTCGACAAGAAAAGAATTCGAACAGAATAGACAACAAACAGTGTTACCAAATATAAAAGAATTTCTTGATTTCTTAAATAACAAATGGAAAATACTTGATAGAGTGTCAGATTATGAACAGCGTCCAGATAAAAAACATAGTAAAATTAATTTACATTCTTCTAACGTAAGTAATAATAATCAATCAACATCAAAATCACTTTGCTTTTACTGTAACGAAAATCACAAGATTTATTTTTGTAAAAAATTCACAGCTTTATCTCCTTCCGAGAGAAGTAAAATTGCACGTGACAAAAAGATATGTTTTAATTGTCTTGGAGGTAAACATATGATAAATGACTGTTCTTCAAAACGCAAGTGTACAGAGTGTCAAAAGAAACATCACACTCTGTTACACAATAATTCGTATAACTCATCAAATACTTCAAACTCTCAAAATTCCCATCGTCGTGAAAATTCTTCAAAATTTCAGACTTCAAATTCTCAAAATTCTAGCAACGTCACTGCCTCAAACAGCGCATCTTCATCAAGTTCAAGTTCGGCTAATGTTCCCACAACTATTGCAAATTTTTCAACTCTTTCTAGACAAAATTCACATGTGCTGCTAGCAACAGCAAAGGCTATGCTAGTTACAAATCAAGGTAAAACCTTTCCAGTTCGCATTCTCTTAGACAATGGTAGTCAAAATTCATTTATCACGAAATCATTAGTTGAAAAGCTAAATCTTCCTACTTATAACAAAATTTTGAATATTTCAGGTATTTCTCAAAGCACCACTCTTTCTAACAAGAGGACTAATATTCGTTTTCTTTCAAATGTAGATATATCCAAAGATTTCAGAATTTCTTGTGCTGTGTTGGATCGAATCACACTGCATATTCCTCAAACTCGCTTAGATACAAATAAGTTCAACATTCCACAAAACATTCGTCGCAATCTTGCTGACTCAGATTTCGCCTGTCCTGCAGAGATTGACATTCTGGCAGGAGCCGACATTTATTACGACCTGTTATCTAGGGGCATTTACAAACTAGGCAAAGGTCTTCCAACTCTTCTCAATACTCACTTAGGATGGGTAATTTCAGGCACAGTGCCTCATTCGCATACTATGTTAGATGGTGATGCAATTTCAAATTCCTTTCATAGCATAACAGATGACTATGGATCTTCTTCTTCGGACACTTCAGATAATGATCTGAATTCCCTTCTCACGAACTTCTGGAAACTAGAGCAAGTTCCAGAAAAAGAAGTTCTTTCTTCAGAAAAGCAGATAGTCGAACAAATCTTCAAATCATCAACTAAAGTGTTACAGGATGGTTCATACCAAGTGGATATGCCACTGAAAAGTTCAGATGAGCACTTGAAACTTGGAGATTCGTTTTCTATTGCTCAAAAAAGGTTCTTTACATTGGAAAAAAGGTTTGAAAAAGATCAGAAACTCAAAGCTGATTATGCAAAATTCATAGATGAATATGTTTCTTTGCAGCATGCAGATTATGTTCCACTTTCCATCACAAATTCTAATTCGGAACCCAAATATTTCATACCACACCTTCCTGTCATCAGAGAAGCAAGCAGTACTACCAAGCTGAGGGTGGTATTTGACGCTTCCTGCAGGACTTCTTCCGGCATTTCTTTAAACGACATTACTTTCAAAGGTTATCAGGTACAGCCTGACCTGTATGACATTTTATGCCGCTTTAGATATTTTCGTTTCGTGTTTATTGCCGACATTGAGAAAATGTACAGGCAGATTAAAATCAATCCAGATCAAACGTTTCTTCAAAACATTCTGTGGAGATAGTCACCTCAAGAGCCACTAAAATGTATCGAGCTTAGGACAGTCACGTATGAAACAAATTTCGCCCCATACATTGCCCCTCGAGTTCTAAATGAAATAGCGCAATCCACCAAGGAATTTCCATTGGCTTCAGAAGCTATTCTTGAACAAACATATGTTGACGACATTCTGACTGGTTGTGACAATTTTCAAGATTTAGAGAATCTTCATTCGCAGTTAAAATCTCTGCTAGAACCATCAGGTTTTCCCCTTCATAAATGGTATTCAAATTCTGAACAATTTCTAAACAAAATTTCTTCTTCTTCTACTTCCGAATTTGATATTAATCTAGACAAAGCTCCTTGCAAGGTTCTGGGCATAAAATGGAACCCGATCTCAGATAATTTTCAAATTTCCACACCTGACATTCTTCCAAATGACACTTCGGTCACAAAGCGAAAAATTCTTTCTACACTATCTCAATGTTTCGATCCTCTTGGATTAGTAAATCCAGTCATAGTCCAAGGCAAAATATTAATGCAGAAGCTCTGGCTTCAGAAGTTAGACTGGGACACCAGTATATCAGATTCTTCTCTAATTTCCGAATATGACAATTTCCTAGAAAGCATTTCACAATTAAGGGATTTTGCAATTCCCAGGCAATTTTTCATTAACAAACCAGTTTCAGAGATACAGTTACATGGCTTCTCGGACGCAAGTGTCCTCGCTTACGGTGCTTGTGTATACCTTCGTGTGATTTATGTGGACAAATCTGTTTCCTGTTGTTTAGTGTCTGCCAAGTCCCGTGTAGCTCCCCTTAAATCAACCACTATTCCGAAATTGGAATTGTGTGCCATGCTACTTCTTTCTAAGTTAACAAAGAAAATCAAATCAATTTTCGAAAACAAATTCTGTTGGGAATATGGGTTAAAACAACACAAAATTATTTCACGCAGTCTTTATTGTCCTGTGAACTTTATAAAGGTTTGGCTTATACTTTCCTACTAACTATATATGAACGATTACAAAGAAACAGACATCGTGTGTTTACAACTCTTTGGTCAGCGGTTCTCGTCGGCAACTTGGCCCTGGTGTGAATTATATAAACATCATAAATATGTCATAGGAAATAGGACGTATTTGATTACATACATGAGTTGCTTTTATTTTTGTAATCTCCAACACACCCCCTCAAAAATTAATGTCAACTTATACTAAACAGGACCTGCGTTTTACGGGGAATTTGAACATGATTCAGCATTAACTGCACGAACTAGGGAAAACCCCAACAAAAACCTAGTTAAACCATATTTGCATCATCAGCCATTAGTCCCAACTTGCGTCGCAATTCTTGGAGACGAGGGCCTGCCAGCGACTTGGTGAATAAGTCCGCTTCCTGGTTTCCTGTGGAAATATACTTAAGGCAGATTACTTTGTTCTCTACTTGCTCCCGAGTAAAATGATATCTAACATCTATATGTTTCGAGCGTTTGTGACTTGTAGGATTTGTGGCTATTGCAATAGAACTTTGATTATCTTCAAACAAGGTTATTGGATCTAGTATTTCAATATTTATACTATTTAATAAAGATTTTAACCATAAAGCCTCTTTTACTGCCTCAAAAAAGGGCCATATACTTTGCTTCAGTTGACGAAGCAGCTACTGAGCTCTGCCGTTTTGTATTCCAGGTTACCGTACAATTATCAAACAGTTTAAAGACATATCCGGTTATACTTCGTCGGTCAGTTTCATTATTTGCCCAGTCTGCATCAACGTAGCCACTTAATTTTTTTACAAAGTTAGTTCTTCTGTAAACTAATTTTATGTCAATTGTACCTTTTACATAGCGTAAAACACGCTTCAAGGAATACCCAACTCCTTGTTTGATTTTTGTTGATATCTACTTAACATGTTTAGTGAGGTACATAAATCTGGACGTGTACATAGCATTGCATACATTAAAGAACCAATTAAATTTCGACAGGGTGCTCCACAATCTTCATCTAACTCTAAAGCTTCATAATTTAATTTTGTTGGTACTGGCGTACTAACTGCATTACAATTGCTCATATTATATTTCTTTAAAATTGATTTTAAATATATATTTTGGTCTAGAAATACTTCAGCTTCCGTTCTTTGTATTCTAATTCCAAGAAAATATTTTATTTCTTTTAAATCAACCATTTGAAATGTACACATTAAAAATTGTTTAAAAGCATTCATTGTATTTATTTCTTGTGTTACAATTATAATGTCGTCTACATACAAAATGACAAATATTTTTATTTACCTGACCTTGATCTCGAAAATATAAGCATTTCTCTACCGATGAGTTTATAAAGCCGTGTTGTTTTAAAATATTATCAAAACACTCATACCAGCATCGAGCGGCTTGTTTCAAGCCGTATAATGATTTGTTTAGTTTACATACTAAATTATCATTTTTAATAGTAATACCATCAGGGATTTTCATAAATATATCCTCTTTTAAATCACCATTTAGAAAGGCTGTTTTTACGTCCATTTGATGGATTAATAAGTTATACTTATTTGCAAAAGCTAAGAGACATCGAAAAGTACTTATTCGCGCCACTGGTGCAAAAGTTTCATCATAATCTAATTTATACAATTGATTAAAACCGCGAGCTACCAGTCGTGCTTTATATTTTGTCATATTGCCATGTTCATCATGTTTTATTGTAAACACCCATTTACTATCAATTATGTTAACATTATTTGGTTTTTGTATCAACGTCCACGTTTTATTTTGACTTAAAGAGTTAAGCTCTTCTTTAATTGCCTTTTCCCACTTGAGTTTGTTTTTACTCTCAGCTATGTCTTGATAGCTTGCAGGAATTATGTCATCTACAGTGTGAACATTTAAAATTGTAACTGTTTATTTCTAAATCACGATCTTTGTATGAAATTGACGATTTTGTCTTTAGCCTTTCGCTCCTTCTCTCACCCTGTATTTCATCTGTTTTCTTCAGCTTGGAAGAAACAGGATAACACAGATCTTTATTACCTGGTTCAGGGACATCTTTTGCTGGAGATGTTTGACCTTTCCCACCTGACTCTAGAGTACTAATTTTTGATTGATTGCATTTATCACTGACACATTGTTTATTCAAGGTTTGATTGCAATTTTTTATTATTTGATCTGTTTTACCCGGATGGATATTATCTGCGGTTTCTTCCTTATCACCCCCTTCCTCTAAGAGCTCCTCAGTACTCATAGTTTGTACTGAGTCACCCGCATTTTTACCTAAATATCTATCAATTTCGATCGTTTCATCAAGTTCCTGTCTTGGTGTTTTAAAATGTATTTCATCAAAAATTACATCTCGAGCAACTATAAATTTTCTTGCTTTTGTAATAAATATTTTGTAGCCATTTGGTACATATCCTACAAGAATTCCTTTATCTGATTTATCATCAAATTTATGTTTTCTTGTTTTATTATGCACATATGCAGTGCAGCCAAATACCCTTAAAAACTGTAATTTTGGTTTTTTATTGTGCCACATTTCATACGGTGTCTTTGGTATTTTAATAGCTTTTGATGGGGTCATATTTGTCAAATATGTAGCAGTTAACACTGCTTCGCCCCAAAACCGCTTATTTAAACCTGCACTGTACACCATTGCACGCGCCTTTTCTGTCAATGTTCTATTCATACGCTCCGCCACTGAATTTTGATTTGGAGTGTATGGCACCGTCAAATGATATGTGATCCCCTTTTGTTTACAAAACTCTTTAATATCGCTAGATAAATATTCTCGACCGTTGTCACAATACAAGAGGACCACTTTCAAATTAAAATGAGTCACTTTTGTTTATATAATCTTTAAAACACGTAATTACTTCTGATTTATTTCTCATCAGGTATGTTACCGTATAGTGAGTGTATTCGTCAATAAAAGTAACAAAATAATTTTTGTCATCAATTGTGCTTGGAGTAATCGGACCACATACGTCCGAGTGTCCGAGACAATATACAGTGGTCTTTGAATATTAGTTTTATTTTTAGCTTTTGCGAATGGAAGTCGCGCTTGTTTGCTATTTATACAAGCTTCACATACTGACTCTAAGGGATTTATTGCATTTAAATAGTTACTATCAGCGGCTAGTTCTTTTGCCTTAATTTGAGCAAATTTATTTTTACTTATATGTCCTAACCGTTCATGCCATAGTTTATTTTTATTATCTAGACTACTTAAGGACGCTTGACCATTTATTGACAACGCATTTGTAACAGTAAAATGTACAATATGCAATTCATTTATGCGCTTACCTGTCATGATGGTCTTATCGCCTAGTTTTGCAAGTACTTCACCTGAGTGATGGAAAAACACAGAAAATCCGGCTTCTTGCATTTTTCTTACTGACAGTAGATTTAATGGAACCTCTTGAGCATATAGAACGTTGCGAAGAACTCCCACATGGCCCATATTGGCCATAACTTCAATGTTGCCCACATGTGTTGCCCTAATACACACTTCCTTTTTCGCAACTGAAATTTTAATGGGCTCCTTCAATTGCTTGTAGTCTTTGTAGAAACTCAGGTCATTGATTAGGTGTTCCGTAGCTCCTGAATCTAATACAAATTGCAATTTTCCTTTGGCTTGCTCTGTTTTACTTTCAGTATGCATCATGAAAGCAAAACTAGTCTCCTGTTCTTGAGAGGGTACTGTAGCAGTCATAAGTTCAGGGGATTTTCTGATCTTACGAGATTGTTCCGGTCTCCTTTGTTGGTGCATTTCTTGTCTCTTTAGATGCTGTTTATAATAATAACAGTCTTTCTTTACATGGTTTCTTCTGCCACAAAAGAAGCATTTGTTAGCAGTTTTATATTTCGGTATTGAATGGGATTTACGAGAATAATGTGCTTTATTGAGTGGCTTAAAATTCCGTTGGAATTGATTACGAGTAGTTAATTGAAATTGTAGTGCCTTCGAACTGGTGTCAGCACTTTCCTTTTTCAATTTTTGTTCGTGTTCGAGCAGCAACTTTTTAACAAATGCTAAGGTAAGATGATCATCGGACATTGTTTTTATTGCAGTAATGACTCCATCATAAGAGTGAGGTAGTGTGTTTAAAAAATACCATACTTTTGTCATTTCATTTACACTAGTGCCACAGGCAACCAAGTCTCGTATCATTTCATCCACTTCTATGAAATGTTTTCAGGCTTCAGTTTATAATTGAAAAGTTTATCTTGCACATTTAACTGGGTGGCGAGATTCTTACATGCATACGTGGAATTAAAATGTTCAATTATCTGCCATGCCGTTGTCCCATCTGGTATTTCACCCAGCATGGAATCATCTAAATGTTCGATTATTTGACCCTTTGCAAATCGTTCCCATTTTATCCATTCATCCGATATTTCGTCTGGCACTTCTCCATCTAGTACACTTAATGCACCTTCCTGTTCAATTATTGCACGTAATCGGTACTTCCACACTAAATAGTTATCACCGTTAAAAGGCTTAATGTTATATTTTGTGCCCTTTCACTTGTCATTTTATGTCACGTTTGAAATCCACAAAAACTCGCACAAGGTCCTTCCCGCACGTTCACTGTTTACTTTTTTGTTTGCGAGACTGGGCCCATAACCTGTTGGGAATATGGGTTAAAACAACACAAAATTATTTCACGCAGTCTTTATTGTCCTGTGAACTTTATAAAGGTTTGGCTTATACTTTCCTACTAACTATATATGAACGATTACAAAGAAACAGACATCGTGTGTTTACAACTCTTTGGTCAGCGGTTCTCGTCGGCAACTTGGCCCTGGTGTGAATTATATAAACATCATAAATATGTCATAGGAAATAGGACGTATTTGATTACATACATGAGTTGCTTTTATTTTTGTAATCTCCAACAAATTCAATTTCAAATCCATAAACTTGTGGACTGATTCCCAAATAGCGCTTTGTTGGTGCAAAGGCCATCCGAGCAGGTGGACAACCTTTGTGTCTAACAGGGTGGCTCAAATACAAGAACTCACTTTTGACTACCAGTGAAGGTACGTCAAATCTTCCAACAACCCTTCAGATTACCTTTCCAGAGGAAATTTCAAAAAATAAATTCTACCTACATGGTTCGATGGTCCCAAGTTTCTTCACGACACTAATCTAGATCTCAGAAAATACGATTATCATCTTGGCATTAAAAAACTTCCAGAGGAAAAGACTATTACACTTACTATATTTGATTCAAATTCAACCGATTTTTGGAATTCATTATTTGACAAATTTTCCACGTTCAACAAATTACAACGCACCGTTGCATATGTTCTCAGATTCCTTCATAATTCGAAAAACAAAAACAAAGAATTTGGCCCTTTAACAGTGACTGAATTAGAATCTTCTCTTCATATAATAATTAAATTCCTTCAGTTACAAAATTTTCTTAAAGAAATTTCAGAGCTTTCTAGTCAACACTCATTGTCCAATAAGCAATTACTTCAACTACAGCCCTTTCTAGATGACAAGGGATTGCTGCGTGTAGATGGAAGATTGAAAAATTCTGACGTTCCCTATCAACAAAAACATCCGTTGCTCCTTCCGTCCAACAGTAAGGTTGTTTTCCAGATGATCCAGCAGGAACATGTCCGTCTTGGGCATTCAGGCCCTCAGAATACTCTTTATAATTTTCGATTAAGGTTTTGGCCTCTGAATGGACTTCGAAGTGTTAAACGCGTCATCAGACAATGCCACACTTGTTTTCGCTTCAATGCTCAAAGTGCTCAACAAATCATGGCTGATTTGCCAAAAGATAGGGTAGTCATGTCTCGACCTTTCCAAAATGTCGGAGTGGACTTTGGAGGTCCTTTTCTGATAAAATCATCCCATCTACGCAAAGCCCCTTTAATCAAATGCTATGTTTCAATTTTCGTCTGTATGGCTACGAAGGCAGTCCATATAGAAGTAGTAACCAGTTTATCAACAGAATCTTTCATTTTGACGTTAAAAAGATTCATCGCCCGAAGAGGTAATCCAAGTATTATATATAGCGACAATGCTACAAATTTCGTAGGAGCGAAAAACCAGCTCAAAGACCTTTATGATTTCTTTTCTAATAAGGACAATTACGAATCCCTTCAAACTTTTCTTTCACAAAATCACACACAATGGAAATTCATCCCCCCTAGATCACCCCATTGGGGAGATATCTGGGAGTCAGCAGTTAAGAGCACAAAATATCACATGGTCAGACTGATAGGAAATGCTCACTTCACTTACGAGGAATTCAGCACAAGCTTAGCCCAAATCGAGGCAATTCTAAATTCCAGACCATTATGTGCATTATCAGCCGATCCTTCTGATTCTCAAGCATTAACCCCTGGGCATTCTCTAATCGGAGAACCTCTCACAACGTTCCCAGAAAAAGACTTAACGTCCTCCTCTTCCAATAGATTGTCATTATGGCAAAAAGTTTCCCAAATAAGACAACTTTTCTGGAAAAGATGGGCAGTAGACTATCTTAACCGTCTACAGAACAGACCGAAATGGCTTCGTCCCTCAGACAACATAAAGGAGAATGACATGGTATTGCTAAAAAGTGAAGACACCCCCCCCCTCTAAAATGGCCCCTGGCCAGAGTTCTGCAAGCACTTCCTGGTGCGGACGGACGAGTCAGGTTAGTAAGATTGCGCACCCCTGACGGAGACTTTACCAGGTCTATTGTAAAGGTGTGTCCATTACCTTCCATCATTTAGCGTTGTCGGAATCTCGTATTGTTGGTACCCCATTTCGTGTCGTTGGTTCTCCCATTGTCTCGTAGATTTCCCTACATACTTCTAATACTGTTACTTCCAGCTGAAGCAGGATGCTTCAGCCGCGGGAGCAGTATGTTGGAATTTCACATTCCAACAAGAGTACGTCAACAAATTCTAAAAGCCGGTCCTGTCCCGCTTGAAATAATTTCTTGTAGCAACAAGCACGTCACCCTCTCTGTCTTTAGCACGTGGCTAGCCGTTGCAATATACGACGTAGAAACAACAGTTATTCCATCAGTATGTGTGGGTAATCTGTGCAGTATGTATCAGTCATCAGTCTAGTCGAGTCAAGTGCGCATAGCAGTTAACGACAGAAAAAGAAAAAAAAAACATTCTTTTTGTAGCTCCGTACGCGGACGTATTTAGTAAGGAAATTAACGCAGTGTGCTTAATTCCTATATTTCAATTTTCTAGTACAAAGTACAGTGATTTTCTTTCAAGTTCGCGAGTGTATAAGCTGTCTTTTATTCACCGTGAACAATTATTTCTTCAAGTTATTGTGTGCAACCAGAAGCTGTTGCGAATTCATTTCTTTCAAACATTCCACTGTTCAACGAGTCAATCTGACAATTACGTCAGTGTCGTTCATTTCAAGTGTAATACAACTAAACTCTAATTCGGTTTCTTATACAACCTAGACACAGTGTCGCACGAATTTCTGGAACGAATTTACGCCTCGTTCTCTAGTGTAGCACCTGTACCACGAACTCTTTTTTGTTAATATACTCTATTGTTAATACCGAGTTTTATTAACTGGTCCTTCAATTCTTCAACCCTGAGCTAATTGTGACGTGGAATGGTTTTTCACCTATGGTAGCGAATTAACAACAACAACAATAAAAATACACAATCAACAGTCCACTAGCTACTCGCCGCTTCCACGCCAAGGGCTTTTCTGATTCACCAGTTACCTGGGGTATTGAGGAACATCAGTATGGTACTAATGGAGAAAATGGATACTTACTTATTTTTAATAAAGAAAATAGTTTGTTTTGTGCACAGAAATGTTACAAAAAACGATATAAATAATTATGTTTTGTATATCTTATAAAAACTTCATCATTAGGAAGACATTTTATACCTTGATTTTCTAATTGGTCCTGTTCAATTACCACCTCGATGGTATCGGCCTTCCTATTTTGAATTTATTCGAAGCACACTTCCAGAGTTGCTCAAGAATGTGCCGTTGCAATTACGCTGTGAAGTATTTATGCACGATGGTGGTCCCCCTCACCATAGTCTTTAAGTTAGACAGCATCTACATGAAGTTTATGAAGGAAGATGGATTGGCAGAGGGAATAATGCATTAATAAAGTGACCGCCGCGATCACCGGACATTACTCCCACGGACTTGTTATCCGTTCACTCAATACTTGTCCATTAAAAATTTAATAATGTTAGTTGAGGTGTTTTCGAAAGTTGAATAAATTAGATTAGTCCATGATGAACTGATTTCCTAACAGTTTTAATTTCCTTAGATAACTTGAGGGCATTAAAATTATGTGCATTGTATGGAAATTATATAAAACGACTCTTAGAAGTTAAAGGCAATAATATAACAAATTTATCTTTAGAATGTGTTAAACAAATGGACTTGGACTTTAGAGTTTTAATAGATATTAGCCAGTATTGTCCTGAATTGAAAAGTTTAGTGTTTTATAATTATGATTTTATAAATAGCACATCATTGCCAACTTGAAGGATAACATCACAACCATTTTTGAATTTGGAAAGAATCTTTAGAGTATATTTTATTTCATACTCTAAATATTCATTATATTCATTTATAATCTGCTACTGCTATAACACATTCAACTAGTGAATATGTTAAATGTGAATCCTATGATACAACTTATAGAATTTAGACAACCTGTGAGATTTGGTTCTAAATTGCAGTCATCTGTTGTCTATAGACATTGAACAATAAATGTCTGACATTAGATGGTCGGTAATAATGTCATTACTTGTAATGACATTACCAAAGTCTATCTACTTCATTACTCATGTCATTACATACGTAGCCTTACATGTTCATTTATAATGTCAGTATTCGTCATCAATTCCATGCCTACATCACTGTGTGATGCACGTGTTCATCGTAATGCATCCTCATAGATCAGTTTGTATTGCTATACTCGTATAGCTTTAAGCATGAAACGTAATCGTGGAAATGGTCATCCGTAAATGAAGAATTGATTGAAAAAAAGAGAACTGTCATCTTGATCTAGGGTATTTGTGTGACAGAGACAGATGATTACAAAAATTATTTTTGTGTCTGAAATCACATTCGATAAGTTGTTGGAATTTGTTCATTTATTTTTGGCAAGAATACGAACATGAGAAGTTGTTTATCGGTTAAGGAAAGACTAGCAGTTGCCTTGAGATTACTTAGCTACAGGAAGAAGTTTTGAAGTTCTTTGCTGTCACCAACTTCAATAAGCAGTGCAGTCGGCGAAACTTGTGAGGTGCTTATACACGTCTTACAAGGTTATATTAAGGTAAGATATATATACCTTAACTTACTTAATTTTTAGCATAAGTAGCAATATTTTATGAGAATTTGAAATAGTCAAGGGTAGGCAACCTGAAGGATCCAAGGATACAGAGTGGACATATTTATTATTTAGAAATCAAGCGTTGCGAAAAATTTGAAGGATAAATACACATGCTTCAGATGTACAAGGCAAAATATTTTCAATAAAAATGTGAAACTTTAAAATTACTGAATAACGTGAGCAATAAGTCATCACTAGGTGGTTGGTGCTCTGTCTCAGCTAGTGACGGATAA
Organism: Rosalia funebris; assembly: GCA_037954035.1. Classification (NCBI taxonomy): domain Eukaryota; kingdom Metazoa; phylum Arthropoda; class Insecta; order Coleoptera; family Cerambycidae; genus Rosalia; species Rosalia funebris. The sequence continues at coordinate 40,153,128 of JAZFAV010000022.1, read as the reverse complement.
CTAAATGTCCCTCCTGATGAGTCTACTAAAGGACTTATCTGGTATGGTGGTGACTTCTCATTTATTTTTACTGAATGTCTGTTAAAGTACCAAGAGTAGCCTCAAAAAGCACATCATTCACAACTATCTCGGCAAAAGCTCTCTGCTAGGATCCAATGTTTCTAATTTTTCATCCCAAGCCCTGGCAATACTTGGAAATGTCTTATTGATTTTTTGTGGAATTCTCCAAGTAGGAACAAGCTTTCAGTAGCAGCTTATTGTGTTTGCGTTTGATAAATGGCTCCTCCATCAACATAATTCTGAAAATGAAACGTATGCGCTCTAGTTATTTTTGTAGTTATCTTATAAAATTATTACTATTTTTTTTTTTATTAATTTACACATCTTTTAACTTTTTTTTTTGTAGAGTTCCAAGTTCTGTTGGGGAGTGGACAAACATTGCTCATGAATTTGGACGTCGATAACAGTTTTAGAACACTTTAGGGGCTATTGATGGCAAATATACCATGATTAAGGAATCATCCAACACAGGTTCTTAATGTTATAATTACAAGGCCTTCTTCGACATTGATTATTGGCAGTAGTAAATGCGAAGAAAGAATTCATGATGGTAGATATTGGGATGAATATATATGGGCGAATATCGGATGGATGTGTTTTTTACTATTCCAAGTTTGGAGAACTGATGCAACAAAAAGCTCTGAATATACCACAAGTAGCAACATTACCAGACATAAGATCTTTTCTCATTATATTCATTGCAGATGAAGCGTTTACTTTGAACAAGCACCTAACGAAACCCTGCCCTGAAAATACTTTGAGTCTGTTCCAACAAGAATATAATAAGAGATTATCGGGGGCTTGTGTAGTTGTGGAAAACGCTTTCGAGATTTTGGTTTCAAGTTTGGAGTATTTCAAAAAGCGATCTGCCTGAACCCTCAAAAAGCCTCGACAATTATCCTTGCATGTTGCTATTTGCACAATTTCCTCGCCAAGGAAGCATAACAAGGATACCTCAACCCTAGTGAAGCATATACAAATGAATGTATTCCTGTCAATTTACAAAGCAACCTGACCAGAAACAGTACCTCAGACGCGAAAGGAATTCGAGATAGATTTTGTGATTATTATAATAAAGAAGGAAAATGAAATAGTTTTGATGTTTTTCAAATGTTATTGTTGCAAAAAGTAAAATTTTTGCGGTTGTAATAAATACGTGTTTTCTTTTACATTATTCATAAGTTCCTGTTCGATTAAACGGTTATAACAAAGTTTTGAAAATTCATTATGTTCTATCCGTTATGTTCTCCGTGATCGATGAGGTCGATGAAATTAATGTATTCTTTGGAGTTCGTTTTAGAAGCTAAATAAACATATTAAAATATTAGAAGACTTTTACAATATCCAGGCCCCACACAACATGGTGACAGCGGTGAGATTCTTGCAGTACACGAAATTGTAAAAGCCACGTTATTTCCGAAGTATCAAGTGATTGTGTTGCCGGTACAGCTACAGCGTGGGAATATTGCAGTACGCGAGAAAAAAAAAACTAGCCTGTTGAAATCATACAGCACATTTTCAAAAAATTGGTATTGGCAGTATTGGTTTGTTTGAAATCATAACAATCAAGAGTCTGTAGCCATGAGTGATAAGAATCAAATAGTTATGCCAGTTCAAGTAGCTCCACCCGAGAAATTTAATTTTATGAACCCAGGTATGTGACCCCAGTGGCGTAGGAGAAAGGTATGTCAGTATCGGGACAGGATACCAAGTCCGACGAAGAAAAAATTAATATCTTAATGTATATATTGGGAGAAGAATCGGAAGAAATTATATTACAGTTCGCTGAAAAACCTGAAACATATGCAGCAGCTCTAGAAGGATTTGAAAGACATTTCATTCCACGTCGAAATGTTATATTTGAACGCTTCAAATTTAACTCCCGCATTCAGCAACAAGGTGAAACCATAGAAAATTTTATAACTAGCCTACATTCTTTAGCTCTGCAAAGCAAGGAATTAATGGGTCGACCGAGCCAAATAAACAAAATTTCTACAAACCGTCGAGTCACCAGCACCAGCGCTGGTAGAGGAAGCCCTGCGAGAGGAGCCAAATTCAAAGCTACGAGCGAGAGCAGTGGTCCCAGGTATAACAAATTTTCAGAAGATAAAGAAAAAGAAGAGAAGAAATGCTTCTTCTGCGGAAGGCAATGGCATGAAAGGTATAAGTGTCCTGCGAACGAGTCCAAATGCAAAAGCTGTTTGAAAATGGGACATTGGGCAGTGGCATGTAAAAACAAAATGGTGAGATCTGTACATGTCGATAATAATAACACCGATTCGGAACAAGAGGAACCTAATTATTTCATAGGGTCAGTTCAAATAAATAATGTAGAGTTGTCAGAATGGAAGGTTCCTATTTTTGTACCAGAATTAAATTCTGAAATAGAGTTTTTAATAGATAGCGGACCTGACATTACATGTATTCCAAATAACATTGTTAACTTAGAGATAGGGAAAAAACTGACTAAATGTAGAGAGATAGTCACAGGTCCGTCTGGCGTTAAACTTGATGTAGCTGGCAAACTCTATTTAACTCTAACAAAAGAAAAAAAGTTTTGGTACCGAAGTTTATGTAATTAACGATTTAGTAAATCCACTTCTGGGTCGCTCAGCAATTATTCAATTAGAAATCCTTAAATTTAACTCTAATAATGAATCACAAGTTAATTCTATTGAAAAAACCTCTTATTTAGACTCGGTTAAGAGAGAGTTCCCTAACATTTTTAAGGAAATAGATACTTTTAAAAACCGAAATGGAGATAAAAATTAAAGAGGGCGTACAACCTTTTGCTCAAACTGTACCTAGAGTCGTGCCAATACCTCTTCTTAAACCGCTTAAAGATGAGCTGGATAGATTACAAAGGTTGAATATTATTGAACCGGTCGACTATTATACACCTTGGGTTAACCCAATAGTAGTTGTTAATAAAAACTCAAAAATCCGTCTCTGTGTAGACTACACGCGTTTGAACAAAGTTGTGTTACGATCTTATTTCCCCATTGGTAAAGTAGAAACTATCTTAGCCAGGATAAAAGGTTCTAAGTATATGTCAAAACTGGATACTACTTCTGGATTTTACCAAATTAAACTTAAAGATAATTGTCAAAATTTAACTACCTTTATAACCCCATACGGTAGATTTTTATTCAAACGTTTGCCATTTGGTATTACTTGCGCTCCAGAATATTTTTCTTTACTACTAAATCGAATCTTGAACGGGATAGACGGCGTTATAAATCATATAGATGATATCTTCATTTATGCATCTAGTAAAGAAGAGCATGATCGAATACTCAACGAAGTTTTAACTAGACTCAATAAAGAGGGAATAACACTCAATAAAGAGAAGTGCCTATTTGGCGTACGGGCACTATCTTTTTTTGGGACATCAAATATCTGAAACGGGAATCTCAGTGGATTCAGGGCGAATAGCAGCAATTCTAAAATTCCCTAATCCAACAAATAGAACTGAACTATTACAATTACTTGGTATGATAAATTTTTCGAGTAGGTTTTTACCCAACAAGTCAGAAATTTTAGAGCCATTAACATCACTTTTAAAAAAGGATGTAGTCTTTTCTTGAGGAGTTTTTCAAGATATAGCATTTAAAAAAATTAAAGATTTACTAAAAAATAGTCTATGTCTTGCTTACTTTGATCCTAACAAAGTAATCACTATTTCTGCAGATGCATCGTCTTACGGCTTAGGTGCTTGTTTAATACAAAGTTACAATGGTCAAAAGGAAGTAGTAGCTTATGCGTCCAGATTATTATCTTTTACTGAAAAACGTTATGCTCAAATCGAACGTGAGGTAGCCGCTTTAACTTGGGCTACAGAAAAATTCGCCGAATATGTTACTGGCATAAACTTCACTTTAGAAACAGATCACAAACCCCTGGTTCAAATCCTTCAAACTAAACCAATAGACGAGTTAACTCCGCGACTGCAACGTTTTAGAATGAGGTTAATGCGCTACGATTACAAGGTTGAATACAAGCCAGGTAAAGATTTAGCCGTAGCAGATGCTTTATCTAGATGTTTCAGTTCAGACGAAGTTACTCCTAAAGACGAAGAGTTAGTGGAGGAAGTAGAAGCGTATGTTAATTTAGTAGTTAGTTCGGTACAAATTAAATCTAGATTCTTAGAAGAAATTAAATCTGAACAGGCCAAAGATGAAATTTGCAAAGAACTTGTAAATTATTATTTCAACGGATGGCCTGACAGAAATCTTCTTAGTGATGAAATTTTACCTTACTATATGTACAGACATGATATTTCGTTTTCTCATGGATTTTTACTAAAAGGGTCGCGAATAATTATATCTTTATCGCTTCAATTGCGTTGCTTAGAATGTTTACATCAAGGACATATGGGAGTGGTAAAATGTCGGGAGCATGCTAAAACATCCGTTTGGTGGTTAGGTCTATCGTTGCAAATTGAAAACCTAGTCAAAAATTGCACCCAGTGTGTTGAACAACGAAGTAACCCAAAAGAAAACTTTCCTGATAGGCCATGACAAAAAATTGCACTAGATTTATTTAAGACTGATGGTATTTAATCGTAACTGATTATTTTTCTAGATTTTTTGAAATTTTCCGTTTAAATAAAATGACCGAGTCAGTTATCATAAAAAAGCTCAAGGAACTTTTTAGTAGATACGGAATTCCCGAGCTAGTTAGATCGGACAATGGTCTTCAATTCCAGTCTGAATTTAGAAAGTTTGCCTCCGAATATAACTTTAACCACGTTACAAGTAGCCCCTATTTCTCACAAAGCAATGGCTGTGTTGAAGCTGCAGTAAAGATTGCCAAAAATTTAATTAAAAAAAATAAAGGTATTTACCTAGCTTTATTAGCATATCGCAGTACACCTCTTAAATGTGGTTTTAGTCCTTCTGAGTTACTTATGAATCGAAAATTAAGAACTCCCTTACCGATTTTACCTGAGAAGTTAAATAAACCTGTGGATACAAAATCTGTTGTAGAAGAGGAAAGAATGGCAAAAGAGATGTCTGCTACACAGTTTAATAAAAGACACCGAACAAAAGAACTAAGTTTGTTAAAAGTTGGCGATAGTGTTTGGGTAACTGATTTAAGAATATATGGTAAAATAACCGAAATTCTGTCAGAACCTCGTTCATATCTAGTGGAAACCTTTCGAGGAACATTTCGTAGAAATAGGTGGCATCTCATACCTGCTCCTTATTACGTTCCGAATGAAATCCCAACTGTTATCCCAGCATTGCCTCACTACGACAGCGATCAAGATGTAAACTTGTCTATAGGTTCTGAGTTAACCAATAACAAAAGTGTACAAAATAGTGAAGCAGTAAGTGATCACAAAAGTAATAGTGCCTTGCCCTCAACTAGTGAAAATTTTAGTGCAACACCAACCCTGAAGGGGACGAGTGAAAAGAGACCTGCTAGAGATCGAAAACAGCCCTCCCATTTAACTGATTGCGTCTTGTATTAAAAAGAGGGAGATGTTCTGTAATGATGTAAACGTAGCTTAAGAATAGTTGTAAACTTAGCTTAAGGGTTGTCTAGTTTTATGTTATGAAGACAGAAAACTCGGGCTCCGTGATCGATGAGGTCGATGAAATTAATGTATTCTTTGGAGTTCATTTTGAAAGCTAAATAAACGTATTAAAAGATTAGAAGACTTTTACAATATCCAGGCCCCACACAACACATTACTTACCACCTTTTTCAACTGTTGTATCATCGAATTTGCTGGCTGCTTGAACTTGTCTAAAAATTAAGGATAATAAAATACCCGAGGTGTAGGTTTAAAAACATCATCGGACTCCAGTGTGGGTTCTCTTTAATGCCAAAATTTTTTCAAGAAATCGGGAGCAGCATTTCTTTTGGTTTTATTAATATAATTTGGGTGTGATGGGTTCCATACAGCAGGTGATTCCTCGTAGATTTCAATAATGGTACGAAGAATAAGCTCGCTTCCATTCTCACTGAATTATGTTGCAGGTAAACAATTAGTTGACTCAATTGCAGGTAAATCAGCATCCACTGATGCACCAGTTCCTCGTGACTAACTGAATAATGATCCAGTAATGACGAGTGAATGCCTACACAGTTATTAGTAATGATATAATGACAATATCCTTTCTATTCTAATGTACTTAAAGCTCTGAGAAATGGATTCTTAAATATTAATTTGTAGTTATATGCAATTACCCAGGATGTTATGATATTTACTTTACTCAGTTGTCAGTTGTAAGGCTAGAACAAGTTTGGCTGTATCCAAGATAATAAAGAGTGGGTTAAGAATTTTTGGCATTTTGAGTTTCAGTTAAGTTAGGCAGAATGGATTTAAGTGATACAATACAGATAACTGAGTGATAGTGTGATAAAATTTTATCTGAATTGGGATTTTTAAGAATCATCAATGTTTTTTTTATAGGTTCTAAGGTTATATTGATGCGTGCTTTGGTTAGAAATAGAAGTAACGATAACAGGGGCAGCTTTTTCCTGTCCATTTGTTTGTTGAGTTGATGTAGGATCATGTAAAGAATTTTTTGTTATTTTTCTCGTTTTCATTTATGTTTGTTGAGTCCAACCCTTGTTACTGGATAAAATTGGCCCATAATCGGTATGAACGTTTGCAATTTTAAATCGAAATTTGGTTTTATGTCGAGTACCTTCGTGATTTTTAATAAAGACAGTTTGGTATTTTTCATATCGTATTTTGTTTCGTAAGTTAATCGTATCATTTTTATTCATTTCAACTAAGTTTTTCACGCACTCGTTTAGATGTTTTATGGTTTGTTAATGCGATTCTATGTAATCGGTTATGGTTATATAAGTTAGCAATTATTGTACAATATCAATTGCGTTTTTTGAAGTAAATAGGCTTGTCCAAACTTGGAGAATAGATCTAAAAATGATTGATTGTATTGGATTCGGTGATAGAGAGTGATAATATCGGGCTTTTTCGACATGAAATAAGTCCATGTGTATGATTTGAAAAGGTCTGCTTGGGATAGGACTAATTTGAAATTTTATTTTATGTTTTATAGTTTGTATATTTTCATTTTTCCGTTTGACAAATTGAGCAAGAATTTATGTAGTTTTTTTACTATTTCGTATAAATTCGGTTTGTTCGTTTTCTTTTTGGACGTCTGTTAAGACGGATTTTAAAATTTTGATTTTTATTCTATAGGAAAGGAAATATTGTAAGATTCTTATTATTTTTTTTTTTTTATAGATATAGTTCTAAAGTGGAGACAGGTAATTTCATTTGGGTTTATGAAAAGTTTGAGGAATTCCAAAAATGGCTTTATCATCTAGAACTAGATTCTATCTTACAAGTAGTAGTGTCTCAATTTCGGTTTCACAAAAACGACTTTATTCAGCTATTTCTCTTGGGGAATTATTACTTTCGGTTATGATAATTTGGTTGTTGTAATTACTTAAGGAAATTCAGCAAAAGGGATTTCTAGCATTGGGTTTTCGTGAGAAGTATGGACTGTTGATGTTTTTGTTTCATTGATGTTTGTAGAGCTTTTTCAACTAATGAAATGAAATCTTTTATAAGGGTTTTTTTTTCCAGATCATAAAGAATCGGGGGGGGGGGGGTGTTTAATTTATTCTCAATAAGTCGTCTATGTCTAGATTAGGATGAACGACGACTGAAACGTTATTGTTTTATTGGGAACCTTCATTTTCTATTGCACTGATTTCTGAGGAAAATTGTGAGAGAATATCTGCGGCTACGTTTTCTTTACCATTTTTATTCTTAAATTTCGTAATTGTTATATTGACTAGCAGAGTACGCTGTTAGAAATGTTGGACAATGAGCGATTTTAGGTTGTGAGCTTAAAGGCTCATTTATACGTGCTAGCGAACTCGGCCGAGTACTCTTACTAGCAAGTCACTCGCACTTAAATAATACATGTAAACACTCGGTGTTCACAGTAGAACGTTGTTCGAGTCAGCTTGCACGTCCCATGTATATACTAGTAATAGAGCATGGGACGTGCGAGTTGACTCGGACAACGCTCTACTTTTTGGTACTAATAAGGAGTGGGGGTTAAAACGAGCAACATCGCTGGCAAGTAGGCATGTCGATTCATTCTAAAAAAGATCGAACGCACTAGACTATTCTCGATTAAATCGAGCATTAAAAGATCAATTAATCGAATCGCATCTCTCATCCCTCTATTTGCACCATTTTTAGATGCATTCAATTTGGCGATATCTATTTAAATACTTCATATTACGACTTAAATAAGTCATATCGGCAATTACCACTTTTTATTATTATAACATGAATCGGCTCAATTTGAAGGGTTTATGAATCGATTCAATGTTTCAGATCGATCTAAAAATCGATTTTAAATCGTCATGGCTATTGGCATGTGTAAACAAGCACCAGCACGTTCTCTGTGAGTGTTGCTACTAGAAAAATAAAAAACTGACAGAATATCAGCCGTGTCAAATGCTATCAAAGAGTTGACTGTTGAAACGACTCAAAAGTGCCAGTCCAGAAAATAATTTCCATGATGAATTTCATTCGTTAGCGATGAATGTAGCATCGCAATTGCGAAAAAATGCCTCTACAAAATTCACTTACGACACTTCAAACAAAAATGTAGACATTATTAGCTGAAGAAAAAATTTCCTTGAGGTACGAAAGTATCGAGAGAAGATGAAGGTTATACTCATTTACCCTCACCAGGCTCAAGTTCCCAGTCTTATAATAATTCACTTCAATTCACGCTCTAATTTTCCTCCAATTCCTTATACAAAATGTTTATTAAGTTATCAATACAGTTGGTTACAAGTTGTTTACTCGTATCGCGTTTATTTCAATTAAAACTATTATTAAATACGTATTTAATAATAGTTTTAATTGAAATACATGCGATACGAGTAACTTTATTTCAACATTTATACAGAAGATGATTAAAACTGTAGTTTTAATCATCTCCAGATGATGCCAACTTTGTTGGCGAAACGCGCGTCGAGTGTAGTGTATGGTGTTTTGTGAAAAACTCAGTGTTATCTTCACACCAAAGGTTCCAACCTACTCCAGGGTGCTTATATATAGTCAATATATTTTGTTTTATTTGTGAGGCATTTACACTGCCGTGGACAAAAAACAGGTTGTTTCCAGTTGCTCGCAATGCCTCTTAACATGTATATCTCTAGTCGTGATCCAAGCGACTCAAATTAATATTTTTATTACTTAAAAGTAAAAGTTGATCAATTTAGTTTCCAAGCAAACTAAAAATTACTATATTATATTAAAAGTACACGATATTCTAATGGTATCTATAAGCAGAAAATATTGATTTATTTTGATTTTTAAAAAGATGATTTTCATGGTAGAGCACTGCATGGTGTATAATAAGATGAAGACGGAATTGAAGATATATCACCTCATTTTGCATAGGTATGATCATATTCTGCTAATACTGCACCACCAAGAAAAAATATATAATTTTCAAGTGTGGTTGGAATATAAAAATAAATATATATGATAATAATGTTCAGCTATGTCGTCAATAAGAGATTAAGAAATTTAGAAGGGTGAGGGAAACGATGCCTTGCATTCGTTTTATTTGGTTCACAGTTAGGTACCGCACAACCAGCTTTCCTATTTTCACTCAGTAAATACACAAAATATGAAATAGACGCATACACACAAACGTTAATAAAAACGTTTAGAAATAACACAAATACAAATGAAACACTACTATTTAAATTAATGAACACAACCTCAAAATAACCTATACAAACGTTAAATGAACCTCAAAGAAATGCGTAAAAGCACATCAAAACTAACTAAAGCATTTACTGACATCTACTGGTTTGGGAGAAAAATTTTCTATCGTTTGCCATGACAGTTGTTTCATTTGGTACATCCTAGTTTTCATTCTATCATATATTCTCTATGTAAATATATCTATAAAGGAAGTGTTGTAGCGTCTACTGGCATTTTTATATTCGCTGTCTACGTGGTCTGAAGTAAAGCTTTATGATCTGTAGTGTGAAATAAAAATTATTTGATAAGAACAAGTGAAAAATTCATTTTCTCGAAAACTGTGTTCGAGTGGAAAAAAACTGAAGCCAGATTCCATTCCAGCCAATATTTGGTAAGTATTTGAGAGTTGTACTCTGAAGTAAATAATTACTGGAAAATGGTACCACGTGCGGATTGTTTCAAAGTAGGGGGGTGGTAGTAGACAACATTTTGTGATGATTTGAGGTTTTACGTTAAAGTAAATAATTACCACAAATTATTTTTGGTCGACAATTACCAAAAATTCTTGTGGAGTTTTATAAACAGTGGTACATAATTTTTTTAGGTAATTATATACAAGAACCGTTCCTGGGCAAATGCTTACGAAACTTTTCCTTCCCCCCCTATTTTCGAGGGTGCTGGATACGAATCTGGCTTCAGTTTTATCTGCTCGGACACGGTTTTCGAGAAAATGAATTTTCCGCATGAGGCCATTTTTTCTATCAAATAACTTCCACTACATAGATAGCTCATTAATACCAATAGATGCTACACCACTTCCTTTACACATATCATATATTAAACCACATAAAACCTATTAGAAACTTTCGATGTTTAGTTACTTAAAATGTATACAATGACTTGCAGTTGGCGTCGTCCATTGTAATCGTAATTTATTGTACGCCCTCCGTGTCGTTCGATGAAACTACATACATATAGAGAGGCTCCAAAAGCTAACTTTGAATATTAACAGCTAAATACGCTGTTATTTTGAAGGATACTAACCTAACCATAATAAGTAGACAGGCAGGTTAGGTTATGTTGAAGAATTATGTTGTTATGTTTGAAGAATCTTCTACTTCTTTGCATTTATCCTCTATCCCTTGTTCTTTCGCTTTTCTACATTTTCTTATGATTTCCCACTTTATTGACTTATAAGTTTTCAGTCCTTCTTCGTCTCGTCTGTTTTTGTAGCCTCGTCTCTTTTGCATTAAGTTTAAGATTTCGTCCGTTATCCAGGGCTTCCTAGCTTCCCTTTTATGGTGTCCTAAAACGTCCGTAGCCGCGGAATCTAGACTATTCTTGATACCCTCCCACTCAGTTTCAGCGTTCTTGATTTCGTCTTTACTCGTTTTATTTATTAATTGATCTGTTTTCTCCTGGAACTTATCTTTCATATTCTGATCCCTCAATATGTCTACATTTATACGTTTCTTATCCTTCCGGGTTTTCAGATTTTTGAACTTTAATCTAGCTTTCATGACTACCAAGTTGTGGTCGCTGTCTACATCTGCTCCTGGATAACTCTTACAGTATTTTACTTGATTTCTAAATCTCTTCCTAACCAGAATGTAGTCTATCTGATACCTGTCTATCCCTCCTCTCTCTACCTCTCTCGTTTCTGTTTCCTAATCCATAAGGACCTACAAATTCTTCTTCTTTCCCCTCACCTACGACTGCGTTAAAATCTCCTACTATTATTAAATTTTCATGACCGTTTACAAATTCTATTACCTGCTCTATGTCCGAATAAACGGCTTCTAACTCTTCCTCACTGTGGCTAGAAGTAGGCATGTATACTTGCACTATTACTGTTTCCACTGGCTTCGAATCTAACCTAACCATCATTACTCTCTCGCTGTATTGTAGGTAGCTATCTACACACTGTCCTGCGTTCTTCCGCATAACGATCCCTACTCCCGCGTTTCCATTTACCGATCCTGTGTGTATTACCCTATAGTCACCGCTCCAAAAATCTCCTACTTCCGGCCAGCGCATCTCACTTATACCTACTATATCTAATCCTAACCTATCCATTTCTATCTTCAGATTTTCTAGCTTCCCTGCCTGTCTCATGCTTCTGACATTCCACGCTCCGACTTGTGAAATGCTACACTTCTTACTATTATTGCAGTCGATCACGTCTCCCGGAACAGTCCTCACCCGGAGATCCGAACGGAGGACTATTTTACCTCCGGAGTTTTTTGCCCCAGGAGACGCCATCATTAATTTGGGATAAGCTTTCTGCTAGCTGTTCTGAGGATTATAATGTGGTGGTTTCCTCTTGCCTTCCACATCGCAGTCATGTGTGTCATAGCACCATACCAACCCCCACGGTTTCTGCCACTATGACTACTGAAAGAGCTGCTGCCCTCCTTCAGGGACTTGTCTTAGTCTGGTTTTTCAATGAGGACCCTCCCACTATGGTTAAACCTATGGTACGGCTCCTTAAATCATTAAAACGCGCAAGCCGACCCACCCGTTCTAGTTTGCACTAGAACTTCGTCAAGGTTCATGTCCTATCGGATCGGAGTGGTAATATATAATAATTAATAATAATTGTACTATACAAAATAATGTGATTGTGGTAGTTACTGATAATATTTACAGTGGTATACGGAGCAAAGTATGACATGTGTAATTACTCATATTAGGACAAATGTTGTAGTACAAGGTCTGGCAGCGAAACGGGATTATTTGATTCCGTGTTTAAGATGGGTAAGGTGGTGGCGGGGACCGTGCAAAACGATCCGCACTATCAGCACGGCCTACCGTTTAGTTTACAATGAATCGTTGAACAGGTGAACAACGCAGTTTCGCAGTTAAAACCTATCATCAGTATGGCGAGAGTTTTATTCAAACGCGTCGCATTTTTTAGCAACGTAGGTAACGAACTTAGGCAAACAACCTCAAGCAAATTGGCTCGATGACTAAAGAAAGAGGTGGAAGCGTAAGAACTATTGGAACCCCTAAAAACATCGAAGTTGTTAGACAGGCGCAGGCAGGCGGTGCAAAAACGCCACGCCGATCGGCCATACGTTATGTCGCACGCCTTGCAATAAGTAACAGATATGTGAGAAGGATTCTCCATCAAGATCTTCAATTTCGCCCATACAAAATCCAGATTGTGCAATCACTTAAACCCGGGTTAACAAAGTTAATCAACAACGAATCCGATTTTGTGAGGATATGCTCAGGAGGCTTGAAGAAAATGACGACCAAGTGAACAACTTCTGGATGAGCGATGAGACGCACTTCCACCTCTATGGTTTTGTGAATAAACAGAACTTCAGATATTGGGCAGAGCAAACCCACGTTTACTTCATGAAGCGTCTCTTCATTCTCAAACAGCTGAAAATGCAGTGACCCTTAATTCTGAGCGATACGTTGCAATGATTCGTAACTTTCTCACACCACAACTTGCTCATTTTCCCGCGAATAAAAACACACTTTTTCAGCAAGACGCGGCAACAAGTCACACTGCAAGAATTTCAACGAATGCTGTTTAACGACTTGCGATTTTTTTATGGAGGTACCTAAAAACAAAAGTGTTTGAGGCCAATCCACCCAGAACTATCCAAGCCGTCAAACAACGCATTCGGGAATAGATTGAAGCAAAACCCGTCAATGTGCTGCGTGAGGTCATACAAAACTTCCAGGTCCGACTCCAAGAATGCATCGGTTTCATTGAAGGACATTTGGCGAACATAGTGTTTAGAAAATAGTTTTTTTTTTGTATTGTACGTCAGTTGGCTATATTATTGTACCTTATACATGAGGAATTAATAACAAAATAATTCTTTAACTTAATTTTACTTAAATTTCATCCCGTTTCACTGCCGAACCCTGTATACGTTACTATACTACACCACTATATTTTCATGTAGAAATTTTCAAGTGGGTAAATACAAGTAACAAGATATTACAGGTATTTTTTTAATGAAGGCTGTTCAAAATTCGTAATATTCCAGGATTTATTAAATAAATTTAAACAATGTATAGCAATATATAGCAATGAGGAAGAAAGTATGACGAAATATTGCTTTGTTCCAAAACTTATTATTTATTGAGTAATAAAAAATAACAAATTTAGTTGCTTATAAACACTAGAGGTCTCTGTAGAGTATGTAGAGTAACAAGGTGTATGCAATCGTTTACGGAGCATCTATGCTTAGTGATTGTTCAGTTGCCACTGTGTTGACCGAATTTGAGGTATTTAATCAAATATATCAATGTTGTTAATATATATTTTATAGAAACTTTTAATTCAACATTAACTTTTTATAAACTTTAAACATATCCAGCAAATATTTTTTTAATGTCCACAAATTTTACATAGCCTACTCCAAAATTACCAAAAATAAATAAAGATGGTGTTTCACTTTATTAAACACGACCGATTTTTTCAGATAATGCTCGAACATCAAGATATTCCATCGCTAGAGAAACTGTCCATAAAAGGCATAGGTTCTTTAGTAGTATACATGGGGCGGTGCCATGTATCCAAAATTCAAGAATGCCATGATTCTCAAAAAATCATTTCTAGTCTACGGAAGAATCTCAGTTGGCTAAATAAACATCTGGTGTCACATGTACCTTGGTACTTATATGACACAATGGCCTTAGAAGTGTTAAGATCTGTAAAAACAGTAATCGAAACAACAAGTAAGATAGACGATTGCCCACATACATCGATGGATGCATTTCTTACTGAAGTCAGTGTTGTTACTCATTTAACTGAGGTTGTACTTACTCCACAACTGAAGAAAATAAATTTTTCTGAATGGCCAGAGGTCATAAGATATATTTTATATAAAAATTTGCAAAAGATGACAGGATTAGAAAATCTGAGGGTAACATCTTTCTGTGAATGGCAAACAACTGAATACGATAAGTATCTATTAGATGGAATATCGGCAATGAAAAATTTAAAATCCTTATGCCACCGCGGTGAAAGTAGAGATGAAATCGTTCAACTTGTGGGAGAGAATTGCCCGAATATTCAAAATTTAGATCTGACCTTTTCTAGGTCAGTAACAGATCACAGTATACCTTTTCTCCTTAGATGTAAAAATCTACGAACACTTCAGTTACATGAAAGTTCAATTTCAAGTGAAGGTTTGGCACACCTGATAACACATTTACCTCAATTGCAGGATATAGGACGTTGCATAGAATTTGGTAATGTGATAAACTGCCTTCACGAAAACCATAGTTACGGTCCTTTCTGTCTAAAGAAAATAGACACGGAGTATTTATCCATTCAGAATTTAACGATGTTAGTGACGATGTTTCCTAATGTCGAATATATTAGTTTAATTCATGATCGAGTTTCTGATCTAGCGGTTTTACGTTCCTTGTACAACCTAAAGGAATTAAAATTATGTTGATTTACCTGGCCGACCGCAAAGAAATGGGCAACAAATATTAGATAATAGGAGAGAATCGGAGCACAAAAGAGATACCAATAGCAGATCTTATAGTCAAAAACTGAGAGAAAACGCTGAAACAACTAAAGATCAAAAACAAGAACAACAATCAAAACATGGTATTGAAAGAACATTGGATAAAATATTAGATAAACTGAATGCGAATGAATAATGGACAAGCGTATAGTAGACTAGTAGAGAATCGCGTCAAGGGAGAGATTCCAAAGCAAAGAAATGGCTAAAGCAATTAGGATAATGGAATAGTATGCTAATGGGCTATTGCAGCATCAGCATGAGTTGCAAGCAATTCTATATTTAGAATAGGTATATGTCTCGTTGCAGAGATACATTTTACTACACAAACATTTATAAAATATATCATACTATCCATCCGGAAATGCCGCCTAATGTGGCAGTGCCGTAATAATTAAATAAAACCAAACTGAAGGAATCCGGGAACTGCAGTGACTATTATAACCAGGATCAGGAGATGACAGTGACAGCCCATATAGCCCTCCAAAACATAGACTCAAGAAAAACCATTATCTTAATTTTATGAAAAACCAAGGCAAAAGATTCATCATAGGTGGCAACTTTAATGCCAAGCATACCCACTGGGGATCAAGATTAATGAGCACTAAGTGTAGAAAACTACGTGAAGCAATCAAAGAAGATAGAAGTGAATGCTTGTCAACAGGGAAACCTACATACTGGCCAACAGTTCCGCAAAAGGTTCCAGTTCTAATTGATTTCTTTATCACTAAAAATATTTCTGAAAACTATTTGCAAATGAAGAGGGTTGAGATATGAATTCAAGATCATTCACGAATTGTCCTGTTACTGAACTGTTAGTGAACATATTAATGTGAAAGACAATGATATATTAATAAACAAATTAACGAACTGGCAGAGCTTCAAGCTAGGCTTTGAAGAAAAGATTTATCTATCAGTATCTTTACAAAATACACACCAGTTGGATGAAGAGTTGATCGATTTGTAAAACAAGTACAAGCTGCTTGGGACCATACTTCCACTATCAAACATAAATCTAAAGGAAATAATTACCCAAAAGAAATAAGAGACCTAATAGCCGAAAAAAGAAAATTAAGAAGGAAATGGCACCAATCCAGAGCGTCAATAGACAAGACTAACCTAAAGTCATTAACGAGATTAACGAAAATATACATCCAAAAAAAGCACCTGGATTTGATTCCGTTAGTGGGGAAATCCTCCCCAGAAAAGCAATCATAAAACTGACATCTTATAAATGCAGCTTTTAGATTAAGTTATGTACCATTGATGTGGAAGGTAGCAGAGGTCATAACGATCCTTAAATCTGGGAAACCGTCACATGAAGTTTCCTCCTATAGGCCAATTTGTATCCTGTCTGTATTGCCGAAACTATTAAAAAAACTTTTACTAAAACGATTAAAACCTTCATAGAGGAACATAATCTGATTCTGCCATATCGATTTGAGTTCAGAGAAAGACATTCCACTATTGATCAGATACACAGAATTACAAATATATGAGCCCAAAATCACATGAGTTCGCACGTACTGATTTTTTAGTTAAATGAGCTATAAACGTTTTAACACAAGAAGACTATTATGATAATTCTCATTCCTAATGCTAAGTAGGATAAATTTGAGTAATTCATATAATAATAAACAAAAATATCGCCTTCGAAAATATAATTTGTTCTTAAACGTCGTGATTTGAGTAAATCTCGACCGAAGTCAAAGCGTAAACATTGGCGTCAAACTATTATTTTGTATACTAGACTGCGATACCTCTGCCGATGGTGTTTTGTGTCTTGTGAATGACCCTGTTGGCAGTTAGAGTCGAAAAGCATTATCGCAAGATTTTACGGAGTTTTGATAAAATTGCACCATTAGGGCAAAAGTGCCTACCAGATTGCAAAAGGATTAGAATTGTCCCGTCATAGTGTTAAGAGACATTGTGCGTTCGTATAAAGTTACGGGTTCCGCGGTCGGAAAAGCACGTGTTTGTAGAAAAGCCGCAGTGACTGCTGCAGAATTAAGAATTTTGGAACGCATCATAAAGAAAAACCGTCGTGTCCATTGTAGTGCTCTAACAGTTCTATGGAATGAAGCGACGCCTGTCTGTCGCTTCATTCCATAGAACTGTTAGATTAGTATTATAAATCGACTTGTTCAAAAACCGGGAGAAAAACCGCTTACTATGGGGCCAAAATATATAAAAACTGGACTTTGGTGGAGCAGTGGAGGTCGATTATTTGGAGCAACGAATCAAAATTTCAGCTTTGCATAGCAAATTCGCGGAGTAGGGTGATTCGAACGAAAACCGAGGTTTACAACAAAGGCTGTCTTCGGCAAAAAGTGAAATTTCCCGCTTCACTTATGGAGTGGGGATGTATGTCCGCCAATGGCGTTGGCAGGCTTCTAGCCCGGTCGATTTAGCTCAAAAAATAGGGGTAAGCTTACAAAAATTCGCATAGAGCTAAAAATTGGTAGGAATGTTTGGAACACCATTATAAATGAAATATGAGAAGTCCCCATCGATCTCACATCTGCAAAAAAATTTATTCAAGGTTGAAAGTTCGCAAATATGGGTTTTTTGCATTTTTTAGCCAAACGGTAAGTTTTATCATAATATACATCAAACAAAAATTGTAGATCATGCAATTATCTATAAAAATTGTTCTTACACTTTTTTTTTTCTAAGAATCACCATTTCTGAGATATAGCGATTCAAAAAGTTAAAAAGTTGTATTCTCCATAATATGTACACGTTTCCACGCCACCTGTGAGGTAGTTGTACTTGGCGCGTTTTTTTTTTTTTTTTTTTTTTTTTTTTAACGTTTCCCCGGTAGGCCTATTCCACGATCTATTGTAGTCCTGTTTAATTAATCAATATTGTATTAAATAAAAAATGGTATTATTGGAACTGATGAACGCGCTGTGAATTATGAGTAATTGGGGAAAACTATTTGTCTGATTGATAATTATCTAATGGAACTTCAAGTGTAATGTCTTCTTCTTCTTCATGTCTTGCTTCTTCTTCTTCCTCCTGTTGGATACAAGTACATTGCTCTAACAGCGATGCATCAGATGTCTCCTCGCTGATATTGTAAGAATCCTCTTCTGATGGCGACTCAACATTGGAGCACGACTGGCCTTGACAACTGGTACATGCTAATGAACAAAACAATCCAACTTTTTTGCAGCCGCATTTAGCACTACACCCCTTTTTCAAATTGCAAAAAAATTGTATTGAGGAGTTTTCCTGGTGGAGATGGGAGTAAAGTCTGGATTGGTTCCAATGTATTGTCAATTAACTTCCAACCCCAGTCTTCTGGATCCAGTTGATTACCAAGCCACGCTTGAACTTGATAATATACCCAAAGTAGATGTTAATAAGCAGATGCAGTGGTTGGAGAAAGACAAGCTAATTGCACTCGTTTATTGTTACGAGTATTTTTTACAAAAGATAAGTATCGAAACTTATCTAAGCAGGTAATTTTTTTTGGAGCTCCATATACAGATAGAAGGAAGTGAATTCCGTTGGTGATTACAACTTGTGGAGTAGAGTTACTCTCTTTAAAAACTTTGGCACAATTAACTAAATCTTTTTTTCAAACAATTTAAGAACTTGTTTTACCCCTCCTGAAAATTGCTGATGTATCACAACCAGTTATTGCGTGTAAAAATAGTATGTGATTTTGGCATTTTGAAAAAGCAACTTTTGGATGAATACATTTCCGATTGCTGTTGAGCCTTCCCAGGTTTTAAGAAATAAATAATTTTTTCGGTTGGAGTTCGAGCAGTAAGTAATACCAATAAATCAACATCTTCACCAACAACAATAGTTGTATTTGTTGAGTTGAATTGTTCTATTGCTGTTTCAATTATCAGGACATCAGCGTCATTATCAGCTTGTTTGACAAATATTTTCAGTGGTAAATTTTTCTTTCAACATTGAAATGAACCGAGACTTGTGAGTATTAGCAAGAAATTTTTGTTGGCTTATGGGAACTGTCATGAATTGATCAAAAATGACATCAGAAGATCAAGATGTTATTCTAGTTTGACCGACGTTGTTCTACGTCTTTAATATTTTTCTTGCAATCTGTATAGCCATCAAATACAACAGTCACTATGGTCAAAATGTCTACATACATACTGAACGTATTTATGTTAAATAATGTTAAATATTTCTTCGCGATCTCATACAACACGGTGTAATAGATATCCTCCATGGATAATGTACTGCATTTATCTTGTCAATATCGATGTTTACTGTTTGAAAACAATCGTAAATGTCTGATTTGTGTGTTCTATGCTTTCCCATATCATCGAACAGTGACAACGGGTAGGGAGCCAATTCATATTCGAAATATTTTTCAATTTCATCTTCGAATGCCGTAGTAATACTCGTCCGTTGAAATAATAATACAGGGTCAACAGGTACTTTCACTAGTTTATGTATAATCGTTCCAAAGATAAGAGGGGGGGAGGGGACTTTTGAATAGCAGTATATATCGAAGTTAACTGCTCAAACAGGTAATACTCCTTAAATACCAGTATTTTAGAAGAAATTTTACTTACACTTTCGTTATTAAATTTTTCGTTAATAATAATTCATTGTCGAAGTAGGTATAACCTAACAAATTTAAATTTTGTAAGACTTTCTGTTGGAACATGCTGTAAAGTACTAGAAAAGGAACTGTACTTACATCCATAAAAGGTGACTGTTGTACTAGCAACTACTTCCTCCCGATTTCGAAAAAAGAGTTAGATATTGTCTGTGGTTTAATGAAAATTTGAATGATAATATATTGGATCTAACATTTTTTTACGGACGAAGCATGGTTCCATCTATCAGGTTAATAGTCAAAATTATTAAACATGGGCTACAGAAAATCCACATTGTTTTGAAGAAACCAGTTTGCACCCAATCAAAATTTGTGTTTGGGTAGCAGTATCAAAGAGGGTTAATATATTCCATATTTTTTTGACGAAACCATAAATGCTGACGAATATCAAAGACTAATATTAGAGCCATTCTTAGAACAGTTACATGACGATGAATTGAATGGTGGATATTTTCAACGAGATGGGGTCACTGCTCATACAGTAAGAGCCACAATTCAATTTCTGCAACAATTTTACGACAATCGAATGTTCAGTCAAGGTTTTTTGGCGCTCCAGATCTCGCGATTAATTTCTTTCTATTTGGACATTTAAAAAAATTTTTTAAAACATGTTTACATAATATCGATGAATTGCAAGAATCGATAGAGAAATTAGAAACATAACTGTTATGCAACTGGAGAATGTGTATGGAAATTTACAAACGAGGGTAAATTCATGTTTGGCAAATGAAGGTAAACATTTTCAACGTATAGTGTGAAATGTTAAGTAAACATTTTTAAAACTAATTTCTGAAGAATATCTTTGTTTCTGAAGTACAGAGTAACTTTTTTTACTTTTTGACAATTATTAATGATCCTAAATAAAATTACTTATGATCAGTGGCGGCTCGTGAGTTACAACCGAGGGGGCAATAAATAAATATTAATATATGTGTATTTTTAGGCACCTACATGGTTACATTTTTAGGTAGGTATATCGTTTTAAACCAGATTTTAAATATATCAGAATAATATTATTAAATTAGGTACATACCTTAGTTCATTGAAATTTGTTGTTGACGTTATTAGTTCTTTTTCAATTGGACACATTGCTAATGCATTTTGTCTACTTTCTTTCATGGTATTTTTTGAAAATGTTTTAATTCTTTTTAAAGTAGAAGAACATCTCGGTTGTCGTCATTGGCATTGTACACAAAATTTGTAATAATTTTACAGTCCACAAACGAATATGTTAACCCCCTATTGCATAGTGTTACTAAATGGGAACTCCACATTTTAAACATGTATTGACTGAGATTTGGTTCTAAATTGCAGTCATCTGTTATCTATAGACATTGAACATTAAATGTCTGACATTAGATGGCCGGTAATAATGTCATTACTTGTAACGACATTACCAAAGTCTATCTACTTCATTACTCATGTCATTACATATGTAGCCTTACACGTTTATTTATAATGTCATAATTCGTCATCAATTCAATGTCTACATCACCATGTGATGCACGTGTTCTTCGTAATGAATCCTCATAGATCAGCTTGTATTACTATACTTATGTACTTGTATTGCTTACTGTCATCTTGATGCAGGGTATTAGTGTGACAGAGACAGATGATTACAAAAATTATTTTTGTGTCTGAAATCACATTCAATAAGTTGTTGGAATTTGTTCATCCATTTTTGGCAAGAATACGAACATGAGAAGTTGTTTATCGGTTAAGGAAATACTAGCAGTTGCCTTGAGATACTTAGCTATAGGAAGAAGTTTTGAAGCCGGAGTCCCCCCAATAGAACTCATGACCCAAGAACGAAATGAAAAATATAGAGTGATTGCGAGGGACAACCTCATGAGCGGGTGGCAGGATAGGCGGAGGGAAGGAAGGTACGGGCGATGGACGCACTACCTGATACCCAACATCTCGCTATGGACCGAGCGGCAATACGAAGAAGTAGAGTACCATCTCACACAAGCCCTCTCAGGGCATGGGTGTTTCAGAAAGTACCTGTACGAGCGACAGATGTGAGACCTTCAAGTGCAGGTACTGTGGGGACCCAGACGACGCGGAGCACACGCTATTTCTATGCCCGAGATGGAGAACCTGCAGGGAAACCTATGCCAGCGAAAGTGGAACACCGTTTGGTGCTCATAACATGATGGCAGATCTTGTATCAGGAGAATGTACATGGAAACGGGCATATAAAACTATTAGACATATCGTAGAAAGTAAAGAAAGGGAGGACCGATGACGAACAGGAAGCCCCAGACCAACTGCCCCACTGAAGCAATGCAAAAACGGTTCCAGTGAGGCAGGCGAGAAAAAGGGGAGGGGTTTGAGTCGGTAAGAATCCGACACTCCCGGCTCTACCCCCGGGGTCTTATGCAAGATTTCCCCTCCCCTTGCAAAAAAAAAAAAGTTTTGAAGTTCTCTGCTGTCGCCAGCTTCAATAAGCGGCGCAGTCGGCGAACCTACACGTCTTACAAGGTTATATTAAGGTAAGATATACTCTGTCTCTTTGCTCATAGGATATACCCAAGAAGGCTAGAGAACAGGAGACATAACTCAAGTGGTGGGGGTAGCACGAAAAGCGTCCGCACTGTGATCACGTGATGTGCTTCATCATGGCGTAGAATCGAGCGAGGTTATTTGAGGTTATTTTTGTTTGTTGTGTTTTGAGCGTTTCCAGTTTTCCTGTTGAATATGTCAAAAACGTCGAGATACTGCTGCGTTGAGAATTGTTCCTGCAAAAGCCCTGATCGTTGCTGAATGGAACCCGACATTTTGATAGTGTGAGAGAGAAACCGCGATAGACGAGAATAAACAGCACGCGCTTCTACGCGAGCCTGCCATATTGCCGTTTTTCGTGCTACTACCACTGATTTTTCGAGGAGCTATGTCTCCTTGCTCTCTAGTCTTCTTAGATATACCTTAACTCACTTAATTTTTAACATAAGTAGCAGTATTTTATGAGAATTTGAAAAAGTCGAGGGTAGGCAACCTGAAGGATGCAAGGATACAGAGTGGACATATTTTTTATTCAGATATCAAGCGCTGCGAACAATTTGAAGGATAAATACACGTGCTTCAGATGTACAAGGCAAGATATTTTCAATAAAAATGTCAAACTTTAAAATTACTGAATAACGTGAGCAATAAGCCATCACTAGGGGGTTGGTGCTCTGCCTCAGCTAGTGATGGATAACTAAATGTCCCTCCTGATGAATCTACAGAAGGACTTATCTGGTTTGGTGGTGACTTCTCATTTATTTTTACTGAATGTCTGTTAAAGTACCAAGACTAGCCTCAGAAAGCACATCATTCACAGCTATCTCGGCAAAAGCTCTCTGCTGGGATCAAATGTTTCTAATTTTTCATCCTGGCAATACTTGGAAATGTCTTATTGAATTTTTGTGGAATTCTCCAAATTATGAACAAGCTTTCAGTAGCAGCTTATTGTTTGCGTTTGATAATGGCTCTTCCATCAACATAATTCTGAAAATGAAACATGCGCTCTAGTTATTTTTGTAGTTATCTTATATAATTATTACTATTTTTTTGAATTAATTTACACATCTTTTAACTTTTTTTTTTGTAAAGTTCCAAGTTCAAATATACCATGAATAAGAAATCATCCAACACAGGTTCTTTATATTATAATTGCAAGGGCTTCTTCAACATTGATTATTGGCAGTAGTAAATGTGAAGAAAGAATTCGTGATGGTAGATATCGGGATGAATATATGGGCGAATATCAGATGGATGTGTTCTTTACTATTCCAAGTTTGGAGAACTGATGCAACAAAAAGCTCTGAATATACCACAACCAGCAACATTGCCAAACATAGAAGAAGCGTTTACTTTGAACAAGCACCTAATGAAACCCTACCCTGAGAATACTCTAGAGAGTCTGTTCCAACAACAATATAATAAAGAGATTATCGGGGGCTTGTGTAGTTGTGGAAAATGCTTTCTTTCGGGATGTTGGTTTCAAGTTTGGAGTATTTCAAAAACCGATCTGCTTGAACCCTCAGAACGCCTCGACAATTACCCTTGCATGTTGCTATTTGCACAATTTCCTCGCCAAGGAAGCATAACAAGGATACCTCGGCCCTGGTGAAGCATATACAGTCGGACCTCTGCAACTTTACCACTACGTCACCACCATATGGTAATATCACAGACAACCTGCTATCCCTATGAACGCATTTGCTATAATAGGTAAACAAGAGACAGGTGATGTTACACGTGTCTTCGGTCTTCGGAGATGACCTGCATATATCACCGACAACTGTTTTCATATTTTTACGCTGATCGGTGAGGAGACAAATAGTAACGTACGTATTAGATTAAGAATATGAAACTTTTCTATTGACTAACGCAGTGTAGATAATTTTCGAGTGATATTGACAGTTGTTTGACATCTGACTGCCAAGCTTGTTTCGTTTTCTACAAATTTTTGAGCCTATTTACTAATATCTGTCATAGATCTGTTCTTAGAGCGAAACTGGTTTCCGAATTGGAGTTGATGTAAGTAAGCAATATTTTTTTTATGACAGTTATATGCACGTCTTGTTTTAGATGCGGGGAAAAACATTAAATTCTCAAGCACAGCAAATGGTGTTGAATCTCCTGGAATACTTTGAACAGGAGAAAAGAAACGGAGGCCCTTTAATATATGTTAGTGCTGTTCAAGAGGTAAAAGACATAGATTGACAAATATCTAAAGTAATGTGTGTGTACTTATGAAATTTTAGGGTAGCGGAAGCTCTTAAACTTTCGAAGAAAACAATATACACTATTATAAAAAGCAAAGAAAACGACCCAGTTCTTTCTTCATCTGGAAAAACAAGACATTGCCAAAAGGCCATGACAAGGGATCTACCTGAAGGTACAAAAATGACAGTACGAGAAAATTTATACAATATGTATGAAAAACGTAAGTATATTCTGGCTATATTTATTTTGTTGTGTAAATACAGGGGCATTTACTATGAAGGCCAAAATTGTTTGTGTTTTAGGGCAACATGTAATTGTTGGTACTTTAAACGAAGAGCTTAAAAGACGAGAAATAGATAGAGAATAGAAAAGAAATAATTGATGTGGGAAAACATCGCTTATAGCTACATTAAAGGAGGTGGGTTTTAAATTGAAGAAGGAAGACACTCGATGAGCTTTAACAGAAAGAGTTTTAATATAGCAGCTAAGAGGGGCAGGTTTTTAAGAAATTATGTGAACATGAATTAATAAATAAAGGCTGAAGGAATGTTTAGCAACATACAGTGAACTTATGAGCCTTTAGACGTGACATGTTTCTATCGCTAATTTCAGAATAATGTCCTATTTTAAACACAAACAGGTTTTTTTTGTATACCATAGCCAGCAATTAAATTATTTGTTTTATGTATTGTTATGAAAATATTTGTTATACATATTTAACTTTTTTAATTGTATAAGTATATATATTATAACCACTTCTTTAGGGTAGAATAGCATCTTTATCATCTTGATAATGATTGTGTTAGTGAGACCTATAATAAAGACATATTTAGTAAAATATTACATTTGTCTGTGTTGATTTTTGGCATACTGTTTTATAAACTAAATAAAATTAGTGGTTTTTTTTTTTTTTTTGTGAAGGCCGTTTATTGCTAGACGTTTTCTGTATTTTATTCAATACCTAATTAAATTGACTTTGTTTTGGCACATTAGAATTTGAATTTTAAGGTTAGTTATGCTTTCTTCATATAGTTTGGGTGCAGTTTAGACGAGAGAAATTCTTGCAAAAGGTGCACAATTAAGGTAGATACTGTATAAACTAAAATATACCCAAATAAATAATAGTGATGAATTAGGCGAATATGCACTAGTAGTTTGTAATACTTAGTTCGAAATTCCACAATAGAGTTAAAGCTCCGATCGGCGGAAAGACGCAGTTATCTTGACAATCACAGACCAATTTACATGTATATTGTGTAAGTATCTTTTACGTTTGAGCCCATGGATTATAAAGTTTGTCGCCGTGATAACTTATTTGAAAGGCATTTTCCAGTTTGTTTTGGTGCCGGTAATACAGTTGACTGTAAAGGCGGTAAATTTAAATGATTTAAGAGGGAGAGTTCTACCACAGTGATATAGGGTGGCGCCACTTGCACTTTATTTCTAAGCTGTAGATTTTTGTTACGAGACCAATATCCTTCATTTCTCATGATACGTATTTCTTATGGCGTAATATTTGTTTATAAACGAGATAATAGCATTTATAGTTTAAACAACAAAGTCGTATAAAAGATCATGGACACATTTGTATCAAAATTCCTTTATTTCATCTCGTACTATAAACCTTTATCTTCAACCCCTGAATAGTAAAACTTGATAGGAAACTTATTTTAGGAAATTTACGGTTTGAGAGCTTGCATTCCCGCTCAAATTTGTTGACATTACATAGCCGTTTTATACACTCTGCCGTTGTCTTACATTTGCAATTAGTTCAGCTTCTCTGTCACAGATGGCCAAACCAAGTAGATCGTATATTTAGTCTGCACGAAAGCTATCCTAGTGTCGTATTCAAGAAGACTGGAGAACAGTCTTGTATTGCGTTTGTTTAAATGAAAAGTGAATGTTTAGAAAAAAATATGTACCTTGAAGATCTACATAATCTGATATTATTTATAAATAATCCAAATATGGTAGTTATTTGTTATAGAACTTAAATATAGAAAAAGAGAAAAGGCCACTGCGTAAAAAAGATACAGGTATTTGTCCGTGGCTTCACAAAACCAAAATTTATTAAATAATCAGTTTAAATGAATGACGAATATTTAGACACATGAGTAAGATAAATAAAAAATCATAAATAAGGATACAGTATACCATTTTTTTATACCAATATTCTTATAAAATAATAGAATAAGCAATTATAAAGTTAATTTCTACCTTGTAGATCTACATAAACTGATATTATTCAGAAATTATCCAAATACTGGTCGTAGTTTCGAGAACATAAATATAGGAAAAAAAAATTGAAAAGGCCGTTGCATACAAAACATTCAGTTACTTGTCAGCGACCCGCTGTTTCATAAAACAAGGTTTTTTAGCCTTTGTTTTGTTTAAATCGGTTTAAATGAAGGACGAATGTTTTAGAGAAATATATTTAAGATACAGTTACAAAAATAATACTTATATATAATAGGGATACAACATGCTGTTTCTTTTCCTTATACTAATACGTCCATACAATAATATAGGCAATTATAATGTTGATTTATGTCTTGTAGATAAATACTAGTCATTCCTTGTACAACCTAAACATATGTAGAAGAGAAAGACAAAATCATTTGACCACAGCTGCAAAAAGTACACTAAAAATATAATATGTTGTTTGATTCCTTTATACCTAATATATCCACGGCATAATAGTATACACAATTTTGAAATTCAATTGGGCCATATAGATCTACATAATGTAATATTCATAACATCCAAATACTAGTCGGTTCTTCTAGTATCTAAACCTACATGAAAAAGACAAAAAAGCATTTGATACAGCTGCATGTAGTGGCAGCCACACTATAAACTAGCGCGCACAGAGACGAATTAGTATCACAGCCCGAACTTTGTCGAATCCGCGGTTCGTGTGCAGCCTTTGCTATTCGTCAATTGCCGCCTCCAAGAGCGAATCACTGCGAACGCAGGAACCATGTTGTTTATGAATTGATTTTTAGCGAACATGCAAACACATTATTCACGAATCACGTATCATGAATATATGCAGTCTGTAGTAGGCTTTAACATCATTGAGAAATTCCATTGCTTACCGACATTATGTAACACTTCATTGCTTACTAACATCATACATATACCAGTAAACAATGCCATCAAAAATCCACCATGAAGATTAATGTGGATAAGGAATTTGCGGTGGTTATACTTAAAATCAATGAATAAATTATCCATTCGCTGAAATATCAAACAACAACTATTTGTTTAACATATTATATTGTTAGAAAGTATTCAGAATTAACAATATTAATAATAACATAAATTACTAATATCGCTACGTAGAACTAATAGGCCTTCATAAAAACGCCTCATTAAAATCTTTTATTGAAGCTCTTGAATGAAATACACAATCCTATTTTCTACATTTAGTATAATAATTTTATGAGTTGTATTAGAAATTTCCCATAAACAATAGTGATTTTTATTCTCAAAGATATTTGCAGTAATATATTTTTTTAAAATATCGCATTTTTAGCTTGAAAAAAATAGTTACCCATATAGTCTTTCCCTACTTCTATTTCCTTTTCTAGACTGCCCCTACGTACGTATAGGAATCAGACGTTTTGATGTATAGTTGATAGGGTTTCAAATTGCCCTTTAAAAACTGAGATAGAATATGAATATCTTTCTGCATAAGAAATATTAAGTATATTAGTAATTAATTAACCAATCGAAATGGGTTGATATTTGTATTGCTATTAAATACATGTAGTGGAAGGAAAATTTATTTAATTTTTTATTATAGTACACGAAAACTAGAGATGTACATACATATATATATATATATATATATATATATATATATATATATATATATATATATATATAATATATATATAAAGATATATATATTATTTATATTTTCTTGCAAAAAAATATGCAAAATATACAATTATAAAATAATACTATTTTCTTTTTCGACGAACTTCATTTGGATTTTTCCTCATCCAATGTTTGAATCCTTGATTAGGTCTTATACATAATTGTGCTGATATAGAATTAATATCTCTTGTAACAAATGGAGAAACCCTAAAATGAAGAAAAACAATAATTATTTTCTTTACAAGCACATACTGAAAAAATTCTTGTATATTCCATATATTATGCCATTAGTTATGTTACAACTATATAAAACAACAGTATGTCTATTTTTCATGTTTTTAATACCTCTACCCTATTTGAAAAAAAAAATACTACTTTTGAACAAAAAGAGAAATAGGTTAGAAAGAATGCCGTAGTAATACTCGTCCGTTGAAATAATAATACAGGGTCAACAGGTACTTTCTCATCGTGAACTTTTATGGTGCTTCTCATAGCTAAAAGAGGGACTACTTTATCAGCGCGTTTTAATTTAATGTTATTAAAACATGTCTTGTCAATTTAGACATGGAGGCAATCCCAACTTCAGGAGCTTTATGAATGTTAATTTTATTATCACCAAGGACTCCACTGACAATAGATACAATACTACTTTATACGGGCATATAAAATGAGGGACTGGGTTTCTTTTGTGTTTATATTGTCCGAATCTTACAATTTGTACCTATAAGTTACACAGACTAATATTTTTACTTGTATTACGGGCCCAGTGATGTATATAGGCGGCGTACTCGTGCGTATTATGGAGAACACAACTTTTTGAATCGCTATATCTCATAAATGGCGATTCTTAGAAAAAAAAGTGTAAGAACGAATTTTTAAAACCTCTATTTGCGAACTTTGACCTTGAATAATTTGTTTTGCAGATGTGGGATCGATGGGGACTGTTCACATTTCATTTATAATGGTGTTCAAAACATTCGTACCAATTGTCAGCTCAATGCGAATTTTTATAACCTTGAATGTCTATTTTGACCTGGCTATTTATTCACTTTGTTGAAGGCACCGTAAACGCAGAAAAATACATAGTCATTCAGTGCTCAGTGCAGTAAATCGGTGCTTTCGTCCATCAATAGAGTCCTTGCAATTAGCTAACCGGGAATTTCTCTTCCAGCAAGATGGCGCGGCGCGGCTTACCACACAGCCAAACGTGTGAAATTATGGATGTCGGAAAACGATATTTCGGTTCTAAGTTGGCCCTCGAGTAGTCCTGATCTTTCTCCATTCGAAACATTATGGCATCGAATGAAAAAGGAATTGCATAATTGTCCGGTTAAAACGTTTCAGTCATTGCGACATCGTCTCCAGGAAATATTGGACTCTTTTTCTTTAGAGTCTTGTAGGACACCATACCTATATAATGATATAAGTGATGCATACTTTTAGCGGTTTAACAGTATATGGCCCATAAGTTTTATTGTGTCATTAAGTCACTGGCGTTCGTTTATATCGTTGTTTTTATTGGCTTCATTTTTCTTTACTCTATTTCAATAAGAAATTCCTTGTTTGTCAATTTTATCGATTCTTCTAGAGGTAATTATTTTATATAATTTTTACTCGTAAGTTATAATGAGAATAAAATTTACAGGTTAAGTAATTTTTAATTTTGTATTTCGGTGCATAAAAATGGTTTTTACTACAGAGCAGGATCCCTTCATTTTAATAGCTCATTTTCGAGGTGGAACACATAATGAGGATAGATTGTGGAAATATTTGCAATCATGCGTGGAACAATTTATGCTGGAATTTCCTGAAGCAAATATCGATTACGATACCTTCCTAAGTCATAAATGTGTACTTGTTAAACGATTTGAAACTAAACAATGCATTTGCAAGGGAAAATCAACTGGTGGGCCTGTTGATACTCTCAGGTGGTTAGGCCAACTGAGGATGTCGTCAATGACATTCAACAAAGAATCAATCAAAGTCCCACCAAATCTATATCGAAATTATCTGCTCAAACAGATAATACTCCTTAAATACCAGTATTTTAGAAGAAATTTTACTTACACTTTTGTTATTAAATTTTTCATTAATAATAATTCATTGTCGAAGTAGGTATAACCTAACAAATTTAAATTTTGTAAGACTTTCAGTTGGAACATGCTGTAAAGCACTAAAAAAGGAACTGTACTTACATCCATAAAAGGTGACTGTTGTACTAGCAACTACTTCCTCCCGATTTCGAAGCATGGTTCCATCTATCAGGTTAATAGTCAAAATTATCGAACATGGGCTACAGAAAATCCACATCGTTTTGAAGAAACCAGTTTGCACCCAATCAAAATTTGTGTTTGGGTAGCAGTATCAAGAAGATGGTTAATATATTCCATATTTTTTTTGACGAGACAATAAATGCTCATGAATATCAAAGACTAATATTGAGCCACTCTTAGAACAGTTACATGACGATGAATTGAATGGTGGATATTTTCAACGAAATGGGGTCACTGCTCATACAGTAAGAGCCACAATTCAATTTCTGCAACAATTTTACAACAATCGAATGTTTAGTCAAGGTTTTTTGGCGCTCCAGATCTCCCGATTGATTTCTTTCTATTTGGACATTTAAAAAACAAAATTTTTAAAACACGTTTACATAATATCGATTAATTGCAAGAATCGATAGAGAAATTAGAAACATAACTGTTATGCAACTGGAGAATGTGTATGGAAATTTGTAAACGAGGGTAAATTCATGTTTGGCAAATGAAGGTAAACATTTTCAACATATAGGTGAAATGTTAAGTGAACATTTTTAAAACTAATTTCTGAGAATATCTTTGTTTCTGAAGTACAGAGTAACTTTTTTTACTTTTTGACAATTATTAACGATCCTAAATAAAATTACTTATGATCAGTGGCGGCTCGTGAGTTTTACAACTGAGGGGGCAATAAATAAATATTAATATATGTGTATTTTTAGGCACCTACATGGTTACATGCAGTGTTTTAAGCCAGGTTTTAAATATATCAATAAAATTATTAAATTAGGTACATACCTATTTAGCTTTAATTAATTTTCTTGAAAACAAAATCCATATGCCTTTCTTTGCGTTTTACGAAATGGTCGATAACAAGTTCATTGAAATTTGTTGTTGACGTTATTAGTTCTTATTCATTGGACACATTGCTAATACATTTTGTCTACTTTCTTTCATGGTATTTCTTGAAAATGTTTTAATTCTTTTTAAAGTAGAAGAACATCGCTCACTCTCGGCTGTCGTCATTGGCATTGTACACAAAATTTGTAATAATTTTACAGTCCACAAACGAATATGTTAACCCCCTATTGCATAGTGTCTCTAAATGGGAACTCCACATTTTAAACATGTATTGACTGTGAGATTTGGTTCTAAAATGCAGTCATCTGTTATCTATAGACATTGAACATTAAATGTCTGACAGATGGCCGGTAATAATGTCATTACTTGTAACGACATTACCAAAGCCTACTTCATTACTCATCTCATTACATATGTAGCCTTACACGTTTATTTATAATGTCATAATTCGTCATCAATTCAATGCCTACATCACCATGTGATGCACGTGTTCTTCGTAATGCATCCTCATAGATCAGCTTGTATTGCTATACTTATGTACTTGTATTGCTTACTGTCATCTTGATGCAGGGTATAGTGTGACAGAAACAGATGATTACAAAAATTATTTTTGTGTCTGAAATCACATTCAGTAAGTTGGAATTTGTTCATCCATTTTTGGCAAGAATACGAACATGAGAAGTTATTTATCGGTTAAGGAAAGGCTAGCAGTTGCCTTGAGATACTTAGCTACAGGAAGAAGTTTTGAAGTTCTCTGCTGTCACCAGCTTCAATAAGCGGTGCAGTCGGCGAAACTTGTGAGGTGCTTATACACGTCTTACAAGGTTATATTAAGGTAAGATATACCTTAACTTACTTAATTTTTAGCTTAAGTAGCAGTTTATGAGAATTTGAAAAAGTCGAGGGTAGGCAACCTGAAGGATGCAAGGATACAGAGTGGACATATTTTTTATTCAGAACTCAAGCGCTGCGAATAATTTGAAGGATAAATACACATGCTTCAGATGTACAAAGCAAGACATTTTCAATAAAAATGTCAAACTTTAAAATTACTGAATAACGTGAGCAATAAGCCATCACTAGGTGGTTGGTGCTCTGCCTCAGCTAGTGATGGATAACTAAATGTCCCTCCTGATAAATCTACTGAAGGACTTATCTGGTTTGGTGGTGACTTCTCATTTATTTTTACTGAATGTCTGTTAGTACCAAAAGTAGCCTCAGAAAGCACATCATTCACAGCTATCTCAGCAAAAGCTTTCTGGTGGGATAAAATGTTTCTAATTTTTCATCCCAAACCCTGGCAATACTTGGAAATGTCTTATTGAATTTTTGTGGAATTCTCCAAAGTATGAACAAGCTTTCAGTAGCAGCTTATTGTTTGCGTTTGATAAATGGCTCCTCCAACAACATAATTCTGAAAATGAAACATGCGCTCTAGTTATTTTTGTAGTTATCTTATATAATTATTACTATTTTTTTGAATTAATTTACACATCTTTTAACTTTTTTTTTGTTGTAGAGTTCAAAGTTCAAATATACCATGAATAAGAAATCATCCAACACAGGTTCTTTATATTCTAATTACAAAGGCTTCTTCAACATTGATTATTGGCAGTAGTAAATGTGAAGAAAGAATTCGTGATGGTAGATATCGAGATGAATATATGGGCGAATATCGGATGGATGTGTTCTTTACTATTCCAAGTTTGGAGAACTGATGCAACAAAAAACTCTGAATATACCACAACCAGCAACATTACCAAACATAGAAGAAGCGTTTACTTTGAACAAGCACCTAATGAAACCCTACCCTGAGAATACTCTAGAGAGTCTTCCAACAAGAATATAATAAGAGATTATCGGGGGCTTGTGTAGTTGTGGAAAATGCTTTCTTTCGAGATGTTGGTTTCAAGTTTGGAGTATTTCAAAAACCGATCTGCCTGAACCCTCAGAACGCCTCGACAATTACCCTTGCATGTTGCTATTTGCACAATTTCCTCGCCAAGGAAGCATAACAAGGATACCTCGGCCCTGGTGAAGCATATACAGTCGGACCGCTGCAACTTTACCACTACGTCACCACCATATGGTAATATCACAGACAACCTGCTATCCCTATGAACGCATTTGTTATAATAGGTAAACAAGAGACAGGTGATGTTACACGTGTCTTCGGTCTTCGGAGATGACCTGCATATATCACCGACAACTTTTTTCATATTTTTACGCTGATCGGTGAGAAGACAAATAGTAACGTACGTATTAGATTAAGAATATGAAACTTTTCTATTGACTAACGCAGTGTAGATAATTTTCGAGTGATATTGACAGTTGTTTGACATCTGACTGCTAAGCTTGTTTCGTTTTCTATAAATTTTTGAGCCTATTTACTAATATCTGTCATAGATCTGTTCTTAGAGCGAAACTGGTTTCGGAATTGGAGTTGATGTAAGTAAGCAATATTTTTTTATGACAGTTATATGCACGTCTTGTTTTAAATGCGGGGAAAAACATTAAATTCTCAAGCACAGCAAATGGTGTTGAATCTCCTGGAATACTTTGAACAGGAGAAAAGAAACGGAGGCCCTTTAATATATGTTAGTGCTGTTCAAGAGGTAAAAGACATAGATTGACATCTAAAGTAATGTGTGTGTACTTATGAAATTTTAGAGTAGCTCTTAAACTTTCGAAGAAAACAATATACACTATTATAAAAAGCAAAGAAAACGACCCAATTCTTTCTTCATCTGGAAAAACAAGACATTGCCAAAAGTCCATGACAAGGGATCTACCTGAAGGTACAAAAATGGCAGTATGAGATAATTTATACAATATGTATGAAAAACGTAAGTATATTCTGGCTATATTTATTTTGTTGTGTAAATACAGGGGCATTTATTATGAAGGCCAAAATGATGTGACAAAATTGTTTGTGTTTTTGGGGCAACATGTAATTGTTGGTACTTTAAACGAAGAGCTTAAAAGACGAGAAATAGATAGAGAATAGAAAAGAAATAATTCATGTGGGAAAAACATCGCTTATAGCTACATTAAAGGAGGTGGGTTTTAAGTTAAAGAAGGAAGACAATCGATGAGCTTTAACAGAAAGAGTTTTAATATAGCAGCTAAGAGGGGCAGGTTTTTAAGAAATTATGTGAATATGAATTAATAAATAAAGGTTGAAGGAATCTTTAGCAACATACAGTGAACATGTGAGCCTTTAGACGTGACATGTTTCTATCGCTAATTTCAAAATAATGTCCTATTTTAAACACAAACAGGTTTTTTTTGTATACCATAGCCAGCAATTAAATTATTTGTTTTATGTATTATGAAAATATTTGTTATACATGTTAGGCAATTACCCTTAAACACTTAAATAAATCCCTTAGAGTCAGTGTGTGAAGCTTGTATAAATGGCAAACAAGCGCGACTTCCATTCGCAAAAGCTAAAAATAAAACTAATATTCAAAGACCACTGTATATTGTGCACTCGGACGTATGTGGTCCGATTACTCCAAGCACAATTGATGACAAAAATTATTTTGTTACTTTTATTGACGAATACACTCACTATACGGTAACATACCTGATGAGAAATAAATCAGAAGTAATTACGTATTTTAAAGATTATATAAACAAAAGTGAGACTCATTTTAATTTGAAAGTGGTCTTCTTGTATTGTGACAACGGTCGAGAATATTTATCTAGCGATATGAAAGAGTTTTGTAAACAAAAGGGGATCACATATCATTTGACGGTGCCATACACTCCAAACCAAAATTCAGTGGCGGAGCGTATGAATAGAACATTGGCAGAAAAGGCGCGTGCAATGGTGTGCAGTGCAGGTTTAAATAAGCGGTTTTGGGGCGAAGCAGTGTTAACTGCTACATATTTGACAAATATGACCCCATCAAAAGCTATTAAAATACCAAAGACACCGTATGAAATGTGGCACAATAAAAAACCAAAATTACAGTGGCTGCACTGCATATGTGCATAATAAAACAAGAAAACATAAATTTGATGATAAATCAGATAAAGGAATTCTTGTAGGATATGTACCAAATGGCTACAAAATATTTATTACAAAAGCAAGAAAATTTATAGTTGCTCGAGATGTAATTTTTGATGAAGTACATTTTAAAACATCAAGAAAGGAACTTGATGAAACGATCGAAATTGATAGATATTTAGGTGAAAGTGCGGGTGACTCAGTACAAATTATGAGTACTGAGGAGCTCTCAGAGGAAGGGGGTGATAAGAAAGAAACCGCAGATAATATCCATCCGGGTAAAACAGATCAAATAATAAAAAATTGCGATCAAACCTTGAATAAACAATGTGTCTGTAAGCAATATTTTGGTGAGTCAAATCTATTGGCATCTAAACGTGCGGATGTTTGGTCTACAACGATTCCGAGCGCTGAATCGGAGTTATTGCGGGGAGCGCAGTCAGGCTTTGATATACAGTTGTACTAGTTAGAAGCCGAAGTTAAAGTTATGTTATACTGAATTCCAATTTTCATTGAATTATCCAAAAATTAGTCTTACAAGTCAGAAGTGGGATTATACCTAGTAGTTAGTGCCCGTTTGGCTTAGTGAGTTTGTCATGGCGACAGTTGATGAAATGCGGTATACCCCTACGGGTGAACCATCTACGTCAGAGATCAGGCAGACGACATCACATAAGAAGAATAAAAAACGGAGAAGAGAATTGAGTGCCAGTACATCAACTTCATCTTCTTCATGTTCGTCGAATTCAACATCCTCAAGTGCTTCCTCAAGCGATACAAGACGCAGAAGCAAAAAGTAGAAACAAAAGAAGGGAGAAACGCATAGGTTATCCAAAAAGAAATGCCAACAAGGAAAACCGAAATACGATTTAATGATACAAGACTTAGCGATACCTTAGAAGTAAACAAAGAGAGGCGTCCTATTAAGTGTTATAATTGTAGAGGTCCGCATCGTTTATCGGAATGTCCGAAACCCAAAATAGAGTGCTACAAGTGTGGTCGTTTAGGACATAAACAAAACAAATCCGGCGAATGATAGCAAGGTCAAGAACTCAAAACCCTGAAAAAAAAATTTCCTAGTCCAAAAGCCACATTGTAACAGTGTAAACAATCCTACGGTTGCAGAGGTGATTATCCGTGGACAAACTATTGTTTAATAGACACGGGAAGTTCAAAAACATTAATCAAAGAAAGTGTGTGTAAAAGACTTGGATTAGCAGTAGAAACAAATACATCTGTGTTGCGAGGTTTTGCTGGCAATGAAATAATAAGTAATCAAATAGCAAGGACACACGTTCGTGTTGACGACGTCAGTGCTGAAATTTGTGCGATAATAGTGAAGGATTCAGACATGTTTTATGACTGTATAGTCGGTTGTGATTTTCTGAATATGCCGACTGTGACATTAATTAAAACAGGACCGACTATAAATGTTCGAAGTCAAAACGTGTGCCTCAAGTGAGGCAATTTTTAAGACTAGCAGGTTATTTTCGCAAACATGTGAGAAATTACGCCAAAATAGCAGAACCTTTGACAATGTTGTTGTTCGAAGTACTTGGGAGAATAAATAATTAAAGATACAATTTGAGGACAATACGAGTTTATTGATACCCTGTATAACAACTAAATTACGTACAAAGAAATTAAGATGTGTATTCTAACGTATAATCTTTCAGACTGACTTGCTAAATAATCAATTTTTATTTCAACGACATTTGAACAGTTAAACATTCGATATTGAGTTACCCGAACTCATAAATGCTGACCTAATGTTTATGTTTAATTTCAGGCACCGCATGAAGACTATTTTTAAACCTATTAAGTGTTATAATTGTAGAGGTCCGCATAAAATAATTATTGTTGAATGTAATATTCCAACACCCCCTCGCAACTATAATTATTTTTCAATCAGTCAACCAGACCACCCTTGGTACTTAAATGTTCTAGCTTTACTTTATTTAGCGGCTTGGTTAACATATCAGCTATCATTTTTTCAGTCGGACAATACTCGAATACAATAACCTGATTTTCATACAATTCTTTTAAAAAATGATACTTTGTATCAATATGCTTCGTTCGATTGCTAAATTTATGGTTTGCTAGCTGCTTTAAACAGCTTTGATTATCTTCGTACATAACCACTTTCGGTTCTAATTCGTAAACTCCTTTATCGCCTGCTTTAACCAGATTGCCTCTTGGCATCCTTCGGCCAGTGCTATGTATTCAGCTTCGGTCGATGATAGTGATACGCAATTCTGCTTTCTGCATCCCCAATTAATAGGTGCACCCCGAAACATAAATATGTATCCACTATTTGACTTTCTATCCTCTTTATTTTCCGCCCAATCGGCGTCTAGATGTTTTATTATTAGTTTTTGATTCCATGCCTCTGTTAACAATATTCGAAGAGTTGCTTGCCGCACTACAGGCGCAAACACTTCATCGTAATCCACACCGAATTTCTGACTAAAACCTCTCGCTACCAATCGTGCCTTGTACTTGTTCGAGATCTTATCTTCACCTGTCTTTAGCTTAAACACCCATTTACAAGATATGATGTTTTTGTCTTCCGGTGTAAGTACTAAATCCCATACTTCGTTATTCTTCAAAGATTTCATTTCTTCTTCAATAGCTTTCCTCCATTTTTCGCTATCACTGCTGGCAAGAGCTTCTTTAAATGTTTTAGGTTCTATTTCCCGAAGTTCAGCTAACTTTGCTGTGTAGCGCTCAGGTGGAACTCCTTTATTTATTCTATTTGATCTACGATCACCTCCGTGCTCTATGTAGAACTCTTCACTTGGTTGATAGCTGTTATCGCTGCCACAAGATTGTTCTGTACCTGAACTTTCATATACATTAAATTCTTCCGTAGCTTCTTCTATTTCTTCAGTTTTTTCGAAATCTGCGACCTCATGTCTCCCAGTGTTATTTGGCTCCGTTCTTTCTTGCTCCTTTTTGAACTCAATAGTCGCTTCTTCATCTTTTATCTTTTTTTCTTTAACACGAATATTTCTTTCAGGAAATACCGCACTACGGCTAATTTTTATGCGCCCTGTATCTAAATCTAACAATCTATATGCTTTAGATTCATCAGAATATCCTACGAAAATTAGCGATTCTGCCTTTTTATCAAATTTATTTTTAATTTGTTCCTTTGGAATATGACTATACACTTTAGATCCAAATATTTGCAAATTCGACACATCAGGTTTGACTTTATGCCACAACTCAAACGGTGTTTTCTGTTTTAACTGAGTAGGTAGTCGATTTTGCAGATAATTGGCTGTAACAACTGCTTCCCCCCAAAATTTCTTTGGTAAATTCGCATCGATTAACATGCACCTAGCCATTTCGACT
The DNA here is from genome assembly GCA_037954035.1 of Rosalia funebris. Taxonomy (NCBI): domain Eukaryota; kingdom Metazoa; phylum Arthropoda; class Insecta; order Coleoptera; family Cerambycidae; genus Rosalia; species Rosalia funebris. Next base: position 40,114,136 of record JAZFAV010000022.1, on the reverse strand, counting down.
AGCGACCTGTTCTTTCTCTCTGCAACACCGTTTTGCTCTGGAGAGTACCCCGCCGTGTACTGTATCTTTATGCCCTTACCGCTTAAATATTCCCTTAACGCATTATTTACGTACTCGCCACCCCTATCTGACCTAATAACCTTTGGTACCCTGCCTGACTGATTACTCATTAACTCGATAAACTCTTTAATATATTTTTCAGTTTCATTCTTATGTTTCAGTAAATACACAGTTGTGTATCTTGAGAAATCGTCTATTAAAGTAAGAATGTACCGTTTACCCCCTGGAGTAACAGTCTTCATGGGACCGCAAACATCTGTATGTATTAAGTCAAGTATATTAAATGTGTTGCTTTGAGAAAATTTCGGGAAACTCTTACGAATAATTTTACCTTTTACACAGCAGTTGCAAGTTTCCCTAATCCTACAATCCTTAATATTAATCCCGATTGCCATTTTTCTTTCCATCAAGCGCTTGACTGCTTCTATGTCCCTGTGCCCAAAACGTCGATGCCACGTATGCTGACAGTTGCTGGAGTGTTCATTCACGATGCTCTGTGCCTGTTCTACAGTTGACAGCTTGTACAAGACGGGCGCCGGCCTCGCACTCGCAATCACTTTTCCGCCTGAGACAATTTTACAGTTATTGTTGTCTAACTGCACGTTATACCCCGCACTAGTTAACTTTTTCACAGAAAGTAAATTTGAATCTAAGTCCGGCACATACAACACGTCGTCGATTTTTAGCTTATTCACTCCCGCACTATTCGCGCACTTGATGAATCCTGTTCCTATACCCTGAACCTTGGAGTGTTGCCCTTTCTCCGCTAACCTCACAACGCCTTTTCTGCTACCGTCAAATTGGGTATAAAATTCTTTGTAGTTTACCATGTGACTCGAAGCTCCTGAATCCACATACCACGAAGCAGAATCCCTGTTTACGTCATTTGAGCTTGAATTTACCATAAAACACGCTTCATCACTGTCACCAGTATTAATTTCAGTAACTTTATTGGCCTTTTCTCTTTTAAACGCTTTATACTTGAAACAGTCCCGTTTAAAATGACCTTTCCTGTTGCAAAAGTAACATTGCTTTACATCTGTACTTGCAGTTTGATTACTTTGGATCCTTTTATTATATACTGATTTCATGGCTGACTCGTTTTGACTTTTCAAAGCTCCTTGACGCCTCCTGTACTCATCGATTAATTTACTTTTTACGAATTCAAGCGTGAATTCACTCGATGACTTACTTTCCAGCGCTGTGATTAAAAAACTGTATGAGTCTGGAAGACTTCCCAGCAAAATGCCTGCCGCAAACCTGTCCTTAATTTCTTCCCCTAAAGCGGCCAGTTTATTCAATAATTCCAAGAATGAACTTATGTGTGCTTCCATATCACCATTCTCATCTAGCGATAGCCTGCAAATTTGCTTTAACAGAAAAACCATGCTAGATAAACTCGATTTTTGATGATACTCCTTTAGTGCTTCCCACGCATCATGCGCGTATTCCTTATTTCTGATATGCACTAGTTGACTAACATCGACAAGTAAGGCTATGGTTGATAAGGCCTTGTCATTTTTCTTCTGCCAGGTGCCGTTTCGTTCCTCCGGTGTTGGTAATTCAGTCGAAACTACATCCCATAAATCCGCATTTATTAATAACATTTTCACTAAATAGTTCCAGGACTGGTAGTTTTGCCCGTTCAACTTTTCGATGTTATACTTAGCACTTTCCGCCATTTTCCAGTTGTCTATACAACAATAGTTATCACTCGCGATGTACCTTTTAATTATTCTCCCTTACAAGTGAGCTTACGCGACGCACCTGGGCCCATAACCTGTTCGAAGTACTTGGGAGAATAAATAATTAAAGATACAATTTGAGGACAATACGAGTTTATTGATACCCTGTATAACAACTAAATTACGTACAAAGAAATTAAGATGTGTATTCTAACGTATAATCTTTCAGACTGACTTTCTAAATAATCAATTTTTATTTCAACGACATTTGAACAGTTAAACATTCGATATTGAATTACCCGAACTCATAAATGCTGACCTAATGTTTATGTTTAATTTCAGGCACCGCATGAAGACTATTTTTAAACCTAAAATAATTATTGTTGAATGTAATATTCCAATAGTTGTTACGTCGTGATGTTCCTTGGTGTTGGGCTACAGAACAACAAAGTGCGTTTAATACAATAAAAACAATGTTAACCTCTCGACCGGTATTGGTGATTTTTGAGCCATCACTACCCACTGAACTTCACACGGACGCTAGTGCAGAAACATTAGACGGAATGTTACTTCGATTTAATGACGGTGTGCAATGTGTAGTAGTATATTTTAGTAAACAAAACTCAGTCGATCAAAGACACTATCACTCCTATGAGTTAGAGACCATGGCAGTAGTGCTAAGTTTGCAATATTTTCGAGTGTATTTGTTAGGAATACACTTCACAGTAGTGACAGATTGTAATGCGCTCAGGACAACCTTTTCAAAGGACTTGATTCCACGTGTAGGCAGATGGTGGCTACTTGTACAAGATTACACTTTTGACATTGTGTATAGACCGGGTGCCAAAATGCCCCATGGCGACGCTCTGAGCCGATATCCGTTGCACACTGAAGAAATCCACCAAATCGATATCACGGAAGTTGATTGGATTTTAGCGGTACAGCTTCAGGATGAACAGTTCAGGAGAATCCGTCAAATGCTGGAGGAAGGAGTGGTCAATAATGACACTAAAAAATTCTTCAATGATTACATGCTTAAAAATAATAAGGTGTACAGAGAACTTAAGGATGGCAAGAAACTATGGGTGGTGCCTAAGGACGTGAGATGGCAGATAGTAAGACTATGTCATGACGATGCAGGGCATCAGAGTATTGACCAAACAATACATATAATTCGAATGTACTACTATGGTTTGCTAAAATGCGACGTTTCGTTACAATGTAAAGGCCCGCATAATAAGTGACCGAGGTACCGCTTTTACGGCTAAAACATTCACACTGTTTTGTGACTCTTATTTGATAAAACATGTGCTAAATGCAGTGGCAACACCACGATTTAATGGACAGTGCGAACGTTATAACAACACAATTCTAAATATGTTAGCTACGACGAGCGCCAAGGGAGAGAGCGATATGTGGGATGTACACACATATCAAAAGTCTACAAAATGCATTAATTACGTCTTTTAATAAAGGTATCAATACTACCCCCCCTTAAGGCCTTATTTGGGTACCAGTGTAAAACAATAGCAGAGGCATCCTTATTAAATTCGTTGAAGGTTGAAATGGAAAGAGTGGACCTTAAACAACAGAATAGGATAACGGATCCTATTAGCGAAAACCAACGTAAACAAAAGGAGCGATACGATAGAAACAGACCGAATGCGGATTAGTATCACGTAGAAGATTTAGTGTCAATACGTATTATTGGTGACAAGAGTACGGGTACAAGCAGAAAATTAAATCCAAAGTTCAAAAGACCGTTCAGAGTGAAACATGTATTACCTAAGGACAGGTACGTCGTGGAAGATTTGCGAGAAGGATATCGAAATCTTACTACCACAGTATCAGTAGATAATATAAAGAAATGGATAACAGTGCAGCTGTAAAGTTTTTCTAAAACCAATATTGCTATTACGACAATATGAAATAGAAACCTAAATAACGCCGTGGCTATTAGTGCTGACGTTAGAAAACTGTAAATAGACGGAAGGTCACGAAGATTTGGTGTAGGTCGGGAATGATGGATCAAATTACATGAATGCTTGTAGTGTAAGTGATATTTCGGATAATACATAAACAAAGTAATGTCTCCAGCTGATAAACAATAATTATGATAGGTTAGGGACAATAGTAGACCAACAGTGGTGAGGCCGACCGGGCCGCGGAATTTGTATGCCGACTGGGCAGTGGTGAGGCCGACCGGGCTGCGGAATTTGTGTGCCAACTGGGCAGTGGTGAGGCCGATCGGGCCGCGGAATTTGTATGCCGACTGGGCAGTGGTGAGGCCGACAGGGCCGCAGAATTTGTATGCCGACTGGGCAATGATAAAGCCGACAGGGCCGCGGAATTTGTGTGCCGACTGGGCAGTGGTGAGGCCGACCGGGCCGCGGAATTTGTGTGCCGACTGGGCAGTGGTGAGGCCGACAGGGCCGCAGAATTTGTATGCCGACTGGGTAGTGGTAAGGCCGACAGGGCCGCAGAATTTGTATGCCGACGGGGCAGTGGTAAGGCCGACAGGGCCGCGGAATTTGTATGTCGACTGGGCCGAGGAATTTCTGTGCCAACCGGGAGTAGGCAGGCCGACTGGGCCGTTGAATTTGTGAGCCGAAGGGGCTAAGGACTGATTGAGTCCAGTGATGCAGCTAGGCGAGGACGCCAACTGATACAGGATGGCTGAACTGTAAGCAATATTTTGGTGAGTCAAATCTATTGGCATCTAAACGTGCGGATGTTTGGTCTACAACGATTCCGAGCGCTGAATCGGAGTTTTTGCGGGGAGCGCAGTCAGTCTTTGATATACAGTTGTACTAGTTAGAAGCCGAATAAAGTTATGTTATACTGAATTCCAATTTTCATTGAATTATCCAAAAATTAGTCTTACATGTCACTGATCAATGCAATCAATCAAAAATTAGTACTCTAGAGTCAGGTGGGAAAGGTCAAACATCTCCAGCAAAAGATGTCCCTGAACCAGGTAATAAAGATCTGTGTTATCCTTTTTCTTCCAAGCTGAAGAAAACAGATGAAATACAGGATGTGAGAAGGAGCGAAAGGCTAAAGACAAAATCGTCAATTTCATACAAAGATCGTGATTTAGAAATAAACAGCTACAATATTTTAAATGTTCACACTGTAGATGACATAATTCCTGCAAGCTATCAAGACATAGCTGAGAGTAAAAACAAACTTCAGTGGGAAAAGGCTATTAAAGAAGAGCTTAACTCTTTAAGTCAAAATAAAACGTGGACGTTGATACAAAAACCAAATAATGTTAACATAATTGATAGTAAATGGGTGTTTACAATAAAACATGATGAACATGGCAATATGACAAAATATAAAGCACGACTGGTAGCTCGCGGTTTTAATCAATTGTATAAATTAGATTATGATGAAACTTTTGCACCAGTGGCGCGAATAAGTACTTTTCGATGTATCTTAGCTTTTGCAAATCAGTATAACTTATTAATCCATCAAATGGACGTAAAAACAACCTTTTTAAATGGTGATTTAAAAGAGGATATATTTATGAAACTCCCTGATGGTATTACTATTAAAAATGATAATTTAGTATATAAACTAAACAAATCATTATACCTACGGCTTGAAACAAGCCGGTCGATGCTGGTATGAGTGTTTTGATAATATTTTAAAACAACACGGCTTTATAAACTCATCGGTAGAGAAATGCTTATATTTTCGAGATCAAGGTCAGGTAAATAAAAATATTTATGTCATTTTGTATGTAGACGACATTATAATTGTAACACAAGAAATAAATACAATGAATGCTTTTAAACAATTTTTAATGTGTACATTTCAAATGATTGATTTAAAAGAAATAAAATATTTTCTTGGAATTAGAATACAAGGAACGGAAGCTGAAGTATTTCTGGACCAAAATATATATTTAAAATCAATTTTAAAGAAATATAATATGAGCAATTGTAATGCAGTTAGTACGCCAGTACCAACAAAATTAAATTATGAAGCTTTAGAGTTAGATGAAGATTGTGGAGCACCCTGTCGAAATTTAATTGGTGCTTTAATGTATGCAATGCTATGTACACGTCCAGATTTATGTACCTCACTAAATATGTTAAGTAAATATCAACAAAAATCAAACAAGGAGTTGTGGCAATCCTTGAAGCGTGTTTTAAGCTATGTAAAAGGTACAATTGACATAAAATTAGTTTACAGAAGAACTAACTTTGTAACAAAATTAAGTGGCTACGTTGATGCAGACTGGGCAAATAATGAAACTGACCGACGAAGTCTAACCGGATATGTCTTTAAACTGTTTGATACTTGTACGGTACCCTGGAATACAAAACGGTAGAGCTCAGTAGCTGCTTCGTCAACTGAAGCAGAGTATATGGCCCTTTTTGAGGCAGTAGAAGAGGCTTTATGGTTAAAATATTTATTAAATAGTATAAATATTGAAATACTAGATCCAATAACCTTGTTTGAAGATAATCAAAGTTCTATTGCAATAGTCACAAATCCTACAAGTCACAAACGCTCGAAACATATAGATGTTAGATATCATTTTACTCGAGAGCAAGTAGAGAACAAAGTAATCTGCCTTAAATATATTTCCACAGGAAGCGGACTTATTCACCAAGTCGCTGGCAGGCCCTCGTCTCCAAGAATTGCGACGCAAGTTGGGACTAATGGCTGATGATGCAAATATGGTTTAACTAGGTTTTTGTTGGGGTTTTCCCTAGTTCGTGCAGTTAATGCTGAACCATGTTCAAATTCCCCGTAAAACGCAGGTCCTGTTTAGTATAAGTTGACATTAATTTTTGAGGGGGTGTGTTGGAGATTAAAAAATAAAAGCAACTCATGTATGTAATTAAATACGTCCTATTTCCTATGACATATTTATGATGTTTATATAATTCACACAATGGCCAAGTTGCCGACGAGAACCGCTGACCAAAGAGTTGTAAACACACGATCTCTGTTTTCTTTGTAATCGTTCACATATAGTTAGTAGGAGTAAGTTAAGTTTATTTAACACTAACACAAGTTTTTAAAAACTATTTATTTACAATTGAAATGGAGCAGAGCCTCCGGCTAACAACAATATTCTGAATTTCCTTTACAAAAAAATGAGAATTTATATCAAATCGGCTTTTGGTTAAACGCCGCGGGACTTGTAATACCTTCCTTAATTGCGGATGCTGCTTTGACCTTATAACGACTGCCTTGATAAAGGGTAGTGTGTGGTCCATAACTCCTCCATCCTTAGATCTTGGCGTCCTCGTCAAGGGTGGCTTGAAGATCCTTGAAGTTCTGGGCAGGAACTTGGATTATGGTTTTTGGCATACAAAATAGGGTTTTTATCCTTTTTCTGTACAAACAGAGAAATATCGACGTGATTATGAGAATAATAATAATTACAATGGTTATGGACAGGTGTCCAGTATGCAAATCAATTCCTTGTAGGTCAGTCTCTTGCGTTAAAGGTTGGAGATCGGCCTTGAGATTCCTCAGCTGGTCAAGGTGTGAAGACTCCAAGTTGATGCGATATTGAGGTAGACCTTTGAGTGTGGTAGAACTCTTTGGAACTGTAAAACTCGATTTTTTATTAAAATTATATTCCGTGTTGTCTATAATAATCGAACATGGCGAATTTATTACATTATTTCCTAGGATAAAATGTCTTGAAATAATGTTTTGACACTTTTCTATTATTTCTTTACGGTCTTTAACACTGGTTAAGAGTCAGTTGGAAAGTTCTTTATATATTTCAAAGTCACTAGTTTTCGCGGTAGTGCACTGAAGAGTGTTTTTTTAAACTGCACTGGGTGGTTAATAGTTTTTCGCAAACAAACATGCTATTAGCTCTTCGACAGGTGTCAGTCCATCGGTCTTCGAATGGGGATTGTATGTAAAAGGTAGCAGGGGGGATTAAAACGGTTTTTGTCGGACTCGGTATAGGGTAGATTTTAGAAATATTATAAGTAGTTGGATTTAAAATAGGTATTTTCAGTACCATTAAAAGAATGTCGTTTACCGAGATAATTCCAAGTTTTGAATTTCCTAGGATTTCAAAAGGGCGATTTTCATCGTACGAGAGCAACATTGACCTTGAGTAATGTTTTAATAATTCGTCCTCTATCATTTCAAGTTCGTTGTGGTCAATTATTTCTAAATTTGGTATTTCTCGATTTGTTAGTGTGATCGTTCTAATCAGTAAATTTAATCGGTTTTCGAATTCAAGTAGCAATTCTTTTTGCGAATTTATGATTAGCATTGAGTCCAGGTAGTACGTATAATTTTTAATTGATTTTTCTAGTTGTTTTTGATTTGAATATAAGTTGTCAAATTCTATACGTATTGAGGTTGTCAATTTTGAGAGAATTGTAGCAGTTTGAGTTAGCCTCTGATTTATCTTTTGTTGATTCTTTGAAAGCTTTTCCAGATTTTGGTTTATGTTTTCAAGATCTTCTTGATCTAAATTTCCCGATATAAATTTGACGACGGATCCAAGGCCATTGATTAGGCCTCTTTTATTTCTACAATGTATAATTTTATTTAGCGAATTTTTTGTTCTTGTTAAGATGTTTAGTAGTGATTGTTTATTTTGTATTACTGGGATTATTTCCGGTTGTTTGGTTTTGTGAATTAGAGTTAATGTACCATTTGATAGGTTTTCGAAATTTGCGCGCAATTGAATGAGGTCGTATGAAAAATAGTTTATGGAAGTAATTGAGTGTCTTCGCTGTCCCTAGAGGTTCCTGGTAGTAACCTTGGGTCTTGAAAGGAGTTTTTATCATTGCTTGACATGTCAGGATGTTCCTGCAAAGAAACAGTTTTTCTAATAGGTTTTAATTTTTTTAATGGTTGGGTAGTAATTGTTCCTTTAAGGGTTTCGATTTGAACTTGTTTGTCTTTTTGTGATATTACAGTACCTCGTTGGTAAATAGGTGCATTTTTTGGGAGCCTAGTTTTTTCTGCTGATTTATGGTAAACAGTTTGACCTGATTGTAGAGGTGGAATATTTTGACTATTGCGATTTCTCATCGTAAGTGCACTTTGTGCCTTTTCTTGATTTTTAATTTTTATCTGCTCTAAAAACGGTAAAAGTTCTCGCCTTCTTTGTTCTATATAATTTTGTGGGGTTAAGCTAAAGTCAACTTCCTGCATATAGGGACCATATAAAACTGAAAAAGGTGAGTGGCCAGTGCTGGAGTGGATTGACTGATTGTATATCCAGGTAGCTGTAATCATCTGGCTATCTGGGGTCTCTTTAGGGTTCTTAAGGTTAATTATTCTAAGTTTCTCGATTATTGTCGAGTGGAATCGTTCGATATGTGAGTTTGAGTTCGGGTTGTGAGGGGTGGTAAAATGCAATTCTATGTTAAAGAGTTGGCAAAATTCTTTAAACTGAGTATTATTAAAATTTGTGCCTCCGTCGCATACAATTCTTTTCGGTATGTGATGGTGGCTGAAGAAATGTCGTAATTTTAGGAGTGTGCATAAAGTATTTGCAGATTTTAGAGCGTATGCCTGGGCGTATTTTGAAAATGAGTCTATAATTGTTAAAAACTTCATGTTCAAATACTGAAATATGTCCAGATGAATGTTTTCAAAGGGTTTGTTGTAGATCATTGGGCCTTGTAAAGGTGGGTTTAGTGGTTGACGTTCGTATTTCGACATCTGACATACATTACAGTGATTAATAATGGTGGTAATTTTGTCTTTTATTTTAGGAAAATAAACATTTTTTGAAAGGTGTAGGTATGTTTCGTTAATACCATTGTGAGTTTGGTTATGGTAGTTATGAATATACTGTTCCTGTTTTTCAGCTTCAAGTATGTCAGTTAATAGAATGGACGAAATTACAATTTTTGTTCTTTTATTGAATTTATTTTTCAGTAACCTAAGTACTTGTTGTCTAAAATCTGGGTCCGGAATGTGCAAACATGTTATATCGTTTGGTGAGATTGACTGGATTAGCATATCCATAAATAATTCGTTAGTATTAGGGGTGGAGATTGTTATTCGTTTCTTATTTTCAAAAATTGTGATTACTCGTTTTTCGACATGGCCTTCGCGTTTTTGAATAACTAATTGGTTTTTAAAGGTATTTACCGATTTTTCAGTTATTGGAATAACAAGCCCGGTATCATCGTTATGTACCGAACTAATTTCCATAGGTAAGCCATTATCCTCAATCTGATTCTGCCCAAGTAGATCTCCGAGTTCGTCAGGTTCAAACTCCGGTAAATTATTAGGTGACAAAAGCAGTTGTTCTATCTCGTCATCGGCGAGTACGGGAGGATTTTCAGAAATATTGGCTATCAAAGATTCGGTTTCGTTTACATTAATTTCTATTCTAGAGAGAGCATCGGCGACGTGATTTTCTTTACCTTTACGATATTTTATGTCGAAATCGAATTCTTCCAGTTTGATTTTCCAGCGAACAAGACGCGAGTTTGGTTCTTTTAATTTCGAAAGCCATACGAGAGGGTTGTGATCGGTTTCTATCGTAAATTTTCGTCCAAATAAATACGGCCTAAAATGTTTTGCAGAATCGACAATTGACAATAACTCTTTTTCGATAGTGCTATAGTTACGTTCCGCAGAATTTAATGTGCGCGAATAGTATGCAACGGGTCTGTTGTTCTGACTGAGTACCGAACCGATAGCGACGTTGCTTGCGTCGGTCGTCAGCGTGAATTCCTTTTCGAAGTCTGGGTAAATTAGTACGGGGGCGTTTGTTATAGATGTTTTTGCATTTTCAAATGCTTGCTTATAGTCATGATCAGATATATTGATTTTTTCATTTTTCCGTAGACATTTAGTAAGAGGTTGGACTAATTTCGCAAAACCTGGTATAAATTTTCGATAATATCCTACTAGGCCTAGGAATGACTTTATTTCCTTTGTTGTTTTCGGGATGGGGAATTTCGTGATTGAATCAATTTTAATTGGATTTGGGATAATACCTTCAGGTGTAATTACATGTCCAAGAAACGCGACTTCTTTACGAAGAAATTCGCTTTTATCTAATTGAATTTTTAGATTTACACTTTGCAATTTTTGAAAAATCTGTTTTAAATGAATTAAATGTTCTTGAAGTGATTTTGAAAAGATAACGATGTCGTCCATGTACACGAAACATATTTTGTACTGAAATTCTTTTAGAACTTGGTCCATCATACGTTGAAAAGTTGCAGGTGCGTTTTTCAGGCCGAACGGCATACGTAAATATTCGTAATGGCCATTATTTACGCTAAATGCAGTTTTTTCAATGGACTCAGGATCCATTTCAATTTGATGAAAACCTTGGGCAAGGTCAAGGGTCGAAAAATAGGTGCATTTACCTAAATTATCAAGGATTTCCTCTATTTGTGGTAGGGGATATTTATCCTCGATAGTTACCTCGTTAAGTTTCCTGTAATCAATTACCATTCTATGCTTTTTTTTTTCAGATGCGTCAACCTTTTTTGGAACAATCCAAACAGGTGAGCTGTAAGGGGATATACTGGGTCTGATGATTTTATCTCTAAGCAATTTTGAAATTTGGCGTTGGATTTCCTCTTGCATTGATTGAGGGTGTCTAAAGGATTTAGTGTATATGGGATGGTTATCAATAGTTCTAATATTATGTTTGACGTGCGATGTGAAAGACAGATCGCAGTCTTCATGATAAAAAACATTTTTAAATTTGTGACATAGGTCGATTACTTTTTCTCTTTCTTCACGATTGAGATGATCAGTGCGTATTAATTTAGCAAATTCGAGTTTTTTATTATCTTGCGTAATTTTAGATTCGATATTAAAATATTCGCAAGGGATAACCTGTATGCGATTTGGAAATATAATTTGGGAGTCAAGTGATTTTTCAAATGGGATTTCGGAGATGCCATTTTTTGTAATAGTCAGACAGTCAGGTATAGTGTGGTTTTCGTCAATTTTGATACTTGGAATATAGACAGGGCCATTTTCAATTGATGTAGGTATTAATATTTTGTCTCTTTCGGTAGACAAAAAGTTTATTTGTTCGTCTAATTTAAATTCAAAATAAAATGGTATACTTGTAGTTTTATTTAGAGTTAAAATTTGACTTTCATAGTCTATATTAGCTTTTAATCTTTTAAGATCGTGCGATCCAATTAGCAAATCAAAATTTTTGTGCCAGGGAATTACTCTAATTTTTATTTCATTTTTGACACCTAATTCTTCAAACAGTCTGAGTTTAAGATTTTTGTCGGATCTTACTGTGCGATGTAAGCCTGTTAATTCGAAAGGTTCGAGAAATATATGTTTTTTAAAACGGTGCAAAAGATTCGGGTTAATAACGGAATCTGTAGCTCCGGTGTCTATTAAAATTTTTAAATTAATGTCAGGTAAAAAGAAAAATGGCAGTTTAGGTTTTGAGTTAATATTATTTAAATCTATATTTATTATGTGGTGTTTCGTTGATTCGAGGCTTCTATTATAAAATTTTCTTGATCTTCTGTGTCTTGTAATTGTCCGTCACAAACGTCTATATATGGTTCGTGTTGGTCAGAGTCGTAATATTCATATTCATAATTATTTGTTTGCGATTGTGATGTTTCGTTTTCTAAAGGTGTGTTACTTTCTATGTTATAGATTTTTGGTTTTGACGCTATAGTTGAGACAGACATAGGCGTTGGCTTGTAATTTTGAGGGGTTTTTTGTTGGTAATTAGAAAATTGTGATCTTCCAAAATTATTGTTTGAATTTTGAAAATTATTTTGCATAGGTCTATGTGGTAATGGTTTATTAATATCTCCGAAAGTTCTTTGATTTGAATTTTGGTTCGTATCTGGGCTTTGTACGTTAGGTCGAGGGTTTTGTTGAGGTAGGCTTTGTTTTGGTACTGGTTTTGGTTGAACTTTTTGCGAGAAGGAACTTGAATTTTGGTACGCGAATATTTGCTTGTGAGCATGTTGTCTGTTGTCGTGTTCGTGGCAGCGAGTGAGGGCTGTCTCGATAGTATCAGGTGGTATATAAGTAAATAGGGTGAAATACGGGTCTCTAACACCTAATGTGAATTGTTCTAAGGTTATTTTAGCAATATGTGACCTTTTCCATTCAATTTCTGTTATATTTGAGGAATATAGCTGTGCGTGATTATTTAAGGCGTTCCTACATTTAACAACTCTATGATAAAATTGCGTGATGTCTTCGTTAAAGTGTTGTCTACAACCTTTTAATTGGGCGTATAACAAGTTCTCGTTTTGGTGATTACCGTAGTATTTTAATAGAGCAGCTTTAATTTGAGGCCAATCATTGGTAGGTTCTTGCGATACGTCATCAACAACTTGTCCGCGCAATTTATTTAAAATGCCTAACTTAATAAAGGAATGTTGAAATTCTGACAGTTGAAATTTTGAAAATATTTCGAGCACATTATCTATATTTTGAATAAAATGCGGTAAATTGTCGTGAGGGCCAAAAGTAGGAAGAGTTTTCAACATTTCAGAGACCTCCTGGATTGAAAGAGCCATTTTTAATGTGTTATTAGTATTTAAATTTAAACTTATTTCACCTAATTCTAAGCGAATTGTTTCGATAGCCGATTCAGGTAAATTTATTTGCGAAGTCGAGGTTGTGATAAGCTCGACAGGTATGTCTTGAGAGACGAGAGGTTTTTTTCTTAAACTTTTTGTTTTGCTTTTTGCAGAACTTGGAATTATTTCAATATTTACGAGGTCTTTTGACATGAAATATTTTAAATTATATCGTGGAGTCGGGTTTTAACCGTACTCTCACTAATAAAATAAACGTTCATAGGTGCAATTAATTTGAAATAATCTCACAATTAAATACCTATGTAAAAAATTATATTTTTTTTTTATACCTATTTTATTTGAGAATACGTTGTTAGGGAAAGACGGGACTTATAACTATGAAATTGGAAAGGTACTTACAGGAAGATCAGACCGATGAACATTGTCTCTGGTCTCAGGAATCTTCTGTCCGTGACTTTCTCTTTTCGCACTCGAAGATGGAGTCGTGCTGATTGGGGCTTCTCGGTGAAGGATTCCAAGCAGCTTTCTTGAAGGGGTTGGTGGTATCCTAGGGTGTTGAGCTTGCCGTTCTCGAGCGAAGTGATTCCCGAGGAATTTTCTTCTTTGGAGAAAACGTTGTCGGTTCGTTGGATACGTAGTGAGGTATTAAGATACACCGTTGGCAAAGTTTTTCGCTATGAATGCCTTTTCCAACGTCTACGTATCCTGTTCGCAGCGCCAGTTAAGTTTATTTAACACTAACACAAGTTTTTAAAAACTATTTATTTACAATTGAAATGGAGCAGAGCCTCCGGCTAACAACAATATTCTGAATTTCCTTTACAAAAAAATGAGAATTTATATCAAATCGGCTTTTGGTTAAACGCCGCGGGACTTGTAATGCCTTCCTTAATTGCGGATGCTGCTTTGACCTTATAACGACTGCCTTGATAAAGGGTAGTGTGTGGTCCATAACTGAGTATAAGCCAAACCTTTATAAAGTTCACAGGACAATAACTGCGTGAAAATAATTTTGTGTTGTTTTAACCCATATTCCCAACAGACATAAATATTGTAACACAAAAATAATCCCAGTCTGTAGCCATTGCTTCAAAAAAAAAAATATTTAACAAACGAAAAAGCATTGACGCATATGGCGATTCAAAACTTTGAACGTCTATATCTCGGTTTGGGGACCTTTAAAAATTGTAATTTTTCGATCCATTTTGGTATTTATCAACCGATATTTCGAAAACGCGGCCTTAAATCAAAAAATACCTCTCTTTCAATACTGTGAACTGAACCTTTGCGATTCCAACGGTATGTCCTTTATAATTTTCTGACGGTGGATAGCTGAGAAATTTAATTAAATGTAAAGCAAATCGCAGATTTATTTTCGCTACGACAGCCGGCCGTCGGTGACCCGCCCGTCCGTTGCGCGTCCCGCGCGCTGCATTTGTCCACATTTTGCGGAGAGAAATAGTTATAGTTTAACTTGCATTTAACGCTGTTTCTTTGCATCTTTTATTTTGTTAACAACATCACTTTATATGAATTATAGAACCATATAAGTCACATTATGATGAATATTATAAAAATCATTAGCATAGTATTCATCGTACAGATAGTAACAACTTAAATTATGTACGTACGTTAAATGTACATCGGAACATAGCAGCCATTTCACACCATGAATAAATATTTTTATAAAAACTTCTTAACTATTTCATGATTCCTTATTGACGTATTCTTAAATAAACATATAAATAATAATAAGTACCAAAGAGGATGAGGGAAAAGAAAGAATTTCAATCAATACCTAATAAATTAAATGGCAAAATTTACTCGTCGTCAGATTCGGGTTCGCCATCATCGTATATAAGATCTGTGGAAACAGAAGGCATTACCGGTGTTTTTACATTGTGGCAGGATTTTTGTCCCAAACACGTACATGATCCTGTGCAAGAAATACCATTCTTTCTGCAAGTACACCATTGTGCTCGGCAATCTGAAAAGACGCCAGGTGTGTGTAATTTGGTCTTAAAATAAAATTTAAGTGAGAGTACCTTTCTTACATGCACAAGATGTCAAAATTGCCAAATATGTTGGTATTGACGGAATTTGCAAAACAGGAAATACATTCGAATTTTCAAGTTTCCAATCATAGTCACAGTAGTTTTAAAAAACTGGCTTCGTTGTTAAAGTGTTAAGCCAAATGTGGGTCTGATAGTGTGCTCGTAAATAATGTTGTCGTAAACTATCTTCTGAAGGCGGTAATTTGTCTACTGTTTTCGAAGTAGCCAATAGGTCACGAAGGTAATCGATAGAAGTCTTTGTTATTCGTATAGAGTTGCAGAGTAAAACAGTGAATATTTGTAAAAGTTTTGTCATTAAATGTTACGCTCAAATCATGTAGCAGGTAGTGAGAATTTAAATAGATTTTCCAACAATGTATTTTTGCCTAAGCCGGCAAATTGACTTGTATCGCATCCGGTAAAAGCATGAAACGTTAGTAGATTTATGCAAATATTATGTCTTGGCAAAAAGACAAAATCTGTATTTCAGTAGCTTGATGATTTTCGGAAGAAATTACAAGAGTGATAAGCCATACTAAAGCTTCAGGAATATATTTTCGATAGCCGTTTAAGTCCAAATTTTTTAAATTGTCAAAATCGGGAATTTTATTCATATCCAGCTTAATATTGTTAATAATACTATACAGAACGGAATATTCCGACGATCCCGTAAATATTTGTGGTGGATTAGTATCTTCCTCGAAATTTCCATAAATGAATGTAAAATTTCATCTTTTGATGAAAATTTCGAGGACATAATGTCTGATCTGTTAGCCTTTTTAGACTTGATGATCTGAATGTCATCACCAAAATGAACCTTTTACTTTTTCGATTAACTATCTTAGATAATATTCCTCCAAGATCTGTATATCTAGCATATATAGACGAATAACAGAAAATCCTTTCCATTTTTCAAATCCAGCAATTAATTCTTGACAAGAGCAATGCTTCTACAGGATCTACATATTCGCCTTCCACTTTAGAAGGTACTTGGGGATCCCTACTTTTTTAATACCCTCCAAAACTTTAAAAAACACATCGCATGATATTTTACTTCCATGGCAATCAAATCATTTTCGCCGATACGTTTCATAATGGAGCTATCATTTTGGGCTATTATTTGTATCTTGGTTTCAATATTTCGTAGTTACCACTTTTTTTGACAAAATACGCACTTGTTTATACTAAATTTTTCTTTTCGTAGTGTTACCGAAAGTCCGATTTCAGAAATGTTCGATTCTTCCGCATGCATATTTTCTGATTTGCGACGTAAAAGCTCAATACTTTTTTTGCTAATGTAATTGCAATAACAACAAGACATGCCAAATTAACAATTTCTTGTCCCCACTTTCAGTGCTGGCAATAGTATTGTCTCTAATTTGTAGCGTTTCTTTTATAGTTCTTAACGTTTTATCAGAACCATTTGCAAAATTCCCGGAAGACTTCCCACAAATTAAACATTTTTAAATACTTTTTGTTTGTAAAACGTGGAAAGTTGACTCGATCTCACTTTCAGGCGTTGAACTTCCACTTTGATCCATTTTCAGTTTTCTTTATGGCAGGCTGTATTCAAACGATGTCTGTTATGTTGTTTTTAATATCATTCTTAAGTTTTCAACAAAGGACTTACCTGGGCACTATCTGGAAATATGTAGGTACTTTACTATAAACTAAAAACAAATCACAGGCACGAGATCTTAGTCATTTTGCTACAGAAGAGCCTATTTGAAACTGATAAAACAGCCCTTTCATAAAAGATACTATGGCCATATTTTGTAAATAAACACTCCAGAATGTGGACAACTGCAGCGCGCGGGACGTGCAACGTACGGGCGGGTGATCGACGGCCGGCTGCCGTGCGAAAATAAATCTGCGATTTGCTTTACATTTAATTAAATTTCTCAGCTATCCGACGTCAGAAAATTATAAAGGACATACCGTTGGAATAGCAAAGGTTCAGTTCACAGTATTGCAAGAGAGGTGTTTTTTGATTTAAGGTCGCATTTTCGAAATATCGGTTGATAAATACCAAAATGCATCGAAAAATTACAATTTTTAAAGGTTCTCAAACCGAGATATAGACGTTCAAAGTTTTGAATCGCCATATGCGTCAATGCTTTTTCGTTTGTTAAATATTTTTTTTTGAAGCAACGGCTACAGACTTTGGGATTATTCTTGCGCTACAATGTTTATGTCAACTGTGAGAATCACGTAGTGTCAATAACTCGTTTGAATAACGCCCTTTTTCCCATGACAATTTTTGGCCAACTTCACACAGACCGATAATAAATTATGAACTATTAAATAAGACCAGTGGCAGCTTTTACTTTCAAAATCCCCACACATTTCATTTTTAAGAGGAATTACGCCTAGCGAGCTCTCTACTATAATGAGTCAAAAAACATTCACCGTGGCTTCGAGCGCACAAGACGTGCTGGTTCTATAGACACATTCTGTTTAGACCAAAATAATAATTATAAAAACAAAGTCGAATAAATTACATAAAAAAATAATAACTGACGACATGACGTGGACTGTTTTCTGTGGCGATCCCACAATGCGAGATAACAATCTCATGAAAGAAAAACGAATGCAGTAAATTAAAGAAAGTGGCAATCCCGCACTGACGACAATGACGTGAACTGTTTTCTGTGGCGAACCCACAATGCGAGATAACAATCTCATGCGAGGGAAAAACCCTCAAGGAACGAATCCTGTGGCACCCCCACAATGCGAGAGAAAAGCTCTCAAGAAATGTTTTTTCTGGCATTTCTACAATAAAAAAAAATTGCACATAACGTATCCGATATCACATTCACGACAATTTGTTTGTTTTTCTAGAGCGAGGACGCTTCTTACTCAGGATGGCCGTGTTAGCAATTACCCTTAAACACCCCCCGGATCACATGTGATGCCCCCACTGGTCAGTTGCCGAAGGTGGACGAATGTGGTCGAGACCGTCCGGGTAGGCGCGCTAACGACGCAATAGTATATACTATGAGTAATAGCTGAATACAACTTATGTGTACATCATAACGCAATAAAACTGTTTTTACCCTAAATCGTTCATTATTTGTGGTAGTTTTCGTTATTTGCTTACATACATATTATAACATATACATATAACTTTTTTAATTGTATAAGTATATATATATATATATATATATATATATATATATATATATATATATATATATATATATATATATATATATATATATATATATATATATATATATATATATATATATATATATATATATATATATATATATTATAACCACTTCTTTAGAGTAGAATAACATCTTTATAATGATTGCGTTAGTGAGACCTATAATAAAGACATATTTAGTAAAATATTACATTTGTCTGTGTTGATTTTTGACATACTGTTTTATAAACTAAATAAAATTAGTGTTTTTTTTTTTTGTGTGTGTGAAGAACGTTTATTGCCAGACGTTTTCTGTGTTTATTTTATTCAATACCTAAGTAAAATGACTTTGTTTTGGCACATTAGAATTTTAAATTTTAAGGTTATGCTTTTTTCATATAGTTTGGGTACAGTTTAGGTAAAAGAAATTCTTGCAGAAGGTGCACAATTAAGGTCGGTACTGTAATAAACTAAAATATACCCAAATAAATAATAGTAATGAATTAGGCAAATATGTACTAGTAGTTTGTAATACTTGTAGTTCGAAGTTCCACAATAGAGCCAAAGCTCCGATCGGCGGAAAGACGCAGTTATCTTGACAATCACAGACCAATTTATATGTATATTGTGTTTTTCCGCATAATTTTTGCAAGTATTTTTTACGTTTGAGCCCATGGATTATAAAGTTTGTCGCCGTGATAACTTATTTGAAAGGCATTTTCCAGTTTGTTTTGGTGCCGGTAATACAGTTGACTGTAAAGGCGGTAAGTGTAAATGATTTAAGAGGGAGAGTTCTACCGCAGTGATATAGGATGGCGCCACTTGCACTTTATTTCTAAGCTGCAGATTTTTGTTACGAGAACAATATCCTTCATTTCTCATGATGTAATATTTTAAGGTAAGGATGTTACAAGGCAGGAGCTTACGTATTTCTTATGGCGGTATATTTGTTTATAAACGAAATAATAGCATTTATAGTTTAAACAACAAAGTCGTATAAAAGATCATAGACACATTTATATCAAAATTCCTTTATTTCATCTACTATAAACCTTTATCTTCAACCCCTGAAAAGTAAAACTCGATAGGAAACGTATTTTAGGATTTCTAGCTGACGAATGCAAGGCCGAATTTCCGGATGTAAGTAAAATGCTGCGGCATGACATTTTCATGGACGACATTCTCAGCGGAGCCGACGAAATAAACAGAGTCATTGAGCTGCGTGATGGTCTAATAAACGTGTTAAATAGCGCCGGGTTTAAATTATCTAAATGGACCAGTAACGCGCCTCAAATATTGCCGAATTTATCAACATATACTAATCCTTCGCTGATTAATCTGGACAAAAATAAAACCGCAAAAATATTAGGATTGTAGTGGAATCCAAGTCGGGATTGTTTTCAGTATAAGGTACATCACGAAAATTTTAGTGGAACTTTTACGAAACGAACTATATTGAGTTGCATAGCGAAATTGTATGACCCAATAGGCCTTATCTCACCGGTAATAATTAAGGAAAAGGTAATCATGTAACGTTTATGGACTTTAAATTTAAACTGGGATGATCCGGTACCGTCTGATGTACGAGGTAGCTGTGAAAAATATCTCGATGAACTTCCGGATGTAAAAATATAAAATTACTTTATAAGTATTTCTTAAGTAAACATACCTCTGTAGGTACCACACGCGGGTCATCACAATGCAGTTCTTCTATTTATGTGAAAACAATAACTTGGCAGGCCAGTGGCAGGACATTAAATCAAGAAAACAATAATTAATGTTCTGTGCATAAATAAATGATCGAGAGAGTACTCACCGGGGGTTCTCTGCCCCCTGCTATTCATGTCCTCTATTAATATCACATCGTTCTATATATTTCAATAGATTCAAACATAACTAAGACATTGGCTTATTGGGTTAATATTATCATACATATACTCACAAACCATATATTCTTTCTTCAACGAATAGCTAGACATCACCCTGAAATGGGTAGAGGCTCCCCCGGACGCCCATTGATGAAGCATCCCAATGACCGGCTCGGGGGCAACCATATAGGTATACCCACACACACCTGCATCATGTCAATCGAGTGGCCCGCGACACCCCCAAACCGCGAGTAGCCGCACTCGAAGGAACCACGACCTGAAGCCGGGCATCTGTGCACGGGAGTGTCTTAACTCTCTCTCTCATACACACACACTCGCACACTGGCCTTTTTAGTAATATCGCCACTTACTGACTGACTGCGTTATTCGATGCGTCTTTAACCTCACGCCTGTGCTGACACAACCACAAGCAATAAATTATATTTGAATGTCGGTCTAAGATAAACATAGAGATCAGCTCTGCTCTTACGGTTATTTACAGAAATTAAATATGCCGTTTCTCATAAAAATGTAATTAAATTAGTCTAAGAAAAATATAACTTTTACACGGAACTAAACAATTTGGAAATTCCACGAAAAATATTGCCAAAACGAAATATGCGATACGAACTAATAATATTTTGTGATGCGTCATTAAGCGGCTATGGCGCCGGGATTTATTTGAGATCGAAAGATGTACAAGGTAATTATTTTGCAGAATTAATATGTAGTAAATCGCGCGTAAGTCCTTTGAAAACGATAACTCTACCGCGCTTAGAATTATGTGCAGCTCTGCTAGCGGCTCGTTTAGCGGACAAGGTACTTCATGTACTCGATTTGAATATTGAAAGAAAATATTTTTTCACCGATTCAACAATCGTTCTACATTATTTATCTGCAAGCGCAAACACATGGCAGATATTCGTAGCTAATAGAGTTTCTCAAATTCAGACCATACCTAGTTGAGGATTGGTATCACATTGACTCTAAATCGAATCCAGCTGATCTAATATCGAGAGGGGCGTATCCAAGGCAATTATATTCTAAATTGTACTGGAACGGTCCTGAATTTTTAACAAAAAATAACATTGAATGGCCAGAATCACGATTTGTTCCACGAATGCCAATCGAGGATTTGCCGGAAAAACGAAGAGTCGTTAATGCAGTACAAATGTGTACTAAATTTTCACCCTTGAATAAATTTTACCCTCTTTTCCGAAGCTGCTGCGAGTAATAGCATACTGCATGCGATTTATTAATAATACACGAAAGAAAAGTAAAAAGTCGGGTTTCCTAACGGGTGATGAAATTAAACAGGCTAGGAATGTAATCTTACGAAATGTTCAACGAAACGAATTTTGTTCGGAATTGACGATGCTGAAAAACGGGCAGCCGATACATAAAGGTAGCGAAATGTATCCACTAGATCCATTTTTTGGATAATAACGATTTGATTAGGGTTGGTGGAAGGTTGCGTAATGCACCGCTCATATTTGATAGGAAATTTCCAATTATATTGCCACCAAAAAATCATGTTACCCAATTGATTGTGAAACACGAACACATTTCATTGCTTCACGCAGGACCAACTCAGACTTTAGCATCTCTGAGAGAAAAATATTGGATTATTAGGGGTAGGGATGAGGTTAGAAAATCAATTCATTCCTGCATTCCGTGCTTTAAATCTAATCCCAAATTAACAAATGCAAAAAATGGGCGATTTGCCTCGTGATAGGCTCGTACCTTGCAAACCATTTCTAAAGGTCGGTCTAGACTATTTGGGTCCTATCTTCATAAAACAAGGAAGTAGGCGTAGCAAAACACTAACTAAGGCATGGGTTGCTCTCTTTGTCTGTATGATTACAAAAGCAATCCACCTCGAGTTGGTAAGTGATTTAACATCAGAATGTTTCATAAACGATTTATGTCCCGACGTAGAAAAGTTTCTAGTATTTATTGTGATAACGCTACCACCTTTGTGGGTGCCAAACGAGAGCTTGATAAAATTAACAAATTTTATAAGGATGAGAAATTTTGTAACGTACAAGAATTTTTACTTAATCAGGAAATCGAGTGGCTATTTATACCGCCCAGAGCTCCTAATTTCGGAGGACTTTGGGAAAGAATGGTCCGTTCAACAAAGCAACATTTTAAACGAGTAGTAAGGAACGTAAAGCTAAACTTTGAGGAGGCTGTTACACTGACCACTCAAATTGAGTCTATTATCAATTCCCGACCCTTGACTCCTTTGTCCAATGATCTATCTGACCTTTCTGTTTTGACTCCTTCCCACTTCCTGATTGGGGTAAATCCACAGTATCTCCCAGAAAATGATGTCAGCAATATTGCAGACAATAAATTAAGTTATTGGCAGCGAGTTCAGAAGTTGCAACAGCATTTCTGGAAACGATGGTATAAGGAAGTCCTGACACAACTGCAACCAAGGCAGAAGTGGTGTCAAACGAATCATATGTCCTTAAAGGTAGGAGACTTGGTACTTATAAGCGAAGACAATCTTCCGCCCATGAGATGGAAAACAGGACACATCGATAAGCTATTTCCAGGTCCTGATGGGCGTATCCGGGTAGCTGCTGTCAGAACTAACCAGGGCGTTTACACTCGTTCAGTCCGGAAGCTGACTGTTCTGCCCGTCAACGACAACGCCCACATCAAAGACGAACTTAGTGCTAGTGATAGTGATAAGTGAGTTCGTGAAAGAACCAGTTATAAGTCAAGAATATATGTCTTAGACTACGACCTGAATAACTATATTGTTATATCTCTATTACATTTCAATGTGTGTTTATTAATTGTATTTAAATTTATTGACATTATAATATGTCAAAGGGGGGAGGAAATGTATGAAATCCCAAACCCCAGAGTAATTAGTTAAGTTAAATTATATATTTATATTTGCTTCATGATTAATTCTAAGAAATCCAACAGACCGTTAAAGACTGTTAAATTTAAGTTTTCCCATTCAGTAACGTATCAAATGTTTAGGTTTTGGGCACGTTTGCTTGTGTCGCAGATCTATCTCAACGGCTTTCTTGAGGTAGGTCATCTATATGTATAAATTCAATATTATAGCCGTTAAGGCAACACAATAATTTTAGCGGTCAAACAGTATGTAACGAAATAAATATTTAAATAAAATTTAAAATCGTTTGCCAGTGTTTTTCTTAAGTAGAAAAACTCGCGCGCACAATTATTTATTATTATTATTTTGAGAGAAAAAAATGGTAGATAATTTTTTATAGTCTCTCCAGCCAAGAAAAACCTTTGTCCTTAAATATACCCAACAGTTCTGCATTTAGACAGTCGATCATTAAATTAATAAATAAATAAAAAAGACAATGTAGCAAAAACATGTTTGATGTACTAAAATACTCGATTGTAATAGATCTATTCACCTGTGATATTATAATGCAAGTTACCATATTGAAGAATTTCACTAATCAACATCAAAGATCAATATTCAAATGACTCTTGAGAATGTATACTAGTAATTGCAATGGGATATGTATATAAAATTACTTTATATCAGATATTGATAATGTACTATGGCGCTCTTTCTTACCAGGCGCTCTTTCATATCGTGGCATTAAAAAACAATTTATTATAACTTATAATGAAAAGACAAAAAAATGGAAATTACTTGATTGAGATATAGAACAAAAATGAGGGGATAAAAATAATATCCTGTACCAGCCAGCTATACGGGCTGCAATAATGATATTAAATTTTTTTAAAGAATGCTACTTTATTGCCAGCCAGATAAACGGGCACTGGAAATATCATAACAATTCTTATGGGATTATAATAGTAAAATAAATAAAAAAATTTAATTTAAATAAAAATGTAAACTTATTGTGAAGAATAAGCCACGAGAAAGAGCTAGGCGCCTCTACCATGTGTCACGACCCAGGGCCACAGCTTATTGAGTAAACTGTAACTCGGCCGTTAAGGGGGTGCTTGGCTTGGAGAGGTTTCTCGTACCGAAGTACAAGAAAAATAATTAATTAAATTAAATAATAAAAACATTCATTAATAATTATTTAAAGTGAATGATGAAAACATTTATTACTACACACGTAGCATGGCCAATAAGACAGACAAACATGTTAAACAAATAATAATTATAATATAAAATAAAATAATTCTTACCAGTAAGCCATGTTGAGAGAGAGATCGGCGGTGTAGATCGACTTATCGACTGCTCGATTCCCCCTGATCTAATAATTTACGGTATTTATATGATTCCTAATTATTTATTCAGCATTTTCCTTATAGGTTGAATTGAATAGTTTGTTTACTTGCGCGTTTGTATAGCGCGGTTATGAGTTATAATTGAAATATGAAATTTGACATCCTGTACATGCCTTACATGATAAATTTCTGCTATGCGGAATGTTAATAATGAATAAAAATAATTTAGAAATAATGTTGAATTTACTTATTAATTTAATTCCTATGGCTTATTTAATTAGATACTGAATGTTTTCTACTTTTATTTTATAGGAAATATGCTGCTAAATAGTTTGGTTAATTTTAATAGGATAAAAAATTAATGATAATAATAATAGTAATAATAATAATAATTACTACATCAATAAATCAATAATAATAATAATAATTATAACTACACGACAATACCTCAGGTCTATGTGACGGTATTTCAGCTGCCGTGAATATACGAGCAACATTGATCTTAGGTCCTTGATAAATGGTCTCCGATTCAAAGAAAAAACAACCCGATTTGTCTATATAATTAATTATACAAGAATTTGTATATTAACAGGGAGAAGCTGCAAGAACTCCACCATTATCAGAGGCATACTTTTATATGAGTACCGTATTTTTAAGTTTAGCTTAAGCCGGTACCGCCGCTTGCTCTAAAAATGTTTTATTATTACTGAGTTAAGTTTATTTAACACTAACACAAGTTTTTAAAAACTATTTATTTACAATTGAAATGGAGCAGAGCCTCCGGCTAACAACAATATTCTGAATTTCCTTTACAAAAAATGAGAATTTATATCAAATCGGCTTTTGGTTAAACGCCGCGGGACTTGTAATGCCTTCCTTAATTGCGGATGCTGCTTTGACCTTATAACGACTGCCTTGATAAAGGGTAGTGTGTGGTCCATAACTCCTCCATCCTTAGATCTTGGCGTCCTCGTCGAGGGTGGCTTGAAGATCCTTGAAGTTCTGGGCAGGAACTTGGATTATGGTTTTTGGCATACAAAATAGGGTTTTTATCCTTTTTCTGTACAAACAGAGAAATATCGACGTGATTATGAGAATAATAATAATTACAATGGTTATAGACAGGTGTCCAGTATGCAAGTCAATTCCTTGTAGGTCGGTCTCTTGCGTTAAGGGTTGGAGATCGGCCTTGAGATTCCTCAGCTGGTCAAGGTGTGAAGACTCCAAGTTGATGCGATATTGAGGTAGACCTTTGAGTGTGGTAGAACTCTTTGGAACTGTAAAACTCGATTTTTTATTAAAATTATATTCCGTGTTGTCTATAATAATCGAACATGGCGAATTTATTACATTATTTCCTAGGATAAAATGTCTTGAAATAATGTTTTGACACTTTTCTATTATTTCTTTACGGTCTTTAACACTGGTTAAGAGTCCGTTGGAAAGTTCTTTATATATTTCAAAGTCACTAGTTTTCGCGGTAGTGCACTGAAGAGTGTTTTTTAAACTGCACTGGGTGGCTAATAGTTTTTCGCAAACAAACATGTTATTAGCTCTTCGACAGGTGTCAGTCCATCGGTCTTCGAATGGGGATTGTATGTAAAAGGTAGCAGGGGGGATTAAAACGGTTTTTGTCGGACTCGGTATAGGGTAGATTTTAGAAATATTATAAGTAGTTGGATTTAAAATAGGTATTTTCAGTACCATTAAAAGAATGTCGTTTACCGAGATAATTCCAAGTTTTGAATTTCCTAGGATTTCAAAAGGGTGATTTTCATCGTACGAGAGCAACATTGACCTTGAGTAATGTTTTAATAATTCGTCCTCTATCATTTCAAGTTCGTTGTGGTCAATTATTTCTAAATTTGGTATTTCTCGATTTGTTAGTGTGATCGTTCTAATCAGTAAATTTAATCGGTTTTCGAATTCAAGTAGCAATTCTTTTTGCGAATTTATGATTAGCATTGAGTCCAGGTAGTACGTATAATTTTTAATTGATTTTTCTAGTTGTTTTTGATTTGAATATAAGTTGTCAAATTCTATACGTATTGAGGTTGTCAATTTTGAGAGAATTGTAGCAGTTTGAGTTAGCCTCTGATTTATCTTTTGTTGATTCTTTGAAAGCTTTTCCAGATTTTGGTTTATGTTTTCAAGATCTTCTTGATCTAAATTTCCCGATATAAATTTGACGACGGATCCAAGGCCATTGATTAGGCCTCTTTTATTTCTACAATGTATAATTTTATTTAGCGAATTTTTTGTTCTTGTTAAGATGTTTAGTAGTGATTGTTTATTTTGTATTACTGGGATTATTTCCGGTTGTTTGGTTTTGTGAATTAGAGTTAATGTACCGTTTGATAGGTTTTCGAAATTTGCGCGCAGTTGAATGAGGTCGTATGAAAAATAGAGTTTATGGAAGTAATTGAGTGTCTTCGCTGTCCCTAGAGGTTCCTGGTAGTAACCTTGGGTCTTGAAAGGAGTTTTTATCATTGCTTGACATGTCAGGATGTTCCTGCAAAGAAACAGTTTTTCTAATAGGTTTTAATTTTTTTAATGGTTGGGTAGTAATTGTTCCTTTAAGGGTTTCGATTTGAACTTGTTTGTCTTTTTGTGATATTACAGTACCTCGTTGGTAAATAGGTGCATTTTTTGGAAGCCTAGTTTTTTCTGCTGATTTATGGTAAACAGTTTGACCTGATTGTAGAGGTGGAATATTTTGACTATTGCGATTTCTCATCGTAAGTGCACTTTGTGCCTTTTCTTGATTTTTTGTTTTTATCTGCTCTAAAAACGGTAAAAGTTCTCGCCTTCTTTGTTCTATATAATTTTGATAATTTTGTGGGGTTAAGCTAAAGTCAACTTCCTGCATATAGGGACCATATAAAACTGAAAAAGGTGAGTGGCCAGTGCTGGAGTGGATTGACTGATTGTATATCCAGGTAGCTGTAATCATCTGGCTATCTGGGATCTCTTTAGGGTTCTTAAGGTTAATTATTCTAAGTTTCTCGATTATTGTCGAGTGGAATCGTTCGATATGTGAGTTTGAGTTCGGGTGGTGAGGGGTGGTAAAATGCAATTCTATGTTAAAGAGTTGGCAAAATTCTTTAAACTGAGTATTATTAAAATTTGTGCCTCCGTCGCATACAATTCTTTTCGGTATGTGATGGTGGCTGAAGAAATGTCGTAATTTTAGGAGTGTGCATAAAGTATTTGCAGATTTTAGAGCGTATGCCTGGGCGTATTTTGAAAATGAGTCTATAATTGTTAAAAACTTCATGTTCAAATACTGAAATATGTCCAGATGAATGTTTTCAAAGGGTTTGTTGTAGAGCATTGGGCCTTGTAAAGGTGGGTTTAGTGGTTGACGTTCGTATTTCGACATCTGACATACATTACAGTGATTAATAATGGTGGTAATTTTGTCTTTTATTTTAGGAAAATAAACATTTTTTGAAAGGTGTAGGTATGTTTCGTTAATACCATTGTGAGTTTGGTTATGGTAGTTATGAATATACTGTTCCTGTTTTTCAGCTTCAAGTATGTCAGTTAATAGAATGGACGAAATTACAATTTTTGTTCTTTTATTGAATTTATTTTTCAGTAACCTAAGTACTTGTTGTCTAAAATCTGGGTCCGGAATGTGCAAACATGTTATATCGTTTGGTGAGATTGACTGGATTAGCATATCCATAAATAATTCGTTAGTATTAGGGGTGGAGATTGTTATTCGTTTCTTATTTTCAAAAATTGTGATTACTCGTTTTTCGACATGGCCTTCGCGTTTTTGAATAACTAATTGGTTTTTAAAGGTATTTACCGATTTTTCAGTTATTGGAATAACAAGCCCGGTATCATCGTTATGTACCGAACTAATTTCCATAGGTAAGCCATTATCCTCAATCTGATTCTGCCCAAGTAGATCTCCGAGTTCGTCAGGTTCAAACTCCGGTAAATTATTAGGTGACAAAAGCAGTTGTTCTATCTCGTCATCGGCGAGTACGGGAGGATTTTCAGAAATATTGGCTATCAAAGATTCGGTTTCGTTTACATTAATTTCTATTCTAGAGAGAGCATCGGCGACGTGATTTTCTTTACCTTTACGATATTTTATGTCGAAATCGAATTCTTCCAGTTTGATTTTCCAGCGAACAAGACGCGAGTTTGGTTCTTTTAATTTCGAAAGCCATACGAGAGGGTTGTGATCGGTTTCTATCGTAAATTTTCGTCCAAATAAATACGGCCTAAAATGTTTTGCAGAATCGACAATTGACAATAACTCTTTTTCGATAGTGCTATAGTTACGTTCCGCAGAATTTAATGTGCGCGAATAGTATGCAACGGGTCTGTTGTTCTGACTGAGTACCGAACCGATAGCGACGTTGCTTGCGTCGGTCGTCAGCGTGAATTCCTTTTCGAAGTCTGGGTAAATTAGTACGGGGGCGTTTGTTATAGATGTTTTTGCATTTTCAAATGCTTGCTTATAGTCATGATCAGATATATTGATTTTTTCATTTTTCCGTAGACATTTAGTAAGAGGTTGGACTAATTTCGCAAAACCTGGTATAAATTTTCGATAATATCCTACTAGGCCTAGGAATGACTTTATTTCCTTTGTTGTTTTCGGGATGGGGAATTTCGTGATTGAATCAATTTTAATTGGATTTGGGATAATACCTTCAGGTGTAATTACATGTCCAAGAAACGCGACTTCTTTACGAAGAAATTCGCTTTTATCTAATTGAATTTTTAGATTTACACTTTGCAATTTTTGAAAAATCTGTTTTAAATGAATTAAATGTTCTTGAAGTGATTTTGAAAAGATAACGATGTCGTCCATGTACACGAAACATATTTTGTACTGAAATTATTTTAGAACTTGGTCCATCATACGTTGAAAAGTTGCAGGTGCGTTTTTCAGGCCGAACGGCATGCGTAAATATTCGTAATGGCCATTATTTACGCTAAATGCAGTTTTTTCAATGGACTCGGGATCCATTTCAATTTGATGAAAACCTTGGGCAAGGTCAAGTGTCGAAAAATAGGTGCATTTACCTAAATTATCGAGGATTTCCTCTATTTGTGGTAGGGGGTATTTATCCTCGATAGTTACCTCGTTAAGTTTCCTGTAATCAATTACCATTCTATACTTTTTTTTTCCAGATGCATCAACTTTTTTGGGACAATCCAAACAGGTGAGCTGTAAGGGGATATACTGGGTCTGATGATTTTATCTCTAAGCAATTTTGAAATTTGGCGTTGGATTTCCTCTTGCATTGATTGAGGGTGTCTAAAGGATTTAGTGTATATGGGATGGTTATCAACAGTTCTAATATTATGTTTGACGTGCGATGTGAAAGACAGATCGCAGTCTTCATGATAAAAAACGTTTTTGAATTTGTGACATAGGTCGATTACTTTTTCTCTTTCTTCACGATTGAGATGGTCAGTGCGTATTAATTTAGCAAATTCGAGTTTTTTATTATCTTGCGTAATTTTAGATTCGATATTAAAATATTCGCAAGGGATAACCTGTATGCGATTTGGAAATATAATTTGGGAGTCAAGTGATTTTTCAAATGGGATTTCGGAGATGCCATTTTTTGTAATAGTCAGACAGTCAGGTATAGTGTGGTTTTCGTCAATTTTGATACTTGGAATATAGACAGGGCCATTTTCAATTGATGTAGGTATTAATATTTTGTCTCTTTCGGTAGACAAAAAGTTTATTTGTTCGTCTAATTTAAATTCAAAATAAAATGGCATACTTGTAGTTTTATTTAGAGTTAAAATTTGATTTTCATAGTCTATATTAGCTTTTAATCTTTTAAGATCGTGCGATCCAATTAGCAAATCAAAATTTTTGTGCCAGGGAATTACTCTAATTTTTATTTCATTTTTGACACCTAATTCTTCAAACAGTCTGAGTTTAAGATTTTTGTCAGATCTTACTGTGCGATGTAAGCCTGTTAATTCGAAAGGTTCGAGAAATATATGTTTTTTAAAACGGTGCAAAAGATTCGGGTTAATAACGGAATCTGTAGCTCCGGTGTCTATTAAAATTTTTAAATTAATGTCAGGTAAAAAGAAAAATGGCAGTTTAGGTTTTGAGTTAATATTATTTAAATCTATATTTATTATGTGGTGTTTCGTTGATTCGAGGCATCTATTATAAAATTTTCTTGATCTTCTGTGTCTTGTAATTGTCCGTCACAAACGTCTATATATGGTTCGTGTTGGTCAGAGTCGTAATATTCATATTCATAATTATTTGTTTGCGATTGTGATGTTTCGTTTTCTAAAGGTGTGTTACTTTCTATGTTATAGATTTTTGGTTTTGACGCTATAGTTGAGACAGACATAGGCGTTGGCTTGTAATTTTGAGGGGTTTTTTGTTGGTAATTAGAAAATTGTGATCTTCCAAAATTATTGTTTGAATTTTGAAAATTATTTTGCATAGGTCTATGTGGTAATGGTTTATTAATATCTCCGAAAGTTCTTTGATTTGAATTTTGGTTCGTATTTGGGCTTTATACGTTAGGTCGAGGGTTTTGTTGAGGTAGGCTTTGTTTTGGTACTGGTTTTGGTTGAACTTTTTGCGAGAAGGAACTTGAATTTTGGTACGTGAATATTTGCTTGTGAGCATGTTGTCTGTTGTGTTCGTGGCAGCGAGTGAGGGCTGTCTCGATAGTATCAGGTGGTATATAAGTAAATAGGGTGAAATACGAGTCTCTAACACCTAATGTGAATTGTTCTAAGGTTATTTTAGCAATATGTGACCTTTTCCATTCAATTTCTGTTATATTTGAGGAATATAGCTGTGCATGATTATTTAAGGCGTTCCTACATTTAACAACTCTATGATAAAATTGCGTGATATCTTCGTTAAGGTGTTGTCTACAACCTTTTAATTGGGCGTATAACAAGTTCTCGTTTTGGTGATTACCGTAGTATTTTAATAGAGCAGCTTTAATTTGAGGCCAATCATTGGTAGGTTCTTGCGATACGTCATCAACAACTTGTCCGCGCAATTTATTTAAAATGCCTAACTTAATAAAGGAATGTTGAAATTCTGACAGTTGAAATTTTGAAAATATTTCGAGCACATTATCTATATTTTGGATAAAATGCGGTAAATTGTCGTGAGGGCCAAAAGTAGGAAGAGTTTTCAACATTTCAGAGACCTGGATCGAAAGAGCCATTTTTAATGTGTTATTGGTATTTAAATTTAAACTTATTTCACCTAATTCTAAGCGAATTGTTTCGATAGCCGATTCAGGTAAATTTATTTGCGAAGTCGAGGTTGTGATAAGCTCGACAGGTATGTCTTGAGAGACGAGAGGTTTTTTTCTTAAACTTTTTGTTTTGCTTTTTGCAGAACTTGGAATTATTTCAATATTTACGAGGTCTTTTGACATGAAATATTTTAAATTATATCGTGGAGTCGGGTTTTAACCGTACTCTCACTAATAAAATAAACGTTTATAGGTGCAATTAATTTGAAATAATTTCACAATTAAATACCTATGTAAAAAATTATTTTTTTTATACCTATTTTATTTGAGAATACGTTGTTAGGGAAAGACGGAACTTATAACTATGAAATTGGAAAGGTACTTACAGGAAGATCAGACCGATGAACATTGTCTCTGGTCTCAGGAATCTTCTGTCCGTGACTTTCTCTTTTCGCACTCGAAGATGGAGTCGTGCTGATTGGGGCTTCTCGGTGAAGGATTCCAAGCAGCTTTCTTGAAGGGGTTGGTGGTATCCTAGGGTGTTGAGCTTGCCGTTCTCGAGCGAAGTGATTCACGAGGAATTTTCTTCTTTGGAGAAAACGTCGGTTCGTTGGATACGTAGTGAGGTATTAAGATACACCGTTGGCAAAGTTTTTCGCTATGAATGCCTTTTCCAACGTCTACGTATCCTGTTCGCAGCGCCAGTTAAGTTTATTTAACACTAACACAAGTTTTTAAAAACTATTTATTTACAATTGAAATGGAGCAGAGCCTCCGGCTAACAACAATATTCTGAATTTCCTTTACAAAAAATGAGAATTTATATCAAATCGGCTTTTGGTTAAACGCCGCGGGACTTGTAATGCCTTCCTTAATTGCGCATGCTGCTTTGACCTTATAACGACTGCCTTGATAAAGGGTAGTGTGTGGTCCATAACTTACTGTAAGTCAGAATCGCTGACAACAGTATTTTAGTTTTGCTTGGGCATGGAAAAGAGCGAGTTGTCTAGCAATTGTTGTTACGTTCGAGTTTCTTGAAGTAAATAAAAGGAATTCCTAAAATATCCGTTGTATCAAATCGAACCGGGAACAAGGACAAACGCGTAGTTATTCCGCGATCCCACATAAAATAGTGGCGACCGTGATATGACCCGCCGGCGCCGGTGTTGTGATTTATCAACGTGAATTTCTGCCTGTCTTTCTTTTTGTGCGTGGACAAATTTTGCTGCGGTTCTTTTACTAGTTTATATAAAAAATATGCGGGGTTTTGAACCGAATTTGTAACACTGAGCAAGAAAAGAAGGTTCGAAGAGTTCTTCATGGATTATTTACAAGAAAAGCTAACGAACTCGATACGTTATTGCAAGCCGAAAAACGAAACGCACCCGAGATCGACGTATGCTTGGAAATGCTGCAAAGTATGAAGCACAGATCATAAAGCTTATTGCAAATTGTTGAAGGCAAGATTTGCGATGGGATGTTGACAGGGATATCAGTTTAACGAGGAAGAATTGACCGCTGAAATCGAGAGGCATGTGATTATAAACGTCTTCCACAGCTGCAAAAGAAGTGCGCTATTGGAGATGAAGCCCATTCAGACGCGGCTTCTATCAGTAGTACCTCTGTCACAAGTAAACGCAATTTTAAATTACCTACAATCGAACTTAAGAAATTCAATGATGAAATCAAGGACTGGTTGTCTCTTTGGGCACAATTGTTTGAACATTACATTTAAGGATTATTAGATGATGTATAATCATTCTGAATGTAACAAAGTTGTTGTTTAACCTCCTTGATCCAACTTTTGTTACGAGGTAATAAATTAGATGCATTAGCACTTTAAGTTAATTTTTAGTTTTCAAACCAAACAGAATTGTATAGATTTCTGTATAACACAACTTGACTAAGTTAAGACTTGTAACACCTTTCTAAAACTTGCTACCAACCCATAAGATAAAGAAAGTATCAACTATTATCGGTGTTAGTCAATATTAAAAAATTATGAAATAAGAAACTTATATTAACTGTATAAGGAATTTTTTATTTATAAAATTTACACTTTTCATGCATTTTCCACCTTTTATATGATTTAATTTTTCACCAGAATTTCCTTAAGTACATATTTATAATAACATGCAATTAATTTAATCTACATAATGTATATATCAGGATTTATTACATAAACATGACAAATCCTATAATAATTATAAATAATGAGATAAAAGTAACAAAGATTACTATAAAATACTAACTACATAGTTCTTTATATATGTAATATTTATATACTAATGGTTAAGATGGCTTTCATAGGCGATAACATCGTCCAAATTTACAATATCAAATTCTGTAATACCTTTCCCAGCAAATTGAGCAAATTTAGCTTCAGAATGTAGATCTGCGGAACGTTTTACTACTGGAAATATACAAAACATAAAAACATAAGTATATTTATAAAGAAATTAAATTTAAAAAATGGATATTAGACATAGATAGATACATTCCACTTGATAAATACAGATAGATACATACACTGACATTTCTTTTCCATTCATTATATGAATTATATGAATTCTAAATTACACATATTGTTATTATCTACTTTTACCCTTCAGTTTGGCCAATCATAACGAAAATGGAGTTTTTCTACAGACAGTAGTAGTCCGACATTATTCACTTAATTATCGACATCGATTAGCATAGATCATATATATTAATAAGAATATTACTACTGCGATGGAATTTTAATAAACCGGAGATATGGTACACCTTTATTTGATGCTGTTCGTTTTTAATGTTATTTATACATGCTTGTTATAAAACCAAGTTAGAATACCTAAACAAAAATTATGCTTACAGTTTCAATATTTTCAACCAATCACTCAGTTACATTGTGGATGCCGACTATAGCTGGCGTTCGTCTCCACAGGTTGCCTCATGAATGCCAGCTGTAGCCGGAGATAGAAATGAAAGGATTGAGTGTGATTTAGTTGCCATGAAAAGTTCTAAAATAGACTAATGAAAAGAAACTGTACTTCTATGTCGCAGTATCAACATTATTTAACACATTTATATGTAGAGAAAGAAATCATGTCAATACAAGCAACAAATTATGTCACACTTTCGAAATACAGTAAGCAGAAATGAAGACGGTAGATATTACTTAAGCTTGCTTGCGACGGACACCCACCTTATGAATAATTTGAATTAAGCTAAAAAGAGATTGGATTCATTGATGCAGAAATTTTTAAAACAATGGTTATAATGAAATATACAATCAAGTATTTCACGACTGGTCAGATGAAAATAGAATTGAAGTTTTCCATCAGCAGAATTAGAAATCAAAGTACATCATCTTTCATATTGTGTTATTAAGCTTAATAATACACAACTTTAACCAGTATCTGATGCATCAGAAGGGTTGTCAATATCAATATGGACAACCAATATAATTGTCTATCTATTAATCAATGCCTCGAGAAGGTTATAAATGTTATTTCTCTTATACCTTCAGATTCATTGAACTTTAAACTTTCTAAAATACAAGTAACCTGATATTCGAAAAGCTTTTCTTCAAAAAAGCCTACGAGTCAGAACAACACTATTTAGGATTTTCTTGGTATGACAGCATAGGTCAATTCGTTGTTTATAAATATGCACGGGTTGTTTTTGGTGTAACATGGGAGCTCTAATAAATCACCACTTACAAAACACTATTAAAAAGTGTCTGAAAAATGTACATGTTCTTTAGAAACCATAAACAAACTTCAAAATACTTTCTATGTTGGCAATTGAATTACTAAGTCTTACTTCAAAAATTTGCTTACAAGGCCAAGAAGTCTGAGGTCAAAATTGTCTGATGCCAAAATATAATATATGAATGGGAATATACACTTGATGAGAAGGAACCAGAAGACAATTCATACATGTTTCTTTTAAACCGGGATAGAAATTTAGATAAGTTATGTCTAGAAAATTTCAGTGATTTCCATATACAAAGTATATGGAAAAAAGTATATGGCAAGTTACAAAAAATGTTATTTTATCAGTTATAAACCACTTTTTTCATCCATTTGATTTTCTTGCCTCAGTACTTCTGATTCCTAAATGTGATCTACAAAAAACTAATGAAAGTGAACCGATAGTCAGAGGTTTCTGACTCAATATATAAAGAACATATTGGTTGCAGGCTAGTAACCTTTACATAGATGGATATACATTTTTACTCTAGTTTCAAGACAATTTTCTATCTTCTACTATTGGTATCATACCGAAGGCACCTTTTTAGAACTGAATAATAATAAGTAATCGGGGTTTCTTGTTGTAATATTAATTATAAAAGCCTAATGGTTTACACCGAATAATACAAGATAGTAGTGGGTTTGGTTTGTTTGTGGTTGCAACTTTATAATTGAGAACGTTGTTTTGTACCTTAAGTACAATTTTAACAATAAAATCTCACTTTTATGGAGTAATAATAAATGTATCTGTACCTCCTTGATTTGACAGTCCTTCTGCAAAGAGATCGTTCTACACAGATTTAGGAAATAAAAAATTAAAAATATTGCCATTTCTGTATTTGAGTTTTGAATGTAAATGAAGTTTTTATGTAAATACCTTTCATTATAAATTGAATTTTCAACTATTTATATTCCAAGTTATTTGCAATAAAATAAATTTTTCGCCATTCATATTTCAACAAAAGTAAATAAATAATCAATCAGAAGTTCTCAACACACTGAGCAAAAATTTTAAATTTAATAACATTGATGATATTAAAAAATAGTTTTCACTATAATCCTTTACTAGGTGTAGATATTAAATGGTCAAAATGTATATGCAACTCAAAGACTCATCTTGTATAGAGAACTATGATACAAGATTTGAATGATAGAAATATAATATAGAGAACTACAAATTAAAGAATTTTCCTGTAATATTTTTTATCAATGGTTAATGATTCCTAATTTTTTTTTTGCGATATTGTTTTATCTAGGCTAGTTTTATATTTTTCTTAATAAATCTAAATATACTAACAATAAAAAAATGTCGTTTAAAATGTAAAAAAAAAATCTCAATACTTCACCAGTGCTATCTGAAAACATCAAGTTTCAAAAAAGTGCGGTTCGAAAAGAAAACTTAAAGCTGAAACAAGTCATCAATTAGAAATGTCCGATAATTAAAATCATCATATTGTTGGAATAAATCGGAAGCAAAAGAAAATGGGTCAAATAATCTTGCAATCATATACTTACTATGTAACTTCTCATTTTATATTATGTAATATACTCAAATGTATTTTCTCAATTATATACGGTATATATAATTGATAAACATAATCTGTTTAAGAAAGAATTCTTTTCAAAAGATTACTTATTTACCATATAAAAGAAGGAAGTATAAGTGGGCAACATTAGAATATCAGAAATAAACAGTAGATACATATTATTTACTCCATTCTATATACAATGTACCATTGAAAAAGAATGTAATGAGACATGTTCAATACATTCCTCTGAAATATAAGCAAAAGTGAATTAAGTTTATAGTTGGTTACGCTCTTGGTCAGACTCGCTCGGCTAGAGTCAAACTGTCACCATTTTGAGGCCAAGCACACAATTCAAACTCTAAAATTAATTCATTATTGTCTATACAGTGAAGTCTCACCTATACGAATATGAGGGGGAACCAAAAATTATTGATATGTCAATATTTCGTATAACTGAATAACACAGGCTTTATAGGGGTTTTCGCCGTGGAATGAGAAATTCTTCGTATAATTGAATGTTTCGTATAAGTGAGACTCACTGCATTTCAAGGTGAGCATATCGAAAGTGTTTCATTACATTCTTTTATGATAGTACTTATGTAACTCTTGACATTATTTACACTTTATACAGATTGGATTTATTATGAATCAGAGATGTTCATCACAGAACTTCGGAAAATTCATAGAACTTTTATATTATACAACATGCCATCAAAAATTATCATATACTACATAACCGACTAAATAGTGAATTTTGTTCTGGTTATTGACAGCATTAAAACAATAACAGTATTTGAAATTCATTAATAAATATCTTACACACAATTTTAAAAAGGCCTGCTCAAAAAATATTTAATCTAACTTGTACAAACTATATAACAAGCCCAAAAACATTATATATATATATATATATATATATATATATATATATATATATATATATATATATATATATAATGTTTTATTGTTATATATATATATATATATATATATATATATATATATATATATATATATATATATATATATATATATATATATATATATATATATATATATATATATATATATATATATATATATATAATGTTTTATTGTTATATATATATATATATATATATATATATATATA
This sequence comes from Rosalia funebris, assembly GCA_037954035.1. Classification (NCBI taxonomy): domain Eukaryota; kingdom Metazoa; phylum Arthropoda; class Insecta; order Coleoptera; family Cerambycidae; genus Rosalia; species Rosalia funebris. The sequence goes on along the minus strand of JAZFAV010000022.1, from coordinate 40,075,960 downwards.
TATATATATATATATATAACAATAAAAAGATATTAAACTACTTTAAGGGTCCAGAAAGTATCAAATGCAGCAGTGTAAACAATATTTCATATTTTAAACTCTATACCTTCCATTTGTTATGCTGCTTAAACATACAATTTGGTTATACTAAATTCTTATTCTTTCTAATTATGTACTGCAGATAAACTAATCTCTGTACCGTGAATGTTTGCATGTGCATCATAATCTACAACTGTATGAACCAAATCAGTTCAGGGTCATTATTTTCCTCAGCAGTGGCGTGCATAATAATAATGTGTTTTTACTTTCACTCGTCACCAACAACCAGTCAAAAATTATAAAAAATCTTTTTCATATATACTCATTAAATGACAATTTATTTTGTATAGTAGTAGCAGGTACATTATTTACCACTAATTATGGTTATAACAATTAAGATTGGAAATTTACTTTCATAGTGAAAGAATATCATATATTAAATTGTTTGTCTACAAAATTAACATTCAAAAATCCCTTCATCTAATCTCACTTTTTTTTTCACAGCCTTTTTCAAGGATAATCAATGGATATTATACAAATTGATTTGTCGAAATAAGATGAGCAAGAAGAACTAGACAAACTAGAACTATACCACAAATAATGTCCAAGAGAAAGAAAAAAGCAAAAACACAACAACACCGCCCAACTAAAATGACAGCTAGCACTATGACCACGCTACAGCAACTATCTATATCGACATCGTCTCTTTTTAATTCCGCTTTAATTTATCAGTCAGATGTCTTAGCAGTTAGAAAACATGAATAATACCATAACTTGCTATTCCGATGCGTTCCAGCAACCGTCCATAGGTTCTATCTACACACGCAAACTTTCATAATACAAACTATAGGTACATATCATATATTTTTACAGGTTAGATTTAAATTATTCGTCATAAACTTTTAGTAACATTATCTAATCTTGAATACATATTAAGTAATAACCTTATCATTAATAGATTTAATTTAGCCCTGTCTTTCCCAAATCCTACATGGCTAAAATAGCTGTCGCGGTAAAAACAATCAATTTATTTTCAATAAGTTAGATGGTGTTTTGTAATTGACATTAGCATTTTATAAATAAATACTGGATATGCAATAAATATTGTGTATAAATCATTGTTTATATATGCAAAATTACAATTATCTAGTAACAACTGTAGCATAAAAAATCTAATGAAACTCAGATGGCATAGCCTCCAGTGTATATCAATCATGAAATCAGAAATGTATACATATACACACACATATATTCATATTATATAATGAAATAAAAAACATATAGATAGGCATTCTTACCTCCTCCTTCATATTTTTCTAATTTATAAATGGGAAGCCCATCACATTCAGCAGATATATATCCTCCAATAATTGTAACATCCGTAATTGGAGGAATGACAACTTTCATGGTCTTCCTTACAACTTCAACATCAACTTTATAATAGCCCTCCCACATCTTATGGATTAAATCAAACAGAGATTGCGGTGGTAATACGTTAGCACGATTCAACGGCATAACAAAGCATCGATGTCCTGTTCTATCAATTATGCCTGTTACGTTTGTATTAAAGTCATGTACAAATCTGCCAGTACGGCCATCTTTGAAATCTGGCACATCAATTTTCTCATACTTAAGAGCCTCATCGATTTCAAAACTTTCTTGGAATGTGCCTTGTCTTTTCACATTATCCTCATTCAACCTGAAAATTTTGCTTTTAAAAATGTAACCCAACCAAGAACAATAAACTTATCAAATAAATCACCATAATGAAAAAATGTCTCTTTCAAACAATATTTGAAACCTGTGTATTTAGATTTTTACAAAATAAAACGATACTGTGATAAGACTGGTAAATATAATGTAAAGTTATGAAACAATAATTTACCATTTATAAATTTCTCTTATTATATACAAATTTCTATACCTTATAAATTTTCCGCAATATATCAATTTCTTAATATACAATAAATTATGTTAAAACATAGTCATGTTTTTCATCGACAATGTCAAATATATTTTAAAAATACAAGTGGCTTACCGTTTCTCTAACTCTGGTAAATCAGGTATATTAATATAGTCATCAGAATTGTCTTGAAGACTCCTACAAAAGAACAATTTTGTTAGTAGTTATATGCACAAAACTTAAGCATACAAAATGATTATCACCAAGTAGCAAGTCAGTAATTAAGAATAACAGAATATTTGTAACAATAAGACCGCATTCAGTCTATGAAGTCTACAATCGTTACATACATAATAACATATACAGGGTATCTCATTTAAAGAGAAATACCCGAAATAACTGTTCAAATAAATTTATCAATTTTTCTTTTCAAAAGGTCATCTGTTGACCTACAAAGCGTTACTATCACACCCCCTCCCATAAACAACCTCCTTAAAATATTTAAATGAAAACATAGGTCGAATAATACTTCATTTGAAAGATTCTGATAGGGGCGGTGATTTATTTTTGCTTGTAACCAATCCAAACTTTTGATTTCAGATGGCCCCACAGAAATCTAGCAGTGTCAGATGTGGCAATCTGGCCAGCCACTTCATTGAACGTCTTTCCATCGCTCAGGAAACCTCTGATCCAAAAATTCTCTTACTCACAAATCACAATGTGGAACAGTCCCATCCTGTTGGAAAAAAATAGTCCATTTTCATGCAGATTGTCATTATGTTCTAATACTTGGATGACCATGAGATCTATCATATATTCTAATAAATAAATATAAAATTACCCATTTAAATTTATAGGAATAAAAAATAAAAATCCAAAAATCTCCCAAAATGTACGCTTAGACATGGTTTTCTAGTCTTTTGGTATGTTCCCTATAATTATAAGAATTTTCGTATTAATAGCTGCAGTTAGATCTGTTGATGGCTCTTGTCAAAGAAAACTAGTACTCTCTAATGGCATTTTCATCTGAAAAACAGATTTTATAAATCAGCTTTTGGGTTTCTCGATTACGGTCAGACATAAGCTCACAAAACTGTGAGCAACAATCCCAGTCATCCTCACTTAGCTCAGGTAAAAGGCTAATTTTATAGAGATGGAATCTGGTTAACTTAAAATTTCTATGAACAGAAATTCTAGGCACTTCAGATTCTTGAAACAGTTGCCTAAACATTTATATTGAGTTTTATCAACATCTAGCAGTCCAAATACACTGATTTGACGAGCTTTGCTGGTACAATATGTATGCAAATATGTTTACTTTCAACTAAACCAATTTCTCCGAATTTTTTCTAGCTCCATTATATACTTGGGTTGAAGGTTTTTATCAGAAAATGGCTCATTACAAATGCGTGAAACTTTTCTAGAACAATCATTATTCCAAATAATACAATTTCAGCAATTATTTTCTTTGTTTGATAAAATAAACCATTAATAGGCGAATTATTTGAGATACTCTTAACCACAAGTATTACAAGACTAAATTAACTGTCAATATATGAATAAGACGCAGTAAGTTATTTTGTACTATTTAATTTTTGATCATTCTTTATGTTGTCCTATTCTTAAAGATGAATAAATGAAATTCAATTTCCATCTACATTTCAGGTTATTATATGAGCCTTATAAACTAAGTTTAAATGACTCATATAGGTTGGGCCCATATCTGAAAGGTTTCCCACACACAGCCATTATCAATGTCGGGCAACCTTTCAAATAATGTATCACTCGACTAATGGGGGGGGGGGGGGATTACACTTGTTTTGGGGAGAAGGTATCAGTGACAGTAACTGATTTTGTTGACTTTAAATGGGACATTCTATATAAATAAATATATAATGTAACAAATATCTTAATTCAAGTACCTGCGTGGATAAATCAACACATAAAAAAATATGCTTACATAGGAATGTGCCCTTCAAACCTTACTGGTGACATTCTTCTTGAAACACTGAGATACTCATCATACAAATATTTGCCTCCTATAATTCCAATGCCAACGACAGCAAGAGCTGTAAGTAGAAGGCAAAATGTTGTTGCAATAGAAACTCTATGAGCTTTTGCTGGGAAAATAATAATTCTTGGATGACTCTGGCCCTCTACATCATCAGGTATTGTCTGAAAATTGTTGTTAAGATTAATAGACAATTTTTTTGTGTCAATTTGTACTAGTTTGCATCGTTATTAAAAATATATAGTCAGAGCATGCTGCTGGACCAAAGACCTGACAAACTATTATGTTTATGCAACAATGTTTATAACCACCCAGTAATGTAAAAAAGTATACCATGATCTGGGTAATAGTGCCAGATAATAGTTCCTAAAATCTTCAGAACTATTAAAGCTGACACCATAAGCATAAAAACATTGGAAGAAATTCACCAACCGCAACAAATCCCAGAAGAAGTTTCTACATCAAAAAATGGCTATGAAATTACCATTTAAATTTACACATTTTTAGATATTTAAATATACAGCAATGTTAAGTAATTAAGGAATAAAATTTGCATATATTTTAGATTTATAGAAATCCTTTGGACAATGTTTTCAAAGTCATTCCTAAATGACCCTGTTTTCATACAACATAATTTTTATTTATTTCGTGTTATCCATGTAGCTGGAGAATAACTAATGCGTTGAATAACCTGTATATTGACATTACAAAAATAAGTGAATTTAGAAAATTAAAAATACTGTAGTTTAATTATAGAATTAAGTAAGATTCGTAATTTACATCTATGCACCCGAACTAAGAACATCCTAATTCCTAATTACTAAAATTCTGACATATGAAGCTTCTTTGGTCCAATGATTATACAGGGACGGCCATAATCAAGTACCCGATTTGAAGCGTTTTATCTGACAGCTTTCGTTAGTTTACTTTTGACATTTCTTCAGTGCACATATTCAAGTTTTATTATGAATCGATACACACTAGAGGAACGTGCAGAAATAGTAATTTTATTTATTAAAAACAATGAATCGGTTATTTCAACACAGCGAAATTTTCGCCGAAAATATCCTCACCGTCCTGCTCCAACTGGAAAGACAATACGCCGTTTATGTCAACAATTTCGGCGTAGTGGGACAACGGCTGATGCAAGGCATATTAGACGACCACGAACAGGACGCTCAATTGAAAATATCCGGCGTGTAAGAGAAAGCATTGCAGAAGATCCAAGAACGTCAACAGAAAGACGCGCCACACAATTGGGCATGTCTCGGACGTCCCTGAGGCGAATTTTGAAGTTAGATTTGCACGCATTTCCATACAAAATCCAGGTGGCACAGCAGCTTCTTCCCAGAGACCATCAACAACGCCTGCGATACTGTCACAGTCTCCTAAACCTTAACGACAATATTGAGGATTTTCCACATAAACTGATTATGACCGACGAAGCTCATTTTCACTTAAATGGATTTGTAAATAAGCAGAATTACCGCTACTGGGGTACAGAAAACCCTCGTATTCTTCAGGAAAGACCACTACACCCTTCACGAGTCACTGTATGGTGCGGCGTCTTTACCCAAGGTGTAATTGCTCCATATTTCTTTGAGGACGATGAAGGCACTGCTGTTACGGTCAACGGAGAGCGCTATAGAGCATTGCTGAATAACTTTTTGTCACCTCAGTTGGAAATCCTAGGACTGGAGGATATGTGGTTGCAACAGGACGGTGCAACTGCGCACACATCCAGAGAGACAATGGTCATGTTGCGCAACATGTTCCCTGCGCGATTACTTTCTCGATTTGGCGACTTAGCGTGGCCTTCGAGATCGCCAGATCTTTCGGCTCCTGATTTCTTCTTATGGGGTTATCTCAAAGGAAAGGTATACGCCAATAACCCTTAGACGCTACAGCAGCTGAAACATAATATCCGTCAAGAAATAGAGGATCTAACGCCAAATGTCTCGACTCGAGTTATGGAACATGCCGTAAAAAAAGCTCAGATGTGCATCACAGTTAGAGGCGGTCATTTGACTGACATCATCTTTAATTGAGTTTAGGCTTAAACTTTAAATAAATGTCCTACCCATATTTTTTTGCTTTTTATTTCCTTGCATTGTACACGGCCGCTACTTAAAATCGGGTACTTGATTATGGCCGTCCCTGTATATATGTAGATACATACATACAAAGATTAACGATTAATATAGAATCTAGTGTTATCGGTATTTTAAAACTGAATAGACAGGGCCACTTCAAATAATATATTAAACATAATAAAGAAGAAATTAATAAGCAGTGCATCAATCAAAACTTTTATTTATCCACGGCCTCCTATTTTTCTAATATAATCAAATTTAAATATTAGCTGTTGTGGCCAGTAAATGATTAGGGTGACCTATTATTAGCATATTATCCGATAGAAGTGTCTGCAACAGTATTTATCTTTAATTATTATTTATTTAATAACTTAGTGTTATGTAATAACTATTTAATAACATAACAGTGTATGACTATTTTTTTTTTTATTAGAACAACTTTTGATAATTTTATTTCCATGCACTTAAAATAATTCTATTGATTCAACAATATAAGCATAATACTTCTTTTAATACTAGAATGGCAAGACTTATGAAAATGTATTATTGTACATTCAAATAAACTTTCCCACATGAATCAAATTTAAAGTATCTGATAAGGACTGATAAAATTAACCATTGGTGGGGTTTAATTAATAGTCCCTTCAAATTAGGAAAATTGAGGAAAATTTTTCCTGCAGCTAAGCGACCTATACAGAAAGTTGTGTTGGAGTTGTGTCAACATATTTTTCACCTAGCGCATGATAAAAAAAAAGGGTTGTTTTTTAGATAGACATATATATGCATTTTCGGGCGTATTTTTGGTTTTTTGCATTTTTCTGAAAAACAATGCATTTTTGGGAAAACATGACCTGATTTGATGTTGTAGATTTTCTTCTTGTTCTTTTCATTTTTTCGAAATTCGGCTTAGTTGCGCCGCTAGAGCGCGCTGAAGTATTTTTGCGCTCATTTTCGATTTTAAGCCAAAACTATACATTGTAGACAAAAATATCAAGAGATCAAAGTTGTAGATATAAAAATTTCTGACACATTTTGTTTTTTCGTTTTCTTTTAAAGTCGCAAGGTTTTGCACTAGAGGGCGGAAACCGTTTTATTTACTTATTTTTTTTTTTTGTAATACTCTTGTGCAAATGAAAAAGATACTAGCGCATTATTTTTTATTTATAGGCAAAACTATGCATTTTTTGTAAAAAAAAAAGGTATAACACAATTTGTAGGAAGTTTTTTGCTCTCCAACTTTTTATGTAATTGAACTTTGACACATCCCCAACACAACTTTCTGTATAGGTCGCTTAGCTGTAGGAAAAATTTCCCAAAATCAGTGATTTTTTGTCCGATTTGAAGGGACTATAATAACAAAATATTATAAGAAATCCTTTTGCATTTTTGTTATACAAAATAATAGATTCTAATGCAAACACAAGGAAAGCCCTAAAAAAAATTAAAACAGTGTTCTACATTCATTTTGAGTGAATTACATACATGAAATTCTACCTTATGTCACTTTGGACTTATTTGAATTATTTGATACCCTGTAAATCATAAACACTTTGTCATGTAACATGATATATTAAATAAGGACAACTTTAAAATATCATGTATTTTCATGCCTACTATAAACAATATCCTTTCATGTCTTATCATTAATTATAATTATATTTACAAAATAATATTGTTGATTGCATAAAGTTAGACAACAAGGATTCCTAAAGACTGTTTACATCTACAAAGCCAATTCGGCAGTAGTAATGCTATGATAGAAAATGGATTCTAAAAGTTAATATCACTATAGTTGTACTTACGTTTAGAGCTAGAAACTCAAAGTTGTAAATTAAAATTGCTTTTATAAAAGTTATTAAATGATAACTGATATAAAATACATAGGTATATAAGTTTACTATTTAGAAACAACCTAGCACAAATTTCATAATTTATAATCCTCCAGCAATCACCATAGTTTTTATAAACTTAATCTAAACGTGCAAATTACGATGCAAAAATTTCAGAAATACCTATACACATAGGGTTCTGAATATACAAACTATTCAGAAACTTTATTATGTGCATAAATTTCATTTTATCTAAAATGTTTATTTGTAACGTTTAAAACACTTTGGTAGTAGTTATGACAATTAGATAACAAAGTCTTCCTGTCTGACACATAAAAGTTATCTACTTACGGGAACTGATAATTGCTCATTATCCACTAACGGAACTATCAATTTATCTCCTTTCTTTTCAGAGAAAGGTTTTGTTAAAATAGTCATTTCGGTAAAAAGAAATTTTCCTTAAAGTTGATCGATAAAACACCACACAACTACGAAAATGACCAAACGAATTGAAAATTGCGACGTTGCGTTGCGGTCTCTAAAAACAAACAGGAAGAGTAGAGAACGTTAACGCATGCGCCACGACTGTCAAAAGCGCAGAACAATAACAACCAACAAGATGAGTATGATTCTACGAGCACTTTGCTCGTAGGTATGATTGCACCGAGTTCATATTGCTTCATTAATGCCACCACCGAGTTTACACTACACTACGATACAAAACAAAGAAGCTATTATCTATAAATAGAGGGCCGGTTATATATACATAAGTATATTTGATCAAATTGAATTTCGCAAAAACTTGTGTTCTGCTGAACACTCGGCGTGTTCTACTGAACACTCGGCGTGTTCAGCACACAACAGTTGTTGAATTTAACCACAAATGTTTTTGGTATGGTGAAAGTCAACATGGTGAATTATCTGAACGGTATTGGTCGTGTTGTAGTCATTTAGCTATACAACTAATAAAATTCAATGCAAATTTGAAGTGTCGTTCAACTGAAACAATATACTGAATAATAACTTTTGTGTCTGCTGAACATTGTGGCACATTCGGCTTCATTGTGAACATTTAGTCCTTGCGTGTTTCAAAATTTATTTTATCTAATAATCTAAAATACAAATCTCATAAATTCTAATTAACTAGTTTAATTCAAAAGAATAACATAATTGTATTAAAATCGATGAAATATTGAAGGGTCGAAAATAAAAGTTTAGATACCAAAAATACCAAAAAAAATTAGAAATGTAATTATACTGATATGAACGGTCTACATTCTTACAAATTTTAAAATTGAATGAACCAAGGTATCCGATATTCATAACGACAAAGGAAAAACTATGTTTATAAACTTTAAATAGATGTATTGCATGTTTTGGCTAGCTGGCGGAGCTAAATGCTTCAAACTATCTCGCAAGTCAGGGTCACCATAAATCGCCAACAATTGGTACTTTACTGATGTCCTAAATCGGAGCTAAATTCGATGCCTAGTGTAATCAATTTAAAAGGAATTCTACATAAGGACTTATTTTAAAATATATTCTATTTTATTAGTAGTACAGATGGGTCTTAATGTTGTATATCGAATGATGCGTTCTCCATTTCCTACCTTCCTCCACGAACACTGTTTACACCCAGGACGTGCTGATCACCCAAACACCGTAGGGGCCTCTCTCGGTAACCTATGTCAGCATTGCTAAAGGCCCCTACAGACGACCTGATTTGGTCAAGAGGTTTCGGCAATTTGATCAGATCGGGTAAGAAATCAGGTGGTGTGTAGGGAATGCACTAGCCTGATTTGGTCGAGTCACTAAGTCGGCTGTCGGGTGATCACTGTGGAAAGGAACGGTGGCAACTGACTAAATCGGGACGTATGTAGCCAAGCTCTGATCCGACCAGATCATGACCTGATTTGGTAGGGCCGACACAGTTGGGTCGTCTCACATAGAGGTATTTGACAGATCCAGCCGGCCAAAAATCAGTTTTGTGAAACTCGTTGCAGGTAAACGAAAAGTACTATCTAACCGACTAGAGTAGTTGGTAAGTAATTGGCAACCTCTCCCCAGCACATCGGACACCAGTCCGCGCTTGCGTTGCAGTCGCAACATAGTTGTCGCGCGTATTATATCTATTGTTTCTCGGCGTGCGTGGTACGACGCGCGACGATTGTGTGAATATTGTTCATTTTACTATTATTTTCATAAACGAGTGTTATGGATTCTGAAAATACAGGTAAGACCGCATATATCGGAAGTCGTTTGCATTGTGTGTACGATATTCTTATGACTAATTAAGCAATCCGAAATAATAGCTTTTATGAACGAATTTGTTGGTACCGATATTTTATTCTCCCAAACATTAGTTACAGTTCAGGGTGCATCCCTGCTATATTTTTGGTTACGTTAGACAGACTAGCGTTGTGGCAATATAACTATTTTATAATATAAAATAGTGGCAAGTTAAAGTTGTGGCAATATAAAAATTTGTCGCGAATAGCCGTGGTTTCTGCTAATTTCGAATTGTTAAATAAGAAGAAGTATGTAACGTTTTTTCGGTTATTTAGACGTGTTGTAACATATATTCGTTTTTATCTTTTAGAGTTACCAGGTAGCTTCAATCTAAGAATAGTGACACGGAAACTTATATTTGATAAGATACGACGACAAGACCTCCCCAGTTTGGACGAAAAATTGGAATATCTGCAAAATTATCTTTTAACATGTGAAGATTATTCTGAGGAACAGATCAAGGATATTAAGCACAAGTTTTCATATGTCAAAGCACAATTTAAACAAAAGTAGTTGAAAGCACACAAAAAAGAAGACGCATTCGTAAAACACAACGAGCAATGGTTACAAAGAACATTCTCAATTCCGAAAGTTATGCCACAGCACAGGCGTTCCGGGTGGCCACAAAACACGTTCTTTGAATCTTCTGTGAGAAGTAAACGAAGAAAAACAGAAGAATTTCGAAGTTTCGTAGACACAGCTGTATTGGTGCATGCAACTGAGACATCATTACAAACATCCGGCCATAGGGATACTTCCCATGTGCTCAAAGAGCTAACTCTATCGTCGAAGCGAGCGACGAAATACAAAACAGTATTTCGTAAGTCTCTGCAAGATAAGATCACACAGCTCACATCAACCATGGCAGTTACCTATCGGATTACTATCCGAAGAAGCCGCAGAAGCACGCAACAAGCATTTTCGGCTCTACCGGCAGAACTTCGGAAGGACATTTTCCAGGGAGGCATGCAACCTTGATGTATTAAACAGGCTGTTGTTAAGCTCCGATCCTCTCCTAAGTGGCATGCGACCAAAACCCAAAAAGAAAACTAAACCGTATTTACAAGATACAGTTGACATGTTGGTGCTAGCTGAACCTAACCCAATGGCTGATACGGACTCGGAATTATCTACAGAAGAAGTAGAGGAGGCTTTTGATGAAGAATCATGAGACAGGTCGCCGTTGTCGTCTTGGATTACTTTAGTAGTTTTCATTTCTCATTGTTTGTTTTTAAACTCTGTTTATTTCTCATTAACTGACGTGATTCTCATTCACTGTGTTTTTGTTGCTTGTCTTTATATGTGGTATGTCCGGAAAGTTCATATAAAATCGCCCTCAGGTGTTTATGGAATTATTTATACGAACTTTCTGGACAAAGGAATACAATGTACATCCATACACAATAGAACCATAGAATAAAACCATTTTCAATAATAATTATACACGGAATTATTTTGGCCGGCTGGATCTGTCAACCGATCCGATAGGACTTGCACCTTGACGAAGTTCTAGTGCAAACTAGAACGGGTGGGTCGGCTTGCGCGTTTTAATGATTTAAGGAGCCGTACCATAGGTTTAACCATGGTGGGGGGGGGGGGGGTCCTTATTAAAAAACCAGACTAAGACAAGTCCCTGAAGGAGGGCAGCAGCTCTTTCAGTAGTCATAGTGGCAGAAACCGTGGGGGTTGGTATAGTGCTATGACACACACGACTGCGACGTGGAAGACAAGAGGAAACCACCACATTATAATCCTCAGAACAGCTAACAGAAAGCTTATCCCAAATAATGATGGCGTCTCCTAGGGCAAAAAACACCGGAGGTAAAATAGTCCTCCGTTCGGATCTCCGGGTGAGGACTGTTCCGGGAGACGTGATCGAGTGCAATGGTAGGGATAGTAAGAGGTGTATCATTTCACGAGTCGGAGCGTGGAATGTCAGAAGCATGAGACAGGCAGGGAAGCTAGAGAATCTGAAGATAGAAATGGATAGGTTAGGATTAGATATAGTAGGTATAAGTGAGATGTGCTGGCCGGAAATAGGAGATTTTTGGAGCGGTGACTATAGGGTAATACACACCGGATCGGTAAATGGAAACGCGGGAGTAGGAATCGTTATGCGGAAGAACGCAGGACAGTGTGTAGATAGCTACCTACAATACAGCGAGAGAGTAATGATGCTCAGGTTAGATTCGAAGCCAGTGAAAACAGTAATAGTGCAAGTATACATGCCTACTTCTAGCCATAGTGAGGAAGACTTAGAAGCCGTTTATTCGGACATAGAGCAGGTAATAGGATTTGTGAAGGGTCATGAAAATTTAATAATAGTGGGAGATTTTAACGCAGTCGTAGGTGAGGGGAAAGAAGGAGAATTTGTAGGTCCTTATGGATTAGGAAACAGAAACGAGAGAGGTAGCAGACTGATAGAATTCTGTGAAAACCACAAGATGGTAGTCGCGAACACATTGTTCAAGAATCACGTTAGGAGGCGGTATACCTGGAAAATGCCAGGAGGGATAGACAGGTATCAGATAGACTACATTCTGGTTAGGAAGAGATTTAGAAATCAAGTAAAAGACTGTAAAAGTTATCCAGGAGCAGATGTAGACAGCGACCACAACTTGGTAGTCATGAAAGCTAGATTAAAGTTCAAAAATCTGAAAACCCGGAAGGATAAGAAACGTATAAATGTAGACATATTGCGGGATCAGAATATGAAAGATAAGTTCCAGGAGAAAACAGATCAATTAATATATAAAGCGAGTAATGACGAAATCAAGAACGCAGAAACTGAGTGGGAGGGTATCAAGAATAGTCTAGATTCCGCGGCTACGGACGTTTTAGGACACGAGAAAGGGGAAGCTAGGAAGCCCTGGATAACGGACGAAATCTTAAACTTAATGCAAAAGAGACGAGGCTACAAAAACAGACGAGACGAGGAAGGACTGAAAACTTATAAGGCAATAAAGTGGGAAATCATTAGAAAATGTAGAAAAGCGAAAGAACAATGGATAGAGGATAAATGCAAAGAAGTAGAAGATAAGCTGCAAGTAGGTAAGACCGATGAGGCTTACAAAATAATTAAGAGGAACTTCAGGGATATAGGAACAATAAGTAGAAACGTTAGGAGTCAATCGGGGGACATACTGATCGGAAGAGAGGAGAAAGCGGATAGCTGGAAGCAGTACTTAGGAAATTTATACGAGGGTCAGGAATTAGGAGAGATATTAGAGGAAGAATCTAGCATCGATAGGGAAGATGTAGGAAAACCTATATCGAGAGATTTGAAATAGCACTAAGGGGGCTAAAGAACAATAGAGCGCCGGGTGTAGATAAAATACAGGCGGAAATTTTGAAATGTGCGGGACAGAAAGTAGTAAATAGGATGTTTGAAGTGGTAAAATACATATACGAAACGGGCGAGATGCCGGAGGATTATAAGATGAACATTATCGTTACTATACCGAAAAAGAGAGGAGCCGACAAATGCGAGAACTTTAGAACGATTAGCCTAACCTCCCATGCGTCAAAAATCTTAACCAGAATAGTGCAGAAGAGGATGGAAAATAGAGCGGAGGAAATACTAGGAGAAGACCAATTCGGGTTTAGGCGAAATAGAGGAACTCGCGAAGCTATTCTGGCGCTAAGAGTAATGTTAGAGAAAACAATAGAAAAAGGAAAGAACGCTTATATAGGATTTGTAGATTTAGAAAAATCTTTTGATAACGTAAGATGGAAAAAAATGTTCGAGATACTAAAGAGCGCAGGAATGAAGTATAGAGATAGGAGAGTAGTACACAATCTATACAAAAAAGCTAACTGCTGTTATAGAAGTAGAAGGGCAAAAAAGGGAAGTAGGTATTAGGAAAGGAGTAAGACAAGGATGTACGCTATCACCACTAATTTTTAATCTGTACATCGAAGAGGCGATTAATGTGGTAAAAGATAGAGTGGATTTCGGGATTAAAGTACAGGGACAGAAACTAAAAATGCTGAGATTCGCGGATGATATAGCAGTATTAGCATCTAGTAAGGAGGAATTAGAATCAGCATTGAACGAAATGGAAGCAGTGTTGACAGAGGAATACGGAATGAGGGTGAATAAAAACAAAACTAAAGTGTTAGTGTGCAGAGGGCGCGAGAGCAGAGCAAAAACGAAAATACAAATTAATAATGAAAATTGGAGGAAGTTAAAGACTTCACTTATTTAGGAAGTAAAATAAATTGGGATGGAAGAAGCGATAAAGACATAAAACAAAGAATAGCGCAGGGCGAGTAGCTTTTAACAAAAAGAAAGCACTTTTATGCTCGGGAGTAATAAACTTAGAAACAAGGAAGAGATTTTTGAAAACATATGTATGGAGCACGGCACTATACGGTTGCGAAACCTGGACGGTAGGGGAAGCAAGTAGGAAGAAATTAGAAGCTTTTGAGATGTGGTGTTACCGAAGAATGATGAAAATACCATGGACTGATAGGGTTAGAAACGAAGAAGTATTGGAGAAAGTCGGCGAGAAAAGAAGTATCTGGAAAAACATAAAAAAGAGAAGAGATAGAATGGTAGGCCACTTGCTGAGACATGGGGGAATAGTCCGCGATATTTTGGAGGCAGAAATAGGAGTGAAGAAAGGCAGAGGTAGGCCTAGATTAGACTACTGCTTGCAAATAGTAAAGGATGTAGGTTGTAGCACAATTAGCGAAATGCGTAGGTTAGCACAAGATAGGAGAAGCTGGAGGTTAGCGTCCAACCAGTCTTAGGACTGATGACCTCATGATGATGGATCTGTCAAATACCTCTATGTGCGTCTGTAGAAACTGAACACTATATAGATCAAGAAGACTAGAGAACAGGAGACATAACTCGAGTGGTGGGGGTAGCATGAAAAGTACTGTGATCACGTGGTGTGCTTCATCATGGCGGTCATTGCGTAGAATCGAGCTAGGTTATTTGAGGTTATTTTTGTTTGTTGTGTTTTGAGCGTTTCCAGTTTTTGTGTTGAATATGTCAAAAGCGTCGAGATATTGTTGCGTTGCGAATTGTTTCAGCAAAAGCCCTGATCGTAGCTCAATGGAACCCGACATTTTGAGTGTGAGAGAGAAACCGCAATAGACGAGGATAAACGGCATGCTCAGATCCCGCGCGCTTCTACGCGAGCCTGCCATATTGCCGACGTTTTTCGTGCCACCCCCACCACTGATTTTTCGAGGAGCTATGGCTCCTTCTCTCTAGTCTTCTTGATTTATATAATTTACTTCCAAATTAGACTCAATCAGATTGACATATATTTGCTCGAAGTTGCTTGACATACATATATTAACTTTTTAAACAGTCTTCATTTAGGAAGCATTGCAGTATCCTCTGTTAATAGTACTTTACAATCTCGCTGTTGGGGAAAAAATGTTTTCACCAACATGGAAATTAATTATTTCAACCACAGTTTTTTTCAGTTATATTCAATATTTATTATCAACCATTTTGTTTGCTATATTCCACGATTTTTAAAATAATTTCGTCATTGTTTATATTACATTGATTGGAAAGCGCCTCTAAAATATGTTATTATTATAATTATTAATGTTATCGGTTGCCACATCCGTTTGGCTCTTATCTTATCATTAAGAGCACAGTACACCTAAAGTAAGTTAAGAACAAAGAGCATATATGTATATACATCGGTTAAATAGTAAGTATATTTGCGAGCCCCAGTAAATTATTATATAATTGTTATATGTTTAAAAGTTAATAACTAGAACACGACATCGCCCATGTCTTTACCTACCGGTATAGTAAGATAGTACTTACATTTGAACTGTTCTCAGAATTATAGAAATAATTAAACATTAATTTAATTTAAAAAAAAATAAAGTTCAACATTGGTTCAACAGAAACATACCTATATTTTGACATATTTAAAAAGAGCTAATTTTTCTGAACAAATTTTGTAAACAAAAAATTCTTTTTCCGTTAAAAAATTATAAGCAAATTTGTCAAAGTATTATCAAAAATTCGCAATCGTCACGATTTAAACAAGTAGCCTTTGGAAACAAATAGCAAAGTCGCACCTGTCAATAATTAATCTAATAGTTGACAAATATTGTTTTGTTGTTATTTGACTTTGAAAAATGTTCACGCACAACGAAAAAGTCGATAAGTTATTAGTTTATAGGGAATCTCAAAAGAACCCTAGAAGAGCAGTTCAGTTAAACGCCCAGAGAGAACCGCCGAACCCCCGAACATGTTATTGCAAGCTTAAAAATATTTGCAAGATTGGATCGCAATTTACGTGCAAATAACGAGGCATTTTCTTCTCGAAAGGGAAGAAAAATTTTAACAGGGTCAATTCTGACAATGCTGTTGCCACTGTTTTGCAGTATTTTGAAGACCATCCAAGGAACTCGATTCGGCAAGCCTGTCGTGAGTTGAATTTAAAATATAGTTCGGTACGAAAAATTTTGAAAGAAAATAGTTATCACGATTATAAAATTCATAACTTAGAACACTTGTCAGATCAACATCAACAACGAAGAAATTATGTTGCCCAAGTGATGGCAAACTTAGAAATCAATGACAATCGGTTTTTTCAGCATGAGTTGTGGACGGACGAAAACCGTTTTGTTCGTAACGGTAAGCCCAATAAAAAAAATGAACATTTTTGGGCTACTGAAAATCCACATTTTGTCAATCCGATTGAAAACCAAGGACACTTCAGAATTAACGTTTGGTGTGGTATTATTAATGGGCATTTGTTTGATCCATATTTTTACGAAGGAATTTTAAATAGTACCATCAACTGAGGTTACTTTGCCCACTAGGGTAACTTTACCCACTTTTGAAAAAAGTTTGAGTGCCAAACATAGTTACTTGAATGGTCGCTGGATACGCGGCAAATAATCAGGGATACCAGTTGTGATGTTGGCGGTAAGGGTTGCTCATGAGTTTTTCCATGTGGTGATAGTTTATCAGTGTGAAACTGTGAGCTGTGTAAGGGGACTCCAAGACAGATAATTGGAGTACCTAAGTAACTTTCATCAGAGCAGCCAATAACGAAAGCTGGCAAGTTTTTTTTAATTATTTCTATTTTTGTCGCATATAATAACGATTAGCGTAATATGATAGGGGAATTTTTATACCTTCATTTTCATGTGTTTATTTTGATGGGCAATGTTACCCCATGATCTGTAGGCAAATTGGAGTTATCTTGGAGTTATCTCACCTCTCAATGAGGTGAGTATGGACGAATTATAAAGATTTTTAAGTAGGTTACCACAGTGTCTTCAACCACATAGTTTTTATTCGTAGTGCACACTGTATAGTTCGGTAGTATACCTCCCTCCCACCCTGTATCAGTATGCGGGGTGATTGGTGGGAGGTGTAAAATACAGCACACAGTACACAGTTGCTAAAACTACCTAAATTTTGATACCTACCTACCTAAAGATTGATACCTACCTAACTTTTTGTTCAGAATAATGCCACGAAAATACACACCGAAGTTGGGGCGCTGCCAGTACAAGGATTACTCTCAACAAGATCTTGAAGAAACTCTGAATGCTGTTGCCAACGGAGATATGTCAATAAGGCAAGCTGCATCAAAGTTCAACATCCCAAGAAATACCATTGGTAAAAAATTCACAATAAAGAACACAAAGTCTGTTGGTCACCCAACTGCACTTTCTCCAGCTGAAGAGTCTGAAATTCTCCACCAAATCCTTGTATGTGCTGACTGGGAGATGTCTTTAGGTGCTTTGGAAGTGATACTAATCGTGAGAGACTACTTGGTGAGATGTGGCCGGGGTGTTATAAATTTTAAAGCCGGTAACCTGCCAGGAGAAGATTGGTACAGCTCATTCATTCAACGCCACAGAGATGAGTTAATAGTAAGAAAATATCAAAATATATCTCGAGAACGAGTCACTGTAGGGATTGATGAGTTTACAACTTAACTTCGATCATCTCGAAGGTGCACTGCAAAGCGTTCTACCAGATAATATATTGAACTACGACGAAACTAATTTCATGAAGTTTATTAGTTCAGAGGTGGCAAAATAAATTTTGAATCAACTGTTCTCATGTTTGATTTGGCTTAGTTTACCCCCTACAAAGGTAATATTGCCCAGAAGAGACTTTGAAGGCAGTTTTCAATAGAAAATCAAAGTTACTCTTCTTATGGACAAAGTTACCCCTCTTGTCCAGGTAAGCTTGCCCACCAGGTTCTTGAATTTTTACAGAAAGAGAAAGCAACGAAAAAATATTTTAACACGATGAGTCAATTCTACAAACCCTCCCCCGATTCTAGAATTTTTTCCCTCTCTCCAACCGATAGAGAAGTACACGAATTCTTTACTTGAAATTTAAAAGTAGCCAAAGTAACCCCAGTTTACGGTAAGTAATATTTGCAATTTCTTCAAGAACTTCCTGTGCTTCTAGAAAATGTGCCATTACAGCTGCGAGCAAACATGTGTTTCCAGCATAACGAAGCTCCACCCCATAAAGCAAGAATTGTCCAACAATATTTAAATGAAAATTACGAAGAAAATTGGATGGGTATAAATGGACCGATACAGTGGACGCCTAAATCACCGGACTTGACCCCACTTAGACTTCTTCTTGTGGGGAACATTGAAAAATAAAGTTATAGAACACCATCTGTTAATTTGGAACATTTAAAAGAAAAAATCGGAAATGCTTGCGATGAACTATCTAGAGAAATGTTTCGTAAGGCTTCAGTGACAGAAGTAAGGCGGAAATTGGATAAGTGTTTAAAAGTAGGAGGTGATCACATTGAAAATTTGTGTTTTGTAATGTTAAATTAATAAATAATACTAATTAATAATGTTTAATTATTGACAGATGCGACTTTGCTATTTGTTTCCAAAGGCTACCTGTTTAAATCGTGACGATTGCGAATTTTTGATAATACTTTTACAAATTTGCTTATAATTTTTTAACGGAAAAAGAATTTTCTGTTTACAAAATTTGTTCAGAAAAATTAGCTCTTTTTAAATATGGCAAAATATAGGTATGTTTCTGGGAAAGAAAAATTAGATGACGTTATTACTTCAGTTTCCAAATATGGAAAAATATGTAAATTAGGATTAAAATGGACCTTACTCAATCCCATTTAAGAACCTCTTTTCAGATTTTTTCAATCGTTTTTCCTTTTCTTATAATAGAGCTGAGACATCGAGTTTCGCCCACCCTGTACATAGGAATAAAAAAATACATTACATTTAGCCTATATTTAGTACACGTTTATCATACAATATAGGTTGTTTCAGTTGGAATTATAGGATTTTAATTGTGCGCCATTGTGTTCTGTCAAAGATAGGCCGTCAATATTTAACGACTGTCATCTACAAACAAACCATACCGATGAACCAGGGGTATGCTACTTCCTATATGCCGCAATGGTAAACAGTGCCAAATGACGTAAACGGCCACTCTAGGCGCGCTGGAATCGGGATTGTCTCGCCCTCTCTTTTCAAAGAGGTATAGCGATTGAAAAGAGAGGGTGAGAGGACTCGTCCACACACGTAGTTAAAAAGAGAACACAACACAATCCCTATGGCAACGCCGCCACTAGGAAATACTTTTTTGCCACACTCCTTTCCGTAGTAGCATACCCCTGGAATGAACCATACGACGTCAACATACCTATGATAGCATTACCAACTTCATTTTCAAAGATATATGGTCCAATTACTCCACCGTTCTACAATGGGCAACAAACCGTGCATCTCTGTGGATTCATTTCTTTTTCGTGAACAGCATGTGGATTTTCAGCGCCAAAATTCGACAATTTTGTTTGCTGACATATCCGTCAAGATGGAAATGTGCTTTATTACTGAACAAAATTTTGTTGCAAGAATCAGCAGCACTTTCTTTCTTTTCTAACACCCAATTAACAAATGTACGAAATTATAAACTGTAACTTTTAATTGTTGTCACTGAATTTTGTATGCTGACAGATGCAGATCTTTTTTTAAATCCGATGCGTGGTGGCTCGATTCAATTATTGTGCGCGACGTTGTGTTTGGATACTCCCGTACACTTTCTCTCACTACGACAATATTTTCATCTGATCGACCACAACGAGGAGGTATTGCTGTTGCCTTATAAATAACAGAACCAATTTATTGTTAAGTTATGAACTGTTAACTCTATAGGCTCTTCATTTTGACCTAATTTTGTGCGAATTTTTTTTAATGCAACTGTAAATGATCTCGCACTTTCATAAAACAATTGTACACAAACTATTCGTTGTTGAACTGACTGTTAATCGCAGCATGTTGACGTCGTATGGTTTGTAGATGTAGATTCTATAGTTCCAACTGAGACACTATATATAAGCCAAAAAAATCTCTATTGTCAAAAATTCTGTTAAAATATTATTAATGTATAATCGATGAAGAGTTATATAGTTAATTTAGGAAATTTGCAGAACCAAATTTTTAGAAGACCCTATGTAGCTTCTATTGAGCTCTTCACAAATTTCATAGTTCAGGATGCAGCTGTATACAGGATACATCCATTTCTATCTCATTTCGCGCCTTCTAAATATTGCACTGACCATATTTTAATTATAAAGTGGCCTCGGCATAGCTACCGTATTTTACCGTATCGGTATATTTTGTGCTGTGTTTCTACCTGATTTGTTATATACCAAATGCCAAATGTGTCCTACTAACAATTAAATCTACCTTAATTAAAATTCCCCCAAGTCGTACTATGTGGAAACTTATTTTCTCTCCAGTAATTATTGAAATTACTTTAAAAAAAATCTTTGCTAGTAATATATTTTGTTGCTCTTCATTATTAAACCACCGCGGAAAATTGATATTTCATCGCTCTCAACAAAAAATATCTCCACCAGTTATTTTCATACTGAAGTAGTATTAAAATTTCGAAATCCAGTAGTATAACATTCTCTAATTCGCTCACTTTTCCTTCATTTAAAACAATTGAATTTACGATTATTATGATTCATTATTTGTCGGACATGATTGATCATTTCCCCATTTTATCAATATATCAGTAAGTCCTTCTTACCGCGCATACATTTTGGAGTAATTTTCTTACAATTTGGAACTACCATTTTTAGTCATCTAACGTAAATTAAATCATAACAGGCCAAAAAACTTAAATTGTAAATTCTCTTATTATAAGTGAAACAAATTATTGGGGCATATCTATATGTATTTTGATAATTATTTTAATAATATATCTCAAATAAGTATTACTACTTGGTTCTTATGATAATAGGGATTTTTTAATTAAATATATAGTACGAATAAGTATAATTAATCATCATCAAAAATAAAAATACCTATATAAACTAATAATTTTATTCTTATATGAACAGGCATAGAGGTCAATTAGACTGTCAATAAGACATCTTACATCTTTGTTTTGTATTTTACTTTCTTAGTTAGAAATTATTTTTATGTATGTAATTATGATGATCTCAACACTAGCTTAACTACCCCTAACCTATACACGATTTTATAGGTAATATAACTTACACAAGTGGTTAATTGGGCTGTCAATGAGATATCTCACATTATTTTTCTGTTGGTCTCTTTCATGTAATTTTTCAATTAATTGTGACAACCTGAACACTCGCTTACCTGCCGCCAATCAATATAGGATTTTATGGACAATGTAAGTATAGAACTGGTTAATTGGACTGCAATATATACTTATTTTCCTGTAGATTTCTATAATTTTAGTTTTAGAATTATTGTTGTATGTAACTGTGGCAACTTGAACTCTAGCCTAACTACCCTCAACCCATATATGACTTTATGGGAAATATGGTTAATTGGACTGCCAATAAGACATCTTATATTTGTCACGGGACCCTATTTACTGCACCAGTACCAGCGTAAATCTAATCGAAATGGGCCTACTTCCTACACAAGTGCAAAGGAACATCAGCACAGAGCTACGGCTCATTACCTGAGGATCATCCGCAAAGGCTACCGAGTCCATGGATGTTGAAGCCCACGTGGCTGGAGTCATTATGAATATCCGCTCTGACCGTGGTCGACTTGCACCAAGACGTCATTCTAGAATGGTCTTTAATAGAGCAGGAAGACACTCCATTAGACCATATGCCGTTAATAAGTCCTGAACGCGACGGTTTTTCTTTTCCAGTTGACTGCCAGACTGGAAAAGTAGAACCGCAGCGTTCAGGACTTGTCAACGGCGTATGGTCTACTGGAGTAACTAAGAGAGACAGTGGACTGCTCTCACGCCAGACAAATACATGCAGGACTGGATCTCAGACACCTATCGCGAGGAATACCTGAACGAGAAGATGAACTAGGTCGAAGTATTCGCGACGGAATTAATTGCGGCTTTGCCAATGTGTACACAATGTACCATCGTCTTACGTGACTCGTCCATCCTACCCCACTCCTTGCGGAGGACAAGGACAAGGGAGGCAGCCGAAGGAGACCAAGACGATACGCCGCAACTACCTGAATCTCTGCGCTCATCACCGACGAGGAATATCACCATCAATCATGATGGTTCGGCAAAGTGCGACTTCATTTCGTGCAAAGGAACGGCCCCCTCAAGGCGGTAAAGAAAATGTTACCCAAAGATACTTCCTCGACTACGACTAACGGGTAGAACTAGCCCCAGTATGTCGAGATTTGGGAGAGTGAACCAGCTCGTTTTATGGACGTATGGTAAGATATGTTGGATAGGTATTTGTCGGTCCCTTGAATATTAAGTGTATAGTCCGCCTAAAAAGAAATATATTTGATCAGTTTTAGGTACTTACCCTAGATCACCATCACTTGGAGTTTGGATCGTTTATGTGGCCTAACTTCTCCGGGACTGTAGTCCAGGGCCGTTCTTTTCAGCTGGTTCGAGAGATATTCCGCTTGAGCATAGGGTAACTTTCTGGCTCGCTGCTTGATCTTGTCGGTTACCGTCGTGTATTGTGGGCCTCTCAGGATGTCTGCGTCTCTTAGGAACCACGGAATGTCTACAGTTCGTAAGTAGTCGGTAGTCATTTATGACTACCTTCCATCATTCGTTACATTCTTCCAGTCTCAGCGCGGCCTCTTGGAGGTATCTCGTCACCATGTGAGCTCATCACGGCTTCGCAATAAACGTAGTACCGTCGATATTGAGCCCGATAGCAGTGTGATCAGTTCGCGAGAAGTCGGTCGTGAATATAAGAAACAGATGGGGTGATAGAATGATTTATCGCGGTCCTCCCGCTTCGAGCGTCCTGTAACCAGGAGAGACATTTCTTGGCTTTATCCTGGCGCTTCGCCTGACTAGGCGAATTTCACCAATTTCACCGTAGCCACTGGGAACATCATCTCGATGCATAGTCGAGCATCTTGACTAATAGATCGTCGTATCACACCCTGTCGAACGCTTTGAAGGTGTCCAGAAACACTGATCCCGTGACGTTTTTCCTGTTAAAACTCTCCGTCATGTACTCTACAAATCTCAAGATCTGCAGCTCCGTCAAGTGTCCGTTCCGGTAGGCGAACTGCTCATCTGGGAGGGGTTATTGGATGGACGACAGGTTTAGTCGTTGTCGCGACAGCGACGAAGGGCCATCATTGGTGCCTCGCCCAACGTCAAGAATAATGGCGCCTCGACTATGGACTTGTCTAGAGAAAGGGATGGTTCCAGGACGATGAATCGGGATGGTTCTGGAATAGCTATAACGAGCTGGAAAGGTTCTTCGTAGTCAACATGCGAGGCGTCGTAGGTGAGCGATATATCGATTGAAACATGCGGGTTTCACGTGTCTGTGGTGGAGTTGGATAGGTGATTTGTGGCGGCGGTGTCTGTACGCCACCGGCGTGGTAGCGCTGGCGATGATGCCTAAGGTTCCATCTGGGGTACCTAGGAAAAGTATGTGTCCTGTTGCGATACTATCGTGACATAGTATCGCAACAGGACACATACTTTTCATCCGCAACAGGACATCGACGCGTAACATCGGTTCACAACACCACGCCGCGCCGTTTCACCCATCGTAGTCATTGTAGGCCCGTCCAGACATGGAAGGGCGATGCGTAACGCCACCGCGGTATAAGCCTTTGATGTGGCGCTGAAAAACCGATAAGCTACAGAACGCTCTGATGTTGCGCGACGACATTACGAGGCCTTAAATTGCACGGCAAGTGAAATTCAAAGAAAACTGCACAACTTGAGTAATCAGCTAAGTTCTTTATTATTTTTTGTAATCTTCATAATAACAAAATTGACTGTCAGTTAATTAATAACCACATTGATTACAGGTTTCACACGAAAAAAAAAATCAAAAACAGGAAGAGTGGCGCTGGAAGCGACGAAGTCGAGTTTGTCAGTACGCGAAAATTTTTCAACGCTCTAAAATTTATAATTTTACCGACATTTTTGCAAACTGAAACCCGATCAAATTTGTATACGTCTCCAGCAGGGGTCATAAAGTATTCTTTGAATTTGAATGTCCCTCACATCTTTTTGAGAAGGTTTATAATTGTGACGTCTTCCTCTTTCCAATTCAAGTAATGTTCCTTCAGGTAGTGGCTCTGTCTGCCAGTCCCTCCAATATTTTCATGCTTATTGGTATCCTCGTAGTCCACAGAACCAGGATGCAAATAGTTTTCCTTTATTACGATTAGAAAATTATGCAAAGCACAGATTGCAAGAACAACTTTGGTTACATTACTAGGCATCAAAATCATAAGCTTTTGGAGAACCCTCAATTTACTAGCCAATATACCAAACACATTCTCTATTATTCGCCGAGCTCTGCTTAATCGGTAGTTAAAAATTCTGTTCAGTGCTGGCTGGCCCCGAAAAGGATAAGGTTTCAAAATATGACTTCATAGCGAAATCGTCGTCAGCTACGAATACGTATGGTACTGGCATAGTTCTTCCTTTCAAAGGTTGTGGTTCAGGAAGAGCCAGCTCAATGTTTTCTAAAGCTGTGTACATAGAGGAATTATTAAACACACCTCCATCAGACACTCTTCTATTGCACCCTATGTCAATATAAATCAATCTGTAGTTGGCATCTGCTGAGCCATCAATACAATGCTGTGACAGTTTTTGTAATTGTAGTATAACCTTCCACATTTATTTGGTGCTTGCATAACAATATGTTTCCCATAAATCGCCCCGAAGGTGTAGGAAATTCCACTTATCTTCAAAATGACGTGCACAATTCTTCCATTTTTGGAGACTGCGTGGAACTTGAAATGCAACACAAAGAAATGTACATTAAAACAATGAAAACCAATTAAAATTTTCATGTTCGATATTCCTTTTCTTATGTATTTATCTACTGTAACTTTTCAGGTGAACTCACGAGAAAACGCAGCAGAAACAGCAAGGAATGACCAATCACGTGAGAGCACAGCAAAATTACCTCCAGCAAAGGGAAATAAGAACAAGAAAAGGAAACCAGAAGAGGAAGAAGCAAAATTCTATTTTGAAGGAGGCTATGGAAATAATGAAAAAGCCGAAGGACGATTTTCATCATTTCGGTGAATACGTAGCACTGGAACTGAGAACCATGAAGTCCGATTTTTACAGGACAAAACTGA
Organism: Rosalia funebris; assembly: GCA_037954035.1. Lineage (NCBI taxonomy): Eukaryota > Metazoa > Arthropoda > Insecta > Coleoptera > Cerambycidae > Rosalia > Rosalia funebris. The sequence goes on along the minus strand of JAZFAV010000022.1, from coordinate 40,050,229 downwards.
AATTCGGAGATCAATTGCGAAAGTTATCGCAGAAGACGAAGACAACTATTGGACAACCTCTTCCACAAGTTTCAATTCTACACCAATGGCATCACCAAATACACCTACCTTATCTTCAAAATGATATGGAAACACCGAATAGCATGTGGTTTCAATAACGTTTGTGCTATCCGTGTTAGTATTTAGTAGTATTTGAGTGCATTATCATTTTCTAAATTGTATTTCTATGTACAATAAATTAATTTACACACCGATTACATACCTTTAAATATTCATCCTTTAAATTTTAATAGATGGCTGTGCATACTTCCTCGACTATTCTTCCTAATGTACAAGGTGGGATTCGGAATAGGTATTGCAAACTACTATATGACTCACCTATACATTTAAAACATAGGTATAAAAAATTTAAGAAATGTATAAAATTGAGGAAGAAAATAATTTACCTGATGCTAAAAATCGAAGTGTGACCATTAATCTATCACGAGCAGGAATTGAATCTCTGAATTTCATATCCTGTTTAGCAATTTGGTGGCCAATTAAATTTAGCAGTATGTATTTCGAATTTTTCCGCCGATACCCGAATAAAATTTACAGGTTGGAGAGGATCCTCCAACTTCAATTCGTTGATCAATGTAGAGAGCAAACTCCAAAGTGGCCTCATCGTTCCACCCATTGTCTGATCCAACATTTCCTTCTTGTTTTTTTTTTCTTTTTCGTTTTTTAATCGAGGTGTAACTACAAAAGCAAATGCCTGTTGTGCATCCATGTTCACCCTTTGAAGGTTCAGGGACATCAGATCAGGGCAAGAGATCTCAAATGGACATAAACAGAAGACTACTCAAATCGACAAGATCCGGAGATTAATCTCGAGACCCGGTCTCGCGTTTTAGTCATAGATGGACACGTGCCTTTACGATACGCTTCGTTGTTGCATGTTTGGGCGCACCTTTATAAGACGAAGTGGGATCGGCTACAATTCGCATACCACGCCGGGAAGTTGGTGGACTTCTTACAGTCCCCGAAGCTGTCCGCCTCCGAATTTGAGTTACACGTGCCTAACGTGTTGGCAGCGGCTTAATTAGACAAAATAGGGACGAGATAAAGCCATTAAAATCCCTCTCATAATACAGTGCGAATTGCACGCTTCAACTCTCTAGATGTATGCCAAATTTAAAGCAAAACATTTTTCCAGGAGTTGTATACTTACTTCTCTTGAAAAACGTGGCATCAATTGTGGAGGAAAATATCCAGGTATATTGTAAATTATCTATAGATCGAAAGTTATTCTGACTACTTGGGGGGAAGACAGCTTCTATTTTTAATATATTTTTTTGGATATTTCAAAAAATAGAATTACTTATTCTTTTTTTGATATCCTATCTTATTCCCATTACAAAGCATTTTGTAAAAAAAATTATAAATTGCTCCTTGGTACAAAGAAAAAAACAATTGCTCTTTTTCAAAATATTCATTTATTTTAATGGATTTTACTTCTTCTTTGACACACCAACTGTACGTCCCCGTCGTCCGGTAGTTTTCGTATGCTGTCCACGCACGCGAAGACCCCAATAGTGACGCATACCTCTGTGTGCCCTTATTTTTTTCATCCTTTCCAAATCTTCACGTAACTTGGAATCTAATGTGGAAGATGTTAACTAAAACAAATAAACATTTGTACATAAAATTATTTAGAAAATTAGTATGTAGTATTTGGTGAAAAATGGCAATAATGGTTAAAAAATTAAATAGTAATATTAATATTAATTTGAGGTTACACCAAAGTTATCAAATGTGCAATCATAACAAATGCATGTCATTCAATCTTCTCCATGATTTAAATTTTGTTTAAATAATGGAAAAGTTTATATAATCCTTAATTTGTTAATGGTAACACACTTATAAAGTGCAAAGTACTGTTTGCAAACTTTTTGCAAAGATGCAAAAAGTACTTTCCACAAGCATACACTACAAATAAATAAATATGTATGAACCAATTTTATTTACAACACTATTATTTATTATTAATGATCCAAATGCAACAAAGGTCATGTAAGGATTCTTTTGCAAGCATTAGCTATTTACTTAGTTATTTTTACAAGAAGTTATTTTAATTTATTTTTCAGACAAATTTATTTTGTAAATGATCAATTGAACAATTAAAACAGTAAAAAAAATCTACATGAAAATAGTGTTGCAAGTTACATAAAGTAGTAAAAATTTATAATTTATAATGAATTGTTTCTCAGATTTCACGTAATTAGTAACCAATTCACAAATCAAAATTATAAAATTTTTGCTTGCCTTATTAATGTTGCACAGGCTACCAGCTGGCGACTTCATTAAAAGAAGGTACAGCCGTTTAGCTGTATCTTAACCAGATTATAAGCAATACATAGAATTTGTAAATTTTTATACTAAACTGTACTTAACTGCTCTAGAAAATATTTTTAAACAAAAAGTCACAACCTAGCATTTTCTTTTCTAGAAGATCATATAAATTATAAGGATGGAAATAATAAAGAAGTATTGGTTTTACTGAAATATTTATAGCAGCAATGACCTACGAACAAATGATCAAAACAATACCGTTTAAAATATAGTGAGTTTCATGTGTCTTTACCAAGAACAAGTTAAATTTTACCAAAGATCAGAGATTCATGTTAACTTGATAAAACAAAAGTGAAAAATGGAACAAAATATTTATTAAAAGCATCAACACTATAGATTTGCTCTGTATAAATTTTTTCGGTAATTAAATCTAAACCTAAATGCAGTTCAACCTGAACTCATGAGATTCCAAGTATATTTGAACAAAACAAAAATTTGTTACACAAAACAAAACTAAACTGTTGTAATTTTTTATAAACTGGAAAAATAGGTTACAATATTATAAAACATTATTCTAAAATTGAACATGTAAAGTTTCTCTAAATTATGTGTAACATAAAATGTAAATTATAGTTAATTATACCAATGGTCAATATCAACAGAAATTTGTAATGATTTTGCCAGTAAATGTCTGAAATAAAACGATTTTTGGTGCTTTTACTTTTTTTGCATTGGTTTGAATGGCGAATCACAAACTGATTGGAAACCATTTCAGTTTTAATGTGATGTAGAATGCCTTTCTATGTTGGTATTATAGTGGGTTGGTCAATAATCCATATTCTATACGAACTAGGGATTGACGGAGTATATTGCTTCCTTATTTGTATTTAAAATATCAGGTGATGGAATGGAATGTCAGGTGATTTAATTATAGATTAATAAAGTTGATACTATTTCTTTAAATTACGTAAACTCTTTTAGTGTTTTCCATCAATCTTATTTCAATGATAGAAATCGCTAATTGTAAAAAGATTTGTATTGACTAAAATTTAGTATTAATATGTAATAAATATTATTGACTGAAGATGGAAATATTAACACATTAGTTAAAATTAACTAGAAAATTAGGCAGATAAGGCTTTAATGAGTAGAGGCATGAATTACAAACATTGTGTTTCTCCCTATATTCATAAGTAGATGACTTAATAGGCAACAAAATATGTAAGTTATTTCAAATATAATGTATATATATATATATATATATATATATATATATATATATATATATATATATATATATATATATACAGTAAATAAACTTAGAGTCAATTAAAATATCTGCTGCTTATAAGTGCTAAGAATGTTCCACTTGATAACTTATTAATATGGCATTCAATAAATCAAAATTAATAATTTTGATTTATTGAATGAATTTTTTCAATAAATTAAAATATCATTCACATATAATCAAATCAGTATTTAGAAAAGGCATTAACACAAGTTTTTCTTGTTGGCAACTTGAAGTAATTTATATGTTAACCTATTATGTTTAAAGAAAAGAAAGCAGTTTATACCACCTCACTTTTTACAGACGATCTATATTATTATTTTCACTTGTGTGCTGCATAATTTATTTAGTATATATGCTATGAAACATAAGACTGTAAATTATTCTGCCACTAAATCTATAAAATGAAATTCAAATGATACAATTCAATGATATAGTATCACTGAAATAATTATCCATTTTAATAATACTTCATTCATAAAATGCCATTAGACACTGGTAATTCCATAAAAAGAAACAGGGAATTTTTAACGTTACTATTTCATATTTGCGACACTTGATGAGCACCAACTATTTAATTAGTTAATTACTTTAATATATTTATGTACTTTCAAATTGAAATACAGTTGCAATTACATTTTGAATTATTTCCCATTAGGTGACGTTATGAATTTAGGAATAGTGGATATTTCTCCTTTTTATAGTAATAACTATAATATATTTCAAGGAAGAATACTCACTATTTATTGCTCTCATATAGCGAGATTTTATAGTTGTATTGCTATAGCTACACAATTATCATTATCATATAACGATACCAAAGTGCATGTACCAAAATATCCCATGACAAAGTGGGATCTGAAATTATGTCTGTATGAAAACTATAGAAAGTATGAAAGTATACTATAGTATGAAAGTATAGAAATTTTCTTCGTAAAATGAAGAAAATGTACGAAATTAACTAGACCTTTGTAAATTGAATATTTATTTTGAAATATCTCAGAAAACAAGAGCGCAAATTTCTTTCTTTTAATTCATAAGCTATGATCCAAAATTCATAAGTGTAATAAAAATGTTGTAAAATGTAAAAATTCTTGTGATGGGCCCACAACTAGATATTTACCGTAATTTAAAACTATCACATTTAACATTAAAAATACTGATTAGATGAAAAAATAATTTTAGTTATACACACTATATCTTAGCAAATGTTGCCAGGTTCACACATAGAACCAGAATTAAATGTTAATTTACTTATGCATAGTGTTAAGAAATGTTGATAATTATTTACTTTAGTGTAAAACTCTCAAATCCTCACCAAAATTTGGCTCACCATAACCTAACCTAACCTAACCATAATAAGTAGACTGTAAAGTTAGGCTAGGTTAGGTTAGTTCAAAATAATAGCGTATTTAGTTGTTAATATTCATACCTAATTAACTTTTGGAGTTCCCCGTGTACTAATCAGTACATGTGGTTTCGTATAGAGGGCGTACGATTAAAAATATTACAATGGACGACAATTATATCGGCATGATAAACATTTGAAGGAAATTAAAAAAATCGTAATGAATAATTAGCCCGGTCAAAATAGACATTCAAGGTTACAAAAATTCGCAGAGCTGAAAATTGGTGTGAATGCTTGGAACACCATTATAAATGAAATGTGAAAAGTCCCCATCGATCCCACATCGGCAAAAAAAGTTATTCAAGGTCAAAGTCCGCAAATATGGGTTTTTTGCATTTTTTAGCCAAACGGTAAGTTTTATCATAAAAATAGATCAAACAAAAATTGTAGATCATGCAATTATCTATAAAAATTGTTCTTACACTTTTTTTTCTAAGAATCACCATTTCTGAGATATAGCGATTCAAAAAGTTAAAAAGTTGTTTTCCATAATATGCACGAGTACGCCGCCTATATACATCGCTGGGCCCGTAATACAAGTAAAAATATTAGTCTGTGTAACTTATACGTACAAATTGTACGATTCTGAAAATATAAACACAAAAGAAACTCAATCCCTCATTTTATATGCCCGTATAACCTTGAGCAACATCTGCCTGCTATTTTTGCCAAACAAGCTGATAATGACGCTGATGTCCTGATAATTGAAACAGCAATAGAACAATTCAACTCAACAAATACAATTATTGTTGTTAGTGAAGATGTTGATTTGTTGGTATTACTTACTGCTCGAACTCCAACCGAAAAAATTATTTATTTCTTAAAACCTGGGAAGGCTCAACAGCAATCGGAAATGTATTCATCCAAAAGTTTATCTGCTTTTTCAAAATACCAAAATCACATACTATTTTTACACGCAATAACTAGTTGCCATACGACATCAGCAATTTTCAGGAGGGGTAAAACAACAGTTTTTAAATTATTTGAAAAAAAAAAATTTAGTTAATTGTGCTAAAGTTTTTAAAGAGAGTAACTCTACTCCACAAGCTGTAATCACCAACGGAATTCACTTCCTTCTTTCTGTATATGGAGCTCCAAAAAAAATGACCTGCTTAGATAAGTTTCGATACTTATCTTTTGTAAAAAAATACTCGTAACAATAAACGAGTACAATTAGCTTGTCTTCCCCGAACCTCTGCATCTGCTCATCAACATCTACTTCGGGTATATTATCAAGTTCAAGTGTGGCTTGGTAATCAACTGGACCCAGAAGACTGGGGTTGAAAGTTAATTGACAATACATTGGAACCAATCCAGACTTTAATCCTTCCAGAAGAGGATTCTTACAATATCAGCGAGGAGATATCTGATGCATCGCTGTTAGAGCAATTTACTTGTATCCAAGAGGAGGAGGAAGAAGAAGAAATTACACTTGAAGTTCCATTAGATAATTATCAATCAGACGAATAGTTTTCCCCAATTACTTATAATTCACACCACGTTCATTTCCAATAGTACCATTTAATATATATATATATATATATATATATATATATATATATATATATATATATATATATATATATATATATATATATATATATATATATATATATATATATATATATATATAAGGAAGTGTTGTAACATCTACTGGTATTAATATCAGCTACGTACGTAGTGTGAAGTGAAAACTATTTGATAAGGAAAGTGGCATGTATTGCAGAAAAGTGGAAAATCCATTTTCTCGAAAACTGTGTCCGAGTGGATGAAACTGAAACCAGATTCGGGTTCAGCACCCTCAAAAGTAGGGGGATAGGAAAAATTTGGTAAGTATTTTCAAGACTTTATCACTTCTGTACAATTACCGAGAGTTTTACACTAAAGTAAATGGTCATTGTATAGAACACCCCCTTCTGCCCTATCGAAAAACTAAACTTACTCACACATTCTACATTCCATCACGAGTACAACGCACCTTATCATATCTTGCGCAAATGGCGTTAAGTATTTTTTATAAATAAATTAAAATTGGACCATTTCTCCATGCGCACAGCTGATTTACTGTTTACTTAATCGTTTCTGTAATTCACCAAAGTTCCCATGTTGCCACATCAACGTTTGTACATCATAATATACGATATAGGCTATAAATTACTTGCTTACCTAAAGCGCAGACATCACTGTCTATTGAATTTACAAATATGTAAACAAAATCAGACGCCCTGATTAGTTGGAAACGTCTTCACGCGCCAAGGGATGCTGAAAAGACACTTTTCATAACACAGCTATTCAGTTCTTTGTTCACAGCTAGAACTTAAACTTCAAATATTCTTGTGCGTCGAATGCGACAAAAATATGAGTGAAAACAGAGTATTGACTGTGAATCTTACACCTGTGCCTGTGCGGTTTTGTGATTTCAACACCTGTGACTCTTGCGATGTCACTTACGCGAAATTTTATGCTATTACAGCATCAAATGAAGGACTTACATCGTTCTTAAATAGACATGGCGTTTTAATAATTGGAATACAACATGTGAGTAAATTAATTAAATTTACATCAATTTAAATAATGACCGTATCACGTGCATAAAAAAGGGTCAGGCAGATTATGACAAATAGAAACAATTAGGATTCACGATTATTTCAACCCTTACAAACTATCCCTCTATCTTGTAAATTATTTTTGAACATTGATCATTTATATACCAAATATATCCCTTGCCCTTCAACAACACACGCCAAAATTTAACAAAAAAAAAAGCAATCTCTATGTGCACACAATGCCACATCCTTTCACCACACAAATATTGCTTCAATCCTTAAAAACTACCCCTATATGTTTTTAACCCCTACTAAATTAACATTCCTCAATACACCTGTTTACCCCACCCAGCACCCCTATTCGCTCCCACCTCCCGTTGGCTACATGGGTTATTATTAATTTGCGCAGTTTTGTTTGTGAAAAACTGTTCCTATAGCAACCTACAACACATGGATGAAAAAAAAGGCGAAAATTCAGAAGGGGATGTTCCAACCCTTAACTTAACAACCCTTGAATATTTTCAAGAATTTACATTTTTTTATGTACCTTTGCAAAATTAACATTCCTCAATACACTTGTTTACAGCACCCCTATTCCCTCCCACTTCCCGTTAGCTAGATGGGTTATTATTAATTTGCGCAAAGTTTCGTTTGTGAAAAACTGTTCCTATAGCAACCTACAGCACGTTCATAAAAAAAAAACGCGAAAATCCAGAAAGGGGTGTTCTATACAATTACCAAGTAAATAATTACAGACATGTTAAACCTAACTTCCTCTCTATATCTGTATTTGACACTTACCTGGTTATATTTACCATCAATTATATCTTTCTGTCTATTAAGAAACCAATCGGGAATTTTATATTGTCGAGGATTAGACATAATCGTAATGATTTTTTCTACTTCTTCTTCAGAACATTCTCCAGCACGTTTATCTAAATCTACATCAGCCTTCTTTAAAACAATATTGGAGTATCGCCTTCCAACACCCTTGATAGCAGTAAGAGCAAACATAACTTTTCTTTTTCCATCGATATTCGTACCTAAGATACGAAGAATATGTTGAAATTTCTCTGGTATTACAAGGGCCTGAAGAAAGATAGGTTATGTTATTAATTTCCAAATATTCTATAACAATAAGCAACTAAAAAAAATAATATACATATATTAAATAAGAAATAATATAAATGTAAAAAACACTAGAATACATTTCGACAATGATTGACAAGATAACAAAATATCAATATTGAAAAAATATATTATACACCATTTTAATTAAATCCAGAATATAAGCAAAAAAAGAAATAATTGTTTCTAAGGACGGCAACAACTATGACCGCTACGACGTTATACTTAGTGCGCCATCTGTTTTGTTGTGAGTTGAGTGTAAATTTGAAATCTCAGCACACAACAAAAGAACTACAGAATACCTAGACAAAAGAGACGTTCACATTACAAAATCACAAATCACCTAAAATAACTTAGAATCACCTGTTTTATCAGAAAATCATTAAAAATTAAAACTACAAACCAACTGGAGTTGTTAATCTTTAATAACAAAGTATTAATATATTTGGAGACTCATAGAAGTCCATATTTGCAAAATATTTAAAATATAGAACTACCTTATCTTATTTTTGTAGACGAAATTTGAAAATGAGATATAAGAGCTCAAATGGTATTCATAATCCATTTTAGACGCCTAATTATAATTTAAAAGAATATGTGCAGAATAAAACAAGAAATTTTGTAGACTATTCACGGAAAGTTTTATTGCTTCTATTTATTCATTGTTGTTCTTGCACTTATTTTTAAACTTCTTATTCTAAAAGTATATGATGTAAAATTCTAAAACATATAACATAACAAAAAAGTATTAAATTGTGAACAGCACCAATTTATTATATTCTATAGAAAAAAACCAAAAGGGTTATAACAAAACCTAATACCTGATATTAAATTAAATAACTAAGTTTAATATCAAGTAATTTATATTAAGTACAATGTTATGTCAAATTCATGTGATCAAATTAATATAATCAGAGTTGTTATGTGAACATAATCACAGTATTATGTTATTAAAATATTTATTTCTCAATAAATCCTTGTGGCGGGAATATAATCAAATAACAAATGTTATATGATCTTTTATTTCGGTAAGATAGAAGTCTTCAATGAATTACTCACGTGATTTAACTAAATCCAGCCTATTTGTCTAAATATTATTTAAACAAACATAAATTAACTTATATAAAACCTGAAGCCAAATATGGATTTATGTGATATTCCGGCCATCTCCAAATGGAAAGAGGTTTTTGTAATAAATGCTGACTACATAATAGTTATGTTTAAACTAGCGGTACATAATGAAGAGGCTAGAAATTACGATTATTTATTTTACTCATACATATATGAACATTAAATACGTATGGTCCAAAAATTCTACCGTTGTATTAGACATTCTGTGTTTTTGGCATTAGTATGTAATATATTAAGGCTTCTCTACACGTTGGCCAATGCGTTGCCGGCGTGTAGAGGGGACTATTTGTCGTATTGGCGACATTGGCAGAGCTGGTCCAAGCGTTGGCGCCCGATCCGTCGTGCTGTCGGTTTTCCAAGACACATCAAAAGGCGTTGGCTTGGCGCTGGCGGACGTTGGTGGTCACGTCCACACGTTGGCTGCACTGGTTTAATATATGAACAGCTGCCGCAGGGATAGTAGGGAGATATTTTAATTATTTAATAAATAAACTATTATTTAATTACTACTAATACTATTAAATATTAAAAATAAAAGTAGTATTTAATGAATAAACTGCAGCAGCGCTACTCTCGTGACGTCCATGTTGTTGTTCACATTAGCCTGCGTCGAAACAAACTGAACGTTCTTCCAACGTGTGGACAGATATTCCAATTTCCTTGCCACCGTGTTGGCCAGTGTGTTGGTCAACGTGTAGAGGAGCCATTAGGCTTATTCTTATTATATTTTCTATGTATTAGATCTATTAGACTATAGACCTACGAGCAAAGAGACAGATGCTCGTAGCTATAGACCTACGAGCAAAGAGTCTGTCTTTTTGCTCGTAGCTATAGACCAAGAAGACTAGAGAGTTAGGAGACATAGCTCCTCAAAAATCAGTGGTGGGGGTAGGACGAAAAACGACGCCAATATTCTGCGATTCTACGCAGCCTCGCGTAGAATCGCGCGGGATCTGCGCATGTGCGCATGCCGTTTATCCTCGTCTATCGCGGATCTTCACTATTTAAATGTAGGGTTAGGGTTCTATTGTGCTCATTATGTAAACAGTAAACAATTTTGCCTTGCATTTCTTTACAATTGTTGTTTCCGAATTGTTTGGTGAAAACACGCTATGAAAATTGGGATACAGTATTTTCAGTCCTAAATACATAGTATGTACAAAAAATAATAGTTCTGAATGCTTTTCTTTTAGAGCAAGAAATGTTATTGCATTTTTTCATCTGTCAATTATAATTTTCTTTTATGTCTGCCACGAGTAGGATATCGATGATAATTTAGCTTTGTGGAAATGAAATAACATAATGAGCTTTTAGTCTAACGAGTTTTAATCATACACAGGAAGATTACATATTTTAACCATGGCCACAAGTGGAATTGAAAATGTCGAACTGCGATCACTTTTGCATGGGGAAATGAAGAAGTGTTCGATCTCGGAAGGAAATATTTTGTTTGAAAGTTTACAAAGCAACAGACACTCCATTGAATTGCCAAGCGAAAAATGGTATGCTGAGTCTGGTTTGGACACCAATTTAAACATATGCATTGATAAAAAGTTGAATGTGAATGTGTATTTACACAGTGAATATCATTAAGTAAGGTCAAGAAAGGGAGATCGGATTACCAATTGAAATTTGTAAACTATAAAAAATTAGATAATTTAGCTAAAAAAGAAAATTGGGACATGATTTTAAAAATATCTGATCCTGATCTGGCAATTGAAGAATTAGTAAGAAAATTGAACAACTGTGTAATAATGGCAACTGTTAACAGTAACTCTAATAAAAAGATAGGTAAATATATTCCTAGAAATAAATGGATTACAAAAGCGATTTTAAATTCATGTAAACAGAAAGAGCTTCTGTATGAAATTTGGAGAAAGGATCCAAGTAATGAGACATTGGAAACAGAATACAAAAATTATACGAAAATTCTAAATAAAGTAATAAAAGAGGCCAAAATTTTACATGAGCGTAAGCGAGTTGAAGAAAACTGTAATAAGCCAAGGAATCTTTGGAAACTAATTAATCAAAAGCTAGGTAAAAATAATAAAAAAGAGAATTTTATAAATCAATTACATGATGAAAAAAACAACATAATAACTGACGACAAAAAAATAGCTAAATATATGAATGAATACTTTACCATGGGTAAAAAAATTGAGTGATAATATCTTAAATAATGAAAGAATTCAATTGCCAAAAATGAATCAAAAATCAGTCTTTATATATCCAACCAATTTTACAGAAGTAAATAAAATAATTGAAGAAATGAAGCTAACAAACGGAGGAGTTGACAACATAAATTCAAAGACACTCAAAGCATTGAAAAAATATATTATTGAGCCGATTGTCTATATAATTAATTTGAGTATTCAACAATCTGTTTGGCTAAATAAACTAAAGGAAGCTGAAATAATACCAATACACAAGGCTGGTAGTAAAAAATCAGCATCAAATTATAGACCTATATCATTAATCTCTAATTTAGCCAAAATATTTGAAAAAGTTATATACACTAGATTTTGGAATTTTTTTGACATGTGTAATATAATATCAAATAAACAGTTTGGTTTTGTGAAAAATAAAGGAACCAAAGATGCAATTACGTTAATTACAAAATTGATTTATGAAAATTTAGATAAGAGCAAACCGATTGTAGTTACTTTTCTTGACCTTGCTAAAGCGTTTGATACAGTCAATCATAGAATTTTATTAGATAAATTATATAACTATGGAATTAGAGGGACAGCAAACAAACTGATCACTAGTTACCTAGAAAATAGACACCAAAGTGTAAAGATTAATAATTGTAAAAGCGAAAGTATAATATTAACGACAGGGGTACCTCAAGGTACAGTTTTAGGCCCGTTACTATTTATTGTATATGTTAATGATCTCTTAAAGGAAATGCCAGATAATTCAATAGTCTCATATGCAGATGATACAGCGATAATATCTACTGAGAATACATGGTCTGGGGTGGAAACAAAAATGAATCAATACCTGCACAAAATGTATATATGGCTAACACTAAATAAACTATCTTTGAATGTTAATAAAACAGTATTCATGACTTTTGGAAATTACTGTAACAGTGTTCCAAAAGAAATAAATATAAGTATTAATGGAAACAATTTAAATAGAGTTCAAAACTCAAAATATTTAGGTATAATCTTCGATTATAATATGACATGGTTACAACATATACAATATATAATTAATAAGACAAAATATTTAATTTTTATTTTAAGAAAATTGAAAAGTTACATGGATACTAGAACATTGAGAATGTTGTATTATACACTCTTTCATAGTATTATAAGTTATGGCATTACTGCCTGGGGAGGTGCATATTCGAATACTTTGAATTTACTACAATCTTTACAAAATAGAATTTTAAAAATTATAAATAAGAATCAATTTATAACTGATAACCCAATGAATATAAGGCAATTATTTGAATATGAATCCCTTGTCTATCACTACGAGCTACTGAAGAATAAATATATTAACTCAAGTAGTAAAACTAGAAACAAATGTATACAGTTACCGATTAGTCACAAAGCTATAAGTAATAAAAATAGTTATATTAAAGCAGTTACGGTATATAATGATCTTCCAAATGAATTAAAGGTTATCAATACTAAGAATTATAAATCAATTTTGAAAAGATGGATCAAAAGTAATACATAAAAGTATTTATTCAATCTTTCAATTGTTTATTGTAATTTGTATGGAAAATAAAAATAAAAATTTTTAGTCTATGTTGCGACCATAAGGGTCATAGTTTTAGTTTAGATTATTATTATTTTTATTAGTTTTAAGCAAACTGGTGTCGCGAACAGATAACTGTGTTTATCTCTGCGATAATTTACTGTTATGTTATATAACTATATGTAAATTTTTACTGGTAAATAAATAAATAAATATTTGAAATGGATGGAATGGGATGTGCCGAAGTCTGTACAAGATATTTTAAATATCCAAGAAGTAATCGATAGTTTTCCTGTGAAATTAGCTTGTGAGCTATTATTGTATGAAATGTGAAGTTGTTTTTAAACAATTACTAATCAATTGTATATATTAGGTTAATTTAAAATTTGCGATTTTGTAGTAATAATACTACATATTTCCCGACCTTTTTGTATGTTGCTTCAGTAAAAACAAAGCATTCAATAAGAGTACAATTTATTCAAATCAGTGTACTATGAAAGCAATACAGTGTGTAATGTAAAATCAATTAATTTTACAAAATTAACGTTAGTAATTAGACATAAATTGAAGGGTACAGGAATAAAACAAGAAATGTCACAAAACTATTTATTCAAGAAAATTGAAATTATAAGTTGCATTCTAATGTAAGCGAAGAAATAATATTGCAATGAAAAGAACTAAACTAAACTACCTAACTTTAACTAACTGTAGTTAAACTTTTTCAATTTAACTAAAAGGCCATAATAATAATATAAAATAAATATTATAGGATGTTACCTCTTACTAAAAAACTATGATAACCAAAAATCTTATTACGGAAACGTTCTGTGGGAAATTCAAATTCATTATCGTTAAGTGAAGGAAAACTGGTATTTTGAGTTTTCTCTTTCTACTATTATAAAGTATTCTTTCCTTGAGCTGCATAATATTAAGGTATAACAAGTATTTCCTTGAGATGCATACTTGTCTTCATTTATTAGAAGGACATCTGGAAAATAATATAGGATGTTACCTGTTATTAAAAAACTATGATAAACCAAAAATCTTATTACGGAAACGTTCTGTGGGAAGTTCAAATTCATTATCGTTAAGTGAAGGAAAACTGGTATTTTGAGTTTTCTTTTTCTATTATAAAGTATTCTTTCCTTGAGCTGCATAATATTAAGGTAATACGGTGACAGAACCTCCAACCATTTTTCTCGTCCCTCACAGTCCTTAAACGAAATTGAGTTGTAAATTACTATTTGACAATTTACTTCTACATTACACTGCACTTTTACTATTTACTACAAAATAAGCGTTACTATCGGTGTATACAAACATTACAATACTTGTTTATCGGAAGACTTACCTCAGAAACTTTAAAAATTGTTCGTTTATTTATGACACAATCTGGAATGACTTTTGCTGGAACAATTCGTAACGCAACAATATCTCGACGCTTTTGACATATTTAACGGAAAAACTGGAAACGCTCAAAACTTTCAAAACACAGTAAACAAAAATAAACATAACTTCGCTCGGTTCTACGCAAGGACCGCCATGGTGCGAACGTTTTTCGTCCTACCCCCACCACTCGAGTTATTTCTCCTGTTCTCTAGTCTTCTTGCTATAGACAATATATCTTATTATCTACGAGCAAAGATATTTTGTATCCTCCTCGATGTATCTCCACCTTGACGCGGTGAGGGGGCTTGCGTGTCCTAATGATCCCGAGAGCTAAGTCGACGGTAGTGTAACTACCAGAAGCTACGAGCAAAAAGACAGTCTCTTTGCTCGTAGACCAGAAGGGACACCCAAGTCGAACAGGTCAAGGGAAAAGGACCAGACCAAGAGAGATACCCGGTCCTCCAAGAATGGGGGTTGAGTCGTAAGGCCAGCAACCTTACACTCATAAAACAACTAAAAACGCTAAAACACCCAGAAACATGCCTCGGAATTCGGACGGATCCAAAAATAGACGAAAACAGCAACGAAAATGGACATTGAATTTAGGAATATGGAACGTACAAGGAATAAGAAATAAACAACAAGAAATTGTCCTAGAATGTATCCAGCGTAAATTAGATATAACAATCCTCTCAGAAACGAAAAAGAAAGGACAAGGAAGTGAAACAGTAAAAGACTTTATTCTTTTATACAGCGGAGTTGACAAAAGTGAAAGAGCAAGGGCAGGAATTTCAATAATGATACACAAGAGACTTCAAAAATACATAAAATCTTGGGAAGCGATGAGCGAACGTATTATGAAATTGACGATTCAAATAAGAGGAAGAAATATGACGATCGTAGGAGTATATGCCCCTAATGACGATGCTACTTTCCAAGTAAAAGATGCCTTTGGAGAAGACCTAAGAAACATTATCGACCAAATACCGAATCATCATGAAATTATAATAGCAGGAGACCTCAACGGAAGAGTAGGGAAACAAAATAATAATAAAGTGGTAGGAAGACATGGCGAAGAAATTATAAACGATAACGGACAAAGATTAATCAATATATGTGACGAATATGACCTAAAGATAACGAACACATTTTACGCACATAAAGACATACATAAGTACACGTGGTACCAGCACACAAAGGGACTTAAATCGATTATCGATTACCTCATTACTAGACAGCAACCAGGTATTAAAGTACAGGATGTGAAAGTAAACAGGGGAGCAGACTGTGGATCCGACCACTGCTTAGTGGTAGCGAAAATATATGTACCATACATCGCAACTAGTACTCTGAAGAAAATAACATCCAAAGAAAATCATATAAACATTATGAAATATAACCTCGAAAGCCTACAACACGATAGTACAAAATACCTATTCTGCAAAAGATTAGACGAGAAATTAACACAAATTGAAAGAACAACGGAAGAAGAATACCACCATATTAAATCCTGTATAACTGAGGCAGCCCAGGAATCTCTCGGAATGCAGAATAACAAAAACAAACCATACTGGTGGGACGAGGATATAGAGAAACAAATTAAGGAGAAAAAACAAATATACGAAAGAGTCCTACAGAAGAAGGATGCAGAAACAAGAGAAGAATATAAGCAAACAAATAGAAAAGTAAAGGCAGAAGTATTAAAGAAGAAGAACCAATCTTGGATTAAAAGATGCGACTACATAGATCAACAGATAGGAGGTACACGAAGTTCAGAAGCCTGGAAGACAATAAAATCAATGAGAACAAATAACAAACAAGGAACTAGTCTAAACGGTATAACAAATTCAAAGTGGACACAACATTTTAAACACCTGTTAGAAGAGCAGAGACCGCAATATCTGAGAGAAGATCAAGAACCACTCAATGCTGATCACATACATCTCGAGATATCACAAATACAAGAGGCGATAAAATCCACAAAAATAGGAAAATCACCCGGATCTGGCGGAATATATCCTGAACTTATAAGATACGGATCATTGAAACTAACACAAATGCTGAAAAATCTATATGAAAGGTGCTTAAATGGAGAGGAAGCCCCAAAGGAATGGAGAACTTCCTATATAACACCTATATATAAGAAGGGGCCTAAAGATGATCCGAAAAATTACAGAGGTATAGCGGTGATACCAACAATAGGAAGGATATATTCACGAGTTCGTAAGAACTTGATAGAAGAAGACATAAAAGATAAACAACCGGAAGAGCAGTCAGGATTTAGAGCGGGCAGATCGACAATTGATAACCTTTTCACACTGAAACTTGCCATGGAAAAACGTACCCAACATAACAGAGAAACACATATAGCCCTAATAGACTTAGAGAAAGCCTATGACAGTGTCCCCATATCACAACTATGGACAGAAATGCGAAACCTGGAAATAAACCAATCTTTAATCAAAGCTACACAACTCTATTATAAAGATAATTGTGCCGCAATAAAAACTGGGAATAACAGGCATACAGAATATTTCCGAACATCGAAAGGCTTAAGACAAGGATGTTGTCTGTCTCCCACTCTATTTAAAGTATATCTTGACAGATCCATACAAGGGTGGATAAGAAAATGCAGAAACATGGGTCTTAAAGTGGGAGACGGCACACTTTACAGCCTATTTTTTGCAGATGACCAGGTAGTGATAGCGGAAGATGAACAAGATCTGAGCTACATGACGAGAAAGCTAAGAGAAGAGTATGAACGAGCTGGACTTACAATAAATTTAAACAAGTGTGAATATCTGGCAGCCGGCTGTGGCGAATGTAATGATCTGGAACTAGAAAACGGTGTAATTAGAGGAGTGCAATTGTGCAAGTATTTAGGAGTTATCTTTAATAAACAGGGAAACAGCAATGATGAAGTGAGGGAAAGAATTAATAAAGGTAGAAAATCTATTGGAGCATTAAACTCAATATTGTGGGAAAAGAATATAAGGAAAGACACCAAGCTACGCATCTACAAAAGCATCGTACAAAGCGTAATTATGTATGGAGCGGAAGTGTGGGATTTAAATAAAGCAAACAAAAGAAAAATTTTGGCCACAGAAATGGACTATCTAAGAAGAAGTTGTAGGATATCCAGAACAGAAAGAATTAGAAATGAAATAATTAGGCAGAATATTGGCATTGAAAAAGATATTAGATGAGGTCGAAAAGAAACAATTGGTATGGTTCGGACATACAAAAAGAATGAGGCAACATAAGTGGCCAAGAAAAATACTAGAGTGGACTCCGCCAGAAAAAAAAAGAAAGCGGGGAAGACCTAGAAGGAGCTGGAGAAATGACGTAGATGACGCAATGAGATCAAGAAATTTAACCGAGGAAATGTGTCATGAAAGAAAAATGTGGAAACTGGGGACGGAGAGACGGCGACAGCCGTAGAAATCCGTATATATATATATATATATATATATATATATATATATATATATATATATATATATATATATATATATATATATATATATATATATATATATATATATATATATATATATATATATATATATATATATATATATATATATATATATATATATATATTTTCTATGGTATTAAACTCTTTTGAAATGACAAATGGTAATTATCACAATTATGCTACGAGCAAAAAGTCTCTTTGTTCGTAGCAATTATGTCATTAGGGTCATTAGTCATTATCGTCATTATAGTTACTCTATAGTCTGTTATTCTGTGTATCTACGCCATCTACGGTATCTACTTTAGCGGTTTTTAATATACATGAAAAATGTAAGATTATTGTTAAATGATAGAAACAAAATATTTTGTACCGGTATCAGTATTATTACAGATGTACATATATGCTCTTTGATTATTACTCTTGCTTATCATAACTGTGGGTAATCGTGATCATAACCAAGCCTGCTGTTAGAATTTATTTTATCTTGCCAACAATACTTAACTTTTACTACTTAATTAAAAATAAATGTAAGTAAATAAACAATTTGGAAATTTTTTAAGGGTTATGTTTTAGATAAATAATATATAAGGATGGGTAAGTATTCAAGTGATTCTGACAATGAAAAGTATGGGAATAAAAATCTAAACAAAAGTAGAAGCAGACGTAGGTAAGACAGATGAAGTATTTGATCAGAAGCTTGCATTAGTATTAAATTCAAAATGCAGTAAAAGTAATGTCCGTAGATCATCTTCATCTGATTCAAATAATTCCAGAAGTAGACGAAGAGGTAAGAGATCTAATCGTAGGTCTAGAAGTAGAAGCAAGGACAAATATTCAAAGTCAAGGTAGGACGATGTATTACTGAAGTATAAGTTTTTTATTGTTATATATTTAAGAATTTTTGGTCATTGTATAGAACACCCCCTTCTGCCCTATCGAAAAACTAAACTTACTCACACATTCTACATTCCATCACGAGTACAACGCACCTTATCATATCTTGCGCAAATGGCGATAAGTATTTTTTATAAATAAATTAAAATTGGAACATTTCTCCATGCGCACAGCTGATTTACTGTTTACTTAATCGTTTCTGTAGTTCACCAAAGTTCCCATGTTGCCACATCAACGTTTGTACATCATAATATACGATATAGGCTATAAATTACTTGCTTACCTAAAGCGCAGACATCACTGTCTATTGAATTTACAAATATGTAAACAAAATCAGACGCCCTGATTAGTTGGAAACGTCTTCACGCGCCAAGGGATGCTGAAAAGACACTTTTCATAACACAGCTATTCAGTTCTTTGTTCACAGCTAGAACTTAAACTTCAAATATTCTTGTGAGTCGAATGCGACAAAAATATGAGTGAAAACAGAGTATTGACTGTGAATCTTACACCTGTGCCTGTGCGGTTTTGTGATTTCAACACCTGTGACTCTTGCGATGTCACTTACGCGAAATTTTATGCTATTACAGCATCAAATGAAGGACTTACATCGTTCTTAAATAGACATGGCGTTTTAATAATTGGAATACAACATGTGAGTAAATTAATTAAATTTACATCAATTTAAATAATGACCGTATCACGTGCATAAAAAAGGGTCAGGCAGATTATGACAAATAGAAACAATTAGGATTCACGATTATTTCAACCCTTACAAACTATCCCTCTATCTTGTAAATTATTTTTGAACATTGATCATTTATATACCAAATATATCCCTTGCCCTTCAACAACACACGCCAAAATTTAACAAAAAAAAAAGCAATCTCTATGTGCACACAATGCCACATCCTTTCACCACACAAATATTGCTTCAATCCTTAAAAACCACCCCTATATGTTGAATATTTTCAAAAATTTACGTTTTTTTAATGTACCCTTGCTAAATTAACATTCCTCAATACACCTGTTTACCCCACCCAGCACCCCTATTCGCTCCCACCTCCCGTTAGCTAGATGGGTTATTATTAATTTGCGCAAAGTTTCGTTTGTGAAAAAACTGTTCCTATAGCAACCTACAACACGTCCATAAAAAAAAAACGCGAAAATCCAGATGGGGGTGTTCTATACAATTACCGAATTTTTTTTAAAAGAAAAGTTTGGCACACCTTTCTGAGTATGATTATTTATGCTTGTTTCGTTTATGTGTGCAACCTTCCTCTCTGCAACCTGAGGCATTAGAGGAAGGAAGTAAATTTCTATATATGCCAATTTTAACAATACGTTTTAGGAGATCAAGAAGTAGCAGCTCTTCTACATATCGTTCATCAAAGTCAAAATCATGCAGGGCCAATTCAAAAGGCAAGACTAGACACAAAGATCATCGAAGATCAAGATCACACTCTAGAACAAGACCTAGGTCACGGCGGTCTAGGTCAAGATCTTACATAAAAGAATTTGTTAGTAAACCACGAAGACGTTCGAGTTCCAGTTCTAGTTCATCTAGTAGCGATAAGAGCAAGAAGACCGTCAGAACAAATACAATTAAAAGAGGCAGTGGAAGTACAGGTCAAAACATAAAAGCGAGAAATAATTCTCCTGACTGTGTGATAATAAATAGTGAAGTTTTAGAGGAAATTAATGAAGATAAGTTTGCACCTAAACAGTTTATTTCCAAATCAAAAATTCCTGAAAATATTGTAATAGATTTGAGGAAAAACACTATTAAAGTTCCCGAAGTAGAACCATTGGAGCCCGATAGTATATTTCATCATAATGTGAGTTTTTCTAAATTACTAATTGTTTACACTAATATATAAACAAAAAAAAATTTAAACAAATATTAAAAAGTAGACATAAGAGGGTAGCCCCAGAAGTACCCGACCTGACATAGATAGCAGTTGTTTGAAAAGAATGATTATGGTAGAAAATACCAACCTTATAAAGCATAAGTTTGACGGTGCCACGTTGTTTAGTGTTTATTTGGCAACCATCAATAGTGACCGCTTTCAGTGAATATGTATCATTATGTGATACAATACTTTCATTGGAGAGGCCTCAGTTGAACCGATATCAAAGTGGAGCTAGATTCTACTCTGGGGGAGTCTGCTCCTTCATATACAACAGTAAAATATTGAGTGGCAAAGTTGGCGAGCTGCCAAGACGAACATCGCAATGATCGACCAAATAAGGTGACCACGCGAGAAATGGTGAAGAAAACCCACAAAATAGTATTGGATGACCAGCGACTGAAAGTGTGTGAACTAGCAGAGATGGTAGGCATTTCAAAAAGTGCCATACATCGCATATTAACTGAAAATTTGAACATGTAAAAGCTATGTGTAAGCTGGGTGCCGTGATTACTCACAATGGAATGAAACAGTATCGTGAGAATGTTTCATTTAAGTGTTTGGCGAAGTTTCACAGGAATAAAGCCGAGTTTTTGTGGATTCATAACCATGGATGAAACATGGGTCCATTACTACACACCTAAAACGAAGGAACAGTCAAAACAATGAACTGAAAGGCGAAAATCGGCTGCAAAGGAAGTGGACAGTTTCATCTGCAGGCAAGGTCATGGCATCAGTTTTTTTGGAATGCCTGTGATATAATTTTTATTGATTATCTGCAGAAAGGAAAAACAATCAATGGCAAATATTATGCGAACTTATTGCAGCGTTTGAGTGATGAAATAAAGAAAAAACAGCTGCATTTGGCAAAAAAGGAAAGTTTTGTTTCATCAAGAGAATGCACCAGTTCACACATCCGTTATCATGATGGCCAAAATCAATAAGCAAAAGTTATATTGCTTCCCCACGCACCTCATTCGCCAAGATTTAACGAATCTGGGATTATTTTCTGTTTCCTAACTTCATAAAATGGCTCGGTGGTGAAAGATTTGCCAACAATGAAGAAGTGGCGTTTGCGGTTGATGACTATGTAGAGAACTATGGAGAGAAATAAAAATATTTTTTTCCTAAATTTATTGTGTTTTCTTTGTTAGGTAGGGTACTTTTGGAACTACCCTCATATTTTTAAATATGCAAAGCAAATGTGACATTTTAAAAAGTATTTAAGATAGTATTAAAAATTAATGTAATGTTAAAAAATATCGTATGTTTAGTTTAATGTTCTGCAAAAAAGGTATAGCAGTAGTATTCTAACTTATTCCTAAAATATTCCTAGTCATTAAAAAAAACCTAATAGGTTTTGGTTACAAATAATAGGCATAACTTTGTTTCAATTTGTATTACTAAATAGGGATATTTCTTCTATCCTTTTGGATATCGGGGAAAAATAAATACTAAGTAGTATAGTTGTTATTACATGTAATTTTGTTATAATTATTTACTATATCTAAAGTTAATTTTTAAAAGCTTCATTTTACCACTCCTATAATAAACCCACCTGTATTTTATATCAGACCACAAAAATATAGGAAGTTTATTCTTTAATTAGATTTATTTTATAATTATATAAGATTGTGTCAATAAACATTTACTTCATAAATACCTATTACATTGATATCTACAGTTTACTTACTTACCTGTATTATAGTGATATCTCAACAAATTTGACTTTGTGATATGTCAAAGGTATATCAGGTTCAAGGATATTGACGATTTATTGATGAAAGATACTGACTATTTAAATCAATAAAACAAAAA
This sequence comes from Rosalia funebris, assembly GCA_037954035.1. Classification (NCBI taxonomy): domain Eukaryota; kingdom Metazoa; phylum Arthropoda; class Insecta; order Coleoptera; family Cerambycidae; genus Rosalia; species Rosalia funebris. The sequence goes on along the minus strand of JAZFAV010000022.1, from coordinate 40,027,194 downwards.
AAACAAACATCTGAATTACACTATCTTTTGATGAATCTATCAAACTGCTCTGTATAGTGTACTGCAGTTTTATGAAAATATGTTTTATAGTTTTTTCAAATATACTGTAAAAAAAATTACATAATTTGAGCATCAACAAATTAATTTCTCTAAAACTAACAAGTAAGATGTGTTCAAAGTTTGACGAGTTATCAGATGCATCTCTCTTTATATGTGTGAATTTTTCATAGTACCATGTATAACAAATAGAATAGCTATTGAAAATGAGTTGGCCATTGAGAAATAGTCTAAACCTTAATTTTTAAAATTTATATATTTGTAGTAAGCAGTAATTATAATTACTGACTGGGAATACAGGACATACTCATTTGAAAATAGATAACCCTAATAAGCAACTATTTATATGAACAATGTTAATTATAATGATAAATACAAAACAGTAATGAGAATAGAAATACCTATACTACTCGTACCTATCTACTATTAAGAAATATGTAACTAAGATAATATATATAGTCTATATAATTATGCTACATAAAAATATATTTCATAACTTCCTAGAACTTATGTGCTTAAAAACATCCTAATTAAAATAGATTGTCATCACTTTCTTTGTTAGATAACAAAATATTAGCCATATTCATCTTCAAGATTAATTATTAAGGGCTCTAGCAACATCCATTCAAAAGCGATTATTCAATCTGGTAAACGTAAACTCTAAAATCTGCCTCTTGGACATCCATTCAATAATAATTTGTCTTCTCCACAGTAGTCGGATTTCTAAAATTTAGATCTAACAGTATGGTACGGAGCTTAATCTATTACAATTACTGATTTGTCCTATATTATTGATAATATGAAATGGAACTATTCTTTGAAATGTTCTTTATTTGTCTCGTTGTGGTAATCTATAGACATGGCACTTTTTATTGATAAATATTGTCTCAAATTTGTGATTGCATATGCTCAACCCAGCCAAATTTATGTGAGTGGTTGGCATCATTCACATTTCATCAGTACAATAGACATTCCATCCACCCTCCCTATATATTTTGATGTTCATGCCACCACATCAAAATAGGTTTGTTAGCGATTTTCTTTTGTATGAGAAATTTTATTTGTAAGGCCATTTATATATAGTTGATTGGTAAATTCACGTAAATCTTGAACGTCATTTCGGAATTTGTGATACATCTTTTTTTATACTTGAAAATTGTTTTTCTAAATGAAGGTGGAAGAATCTTCTTAAATTCGTAGAAATGTGAGTTAAATCTTTTTTTGGGCCATTTTTTTGGTTTCAACCAATTAGATGGTTTCTTGGTGATTACTCTTTGTATTATTCAGACACTCATCCCAAAATATTCAGCAGTTTTTTGTTGGACTTAGTTAACATTAATACTTTCCAGCTCGTATATTTTTTCTTGTTCGAAGAAGCTGTTGCAAGCAGGATAATTTTTTTAATCGAATAAATATTACATTGTAAAGTATATATGTATTATTCTATAATACCTACAATACTTTGTGGGCACTGAAGTCAGTTTGCTTATTAAACTTTTTATACCAAATTTGAAGCTTTATTGTTACTATTGTTCTTTTTGGGTTCCCATAAAAAGACAAGTCACCTGTTTACAAAATAGGGAAGGCACAATATAAGAAAAATATATTGCCTCACATTTTGTAAAACAAATAAAATAGGATAAAATCGATATATAAACAAGTCGCATATAGCAATTGTAATGATAAATTAAGTTCAATCTATACGAAATATACGTTTCAGCATAGAAATACAAACAATAAGTTCAAACTCACAACAGTAGAGCATTTATTTAATATAACATTGGATCATCTTGTATCTCAGTATCGATATATTAATACTACGCTGATATAAATTAACCCATGTGTGTTCCAAGCTTATAAGTATGGGCTCTTTAGTATTAAAAATTAAATTACATGTTCCTCAAAATCCCTTGAATTTTTCTTAATTTCTACACATATTGATTTTAACGTAACGTTTCTACACATACTGATTTCTACAAATGTCAATCCTAATCGTGCCATCCAAATATATTTATAATTCTGGAAGTGATATACAATTACACATTAGTTTCTGTAGGTGTCCTTAAAAAATATACATTTTTATATATAATAATGCAAAACTTTTCAGTATATAATGAATATACTTATAATAATGAAAAAATTTTTCATTATTATATTTTGAAATGTACTGTTGCTATTCATGTGAAACTTTAACATATTTATGTTCAAGCTATGCCCTCAATTTTTCACCTCTCAGTTTTATAAGCTGCATTCAAGATAAACCACCCATACCTTTGAAACCAATAGCAGAAGTGTGGTTAAATCTATTGATAAAAAATTATGTATATAGATAATATTATTATTTATAATGTAGCATAATATTATAAATATAAGTGTTAGTAATGAATACAATATAATGTAATGTAAAGTAATTAATACGTTATAGTAATACAGTTGACTATATATTATTCCTCAAATTCAAGTCATTCTGAGCATGATTTTATACTCTCAATTTTCTTCAAATAAGGAAAATTGAGACTATATTTTCATCTCAATCGTTTCAAGTTCCTCTTTCGAAAAAATTCCAATCGATATGAAAATAATTACATAGTTTTATAAGCCGTCTATAATAATATAAGGTTTTTGTGCCTTAAAGAACTTAATATAAATGTGTATCTTTTCTTTAAATCTAGAATTATAATTTTGTAATATTTATTTATTTTATCATTTACTTTATCAATTTTTAACTATATTTTAATTTTTAGCTTTTTTTAAATGAAGAGGCAAGAATGGAAAAGTGGATCAAGGAATTGTATTCTTACAGGCAAAAAGCTTTACAACATGGATTAAGAAATAACTGAGAAACATGAAATATGCTATATTTGCAATATTATCCTTAATTTGTAGTGTTTTGTATTATATACATTCTCCATATTATGTGCAACATTTGTGTGATATCGGTACATGTCCAGTTTGTTATGGCACTGATTTATGTAATGAGTTTGCAGAAAATAAAATAAAACTACATTACAGTTCTATTAAGGAATATGTTTTCAACATTATTAGTGTGAAAAACGTGTATTTTGCCCTGTTTGAAGGAAAAAAAGTAGTGTTAAAAAAATTAGCTCATTACAGTGAATTACAAAAACTTAATAATCTTACTGTAAGTGGTAGTTACAAAGAAACAATAGATTTTTTACTTAGTGATAGTGGTATAAAACGTTTTAAAATATGTGACACTGATACAGCGGAGCTTTTTATGCTAAATCTAAATTATGAGGACATTCGAAATGTTCAAACAATTCTTCACACAAATGCTGAACCTGTTTTACTACAGATTTTTGATTCGCAATATGGATGGTGTGTTCCTAAACTATATGGATTTTGTGGGAGACTAGTTGTTGTGGAAGATGCTGGAACACCTTTATCTTTTATAGAAAATTTTAATTGGTTGGATAGAGCATATGTCGCCTTTCAAATATTGCAAGCTGCAATGAATTTTACTGAAAATCATAAGGATTTTAGACTCTATTTAACAGATATATCTCCAGATAATATTGCTGTAAATGAGGAATTGAAAGTATCTTTTATTGATTTAGAAGATGTGATTATAAAGAAAAACATATTGAACGGTAATTGAAACTTATTTCTGATAAAAATGTATATTTATAATTTTATATGTATTCAGGTACAATTCACTACACAGAACATTTCAATGAGAATTCTTATTCCTATTCTGAGAAACAGATATGTGACAATTCTATAAGTGATCACAATATATATGCTGTATGTAGGGTAAGTTGGAGAAGATGTAAGAATTAATTAAATCTTATGATATCTTATATTGATTGCATTTAGTTTTTATCATTTGTTGTTCATGTTTTGACTTACTATTTAAGGTAGTTTCTCCGGGTACTGTCCACACCAAAAATTAATGCGCGGGTAAACGTAAAATATTTGAAATATTGGTAATCTATTGTTCATTATTTTTAGTTAGACATTGCATGTATATGTATACACACAACTAAATGTTTATTAGTTAAAACTAAAGATATGGCAACGTTACGTTGTGTCGTATTTTAATCTGTTGTGACTGTGTATGTCTTATATTTAACCTGGCTGTAAACTTTTTTGGAGTATGAAAGAAAATTTATGGGAAAATTAAAAATGAATTTTTGTGATCAGTCAGTATCGGGACAATAAAGGAAAATTTGCAAAACTGAAAGTAATACAAAAATGTTTAAATTGTATTGCAAAAATTAATCCTGCGAAAAGTAAACAGAGTAACTAACATAATCATTGGATGACCTATTGTTGAATTGAGCGAGCTTGGCAAAAATTTAAGATGTGAATGTAAAAATATTCTTTCACTTGAAAAATAAAAATGGAAGGTTGTTTAGGATTAAATTTAATTTTAAATATTGTTTATGATGAATGTGCAGTAATAACATAAGTGGCGACTGTTAAAATGCATGCAGCTACATTGCCAGACGTTAATTAACAAGTTCTCGACTTACCGAACAAAGCTTAAAACTAGTATATTTTAAAAATGTTTATTGTTTCAACAAATCGGGCAACAATCGATTTTTTAAATTTAAAATATTCGTAATAAACTAATGTATATATGAGTTGTTTGTTGTTTTTGGAAAAAATATACTTATAGAAAAGTTTTTAAGTTATGATGTAAAATTGGACAACAATCAATTTTTTCTAATTTAAAATATTTGTAATAAACTAACGTGTAATTTTTAGTCAACTGGTACATTCAAACCATGCAAAAAGTTCCAACTTTGATAGTTAATATTTCTTTTATTGTACAGGAAAAAAAAATTTGTTTAAGCAATTTCCTTCGAGAAGTTTATTCTTTGTGTATCCGAAATTTCATGAAATTCTATAGAAAAATGGGTTTTCGGAGAAGCTACCTTAAAAATGGAACAAATTGTTCTGTACAGTTACTGTACTTTTTTTACATATTTTCACCATATTTATTTTTACAAATAATTATGATCAAATATCACATTGTATCCCTCATTGTTTATTGTACAGAAAAAGTGCCTAATAATATTTCTCAGTTGGTATTAATAACAAGAATTTTGATGCAAGGTATTAATACAACTAAAATGCTAGCAGTGTTTTATTAACTAAAGAATAATGAGAATCTTAGTTTCTGTTATTATTAATTTTTATGAAATTTTGCATTGGAATGACCATTCACAAAGTCTAAAGGCAGCTCATAAACAGGATCTTATCAATTCTTATAGTTATACATCGATTTTTTTTTGTTTACCTTATATTCTGATCTCGCATCATCACTAATCATCAATGAATTCCCACTTCACTAGCTATCAAGCCCTAACCTTTGCCGAAAAGTTGGAATAGCAGAATTGATTGTCAGTTATTACCATATTGTTGAACCACTTTTATGCGCATTAAATCAATCCTATGGCTTCATGTTAGAAAATTCTTCTGAAGGTCTCTTGTAATGTGATGGCCTGTGTGTGACACCACGTTAATAAACTTCGAACGATGATCTGATTTTTGGGGTTGTTTATTGTGTGTAATTAATTTTGGATTTCAGTGCTCGTACCTTCCGAGCAATGATCACAGTTAAAGATATACAATGTCCTTACATTATAAAAATCTGTAGGTAACTGTTCATGAAAGTACAGTAATATACAGAAGTTTGGTGTAACTATCAATAATATATTATGTTAGTGACAGATAGAGCTGCATATGTATATGCGTAGCAAATCGCTACGTTGCTTCAACTTGTTTAACCCAATTTATTGCGATGTTCACAAACTAATAGCTACTAGTGTAGCTATAGTAATATAGCTTCTAGTGTAGATTCACATAAAAGTCTAAGATGTTGAAAATTGCTAAGGGTTTGATATACTTGAACAATGGCCGTTCTGTATCTAGCGAAGTAGCAAGTATGAATTTGAAATATTTCTTCACGTCATTTTCACATGCTTATACACTAGATTTTTGAAAAATCTGATTATTACTTATTATTTTGAGTTAAGGAAGGAAAAGTCGCATATTGAAATGATGACAAATACTCCCATACTCAGAAGGAGGTGCCAAATTCTCAATTGCAAAATGAAAAATATTCTTAAATTGTCTAGTTATATAATACTATTTGTAGCCACAGTTGCTGTCTATTAATATAGGAAAGTTCGACTGAATTTCGAATTCCATTTCTTAAATTCACAAATGGGTTTAGGGGCCTTAATAAAAACCTTTGACGTTAGATATTAGATAGGATACCAGTCTAGAACTACTCTTGTATAGTCCTTTCTAATTCTATTTGCTACAAGGTGAAATATATGTAATAAAATTGTTTTGTGAAATACACTTGAGAGCAAAACAATCGACTCAGCAACATGCTCCAACTTTGAGAGAATATGTACTCTCTCCAGTACCATTTGAAGTAAAGTTCAATGAACTGTTTGAAAGTTTAAAAATAGTTGTTTCAAATAATACGACTTCGATTGGAATCGGACCTGTTCTGACAAAGTTATAAGCCGAACAACATATGTAACACAAAACCTTGTTAATTGGAATGCGCATGTGCGACGATTATGACAGACATAGAGGGCGCTTGCAACCTGGTATTCGTCTCCATTCGCTAATTTGAAGTTAACGTATGCGTATGTGCTCGAAGGATTTACAAGAAAATGGATGCCACAGCTGCCAAAGCAGCCCAGGTAATTGCATTGTTGAGAGAGGGTCTCAGTCAGAGAGCCGTGGCAAATCGACTGAATGTGAGTCAATCAGCTGTGTCGAGAGTGTATCGTCGGTACCGAGAAACCGGTAGCTACGTCCGCCGGCCAGGAAGCGGTCGTAAACGAGTGACAACGAAGAGGATCGATCGATTTATTGTGTTAAGATCTCTCAGAAATCGACATTTGACTGGTGTTGACCTCACACAAGAGCTGAGGGAAGTCAGAGGTGTGGTCGCTAGCGCTTGAACAGTGAGACGAAGATTGAAGGCAGCCAAGTTGACCCCAAAAAAAGCAGCTACAGGTCCCAAACTGACTGCAGTCCAAAAGCAAAGATGACTGGAATTTGCACGTGAACATCTTTTGTGGGACCATGGTCAATGGAGTCAGATATTATTCACAGACGAGTCCAGGATGTGCCTGCATGGTAACGATAAGAGACGTCGGGTCTATAGAAGACCAGGAGAGCGATTTGCTCAATGCTGTATTCAAGAAACTGTCGCATATGGAGGTGGCTCTTGCATGTTCTGGGCGGGCATTTCAATGCACGGAAAAACTGAGTTGGTTTTCGTGCCCGGTGGAGGACGTGAAGGAGGATTAACAGCGGACCGCTATATCAGGGATATTGTGGAGGAACATGTTGTTCCGTATGCGGGATTTGATGATGAGGACTTCATGCTAATGCATGATAATGCTCGCTGCCACACCGCGCGAGTGACAACTACCTACCTGGCTGACATCGGTATACGGAAAATGGACTGGCCTCCGATGAGCCTGGACTTGAATCCAATTAAACACGTTTGGGACGAACTTAAGCGAAGAGTTAGGGCGAGAAATCCTGCACCAGGGAGCGTAGTGGAACTGAGAACTGCATTGGTTGAAGAGTGGGAAGCAATCCCTCAAGACAGCATAAGAAAAGTTATCTGATCTATGCGTAATCGTTTAGAACATGTTATTAGGAGTGGCAACACCAAGTATTGAAAAAAAAATTAAATGCATTTCAACTGAGGATTATTTTCTTTTTCGTTTCTTATTCACCCTTTCCGTTTCAACTCTTTTGTGTTACACATGTTGTTCGGCTCATAACTTTGTCAGAACAGGTCCGATTCCATTCGAGGTGGTATCATTTGAAACAACTGTTTTTAAACTTTCAAACAGTTCATTCAACTTTACTTCAAATGGTACTGGAGAGGGTACATATTCTCTCAAAGTTGGAGCATGTTGCTGAGTCGATTGTTTTGCTCTCAAGTGTAGATTAGAAAAATATGTTGTTAGTAGATGATCAGCTTAAAATATTTATATACATACAACGGTTCTCAAGTAACAAGCACTACACTTTAAATGTGTAGTATAAAAACGTTTTTAACATTGTTTGATCACTTCTACATTAGCCTTTGTAAGGCGTTTAACAGATAAAAAAGAGAGGGATGGAAATTTACAACTTTTACGGTATATACTAAGATATTCACTATACTGTTTTTCGTACCATTTTTGGATCTTCCATGGTTATCATTTTGTTATTTTTTAGGTAATGGTTTAATAAATTATTAATCAGTTGTTTTCATAGTATTTTAGTCTGAAAAGTTTTTTATTTTGTAATTTCCAGGCTGAAAATATTCTCAAAATAGGCGAAAGCTGCTCTACTACCCACAGAAATATTACAAATACTTAACATCAATTATGTGTAACTTTCATCACTATCCCACTTCTATTAGAAACTGAACATATTGTTTCATTATAACATGTACAAATGTTAATAGCAACGTTATCAAAAACCACCACGAAAAATCAAAAATCGTGATCGCGCTTATGTAAAATATCATATTATTCGTTAAGTATTCCACTATACTGATCAGTATACTCCTTTAACACAAATTCAAAATGTACGGCTGCTCCCATATAATCGCAACTATAAATTGCTGAATAAAACTCACTTGTGCCATCGTAATTAGAACTTTTTAAACAATTCTGGCAGTGCTTATATTTTAATTTTATAACGAAAAAAATATTTTAAAATGGAATACAAAGTATATGATTTTTGTGCTATATTATTAAAACCTTTTTAATATAAACATAAACATAAAAAACAATATGTATACATTAGTGTGGATAAAACAACTAACCTACAATTAAATAAAATGGTATTTGTTCCTTTTGCATTGTTTAGGAGTAAATAGGGCCACTTCATTACTTAATATAACTGCCATAGTTGATATAGTAAAATATATTATTTTAAATGTAGGTAATGCTGCTGAACAAGTGTTTTTGTTTGTGACAGATGGTTTTTGTATCTTAATTTTCCGTACCGGAACTAAGAAAGAACTATACTCTATAAACTTGTTTGGCTCATAGTCTCTCACTGTGTATTGAAGGAAAATCGAAAACAATGTGTTTTAATCTCACAATTTTGTATCCTCAATAAAAAAAAAGTCAGTAGAGTAACTTTCTATTAGATTTTGATAAGTGAACCAGTTGCTTTGGAAGTATCATGTATTACGCAGAGCGTTTTACAGATAAACAAAATTTATTTCAAATTCATGTAGTTCTCAAGTCATTGCAACCAGTAGTATTATGTCAAATACTAAAACATCTTTAGTGAATATGAATAACAGCAGACTAGTTTAGTGTAGTGTGCCATACAAGCCCTACTTTAGTAAGGAAGCTTTCACCTACTGTCATCATATTCTGAGAAATGATATCTCACTCACCAACCTTCACTATAATATTTAGGTGTTCCATTAAAATACTGTGGCTGGTTGCCATATAAATTTCCAGTTAGAGGGAAATTTTTGCAACAATCCAGTGCCTTTCGTTGTCTATAAGACCTTTCACTCCAGCAATATGTTCCGCTATCCTATCATGTGGACAACCTCGACCGTTATTGGTGTCCATCCTATCCTCACAGGTTTATTTCATCCAATCCCACACTGTTTTTGAGGATTATGTAAACCTGTCTAACACGTTTACTATCAATATCAGATGCAGTCTTATCGAGTAGCACAGCAGTTTATAAATTTCGTAACTCTCATCGATTCATGTTCGAGTCTGCTATAATGTCAAAATTTGCACTCCTAGCCACACCAGTATCAATAGTAAACTAACGTGTACTTAAAAGGCAAATGCTTTTATACATACATATGTATATGGGATAATGATTTTCTAATCTACATGATTCTTTATTTCTGTGCAATGGTTCATTAATTTTAAATTGATCAAGAAACGGACAGAAATGCCAGCATTTCTTTAAAGTTTGTCAGAGATGCCGACATATACCACAAATTATTCTAGAAATTGTAAGCAATGATACAATGCCGAATACATTTTTCATTCTTCTCACAGAACGGAAATGTGAATTTCAATTGTTTTCTTAATATTAAGAAATTTTGATACAAGTTTGGTTCACACAAAAGATTTATAAACAATCTAAAGTTAGGGGAAGGAATAGAGTGTTATATAGAAAACCTTGTGTATTATGGCATTAAATTAGCAATATGTAGTTTTTCTTAAATAGCGTAGTCAATATTTCAATTATGGCCTAACACTTAATAATTCTTTTAATACAATAGTCATCAGATAAATGTTATATATTACTAAAAGAAACTGAGCTTTACTAAAATTTTACTAAAAGTTGAAACTGGAAATTATCTGTGAAAGTAAATTAGATAATCATTTTTTAAGTCGTGTCTGAATTATTTATACCAAAATTAACAGTAGGTCAATAAATTTAGGATTAGCAAAAGTATTTATGTATGCAATAATGTTACATAATGTTTAAAATGAATATTATTTTAGTTGCTATTGTCAAAAACTGCACTCTGGCCAATGATGGAAAATGGATTATTACATGACCCTCCAACAATGATATTAGAAAACTATAACAAATTATTTGAAAATATTGAAATATGTGTTCATCCTCAAAATGGTGCGGATAGATTTCAATTACATAAGGTAATATTATCAGAACTTAAAACCATAATATTAAAATTTACCAACTACATTATTTAAAATATATTTATATAATCCATATGACTGTTTTCCTTTATCTTTGTAATCCACTAAATTAAAATTGCTAAAGTAGATACTTGCCTAGTAATATTGAAAATGTTATAGATTTAAATGTTCATGTAAACAGGTAATATTGGAGATATGTAATTTTAATTATTATGTCTGTGTATGTAAATAGTTTAATACGATAATAAATTTGGAGCTATTGAATAATTTATTACTGCGTCTTTTAAATAATATTTAAACTATACATATAAGTGGCAAATCATATTCTTTTAGAATCAGTGAACTAAAGGAAAAGATAATCCATCCATAAACATTTATTTCAGTCATTGATTATGTACTACTGGAATTTCCTCAAAATCTTACTTTCAGGTACTTTCATGTATATGTGAAATAAACAAAGGTAGGTATTGCTGAACAAAGAAAAAAAACTTTCAAATGATATATCCTCATGGAATGAGGATATATTAGGATGAGGATTTTTAAGGGGATTTTAACTTAGTGCTATTCTTCGACCTAACATTCACAACAGATTTATGTCGAAATTGAACTCACGCTCGGACTACTTCGAGCCGGCAATCTAGGCCAGCACCAAACGATTAGCATCATTACTTTAAATTAATCGAGGGGACTTGCAGACCTACTGCGAGGTAATTATGAGATAATTTGCTCTCAGAAGATCTAGCCATGCTCATAAACATCCATTTGAAGTCAAGTAGTCGTGAAAATACCCCCGACCAATTCTTGCCACCGACGCCGCTCGGCCTGAAACCACTTTAAGTTCGAAGATATATCTGTCTAAGGGATTTGAAGAGATAGATATAAAATATTGCTTAAGTAATCTCATTTTAGAATTAAATATTGGGTGTGTTTGAAAATTTTACTTAAAAATTGTAATTATCAAGAAAATGAATTTATTCGCAGTCTATATGGTATTTGTAAATATTTATTGATATTGTTGATATAATTATTTAGTTAGTGATTACCTTTAATTTGTAAATGAATCTTGAAATTTAATACAATTATCCATTACCTATAAGCTTAGTCGCATATGAATTGGACCACCGAATGTAAATTATGAAATCAGGTTTTATAGATAAACTGTATTTAAATACAAAAAATGATAATGTTCTAACTATACTGAATTTTGGCATACTCCCATATTAAGAATACGTTAATAGTATCTAATAGTGTATAATGAAAATGTAAAATTAGAAAAAGGCAGTAAACAAGTAAAACTAAATTTAATAAGAATAAATATTAAGCCGGAATTTTATAATCACTTAGTACAAACAGTGCCTAGACGTATTTTTAGGAAGTTTTGAATCAAAAGAGTGATTGAATTTAGCGGCAACTGTAAGTAACTATTACTTTTCCGCACTCTACTATAAGCGGAAAAGTAATGCAATCGTGTAAAGAGAAAGTGAAAACACAAAATTTCTTTTTGGATTTCTTCGTTTTTCGGCCTAAAAACAAAAAAAAAAATGGTTTTTAAAAATGTTTTGCTGTGTGTCGTCGGAATTTATTCTTGTTAGCAGGATAAATCAACTAAATCGTGTCGAATCGATCGGGTTTTGACTGATTCTGATCAGGGACGTCTCCCAGACGACACCTATTGATTTTGAGGTGGATAGCACACACCGCCCCCTTCCTTGGGTCTATTTGAGAATCTTTTTTTTGTTAGAACGATAACTCAACTAAATCGTGTCGGATCGATCGAGTTTCTACTGATTCTGATCGGGGACGTCTCCCAGACGACACCTATTGATTTTGAGGTGGATAGGACACACCCCACCCTGTCCATGAGTCATGAGAAAGCATGATGGTGGACTATTTGAGAAATTTTTTTGTTAACATGATAACTCAACTAAATCATGTTGGATCGATCAGGTTTTGACTGATTCGGATCGGGGACGTCTCTCAGACAACACCTATTGATTTTGAGGTGAATAGGACACACCCACCCTGTTCATGGGTCATGAGAAAGCACGAGGGCGAACTACTTGAAAAAAGTAAAACTGTCGCATAAAACACATATTCCGCATTTATGTGTTGGTTTATTTTTTCTCGGCCACTCGATTTCGAGATAGAGATGTTCTACGTGCGGAAAAGTCCTTTTTAAGGTTTTAAAGCTGTTTATTAATATATAGTGTTCCAATTATTTGCGACAAACTCGGTTTTATTTGCGTGTACTGCCTTTTTCTAATAATTTTACACTTTAATTATGTGGTATTATTATTAATGTGTTCTTAACATTGCAGTATATCAAATACCACTAGGTATAACTCGTATTCAAATATATACACCGTCAAAAGTTTTGGACCACCGATTTTTTGTATTAGTAAATAATTTTTTTTAATATTGTATTTGTTTTTCAAAGTATGTTTTTTCTAAATGTATTTTTTTGTAATAGAGGAATAACTTTTTAAAATTTAGTCAATTAAAAAACGAGAAAAAAATTTGCAATTTTTAAGTAAATTTATTATGACAAAAATTAACAAAACATATTTTTTAACAAAGTAAATTACAACTTAATAGTCAGTATCACCTTCTCTGCTTCTCAGTAACATGTTGATATGCTTGTGCATTGCAACAATCATGATTGTTGATGATTGAAATGTCCAGCATTATGCAAAGCAATAATTCTTGCCCTATTAAATGTAGAAACCTTACGTCTTGGCATAACGAAAGAAAAGAATCAAAGTCGCTATGCTAAATAAGCAATAAAACTGATGTACCTACCTATATTAAAAAAAAAATTATAACTAAACAATATTTTATCTAGCAATTTATTTGATTTATTGTTTGACAGCTAACTCAATTTTGTTGCCTATCCACGAAAACAAAATAAACATAGTCGAAATCTGTAATATACCAATTAATATATTAAGGGGGTCCAAGATTTTTGACGGTGTGTGTATAATCTGGCTATGAAAATAGATTTTAATTATTTACGGTTGGATGGTCCAATTCATATGCAACTGGACTCTTTCCAGTTGCATTGTGCTGTACTATCCGAGTATCGACAGATGGAATATATCTAGTTTTGTAAATGTTGTTACTGAAAAAAATTGCCGCAAATTTATTACAATCATTCTATAAGCTGTTATAGAATATGATAACTTACGTAGTGCTGTTGTTAAGAAATAATTTATATTTTAATACAACTTGTCCATTGTCATCAGAACTACTTATGGTAAAAATTTCCAACTCGAAAATTTGTAATTTAATAAAACTTCGTGGATTTTATACACCCCATAGAAGTATTTAAAATGCCATTTTCCAGATTCGCAATGGCTGCTGTTTAAGGGGTGAATTAGCCTACGGAACTTTAGTATTATTGTAATTGCCTCTAAAAAATACGATAGGCGCTCCACTCAGTTGTCTGACGCGGAGCTATAAAAGTGCAACGGCCCCCGCGGTCACTACATGGTTAGCGACCTATCAGATTCTCCTGCAGGGTGGATGCAACAATGGGGGTGCATTGGGGGCAGTATTGGGGTATCATTATATGCTTGGGTGCAAGTTCTAAGCGGGGGAATTTTGGCCCCTCTTCCTGAGCATGTGTGCGTTTGCCTTTATGGTGCCTCTTTAGTACCATGAATAAATTCTATTACAGTTTTTCACTTTATGAATAGAGCATATAGATTGAGATTGATAAACAATTACATACATTTGTTAATCGATCACATGGTTTGAGCACTACTGAATTAAAAAATACTGCATTCAATTATATACAGAATGTACAATCACAATGTGAAACTTGTGTAGTAATGCTATCTATCACAGGAATGGTTTTAATTTAGGAATATATTCAAGTTGCAATCTAACAGTTCAAGAAACTGAAAAAGTTGAATGTGTTGTGCAATCCTTATTGGTCAATACCCACACAAATCCTCTGCATCGCTACTATATCAGCTGTAGATCAATTAGTATATTATATCTTATCCATTTTATTAAAAAACCAGACAATTTATTCACAAGGAAACTTTAAGTCAGGTAATTTATATGCATATACTATTAATATGTATTATAATTATATTGCTATATTTATGTATTTTTAGTCATTCAATGTACCAACATATACATCTACTACTAGATAAACTAATTACTTGGTTTTTTACTACTTGATTTATGAAGGTGGTTACACTGGTTGATAGTCGTTCACTGTTTGGTAGTTGAATTCTTTAAAATTTCGGCCAGACTTATTTGAGCATATTGTAAATCCAGTAGTATAGTCAAATAAAACAATGCTAAAATATTGTTGGGTTAAAATAGACACTGCCAACAATAAAACCAATATTTTTTTAATCTGAAAATATGATGGTATTCAGGTCAGTTGCCTAACATGGAGCTAATAAAAGTGCATCTCTGTGTCCACAACATGGACTGGTGATACTTGGGCTTAGGATGGGGGGTAGTTTGGAACGTATCCCTAAGTATGGGTCCTCGTTTCTATGTGTATCTGTTCTTCCTTTCACATACCTTATTTTGATATCTATGTTCTTTACTAAATAATGTAGAAATCCATTCAAAATTTTAAGCAAGCACTCCTATTTTTTTATGTATACATATATTATATTTGTTAATGTTTAATGCCTATATTATCATATTCTTGGTCTATTTACACTGTGCAATAATATCTATTATCGAGAACTTACAGAAAATTTTCCATACTTAATTCTCAACCAAACAATTTTCAGATCCGATTATGTGCTAATGTAATTATCATATATATTAATATTATTAACTGATGTTTATTTACACTTCATATAACACCGAAACTGTTATTCATCAAGACCCTTCTATTCTAGTGCTCTTTATAGTCGTATTATTTATATACCTTTTAAATGCATATTCTTGGCAACAATTTTAATCTAATTATAAATTAATCTTTTATGTGGAAATATATCACTAATTTAATTAAAGAAGCCATAAAAGTAATTATGTATATAAACGTTTACGGAGAAAAATATTTAGCCAATTTTTTTAAATAACTACCAAACCAAATTTTCTTAGTGAGGTTGGTGCAGACAACAAAGTTTAAAAATGGTATATAACTTTCGAGTGTTTAAAAAGCAATCTCCAAATGGAAAGCTTACAATGTATTTGGGAAAGAGAGATTATGTAGATCATATATCAGGGGTAGAACCAATCGGTAAGTCAATTTTATATTAACAATCATTTATTCAAGAATAAATGTACTGATATAATTAACTTAAATAGAGATTATTACACATTCATAAAAAAATACAACAATTAAAAATACAAAAGCAGATTCATGGAGTTTATATTACTAGAGAAAGTTTAGTTGACAACATAATATTTTTGTTTTATATGAGAGTTAAGGTTATTAACAGAATATACAGTTTAGTTGTTCATTATTCAAGTAATTCATTATTAGTTTCATTGCTTTTTCCCAGATAAACTATTCTATAAAATGTATAAAATTTCTGGAACGCGATAGAGGAATTCAATATATAAACACTAAAGACAATTAAATAGTTTTTTTTAGATTAATGGATATTAAAATTTGTGCAGTGTTATATGCATAATGTATCAGGTTATACTGTGACATAGTTTATATTTATTTATTTGTCTAAATCACAATTAACTTGTACAAGAAGAGGGAAATTCTTATTCTGGTACATATTTACTGTCTTATATGTATTAAATATAAAATATATTTATGCAATTATATTAAACTAATATTCTACTATATTAATTATTGATACAATTTAAAATTTTTGTTAATTTTTATCAACTTTCTTTAATTTCTTTTTATTGCTATAAATAAAATCTCCCATTTGTGGTTAATCAGCATTTTTTGTGTAAGCATGTTTTTTTATCAAATTTTCTATAATAGATGGATTTCCTAAATTACTTTGAGACCTGACACTTTCATATAGAACTCACACCACTCTGGGACCTCATGCAAGTGATCTATTTATTGTTAAAGCCTAACGTAAAATATTCCCACTCACATGAGATTTTCTAATTTACATTTAAGATAAATAATTTATCACACGGCATTTATTCTATCATATTATATTATTTGTTTCTTTCTTGTGTTCTTTGTTTTCGTAAGGGGATGTTACATCTTCACTTTTCTGACTCACTTTGAAAGGCTTCTCTTTCTGACGTAGTTTTTCCTTATAGAGATTATTTCACAGGGTTATTTTCTCAACACTATGACAACATATAGAAAACTTATAGATTATGTATAAATAGTAATATGCACAACATAATTTTTAGCACAAAGAAAGAAAGCAATCAAGTTAAGAAAATTTTATAAAATGGTTTATTAAAGAAAAAAGTTCTGAAAAACTTAAATTCGATAATATAAAATTAAAAGGAAATGGATATAGTTAATAGAATTTTTCACGTTGAAAGATAGATTAATAACAAAAATTTCCTTTTCTATTGTATTTTTTCTTTAGACGGAGTTGTGGTGTTTGATAGTGACTATAAAGATCGCAAAATATTTGGTCAAGTTATATGTAGTTTTCGTTATGGTCGTGAAGAGGATGAAGTGATGGGTTTGAATTTCCAAAAAGATATTTATTTGGCATCTGAACAAATCTATCCTCCACCAGAAAAATCTGTACATACAAAATTACAAGAGAGATTAACAAGAAAGTTAGGGGAAAATTGTTATCCATTTACTTTTAGTCTATCACCAAGTACTCCTGCCTCTATTACACTGCAGCCAGGTAATTTTACAATACATCGCGTTATTAAATAATCAGTAAAGTAATTGGAATATGGCTATTCACTCGGTATTTTCAAATATAATTGGATTAAAAAAATTATTTATTCACCGATCTAAAAAGTAGGTATGTATGAAATAAATACTTTGTAAGTGCACTATTATTGATTATTCTAATAAATTTATATGGTATTGCTCAGAATATAATCAATAAAAAATATCTAGGTGCTGATGATGAAGGCCAGCCTTGTGGTGTTCACTATTACGTTAAACTGTTTGTGGGTGAAAATGAAACTGATCGTTCACACAAACGAAGTGCTGTTATGATGGCTGTTAGAAAAGTTCAATATGCTCCTTCAAAGCAAGGAAGACAACCTTGCACGATAGTTAGGAAAGACTTCATGTTGAGTCCAGGAGAATTGGAATTGGAGGTTACATTAGATAAACAGGTGAGAATAATTTAAAAGGTAAATTATTTCTATTTATTTACATATATTTTCCTAAAATTATTTATCGCATTTCTGGCTTATCCAAAAATATTGTATACATTTCAGCTATTTATAACTTTCCAATAGTCCCTTTAAACTTCATTTATGTAATATTTCAACCTGCTTGTATTAGCCAAACAGCTTCAACTCCTTAAGGTGCGTCCAAACATGCAACACCGAAGTGTATCGTAATGTCGACGCGTAACTTACTATCGTGACACAATATCGCCACAGCACATCGACGCGTAATATCGGTTCGTAACACCACGGCGTTCCATCTATCATAGTCGCTGTAGTCCCGTCCAGGCATGTAAGAGGGATGCGTAACGCCATCCCGGTACAAGCCTTTGACGTGACGCTGAAAAACCGACAAGCTACGGAACATTTTGATGTTGCGCGACGACGTTACGATGTTACGTTGTGTGCCCTTTAAACTATCACGGGGCGGCGTTACGATACGCTTCGTTGTTGCCTGTTTGAACGCACCTTTATAATGTCGATTTGACTTTGAAACTAATTAATATCCTAATACTTTCTAAATACATGAATAATCCTAAAATGTGATATAATTGCAGAATAGTTTTCACCGTCTTGATCCCAAGAATATAGATCTATAAAAAAAATATTAAATATCGAAATTTAGATACTTATAGTTTATTTCATCGCTATTTGCCAAATAAAAAATCTCAAAACATACCGTGAGTGTTTTTATGGCTAGGCTCAGGTAGACTGTTCCGGTTATCGGCAAGATAAGAGAGTTTTTTATTTGACAAAAGCGATGAAATGAATAGTAATAACTAAACGACCTAATTTTGAAGTTTTTCAAACCCTTTAATGAAGCTGCATTATGAATCACAATGTACATATTTTAGCTATATCATCATGGTGAAAAAATAGCTGTTAATATTTGCATACGAAATAATAGCAACAAAATTGTAAAGAAAATAAAATCGATGGTACAACAGGGTGTAGATGTTGTTTTATTTCAAAACGGACAGTATCGAACAACTGTCGCCAGCATGGAAACTCAGTAAGTAACATTGGAAGAACAGAAGAAATGTTATACAAAAGGTGTCTAAAAAAGATGGCAGCTTACGCAACTTCAGATTTTTAATACATTTTTAATTTTGAGTTGCAGAGTTACTTCTGAATTGACTATACAATCGTTTTCCTGTTCACGACATTTTTCTACACTCATAATAGCATATCAACATATTTAATGTAAACATTGATTGTTATGTTTGAGGACAACAGTACAGATTATTTGATTTTAAAATTAAATAGGCTAAAATTGAACAGTAGTCAGAGAAACTGTCACAAAATAATTCATAATTTTTGTTTTTGTATGTAAATAAAACCTGCCTTATTAGGTAAGGAATATGGAAAATGACTAGATCAATATTAAACCATTAATATACTGAAAATTATTAATAATAGGTGTAGGCATGGCTAACAAAATTTAAAAAAGTAAAATTGCATAACCTGTCATTTTTTTGAAACATCGTGTACATTTCAAATACATACTTAAATGCATTTTTTTTAAACAGAATAATTTTCTGATCTTTTCAATGTCGAACCATTTCCTGAAATAAGGCTTGTCTAAATAGACCTGAGACGCCCTATAAGTATTTTTATTTATTTTTTAGAGAAGGATGTCCCATCCAACCGGGGTCCAGTCTACAAAAAGTAATTTATCTATTACCACTTTTATCATCAAATAAGGATCGTAGAGGCATTGCTTTAGATGGGCAGTTAAAAAACCAAGATACAAACCTAGCATCAACAACTTTGTAAATATACAGATACATCTATATTTTGTAACAATAAACCAATAGATAATTCGTTACTGGAGTAGGTGGGAACCTTTGGTGTGAAGATAACACTGACTCAGTTTTCCACAAAATTAAGATGATGCCAATTTTGTTGGCCAAACACTAACTTAGTTTTCCACAAAACACTACACTACACTCGACGCGCGTTCCGCCAACCAAGTTGACATCATCTAGAGATGGTTAAAAGTACTACCAGTTCTAATAATCTCCAGATGATTAAAACTGGTTAAAAGTACTACCAGTTTTAATCATTTCTAGATGATGCAAATTTTGTTGGCCAAACGCGCGTCGAGTGTAGTGTATAGTGTTTTGTGGAAAACTAAGTCAGTGGTAGATAATTCATTACACAATTTTTTGTACGTTATACTTTTTGACTATTAAACAGTTTTTTACATTATACATATATTTGAGTATATTAAACATATGGCTATCTTGTCAATTTCTTATATTATAAAATAATAAAATATATATTATTTTAGATTGGCATCACCTGATCAGAAAGATGCATTTGGGATTATTGTTTCATATGCCGTAAAAGTTAAGTTGTATCTAGGGGCACTCGGTGGAGAACTTTCCGCAGAATTACCATTTGTTCTTATGCATCCCAAGGTTAGTACCTACCAAAAACATAATTATATTTATATAAATATATTTAATTTAATGAAACCTACAGAAGTTCTGGAAAGAGGAATCAAACAACATAAAATTAAAAATATATAGTATTGTTAATTATATATGTTGCTGAATATAATTTTGATAATTTAAGGTTTCTAAAAAATTAATGTATTGATTATTCCTTGAAGTATTTATTTGAATCCTTCAGTTTCTTTAAACTAATTTAAAAGTCACATACTCTTTGATCTAAGTTTTTGGTGAATGAAAATAAATTAAGGTATATGTTGTGCCAGTTTAATAATTGATTAAAAATAAAGCCTTTCTAGAAGACTACAGAATTTTTCCATAAAGTACAATACTGACAACTAACAAAAACCGTTGAGCTCAATAAAATGTTACGATTATTAGACTCTATTGCACAAATAATAATGTGCGATTTTTTTTTATTTTTGTTGCAGACATGTCAAAAATTGTTTTGTTATCCATTTTGTGCAACTATTTTGCAACAAAACCTTGTTTCTACGAGAATAATTGTCCAATTTCTTTATATTTCAGCCGAATACAAAAGGAAAAGTTATTCATGCTGATAGTCAAGCAGATGTTGAAATGTTTCGACAAGACACTATTGATCCTGAAGCAGACGAAGAACACTATGATTAAGAATTATGTAAATATATTCCATATAAAAATATTGTATATTAGTTACATTAAATACTTATTTGATTGTGCAATTTTTTTGTAATTTACTGACATGTAAGTATTGGTATAAAATCATCGAGTATTTTCCATAGTACATACATATATAAGTTGTCGGATTTTGGCAATGAATTTATTTGGATAATCTACCTTAAATTCTTGAATCCACAAATTATTGTTAGTATTTCCTATTCCTATTTCACATTCTTCCCTTTTCACATTCATATTATTTCCCATAATTTTCGTTGTCATATTTGTTTAACAAGATTAGTTCAAATTAAGACTCGTTTTGATAATACGATATAGTGGTTAGCATTAACTACTATAATCATTAATCAGATAATAACACTGGTGAATGCTAATGTAAAATATATACCAAGCAATTATCCAACAGGTTGAGCCTCGAAAGATCCCATTGTTGACTATTGTGACTTCGTTGGTTTTGTCTAAGTATCGCCGATCTACATCAACTACAACACGCATCCATCGTCTTAGAGACGTTAGACTTTTTAACAGCTGAAAATTAAAACAGAAATTACGAGCCCTTTAGCAACATGGATTAACAAAATATAAGTTTAATTTTGGTCTTACTGTTATACGTATTATTTAAGAAAATTCGCATTCACTTTTTTTTATCCACTGATGTTATGTGCTATGCTTCTCAAATGTAGTTTTGCTGGTTTTTTTTTAACGAATTAAGACCAATAAATTTCATATTTTAAATACTTTTTTATTCTTTCAGAGGGGTCGGTTAATTAAGTTAATTTTTTAAACAGCAATCCCCCTAATGTATTTTTAACATTTTGTTATAAGTCCCTTATAAAATACTAAGCAGAGGTATTTTATGTAATATGGCCTAGCTTATCCTATTCTTAAATTATTGCTAAAAATCGTAAAACAAAATTAACCACTCTACATCAAAACAGTAAAATAAGAGAAGATTGTTTCCATGTTTTCAATTAAAAGTTTGACTTCATAATTTTATCAGTATCAAACGCAAATATTTCTTTCGCATTTTCAAAATAGTCAATTGAAGGAAACTATTACAAATCTAAATGATTTGAGTTATTAAACAATTATTACCATGAATTTATATCATAGAACATAAGCTATTTGTAACGTATGTACATAGAAAATTATTTTTTAAAGTTGCTATGGTACTTATAATACCATAATTAAATTTAATTTTTATAATTTTATCGTTTTTAAAGCTTTTTGATTCATATTAAATGTACAATTTGGTAATTATTCTTATAAGATATTATGTCTACGTTTACAAAAACACATTTTTAAGCAAAACTATTTAACTTAGCTCTAGGAATAATAGAAAATTTCTAGATCATTCCTTGACACATCTGATCATGTACTAATATACAAGATGTTCCATTTAAAGTAAGGAAAATTTTTCAAATTGTATTTAGTTTTGTAATGCGGTTTTCTCATCCTGTATATGACATCAATTTTTGACATATTACTTACAAAATGAATTTGATTGGAGTTTGACAACTAACCTATTAATTTGAATATTCCTATATAGGTCCCTATTCAATATTCCTATATATTGAATAGGTTGCTAGGTATAGTCCTATCGATATTTTTATAGGAGTAACAATATAACATTCCCTTTATTGTACCATATAGAAACCTGTAAGAAAAATATAGGTTGCCATTTTAAAGAACAAGTGGTACCTGCCCAGAAAAAGGGAAACACCTCATATAATGGGCATTATTTTTATTTTGTAGAACTTGAAAAATTCTGCAATATCGTAAAACAAAATATATACAGTGTCAAGAATAGGAACAAGTAAATAGCCTGGTCTTTATTCAGTCGCATTAAGACCTTTGCAGAGTGAATATCGAATGTACACAGAGTTCGAACTGGCCGCGCGTATAGTGCATCCTTCTCCCTCCGAATGCTGCCTCACTCTTCTATGCATACATAGAGTCTTCCACTTTTTCTTATTCTTGACAAACTCCTTTTTTAACTGAGATATTAGACTTCTGCGCACTAGGTGGACCCATTGCATAAACTAAACTGTACTTGCTTTCATAAGAATGTATAGTTTATTTCATCGCTATTTGCCAAATAAAAAATTTCAAAACATACCATGGCTTGTTCTTATGGCTAGGCTCAGGTAGACTGTTCCGTTTATCGGCAAGATAAGAGAGTTTTTTTTATTAGGCAAATAGCGATGAAATGAATAGCACATTAAAGTACTTAAACTTTTACCAACAAAATTTTTCAACCAAACCTCATTAAATAAACTACTGGATATATTGCTAAAAATTAATTAAAACCCGATTTCAACATAAGTAGTAAATAATAATGGCAGTTTCTATAAAAGTACGCACCCCTAAATTGGCAAGTGAAAGGGAACATTAAATTTTATTTCATTGGGATACACAATAATAAATGTGTTTTTACATGTTGTCAAAACTATTCTTAAAATTAGGATATTATAAAAACAAAAATTTTGATATCTCTCAGTTGAAGCAAGCAAAATGATAATAAAAAGTCAAGACCAAGTGGTTAGTTCTCTTACTTTTGATGAGATAAGAAAAAATTATATATAAAAGAACCAATTGATTTCAGAATCTTGCCATTGAATATTAAATATTCTTAGCATAATACACTATCCCATATGGTGTTGATATTTATTAAACAAAACTTTGTGAATGAAATAAGTAACAAACACTTCATATCTGTTATAAGTATATTGAGAAATATTCACATACTGTCTGACATATAATCTGAAGTATATAATCATACATTTCTTAAACGTTAAGGACAGAACTTGTCAAAAGCATTCATAAGCTTAAATTTACTAGATCATCACTAACCAATATACTATCTAATATGGCTAAGAACTTGGTATTTCATTAAACATTTTATTTAAATGAATAGTGAAATAGGGACAGGTTTTTCAATCACATTACCTATTTCAGCTAGGATTAAAAAACTTCTATTAACAAAAAAAGTATAACTCTCCTATATAATATATATATATATATATATATATATATATATATATATATATATATATATATATATATATATATATATATATATATATATAAAGTTCTTGTATTTAAAAATATAGAAGCCAACAATGTAAAACAGTTAAATTATGGATTGAGAAACCAGTCCCGAAAATCCATAAAAATAAACAAAAGTGTGCTAAAATCGTTACTAGCTCAGTCATTAATTTTTAACTTCATATTTCCGAAAAAAAAAAACATTTTAGAAAACATGAATGTCTAGTAGCCAGGTGGTAGGTTTAGCAATTTCACTAATTTTGGGAGTCAAACTATTAAGTGTTAATTTTTACAAATGCTTTTATTCTGAAAAATTAAATCATAATCCAAAACTGCCAGAAAGTGTCTACGATCATTATTAAATTTTTCAGATGGAAAGATGAAATTTATAATTTAGTTTAAAACAAATAATGATGTTTTGATCAAAATATACAAATTGACCTAATTTTAATAGGCAAAGCAAAACATGTCTAACTACTTTGCACGGAGGAAGCAGTAAGTATATCAATAACAGCAAATCATGTTTTCATTTCATTAATTTCACATCCTACCTCAACACTACATTTAAATCCTATCTCAAAATAACTTACAACTCAAATTGAATACCTATTTAACAGCAATTTACTTGTTTCTTATGTATATAGGCTTTTATAAATAATTGTAGAAATATTTCTTTTGAATATCTACCATATTCTGTACGTATTACATTTTACCATTATGTATTCTATATTGTATTTTAATATCATGTAGATGACAGCCTATGATGGTGTCAGTGTTATGAAAATTTGATTTAACTATTTGTGTTTAACCTATATCAAAATATCACAAAACATATTTTTTCTCCTAAACAAAACTCATTCACAGAAATACTATTTTCTAGTTGCATTAAGTGAACAATCTACATACATAGATTAAAAACATGACTGAGGAAAATTAGAAAACAATTTTAAAAACTTTTATTGAATTTGTAGAGAATGATTATAAAACCAATAAATCTTAGTCAAATAATAAAGACAAGAGAGAAAAATGGTTCAGCCTTTTGTAATTAATTTATCGATATCGAATTTGATGTGCTTATAAAAGATTCTGCAAAATTAAAAACCGCACATTGAAACATATTTTGTACGAATTTAAAAGTTAGGTGTCAAAACTTCTTGTTTCCTGAATATTAACATAAATAAATACTACCTATACAAAATAAATAGAAAATGCTATATTTGATTGTTGAAAGAATTTTCAGAAATGTTTTTTTTTTTTTAATATATGAAAATATTAAACAAGTTGTACAAATGATGAGTACTAGCACATTATGTATAAATCATAAAATCTTATTTTACAGACTACTTAGTGGTATACTGGTATTGAACTCTAGGTCGCCAAAATTCTCAGATAATTTCTTATATAGGAGTTTGGGGGAAAAATGTATACAACAAATAGCAATATACATTACATATCAATATTTTTTCTTTGACATGAATATGAAAAAGGAACAAATTAAAGTATTAACACTTAAGAGCATACTCCAAGGTAAACATTTTTAATTTTGGAAAAAAAAATATAAATCCTGTAATCACAGATATTAAAATTGTAAACTAAATTACTTACATTCAGCTTTACAAAAATAAACTACTAATTATTAATTTCAAGTTTGGAACCTGCTCAGTTAAAATTTTTTACTATATATTTATACAATTGATCAGTTTTGCATCTTTTATATTTTAGTAGTTCCAATCTTAAAGAATTACACTAAGTGGTTGTACATATTAAAGCCTTATACACTTATAAAAATGGTAAAAAAAGACTATCATTAATCATACCACAATCATTTTTTTTGTTCCATTTATAAAAATTCGCTTTAATCTGAAACAATTTTTTAAAACAATCATCATGTTAAACATTTTTTAATATGATATGGTTCAATATAATATACTTTTTGTATCTTCATACAACCTCACGCTTGAATAAAATACTTGAATATAAATAAATAGTTTCAAATATTGGTAAAAAACTCTAAGCAAATTCTGACAATTAGAGAACGTCACATAATCTGTATGCCTTGCCATTATCATATACAATTGAGAATTAATTCAATGAGATAATTTTCAATACTCTAAAAAATAGGAAATCATGCATGAATTTGCTCGTCTCAAAATGGTGATGCCCTGTAGTAACCATCATAACTTATATTATGTAATATCACTAACAAAACAGGCATTAAAAATAAAATGCATTTGCAATAAACTGGGTTAATGTTGATCGATCTTGATGAATATCTCAGCACAGTAATCCAAATTAAATAAATAATAATGTTAATGAATCTAAAATTTTTATGAACTTTTCATTAGAAATATAACATTTATTTAAAATAAAAAAATATTGAGCATAGGATTCATTATTATAATATTGTTGACTAAAATGATTACTTTGCATTGTGAAAACAGATAAAGAATAACTACATGTTCCAACATTTAATTTTGACACATAAAAACAAATTCTAGCATACATTTTTTTGAAAATATAGACTAATAGAGATGTATGACAATTTGTATTATACCAGTAGACAAAAACAGCATTAAACATGATTCCTTAGCTATTCTTAAAATGCACCCATAAAAGTCAAGCTGTCAAACTAACTTGCTGTTATATCTGGAATGTGAAATATGCCTGCAACGTCATTCGTACTGTGGTTATATGTGGCAGACAGGTACCTGGGCCCTATATTGTGGATGTTATTGTATACTCAATTTTGAGTCTTAATTGGGGGAATACATTCTCTAAGCATGGGTGTCTGTCCTTATCTCTAACAATAAATGTAATCTTTCCCAGAGGCTTTAGAAGAAGTCTATATCCAAATATTATGTATTATATGCTATCGTCACTATATACTAATAATTACTTCTGCAAATTTATTTTTATTTGATACAATTTTGTAATTTATATGTCCATATGGTACAATAGCTTTTTCTGAACATCAGATATTAATTCAAAATTTATTGAACCAAATTTATCATTTTATTTTTAATTAAAAAATGTGAACAAAATTTGCACCAATAAATAAAAATACTCAAGGATTTAAGCATGTTTGGATTAAATGGTTATCATGACTAAATTAATTCCTAAAATCCCGGCTCGTAATCACTGACAAAATTTGAATAAAAACGAGTTTAATGTTTCGCAATAAAATCAAAATAAACTAAATCAATAGAAAAAATATTCACAACGGAAATGAGTAAAACAACTACTACTTCCGTTGTGAATTATGAACTACCACAGAGTAACGGCTTCCTCGATTAATTTCTAGAAAAAATATTTGTTACGCGTATTTGGCCAAGTGTAGTTTTCCTTCTCTTATAAACTGCATTTATGACTCAAGTGCCTGTAATTACATTTTTTTTTCAGTAAATCTTTTAAATTGGATTTTGAATGTACCTGTTAAATGTTAGTATCATTCACACAAGTACTGGATACAATAAATAATGATTACCCTTTCCTAGGGACTTGTAGCCTTATAATTTTGAAAATAGTGAAGTAATACAATTAAAATTAATATATGCAGCAAAGGCATTTATTTAATTATAAGATCCACTTTAACAAACGAATGATTATCAAAAAACCATTTTACATTTGTAATTTTATAATCCAAAAAGAATTCTTACTTACCTTATCCTTGTAAGACATTAATAAAAAATTACAAAATGGAACTGTTAATTAAGCCTACTTTCAATAGCATCAATAAAAAAAAAACTGTTCCTCTTGAATAAATTGAAAAGTGTAAAGAATAGTATTCAAGGAGTCTTTCCCCATTAAATAAGTTCTTTTAATTCTCTTTTTATATAAGTTTTAGCTTAAATAAACTATGTGAGCAGGGCAATAGTCCCGCTACGCCAAACCTGCGAGGCGCCAACAATACATCTCAATTCTTAATCAAGGTTTAAAATGCTGTTCCAAAAAGTACATTGAGCAACATAATTTTTGTGAAAAACTGATGTTTTTTTTTTTTTGTTGCATTGAAGGTTCCAAACTACCCCCAGGATTGTTATCTCTATAATTCACTTAATTTGCTAATTGTAGGAAAAGTGCATGTCAAAATATGTACTCAATGTTTTATCATAAATTGATTATCATATTTCACGAAAATAATCATTAGTTATTATTAGGACTGTAAATTGCCAGTAAATTGACAATAAAAATTTTACAATTTTTAGTTATATAAAAATGTCAATTTTGCATTTAATTAATTTCCTGTATGATACTAATTAATTGTGTCAAAATAATCAAAATATCTATGCATTTACCAATTTCAAATGAAAATATATATCATGTAAATACTTACTTAGTCAATTTTGTGTACGTGTAATAACCTTAACTAGTTATACAACTAGTTTAGAATAAAAAAAATTAAATTGAATATTAAGGGAGACTTCTAGTCTAATCATTATAGATGCTAACAAAGAGAGAACTTTAAAATAATACAGCATTTATTTGAGATCCTTTCAGATCCTTTACGATTTCAAGTTAATAAGGTTTGAATGCTATCTTTCCTTTTTGGCTATTCATACCTCATTAAATTATCAATACACACCAATTACTTACAACTTTTGTCGTGTCAAATTAGAAAAGAGCATGTACATGGTAAAAACATAGAGTCCTACATCCTAGCAAAAGTCCAGGCTACATATGTATTATTTAATACAAAATTACTCAAAGAATACTAATTTTGGATGTATTTTTTACATAATCTTTCTACAAAAAAACACTACTCTTTCAATATATTTAAACAGAGAAACCGACTTCAATGTCATGTTATTTAAATGCAGCCATGGGAGTTACACCATCATATATCTGTCAATACAGTACAAGATTACTCTGTAACTCCAAACTTCTAGAAATGCTTTTCTAATTACTGTTGTTTATGTATATACACACGATCAAGAAATACGAGTAATGTAATGAGATATTTATTTCCTTGACATATAGGCAATACTGAATAAATTTTTCACTTAATTGTGCTTTTGGTCAATAGAGAGCCAAATTCCAGTGACATTGGCCATATTTCAGTGATATATCGAAAGTATGTCATTACACTCTTTCTTGATGATACATACATACATACGAAACAGAAACATAAATTTTAAACAAACATAGTATGTAAAGATTATACTGATCTACTTTCATACTTTAGTCTCACAGTTTGCCAACTAAAATGTAATGCTGTAATTATTATATCCACACAATGTTACCAAATTATATGCACCTGTTGTTAACAAAAGAAACCTGTATAGACTTGTGAAATAAAAAACCAATTACTGAAACTGATCTAATTAAATGTAAATAATGATTTGTTTCAAAAAGAGTAGTTGGAGGACAGATGGAATGAGACAAAGGTTTTTAGGAAATACTGAACTCTGATTTATGACTAAGTACAGTTACATAAAAATGAAGGTTACTGACATGGACTTACTATAAAACTTATTGAAAAAAAAGAAATTTCTTATTTATTAGTATTAAAAAATTACTTGCAACCATCCACTAACTTATAATTATAACTG